>CM064911.1:94023837-95296801 GCA_032727855.1 Quercus ilex subsp. ballota | reverse complement strand
ATCCGGATTGTTGCTGCTGCTGCTCCTCCTTAGATCTTTGATCACAGTCACACACGGTAAATCTAAGAAATTTCTCTTCTCTCAAGTTCATATTTTTGTTTTTTTGTCTTGGCTATTTGCTATATTGCTCTGCCAGCCAGTTGGCCCTCTGCGTTTTTTTTATGAACTGTGTTGACTGTTATTTGTGAGTTGTGGTTTTTTAATTTTATTTTATGGATTAGTGTGTTGTGTCATGTGTGGACAGTGGACCGTAGACTAGTTGTGTTTGTGGCTTTGTATTGACTTGACTATTGTGTAATTGTTTGTGACTTTTTGTGATTGTGTCATTGTGTGGACCGGTACTTTCAGTGTTTGTAACTTTTTTTTTTGGTTTTGGTTTTATCTATAAAGAAATAAAGTGGGACCAGGATATTAGGATGTGAGTACTAAATTGTGATAGTAAATTTGTGAGAGTAGTCTTTGATAGTCACTGTTTTGTCATTTGTGAGTACTATTAACTGTGAAGACTAGTCTTTGGCAAATGGTAAGTCATAAGTGATGAATATTATCTAGAATAGGCTTCGCAACAAGATGGAAGATGATTTTCTAATGGACTCTATGATTTTGTACATTGAGAAGGAGATTGCTGCAAAATTTGGTACAGAATCAATCATAGACGACTTTCGAGACTTAAAAGAGCGTTGAGTTCCATTTTGATAAATGTGTTGAAATGTTTAAAAAACACTTATTTTGTATGTTATACTTTGTCAACATTTTTATAATATCAAATGTTTAAGAAACACTTATTTTATATGTAGTATTTTGTTGAATATGAAATAGGTGTTAGTTTTTATTTTCATTAAAAAAAAAAAAAATTGTGTTAAGCTTTGGCGCCCCCCCCTCCCCCCAGGTTCAAATCCTGGTTCCGTCCCTGGTCATGGTAGTAAAAAGTGATGGTCCTATCAGAATCATTAAGTTTCAATTAGTTTTGAGAATGTGTGAAGGCATAATACATTATTGCATACATTAATATATATATATATATATATGTGTGTGTGTGTGTGTGTGTGTGTGAATGTATATTTTAAAAGAAAATCATGATATGACCGATGATGTAGCTACATTTAAGCTTTTAGATATATATAGATATACATTCTTATCAAGTCCTATTTTTCAAAAAATTTGATGATTTAGCACAAAATGTAATGACTTATAATGTATTTCTTTAATTAATTAACATAGGCTTTCTGTTAGCCATGTCTTCTATGCCTTGTAAAAAGAGGAGTCTTGTATAGCGGATATGAGTATGCGACAAAAGAATCCATGTACTGTTGATAGAAAAGCTCATTTTAATTAATTGTAATATGTTTTTTAGCTAGTATTTGTTGAGAATTCCAGTTTTCTTTTCTATAATGTTCTCTTTAGGATTGTGACATTGTCCATAGAGGGTAGCTCAATTTGTTGGGCTCATGGAACACCACCACCCCCAAAAAGTAAGGTCTTGTGGGTAAGGTCGTGTATCTGGGGTTTACTAGGCAAGGTTGGGTACACATAGTGGCCCTGCCTTAAAGAGGTTTCTCGTCATTAGATAAAAAGATCTCTATTGATGCGATGTGCGAAAGCGACAAAAAACAGAACTTGTCTACTTTAAGAAAAAAAAAAAGAAAAAAAAAAAAGGCCTTTGCTTCAAGAATATAAACTCAAACCCACAAGGGTTCCTTGAGTCCATAATGAGAGAAAGTTTGGAATCCACTTGAAAACAGAGAGAAAAAAAGTCTGAATTTTTATTAATTAAATAATTTAAATAAAAATAAAAATGTTTACAAACTTCAAGATTTATTTAAAGGCTTTGTAAAACTTAACAACAAGAAAATATATTCTAAAATAAATCCTAATTAATACCTAAACATAATAGGAACCTAATTTGGTTTTAAAAGCACCTAAAAACAAGGAAATAATAACCCTAAACCTAAAATAACAAAAATTACATAAAAATACCAAAATTAATGAATTACAAAAACTAAATTATAGATTCTGTTCTACATCAGATCCCTCAACCTGAAAAAAAAAAAGAAAAAAGAAAAAACTCATTTGATAATTGAGATTTAAAATTTTCTGCTCCAAATAAACAAATACTTTGAATGGTTTAGTAACTTAATATGATTCTGAAACTTGTATCCTTCATATAGTGTAGTGTAGCATAAAATTTCTTCTCCTTTGCCTTCAATTTATTTGCAACATCAATCAACAAAAAGTTGATGATAAAATTAAAATTTTCTACTCCAAGAAAATCAACCAATTGTGTAGTTATCTTTAGCCAATCAACCAAAACCTAGGCACCATGGGATATGGACTCATCCTCATATTTGACCTTAGTTGAATCTTCCACAATATTCTCAATAATTACCATCTTTTCATTTTCACCATTATTCACAATCAACTTAATCTTCTTTTCTTTGATGTCTTCATCAAACTTTTGAAAAATTACATCTTCAAGCGTCAATTCAGCAAATTGTTGCAAGTCTTGATCTTTTTCATTCACTTCAAAATTTTCTTTAGAAATTGGCTGAATCTTGTCAACCCTCAAATTCTTTTCTTTACTTGACACATGGATTTGGATATGATAATATTGGTTTTGTGGTTGACCTTTCATATTTTGAACATATTCCTTTTCATATGAATATACAGATCTATAATTAACACTTGTATAATCTAGTATATTATAATAATCTTGTGGAAACCATAAATCAACTAGCATCTTTTTCATTCTTTTCCAAAAGCGAAATGGATGGTTACCTCGACGCTTTCTATTGATTTGAATGTCTTACCACAATTCCTCTACTTCATCGTTCAATATATTAAATGCAAGTTGTACTCTTTTTTCATCACAAATCTTCCAAAAATTAAAACACTCTTCCAAATCAAGAAACCATTCAATAAATTCCAACTTGCTCATCATCCCATCAAAGAATGAAATATTCTTGTATTTAGGAGTGTGTTTTTGAGTATATTGATTGGAGTTGCCATGGGATTATTTCCTAGCGAGAGGGGTAGCGAATACTGGCTGTAGTTTGCATAATACTTGTTGGGCATCTTGCTGAAGTTGAATGAATTCCTTTCTAAGAACTTATGCTTTAACATTTCGGTTACTAGAATTGCTGCTCTCATGTTTAGTAGCCATCAGACCAGGGTAAGGACCAGGCTTTGATACCAATTGATGGGGGGTGCGGAAGTGACATTCTTGAGTCCACAAGGAGAGAAAGTCTAGAATCCACCAGAAAATAGAGAAAACAAAGTCTAAATTTTTATTGATTGAATAATTGTTAAAAAACATGTTTATAGACTTGGAGGCTAATTTAAAGCCTTTGTAAAACTTAACAGGCAAGAAAATATAACCTAAATAAATCCTAATTAATACCTAAACATAATAATAACCTAATTTGACCTAAAAGGCATTAAAAGCACCTAAAAACAAGGAAATAATAACCCTAAACATAAAATAACGAAAATTTCATAAAAAATACCAAAATTAATGAATTACAAAAATTAGTAGATTTTTTCTTACATCATCTATAGAAATGTTGGATTGCATTCGACATTTTGGCTTAGAAATTAAAAAGCAAATAAAGAAAAAATGGATGTCCCTCTATTGTTGTGTAATTTTTAATCTTTAATAAGCATTGAGGAAATTTTTTTCATTGTCCACTCATTAGTTGGTTGTAATGTAGTTTTTGACATGCAGATTATAATCTTAAGCAAAGTCATTTCCTATATTTCTTATACAAACACCTGTCAAACCACATGTAACGCAAGGCCTTAATTTTACATTTAAGGAACATCTTACAGAAAGTTAACTGTAATACAGTGTTCTGGAGTTCTTGTCTTTGTTGATCTCTGTGGATCAGCAGTCTTACTCAATGGTCTAGTTGCTGCCCAACTATGGCTAGTAACAGTGCTAAATTTTAGTAACCATGGATGACAGTTTGTATATTTCCCATTCATTAAATCATCAGATTTTTTGAATTTTTATAGTCTAAAGAGTTTAGAAATTATTGGCAACAATATGCATGCCACAGAATAACTTGCAAAATCATCTATAATACTTAATGTATGTAGAACCTTTAACATGAAGATGAAATTTTGAATCGGCTGTCTTTTCTAATAGGTTACTGAAGCATTGAGAACGGTAGGTCTAGAATCATCTAATCTTATCGTTGGAATTGATTTCACTAAAAGCAATGAATGGACAGGTTTGTCACGCTCTACAGTTTCATTCATTATTGTATGAGTTATTCATGGAGCAGAAATTGAGGTCCCCTGGTTAATATTTGTCTTTACAAGACCCTGGGGTTTGATCTGAATTAGAAAAAAAATGATTATGTTCCTTATTATGTTCTTGAATAGATTTTTCTCAACCTTAAGGGATATGCATAATTAGACTTGACGCTAGATAGTTTTGGTGTAGAAGGTATTTTAGTGAAGGTCACTGCATCTCTAGCAGGTCCTCTGTAACATGTAATCGCTTGTTTGTCCCTCCTCCCTGTACTTTATTAACATGCGTTTTCTACTTACGAATCTAAAGTGGAGCAATGCATCAGTTTTGTCTGTGGTATCATTTATTTGTCAAAATGGTTTGCATTTGGTTTGTGTATCTGGGAAGCCAATGCATCGTTTTTGTTATTGAAGGCAAAATCTCATTCAACAACCGAAGCCTGCATGCCATTGGAGATACACCTAATCCATATGAGAAGGCCATCTCTATCATTGGGAAGACTTTATCCCCTTTCGATGAAGACAACTTAATTCCTTGTTTTGGTTTTGGTGACGGTATGTCTAGTCCCCTAAAGTTGAATATCTGGGCAAGTTTCTCTCATTTTTTCATATAATCACTGGATTTATTTTCTGTTATAGCGACAACTCATGAGCAGGAAGTGTTTAGTTTTCACAATGATCATACACCTTGCCATGATTTTGAAGAAGTTTTGTCCTGCTACAAAAAAATAGTTCCTAACTTGCGACTTGCAGGTTGGTTTTTTATTCCCTTTAGTTGAAATCTGGTATTTTCACTAATTGGCAATTGCTTTCCACTACCAAAACCATGGACTTTTCTTGTTTCACGTCATTCTATAATATTTTGCTTTTTCTCAAAAGTTGTGGCTTCATTGATTGTGTAATTGTGTATAAGGGCCAACTTCTTATGCTCCGGTAGTTGAGGCTGCGATTGACATTGTAGAGAAAAGTGGTGGCCAATACCATGTACTGGTTCTCATTGCTGATGGCCAGGTTAAATTCAAAGTCATCTTTCAAAATCTCTTGAACTGACAGTGTTGCATGCACACAATCTTTCTTATTTCAAGCAATGTCTTCTATTGTGAAGGTTACAAGAAGCGTCAATACAAGTGAGAAAGAACTAAGTCCACAAGAAGAAAAAACAATCAAATCAATTGTCAATGCGAGGTGACCTTGCAGATTGATGATTTAAATTTCTCCTTTTAGGCTTCTGTTAAATCACCCCCCACCCACCCGCGCCTTTTGATCTTATAATTTATCTTTAATTTTCAATAATTACATTATGAGCTATTTTGCTATCCATTTTCTGTGTCATTCTTTAAAAGCTAGAGTAGGCTTTCTTCTGTTCAATAATAAGAAAAAAATGCTGGAGATTGGAGTCAATGAAAAAAATTACTGGATGATGAATTCAAATCCATAAGGGAAAAAAAATGAACGCACTGATAGTGGTACCATTAGATATGGTATGAATCTGTTGTAATGCTTAATTTTTCTGTTTGACAATTGGCTATTCTGAAGAATGTATGACAAGTAAGGTACATGTGCAGCAGTTTAGTGTTGGTCATTTTAGTTTGTAGGTTGTGATGGGCAAGGTCTGTTCAATAGTTTTTGTGCCTCACTGACTGATAAATTTTTTTGGGAAGACACGAGGAACTTTGATGACAAGATCCCTGCACGTGAATTTGATAATTTTCAGGTATCGCAGTATTAGCACACTATTAGCTTTGAAAGCCATATAAGTTCTGTGTATAGTTCCATATAAGTTGAATATAATTCAACATGCGTTGACTTTTAATATATGTCTTCTTTGTTTGTAGTATGTTAACTTCACTGCAATTATGTCTAAAAATGTAACACCCTCAGAGAAAGAAACAGCTTTTGCTCTAGCCGCCCTAATGGAGATCCCCATCCAGTACCAAGCAGCAAAGGAACTCGGCATACTTGGGTAGGATTGCTTATTCATCTTTTTCATTTTATAGTTTTCTAGTATTTGGTCAAAACTTGATGGTACTTATCTGAAATTAGAGCTTTGCTGCACAATGGAGGTAATTGGACAACCAATAATTTATGAATAAAACTTAAAAGTATTTAAGTTCCCCTTTATATTCTTCATTCGCATTAGCCAATAAGTCATATAGATGAATTTAATTATTTTTGGAAAAGAGATAATACTGTTTGTATTGCATTGACCAATGCATGTATGTGGAAGAATTTAATTGAAAAACTTAAATAACAACATTAAAGTAACTATACTTAAGTTCTGCCAATAATTTAAACGAGGATTTAAAATATAATCTAAGATGCGCAAGTATGGGTATGGGTCTGATATGGGATATGGCAATTCTTGAAAAAATTGGATACCATATAATGGGTATACATGTCTTATTTACTTGTTAAATATATTTTATTTATATATATTTTAAATATATTGTTAAGCATTTATTTTTTCTAAATTGTTAAGCATATATTAATTTAAAAACAATAATGGATAATAAATTAAATCAATAGCCATTAAATGATGTTTAAAATACAGACCAAGCTCTAAAAGGTTAAATAAAAGACGACTAGATAATTTTATCCAAAAAAAAAAAAAAAAGACAACTAGATAATTGTCCAATATTGAAACGAATATATAAAAAAATATAAATATCTTATTTACTTGTTAAATATATTTTATTTATATATATTTTAAATATATTGTTAAGCATTTATTTTTTCTAAATTGTTAAGCATATATTAATTTAAAAACAATAATGGATAATAAATTAAATCAATAGCCATTAAATGATGTTTAAAATACAGACCAAGCTCTAAAAGGTTAAATAAAAGATGACTAGATAATTTTATCCAAAAAAAAAAAAAAAAAAAGACAACTAGATAATTGTCCAATATTGAAACGAATATATAAAAAAATATAAATAAAAATTCTTACAAGTTTGAGTTATCTCTCACTATCAAGGGGGTTGGGTTACTTTTTCTTTAAAAAAAAAAAAAAAAAAAAACTGGGTACGTATCTTAGAAGTATCTATTATAATATGTATCAAAAACAAGTACTTGAGCAGAAATGGGGTATCCGTGCATCCTAGCTTATAGTACCAATTGTAGATGAAACATAAATGTGATGAGATTGAACTTAAACTAGCTTGTGAATGCTTTCTAATCTGCATTTTCTCAATTGGACAAAAGACGTGCGACAGGAAGAGCAAAGAAAATTGTTCCACGCCCTCCTCCAGTTCCGTACAGTCGTCCTCAAATGCCAACTCCTCAGCCAAGCAGCCTTCCATCAACGGAGGCAGATGAACGAAACCAGGCGGTATAATTATAGGGTGCTTTGCATTAAACATGAGCATATTGCCTGTTTATATATCATTGCAATGAACAAGCCAGACTAGGTGGCCAAAAAATTATGAAATGATTAGAAATAAGACTGAACAAAATGCTTGGTTTGCTGCCCAGTCAAATCCTGCTCACTATGAAAAATTTATATTAGGTGGCATGTTGTGGTTGGTGTATAGTAACAAAGGTGTTGGTATTTGACACACAATAATCTATTACATTAATGCAAGGTCTCTTATAGTGTAAATTATTTTTCTGGTCCATAAAGTGGGCTTAGGAGATACTTTCTCGTCTTATAAGGTCATGTTAACTTGTTGAATCTTGTTTCTGGTCTGCACGAGTATTGCTTTGCTTATTGGATTTTATCAGTTTGGGAAAACTTATTTATTTTCTACCCAATTTGCGTACAGGTTTGCCCTATTTGCTTAATGAATGCAAAGGACTTGGCCTTTGGCTGTGGGCACCTGGTGAGCTAAACTCATTGATATTTTCATATTTTGCCTTTGTCATCTCCGTGGTTTAGGTGGTATTGTAATTATTTCGAGTAAATTATTTCATTGCAGACTTGTCAGGACTGTGGAGCTAGATTGAGTAATTGTCCAATATGTCGTCAACTGATCAGAAACCGTCTCAGGGTGTTCACTGGGTGATGGAGAACTAATGAAGTATGTTTCGATGGAGAATGATTATGTAACTATCTGATATGTCGTCAACCGATCTGAAATTATCTCCCCCATCCAAACAAAAATCAAATGTACATTAGACTGCACATATCCAGGTGTTCTATCAAGAAAAATTATTCAATATTCTGGAAGTAGTGTTCCGTCTTCTGACATAATTTAATTGTATGTTAATTAGTAAAATTCACTATTATGTGAGAGGGGTCAGCATTATTTCATAAGTATTGAATAATTACCCGTGTCAGAGCTTGTTTGGATTTGGATTTGGATTTGGATTTGGGACCCTAGATCCTATCTGTAAAGTTTCTGTTTCATACCCTGATGTGTGGCAGTATCCATTTGTAATGTTAAGTTGTTAACTATGATATCTTATATTTCATGTTCCTCTTTATCGTTTCCAAGATCCAGCCTTACTTGTGATTATGCAACCAGGACGTTACCCAAGACATACCATTGTCCGGGACATACTATTATCCAAATATGGGCAGCTATTAACATTATGATGTGCTCTCCAAGTCAACTATTAAACTAATGGTATCAATTCTTTCAACAAACTTGACCAAAAAAGAAACCCTAAACTTCAATTCATGTAATTGTACCTTTAGCTTAAACAAATGTGGTTAGCAGCCACCGACTATAATTTACTTCCAAAACCATATTAAGACAACCCAATTTCTAGTGGAAGACAAGGTTTCAAAACACTTCTTGGTCCACTTTCTTAATCTGAAGTAATTCACGGTATTTGTCTTAATTGTTTGGCACAAGAAAACATTTTGCAATTGGATTATTTATAGACCATGTGAAGGACTATTAAGCTTAGTTTTGTCCAAATTTAACTGAGAACATTGTCTTGGTACTTATAGCCCAAAATTCATCTTTTCGCTCTTCTTTGAATGTAACCGAACTCTTTCAATTTATGTCAATTTTGTTTAAATTTATAAAATGATTAAATTATAACTATTTAAAACCATTTAGTAACTATCTGCACATTAAAATTTTATAGTTTAACTTTGAAAAAAAATCAAACTGTGCAACCTTTTTTATATAACTAGTAAGTTTTCCGTGCGATGCACAGATAATGTTGTAATGTTTTATGTAAATTTGTTTTTGGAAAATATTATACATATATTATAGCATATTTATTATAAAACTTTGTTAGTAATGAGTTCATCATAAAAAGTAATAATTATAAATTGTACACATATATCTATTATAATTATTTTGTTCAAGAAATGAGCAATAATGAAAACAACTTGGAGTAATATTGTATAATAAAAGTTGATAAAAACATATTAATTCATTCTATATGTAGGGACTCATTTTGGAAGGATTCTCTGAATTTAGAAGGAATGTAATCCTGTAGGCCCTAAACAATGAATTTCTAGAGAGTGGGTTGAAGAAATTGGCCCTTACAGGCGAACGGAGCTTCATTATGGACTCATCACCATTGAAGGCTATGTGCGTGGATTCTTTGCTAGAGTTGCTCCTCGGCATTTGTCTGAGGAGCTTGGCCCCATTTTTCCCCCCCTCCCCCTTCGGGAGGGATCCCTTACATTATATATCCTTCACCCAACCAATCCTAGCCTTACATTTGTTGAGCAATCAGGACATTACTCAGGTGCCTGTCCTATCAGCCGCCTTCCCATTCTCTTTATGGGTCGCGGCAACCAAGGCGACACTGGTGCGGAGTCCTTTCCTCATTAATGCGGCCAGGGCGGTGGTCAGGTGCATTTAATGTGGAGGTGACTGTTTGTCATGAACTTGCCCCTCCACCAGATTTCCATTGCTGGCACGTGGTACTCCCTCTCGGCTCTTTGAGTAGTCAGGAAGACTTCCTTGGATGTGTTGCCAGTTGCCTTAAGTTCTTGGATGTCCGAGGATGGGTCGTCCTCGGCGTGGCCTGTTGAGCTCCTGGGCTTCTCATTTTCATCCTCGGACCTTGGATGCCTCCTCGGCTTGGGTCTTCGGCCCTGAAACGAAGTGGGCTGGGCCGTAAGATTTGTTGGCCCCAAAATAGCCCCTCAAAATCTTGTTGTTCGCATCCTCGGGCGGAGAGGAGGATTTTGATGTCCTCGGGCCTACGACGCGTCCCATTGAGTCTGGTTCTCTGTCAGTACCGGAGTCTTTTCATCTACCCCAGATGCGTTACTGACGCCTCGAAGTGCGCAATGCGCCTTCCATTAAATCCAGACGGCTCCGTGCTCCCCACGTTCAACGGGAGGATGACAATCCAACGGTGGGGATTCGCCTAACATTTATGGGCGGGAAAACTTGCACGGCTCCTTGATTTGGGGTATAAATACCCACTCGAAAAGCCGGTTCCTCTGTTTACTAGTAAACCAAGAGCCTACATCTCCAGCATAAAAAGCCTGTCTGAGGAGTTTCTACTTATTTCTGTAAGTCGCTCTATCTCTCTTCGAACTTTCCTCCTCTCTATTCTTCATTCTCTTTCATTTGCTCTTTCTTAGCTCACTTAGGCATCATTTGGGATGGGTAGATTTAAGAAATATGTCTATACTGAAGAGGCGATGGAGAAATTCATTGCCGACTATAATATACCAAGCAACGTGGGCTTGAGGTATTGTGAGGAAGGGGAGTGGCACCTTCGGAGGCAGGAGGGTAAGGTGGTGATTCCCATCGTTGCCTTCCTTGAAGGTGGCATGAGAATCCTCATGGGACCGGTGATGAGGGGCTACCTGACGTACTTCCGGCTAGCCTCCACCCAGTGTGCCACCAATGTCTTCAGAATTCTTGGTTGTGTGGACGCCCTGAACGAGAAGATGGGGCTGAGGTTGACCCACCACGACGTAAACTGGTGTGATAACCTCCAGTGCCTGAAGGGCAAATCGTACTACTTGAAGACCAGGGATGACAGGGTCCGGCTTATCCAGTGCCTCCCTGAGTCCAGCAAGGGGCTGAACAAGGACTTCCTCATTGTGTCCGAAGAGTGGCACGATGGCCTTCACTGCCCAATGACGGAGGGGACCTTAGGTGGGGCAGTGGGAAAATGGGGGGAGGGCTCTAGGACCTTAGTCAGTTTCATTCTTTACTTCGTCCATTTTCCGCACCACTTGGTGTCTAACATGAATGTGTTTTCTTTTTACAGATCCGCACGCCTTCACGCACCACTTCAACCTGATTAACCGGGAAGACTTGCAGAAAGCGCTAAGGGCGGAGGTTTTTGTGAATGAAGCCCACAATCAAGTTAGGGCCGCTCACAGGATCTTGAGATACGATCCGATTCAAAAGTCATTCGCGGCACCGAAGTACGTGATTAGGGCAAAAGACCCTCAGTTGCGGAAAATAACCGTGACCGAGGACGGGTTCCAGTTCCCCGAAGAGCCCTCTACATCAGAAGGCGTAGCACCCGCGGGTCCCTCCTCCTCCCATAGATTCTCAGAGGCCGCAGAAGAAGGCCTAGAGAGGGAAGAGGAAGTTGCTGATTCTGGCCCCGCCGAGGACGAGTTTGCTGTGTTTGAACAGGTCCACCAGTCCGAGGACCCTCCCGGAGACCTAGGTGATCCTCACTTGACAGAAGCAGACTTCCTAACGGCCAAATCCCCTCCTTGGCAAGAGATGGGCTACAAGAAGAGGCCCCAGTCCAGCCTGTTGGATCTGATCGAAGGCCAACCGGGGAAGTCCAAGCCAAAGCTTCCTCCTCCTCCTCCCAAGACTCACTCTGCCCAGGGCAGGTCGGCCCCGACCCAGCCAAGGCCTCCTCCTTCTCCGCCTCAGACGAGTCTGCCTTCTAGGCATGAGCCCTCTGATCCTAAGCAGAAAAAGGATAAGGGCAAAAGGCCAGTTGAGGAAAAGTCTGGGTCCCCCCAGGAGGAGGGAAATACTCGGCGGCCGTCCAAACAGTTGAAAATAGGTTCTCGAGGCCAAGATAAACAGGTTGATACCCAGCCCGAGGCTCAGGCCTGGCTTCCTGCCCCAATGCTCCATGGGGGGCCTCTGAGGGACGACTCCTCCCTCAGGGATTTCAAAGAGGGCGAAGGCGCGTATGTGGCCGATGCGCTGGAAAGGTGCCTGCTACTCCCAGTGGACATGGCGGAGCTGGGGACTATGAGGAGCAGGGAGGTCTTCCTCTGCCTCAAGCGGTACCTGGGAATGGTAAGTCCCTCAACACTTATGATTTTTTCTAGTTTCAGCTTTTTCTTCCCCTTTTCTGAGCTCGGCTGATTGTGCACTCGTTTTGTTTGGTAGGCCGTTCAGGCCACTTATAGGTTGGAGGACGCGGCCCGTGATCAGGGAAAAGCCATGGACGTGGAGCGTGAGAAACGCTTGGAGGCCGCTCGGACCCTCAAAAATTCCGAGACTGATCTTGCCAAGGCCCGGGAGGAGCTGAGGGCGATGACCAGTGCTCGGGATAACGCCCTGTCAGGCCTCGCCGGCTTCCAGAAGCAGGCCGAAGATCAGTCAAAGCGCCTGGGCGAGGCAGAGGAGCAGCTGAAGATCGCAAAGGAGCTGCTTGCTGATCTAACAAAGAAGGTGGCTACTGCCGAGGAAGCCAAGAGGGTGGCTGAATGGGCCAAGGACGAGGCTGTCAGGGCCAAGTTTGAGGCTGACCAAGGTAGGGAGGAGGCCTGGGCAACTAAGTAGGAAGCAGAGGAGGAGGCCTATGCTGCGGGGATGTCCGAGACAGAAGCTGCCTTTAAGGCTCAAGTCCTCGGGTTGTGCAGGCGCTACTCTGCTGAGGTTTGGAAGGAGGCTCTCAGACAGGCTGGGGTTGAGGCCTTGTCCGACTTGTGGAAGGAGGAGAGTGTGTACTACCCCCCTACCATCCGTGAGGCTGCTCCAAGTGGCACTGAGGCCGGAGAGGCTGCAGAGGAAGCCGATGCTACCACGGGTAAGGATGCCTCAGTCGCTGAACCTACTGGTGAGCTTGTCCAAGGGAGCGACCCTCCTGGGGTAGCTGAATCAGGTGAGGGCCCTAACGAGGAAGCGCTGCAAGAGGTTGCGAAGTCCTCCTCTGAAGCCCAGGTTTCAGCCACTGGGGAGGCAGCCATTCCTGCCGCGCCTGTGCAGGCCATTCCTCTTAGCCAAAGCTCAGAGGAGCCTGAGGTTGCCATGGACCAGCCCCCTACTGAGGGAGGAAAATAAGTGGAAGGGGCGGCCCTTTTCAGCTTTGTTTTGTCATTTCCTTTACCTTTTGCATCTCCTTTTTTTTTTTTTTTTTTACATTGTAATGTGATGTTAATTATGTAACTTCTATGGAATCAATGCAATGCAATGTGATTCTTATTTCTCCTTCCGCTTGTTCTGGCTGTTTGTATGTTTGCGTGTTATTTGTTTTCTTTCTCTTTTTTACTTGCATAATTTTAACATCAATTGTACTTCGGCTAGTCATGGCACTGATTGCAATAACGTGAAGGTATGTACGCATAGGCAGGGCTCTTGCTTTCCCAGCGCTCTAACACTTAGAATCTTTCGAAGTAGTTAGTTTCCCCACAGGCCTGAGTCCGAGGACCATGCAGTGCCTTGGTTCTGTCTAACACTTTGAGTCTTTTGAAGTAGTTAGTTTCCCCATAGGCCTGAGTCCGAGGACCATGCAGCACTCTGGTTCTGTCTAACACTTTGAGTCTTGAAGTAGTTAGTTTTCCCATAGGCCTGAGTCCGAGGACCATGCAGTGCCTTGGTTCTGTCTAACACTTTGAGTCTTGAAGTAGTTAGTTTCCCCATAGGCCTGAGTCCGAGGACCATGCAATGCCTTGGTTCTGTTTAACACTTTGAGTCTTGAAGTAGTTAGTTTCCCCATAGGCCTGAGTCTGAGGACCATGCAGTGCCTTGGTTCTGTCTAACACTTTGAGTTTTGAAGTAGTTAGTTTCCCCATAGGCCTGAGTTCGAGGACCATGCAGTGCCTTGGTTCTGTCTAACACTTTGAGTCTTGAAGTAGTTAGTTTCCCCATAGGCCTGAGTCCGAGGACCATGCAGCGCCTTGGTTTTGTCTAACACTTTGAGTCTTGAAGTAGTTAGTTTCCCCATAGGCCTGAGTCCGAGGACCATGCAGTGCCTTGGTTCTGTCTAACACTTTGAGTCTTGAAGTAGTTAGTTTCCCCATAGGCCTGAGTCCGAGGACCATGCAGTGCCCTGGTTCTGTCTAACACTTTGAGTCTTGAAGTAGTTAGTTTCCCCATAGGCCTGAGTCCGAGTACCATGCAGTGCCTTGGTTCTGTCTAACTCTTAGATACGTGGCGTAGGAGATTGTTCTCAGCGTTGGCCATACTAGTTTTGGCGTGATGATGGCCTTGGCCCGGCCTCGTCGGGAGTGGGGCGTTCGTGCGCACTGAACTATTGACCCCGCAGTGCCCCGGGCTAGGCTAGTTTGTGACTCTTAGCCTTATACGTGGTAGTGGCGCTGCCGTCAGTTCAAGTTTCTGCAGTCATCAGTTATGAGGCGTCCCCTGACGGTTCGCGTTTCGCGTTTGACGTTTCAAGACATGAGGTGCGCTCTCATTAATACTCTCTTGGACTGATGCGGATCGAACGGTTGATAGGCGCTTTGGAATTTGGTAAGGATTAATGTTACCGATAATCCACCTTTCGAATTCTGCGTAGTTCCATTCCTATCAATCTTCAGCCCCTATTTAAGGCTACGTAGGGGAAGTGACCTTCTACTCTTCATGAACCCTCCAATATACCAGGAAACATGTCCTCCCAACTTTCAGAGCCCCTTTAATAACCCCGCCAAAAGTTGTGACAAGAGTTTGGAGAAATGGGACGGCGTTGGATGGGAGTGAGGGTGCATAGGCCCAAAATCCTCCTTCCCCGACGGAGAGCCGCCGTAGCAACGGCTCGCGTCAGATCTCCGGTGCGGCTGAATCCGTGCGTTATCCTGATGGTGCCCTGCACAGCGGCCAAGATGGAGGTCTCTGAAGCACATAACGTTCTTCCCTGGGGCGCTGCCACGCTGGTGGAAGCATGCAAGGATACGTCATGTCCGGTGCCCAAGTGTTGCCGTCTCCAACGGCCGACCACCGTGGGGCTGGAAGAGAATCAAGGGAACAACATGAGGAAGGGCCGTCCGGCGCCTTTGCATCTGCTCCTCTCTTTGCACCAGCGCCACCGCACCGGCTTGGGCGTTGTTGGTGGCCTTGAAGCAGGCCCGCCTTAGCCCCCTTTCCTTTAGTTAGTTTTAAAACAGGCCTGTTTGGGCCTTTGTTTGTAGAGTTGGCTTTAAAATAAGCCTGTCTGAGCCTTTGTTTGTATATTGTAACTCTTCTTTATCTAATAAAATAACGATATTTGTCTTCTTTCCTTTGAATCTTTTACTTTTCTGCAATGGCGTTCTTTTTTTTTTTTTTTTTCAAACGCATTCTTGTGAACTTTTCGTCGATTGACTGTCTGGGGACGATTGTCCGTTGCGCCTGTTAGTGCACAAATTCTCCCCACAGACGGCGCCAATTGTAGGGACTCATTTTGGAAGGACCCTCTGAATTTAGAAGGAATGTAATCCTGTAGGCTCCAAACAATGAATTTCTAGAGAGTGGGTTGAAGAAATTGGCCCTTACAGGCGAACAGAGCTTCATTATGGACTCATCGCCATTGAAGGCTATGTGCGTGGATTCTTTGCTAGAGCTGCTCCTCGGCATTTGTCCGAGGAGCTTGGCCTCGTTTTTTTCCCCCCTCCCCCTTCGGGAGGGATCCCTTACATTATATATCATTCACCCAACCAATCCTAGCCCTACATTTGTTGAGCAAGCAGGACATTACTCAGGTGCCTGTCCTATCAGCCGCCTTCCCATTCTCTTTGTGGGTCGTGGCAACCAAGGCGACACTGGTGCGGAGTCCTTTCCTCATTAATGCGACCAGGGCGGTGGTCAGGTGCATTTAATGTGGAGGTGACTGTTTGTCATGAACTTGCCCCTCCACCAGATTTCCATTGCTGGCACGTGGTACTCCCTCTCGGCTCTTTGGGTAGTCAGGAAGGCTTCCTTGGATGTGTTGCCAGTTGTCTTAAGTTCTCGGATGTCCGAGGATGGGGTCGTCCTCGGCGTGGCCTGTTGGGCTCCTAGGCTTCTCGTTTTCATCCTCGAACCTTGGATGCCTCCTCGGCTTGGGCCTTCGGCCCTGAAACGAAGTGGGCTGGGTCGTAAGATTTGTTGGCCCCACACTATATTATTGATTTTTATTATGTGATGTAATAAAAAGTTTCATTACAATTATTTTTTCTTCTTCAATGCTTTGTTATTGCGGTATGGTGACACTTGTTGTTGTCATCAATTTCTCCATCTTCACCATTTGAAATTTAGTCTGTCCATATTTGTTAAATTTTTTAGCTTTCATAATTTTTTTCCTTTTGTTGCATCATTTGTGTTAATTACTAATGAATTGGCATCGAAAGATTCTTGATTAGATCTTATAAAGTTTGGACTTTATCGCTAAGATTTTTCATAGGTATTTGCATTTATATTAAATTTTAATGATGTGATAGTTTTTTGTAAATTTTTTATTTTTGTAAATTTTGGAATAGTGCTGCAAAAAGAATTAATATAGCATGTTGAATTGTGTTTTTTTTTTTTTTTTTTCTTCCATACCTTTATCATTTGAAGGCACATCAAAAATCTTAGCAACTATGTAATTTTCAAAACCATCTTTTAGATTGAATTCATTCAAATGAAGTAAAGAAATCCATTTTTTTACTAATTTTTTTTTTCAAATCACGTGGGATTCCTTCTCCAATATCAATATTTTTACAATAATTTAAATAAGTTGTACCTTAGTTTATTTTTCAGCAAGATCTCGATCTTGTAGGTTTATTTAGGATTTTCTTGGCATCTCGATCAAATATCACAAACTTTGTTTTGTTAGTTGCATTAAAAACTTCAATTTGAACCTGTATCTGAAGTAGTTTGCAATTGTGTGTGTGTATATATATATATATATAGTAGTTATAATAAGATAAATATAATATAAATATTTGGCGAGTATGTAGTTAATGTGAGTGCTTCTAACTTTGGGATAGAAATATTTATTTTTGTTTTACATTTTGCAGACCAAAATGATCTTGCTTGTAATTTGACATTTCTTTCACAAAGTACGCACAAAATATAATACCAACCCATTATTGTATCAATGTTACTTATTATTGTAATACTCTAGCAGTTCATATCTTGGAATGAGCTTTGAAATTAATATGTATTATTTTTTTAATGTAAATAATATGATGTATTATTTTTTTTTTTTACATAAATGACGAGTATAATTTGAAGTAATTAACAAACCTGTTTTGTAAGATCTCATTCAATGCATTTTATCTTTATTATTGTCTTCATATTATTTAAAGATAAATCCTTCTATGAAAATTGCTTTGCATGTATTTTTGGTATTTCTTGTATAGGATCATGTTTTTGACCATTCCTATCATTGAATTTTTTTAAAGAGAATATTAAGTTAATGGCATTTTGTGAGATAGTATATGCTATTTATTAGACACTTTTATTATTATAAATTTTAGAAATATGCACTTGTCAATTATTTCAGCAACCTGAGAGATCTCAAGATTTATATATATTTTTGTTGCATTGGTCGATGACAGAATTTTTCTGCATAAATTGCATAGAATATTATTAATAGACAAAAGCATATTGAATTGAAATTGGGGAAAAACGAAGATATATTTCCTGAGAATGAGATTTTCTAGAAATATCATCTATACGTGGAGGAGGAAGAAGAGAGTTTGTAAGAGGGTAAGAGTTTTTGCTTTGATTTACACGGGAATGGTCAAACTTGGGTCATAATATGTAAGATAAGAACTGGGCCTGAGTTTTTCATAAGATTTGGTCTACTTTTAAAAGGTAATCCATTTTATAGTGAATAACTTTTAGTCTAATTGGTCTAATTGTCAAGATCAGCTTATATGATCAATATAATAGTAAAAATAAGTTACTATGATCTATTGAGTAATAGTAAAAAAAACTTAATAAAAAGAGGTAAAAAATGCTAAATTTATATAATAGTAAAAATAAGTTACTATGATTTATTGGATAACAGTAAAAAAACTTAATAAAAAAAGATAAAAAATGTTAAATGTAATAAGTTACTATGATCTATTGGGTAACAGTAAAAAAAAAAAACTTAATAAAAAAAGGTAAAAAATGCTAAATTTATATAATAGTAAAAATAAGTTACTATGATTTATTGGATAATAGTAAAAAAACTTAATGACAAAAGGTAAAAAAATGTTAAATGCAATAAGTTACTATGATCTATTGGGTAACAGTAAAAAAAAACTTAATAAAAAGAGGTAAAAAATGCTAAATTTATATAATAGTATAAATAAGTTACTATGATTTATTAGATAATAGTAAAAAAAAAAAACTTAATGGAAAAATGTAAAAAAGTTAAATGCAATATTAGAGTGCCATGTGACAGGACCTCATGCACTCTCACATGAGATCTCTGCTTTTATATATATATATATATATATATATTGATAAAAAATGCTAAATTTATATAATAGTAAAAATAAGTTACTATGATTTATTGTATAATAGTAAAAAAAAAAAAAAAAAAAAAACTTAATGGAAAAAGGTAAAAAAGTTAAATGCAATATTAGAGTGTCATGTGGCAGGACCTCATGCACTCTCACATGAGGTCTCTGCTTTTATATATAAATATTGATATTGATTAGTTCAAAAAGAATCTGAAAAATGCACTCATTTTAATGAGATATAACAAATTATTAGATTAAAAAAAATGTTAATAGTGTGTCTTTGACCATTAGGGGCCGAAGTTAGGCTGGAAGCGATGCTTAGTAACCAGACCAATCAGTTTGCATCTTTTTTGAGAACAAACGGCAGAATCAGTTTGCCTCTTACTTTCACCAAAAGTCGTAAAGCTTCAAACTACAAGCTACAACAATTGTTTTCAGTTTTGAAAAAGCAACAAGACCCGAAAGGTCACAGCCGGGTTCGAACACATGGGCCAGTCGAAACCGGGTCCGGGCGTGAATGTTTTAAAAATTGGGTAAAATACAACAATTAGTCCTCGTTACATAATCTTTTCTTGGGTGAAATCCTCCTTACTTAAATCCTCGTTACTTATTCTGATGAAGCAACCTTCTCAACAAGAATAAAATTTGGCTACAATATTAACTTTCACCAACAATAGGAAGATGATATATTTTCACTTATTAAACCACCGATTATATATAAAATGATCAAAATATTTTCAAAACTACTAAATAGAATAAAATACCTTATGAACCAAGATAATCAGAGTATCTCTACAACGTCCGGATGACCAAAATATTCCAAAAAAACCATTAAAATAATATAAACTATTTGAGGGGTTTGCAGCTTTATTGCTACTTGTTTTGTGGGTGTGAACTTTTTTGTATATTCCTTTCGTCTCAATGAAGATTGCTTATTCATAATAAAAAAATTAAAAAAAATGATAAAAATATTTCAAAACCACAAAAATGGCCCAAATACAAATACCCTTAGAAACACCGCACATCCTTGGTGCGATGGTCACTTCACAAGTATAAGTGCTTGTGGGGTGTGGGGGGCAAGGGCCGGGGTTCAAGTTTCCAGGAGGGAGCTTCACACACATATACAATTAGATTAGGCTAGAGTAGAATTCTATTTGTAAAAAAAAAAAAAAAAAAAAAAAAGAAACTTTCAAAATAACAAAAAACCCCAAAACTATTAAAATGACCAAAATACCCATGAAGACTTTCAAAATGACTAAAAATACCTCCAAAACTACTAAAATAGTTAAAATACTCCCAAAATTACTAAAATGACCAAAATACCCCAAATCCCATCGAAATTAATAAAATAATCAAAATACTCCCAAAACTACTAAAATGACCAAAATACCCCAAGCCCATTAAATTACCCAAATGCCACCAAAATCACTAAAATGATCAAAATACCTTTGTAAAATGATCTAAATACCTCAAAACATTCCAAATTACCAAAATATCATTAAACCATTGAAATGACCAAAGTACATCTTCTAAATTGACCAAAATGACCAAAATACCTCCCAAAAAAGTCTAAAATGATCAAAATATTTTTGAAATGTCCAAAATAACTAATTTTATCCTTGAAAACTACCCATTGAAAACTACTAAAATGACCAATGTATCCAAAACAACCAAATCACCACCAAAAAAGTCTGAAACTCTTTATTTATATATATATATATATATATATATTAGAAAAAAGGTCAAAAACTAATAAAATGACCAAAATACTTAACAAATAATAAAATGACCAAAATACTAGTAACAAATGATGCATTTTAATTTTTTCAACGAGGTAGTTAAAAATTTGTATCTCATAGTCACAGCTGCCCTCTCAACATCTGTCAAACCTTATAACAAATTCCGTTCATTTTAAACTCAGATTAGAGGACTTATAACAAAATTTCAAATTGAATTATATGGTGTAACTGTGTAAGTTCTGTGTAATATTGTGACTCTGTACGATTACGATCCCACGAAGGCGGCCGGAAAATGAAGCTTAGCAATTTCTAATATCGAAAGAGCAAAATACGATTAACAAACGGAGAGTCCGAGTTCCTGTTTTATATATATTGCACGTTGCAACAGAGATTAATGAGGAACGACACCGTTTGCGTTTCTGTATTAAAAAGGGAAGATCTCCTGAGTTAGTGACTGTTATGCATAACGACATCGTTTGGTTAAGCGGGAAGGACACATTTTATTATTATTTTCTTGACCGTTGCCTGGCTTTTCTTTCTTCACACATAAACGTCACTGTTGTATGACAGTGACACACGGGGTGCGGTAACATAGGGTGTGGTAACAGACCTAAGAGACTCTGGTTTCTCAAAATGTTCTTTCTTCACACATAAATGTCACTGTTGTATGACAGTGACACACGGGGTGCTCAAAATGTTCTTTCTTCACACATAAATGTCATTGTTGTATGACAGTGACACACGGGGTGCGGTAACAGACCTGAAGAGACTCTGGTTTCTCAAAAAATGTAGTTCCAACATAAAATTAAGGAATGCAGTTTAGAACAATTATATCTTTCTCTATCTCTATTCCTACTATAATCTGATCTGCTCTGTTTGGACGATGGGATTAAAGGCATCTAAAATCAAGAAGGATTCTGGATTCCACACGAATTGGGATCAAAATTTCGTGAGCATAGGCATTCATGATCAGTTACAAGATGATGAAGTTGTCAGGTAATAATATTCACTCACCCTCATTTACCTTTTATCTGTATGTATAAGATAAAAGGGATAGCAAGCTAGCTAGCTACTATCTTTTTTTTATCTAGTTGTTAGCAACTTAGCAAGTTGTAACTGAAGTAAGTTGTTAATATGTACATGAATCCTGATGTTTCAGAACTCATACTAACACCACCGGAAGCACCAGCATAGTAAGAGGAATGGCGCACAGCTACTCTTCCCTTGAGGAGGTTATTTTGCTTCCCTCTTTTTTGTCTCTTTTCATTTTAAGTGCAGTGATAAGGATTCTATGTTGACTACTATCATTATCAGTATGCAATGGTTTAATGATAATATATATATATATATTTTTTTTCATTTATTAAATGACTTTAGTTGGATTCCTCTGTTTGACGGTGAGTGAAATGTGATTTTTTGGGGGTTGATTTTGTCGATGACCTCAAACTCTGTATTCAAACTGATCATTTGGTTAGAATTTTTTTTTTATCTTTGGTTCTTTTATATATATACTCTCTAAAATCAGGTTTTGTTTTGTTTTTTTTTTTTTTTTTTTTTTTTGGTTGAGGAAAAAAAAATGATGTTTTCACATGTTTATTCCCACCAGAATGAAGTTTTAAATTTGAAAATTTTACATGATTTTTTTTTAATATATATGTTAACTAAAGTTCGTTCTAATATGACTATAGACAAACTTGATATAAGGTAAAGACCGAAATACACGTGATCCCTAAAGTTTACTTAAAGGTTTAAAAAATGAGCACTATTAGTCCTCCTGTTCACTTCTCTTAGTTTTCTTGTGTATGTCTAACAGAGCAATGATGTGGCTTTTTTGATGTCATGGAAAATTGTTATTTTATAAATTGAAACCCAATGCTATAACCTGATTGAGAGAGAGACCTTACTTTAGTAAGCTTGAGGATAATTTTTTCACAATGTCCATTCATTAGTGTAGTTTGAGATGCAGATTATGATCTTGAGTGAGGTCATCTCCTATATTTCGCATACCAAACCTGTCATACCACATGTAATACGAGGTCTTGATTGACCTTAAACATCTTACAGACGGTTAACTGTATCAAAGTGGTATGGAGTTCTTGCTTTTGTTGATTCTTATGGATCAGCACTCATAGGAAACAGTCCAGTTATTACCCAAAAATGCTCAAAACTATGGCTTATAGCAGAGTGCTAAAATTTAAGTAACCAACGATGGCAGTTTGTATATTTCTCATTCATCAAATCATTTCATTTTGGACTTCAGTCCGAAACTGTGGTAATTTATGGCAAAAATGCGTATGCTGCAGAATAACATTGCAAAATCATCTGATTCATTTTTTTTTTCTTTCATGAATTTGAATTTTTGAAGTTTTGAATGGGCTCTCTTTTTAAACAGGTCAGTGCAGCATTGAGTAAAAAAGGTCTAAAAGCATCCAAACTCCTCATTGGAATTGATTTCACTAAAAGCAATGAAAGGACAGGTTTGTGGAGTACATATAATAATCTCTTTTTGTTTATATTCTATTCATTATTGTATAGGTTATTGATGGAGCAAGAATTGGGATCCCCTGGTTAATAATTGCATCTACAAAACACTAGGGTGTAATCTGAATTGTGCCGAAAATGATAACTATGTACCTTATTAATTTCTATTCTAAAATTATGGATAATGCAATATAAGACTTGACATTAGATAGTGTCGGTGAAGAAGGCAATCTGTGAAGGTCATTACATCTCTGACAAGCGTTTATTGGTTTAACAATAAAGTGATATCATATATTTTTGAAAATGGTTTGTATTTGATTTGTATCGCCAGGAAGCCAATGCATCAGTTTTGTTATTGAAGGCGAGGTGTCATGCAATAACCGGAGCCTGCATGGTATTGGAGATGCACCTAATCCATATGAGAAGGCCATCTCTATCATTGGAAAGACTTTAGCCCCTTTCGACAGAGACAACTTAATTGCTTGTTTTGGTTTTGGTGATGGTACGTGTAATCCCCTAAATTTGGATATCTGGAGAAGTTTCTATTATTTTCTAATATGACCCTGGATTTATTTTCTGTTATAGAGATAACTCATGATCAGGAAGTGTTTAGCTTTCACAGTGATCATTCACCTTGCCATGGTCTTGAAGAAACTTTGTCCTGCTACAGAAAGATAGCTCAAAACGCAAATCCTGGTTCGTTTTCTGTTCCTTTATTTGAAAGTTAACATTTCATCAATTGGAATTTGCTTTCTGTAACCAAACACATGAACTCTTTTCTGGTTTGATATCAGAAAATCCTGTCGATAATATTTGTTGAGATTAACAGCTTTGTTTTTGTGTTTAAGGGCCAACTTCTTATGCTCCTGTAATTAAGGCTGCAATCAACACTGTAGAGAAAAGTGGTGGTCAGTACCATGTATTGCTTATCATTTCTGATGGCCAGGTTGACCTCAAAGTCCTCCTTTTTGCTCTCTCTCTCTCTCAAATTGTTGCATGCACATAATCATTCTTATTTAGAGTAATGTCTTTTATTGTGTAGGTTACAAGAAGTAGCGATACAGGTGATAAAGATCTAAGTCCACAAGAAGAGGAAACACTCAAATCAATTGTCAATGCGGGGTAAAGCCTTGCAGATTGATGGAATTAATTCTTGTTTTAGGCTTCTGTTGAATCTTTACCTCCCCACACCCCCCCCCCCCCACCCCCCCCCTGGAGCTATTTTGATATCCATAAAGGCAACTCTCTTTAGTATGACATCTCCATTCTTGGAAGGCCTTTATGTCTCCAATTGAGGAGATTCTTAACAATGCTGGCATATGAAAGGTCGATAAAGTTTCTGAGATTATATTGGGCAGAAATTGCTTGCCAAAATTTTGAAAATCCTTTTACTTGAAGTTCTTTGTTATTGAGTGGTTTGGCTCCCCAAAGTCAATCCCAAACATGATTGATTTGCTAGTGGCAGTGAAGAAATTATCCCTAGGGCTTTGTTGTTATACTTGAGACCATGGAGTATGCACCATTTAGTCTCCATTTTCTTTCATTAAGAGTCAGGAAATGGGATGCTAAAAAATCTGGCTTAAAATATGTCAGTCTTAGGTTTGAGTAATTTTGTTGAATGGGCAAATGCAAATATGAGATAATGTTTTGGCTACCATGTCAAAAGCGATTATAAAAAATTATGTTTTGTGGAAGGAGAGAAATAAATGCATACCATAATGTACATACTGAATTATTCATCATAAGAAAACATGTACGAACTGATGGGATACCATTAGAAATGCCAATGATACTGTTGTAAGGCTTAACTTTCTGTTCGACAATTGGCTATTCAGCTACTCTGAATAATGTAGGATAAGTAAGGTATGTGTGAAGCACTATGTTGTTGGTCATTTCAGTCTCTATGTTGTGATGGGCAAGGTCTGTTGGGGAGTTTGATAGCCCTTTTGGCTGAGTTTTGAATTGTAACTATGCTTCTTTTGGTGCTAATAAATTTGTTTTACTCACAAAAAAGAGAGGATTTTTTTTTTTGCCTTGTACTATGAATTGTGGGCTATTATTGTTTAGAATGTTTCAAAAACTTTTTCATATACTCCCATCCTAATATTTTCTGTAGCATATCAGTAATGAAAAATGCTGTCCTTTACACAGAACGAAAGTGTTGAACAAGTTAATGAGCTTTCCTGAGTCTTAACATTAAAAATTTAAAGATTATGTACCGTATAGCTTTCATCTCCTTTATTGTCAGTAAATTTTGTACAATAATTCACAACTGTCTTTTTAAATAAGAAACAAGTGGATCTAGTAAAGACACTGACATCAAAGTATCAATGATACATTAAACACAATTGCTTAAGTAAAAGCAGTGGTGTTGAACTAAAGGAATCGAAATTATAATTTTATTGTCCAGGTCATATCCACTCTCAATTGTTCTGGCCAGAGTCAGTGATGGACCTTCGGAAGACATGAAGAACTTTGGTGATGAGCTCCGTAAATGTCAAAATTTCCAGGTATTGCAGTAGCAGCATACAATTAACTTTGAATGCCATACGTGTTGAATTTAATTCATGCATTGACTTCTAAATAATATCTTTTCTTTGTATGTAGATGGTTAACCTTGGTGAAATTACGTCTACAAATGCAACATTCACTGAGAAAGAAATAGCTTTCGCTCTAGCTGCCCTAATGGAGATCCCTTTCCAGTACAAAGCAGCAGCTGAAATTGGCATTCTTGGGTAGGGTTCCTTGTTCATTCCAAATTATAATATTCAAGTATTTGTTGAAAATTTTCTGAAATGAGATCTCTGGTGTGCATAATGGAGGTACTTGAGCAGCCAATAATTTAAAACCTTAAATACTTGTAGTCTACTTCTGGTTTGCTATTTAGAAGGGGGGGGGGGGGGGGGGGAGAATTTGTTTCATGGTTCCAATTGTTCTAAACCCAATTGTGGATGAAATATAAATGTCATGTAATTGAGTTTGAACTAGTTTGTGAATGCTTTCTAATCTGCATCTACTCTATTGAAAAAAAGACATGTGACAGGAACAGCAGAGCAAATCGATCCACGCCCTCCACCAGTTCCTCCAACTTGTGAGACATGCAACTCCTTGGTACGATTATGATACAGAGTGTGTTGTTTTGTTTTGTGATTTTTAATGAATCAGAATCTTATATCAACGAATCAAGAAGAAGTTACCCCTCTAAAAGTACATATCACTCTAGAACAGATAAGGGAATGCCTCATTTACTTCCCATCTACTAGATTGTGCACTTTTTTTCCTCAGTTTTGAAGTGGCCTTGATGAACTCTGGTACTCCTCTACATTCGAATATTATACAGGGCAACAACCGTGCCTTCCCCCCCCCCCCCCCCCCCCCCAACAAAATGATAGTGTGTTTTGCAATGAATTGAGCATGTCACCTGTTTATTTATCATTGACATGAGTCCATGACACATACACTGAGCTAGTTTGCTAAGGATTTCCATAATAATTATATAAATAAGAAATATTTGATTTATTTGTACACATCGATCCTTGTGCTTCTGGCAGAGATCAAGGATGTGCGTGCTGAAGGGGGTATGTGTTCAAGAGATTAAGACTGATAAAAATGGAGTCCAATATTGTTCAAAGTATTTGGGGATGCTGGGTACAGCTTGGGAGGTTTTGATAATGTGGGAAAAAGGGTATTGGAGGAAGTTAATAGGGACATTCTTGCTGGCTTCCTTGCTAAAGAGTGTCGAAGATGGCTAAGTGAGTGTACCAGGGTGTATCACCCAAATGATGATAGTATAAGGAGTCTTACATGGGAGTAGCTAAGGGGTGTGAGAGAGAGGTGGGATACAGCTTGGTGTAATGCAGGTGAATTCAATGTCATTAGGTACCTGAGTGCGAGGTTAAGGTGCAATAGGTTTAGCTTTGAAATGTTTGATTTTTCTGACATTATTGGGGAGTTTAATATGATTGATTTGCCAATTGAGGAGGGGTATGCACACATTGTTGGAGAGTGGTAGAAGCTGATGTGATGCTTGTTCTTTTTGGAGTTTTATAGGCATTGTAAGATTGACAAATCCCTTAATGATACTTTTATTGCTTTAATCCCTAAGAAGAGCAATGCTGTTGATATTAAGATTTTCATCCTATTAGTTTAGTGAAAAGTGTATATAAATTATTTTTGAAGGTGCTGGCTAATAGGTTAAAAATGGTACTAGATAATCTTATTTCTAAGTTATAAAATGCTTTTGTTGGTGGTAGGCAAATTTTTGACTTGGTCCCAGTTGCTAACGAATGCTTGGATAGTCGTATCAAGAGTCAATTCCTAGCATGAATTGTAAGTTGGATATTGAAAAGGCTTATGATCACATTAGTTGTGATGCGTTCATCTATCTGTTGGGGAGGATGGGATTTGGGGAGAAATGGAAGGATTGGATTCATTCTTGTATTTATGCTGTTCACAGCTTTAGTAATTCATGGAGATTAAGTAAAGATGACCAGTTATCCATTTTGTTCTTTATATTGATTATGGAAGTTTTGGGTCTCATTCTTTGTTTGGATTGCAAACTTGGAGAAAATTCTTACTTGTGATAATCTAATCAAGTAGGGATATACCTTAGTTGGGTGGTGTTGTATGTGGCTGTGGAATGGAGAGATGATAGATCATTTGTTGATTCACAGTGATGTTGCTTATGGTTTATGCAGCCTAGTGTTTATAACTTTTGGGATATTTAACTTTTGTTTGGGTGGAGGAATTAGATCGGGCCACTCTTCAGCAAACTAGAACATTGTACCGCTTTCTTTGATGTGGCTACTCGCTATTGTGCAAGGATTGAAATAGTCATACTTTTGAGAATACAGACAGATAAAAGAATCAACTAGAAGCATTGTTGATACGCACTTTGATTGGTCTTGAGTGTGTGGTCTTACAAACTGTAGCATCCTCACACACACACACTTCTCTTTTGTTTATAATTTTTTGTAATTCTTTTAGGTTATGAAGTGCTCATCATCATGAGCATTAATTAACCTATTTTGTTAATGAATGCTTACTACTTATCAAATATTTATATATGAAATTATGCATTATTAGTAAGATTGAACAAATGGTCTACCTGGCTAGTTGCCCAGTCAAAACCCGTTGACATTTCAACCTAGTTTTTGCCTTTTGGTATGATGGTCTAACTTTGTCCACGCTAGTTTTTTTATCCACATGACATGAGTTTTGCTCACTGGTTTGATACGTTTCGGATCACTTATTTATTTTCTACCCAATTTGCTTATATAGGTCTGCCCTATTTGTCTTACGAAAAGAAAGGAGTTGGCCTTTGGCTGTGGGCACGTGGTGAGCTAAACTGAACTCATTGATATATTGTGCTTCTCAGCTCTCCCTGATTTACATGGTATTGCAATTTTTTTTACTGAAGTTATTTCATTGCAGACTTGTAGAGACTGTGGATCAGAATTGACCAACTGTCCAATATGCCGTGAACCCATCACAAGCGGACTAAGGGTGTTCATCTAGTGACTGCTCCCACAGAATTGAAAATGTTCGTTTGAACCTTGCTCCCCCTCCAAAAATACATAGATTACGTGCACATCATTGACATCATAGATTAAATGAACATTACACTGCAAACTGAATTTTGTTGCTTACTCGGCTACTGACTTGGTAGCGTGGGATTCAATTCCAGGCCATGTGAGTGTGTGGAAAGACATGTAATTTAAGAATAAAAAAATATTTGACAATTTGTATCACCAATAAGTGGCGTCTTAAGAAAATTCATTATTTATAAATAGTTGTTAATTTTCAATTATTCACAGATTTTGATAGTTTTTAAAGCATTTACAGATTTTTGCAAACCATTAGAGGAAAAATTCACACGAACCCTCAAGATTGCTACTTATAGAATCCATGCTTAATTGGATCATGAAAGTAATTTGCCTTTGAATCCATTAACAAACTCAATTGAGTGGAGGCCAATATCATCTAAAGGAAAATAATTGTTTTATGCCCTTAAGTCTACTTCAATTTTTTTTTTTTTTGGTTTTCTATTGATTTCTCCTAAAATTCCCAACAGAGTTAAGATGATATTCAAAGAGTTGGATAAAGAATTTCAAGTAATGGCTTTTGAAATGATAAATATCAAGTTTTGACTTATAACCAAATATGGAAAATTTCAGCCAAAAAACCAAATATGGAGAATTTTAGGGATAAAAGTCGTATTGTTAATGTAACCATGTAGAAGACGAAAAATTTCCATGGAATTTTTTTTTTTTTTTTTTTTGAAGAGTTTCAACCTAATAAAATTTCCATGGAACCAACAACGTTCAGCTTGCTCTACACCTGCTCTCTTACATTCCACTGCATTCCACAATTAAAGAAACAAATTTGAAATGAATAATTATCTTCACCAAAAACATACTCAACAAAATGAAACGTTAGCAAAATCTTATCATAAGAAATACCTGCAACTCATTAATTTCCTCATCCGTGAGTGAACGTTCCATTGACCGATATGCAATCCTATAACAATGACTAGTCCGTTGCACCTGAGAGTCACAAAGTTCAGTTTTAGACAAGCTATAGAGGCAAAATTCAGTTTTGGGTGAGAAGACATATTGGTGAGGTATAAGATCCGTTCCTAAAGAGACAAAACTTAAACTATGTTCAGTAGTAATATATTTGAAAACAAGGTTGAAAGTATAATGAAATTATGATATTTAGTGATTTCAAAAAGTAGGACATAGATGACCATACACAAAATAAATATTACTGATATCTAATGGATAGATTTTTCATATTGCTGAGGTATAAAAATAAATTCAACTAGTTTTTAGCCCTAACTTCAAGATTGATTCCCACTGACACTTTCAAGGTCAAACATTCAACATAGATGAGCTAAGAGAATCTTCGCAGGAGTTTTAAGGTAATTGCAATTGTTACTTGAGACTTTTAGAAACAACTTGGCTTGCTTCCATAATGCAAATTCAGAATTGAGAATTATCCATTGTTGTGAAAGAAGGTGATGATACTGAAAAAAGAAAATGCAAAGGCAAAATGCAGCTATGAATATGTATAGCTGCAACATATTTGAGAAGTCTAGATCCCAACTTAAGGCAATATGTATATTTGCTTGTCTTATAACATATCACCTTACACAAGCATCCATAGTAAGTATAAGTGGCAGCGAACGTGTAAAATTAAGCTTGAAGTTCTATTAAAAAAATCTCAACATTGAAAGGGAACTGTACTTGATATGTAAATATTCAACTCTAATTACTCTACAATGTGATTCTTTGCTTTAACTCAAAATGAGGGATAACAGAAAGGAGCAATATGTTCAGGCATTAACTTTTAGAAAGATTTTGGTACAGAATGAAAAAATGGCATAGGACACTCCTTCAGAGATGATGGGATTATCCTTTTAGTCAAATATGAAGGGACTATGCTTTTACCCTGCTGATCATGGTTAGATCTCAAAATCCTACAATTTTATGATCCTATGGATCAACTTAGATAATAAAAATCCAAACAGAATCCTGGTTTAGATTGTAGGATCTGGATTCCTCTTACAGACTTATCAATCCAAAAAATGCAACTCCCATGCTTACTAAAAAACGATTTTTCATGCACGACAATAAACCCCCACCCACTCTGGCATTACCCAATAAATCCCAAAACGAAGAAAAACCATCAAAGCAACCGCAACAAGAACCCTACCACACTTCTGCAAAGAAGATCCTCTTCAGAGCATTTTTTTCCATAACCATTTTCAATAAAGTTTGTTAAAATTTAAAAATACCAAGCTTTCCTAAATGGGGAACAAATTGTCTCCCAATTTACTAAATGGTACTTTCCTTCATTTCCTAAGCCCCCTTAAAATTTCTGAGGCTTTCTTGTAACACTTTCAAGCATGGGAAATATTGACACAATATGTTGGCAGACAGGAAAGAGTACTCATAATTTCCTTTAGAAAGGTACAATTTTCCTTCCATCCCACAACCTTCTTTCCGTCCTCTCCAGTAACACATTTCAAGGGAATTTACTCATAAGGCAGAGCCTAAGAAGAAAATTTAAAACAGTAAATTTACTGACCTTACAACCACCTATATGTGTTAGCTCTGCCATAGCCTGTACCTCCTCAACTGGAACCAGTTCACTCTTAGCAAAATTCAATTCTAAGCCTGAAGTTGCTTCAAAATATAGTAAGGTGAGAGAAAATTAAAAAAAAGAAATGTCCTCCTCTTACTTATCCCTTTAAAGTATCATCAGCAAATCGCCCATGTTAAATTCCATCAATAGTTTATAAAATCTTACAGTCATCATTTCGATCCTATATGGTTTGTTTTGACCTAAATATGTTCTCACCAATTATTTTAACCATGCTGCAGCCCATATATCAAATATTCCCCCTCAACTTAAGTTTTAGCTGTTACCATTAATGAAAGATTAGAAAGGGGAGAGAAGTTTCGAAAAGCCTTTAGATGAACCATATCAGGTCCTAATGACTTCAATGGTAAGAAAGACAAAGCTCACGAAGGTAAACACGAAAGATATTCTCTAAACTATTTCCAGCAATCGCTCTCAAATCTTTCACCATGCATAAAATCATTTATTAAGTATCAATAATGACCAAGTAACTTGCAATGCACTGACAACATACCTTACTGAACTTCTCACCATCTCCCAAACAAACATTTGCCAAAAGAGATTGTGTTAGTGACTAATTAACAACCCTAAACAATGCTGTTAGAAATTTATTGAACCACTATATGCTGCTAAAAGCTGAGTATTGAAGCCAACTGACACAAGGAAGAACTTTATAGAACTGCCTATCACGAAATGAAAGAGATGAAAGAAACTGTATTTCATTAATTAGCAAGAATGAGTACAAATTTGTATATATATACAAGTATGAAACCAAGTAACTAACTTGAAACAACCTTCACACGTGCTAGCTACAGTAATAACAGACTCTCTCACGTGTCATCACTTAAGTGCATCTATTCAATCACTAAACTACACGCCGTATATACAGTATATTACACTGCCGTTTTACTCTGCTCTGAGATTGCTTGATCTGCTCTGTGATCCCTGCTCTTGCTTCTGATCTTGCTAGCTTCATCTTGACTCTGATACTGCCTAATAGTATGAGAAAGGTGAATCATTTTTTGGAAAAGCGCCAATGTCCTTTTGGTCAAATGACACCTCCAGCCCAAATAAGTATACTGTGATGGCTACAGTCAGAACACAATTCATATGCCCTGGACCTGGAGTGTCTGAGTAAATTCTACCAAGCAAAAAACAACAAGAAGATCTGAATTAAAACATACCTCCTCAGCAAGATCTCCAGCAATTCCTCTCACAACTTCACATAAGTTGTTTTCAGTGAATGATTCATCGATCCAAAAACTAATATCTTTGTAACGAGGAGGATACTGCAACACAATACCATAATTTCAAGTTTCAAACAAGCATTTACAACTTACAAGTACCACTTTATAAAAATGAGTGACGTAAAGCAGCCATTAAAGCCACTAACTCATTACCTCTCTCTCAACCCTCCACGGCATTCTTCTTCTACTTTACTTCTACCCCTCTCTCTCTATCTTTGACTTTTTTCCATATTTTAATGGCATAATTTGTTTCTAAAAAATTAGAGGATATTTTTGTAAATTAACTCACTTTATTTTAAAAATCAGCCCACCGTCAATTCAGCCTTCCCTCCTTTCCTTCCATTTTGGGCAGAGACAAAAATGTGGGCTAAGAAGAAATTTTATCACTTCATTTATCCTAATTGTTATATAATAATAACTCGTCGCTAATAGTGTGATACACATGATAGTTAAATAAAAATTAAAAATATTTATTTTACTTAAAGGTTTATAATTTGACTTAGAAAAATATATAATTTGAAAATAAATGAAAATAAGTAATTTTTTATTCAATATCATGGTTTAGAAAAATTCTTTTTCTTTCACATAACACATCTCGACGTGGGCTATTTTATGGTAATGACTTCACACAATACTCAATTGCAATTAAATCTAATATCCACCACCAATCTAATCTATGTTATCTTGATAGTAGATTTACAAATTGCATTCTCTTATCCTCCATCATTTAGAACTGAAGTAATGATTGTATGTAATGTATAAATTTTATTCTTTTATAATATAAAATTATTAAAATAATTAAAATAAAATCTAATGTTCTGGAAATTTTTTGAAATAGAATTTTAAATTTCTTAAAACTTAGTTAATAGAGTTTCTATTTCACCTAAAAGTGAACTATCACAATTAATGAGAATTTAACCATTTTTTGCAAAGAGAAGATAACAATAGACCCAATTTTTATTTTATAGCATAGGATGTTATAGTTAAATCCGTACCATATGTAATACATTAGTCCATTGTGATAGTTCCAAATAATATCCTAATACCTATCTATATGAGTTTTCTACTTAATGATGCCATAAAAGATAAGTTTAATAGAATTCATTTAAGATCCGGCGTAACCAATAATGTTTTTTTTTTTTTTTTTTTAAATATAACTTCAAAAGTCTTTTAATTGTAAATTTTGTTAATCATAAAATAGACTCTATCTAAACTCTAAATGAAAGCATTAGGAATGATCACATCATTGATACCATATTATGATGGTTGCAAATAGCAATATTATTATTCATGATTAATAGATGAACAATGAAACTGTAAATTAACAATTTAACAATTCAAATACCAAGTTTAAACTACAACAACACATATACAGAAGACTCCAAATATTGGAACATAATTCTTCTACCATTTTCATTATTCAATCAAAACCAAAGTTTCAAAGATAATTCCAATTCAGTTAAACCCAATACATAAATACACATGAACATAAATAATTCCAAAAATAAAAACAAAAATCTCCAAAAGCCTCTGCCTAATACAGTCATTATTTATTTATTTATTTAGATTGTGCGTTCTTTAGTTCTTTATCCTTTTATGTTTTATCAAACTTTTTCTAATTGACCAAAATATCTCTCATATATATTAAAATAGAACCGGAAAGAATAATCCCAAAAAAAAACTATTTAAAATATAATATAGGAATGAAAAGCCGAGTTGAAAATGTAACAAATAATCCCTAAAAAAAACTATTTATAATATAATATAGGGTTATGGATTCCTAATCAAATTTGGTTAGGGTTATGGATTCCTAATCAAATTTGGTTATATAATTTTTTTCTTTTAAAGGATGAATATGTTGGTAGAGTCCATTTGATATAAAATTTAAATTCTATTGAAATTAAAAATGATATATATTTGTTGAGTCTCATTTGATATAATTATAGAGTTTAAATCCTATTGAAATTATAATTTCTAATCAAAATTAAAATTAAAAAAAAAAATGAAAAAAAGAAGAGAAAGAAAACGTGATTGATAGATAAAAGGAAATATGATAGCTATAATTTTTTTTTTTAATGTCATCAACGTAGAAATTATCAAATTAATGGAGATATATTCCGTTTTTTGGAATATATTTATATTAATGGAGTTATTATATAGTTTGTTAGGATTATCTAAAAATTCTCTGATTAGGTGATTATTTAGGTTTCCCTTAAGTATTGTAGTTGTTTGGCACCAAATAACTAAATTTAATTTTTTTTAAAAGAAATTTAATAAATTTTCTGTAATTTGTTAAATCAAATAAAAAAATATAAATAAAAAATATTGATGTGAAAATTTGTGGAGATCTCAACCAAAAGTCAAAGCTTTGGTTTTATAATAATAATAATAATAATAAAACACTGATTACATCATTACACTCTAGGATCAACATATTTTCATTGATTGTATTTAAAAAAAAAAAAAACACGTTTTCATTGATTGTTTTTCCTTTTCAAAAACATAAATCATCGTGTATAAAAGGAAATTTAATGGGGTTTGACCGTTTGTGTCTTTGAGCTTAGATAAGAGATAGTATGTTTGACATGACAATGCTAAGAGCATTTCCAGCAACTTTTCTAAAATTAGAAATAGTAATCTACTAGAATTATTTGTTCCTGAAAAAAAAATTAGAAATAGTATGTCTAACACGTTAAAAACCAAGAGAAATTGTACATCTTAATCGATTGGTGTTCTATATTAAGGGACGGAGCTATTGTTGGACGTGGGGGCAGTGGATTGAAATATATTGAATCAAATATTTGGGCTAGATACGTGCTCCAGGGGGAGGTGGAGGGAATTGATAGTGTGTCTCTCTTCTCAAATAAATAATATTAAAAAATATCCCTAGAAACCTTCAAAATGATTAAAATATCCCTAAATTACTAAAATGACCAAAATACACCAAAATAAGGCAATTTAAGGGTGTGACGAAATTTGTCATAATAATTTCCATTTATCATAAATGAATTATGATAAATGAAAATTATTTAGTATTTTTACTAAATAATCAAGCCTATGGATAAGCTTTTTCTTAATCTGAGTTATAAACAACTTGACATCCCTAATTGATGAGGAGGATGGTAGAGATCGGAGGCAGAGAAATAGTGATATTTTAGATTGCACAAGCGAGGATATTGGCCAAATTACGAGTATGTTTGGATACTACTTATTGCTGAAAACTGAAAACTGAAAATACTATAACAAAATAATTTTTAAATGTGTGAATAGTGCCGTAGGATCCAGTTTAGAAGTTATATTTGCTGAAAGAGGTACTTGCGAGTCCCGTGAACAGTGCACGGGACCCACCCAAGGAAACACAGATGTGGATAGCAACGCAAACACGTTGCTATCCAAACCCAGCCTACATATATCCAAAGTCGTACATTTAAGTTTAAGTTAGGTGAAAACTAATTCTTCCTTATTTTTCTTCTTAAAAGAAGAAGAAGAAGAAGTTAGGTATAACCTATATTAATAGTGGTTTACATAAAAAGGATCGTGAATAAAAAGCCTTGATGGTGACAAAAATCTTATCACGAAATGACACACCGGTGTGTGGCCCTAATAAACATTCATGTTTGTTTGGGTTAATACTTAATAGTAATACAAGTGGGCACTTCGAGATCAAGTAGAGATACCACGTTAGACTTCCTGAAAAAGATTGCACAGAGTTTGCGTTGTTCATGGTTTAATGTTCTATCAACTGTCAGTTTCTTTAAGATATTCTTCCATTTTATATGTATGTTAAAATACGTAGTATTCTTAAAAAAAAAAAAAAGAATCAACTAAAACTATTAAAATGTCCAAATTACCCATAACAAAATATGCATATTTGCATCTCATAGTTGCAGATGCCCTTTAATTTTAAAAAACATTAATCAAACCTGAGAACAAATTCCATTCATTTTAAAGTCAGATTAAGGACTAATAACAAAATTTCAGTTGAATTATATGTGATAGAATGGTGTAAAATTGTGATTCAACTTGGTACCCCACGCTACTTTACAAACAATTCTAACATGATTTTGGATGATTATGTGATGCAAGATAATATTGACGTTGAGAAACAAACTGTTGGGCTTTGTGGAGCCTAGTTTATTTTTGGCCTAGCCCATTGTAACCCTATAAGTAGGATATAAAAGCCGCTTTTATAATTAGGGTTTGTGACCACTACTGTTGTGTTTTTAGAGAGAGAGAGAAAAACACTGTAGCCGCACTTTGTATTTTTCCCTGATAATAGTGAAATCCCTGCAACTCCGTGGACGTAGGCAAATTGCCGAACCACGTAAATACTGTTCTGTGTGTGTGATTATTTTTTTTTTTGACGTGTGTTTTTTCTATTTTTTTTTTTTTGTTTGTTTCTCACAAGTTGGAATTTTGATTGAATTCCCAATAACTGGTATTAGAGCCTAGGGTTAGGTTTGAGTGAGAGCAATGGCAGAGGAAGCAGGAAAGGCGTTTGGAATAGAAAAGTTTGATGGCACAGACTTCGCGTATTGGAGGATGCAGATTGAAGATTATCTCTATGGGAGGAAATTGCATCTGCCTCTTTTGGGGACAAAACCTGAGGCGATGAAGGCTGATGAATGGGCTCTTCTTGACAGACAGGTACTAGAAGTTATTAGGTTAACTCTGTCTAGGTCTGTTGCACATAATGTTGTAAAAGGAGAAGACCACAGCAGATTTGATGAAGGTTTTGTCTGGTATGTATGAAAAGCCGTTAGCAAACAACAAGGTGCATCTGATGAAGAAACCGTTCAATTTGAAGATGGCAGAGAATGCATCAGTAGCACAACATCTGAACGAATTTAATACTATCACAAATCAATTGTCGTCTGTAGAAATTGATTTTGATGATGAGATTCGTGCTCTGATCGTCTTGGCTTCTTTGCCAAACAGTTGGGAGGCAATGAAGATGGCAGTAAGTAATTCTACAGGAAAGGAAAAGTTCAAGTACAATGATATTCGAGATTTAATTCTGGCTGAGGAGATTCGCAGAAGAGATGCAGGTGAAACCTCAGGATCTGGTTCTGCCCTAAACCTTGAGACAAGAGGCAGAGGTAATAACAGAAATTCAAATCGAGGCAGATCAAAATCCAGAAATACTAATCAGAACAGAAGTGAATCTAGATCAGGCCAACAAGTACAATGCTGAAATTGTGGGAAAACAGGTCACTTTAGGAACCAATGCAAAAGTCCTACGAAGAAGAATGAAGATGATTCTGCTAATGCTGTAACAGAAGAGGTACATGATGCATTACTTCTTGCAGTAGACAGTCCACTTGATGATTGGGTTTTGGATTCAGGAGCCTCGTTTCATACCACTCCACACCGAGAAATCATACAGAACTATGCTACAGGTGATTTTGGTAAGGTGTATTTGGCTGATGGTTCAGCCTTGGATGTTGTGGGTATGGGAGATGTCCAAATATTGTTACCCAATGGATCTGTTTGGTTACTAGAGAAGGTTCGACATATTCCTGACCTGAGGAGGAATCTGATTTCTGTTGGACAACTTGATGATGAAGGGCATGCAATACTATTTGTTGGTGGTACTTGGAAGGTTACAAAGGGAGCTAGAGTATTGGCTCGTGGAAAGAAGACTGGCACTCTCTATATGACCTCAAGTCCAAGAGACACAATTGCAGTTGCTGATGCAAGTACTGATACAAGCCTATGGCACTGCAGGCTTGGTCATATGAGTGAGAAATGGATGAAGATGCTGCTGTCAAAAGGACAACTACCAGAATTGAAGTCCATTGATTTTGACATGTGTGAAAGCTGCATCTTAGGAAAGCAGAAAAATGTGAGCTTCTTGAAAACTGGTAGGACACCGAAGGCAGAAAAATTGGAGTTAGTACACACTGATTTGTGGGGGCCTTCTCCGGTTGCATCCCTTGGAGGTTCAATGTACTACATCACTTTCATTGATGATTCAAGCAGAAAGGTATGGGTTTATTTTCTGAAAAATAAATCTGATGTATTTGAAACTTTTAAGAAGTGGAAAGCCATGGTTGAGATAGGAACAGGTTTAAAACTAAAATGTTTGAGGTCTGATAATGGAGGAGAGTACATAGATGGAGGGTTCAGTGAGTATTGTGCTGCATAGGGAATTAGGATGGAAAAGACCATTCCTGAGACACCACAGCAGAATGGTGTGGCTGAGTGCATGAACAGAACTCTTAATGAGCGTGCTAGGAGTATGAGGTTGCATGCTGGACTACCAAAAACTTTCTGGGCTGATGCTGTTAGCACTGCAGCTTACCTGATAAACCGAGGGCCATCAGTTCCCATGGAGTTCAAACTTCCGGAGGAGGTTTGGAGCGGTAAAGAGGTAAAATTTTCCCATTTAAAAGTTTTTGGTTGTGTTTCTTATGTTCATATTGATTCTGATGCTCGTAGTAAACTTGATGCTAAGTCTAAAATATGTTTTTTCATTGGCTATGGTGATGAGAAATTTGACTATAGGTTTTGGGATGACCAAAACAGGAAAATCATCAGAAGTAGAAATGTGATATTTAATGAACAGGTTATGTACAAGGACAGGTCAACTGTAGTATCAAATATTGCAGAGATAGATCAAAGGAAATCTGAGTTTGTCAACTTAGATGGATTGACTGAAAGTACTGTCCAGAAAAGGGTTGAAGAAAATAAGGAGAATGCAGATTCACAGGTAGATCAGAGTACACCTGTAGCTGAAGTCCGCAGATCTTTCAGGAACATTAGACCTCCACAGTGTTATTCACCCGCTTTAAATTATCTACTATTGACTGATGGTGGTGAGCCAGAGTGTTATGATGAAGCCTTGCAAGATGAAAATTCAAGCAAGTGGGAGTTAGCCATGAAGGATGAGATAGATTCCTTGTTGGGGAATCAGACATGGGAATTGATTGAATTGCCAGTAGGAAAGAAGGTTTTGCACAACAAGTGGGTATACAGAATAAAGAATAAGCATGATGGTAGCAAACGTTACAAGGCCAGATTAGTTGTCAAAGGGTTCCAGCAAAAGGAAGGCATTGACTACACAGAGATATTTTCCCCAGTTGTGAAGATGTCAACAATTAGACTGGTGCTAGGAATGGTGGCTGCTGAAAACTTACATCTTGAGCAGTTAGATGTAAAGACAGCATTCCTTCATGGTGATTTGAAGGAAGACCTTTACATGATTCAGCCAGAAGGGTTTATTGTTCAGGGACAAGAGAATCTAGTCTGCAAACTGAGAAAGAGCTTGTATGGCCTAAAACAAGCTCCTAGACAGTGGTACAAGAAATTTGACAATTTTATGCATAAAATTGGGTTCAAGAGATGTGAAACTGATCATTGTTGCTATGTTAAATTCTTTGACAATTCTTATATCATTTTACTGTTGTATGTGGATGATATGCTCATTGCAGGGTCTAGCATTGAGGAGATTAATAATCTGAAGAAGCAATTGTCAAAACAGTTTGCAATGAAGGATTTAGGAGCTGCAAAGCAAATCCTTGGTATAAGAATCATTAGAGACAAGGCTAATGGTACATTGAAGCTTTCACAGTCAGAGTATGTGAAGAAAGTTCTCCGCAGGTTCAACATGAATGAATCTAAACCAGTGAGCACACCCTTGAGTAGTCATTTCAAACTGAGCAAAGAACAGTCACCAAAGACAGAAGAAGAAAGGGACCATATGAGCAAGGTGCCTTATGCCTCAACTATTGGCAGCTTGATGTATGCTATGGTGTGTACAAGGCCAGACATTGCACATACAGTGGGAGTTGTGAGCAGATTCATGAGTAGACCTGGAAAGCAGCATTGGGAGGCAGTCAAGTGGATTCTGAGATATCTGAAGGGTTCATCAGATACATGTCTTTGCTTCACAGGTGCAAGTTTGAAGTTGCAAGGTTATGTAGATGCTAATTTTGCTGGCGATATTGATAGTAGAAAGAGTACTACTGGGTTTGTATTTACTCTAGGTGGTACAGCTATATCATGGGCTTCAAATCTACAAAAGATTGTTACTTTGTCTACTACAGAAGCTGAGTATGTTGCAGCAACTGAAACTGGAAAGGAGATGATTTGGTTATATGGTTTCTTAGATGAATTGGGTAAGAAGCAGGAGATGGGCATTCTACACAGTGACAGTCAGAGTGCAATCTTTCTTGCCAAAAATTCGGCTTTTCATTCAAAGTCGAAGCATATACAAACAAAATACCACTTTATCCATTACCTTGTTGAAGATAAGTTGGTAACACTTGAGAAAATATGTGGATCTAAGAACTCAGCAGATATGTTGACTAAGGGTGTCACTATTGAGAAGTTGAAGCTGTGTGCAGCTTCAATTGGTCTTCTAACTTGAGGACAGGAGGATGAGTTGCAGGGATGAGGGATTGCTTTTGGAGGATAGCGGCTGATGTTGATGATTGAACTAGTCTCCAAGTGGGAGATTTGTTGGACTTTGTGGAGCCTAATTTATTTTTGGCCTAGCCCATTGTAACCCTATAAGTAGGATATAAAAGCCGCTTTTATAATTAGGGTTTGTGACCACTACTATTGTGTTTTTAGAGAGAGAAAAAAAAACACTGTAGCCGCACTTTGTATTTTTCTCTGATAATAGTGAAATCCCTGTAACTCCGTGGACGTAGGCAAATTGTCGAACCATGTAAATACTGTTTTGTGTGTGTGATTATTTTTCTTTGACATGTGTTTTTTCTATTTTTTTTTTTTTTTTTTTGTTTGTTTCTCACAAGTTGGAATTTTAATTGAATTCCCAACACAGACAGGGTGCGGGTTTTTGACGAAAATCGAAAGAAACCTTTTAGACCAATCAGATTGCATCTGTACTTTGACCAAACAAAGATGTCCGAGTCCCTGTTTTAATATGGGAACCATGAAGTAGCGCTTAACGTCGTTGTCATTGTGTATGGCGAAAAAAGAAGACAAGCAACACTTCAAAAGCATAAAAACAATGGAATGCATTTTAGAGCAATTATATCTTTCTCTATCTCTGTTCCTACTATAATCTGATCTGCACTGCTGTTTGGACGATGGGACTAAAGGCATCCAAAAACAAGAAGGATTTCGGATCCCACAGGAATTGGGATTCTAATTTCGTAAGCATACACATTCGTGAGTCACAACATGAAGCTCACAGGTATATCTAGCTACTGGTTCTTTTTTACAGCAATTATATCTTTCTCTAAAAGGGATAGCTAGCTACTAGTTCTTTTTTTAGCAACTTGTAAATGAACTGAGTTGTATACAAATGATGATGTTTCAGAGTTCTTACCAATACTAACTGGAACACCAGCATAGTAAGAGGAATGGCTCATGGCTACTCTTCCATTGTGGAGGTTATTTTGCTTCCCTCTCTTTTCATTTTAAGTGCAGTGATAAGGATTCTACGTTTACTACTAGTTTACTATCACTATCAGCAGCGCATCACAGGATCTCAGAAACTCTGTATTCAAACTGATCATTAATTTGGTTTAATTCTTTATCGTTTGGCACCTTTTTTGTCCAAAATGAGATCAAATATCTTTGGTTTTTCCATATATAAATTCTCTGCAAAATCATATTTTTATTTTTATTTTATTTTTTGGTGTTTTTGTTGAGAAAAAAAAAATGATGTTTTCACATGTTTATTCCCACTAGAATGAAGTTTTAAAATTTAAAATTTCACATGTATGTTAGGTAAAGTTGGTTCTAATGTGATTCTAGACAAACTTGATATAAAATGAAGACCAAAATACATTGGTGGTTCTTAAAGTTTACTTGTTGAGCGTTTGTCCCAAAGGTTTACAAAATGAGTGCTATCGGTCTTTTATTCACTTCCATGTCTAACAGAGGTTTTTTTGATGACATGACAAATTGTTATTTTATCAAAATGTTTACACGAAAATCTATACCCTAACTTGTTTCTTTGACCCAATTCAAACCCAAAACCGGGAGATCATCATACTCAAATTGAAACTAAATGCCATAACCCGATTGAGAGAGAGACCTTACTTTAGTAAGCTTGAGGACAATTTCTTCACCATGTCCGCTCATTAGTGTAGTTTTGAGATGCAGATTATGATCTTGAGCGAGATCATCTCCTATATTTTGCATAAAAAACCTGTCATACCACATGTAATACAAGGTATTGTATTGACATTAAACATCGACGGTTGACTGTATCACAGTGGTCAGACTTCTTGCTTTTGTTGATTTTTATGGATCATCACTCATAGGAAACAGTCCAGTTATAACCCAAATATGCTCAAAACTATGGCTTGTAGCAGAGTGCTAAAATTTAAGTAACCAATGATAACAGTTTGTATGTTTCCTATTCATCAAATCATTTCATTTTGGACTTTTTGGAGTCCGAAACTATGGCAATTTATGGCAAAAATGCGTATGCTGCAGAATAACATTGCAAAATCATCTGATTCATTTTTTCTTTCTTTCATTAATATGAAATTTTGAAGTTTTGAATGGGTTCTCTTTTTAAACAGGTCAGTGCAGCATTGAGTAAAGAAGGACTAAAAGCATCCAAACTCCTCTTTGGAATTGATTTCACTAGAAGCAATGAATGGACAAGTCTGTGGAGTAAATATAATAATCTCTTTTTGTTTATATTCCATTCATTAATGTATGAGTTATTGATGGGGCAAAAATTGGGATCCCCTGTTTATAATTGCACCTACAAAACCCTGGGGTGTAATCTGACTTGTACCAAAAACAATTACCATGTTCCTCATTATCTTCTCGAATAGTGTTTTCTCAATTTTAAGGATAATGCATTATAAGACTTGACATTATATAGTGTCGGTGAAGAAGGCATTCTGTGAAGGTCATTACTTCTCTGACAAGCGTTTATTGGTTTAACAATAATGTGATATCATATATTTTTGAAAATGGTTTGTATTTGATTTGTTTCGCCGGGAAGCCAATGCATCAGTTTTGTTATTGAAGGCAAGGTCTCATTCAATAACCAGAGCCTGCATGGCATTGGAGATGCACCTAATCCATATGAGAAGGCCATCTCTATCATTGGAAAGACTTTAGCCCCTTTCGACGGAGACAACTTAATTACTTGTTTTGGTTTTGGTGATGGTACGTGTAGTCCCCTAAATTTGGATATATGGAGAAGTTTCTATTATTTTCTAATATGACCCTGGATTTATTTTCTGTTATCGAGATAACTCACGATCAGGAACTATTTAGCTTTCACAGTGATCATTCACCTTGCCACGGTCTTGAAGAAACTTTGTCCTGCTACAGAAAGATAGCTCAAAACGCAAAACTTTGCTGGTTGGTTTTCTGTTCCTTTATTTGAAACTCATGAACTCTTTTCTGATTTGACATCAGAAAACCCTGTCAATAATATTTGTTGAGATTAATAGCTTCGTTTTTTGGTGTAATTGTGTTTAAGGGCCAACTTCTCATGCTCCTGTAATTGAGGCTGCAATCGACACTGTAGAGAAAAGTGGTGGCCAGTACCATGTATTGCTTATCATTTCTGATGGCCAGGTTGACCTCAAAGTCCTCCTTTTTGCTATCTCTCTCTCTCACAAATTGTTGCATGCACACAATCATTCTTATTTAGAGTAATGTCTTTTATTGTGTAGGTTACAAGAAGCAGCAATACAAGTGATAAAGATCTAAGTCCACAAGAAGAGGAAACACTCAAATCAATTGTAAATGCGAGGTAGAGCCTTGCAGATTGATGGAATTAAATTTCTGGTTTCAGGCTTCTGTTGAATCTTTACCTCCCACACACCTCACCCCCCCCCCCCCCCCCCCCTCCGAGCTATTTTGATATCCATAAAGGCAACTCTTTTTAGTTTGACATCTCCATCCTTGGAAGGCCTTTATGTCTCCAACTGAGGAGATTCTTAACAATGCTGGAATATGAAAGGTTGATAAAGTTTTTGACATTATAATGGGCAGAAATTGCTTGCCAAAATTTTGAAAATCCTTTTACTTGAAGTTCTTTGTTATTGAGTGGTTTGGCTCCCCAAAGTCAATCCCAAACATGATTGATTTGCTAGTGGCAGTGAAGAAATTATCCCTAGGGCTTTGTTGTTATACTTGAGACCATGGAGTATGCACCATTTAGTCTCCATTTTCTTTCATTAATAGAGTCTGGAAATGGGATGCTAAAAAATCTGTCTTAAAATATGTCAGTCTCAGGTTTGAGTAATTTTGTTGAATGGGCAACGGCAAATATGAGATAATGTTTTGGCTACCATGTCAAAAGAGATTAAAAAAAATTATGTTTTGTGGAAGGAGAGAAATAAATGCATACCATAATGTACATACTGAATTATTCATCATAAGAAAATATGTACAAACTGATAGGGATACCATTAGAAATGCCAATGAATCTGTTGTAAGGCTTAACTTTTCTTTTTGAAAATTGGCTATTCAGCTACTCTGAATAATGTAGGATAACTAAGTTATGCGTGAAGCACTATATTGTTGGTCATTTCAGTCTCTAAGTTGTGATGGGCAAGGTCTGTTGGAGAGTTTGATAGCCCTTTCGGCTGAGTTTTGAATTTGCTTCTTTTGGTGCTAATAAATTTGTTTTACTCACAAAAAAGAGAGGAATTTTTTTTTGCCTTGTACTATGAATTGTGGGCTATTATTGTTTAGAATTTCAAAAACTTTTTCATATACTCCCATCCTAATATTGTTTGTAGCATATCAGTAATGAAAAATGCTGTACTTTACACCGAAAGAAAGTGTTGAACAAGTTAATGAGCTTTCCTGAGTCTTAACATTAAAAATTTAAAGATTATGTACCGTATAGCTTTCATCTCCTTTATTTTCAGTAAATTTTGTACAATAATTCACAACCTTCTTTTTAAATAAGAAACAAGTGGATCTGGTAAAGTCACCAACATCAAAGTATCAATGATACATTAAACACAATTGCTTAAGTAAAAGCAGTGGTGTTGAACTAAAGGAATTGAAATTTTAATTTTATTGTCCAGGTCATATCCACTCTCAATTGTTCTGGTCAGAGTCGGTGATGGACCTTGGGAAGACATGAAGAACTTTGGTGATGAGCTCTGTGCACGTAAATGTCAAAATTTCCAGGTATTGCAGTAGCAGCATACAATTAACTTTGAATGCCATATGTGTTAAATATAATTCATGCATTGACTTCTAAATAATATCTTTTCTTTGTATGTAGATGGTTAACTTCACTGAAATTATGTCTACAGATGCAACATTCACTGAGAAAGAAGTAGCTTTTGCTCTGGCTGCCCTAATGGAGATCCCTTTCCAGTACAAAGCAGCAGTTGAAATTGGCATTCTTGGGTAGGGTTCCTTGTTCATTCCAAATTATAATATTCAAGTATTTGGTGAAAAATTTCTGAAATGAGATCTCTGGTGTGCATAATGGAGGTACTTGAACAGCCAATAATTTAAATGAGGGTAAAACCTTAATACTTATAGTCTTCTGGTTTGCTATGTAGAAGGGCGGGGAGGGGAGACAATTTGTTTCATGGTTCCAATTGTTCTAAACCCAATTGTGGATGAAATATAAATGTCATGTAATTGAGTTTGAACTAGTTTGTGAATGCTTTCTAATCTGCATCTACTCTATTGGAAAAAAGACATGTGACAGGAAGAGTAGAGCGAATCATTCCACGCCCTCCACTAGTTCCTTCAACTTGTGAGACAAGCAACCCCTTGGTACGATTATGATACAGAGCTAGTTTGCTAAGGAATTCCATAATAATTTTATAAATATGAAATATGTGATTTATCTGTACACATCGATCCTTGTGCTTCTGGCAGAGATCAAGGATGTGCGTGCTGAAGGGGGTATGTGTTCAAGAGATTAAGACTGATAAAAATGGAGTCCAATATTGTTCAAAGTATTTGGGGATGCTGGGTACAGTTGGGGAGGTTTTGATAATGTGGGAAAAAGGGTACTGGAGGAAGTTAATAGGGACATTCTTGCTGGCTTCCTTGCTAAAGAGTGTCGAAGATGGCTGAGTGAGCGTGTACCAGGGTGTATCACCCAAATGACGATAGTGTAAGGAGTCTTACATGGGAGTAGCAAAGGGGTGTGAGAGAGGGGTGGGATGCAGCTTGGTGTAATGCAAGTGAATTCAATGTCATCAGATACCTGAGTGCGAGGTTAAGGTGCAATAGGTTTAGCTTTGAAATGTTTGATTTTTCTGACATTATTGGGGAGTTTAATATGATTGATTTGCCAGTTGAGGAGGGGTATGCACACATTGTTGGAGGGTGGTGGAAGCTGATGTGATGCCTGTTTTTTTTGGAGTTTTATAGGCATTGTAAGATTGACAAATCCCTTAATGATACTTCTATTGCTTTAATCCCTAAGAAGAGCAATGCTGTTGATATTAAGATTTTCATCCTACTAGTTTAGTGAAAAGTGTGTATAAATTATTTTTGAAGGTGCTGGCTAATAGGTTGAAAATGGTACTAGATAATCTTATGTCTAAGTTATAAAATGCTTTTGTTGGTGGTAGGCAAATTCTTGACTTGGTCCCAGTTGCTAACGAATGCTTAGATAGTCGTATCAAGAGTCAATTCCTAGCATGAATTGTAAGTTGGATATTGAAAAGGTTTATGATCACATTAGTTGTGATGCATTCATCTATCTGTTGGGGAGGATGAGATTTGGGGAGAAATGGAAGGGTTTGATTCATTCTTGTATTTTTGCTGTTCACAGCTTCTTTAGTAATTCATGGAGATTAAGACAAGATGACCAGTTATCCATTTTGTTCTTTATATTGGTTATGGAGGTTTTGGGTCTCATTCTTTGTTTGGATTGAAACCTTGGAGAAAATTCTTACTTGTGATAATCTAATCAAGTAGGGATATACCTTAGTTGGGTGGTGTTGTATGTGGCTGTGGAATGGAGAGATGATAGATCATTTGTCGATTCACTATGATGTTGCTTATGGTTTATGGAGCCTGGTGTTTATAACTTTTGGGATATTTAACTTTTATTTGGATGGAGGAATTAGATCGGGGCACTCTTCGGCAAACTAGAACATTGTACCGCTTTCTTTGATGTGGCTATTGTGCAAGGATTGACATAGACATACTTTAGAGAATACAGACAGATCAAAGAATCAACTAGAAGCATTGTTGATATGCACTTTGATTGCTCTTGAGTGTAAGGTCTTACAAACTGTAGCACCCTCACACTCACACGCTTCTCTTTTGTTTATAATTTTTTGTAATTCTTTTAGGTTATGAAGTGCTCATCATCATGAGCATTGATTAACCTATTTTATTAATGAATGCTTATTACTTACCAAATATTTATATATGAAATTATGCATCATTAGTAAGACTAAACAAATGGTCTACCTGGCTAGCTGCCAAGTCATAACCCGTTGACATTTCAACCTAGTTTTTGCCTTTGGGTATGATGGTCTAACTTTGTCCAAGCTAGTTTTTTTATCCACATGGCATGAGTTTTGCTCACTGGTTTGATACGTTTCGGATCACTTATTTATTTTCTGCCCAATTTGCTTATATAGGTCTGCCCTATTTGTTTTACAAATGCAAAGTAGTTGGCCTTTGGCTGTGGGCACCTGGTGAGCTGAACTGAACTCATTGATATATTGTGCTTTTCACCTCTCCCTGATTTACATGGTATTGCAATTTTTTTAACTAAAGTTATTTCATTGCAGACTTGTAGAGACTGTTCAGAATTGAGCATATGCGGTGAACCCATCACAAGTAGACTGTTAGAGATATATTAGACATATTAGCCCAATGTAATAGGCCTAAGCCCATACCTGCTTATACTAGTAGTCTAGGGTTTAATCGCCTATATATACTCATGTTAGGGTTCATTGTAACACAGGTTATTGTACTAGACTCTTACACAATAAAGATGTAGCCTTTAAGGGATTCTTCCGTGGATGTAGGCCGACAAGACTGAACCACGTAACCCTCGTGTTCTCAATATTCCTATTCTAAGCTCCGCTTCCACATCCACTCTAGCATATACAACATAGTATAACATATCACGTTGCTAATAATATATTTAACATAGACAAGGGGTGTACATCTAGTGACTGCTCCCACAGAATTGAAAATGTTTGAACCTTGTATGGGGGAGTTCTCCTCTTTCTCTCTCCCATCAATGAGATTATACAGGGTACACTACAGATTAAATGAACATTACACTGCAAATTGAATTTTATTGCTTACCTTGTTATTTTGATTTGGTAGCATGGGATTCAATTCCAGGCCACGTGACAAGGTTCAATTTTCATAGAATGGATTTCATACAACACCATTCTTAAGAAAATTCTTCATTATTTATATATAGTTGTTCATTTTCAATTATTCACAGATTTTGATAGTTTTTAAAGCTTTTACAGATTTTTGCAAACCATTAGAGGAAAAATTCACACGAACCCTCGAGATTGCTAGTTATAGAATCCATGCTTAATTGTATCATGAAAGTGATTTGCCTTTGAATCCACTAACAAATTCAATTAAGTGGAGGCCAATATCATCTAAAGGAAAATAATTAACACTCGCTTGAAACTTGAGGGACCAATGGTATAGTTTCGCATTTTTTGTATTTCATGTAAAAGTTTTATCAAAACTTTCTTAAATTTATCCATTAACAAATGTTCTAAGGGTACTCATTAATTGGACCCGTCTAATAATAATAATTTGATAGTGGGTGTGGAAGGAGAGAATTTAAACCAAGAAATTTTTATTGAAAACACAAAAAATTATTAATTACGATAATGGTCTTTTGTGAGTCTATTAACTATTTGAAAAGCTATTCAAGGGTAAAAGACCTTGTTCGATGGCAAGAGGCTCGCCGACAATATGAACAAGTTTGGTGTGGGCACTGTGCATGATGTTCCATGCACCTTCATATATCCAATTGAAACCATGACTCATGAGTCAACAAATGGATTCCATGAAGCTGTGGTTCTATGGAACAATATGTTTTAAAGTCTTGAACACTTTTTGAAATGCAACAATATGTTTTGTAAGTTTTTATTGAATTTAAGCTTTAGCAACATCTTGTTCTGCTTTGACTAAAATTAGGTTTTGGTTTTTATTTTTCTTTGTTTTTTGTTTTTTTTTGTTTTTTTTTTTTTGTTTTTTAAGAAGTAATAATTGTTAAAGTATTAGATTTTTATATGTAAGAAAGGGTGTGGGTTTGACCAACATGTTGGTTTGGTCTAGTGATAAGGGCTTGGGCCAACATGAGTCAGGGCATGGGTTGGAGTTCCCCCACTAGTAGCACGTTGCAATTCCTTATATCCCACTTATAAACCGTTCACCTAGCTCACCAGTAACTATGGTGTGCATTTTTAGTCTAGGAGCGGCTAGGATTTTACTATGATCGCACCTAGGTAAAAAAACCATACTAGTCATCACTTTCTAACCTTTTTTTTTTTTTTTTTTAAATTACCAAAAAAAAGGGTGAGAGTTTGTGTTTTATGATTTGTTTCACCTTGAAAATTTACAAAGCCTTTTGCAAATATAAAGTAATATAAACACTAATAAAAAAATAATTAATTAAGAAAATTGATGGAAATGTGTGTTCTTGAACACGTGCATGTGTGGTGTACTTGAACATGTGTGACGTTGTTGTTTTGCTTATAATATGAAAATAAATTTTTTTTAATAGGATAATTACAAATTTAAAGAAAGTTTTTTTTTTTTGAGATAAGAAAGTGTTTTTAAGCAGTCTCAAAGTTACATTATTTTCAAGATTATTATCAATTTCCTACGCTATATGTGGTGCCTTGAAACGTCACTAGTTCCCATGATGTGGTCGGCATTGACTATAACCTTACGGAGTCCATCTTCTTGGCAATTTAAGACTTGACAAAAAAACTGGGAACATGTTGGCCACCTTGTGGAATTTCATAAAGAAATTTCATACCAGCCTCTTTTCTTTGCTCTTCATTTGTCCTTCTTGTGGAATTTCATGCTAGCTTTTGGTTTTCCTTGAAACTAATTGAATAAATGAAACTTCCTTATCTTTTTCCAAAATTCCAAAACTTGATATGAATCAAATTTAAAGATGAATTTATTAATTATAATTTTTTTTTAAATGATAGATACTATAGGTTCATAAAAAACACCATTTGTTTTGGTGTAATTGAGATTCAAATTTAAGTGCCTAATTTGAATAGATTTTTTTTTTTTTTTTTTAAAGTTGAGGTAAGGGAACTCATGAATTTATTAACTACTTTTTCTTTTGATAATTTGACCGTGGGATGGGAGGGATTTAAAAAAATGTAGTTTATTACATACGGAGGTTATTTCGGTTTTGTTGATAGAATGATATATTTCGATATCAATTAATATTGGCGTACTATTTTGGGATTATCATTATTTATATACTTTAATATTTCGGTGTGTGTATATATATATATATATATATATATATATAAGCCATTTATGTACATATTTAAGTATATAATTTATTTATTTTTATACCTTTATGAACATATTATTTAAAATTCACATATTTTATAAGTTCAAATATTAGCCTAAGTACATTTACCTAATGTATTTGCTTTAATAAAATATTTTATAACCCCTTTTTTCTTTTCATTTTTAATATTTTAACAATTTTTTGTTGTATTAGTCGAAATACTAAAAAAAATCTCAGGTACAGTTGGTACTTACTAATACAACATGATATTTTATCTGGTTCATTTTAGAGGAATAACAATATGGTCAATATGGTATTGACTTTCTTGATGTAAAACCCTACATTTTTTTGTTGTTGAGTATTTTGTGTAGATTTTTATATGTAAGAAAGGGTGTGAGTTTGACCAATATGTTGGTTTGGTCTATTGATAAGGGCTTGGGCCAACATGCCTTAAGAAAGCGTGTTGTAGTTTTTTATACCCTACCTGTAAGCTGTTTACCTAGCTCATCAATAACTATGGTGTGCAGTTTTAGCTTAAGAGAGGCTAGAGTTTTACTTTGGTCCTGCCCAAATAGGAAAGCCATGCTAATCATCTCCCACTAACCATTTTTTTTTTTAAATTACCAAAAAAAGGGTGTGGGTTTGTGTTTTATGACTTGTTTCACCTTGAAAATTTACAAAGCCTTTTGCAAATGTAAAATAATATATACACTAATGAAAAAAAATAAATAAGAAAATTGATGGAAATATGTATTCTAGTGCACATGCGCCTGTGTGGTGTACTTGAATGTGTGATTTTTTTTTTTTTTTTTGCTTATAATATGACGATAAACTTTTTTTTTTTTTAATAGGATAATTACAAATTTAAAGGAAGTGTTTTTAAGCAGCCTCAAAGTTACATTATATTCAAGATAATTATCAATTTCCTTTGCTATATGTGGTGCCTTAAAATGTCTGTCACTAGTCCCCATGATGTGGTAGGCATTGGCTAGAACTTTATGGAGTCCATCTTGGTAATTTAAGATTTGACAAAGAAATGGGGAACAAGTTGGCCAACTAGTCATGTACAATCAATTTCATAAAGAAATTTCATACCGGCTTCTTTTCTTTGCTCTTTCATTTTTTTCCTCCTTTTCATACTAGCATTTTGTTTTCTTTGAAACAGCGTTATCATAATTTGATAAATGAAACTTCCTTATCTTTTTCCAAAAGTCCAATTTGATGAATGGAACTTATTTTTTTCCAAAAGTCTAAAACTTAGTATGAACCACATTTAAAGATGAATTTATTAATTATAAATTTTTTTTAAATGATAGATATTATAGGTTAATAAAAAAACATCAATTTGTTTTGATGTAATCGAGATTCGAATTTAAGTGCCTTATTTGAATAGTTTTTTTTAGTTGAGGTAACCAGAACTAATGAATTTATTAACTACTCTTTCTTTTGATAATTTGACTATTGGAATGGAAGGAATTTCAACAAATATAGTCAATTACGTATGGGGTTGTTTCTGTTTTGTTGAGAGAATAATATATTTCGATATCAATTAATATTGGTGCATTGTTTTGAGATTACAGTTATTTATATACTTTAATATTTCAATATATTTTTTTAATCCATTTTTATGTATTTAAGTATATAATTAATTTATTTTTATATCTTTATAAACATATTGTAGGGACCGGTTTTGGGCACTTCTACGGGTTGAGAGAGTGGACCCAAACCCAGCTAACCCTGCAATGAATTTATAGAGAATGGGTTCAAGAATTAGGCCCTAGTGAGGAATGCAGCGGCCATGCATAGTTATACGTGAGTGCTTAATAACTTAAACGTTAACTGGGATGCCTAATAACGCTCCTCGGACTGGCCCTTCAGGGCTTGGAGCTTTTATTATTTCTTTGAAGAATGGTTACAAGGTTTGAGAGAATGTAGGTCGCTACAGTACTTCCTACTTCTGGTTTTTCCGTCCGTCCCCCTTCAAGAGGGACATCTTACATTATATACATCTCTCTCAGTTGATCCTAGCCCTACATTTGTTGATCAGCCAGGCCACCACTTGAGAGCCTGTCCCATCAGCCGCATTCCCATCCCTCTTGTGGGTTGCAGCGCCCAAGACGGCACTGTTCAGGGGTCCTATCCTCATTAATGCGGTCAGGGCGTTAGTTGAGGGTATTAAATGTGGAGGTGACAGTTCATCTGGGACTTGCTCCTCCACCATGCTTCCTTTGCTGGTGCTTGGTACTTGCTTTTTGCTCCTTGGATGCTCGGCGAGACTCCCCTTGGTGGTGTGCTGCTCGTCCACTTTCATATCTCGGAGGTCCGAGGACGTTATCATCCTCGGCACTGTTTCCTGGGCAACTGGGTTTTACACTATCGTCCTTGGACCTTGGACGCGTCCTCGGCGTGGGCCTTTGGGCCTAGCTCGAAGTGGGCCGGGGTTGCCTGACTCTTTCTGGCCCCACACATATTATTTAAAATTTGCATATTTTATAAGTTCAAATATTAGCCTAAATACATTTACCTAATGTATTTGCATAAATAAAATATTTTATAACATTTTTTTCTTGTCAATTTTTTTATTTTAACCATTTTTTATTGTATTTACTGAAAAAAAAAAAAAAAAAAAAAAAACACTCAGGTACAACTGATGCGGACTAATACAACAAGGTATTTTATTCAATTCATTCTAGAGGAGTGGCAATATAGTCAATATGTTAAAACCCTACATTTTCTTTAAAAATACTAAAATGGGTCAATTAATTGAATTAAGTTACAATACTTTTTTCCTAAAAAAAACAAAAAAGTTACAAGGTTTTAGGTGAGTTTATTTATTTTAACCATTTGGAAAGCTGGGTAAAATAACTTTTTCCACCTTCTCAAAAAAAAAAAAAAAAACAAACTTTTTCCCCCCTGAAATTGTTAAGAAACAATATGGGGAAATGTTTTTGAAGACTCTGCAAACAATGAAGAACTGGTATGGAAAAAAAGAAAAAAGAAAAAGAAAACAACACCAGTTTTAAGCTAAATGCTCTGTTTTGTAGTACAGTGAAAAGAGACACTGAGACTTGAGAGTGGCGTAGCAAAAACGACACGAGAAGTTGGGCAACACACGGAAGAGGGTCACAATCATTGAAAATTTGGTCAGAGGAAATTTCTTGGTCGCTTCAACATACAATTGGAGGAGGAGCAAATCCCCTATACATACATAGTAATCATAATTATTAAAAAAAAAACACTCTTATTCCATACATTTCCTTACAATTGTATGCAAACAACACAGATGGAGAATTCCTTACAATTGTGCATAATTCATCTCTTTTGCTTTGTCCTGTTAGCAAATGCTTCTGAGTTTGGAGTAGTGCCAGATGATGGGTGCAAGGAAGCAAGGTGCGGAAACGGTGAACCAACCATCCGGTTCCCGTTTCGGCTAATGGGCCAACAGCCAGAACACTGTGGATTCCCTGGGTTTGAGCTATCTTGCACCGAGGACAACCGGACCATGCTCGAGCTGCCGCATTCAGGGAAGTTTTATGTAAAGAATATCAATTACACAGAGCAGTGGATTGATTTATATGATCCAGATGGTTGCATTGATCCAAGTCAGCTTCGAATCCCCGATTTAACTTCATCTCCTTTTGATTTTTACGGCATGTATAATTACACCTTCTTCAATTGTTCAACTCACAAAGATTCACCTAGGGATGATGTTATGCGCATCCCTTGCTTAAGCAGTACCCATCATTACCAAATCGTAGCTTTAATGTCTAATGAAGATGTTACTTATGTGCCGCAATCTTGCTGGAAGATGTATGACTTAGAGCCACTTCCTTTTAATTGGAATTATTATGACGACCACGATGGAAAGCATATTTTTTTGCTGTGGAACAATCCAATGTGCGGAAGCTGCTATGCATTTGGCCAGAAATGTACAAGGATAGGAAATACCTTAGAAACTCGATGCTTACTCAATATTTCCAAACAAAAAACAGGTATTTACTACTTAATTTCTTCAATTATTTCAATGTAGGCCCATTAGCTAGAACTATCCCTCAATCTATGTAAAAGCGGAATTTGTATAAGTTTGAGGGGGATAGTTAGTTAAGCCAGATTCCACCAACTATGGTTTGCAATTTTATTAGAAATTCTAGAATTATCAAGGGTGAAAGTAGAAATAGGTCATGGCCTACATTTATTTTAACAATAAATTATATTTTAAACCTTATATTTTAAGGGTGTAAAAACTTTATACATCAAACCACGTAAGTAGAATGACATTGTGTTTGGGATTTAACATAGCGTGAGGGTTTAATCTGTTCATTTTTGAAATCTTAGGATTTAATTTGTTAGACTCTTAAATTATAAAAGTTAAAATATAATATTTTTTTATATTATTATGTTGGCACAAGCTTTTTTATTTTTTGAGAGAGAAACGATAGATTTGGTGCAAGCTTTCTTGATTGCATTTAGATCTAATATAGGGCCGCCTCTTAGGCTACATCGATTAGGCCATCGTCTAATTATTAAAGAAGTCCCCCAAAAATTTTAGTTAGCAAAAAATTTTATTTAAAAAAATAATTAAGAAAATATCATAGATGGATTGTTTATTATTATTCCCACCCAATAAGGCCCTTAAAATTGTGGATCAAAAGAAATATAACCAATTTGGAACTTTAATTTAGAGCCATAAGAGACTACTATTAATGATCATTTCTTATAATTTAAGACTTAGAAGTTAAAATCTTGTAAACAAGGAGAAAATATATAATGTTTTGGTAATACCAACTCAGCATCTATTTTGGTATTTCTTACCCAATAAATGAGTGACACATATTTCAAAAAACCACATCAAACTATTCCAATAAATTAATCACAATCTTCTATACTATCGGGAAGATAAATTAATCATTTATTGGAGTAGTCTGATGTGGTTTTTTGAAACAGGTGTCACTCATTTATTGGGTAGAAAATACTAAAATAGATGTTAAGTTGGTATTACCGAAACATGATATACTTTTTCGTGAACAAGACTCCTAGTCAGTAGATTGTCAACTTCAATCATCTATTATTACGTTTTAGCTTTCCTTCCCCATGAGCGCCTTATCCAAGGTATATTAAGACTCATAAAAAATCATGTTTTTACCGCCGATCCATAATATTAGATTTTCTAAATAAATTTGGTTTCACTAGTTTTATTTTGATGGTGTTGGGCAATTATGTTATTAAAGAAATTTACGATTTTGATAAACTGGATTCTATTGTTCTACACTTTAATATTTATTTTATACTCATCCTACTATATATTTTATATTGTAGATGGTATTTATTATATATACATATATATTATTCAATTATAAATGCTTACCAAATATATCAATTTGAATATGAAAAACTTAAGGGAACAAATGAGAGAATAATAGAAAATTTAACTGACTTACAAATAGGATCTCTTGACAAAGCTATTTTTAGAAGGAAAAAAAATTTGAGAAATAGAAAAGTAAAAAATATAATATAAAATTTATGTAAAATCTCACAAATTAATTGGAAATTAATCAAAATGACTTATAAGTTATAAGATAATGACATAATATAATTGGAAGATGTCAAGAGTCTTGTAATTTAATAGTATAACCTAATCTTCTATATGAAGAGAACTAACATTCAAATCTTGCCTCTCACACTTATTATAAAAATTATCCGTAAAAGAATGAAGAGGTAACAATAATAATAATGATAATTATAATACTAATAATGTTCAAATATATAATATAACAATTTTTATTATATAAAAAATACTAAATTCTTTTCAAAATACACATATCTCTTATAGAATTTTACTGGCAAAATTTATTATAGTTGTTTTTAAAAAAATTCAAAATTCAAAATTAATACTATTCTATTTAAAATCGATTATATTAGAAAACAATTAAATGGATTAGTCATACTCAATGGCAGAACCAAGGAGGAGAGGGGGGGAGTTATGCCTCAGGGCATGGGTTTAAGTTCTCCCACTAGTAGCATATTACAACTCCTTAGGATGTTCCTCAAGCTTGTCAGCAATTGTGGTGTGAGGTCTTAGGCTGTGTTTGGTTCCCGTAAAATATTTTCCAGAAAATAGATATTTTCCGAAAATGCTATTTTCCGGAAAAGGAAAATATTTTCAAGTGTTTGGTTGTATTATATAAATTGTTGTAGAAAATATTTTCATGTGTTTGGTTCTATTCTGAAAATGCTATTTTTCTACAATTTTTTCACATTTTTTCAGCTATTTTCTCAGCATCCAAATAAATTTTATTACAAAAAATTTCAAAATCACAGCAAATCTCAATGAACAAACTCCAATTCAACCCATTGCAGCAAACTCCGGCAATCAAAAGCCACAACCACCAAAACAACACCACCACCACACCACCACAACAACAACAAAAATAAAAAATCACACAGGAAGTTGGTGGGTCAAAGATTGAAGGTCGAAGATCAGTGGCTTTTGATCGGTCGAAGGTCGAAGATCGGTTGAAGATCGAAGGTCGAAAATGACACAGGTCGAAGATCGAAGGTCGAAGGTCGAAGATCGGTGGGTTGAAGGCTCTAGGTCGAAGGCGAGAATGCGCGGCGGAGGCGAGATCGATCGGCGCGGTGCTCGGGGTTCGCTGGTGACGAGACCAGTGCGATCGTCGGACTGGAGCTCAGGCTCTCTCTCGCGCTCTCTCTCTTCCTCGCGCTCTGTCTCTCTCTCTCTCTCTCTCTCTCTCTCTCTCTCTCTCTCTCTCCGGAAATCAATTGAAGTGAAAATAGGAACGGAAATGCATTTCCATGGTCAAAGCTTAAAATTTAGGTCAAATGAAAATGATTTTCGGAAAATTTTATTTTCAAAACCAACCAAACAGCCTATTTTACGGAAAATGATTTCTTGAAACCAATTTCACCCAAATCAAACGCAACCTTAGTTTGAGAATAGTTAGGGTACTACTACAGTAACACCCAAATAAAAAAGCCATATTGATCACCCTCGTCTAACAAATATTTAAAAAAAGAAAAAAAAGATGTCTGACCCTCGACACAAATTCAAAAAGCCTCTCCACTAATCTATAAGAGAAACAAGCGAGTGCTCATAAAAAATAAAAAATAATTATAAAAGAAACAAGTAAGTCTAGAGAAACACATATCCATACTACTTTTTGACTTTTCGGTTCCAATTAAAACTATGCATAATTTCAAAATTCTCTTTACTGCCACACACACACACACACACAAGATCTTACTACATTCACATTCGTAACATAAACAGCTCATTTATCAATACACCATACACCACACCTCCTATTTTATTAGTAACATAAACACAGATGGAGAATTCCTTACAATTGTGCATAATTCATCTCTTTTGCTTTGTCCTGTTAGCAAATGCTTCTGAGTTTGGAGTAGAGCCAGATGGGTGCGAGGAAACAAGGTGCGGAGACGGTGAACCAACCATCCAATTCCCATTTTGGCTGAAGGACCAACAGCCAGAACACTGTGGATACCCCGGGTTTGAGCTATCTTGCACCGAGGACAGCCGTACCATGCTCGAGCTGCCACATTCAGGGAAGTTTTATGTAAAGGATATCGATTATTACATGGAGCAGCGGATTTATTTACATTATCTAGATGGTTGCATTAATTTAACAATGGTTCGAATCCCCGATTTAACTTCATCTCCTTTTGAGTTTGACATGTATAACTACACCTTCTTCAATTGTTCAACTCACAAGGATTCACTTGGGGGTGATGTTATGGGAAGCCGTATCCCTTGCTTAAGCAGTACCCATCATTACCAAATCACAGCTTTAATGTCTGATGATGAAAAAGCTGTTTATGTGCCGCAATCTTGCCGGAAGATGGATAACTTAAAGCCAGTTCCTTTTAAATTGAATTATGTTGGCTGGAAGTATATTTCATTGCTGTGGCACAAGCCAATGTGCAGAATCTGCTATGCACTTGACCAGAAATGTACAAGGATGGGAAATACCTTAGAAACTACATGCTTAGACAATATTTCCAAAAATAAAACAGGTATTTACTACTTAATTTCTTCAATTTATTTCAATGTAGACCCATTAGAACTATCCCTCAATCTGTATATGTAAAAGCGGAATTTGTTTGATTTTGAGGGGGATAGTTAGTTAAGCCAGATTCCACCAACCATGACTTGTAATTTTATGGGAAATTATTTGTCCAAGCAACAGTAAATGGAAATTTGTAAATTTTTTTCTCAATTGAATTAATAAATTTCTAGAATTATCAGGGGTGAAACTAGAATTAGGTCACAGCCTACATTTATTTCAAAATTTTAACTGTAAATTACATTTTAAACCCTATATTTTAAGGGTGAAAAAACTTTATACATCAACCCACTTAAGTAGAATGACATTGTGTTTGGGATTTAACATAGAGTGAGGATTTAATTTGTTCATTTTTGAAATCCTAGGGTTTAGTTTGACTCTCTAAATTTTACTTATTTATTGTTAATGTAATTTTTGAATTTATTGTTTTACTATCAGTTAAATTTTTTTTTTCCCATCTTGAATGTTAGAACTTAGAACTTTATTCATATAATGGAAGTATATACAGTTGTAAGTTGTAACACAAGGCGTGCCAGCAAATCACATCCTGCATGAGTTGCCAGATATAGTAATTGAAAACCAATGCTAATACTAAACCAAATCTTCAAACTCTCGGCTTTCATCTTCGCCTCCATTTCTTCGTGTTTGCTCTGTTCCTCGCCTCCATTTCATGCAACTTCTTGCCGATATGGTTCTATATTTTGCCCCTTCTTCTCTGGCAAGCTTTGATTTGCCTTTGATGCTCATGCAGCAGCGGTGACGGAGAAGAAGAGAGAGAGGATTGTTGGGGGAGAGGAAGAAAGAGGGACTTCTTAGGAGAGAAAAATTATATTTGACCTGGCTTTTTTTAACCTTTAGACTGTGTATTTGCCATGTGTCATTCATCAGTTTTAAAATAGGAGAGAACAGTAGACTTACGAAATGGAGGGAAGCCTTAAAAAATTATCGTAGAAGCCATCTTAATTTCTTCTTAATTTTGTTGCCAAACGAGTTATTTATCACAAAATACGAGGAGCTAATTTTTTTTAAAAAAATTTAATGCATGAATTTACACAACTGTGAGAACCAAGGGGTCCAACATGTTAAAACTTAAAGAGTATATTTTGTAATCATTTATTGGTGTTTGTGGTGTCAATAGAATCCTATTCTTCATAAAGGAAGCTTAAATGAGTTAGTATTGTTTCTGAACTCAACTCTCCAATTTTGTTTAATTATTTCCATTTTTTTTATTGTATATTATAAATACTTCTCATGTTGTCCCTTTTAACCTATGAATTTGTTTCTTTAGGTGTACAGGAAATTCAAGAACGTCGTCAAGGTTAGTCCTCTCTCTTTTCTTTTTCATATATTTTTTTTTTGCTCTTTTGATGGGTTTAGTAACTTTTGTTTGAATGTTTGTTTGAAAAATTCAAGAATGTTGTCGAAGTTAATCCTCTCTCTCTTCTTTTCTATATTTTTAATCTCTATACTCTCATTCACCTTTTGCAATGTTGTTAAGGAATCTGTTGCTTTTGTTTCGAAACACAACAATTTAAGTTATAGAATTATAAATTTAGGACAGAATTCTGATAATAAACATTATAGTATAAGGTTGTATTTCATTTTTTTTTAATATTTTGATAATTGGGAGAGGAGGAATTTGAACCTCGATGTTTCTTTTTGGAACATCTAGAAGTGCCAATTGAGCTGAAGGATCTTGGCAATGAGCACTTCAATTTTAAAGCCAACAAAGAAGAAAACAATTGAGAAAGAATGATGAGAGGGAGAATGAGAGATCAATGCTGCAAAGGAAAGGGTTCGAGTCATTGTGGCTTGCCCTGCTTAGTCTAAATTCTAGTTTCGCACTCGTAGGAACCTAACTCACTTAACTCTTGGGCTTATGGTGGTTTCCAAAGCTATGAACTGAATTTGGAAGTATGGTTATCTGATAATTCTTTTTCATTTACATCTGTGCAGGTTCACCGACAAAGCTAATAGGTAAAGTTGTTTATTCATACTTTGTTTCTTTTCTTTTCTATTCTTTTGGCTGCCTGTGTACATTTATAAAGGATTCATAGTTGAAATATTTTACATGCAGGATCACTCCTGGGTTCCTTTCTTCTTGTACTAGTCTTCATTGGCCTCTATCATTTCTTTCGCTCAAATAGACTAGAAAAAGAGAGTCAAATTAAGATAGAGAAATTTTTGCAGGATTACAGGGCTCTAAAACCCACAAGATACACTTATGCCGATATACAGAGCATAACAAACCAATTCAAGGACAAATTGGGACAAGGAGGTTATGGCACTGTTTTCAAAGGAAAACTTTCCAATGATTTCTTTGTAGCTGTTAAGATCCTCAACAATTCCAAAGGAAATGGTGAAGAGTTCATTAATGAAGTGGGATCAATGGGGAGAATCCACCATGTTAATGTGGCTCGCTTGGTAGGCTATTGTGCTGATGGATTTCGGAGAGCTCTCATTTATGAATATTTACCAAACAAATCTCTAGATAATTACATATTCTCTGCTAATGGTAAGAGTCATATACTTGGTTGGGAGAAGCTTCAAGATATTGCTTTGGGCATCGCCAAAGGAATTGGTTACCTTCATCAAGGGTGTGACCAACAAATTCTACATTTTGATATCAAACCTCATAATATTTTGCTAGACCAAAACTTTAACCCCAAGATCTCTGATTTTGGTCTTGCCAAGTTGTGTTCCAAAGAAAACAGTGTGGTTTCTATGAGTGCTGCAAGGGGAACAATGGGCTATATTGCACCCGAGGTTTTATCTAGGAATTTTGGGACCGTGTCACATAAGTCAGATGTATATAGTTTTGGAATGTTACTATTAGAAATTGTTGGGGGAAGAAAGAATATTGATACTACAGTGGAGAATACAAGTCAAGTATACTTTCCAGAATGGATTTACAATCAATTGGATCATGGAGAAGACCCAGGAATTCAACTTGAAGAAGAGAGACATGCCAAGATAGCAAAGAAACTTGCTATTGTGGGACTTTGGTGTATCCAATGGTATCCTGTTAATCGCCCCTCTATGAAAGTTGTGGTTCAAATGTTAGAAGGAGAGGGGGATGATCCAAAAATTCCACCAAATCCCTTTGAGTCCACACATTCAATGAATCAGAGTTCAATGGTGCCTGGTATACGCTCTCGTATAACACTAAGTGTTATATCTGAATCAGAATGAACACAATATGCAGCCATGCTCTAGAAAGCAGTATTTGAATTTTTCTACCTAATTCAGAATGAAAGCACCATAATTAATAAGTAAATGGTTTTTGTTAAGACTGTTAGGTTACATTCTCCTCAGGCCAAAGCCCAAGTGGGCCCATTGTAATTTATATATATATATTTTATATATGAGAATTTATATTGTTTTTTTTGCTAATAGAGAATTTATATTGCTCTTGTTGTACTACTTACCTTAGACTAATATATTTTAAGTTTAAATAGACTAATATATTTAAGTTTAATATGTACATTTTAGAGTGTGATTTAATAATATATGGACAATGTTTCATTCAAACTCCCCCTCTATCTTTTAATTGTATCTGAATTTTGAAAATTTAATCGTTGGATTATATGTTCTTAGAGCACAAGCATTGGGGGGTGTTTACACCTCCAGTTGCTATTTTACAACCCAAGCCACCTAAAACTCACTCCATCCGGAATTGTAAACTTAAAAAAAAAAAAAAAAAAATTGCAACCTATGAATAGTAAGGTTGCATATATGCAACCTTAGAGCATTAACTTCCCGGATGCCAAAAATTTTTTATTTTACAACCCTAAAACCTACTTTATCTATTTTTACCATCTCATTTTACAACTCACCTAACATCACAATTTCTATTTTTATATATAACTCATTAAAATAATATAAACTACACCATCAGATAATATAAAAATTATGTTCTCTCTCCTCTTTCAAAACTCAGCCACCACCAAAACTTAGCCACAAACCCCAATTTTCCACCACCAAAATTTCCCCCTAAAAAAATTGTCACCACCAAAATTACCCAAAACTAATTGCCGCCACCACGACCACCACCACCATCGAAAATCCAAACCACGATCATCAAAACTCAACCCCCCACCACCACCACCACTGCAACTCACCACCACAACCACTGCAACCCACCACTGCAAAAAAGGACTCACCATCACCATCCACCACAAACATCAACAACAACCAAAACCCACATTTTGCCTATCCCACATCAAAACCAACCCCACCACCGTGAACAACCACCAAACCCCACATTTTTCCTAACCTACATCAAAACCCACCCACCACTGTGGGGTTTGTGGAAGATAATGACTATGAAAAAAAAAAACCTCACGGAGAGCAAAACGCAGGCCCACGACAAGCACACCCACAGCGGCAACCCAGTAACGATCTAGCCAAAAAAAAACTCCATCATCTCCAAACAAAAGTCCAGAACACCACTAAAAAACTCACCGTCGGTTTGATTTCGTCCGATCCAAAAGCCCAGAACAAAATTCCACTGAAAATGCTGAGTCGATGTCTTCCGTCTAATCCGATTTCGTCCAAGCCCAACCAGCCACCACCCCAGCCACCACTTCCAACCCACCTACCCAAAATCAAAACACACCCACCACCCCACCACCACATACACCCCAGCAACCACCAACCAAAAAAAAAAAAAAAAACAGCAACCCCAAAGAAGAACAAGTGCCGAAACCACTTGGGATTGTGCTAGAGAGGTTGTTGGTTGAAAGGTCTAGCTCAATGAGGTTAGTGTTGAAGATAATAACCCAAAGCACTCAGTGAAAGTAGAAGAATACAACTCAGAGCATTCAACGGCTAGTTAACGGCTAGTGTCTAATTAGAAACGGTGTCGTATAACTAGCCTATCTATATTCTTCATGAAACGAAGTCGTTTTGGGTTGTGCTGAATACTGTCTAAATGAAACGGTGTGTTTTAGTATAATTGATTATACTTCATCTTGTTCAAAACTCCTTCCAAGCTCTCTGCTCCTATTATGGGTTTCAGAGTCTACTTCAGAGAGAGCCCCAACTGTCTTCAAGTTTTCCAGCTATTATTCCTTGAATCACGGAGGATGATGCGGCGCATAAGGAGGAGTAGGTTATTTTCAGTTAGAACGGTTTTAATCTCTGGGACGTCCTTAATGTATTTATGCTATATAAACTCCTTGAGTATTGTAAATCATTAAGCTTTTGTGAAATATATTTTCTCTGAGAATTCATTCCAGAATTTCTCTCTCTCTCATTCTTTCATTGTTTGTTCTTATTGCTGCCATTGTTGTTCATAATCACAAGCTTCAAAACTTTTCAGTTAGAACAAAGCAGTTGAAAGCCATGAAGGAATTTCAACATTGAACGGGTTGCTGGATTTTGCCATGAAAGAAAGAAAAGAGAGAGGATAAAGTGAAAATAATAATAATAATAATAATAATAATAATAATAAAAATCTAAGCAACTGCTACAGTAAGGTTGTATTTATAGTTTTATACAACCTTACTGTAGCTGGGTTGCAAATTTTTTTAGAAAGAGCAACCCGGATGGAGTTTTATACAACCTTACTGTAGCTGGGTTGCAAATTTTTTTAGAAAGAGCAACTCGAATGGAGCTTGTTTTTATGGGTTTGGTGGGTAAAATAACAACTTGAGGGTTTTTACACCCTTCAATGCTAGTGCTCTTACTGTTTATAGGTTTTAAAAAAATATTATTTTAATCTTGTGGTTGTGTGTGAAGAGAAAAAGTGAGTGTGAGGAAAAAGATAGAGCATCTTACTTTTTATTATTTTATCAAGTAGTTTATATTATTTTATTAGGTTGTATGTAAAAATAAAAACTGAGATGTAGGGTGAGTTGTAAAATGAGTTGGTAAAATAAATAAAGTAGTGTTTGAGGATGCAAAATAGGGTTTTTTTTTTTTTTTTTTAGCATCCCCGGATGCTAATGCTTTTAATGTTCTTAATACGCTTTTCAAATTTCATTTAAATCAAATGTTATTTACTATTTGATCAATAAATTTATTTCTTATGCATAATTTTTTTAATCACAAAAACTTGAAATTTATACGTTTTTTATGACATAGCTATTGATCTTTGATCTTCTTAAAATTTTGTAAGCATGGAGGATATAATAAGAACATGCAATTCAATAGTTAGATTTTCAAAATTCATATCCAATCAAAAGATATTGGACCTCTTCAAACTAGTTTAGAGAGAAACATTTTTCATAATATATTCCTAGTTTAAACGCAGTATTAAAGTCTATGTTTTACATTTTGTTTGGGCAAAATTTGCTTAATAGTACTTTTTTAGAAAAAAAATTGGGTGAATAGCATATGTTTGAAATTTTTTAGTTAGTTAGATTGTTTTTGGAAGTCGAGTTTGGCAAACTCGACTTTGGGCTGGAAGTTGAGTTTGACAAACTCGACTTCCAAGCAATATTGATGCATCCTGCTTGGTCCTGCTTGGAAGTCGAGTTTGCCAAACTCGACTTCCAAAAACAGTCTAACTAGCTAAATAACTTTTTTGTGTGCTGCTTTCCTAAAATTTTTCTAAGAACATACTATTTGGCAAATTTTGCCTTTTGTTTGAAAGGAAAAAATATTAGTCAATTATATTCTTTTCGAATGAATTCATATCATGGTTCATATTAAATTTTACAAATCTACGTATAATTACTAGCACATTATTTAAAATTTCAAATGTCGTTGTAGTCTATAGGCAGTTAGATCTAAAAAATATATCTTAATTAAGAAATAGATGAAATAAAAGGGACTTAAATGGAGAGGATACCATTCCAATTGGAAGTTTGTAGGAAAATGAGAGTGGAGGGTAAGAGGGTAAGGAGAGAGACAAGGGTAATGATGAACTCTTCCCCTTATTTGGATGTTTTAAAAATTAAGTAGAGAGAGCGGAATAGATACCATTCCCTTTAAACATTAAAAGGGGAAGAAGAAGAAATTATAAGAGATCATATAAATTGACAATCATAGTCCTCTTTTGTTCGCATCCATAATTTAACCTTGGAAGATGGCAAAATGGTCATTTTATATACCCCAAAAATCATGGTTGCATTTAGTCACTAACTCATTCGCCATATATCATGAAAATGATCTTTAGGCTTCGATGATCACAACGATACGTTCGGTTTCCAAATCAAACGGTTGAATTGAAAGATATCACAAGCTTAATTTTTAAAGGTTTGCATGCATTCATTTGGGTGACGCCTATCACGTGTGATTAATTGAAATTAATTTAGATTGATTGCTAATTTAAATTAATTAAATGACTTTTTATGATTGGTTAAGTATTTTTCTTAGAAAAAAATTGGTTGCATGGGAATAAAACAAATGAGTGAATAAGATATAAAGACTATCAGATAATTGATTTTAAAGTAATGATCTTCTAGATAATTATTTAAAAAAGCTTAATTATCACTTTTGAATATTCTTTATCATGAAAATACATTGAAAATTTGTCCAAGTTCAATTTTAAACTTGGAAAGCACTTCAAAAACGTGCTAATTAGCACTTTTTAGACTCACGATGTAGGACACTTTTGGTATAGTAAACATCAAAATTTGTAGTAGGCTATATTTGAAAAAGTTGTGGGGAATTGAATTCTCCTTTAGTTGTCAAAATTTCATCTTCATCCGAATTTTGAGTAGTATGATATGGTCAAAATATTGAAGCATGTTTGGATCTGAAAATTCAGTTTACTTCTATCCAAATCTCCTTTTTCTTACACATTCACCGTGTCTTTCAATTTCAATTATTTGCATGCCTATAAAAGATTTCATCATTCTTATCATTGTTTTTTTCACTCTTTAATCACTTGTTCTTAGATGAAATAAACTTTTTGAATGATGTGATATGATCATTGGCCACCATGGTCTAGAAGGCTGGTTTTACCAGCAGGTTGGTGTCTACCACCTTCCCAATCTTGTAACTTAGCCTCTGAACTTAGATCAAGGGATATTTGGTTATAGCTTTCCGTTGTAATATTCTATTTTTAGATTGTAATTAGGAATCAAAGCATTTTATTTTGTTTTAGAGGGTATCTAGGACAAAAGCGATGTAATTGTGGGTGTTATTTTCAAGAGATGTATTGGTTTCAATTTATCAATAAGAATGATATATTTTTAAATTTAGTTTCTTATTTTCTCTATTAAAATAAGTGACAACTGCATTGTAAAACCGTTAACCTAGAAGGGAGAATAATAACAGTAGGATCCTCTACTCCATCTTTTAAGACGCAATTAACTCGACTCTATCCCATTCATGTGGGAAATGGCAAAAACATAATTCCTTTAGGTTCGAACTGGGGGCGCGGTCTGTCACATATATGCTTGGCTATTTTTGGCCAAGTCTTCCCATTAGCTTGGATTGAGAATGTTCCTTCTAATGTTGTGGAAAACTTGGGACAAAATTGCTAAATGCCCTTTTTGGGCAAACTAAGCAGCGTTTTGCCCTATTTTTCAAACTAATTAGGGAAATGCTCCTCTTTTGAAAATCGATTTTCTCAAAATTGAGTTAGGCCCTATAGCGGCATTTTTAAGGAGCCTATAGTGACGTTTTCAGGACCTATAGTGGCGTTTTGTAACTCGATTTATATGAAATCGAGTTATAGGTAAAAAAAAATTAAAAAAATTGCCTATAACTCGATTTAATGGAAGTCGAGTTACAAAACGTCACTATAGGTCTTGAAAACGTCACTATCGGTCCTTAAAAACGCTGCTATAGGGCTCCATAATTTTTTTTTTTTATAACTCGATTTTGAGAAAATCGAGTTTCAAAAGAGGGGTATTTCTCTAATTAGTTTGAAAAATAGGGCAAAATGTTGCTTAGTTTGCCCAAAAAGGGCATTTAGCAAATTTGTCCGGAAAACTTGTGTACTTTAATGCATCAAAATTATTGACTTGAATGGGATTTGAATAACCTTTTTTTTTTTTTTTTTTTTTTTTGAGATGTAGATAGTAACAAAAGGAGAGGGGAGATTTGAACACTGGATTTTTTAAAAACAGCAAGATGTACCAACCAGTTGACTTATAAAGCTCTTGAATAAAACTTGTTGCTCAAGAAGTGTTTATGAAAATACTTGGATAGGACTCCTTTGTGAATCTTTTACTTCCCCCTCTATTTTCACTCCAATGATATGCATGGCCGAAAAAATATCTTGAAATTGTGACTAATATCTATGTTATTGTTTCATGGATTTCATATTTTGTAGTTACATGTATAAAGGAGGACCCTAATGAATTGTGGGTTAGAGCACTAGCATCAAGTGTGCCAAATGCTAAAATTTTAACATTTGACACACCAAACACGAAAAACAATGTTTCATCAAATGTTTTAAATACCAAAACAAGTTGGCATGAGCTATAGTACCCTTCTATTAGTAGAAGGGTGCGGCAGCTAATGCTAAAAAATTTTGGTCTTTTTTTATTCTCTCTCTCTCTCCTAATAATAAAATTTTCCTCTTTCACTCACATCATAATGTCTCTCTCAGTATTTCTCTCTCTCTCTCAGTATCTCTCTCTCTCTCTCTCTCTCTCTCTCTTCTTCTTTATTAGGTGGCATGGGTTTGATCTTTTTTTTTTTTTTTAATTTTATTCTTGCAATTGGTGGCAGGTTACAGATCTGGGCATTGGTGGAGGGGTTTTTTTTTTTTTTTTTTTTTGGGAGCGTGAGAGAGAGTGAGACGAAGAGCAAGAGAGAGATAAGGGGGCAAGGCTTTAGAAATAGAGAGAGAAGGATAGAGTGAAATAAAGAAATGAATATTTTTAATTATTGAGTTGTTTATATTATTTTAATGTGTTGAATTTTAAAATAAGAAAATGTGATATAGGGTGTATTGTAAAATTGTGTGTTAAAATAGATAAAATAGGTTTTTGTTTGTTAAAATAGCATTGGCCTAGCATAAAGTTATCACACAGAGAATATTGTAAAAAAGGAACGAGGTACTTGTTATAATCAAGGGCATGATTGTCATAATTCATGTATTGGATTCTTTATTTGAGTGAGAACATTTCATAACTAGATAACATTTTTTTTTTTTTTTTTTTGAGAATACTAAATATTTTTAACACACACACACGAGGAGAGGGGAGAAGATCTTAAAGAAACTTATAGTGGTGTATATCCAAAATGGCCTAACTCTTGAATATACAGAACATGCTTTAAACCTGTTTAACTCACACTCACTAGATGGCATTGGTAGTACATACATTGGTCATATCATAGTTACCATTGCCCATTAAGTTATTTATATGCTATGTGAGCCTAGTGGAAGAATGCAAGTTTATCTCCATTAAGAAATTTAATGTAACAAGAAATTATCCCAATTATTAATTTTATGTATTTAGATTATTTTAATTTATATAATTAATCATATAAGTAATAGAAAAAATCTTCATCCTTTTAGGAGTCTAATCTATAAATAAATATTATATAACCGAAGTTTCGGACTTTTTGTTGACCTCATAAGAGCATGCCACATAAGCTTTGGAGGCCTCACAATTTTCCACTTTTTTTTAAAAGTTATTTTATTTTTTAAGTATAACCTCTGAAAAACAAAATAAAAAACCCGACTATTACCAAATTGAAAAAGGACCCACACAATAAACGTCCTTCTCTCCCACTCCAGTCTCCCTTCGCACAATCACTCCTCTCTTTTGTTTTCTCATGGCTTAAGAGTCTTGAAGATGTGAAAGTCATACAGGTACAAAAAATTCCATGGAATACATATGGATTTTTTTTAATCAAAAAATGAAAATTGTTTGTTGTTCCACAAACCCTAAACGTAAAAGTGTTGTAGCAACTTCTCCTCTCTCAAAACAGGATGGTCAAATTGGAGTCATTGTGTTGCTGTAAGTCAGTAGCTTTTCAATTTAGGAGTCCCTATTTTTCAATTCGAAACGTTGTAGTTCTCGTATAAAGTCCGTCGTGTAATACTTTTCATGATTATCAAAGGCAGTAGCTTTTGGGAGGTTGGGGCTATCTCAAAAATATATACTGGTCTTTTGCTTAATTTCCACTATATTTGACATTTAATGTGTGGGAGTGAAGGTTAATTAATTTTTTGTGGTTCATGTTTGAAGAAAAGAGGGGCTGGGGTTAGTTTTGTTGTTTCTTTTCATCTCCTCCAGTTCTCATCTTTAAAATAATTTTTTATTTATTTGTTAGATTATAAAGTGAATATATATGTATGAGAAATTTGGTTTGTTTTCCTATGATCTCACCAAATTCATGGAAAAGAAACTCTGGACTGTAACAACAATTTGTGATAGGTATGTGATAGTGACTATTTGTTCTCTTGACATCATGCGATAGTGACTATTTACACCTTTATGCAAAGCTTTTTTGTGCTCTTGAGATCATACTTTTAAGAATTTTAAGTTTTGATTTATAGCTATTTGATTTTTTCCAATATGGATCTTCACTTGGAAATATTTAATTCCATATTTCAGGTTTGAAGTTACAAAATTAAGTAAGGTTGACAGATAAATTTAAAAGAAAAGATAAAAATCAAATTATAGATAAATGCACAATGAGTATCCGAATTTTTATTTTTAAGGCTTAAATCAAATTGGTTTTTTTGGGATGGTGTTTTGAAATTCTTTAATGTATTCTTATAGAATACTTTTTAATGAGAAAGTATACTGCTTTGGTTTGTGATAAATGAGTTTACATAATTGAAGGTTAGCTTTTGGTTTTCTTTTTATGTTAAAATATGTTCATGAACTTTGAGAATTGTAAGATTTGTTATTGAAGTTCGTGAAAAATTTTGAATTATACTTTTCTTTTCTTTCTCTTGTTGGTAACACCTTTTTTATTGTTAAATATGATCATAAATCGAGTTATGATTAATTGATTGAATATCAATATGATTGACCAAGAATTTAAATTTATTTTGTTCTCAATTCATAAATACAAGAGGTGCTCTTTCTCTAAAAAAAATGGTTTAATCAGTTTGATTTCTAGACAATTTCCTACTGATATAGATTGTACTTAAGATTGCAAAATATTTAGTAATATATAGATCCTATGAAGTTAAATTTGATACTATCATGTGCTTCCCTCCAAGGTAATATATAGACATAACTGAAGTTTTACATGATGAATAATATATATTTTTTTAATGCATTGTGGCAACATGGTTGAGATTTCTTTGCAAACTATAGATGGAGTAAATGCTAAAAGAAATATTTCAATTCATGTTCGACATCAAAGTATCTTGATCTGAAAATATGCATATATAAATGTGTATCATGTATATTTCATTTTGAACTTTGATGTCTAAGAGACGATAAGTATGTTTGTCATGTCTTCCCTCATGTTGTGAATATCTATTAATTGTTTTTTGTGGAAATGAATAGTATGGGAGAAACATTAGTAGCATGTATTTGTTTCATCTTATAAAAAATGACACAATAAGGTTATTTCTCAAAAAAGGAAATATATATATATATATAAGTGTTTTGTCTTATAAGAAGTTTATTCATTTTAACTATCTAATGCATCGTATGGGTTAGCAACGCATTATGAATATGTATAGGGTATCTAGTTACTTAAAAACCATTGTTAATAATAAACTCCTTGATGGAAGGAGTTTATAAAGATTAACGTTAAAAACAAAGAGTGTCTCTAGCTTAGTTCTTTAAATATAAGTTTTTCTTCCATCAAAGGATTTTAAAAGCATAGTTTATAGACTAGAAGAACTCTCTCTAAAATTTGGGGTTTCTCTACTAGGATCTTTAATAATCATGTTTAAGTTTTAACTTCTTCCGTGGTTTTTCAATTTCTTACAACATAATCTTAAACAATTTTTATTTATTTATTTTTTTATTTATTTATTATTATTATTATTTTTTTTTTTTTTTTTTTTTTTTGTGTATGCTAGTATGATACACATGATAACAAGTGTGATAGTGATTTAACCCTTTTTGAAGTAGTTGATTTATAATGTAAATACACTTTTAGTCCCTAATGTTATTTTAATCCTTGAAGTCTAAAGTGATCATTTTTAGTATATTAGATGATGTGGCCCAACTAAAAATTGGCACATCATCACTCCAATGAAACTTAAATCAAACCCTTTAAATTATTTAGGGATTACAAGTGATCACTTTAAGTTTGTTTTATGAATAAAAACTATCTCTTTCAATTTCAAGGACTAAAAGTGATCTCTTTAAATTTTGTCTTATTTTATTGATAAGTTTTACATAAGGATTACATGGTATTTAGTCATTCAAAAAGTTACCTTACAAGGTATTTATTCATTTAAAAAGTTATCTATAAAACAAATAAAATTATTAAATGATGGAAAGCTTGTGATATACATGCAAGATTTAATAATAAAATTATTGATGACTTAATTACATTTTGTCTAAGGTGACAATACTATCTGAAGCACTAGTAGGTATTCCTGCAGAATTATTACAAGTGTGGTCCTCAATTGACATCTCCTCAGGACCAAAGAAAGGTTTGGGAGGCATTTGCAAGAGCTCTATCGGGCCTTCAAGCATATCCAAGACTTTGCTCATGGAAGGACGATTAATGGGCTTCATTTGAATGCACCAAAATGCAACTATGATAATCTTCTTTAACGTTTTCTTCTCACCTTCTATGGCATTTAACACCTCAAGGTCCTCGCCTTGATTGAGTTTGTCATATATCCAAGACGGGAAGTATATCTGACTTGAATGCTCTGCGGATGCATTCAAATTTTTCCTTCTCCCCACCATTTCCATCAACAACATTCCAAAGCTGTAAACATCAGCCTTATATGATATGCCCCCAATATTTTTGTAAAACAATTCTGGAGCTATATATCCTAGTGTTCCTCGTACAGCAGTGAGAGATACAATGCTATCATCTACCGGATACAATTTTGCAAGGCCAAAATCTGAAACTTTTGGGATAAAGTTTTCATCAAGGAGAATATTATGTGGCTTTATATCAAAGTGTAGAATTTGCATGTCACAACCTTGATGTAAATATTCAATTCCTTGAGCTACTCCAACTGCAATCTCATATATTCTATCCCAAGTCAAGATGGTACTATTTTCTCTATTTGGGAAAATGAACTTATCTAGAGATCCATTTGGCATGAACTCATATACAAGAGCTTGTTTAGAACCTTCCACACAAAATCCAATTAGTTGCACCACGTTAATATGATGTATCCTTCCAATTGTAGCAACTTCATTCATGAAATCTTGCCCATTGGCTTTTGACTTGCTCAACAATTTTATCGCTACAGGATAGCCACTTTGAAGCTTTCCTTTGAAGACTGTGCCATAACCTCCTTGACCTAATTTCTCCTTAAAACCATTGGTCATGCTCTTTATTTGAGAGTAGGAGTACCTTATAGGCATTAAATTGTGACTCTGCAGGAATATTTCAATGGCATCGTCCATGAATGTGTTTCCTGGGCCAAATTTGTATATCAAAAATGCAATTAAGCATACAATTCCTAGTTGAGCTCTTCCTAGGATAAATACACCTACAGAAGACAAAGGTATAAAACAGTAAATATGAGGAAATTAATTCCTAAATTGCAATTTATTAATTTCTGATAAATCAAAACAACTCAATATATTATCCCATACTAAATAAACAAACAAACAAACAAAAATTTGGTGAAAATATATTTTAATTATTTTTATACTTGATATAAGATAATTAGTTTAGTATTAGGTTTTATTATTATCATTTTATTTTTTTTGGAAAATGCTAACAGATACTTTTAGGACAATGGTTAACAATCTATTTAAAGAAAGTATTTATGAAAAAAAAAATGAAGCAATTAATGTTTTGACAGTTTTTTTTTTTATTTCTCATAAAGAATAATGTTAGAGATACAAACTATTTTACCAAAAAATTTACAAACTGCTGATGTAATGGTAAGTGATTATTGGTAAATAAAAAAGTGATATTAATTGTAGGCCTAGATGAAAACCAATAAGAGGTTGACCACATTAACATTTTGTAAAAATGTTGTAAAATAGTTTGTGATTGTAGTATTACTCTTCTCACGAAAGTGATGTCAAAACTTTTTTAAAATGAATTGTTAACCATTGTCCTAAGAGGGCCCGTTAGCATGACCCTGTTTTTTATTATTAGTCATCCAAACCAACATGTCAAAAAGCAATCGCACCTATGTATTGGATGAAAGTGAGCACTCCTCCTGTCGAAAGAATCCCCAAGAAAACAGATCACAACATGAAGCCGAAAAGAGTAAATTTAGTTCATTGAATGAATGGAAAAATAGAATCCCGAGAAGCATAAATTTAATGGAAAGCACGCTAATGAACTCCGAAAGGCGTACCTTGGAACAAGAAGCTGTTGCGAAAAACACCATATAGTTTCTGAATGAATGGAAAAATTGAATCCCGAAACCTGGTAGGATATATAATTCATAAAAGAGAGTAAGTTATAATGATATATTGAAGATAAATTGAGCATATTTGTCTTTTCTCTTAGGACATTTAATTAAAAAAAAAAACTTTATGGAGCATCTTTTGGGTTCTCACCAATTATATTTCAATTTCTTATTCAGTGAATGATGACCACCGTAATTCTTTTTTTTTTCTTTTTTGTAAGTATGACCACCGTCACAATCATATCTCCAATAAAATTCATAGCCCCGTAACAATTCTTGTTGAATCTCCAAAACAGATAGGCCTGTTGTATTCCAAATTTGAGTTGGAACCGTACCTTCTATACTGCATGACTTTGGAAGATCAAGTGCCTTAAGGTAATAACCAGAATACGCATAGAAGAAGTGTGTTTGTGCGGGAAAAGAGTTACCGATGCAATGAGAGACATCAACATAATCAACATAGAGTGTCGAGTTGAGTGGTAAGGTGCAATTCAAAAAATACATATAATAACTAAAAGAGTAAATATGAAAATAAGAAGAATAATTCAAATAAGAAGAATAATAATAAAAATCTTTTATGTTTTGGATAAGACGAGGAATGGAGCATGTGTTTTTGTGTAAACTCGCATCCATTAGTCGAATTGTTTGATTAACATAATTGATTTCCTGGACATAGAATTTCCCAGAATCAACCAACAAAGAAGTACGGTTATTCTCGCAATCAAGTTCAAGGCCACCGGCAGATTCGGCACCACATCCACACTGATGAGGAGCACCTTTTAGTCGAAAAGGGTAGCTGATGTTAAGGAGATTTCCACAGGAAGAAGAGCTGCAGTTCTGGCTTTGTCCCTTAGCAATACAAGCTTCATGGAAGAGAGCAAATACGAGGACCAGAAGCCCAAATAAGGGAAGGTTCTCTCTGGACATTATGAGAGTGAGAGAGAGAGAGAGGGAAGAGAGACCAGCTAGCAAGTTGGATTATTGGAAATTTGGAACGTCTCGATATTCATAAAGATGCTTTGTGACTGCAAATCAATGGGAGACCATTGAAAAATCAAAGTCAAGAAAAAGGATATGCTTATCCTCTGATTGCATCTATTGTTTTGACTGATTAGTTGCCACCCCTGCCCCATAGGGCCCATACCCGAGCATGGAGTCAATATTATTAGTTCTGTCACTTCGGTGAACTTGTTATGATGAAGCTTCTGTGAAGCCTCTGTGAACTTGTTATACATTGAGAGGTACTCGTCAACATGACCTGTAGACTCTATACAACTATGTGTTGTTTGAATATCATTTTTTTGATAATTCAACACTTATAACGGCAGAAAGAGGATTTCAATTCGGGAGCAAAACTCTTAATATGTGTTTAAATATAATTAAAGAATCTAACATGTTGCACTTAATAAAATAAAATGTACTTAAGTTTTTGCAGTAGTTAACTTCCATGACAATATAATAGTGCTCTATGAATCTCCATTGCTGCTATTAAAGAAAAGGAAAAATTACGATTAACCATTTGTAATTTTGTCCTATCACAATTTAAGTCGCAAGCTTTAAATTATTACATTTAACTCTCAAATATTTGGACTAAAATAGAATCGTCAAACTCCTATTCAAAATACTCCAAACAATAATTTTCTTTTAATATAAACTTTAATATTGCTTGCAGGACTAAAGTTTTATTGGGTCAAACCATAGAGGTTAAAATGTTTGTCCTTTTTTCTTTTCTTTTCTTTTTATTTTTTATAAAATGGTTAATTTGTTTGTCTAAAACATGCAAAATTTGTAAATTTGAACCAAATCCTAATAGTTTCATTTTAATCCATGCCTTAGGGGGCTGAATGTGGCAAAGTTTGTGGATTAATCTGTGGGATAAATTGTAATTTATCCTAAAGAAAATGATCACTCAGTACCAGTACGTAGCACCATCACTATCAATGTTGCCTTCCTAATGGAAGGACTACCATAGTCCCAACAACTACCAATTATCCTCTGTCATCTTCTTTGATTTCTTCATTTTGACAAGTTTTAAAACTATCATTTAATCTTGTTGTACCAACAAAGAATTCAGCCTTCACTGCCACAATTTGAAACTCCCAATTCCATTTAAAAACAATAATGATACGTTTGGATAGCAGGATTTAGGCTTGTAAATTTGGATTTGAGTGATTAAAATCCAAATACCTTAATTGGATAGTTTTAAAAATGTCAAGAATTAGGATTTAAAATTCTTGGATTTGAAATAACTTTTAAACCCATGGAATTTTAGAAATTCTTAAAGACATACTTGAATAGTTTTTAAATTTTATAATTTCAAATGATCATAGGTATAAAATGTATCTAATCAAGAAATTTTATAAATTATAAATTTGGAATCATAGTATTTCAAATCCATTACTTTAAAGTTCAAACTTAAATCCAAATTCATGCATCCCTATACAATCTAGGTTGATCTTGGCAATAAAAGTGTATATTGCGATTGTTTAGTTGAACAAATCTAATACTAGTTATTGAGGACTTGAAGTCTATGCAATATTAGCTTACGCTCTAACTTACGAGACCAGTAAAGTAGAGTCTAATACTGTTTTCTTATTAAGAATATGATTATATCATCTAAAAGCTTTAACCAGCGAGGGGGCTATTGCCGTGAAATAACCTTGAAAATGTATTGATTATAATGTGCAAAAATTATTGGATTTACTCGTACCTATAGAATTCAATTTCTGATCAAATCGATTGACGTGAAGTTTGAGACGTGGCCATTCAACAAACCACGGCTCAAACAATAAAAGAAAAGTAAAATACAACTTGTAACAATGTTTATGTACACAGCATCATGAATTGAAAGGGAAAAGTATATAAAACAATCCTGTAGTTTAATTCCTAGGACACATTAAACTCCAAATTTAATGGGATACTTTAAATATAATACTTTCACAAATATATATATATATATATATATATATATAAAGCCAAATTTGGACAATAATTTTATATTTTTGTGGTGTTATCATTTTCTATTTGATAGTTGTTATACCAATACAATTTGTTTTTGTTGTTATTATAATAATTATTTATTTAGTTATTGTTTCTTTTATAAAATATATATTCTATAATTTTATGATAAAACCATGCAACACACTCGCCATTAACTATATATATAGCCTTTTTTTTCATAAAAAAATAAATTTGGAGTTTTAAGTGTCCTATTTATGACAGTGTGATTTAAAATATATCTACTTTAAAAGTGTGGGGTTTAATGTGTCCCAAATATGAAACAGTAAGTTTTTTTTTTTTTTTTTTTTTTTTGCTTTCTCCTTATTATTATCATTTTCTCATGAAGTATCCATTGATATTAATCGTTGAGTAGAATTCCAACTTAGCAACTTAGCATTCAAACTAAGCCATTCAACATAGAGGTAAAGTAACGCTAGCATTTAAGTATGGTCGATCGTTAGTGCCTCTTTGAGCCAGTACTCTAACATGCGTATTATAGGTTCCTAAAACAAACACCAATTTGTTTGGATTGGGTGCAAGAGATTTGAGCCCTAAATGTTGTAGACATTTCAAGAAGTGCCAACCTTTTGAACTCCAAGGCTCTTGGCAATAAATAATTCATTAACTATTTAAAAAGCTATGTAAGAGTAGAAGAATCCCCCCCCCCCCCCCCCCCCCCAAAAAAAGTTAGGGTAAAAGACCATATTCAATGGTAAGATGCTCCCTTCAATTAATAATGGACAAGAGTGATGTGTGGGTATTGTGCAGGATATTCCTTGCACTTTTATATTCAATTGAAGTTATAACTTATGACTTGTGAGTCAACCAATATCTTCCATGAAGCTACGAGTCCATTCCATATAGACTTGGAAACGACTTTTGCAATTAGTGTCATCACTAAGAGATAGAGTGAGTGAGACAGACAAGAACAAAGGGTGTAAGAAGATTATGGAAACTGGTTAATAACAGATATTACTAAGAACATATAAAAGATAACATGAAAATATGGGATAGAACACAACACAAGATACAACAAGCTAAGAGATATTATTAGGTTCAACTGCTTTTTTACATTAGACATAAGAGATACTGAGGAACATCTTACAAGGGCTTTCTTCACTCTGCCCATGGAAAGGCTATAGGTTCAATGAGGCCTTCCAAGAGGAGGGTAGATAGTTCTTGCTTGGCCAAGGCTAAATGGTCTGGATTCATTCCTCTGTGACTGGCTTTTGTGGGATTGACATCTTCTTTCTTCTTAAAGGGAAGGTGTATGAAAAATTTTGGATTTTTCCACAAAGGATTTGGATTTTTAAGGAGGAATTCAGAATGGCTGTTTGCACAACAGTCATTAATAATCTGGAGTCTTAGCGAGTCAAAGGAGTCAACTGTGAATAAATTAGGTACTTGTGTCCAAGTGAGAAGGTGTTGTTTATGCAAAAGTCCGTTTGAAGACCATCTAAGGCTAGGTATTTGATGAAGGATATCAAATCCTATGAGAAGGTCTCTGCCTGTAAGAGGGGATCCAAGGACTTGGTGTTGGATGGTAAGGGTTGGAAAGATTCTGATAAGGATAGGCTTACTTTTCAGGGTGATCAAGAATGTTTCTCCATTTGCCGTTTGGAACATCTGATTATGAGGTAACCAAAATTCTGCAGGTAAAATTTTAGGATGGAGGATTGTTGCTACTGCTCCTGTATCAAACAAGGCTATTACTGGGATGGGTCTGGAGTAAGTGTCAAGAAGAATATGTACTTGAGCTATAAGAGTGGGGTTGGTTAGAGGGGCTATAATGGGCCGGGATGTATAGATGGTTTGGATTTCTGGGTCTGAGTCATCATCATTGTCTGGGTCTGAATCATCTTCTGAAGTAGAATAGGCCATAACTACTAAAACTTGAGGAGAGTAGTCATCATCCAGTGAAAAGAGTGATTCTACATCTGAGAAGGGAGTATCATCTGCATGGATCTAGGCTTGTTCAAGCAGCTTTGCTGCTTTCTCCTTTTTTGGGCAATTTTTTGCAAAGTGACTTGGTCTTCTACATACAAAACAAACTTTCAAAAATTTTCCTTTAAATGACTTTCTTCTAAGAAACTACCATTTTTTCTTCCTGAAGGATTTTATCTTTTGTCCTGCATTGTATCATTTCTTCCAAGAATATTTCTTGAAATGTTCTCTTCTTTTTGTTAGACAGTCACAATTTTTTTCATAGCTCTTTATCTACAAGTCTTTCCTTTTGCAATTGTCTTTGAGTTTGCTATGAACCTTGTCAATTTCTAAAAGAAATTTTCTCTGATTGCAGATTTTCTCTAAGGCAATGAGCACATGGTGATAAATTTCTCCCAAGAAAGCTTGCTACAGAGTTATTTTTTAGAGATTCATCATACGGAGAGTTTCATCTCCTAATGGTTCTGGGAGGGACCTGAGAAAAGTATGCTTGGAATTAACATCATCCGTGCCATTAAAAGAGTAGTATCTCCTTGAAATTCTGTCAAAATGTTTCTCCAAATCTTTTCTTTCAAATGAGCAACACTTCATCAATAAGAATTCTTCTTGTGCTACTTCCGTATAATAGGTCACCGAGCCAAGAAATTCATTATGGATGATCGTGAAAGTCTTCTAGTGCGTTGCATTGAGCTACCTGTCTTTGCCTATATTCTCCTAGATTGATCCACCATTCTCTTAATCTTCCTGTAACTCTTGCAACAAATTTGGCAATGATTTGGGCAACAGTAGCATTTGGGGTTTGGAGTTCAGCTATACACCATAAATACATGTTAAAAATCTCATCATGCCATCTAGAAGGAGGAACATTATCAATGGTGAACAGATGTTTTGAGTCTGTGGTTGGTGAATAGGTCAACTTTGTTTGGTTGTCAAGGATAAAGGGTGGTGGAGGAAAGATTAGTGGTGGAGGTGGAGGCTGTTTAGGGCAAAGAACATCATCTTCTTCTACCTTTGGTTCAGTATTTGCCACAAACACTTCCTCAAGACCAATATCAGATAAGTCTAGGTTCGTGTCCTCAATTATTGGGAGCACAAAAGGTTCTTTTGAATCTTCAAGGGTAAGGGTTTTAAGAAATGATAAGATTAGGTTTGGAGGGTTAGGGTCCATAGACAACATGTTCATATCTGGTGGTCTTGAAGAAGCACCAATAGTTGGATTTGGGGGTTGGTATAATGGTTCTTTGTCTTTTTTCATAGGAGAAGGTTCATTTTGTGGCCTAGCTTGGGGTTCTAGTTGAGGTGGAGCTAAATGTGTTATGCCTAGGATAATATCACTTGGTTTAAAAGGGTTATGATCAGGATGTGTCATGACTAATGGTTGGAGGTTTTGATAAGGAGAAGTTAGTGAAAATGGATAGGTCTTTATATAGTGATCGTTGAGGTTGGTAGGGCGTATGAACATGCATCGAGAGAATTTGAGTGGCTTCCTTCTGTGATCCTTCCGTGGATTGGAGTTGTAGTAACAACTATTTTCTTTCCTTTTCCTTTTCCTTTTGCCCAATAAGAGGAAAAAGACAGACAAGTCTTTAACTGTGGAAGCTATTGTTGCCCATTCATGTTCAACCATCTTGGTTTTCTTCTTCAAATCTTCAATAAGAGAATTTGAGGATGAAAAGGTAAGGGTAACTACCTCAGCCATCTTTTGTTGATTGTCCATAATCTTTGAAAGGACTTGATTTTGTGCAACAATGAAAGCTCGAAAATGTGTTAAAACACAAGAGCTGTTTAGACCCTCAATTAAAAGATTACGGCTAAATTGCTTTTACTCTAACTTATCTAAGTGCGGAAACAAGGGTAAATGAAGTGTAATCAACCGATACTACTCTAGTGCATAAACATGAACGACAAATAATAAAAGTAAAGTACAAGAGTAAGGGAAGAGAGATACAACCACAAGATAATACGGCGACATGTTATCGAAGAGGAAACCGAAGAACTCGGCGAAAAACCTCTTCGCCGCCCTCCAAGCGATAAATCGATCCACTAGACAATAAGTTGGGATACACGAATAGCAAGAGACCCTCCAAGCCTAATCTACCTCATATATCTAAGCCCTCCAAGTTCTTACTACAACAAGACTTCTTGGATCCGTGTCTTGTCTAGCTTTTCGGATCCCCCAATACACTCGATGGCATCCGCCAAGCCTCACCGGTTTCTTTTGGCAAATCCCCAAAGCTTCCTAAGCTCCAAAACACTCTCTACACTCTGAAAAGGTGTAGGTTGTGTTTGGGTACAAATCTCCTCTCAAGGTATGACAATGGGAGAAGGAAGAAAAAGAGACTACAATGATTTCTCACTAAGGATGGGTAGCTCTCTCTCTCTCTAAAATATGGGTGTGTGTCTTGTAGAAAACCTATCTAGGGTTTTTCTCTCTGAATGGCCTCCTTTACTTTTGTGGATAATGAGAGTATGTATAGTATGGGTGAAGGGTAAAAAAGTCACACTTAAAAAACCTCTAGGCAGAATGTTTCACGACTACCTCGCGAGAAGGCCTTACCTGCGAGACACTCGCAAAACTAACAACTTGGCACGACTCTTTAGCTTCTAGTTATGTGCTTCGCACGTGGCTACTTCACGGGTTAGCTTCTCGCGAGCTTTTCGCAAAATCGACTTGATCTTCAATTAAGCTTGAGTTTTCACCAACTTAATGCTAAACCTAATACAATAAAATCCCACAAAATACAAGGAGCAAAATTTAAAAAAATTACAACATTTTTTATCACGGAATAAAGCCAACATAAAACATAATTGTAAATCACAACTTTACAATCTCCCCATTTGGTTATTCCGGGACAAAACACCCTATAACAGACTTTGTACCTAAACATGAATTTGGGACAATGGCAAAACTCACTCACACCTAAATCTAGAAGCTATGAAGCACTTGGAACATATATACCTATAACCTGAAACACATGCACAAAACACATTAGACCCTTAAGGTAAATCAAGTGATAAAAGGACAAGTATAATGTAACAAGTAAAATACGATCAAGTAAACATGTTGTAAAACATATGAGCAACTTGATTAAACGCAAAACAGTCATATGAAAATGACTACAATGATCATATAGCAATGCAAATGATCATCCGAACATGCAACCAATAAAGCACATTAGCATAAAGATGTATGCATGTCCAACACATAAACACGATGCGATGAGAGCAACAAAGCATAGATACTAAATATAACTCAAAGCACCATAAAACAACGAGAAAACAAGCATAAAGTAAAACAAATAAAACAAGGTTTTCTCATAAAAAATGTCTTTTCCCCCTTGGTATATGCATCTCCCCTATGACTTTCTCTCCCTACGAATGTGCACGAGGTAGAATTTCTCCCCCTAAGAATGTGCACACGAGTCATATAAAAATGACAAAACACACCGGTATACTCTCCGGTATACTCTCCCCATTTTTGTCACAAATAGACAAATGAATCAAGAGGAAGGAGGGAAAGAAAAAAATATGAACAAGGGTAAAAGATGATGCATGAAGGGTGCAAGATAAATGAGAGAATGAAGCTCAAACAAAAGATAAAACAACTTAAAGACACAATGCTACAAAGCATAAAGTAAACATGACATGCTAAGGATGATGGAACAAGGTGTAGACCAATGGCATTGCAAGGACACAAAAACATGTTATATGTGCTAAAATGTCTAAAAAGACTTAACTAGCATGAACGAATGCAAAACATGTCAAGTGTTAAAGTGTGTGCAGCAAAGGTGCATCTAGTGTGCATGTGAGATGCATGACCAATGCATGAGCAAGCACTCAAGGGGCAAAGTGTATAAAATACACAACCAATGATCAAAACATGATAAACATGAATAATTATGGTGACCCCCAAAATTTGTTACTCATCGGAGTCCGAAACAACGAGAAAATGTCATTTGGGCATTTTATCAAACACTTAGAGTACACACACTACACATGTATGTTAAACAATGCATGAACATATGAAAATCTTGCCTAAATATATGTTATTTTTGCCACAAGGGGCCAACATCCAAAGCAAATCATCATTTAAAATAAACCCCAATAAAAAATATTAACAAAAATTAAGTTTTCCAACTCCCATTTGAGAAAATTCCAACTATGAACATAAAATCCCCCAAAAACATAATCTAAGAATCAAAATCAATGAAAAGAGTTAAAGATTACCTTAGAGATATTTATGGAATGTAAAAAACTTGAAATTAGATGGGTTTTAATGTTGAAGCATTAAAATAGGGGTTTGGAAGAAGATGGGAGACGTTTAAAACAAATGACCACAAAATGTCCTTTAAAAAAAGTCCTTTAAAAAGCTGATCTGGAAATTTTCGTGGGAAGCTTACTCGCAAAATTACTTGTGAAATTTTTCGCGGGTAAGTCTTACTTGTGAAACAATCGCAAAATAGTCGCAAAACTCTCTATCATAACTTTGTGACTAAGCTTTACTCACGAAATTTTTCACGGGTAAGCCTTACTCGCGAAATTACTCATGAAAACACCCAGAAAACATGTTTTTCACTCAAAAACAACTTGAAAAATTTTGAAAAACATGGGTGATACAAATCACTTCCAAAAGCAAACAAAAAGAACAAAAATCTTTTTGGTTTGATCCACATATGGTTGAGTACACACACATCACATTTGAACATGTACAATCACACAAATGAAATAAGCATTTATTGAACATTAGACTTGTGTGTTGTGTGTGTGTATCAAATGTGTAATAGTCCATAGTCTAGAGTGAAATTTCAATGATCAATTTAATCAAGTTATACACAACTGGTACTAGGTCAAGAGGTCTATCTCAATTATAGAAATGAACATGTATGACCTCCCACAAGAGAATGATTACAAATCTTTGAAGTTTTTCATTTGGCTACTTTACAAATCATAACAATTGATCTTTTTGAACAATACATTTCATTTTGAGATCGGTGCTAGAAATTTTTGATATTTCACATTTGAGAATAAGCCTTTGGCTTTTTGGGCACCATACATTTTAATACAAGTCGCTTTCCCTTTTTCCTAATCAAATAGTAGTATGTGCGATGGCATTTGCAGCTCATTATCTCTTTTCCTTTTGAGATTTACATTTGTTGAGCTCTTTAAGCAAAAACATAAAAAGTGTGGGAAGATATATAGGCACAAGTTTATGCATGTATCAAAAGCAACAAAACTATTGACCAATCATTCATGACAAGCTTGAAGATCGATTCACTTTTTATGTGTTTTTGGATTTTTACACACACAAAAACAAAAGCATAAAAGTATAATCAAATGCACAAAATAACAAAAACAATGCATATAAAGAGATGCATGATGCACAAATGCATGACAATGAAGCATCTAATGCATAACGAATCCAACAAAGATCGAAAGAATTAGATCAAGGACCAAAAGAACATAAACTTAACCATAGGAACCCTTCCTCATCCAAACGAAACAATTGTTTAGAATGAGTGTCTCATGAGAAGTGAGATGAGGGTTGGAAGGGTGAGAATCGGAGATGCATATAGACAAGGAGGTAAGAATATTAAAAACTTTCTTCAACAACTTACCATTTTCCCCCAAATCCGGTTTTGCTTTCATAGCACAACCTGTAAAAAGCTCAAGTTTTTTTTTTTTTCTTTTATTCTTTTAAGAGCTTGAAACTTAGAGCAATGAGATCTTAGACGACCAAAGACACCATAATGATGACAAACAATGTGTTTAGATTTACTAGGCTTTTTGGGAAGGGATCTAGCAACAAGGTTTTGTTCTCTCTTCAACTTGGAGCATTGAGGTCTTATGTGACCAATCACACCGCAATGGTGGCAAGTTGGAACAAACTTAGATCCATCCAAAACCTTAGATTGAGACTTAAACGGAGGCTTTGGCTTAAGATTCTTTGTCTCTACTTTTTGATTTCTTTTGTGTGGAGGAATGTACACTGATTTGTCCTTTGAGGTAGAACACATAATAGGCATAAAATCGGGTACCACAACATGATTGCAACAAATATTTTCATCATTTTTAGTAGTAGGTTTAGCAATCAAACACTTGGCATGCATCTTAAGAGATTCATTTTCACATTTTAGCTCATCAACAAGTTTGTTAGACAAAACAAGTTTAGCATCCAAGTCCATATTCAAACATTCAAACTCTTTCAACTTTTCATAAGAATTTTCAGGAAGTTTCTTATACTTTTCAACCAATTTTTTGGATTCATTGAGCTTAGCAATCAAATCATCATTTTCAGTAGTGAGCTTGCTTAAATTTTCATGAAACTTCTTAAACTTTTTCTTCAAGAGTTTGACATTTGGAATATAAACAACAACACTCATAGATTCATGTAACATGTCATCACAATTTTGAGGATTAACACTTATAAAGACATTTTCACAAACACATGGCATGTTACACTCAACAACATCCATAGAAGCATACAAAGCATTATCCATGGCAAACACACAAGGGGTCAAGGATCACACTAAGGTAATGAAACCTACAATTGTACCCGCTTTGATACCAATTGAAAGCTCGAAAATGTGTTAAAACACAAGAGCTCTTTAGACCCCCAATTAAAAGATTACGGCTAGATTGTTTTTACTCGAACTTATCTAAGTGCGGAAACAAGGGTAAATGAAGCACAATCAACCAATACTACTGTAGTGCATAAATATGAACAACAAACAATAAAAGTAAAGTACAAGAGTAAGGTAAGAGAGATGCAAACACAAGATAACATGACGATGTGTTATCGAAGAGGAAACTGAAGAACTCGAGGAAAAACCTCTTCGCCGCCCTCCAAGTGGTAAATTGATCCACTAGATAATAAGTTGGGATATACGAATAGGAAAAGACCCTCCAAGCCTAATCTACCCAATATACCTAAGCCCTCCAAGCTCCGACTCCAACAAGGCTTCTCGGAACCGTGTCTTGTCTAGCTTTCCGGATCCCGCAATATGCCCAATTGCATTTGCCAAGCCTCACCAGTTTCTTTTGGCAAATCCCCAAAGCAACTCCAAGCTCCAAAACACTCTCTACACTCTAAAAAGGTGTGGGTTGTGTTTGGGTACAAATCTCCTCTCAAGGTATGACAATGGGAGAGGGAATGAGAAAAGGCTATAATGATTTCTCACTAAAGATGGGTATCTCTCTCTCTCTCTAAAAGATGGGTGTGTGTGTGTTGTAGAAAACCTATCTAGAGTTTTTCTCTCTAAATGGCCTCATTTACTTTTGTGGGTAATGAGGGTATATATAGTATGGGTAAAGGGTAAGAAAGTCACACTTAAAAAACCTCAAGACAGAATGTTTTGTGACTACCTCGCGGGAAGGCCTTACCTGAGAGACACTCGCGAAACTGACAGCTTGGCACGACTCTTCAACTTCTAGTCATGTGCTTCTCACGTGCTTCTCACGTGGCTACTTCGCGGGTTAGCTTCTTGCAAGCTTTTCGCGAAATCCACTTGATCTTCAATTAAGCTTAAGTCTTCACCAACTTAATGCTAAACCCAATACAGTAAAATCCCACAAATACAAGGAACAAAATTAAAAAAATTACAATACTTTTTGTCATGAAATAAAGCCAACATAAAACATGGTTATAAATCACAACTTTACAACAGCATTTTGTGCCTGCCAGTTTAAAACTGCTTCTGCTGAAGAAACCTGTCTCTTGGTTCCATCTGGATTGGTTCCAACAGGATTTTTGATTTTCCAGACATGTTTTGTATTGGTTTATGGATGGTCAAAACTTTCAAGAAGAGAAAAATTCTATGAGTAAGAAGTTGAAGTTTGGTCAAACATATAACAAGGTAAAGGCTTTTGTGTTTGGGTTTGACTGGTAGAAAAGGATTGGTATTTTGGTATTTAGGGAAGGACTTTCTGATAGTATGGGATCAATGGATATTTCATATTTTGATCATGATTTTTTTGCACATGGTGGAGAAGAAGGAGTTTTTTGCTTTCTAGTTCTAGGATAGAGAACATAATAATCAAACTTTCCAAAGGGTTTTCCAAGAAGGTCAACTTTTGGATCTCTTGCTTCATATCTTTCTTTGAGTATCCGCTGGGAAGGTTTTTTCTTCCTTAGTGAATGATCTTCTTCAAAAGCTTCTTCTTCTTGGCAATCATCACAATCACAAATATCCCACCATATGTGACCAGAAGGTGATTTTCCTTCATAGCAGGGTTTCCATCTTCTTAAAATGCCTTGATTTTAAGGCCATTTTCACAAACATATGACACCGGTTGGAGCAAAAAGACCGTTACATCTTTCTTCTCTAGTGGAGCTGTCAAGAATCTTGTCTCAACTTCTCCATTTGCTTTTCTAATAAAGAAAGGATCATTTAACTGAATTGGCTTAGTCGCTTATGAAGCATTTCATATTTTGTAATCCATGATTCTAGAAAGAGAGAAGTCATCTGTTCTCTATTGAGTTGTCTTGGAATGAACATACACATAGGTGCCATTCCTGGATCAACATGAATCAATAAAGCATCATTGGATTGGGCTATGTCTGGAACTACCATGTCAAAAGCATGATTTTGAAGTCTATAGGCAAGCTGGTAGTGAAGGGTGGCAACAAATGTGTCTTGCACTTGAGAGGCTCCTGTAATCTGAACTTGTACTTTGAAAGCATCACAAAGACGTGGATCTTTGAGAGACATTGAAATTGGGAAAAAGTGTGTCAAAAACTGTTCCTGCATTTAAAGTGGTCTGAACTGTTCCTATGACTGCATTTTGATATTCCAAGGATCTAGAGTCAAGGAGTGAAATTCTAGAGACCACAGGGAGTCCCTTTCTTCTGTGAAAAGTTAATGCCAACCTTACTGCACCAAAATGAAGGTGCGTGTACCCTTGTTTTTGCCATGGAATTACAAATTCTCTGGGAAGGGCAAGGGTAATGAAATTTTCAGTTTCACTTGCTGGAATGTTAAACTGGTCAAACTTGGAGGCTTGGACATATTTTTTTATAGTAGAAGGATGAGAAGGACCTAAAAACTTTTTTATGGATTTTTTGAAAGAAGCTTGAGATTTATCAAACACAGTATAAGGATTTACAATAGGGAAGTCGGTAAGAGGGACCTTACTATCTTCAGGTACGTGGGAGATTTCATACAAGTAATCTAACCTATTTGCAGTGGATTTACGAAGGGAAAGGTCAAAGGCAGGTTTAGTGGTATCAGTAACATCTGAAGACGAATTTGCCATGATAGTTTCTTCTAAAAAGAACTGTTTGCCAAAGACCTAATAGGACTAAAACGCCAACTTCAGGCTTAAATGTCCACAAGGTAACTATGGAAAAGTAGGTTCTTTGAAAATTTTGAGAGCAAACTCCTTAGTGTTCTACTTGATTATCAAATTCAGTATTCTGATGTGATTAATACAGAGGATCCACGTATTGTGGCAACTGTAAATCACAGAGTATACTAATCGGAACAATAATCAAAGTGTACTAATCAAAGAAGTGAAAAACAAATCGCAGTGCTCTAATACCAACTAAGACATAGAGTGAGTGAGACAGACAGGAACAAAAGGTATAAAAAGATTATGGAAACTAGTTAATAACATATATTACTAAAAAGTAAGAACATATATTAGATGATACTAATTGCAAAAGTCATTTCATCTTTATTGCTTTCTTACTTGAATAAATGAAAACACAACTTGTCGTCGCAATGCATCCAATTAAATGACTCAATACAATCATACCGTGTAAGAAAAGTTGTCAACCACAGTAGCTAATATTAATGCAGCGAGTGACTGTCATTCTTTTTTATATATTAAATAAATCAAGAAGAAAGGGAGTAGATGGGCTCAATCACTATTCTTTTTCTATGCAAAAAGCCATCAATCTTACAAAATCAGCCCATCAGAACTTGTAAAAAGTAGCCCATGACAAGATTGTGAGCAATGGAATTTTACATTCCGAAGTATAAAAAGAAAATCACAAACACAAAAAAGTTTCAGCATGAGCTTTGTATCTTTTATAATGGGTTGTAAGGCCCCAGTTGATATCTGAGAAATTCTTATGTGTACACCGACCTGAAAAAAAGTTTTACGCGTGAGAAAATTTTAGCTCAATGGCGGAAGGCATCTAACGAATTAAAAATTAAAAAAATTCAAACAAACAATAGAAGTTGAGTGCAACAATATTTGTTTCATCTACAGGAGTTGATTGCAACAGGTTTCTAAATTTCCAATATTTAGTATTTTTTTCAAAGTGTAAATTTTAGTAGCACCCTTTAAACTTTCAAGTTGTTGCATTAAGTCATTAAGGCTCCATAAATTTTTTTTTTTTCAATTTGGTACAATAACTTTTAGGCCTCTTATATCAGTGCCCTGTCCATTTTCTACCGAACAGAACACATGGGTCTCACGTGAGCCTAAATGTTTTTTCATTCAATAATGAAAAATAAAGGAAAATATAGAGAGACTAGGGATAGAAGTAGGAATTTGTCTTTGGGGAACAAAAACTTGAACAATAAAATTTTTATCATTCAAGAATAACAAATATACTAAAATTCAAATCTAAGTTAATATACCAAAACAAAAAAAAACAAAAAATTGTAACTATTCTATATTAAAAAAAATATTAACGAAATAAGAGACACAAATAACAAATTTTTAATATATTTGAAATCATTTATGATATTTCAAAATGAATCTTGATCTTTTTTGAAGTATTGAAAATCATTTATATTAATTCGGTAATAAATTTCGCTACAATACTTTTTTAGTATAATCAAGTTGAAATGGACAAAAGCCAAAAAGCCTAGCCCTTTTTGTCTAAGATTCTTACTAGGTAAGAGCATTTCCATCAACTAACCTAAAAAAAAAAAAAATTGTTGGAAAATTTAGACCCTAGTTGATAGAATTAACAAGTTTTAAACCTAAGTTGTTAATTAGATTTATTATGAATAAAACTTGTTAAAACAAACAAACATTAATATCATGTCAAAATCATGCAGCGGAAAAATAAATGAGACAATATATGATAACCCAAGAAAACTAATGAAACAAACTTGTTTCACAGTAAAAAACCTGGGAAGAAACCTTCCCGAAAAGCAATCCATTATAGTAAAGAGAAGTTTCAAATCTAGTACAAAACATTTGTCCCTAGACTCTATAATCCTCGTAGATGAACTCACAGCAGAAACCTTCTACCGCTAGAAGAAGATTGTTAGCTGCAAAGTTCTTCACTTCATTAACAATGAAGATCAAGAAACACTTGGTTACAAAACTCTAAGGCGCAAAGATGCAGTAGCTTCTTTCAAAGAGAATAAGACATCGGTCACCTTTTGCATATGTTCTCCTTATATTTTTTTATGTGACGGCCTCTAAAATAAGCCTTATATAGGTCTAGGGTTCTGAGAAAAGAAACCCTACACAAATACATAAGCTTGGGCCAAAAATCAAATCTGAAAATCTGAATTCCCATAACCTCGACAGATAGGAGGTGTCGAGTTTTAAACTCAACAGATACAGCTATCAAGGAGGTGTCGAGGGGATAGAAGCTTTCTCGATCGATCCACTAACTGTTGAAAAGGTGTTGAGATTGCGACAACAATCAACTGAAGAGCTCAATAGATAGCCTAGCTATCGAGAGGTGTCGAGAAGCTATCAAGCTATCTGTCCGCAGGTATCAAGCTATCTATCCAGCTTTAATGAACAGCTTTTCTTCACTTGTTTCTTGGTCCAATCTTCATGGCTTTAATACTAAACTTGAACAACATGTTTCTTGAAGTATTAAACACATCCTAGATCTACCCAAATACAAGTAAAATGTGTTTTGTTAAAGGATTAGTCAATTACATAAAATAATAACATATGTTCTTAACAAGTGAAACATATATGTCCCAACAAAAGTGATCAAAGCTTGAGTCCAATTGCTTCATTGCATTAGATCCATTGCGATTATGACATATGGTCAAAAGTGGGCATGTGTCACAATCACAATAGGTCTAGTGCAGTAAAGCAATGGATATCTAGACCTTAGTCAAGTCCTTAGGGTAAATGATCATATTTCATGGTATGAGGCTCACTGACAATATGACCAAGTTTGGAGTGGGTGCTGTGCATGCATGATGTTCCACGCACCTTCATATATTCAATTGAAGCCATGACTCATGAGTCAACAAATAGCTTTCACGAAATTGTGGTTCCATTTCATACAAACTTGAAACGACTTTTGCAAGTAGGGTCATCTCTATCTTTATTGCTTAGTCACGAAAACATCAATAAAGATTAAACTTGTTGTCCCAACTTAGTTAAATTAAATAGTTCAGTGGAAAGTTCAACACGTTAAATAAAATTAAAAATATCTAACTCGAACATCAATGAAAAATTCAACTAGTCATAAACGTGTAAGAAACGTTCAGCAATTCTTTTGTTCTTCAACCATAGCAATATCAAGAAATTTGTAGCTCAAATTATTGCATGCAGCGATTGCTTATCAGTTATTTTCCTCTTTTTTTTTTTTTTTTTTTTTGGGATTAAATAAATCAAGAATAGAGGAATAGTCGGGCCTAGGCGTACTCTACTCTTTTTGCGCTACAAGCCACTAGCCTTACAAAAAGAGCCCCATGACAAAATTGAGAGAAATGAAATTTTACACTCAAGGTACAAAAAGAAAATCCCAACAAAAAAAATTTTCAGCATGAGTTTTTTTTATCTTCTTTAAGGGGCTGTAAGGCCCAGTTGATGTCTGAAAAGTTCTTATGCGTAAAGCAAACTAGAAAATAGCAAAAGACTTCTTGAACTAGTGGTGCCTGAGATTTCTTCTAAAGGAGTAAGTTAAGTTTAACTATTCACTCTTCTATGGGATTAGTTCGAGTACTTCTTCTGGACATTCTGGCCTTTTACCCCTTTGGGCAAAAATATTTGGCATTATACCCCTGTTTCGAAACTATATAGGTGCGTGCCCCTGTTTCGATACTTGATGACCCTAAAATCGAGTTACTTAAAGTACTTAATTGGTTTAAAATCAAGTTATGCTCGATCAAATTAAAAAAAAAAAAAAAATTTACATAGAACTCGATTTTATGAAAATCGAGTTCCAAAACGTCACTATAGGGCTTAAAAACGCCACTGTAGGGTTCCCTAAACCTGTCATGGGACAATCACACTTAGGAAAAAAAAAATTTGCAGGAAAACGCCGCTATAGGGCTTTAAAACGTCACTACAGGGCTTAAAAACGCCACTATAGGGTTCACTGAACCTGCCATGAGACAATTACACTTAGAAAAAAAAATTTGCAGAAAAACGCCACTATAGGGCTTTAAAACGTCACTATAGGGATTAAAAAAGGCCACTATAGGGCTCCCTGAACCTGCCATGGGACAATTACACTTAGAAAAAAAAAAATTTTGCAGAAAAACGCCGCTATAGGGATTTAAAACGTCACTATAGGGATTAAAAAACGCCACTATAGGGCTCCCTGAACCTTGTATAGGGCGATGACACTAAAATTTTTTTTGCATGGAACTCGATTTCTAGGAACTCGAGTTCCATGCAATTTTTTTTTTTTTTTTTTTTTAAAGTTTGATCGTGCATAACTCGATTTTAGGGTCATCAAGTATCGAAACAGAGGCACGCACCTATATAGTTTCGAAACAGGGGCATAATGCCAAATAAATAAATAAATAAGGGGTAAAATGCCAGAATGTCCTACTTCTTCTAGTTAATTAATAAAGATTCAAACTACAGAAGTTGAGTGCAAGAATATTCCAATATTTGTTTCATCCACGGGAGTTGATTGTAACAGGATTCCAATATTTAGTAGTTTTTTTCAAAAAGGGTAAATAATTGCACCAGCATTTCTTGAACTTTCAAGTTCTTATAATAATGTCCCAACATTTAGTACAACTAAAATCGTGACTTTCATATGCTTTTTTGAATGCCAGTAAAACTATGTAAAATAACTTGTGTGCAACAAATTTAACCCAATTAACGTTGTAGCGGGAAAAAAGATACATGTAACTTACTCCATATGAGAGGAAAGTAATATATATGTATCAGCTACACAGTATACCAGCTCCTATAAAGTAGGAGAAGGACAATAATGACCAAATTTTCCATCTATTATTATCACGTCAACCCCAATTATTAAATAAATTTCTTTAGTATCCCTTGTCCAAGGCATAATATCACAAGTGAATTCTTCACGGTAGCTAATAACTGGAATGTATGGATTCAAATGTATTAAGGCATGAGACATAATGTAATCAGACCCAGTTTAATAACAAAAGTCAGAAATTCATAACTCATACTATCAAGCCTAAAATCAGTCTGATCTGAGCTATGGATTAGTAAACCCCATATCCAGTTAGAAGTTAGGAAATTACTACCATAATCCCAACAACTACCATTTATCCTCTGTCATCTTCTTTGATTTCTTCATTTTGCCAAGTTTTAAAACTATCACTTAATTTTGTTGTACCAACAAAGAATTCACCCTTCACTGCCACAATTTGAAACTCCCAATTTCATTTAAAAACACTAATGGTACATTTGAATAGCAGAATTTATGCATGTGAATTTGAATTTGATTGATTAAAATCCAAATACCTTGATTAGATAGTTTAAAAAATGTTAAGGATTTGGATTTGACAAAACTGCAAAGGATTTTAAATATTGAAATTCCTAGATTTGAAATAAATTCTAAATGTATGGAATTTTAGAAATTCTTAAAAACATACTTGAATAGTTTTTAAATTTTATAATTTCAAATGATCATAGGTATAAAATGTATCCAAACAAGGAATTTTATAAATTATAGATTTGGAATCAAGGCATTTCAAAATCTATTAATTTAAAGTTCAAATCTAAATCTAAATTCAAGTATCAATGCAATCTAAGTTGACCAAGGCAATAAAAGTGTTTACCGCTATTGTTCGTTGAACAAATCTAATACTAGTTGTCGAGGACCTGTTGTCTATGCAAGATAAGCTTACGCTCTGCCTTATGAGACCTGTAAAGTAGAGTCTAATACAGTTTTCTTCTTAAGAATATGATTATATCATCTAAATGCCTTAACCAGCGGGGGACTATTGCCGCAAAATATCCTTGAAAATGTGTGGCCTTTCAACAAACAATGGCTCAAACAAGAGAAGAAAAGTAAAATACAATTTGTAACAATGTTCATCATGAATTGAAAGGGAAAATTAATATTAGGGAAAAGTATATAAACAATCCTGTAGTTTAAATCGTATAGTTTAAGTGTCCTATTTATGAAAGTATGTGATTTAAAAATTAAAATATATCCGCCACAAGCCACTGACCGGACAAAAAGAGCCCATGACAAAATTGAGAGAAATGAAATTTTACACTTAAGGTACAAAAAGAAAATCCTAACAGAAATTTTCAGCATGCGTTTTTTATCTTCTATAATGGGCTGTAAGGCCCAGTTGATGTCTAAAAAGTTCTTATGCGTAGACCAAACTAGAAAATAGCAAAACACTTCTTGAACTAGTGGTGTTTCCTCTAAAGGAGTAGGTTAATTTAACTATTCACTCTTCTATGGGATCAGCTCGAGTACTTCTTCAAGTAATTAATAAAGATTCAAATTAACAGAAGTTGAGCGCAAGAATATTCCAATATTTGTTTCATCCATGGGAGTTGATTGTAATAGGATTCCAATATTTAGTAGTTTTTCAAAAAGGGTCAATTGCACTAGCATTCCTTGAAATTTCAAGTTGTTTTAGTAAGGCTCCAATATTTAGTACAACTAAAATCGTTTTTGGTCGATTTCTTTTTTGAATGCCAGTAAAACTGTGTAAAATAACTTGTGTGCAGCAAGTTTAACCCTATTAACTCTATAATAAACGACCTTATTTCATGGGAAGAGGCTCACTAACAATATGGATAAGTTTGGTGGGTGCTGTGCATGCAAGATTTTCCATGCACTTTCATATATTCAATTGAAGCCATAACTCATTAGTCAACAAATAGTTTCCGTGAAGTTGTGGTTCCATTCCTTACAAACTTGAAATGACTTTTGCAAGTAGGGTCATCCCTATCTTTATTGCTTACTCACTAAGGCTGTGTTTGTTTCGTGTAAAATGTTTTCCGGAAAATACATATTTTCCGGAAATGCTATTTTCTGGAAAAGGAAAATATTTTTAAGTGTTTGGGTGAATTATGAAAATTGTTGTGAAAAATATTTTCATGTGTTTGGATGTGTTAGGAAAATGCTATTTTCCGGAAAATTTTTCACATTTTCCGGCAACAACAACAACACCAACAACAACAACAACAAAAAATTCCGGCAACAACAACAACATATTCCGGCTCCGGCGACAACAACAACACCAATGACAACAATAACAAAAAATTCCGGCAACAACAACAAAAAATTTCGGCTCCGGCGGCGACAACAACACCGACAACAACAACAACAACAACAAGTTCATTAAAAAAAAAAAAACAACAACAATCAAATTAAAAAAACAACAACAACAACAATCAAATTAAAAAAAAAAAAAAAAAAAAACTGAGAGATCGAGGAAGAGAGAGCGTGGAGGCGATGGGTGTGATGGCGCGATCGCGATGGGCTCTGGGCTTGGAGGCGCTGGCGCGATCAAATTTAAAAAAAAAAAACAACTGAGAGATCGAGAAAGAGAGAGCTCGAGGTGCGATGGCGCGATCGAGGGTCTGGGTCTGGGTTGAGCGGCGATGGAGCGATCGAGGAGGTGCGATGGGTCTGGGTCGACGACGAGGTGCGATGGCGCGATCGAGGAGGCGATGAGTCTGGGTCGAGCGGCGATGGAGCGATCGGCGCGGTGCTGCGATTTCCCTTTGATTGATCGGCGCGGTGCGACGGCGGGGTGCGAGACTGGTGCGACGGCGAGGTGCGATGGGCGCTGGGCTTGGCTCGGCGATGGCGCCGTTTCCTGGGTTCGTGCTCTCTGTTTCGTGGGTTCGTTCGACTGGGCTTGTTCGTGGGTTTGTTCTCTCCGTTTCTCAATTTTCCGGAAAATGCTATTTGAAGTGAAAATAGAAGGTGAAATCTATTTCCACCAGCAGAGGGCTCATTTTCGGTCAAAGGGGAAATGGGTTTCCGTTGACCCAATTTTCCTAAGCAGCCAAACACATCAATTTTACGGAAATTGATTTCCGGAAGTGGTTTGAAGTTGAAACAAACACAGCCTAAAACATCAATAAAGATTAAACTTGTCATACCAACTCGTTAAATTAAATAGCTTAGTGGAAAGTTCAACACGTTAAACAAAATTAAATATCTAACACGAACATCAATGAAAAATTCAACTGGTCATAACGTGTAAGAAACATTCAGCAATTCTTTGCTCTTCGATCATAGGAATATCAAGAAACTTGTAACTCAAATTATTGCATGTAGCGATTGCTTGTCACTTGTTTTTCCTTTTTCTTCTTCTTGGGATTAAATAAATCAAGAATAGAGGAATAGTCGGGCCCAAGCACTCTACTCTTTTTGCGCTACAAGCCACCAGCCGTACAAAAAGAGCCCCGTGACAAAATTGAGAGAAATGGAATTTTACACTCAAGGTACAAAAAAGAAAATCCCAACAACAAAAATTTTCAGCATGAGTTTTTTTATCTTCTATAATGGGCTATAAGGCCCAGTTGATGTCTGAAATGTTCTTATGTGTAGAGCAAACTGGAAAATAGCAAGAGACTTCTAGAACTAGTAGTGCCTGAGATTTCTTCTAAAGGAGTAAGTTAAGTTTAACTATTCACCATTCTATATGATCAGCTTGAGTACTTCTAGTTAATTAATAAAGATTCAAACTAACAGAAGTTGAGTGCAAGTATATTCCAATATTTGTTTCATCCACAGGAGTTGATTGTAACAGGATTCCAATATTTAGTAGTTTTTTCAGAAAGGGTAAATTGCACTAGCATTCCTTGAACTTTCAAGTTGTTATAATAAGGCTCCAATATTTAGTACAACTAAAATCGTGACTTTCGAATGCTTTTTCAAATGCTGGTAAAACTGTGTAAAATAACTTGCGTGCAATAAGTTTAACCCTATTAACTCTGTAGTAAGAAAAAAGATACATGTAACCCACTCCATATGAGAGGAAGGTATAATATATATGTATCGGCTACAAGCTATACTAGCTCCTATAAAGTAGGAGAAGCACAATAATGACCAAAATTTCCATATATTATTATCATGTCAACCCAATTATTAAATCAATTTCTTACAGTATCTCTTGTCCAAGGCATAATATCACAAGTGAAATCTTCATGGTAGCCAATATCTGGAATGTACGGATTCAAATGTATTAAGGCACATGATACATAATGTAATCAGACCCAGTTTAATAACAAAAGTCAGAAATCCATAGCTCATACTATCAAGCCTAAAATCAGTTTGATCTGAGCTATGGAAATTACTACTACCGTGTTGGTTCATTAACACAAATTTGTAACCTTGCATTGAAGTTTATAGAGGTCATGCAAAATCTCCTGTGGTAAAATTTGGACTAGTGCTTTTTCTTGGAATATGTGATTGCTATCAAACTCATCAAAGAGCGTATAGAACCATAAAGATCAAAGATACTACAGGACACAACTGTTTGATCAACTAATCGTTCAGAAATTTTATCTGTCCCCTTCAATCTTGGGGGTGCTTTTGTGTCTTTACTGGTTTTGAACTGTGTATCAAATAAAAATAAATAAATAAATAACTTAAAAACACAGCAAAGAAAATAAAAACTATAAATTAACAATATAGCATGGAGAACTTTACATGATATAAGTAGCAGACTGCACCACAAACCCTCATCGAAGAACAACATTCAGCTTGCTCTGCACCTGCTCTCTTACATTCCACTGCATACCACAATTAAAGAAACAAATTTGAAATGAATAATCATCTTCACCAAAAACATACTCAACGAAATGAAAAGTCAGCAAAATCTTATTAAATGAAATACCTGCAACTCATTAATTTCGTCATCTGTGAGTGAACGTTCCATCGATCGATATGCAATCCTATAACAATGACTGGTCATTCCCTTCTTGTTGGTGAAATTGTCTATCAGTAGCACCTAAGAGTCACAAAGTTCAATTTTAGACTAGCGTCATAGGCAAAATTCAGTTTTGGGTGAGAAGACATATTGGTGAGACATAGGATTGCCTCCTTAAGAGACCAAACTTAAGCCAGGTTCTGTAGTAACATTTGATAACAAGGTTGAAAGTCTAATGAAATCATGATATTTAGCAATTTCAAAAAGTAGGACATAGAATACCATACACAAAATAAATCTTAACTTGCCCATGATCCTGCTGACACTTTCAAGGTCAACCATTCAACATGGATGAGCTCAAAGAACATTTAGCAAGACTTTTAAGGTATTTGCAGTTGTTATTTGGGGGCTTGTAGAACTAACATGGCTCACCTCCATTATTGAAATTCAGAATTGAGAATTACCCATTCTTGTTATAGAAGGTGATGACACTAAAAGTGCAGCTATGAATATGTATAGTTGTAACATGCTTGAGAAGAAAGTCTAGATCCCAATTTAAGGATATATATATTAGGTTTTCTAATAACATATCACCATTGATCATAAAAAAAATCTTTTTTTGTAATGACTCACTAAATATTGTCCAAAAAAAAAAGTAACAAAAACATCCACAGTATGTACATGTGCTTGCGAACATGTTAAATTACACATTTACACATGAAGTTCTTTTCAAAAAATCTCCACATTGAAAGGGAACTGCACTTGACATGTAAATATTCAATTCTAATTATTCTACAATGTGACCCTTTGCTTTAACTCAAAATGAGGGATAACAGAAAGGTGCTATATACTTTCAGAAAGATTTTGGGACGGAATGAAAAATGGCATAGGACATTGCTTCTAGGATGATGGGAGTATCCTTTTAGTCAAATATGAAGGGACTATGCTTTTACTCTGCTGATCATAGTTAGATCTTTAAATCCTACAATTTTATGATCCTATGGATCAACTTAGATAATAAAAATCCCAACAGAATTACAGTTTAGATTCTTGGATCTGGATCCCTCTTACAGACTTACCAATCCAAAAAATGCTACTTCCATGCCTACTAAAAAACAATTTTTCATACACCACAATAAACCCACCACCCACTCTGGCATTACCCAATAAATCCCAAAATGAAGAAAAACCATCAAAGCAACTGCAATAAGATCCCTAATACACTCCCTGTATTCAGCCCCTACCACCATTCTGCAAAGAAGATCCCTCTTCATAGCCTTTTTTTCTTTTTTTTTCCATAACCACTTTCAATAAAGCTGTTAAAAACACCAAGCTTTCCTAAATGGGGAGCAAACAGTCTCCCAATTTACAAAAAGGTACTTTATTTCCTAAGCCCCCTTAAAATTTCTCTTTGTGATTTCTCAAGCCTTCTAGTAACACTTACAAGCATGGTAAATATTGACATAATAGGTTGGTAGACAGGAAACAGTACTCCCTTTAGAAAGGTACAATTTTCTTTCCATCCCACCAACCTTCTTTCTGTCTTCTCCAATAACACATCTCATGGAAATTTACTCATAACGCAGACCAAGAGGCAGAGCCTAAGAAGAAAATGTAAAGCAATAAATTTACTGACCTTACAACCAACTACATGTTAGCTCTACCACAGCCTGCACCTCCTCAACTGGAACCAGTTCACTCTTAGCAAAATTCAATTTTAAGCCCAAAATTGCTTCAAAACATGGTAAGGTTCATCTGAGAGAAATGTCCTTCTCTTAGCTATCCCTATGAAGTATCATCAGCAAATTGTCCAAGTTAAATCCCAATAATAGTCTATAAAATCTTACAATCCTTCAATTCGATCCTATATGATTTGTTTTGACCTAAATACTTCTCACCAATTTTAGGTAGGTTACCTATTTTAACCATGCTGGAGCCCATAGATCAAATATTCCCCCTCAAATTAAGTATTAGCTGTTAGCATTAATGAAAGATAGGAAAGAGAAGATAAATTTCTTAAAGTGCCTTTAGATGAACCATATCAGGTCCTAAAGTCTCCATTGGTAAGAAAGACAAACCTCACATAGGTAACCATGAAAGATATTCTCTAATCTATTTCCAGCAATCACTCTCAAATCCTTCACATGCATAAAATGATTTATTAAGTAGCAATAATGACAAAGGGACTTGCAATGCACTGACAACATACCTTGCTGAACTTCTCACCATCTACCAAACAAACATTTGCCAGTGTTAGTGACTAATTAAAAACCCTAAACAAAGCTGCTAGAGATTTATTCAACCACTCCATGCTGCCAAAAGTTGAGTATAGAACTGCCTAAAGGTATGAGAAAGGTGAATCATTTCTTGGAAGTTAAAAAAGTGCCAAATGAGACCTCCAGCCCCCATAAATATACAGTGATGGCCACAGTCAGAACTCGGTTCAAATGCCCTGGAGTGTCTCAGTATATTCTACCAAGCAAACGACAACAACAACAAGAAGCTTACAACAACAATGATGACGAAGACACGATAGACATACAACCAGAAAAGTTCAGAACCAAGCTTCAGATCACATCAAGCATGATCATTACCTCAGTCTTTGAAATCACTTAATGACCCTTTCTACTAGTTGACATAGTCTAAGCATGATTAGATGCACATATTTTTATTTTGTTGTTCATAACATACTAGTGCACAAATCTGTTGCTTATAAGGAAGCAATAAGGTAAAAACAATATAAAATTGATTGTAAACAATGATATTGATACATAAAATCAAAAGCAGTTTATTTCTGCAACATAACTTATATATAAAGATCAGAAAAAGAAACACTTAATTAAATGTATTCATTTCCACTCAACGTCCAGAGCCTCCAGGCACACCCTCCCCTCAATCAGCAAATCACAATGCATAAAGTTACTATATATAACAGAGTACAGGAATAAATAGGTCAATCTAGTGAATGATTAAACAAGTTAACTGTTTGACAAAGCATCTGTTAGGAATAACATTTAAAAACATACCTCCTCAGCAAGATCTCCAGCAATTCCTCTCACAACTTCACATAAGTTGTTTTCAGTGAATGATTCATTGATCCAAAAACTTATATCTTTGTAACAAGGAGGATACTGCAACACAATACCATAATTTCAAATTTCAAACAAGCATTTACAAATTACAAGTAGCAGTTGGATGCCTAGAACCTTTAATAGGTGGGTGTGTGTGCGCACACGCATGCGCGTGTGTGAGATAGGGTAAAACTTGTTGCACATCAGTGTGTACGGACACACAGGTGTGCAACAACTGAAGTCATGAGATGAAGACACTATTTCGAACTTGAAATTGTGGCTTCAACTCACGTTTTCAATTGTTTGCACACCTGTGCGTACAAACACACAGGTGTGAAACAAACACTGCCCTATATGATAAATAAAATTTTATTATGTATATAAAGAAGGCTGAGAAGCCCATTATGTGAAGATAATCATAAAAAAAGGGGGCACATACCAATCCTTAAAAGAACAAAACAAAACAAAACAAAACCTTGTAACAAAGGGTTTTCTTTTGGTTCTTTTTTTATGTAAATAAGATAAATTTATTCAAAGAAAGAATTCCATGAACAAAATGTACAAGGCATAACAACATAAAAATACATAGTGCAACATCATTCCTTTACAACAATGAAATTTCTATGGAAAAATTTTAATTATATTTTAGAGGGCAGAAAATGTTAATAATACCTTTGAAAATGGCTTGAATTTGACTCCCAGCTGACCCTTGGAAAACTGTTATACAAAACACTGTAGATCAGATATTCAGGTCCTCTAGATTATGTGATGAAACCAAGGATGTAAATTTTGGCATAACAATAATTCAAATTCTAAAGAAGACTCAATTTTACACACAAATAGTCCAGCAGAGGAGAAGAAAATAATAAAGAATTATCACTTGATAAACTCAGGAATGACCTGTGAGGTGAATCGCTCATCATTTGACCAGAAAAGCCGAATATCTGGTATGTCAAAAAGAACCATTGCTAACCGCTCTAATCCAAGACCAAATGCCCAGGCAACATTATTCGTTTTGCCACTTCTCTTTAATATTTCTTGCTCTGTCACACCACAACCCAGAACCTCCAACCATTTCTCCTGACATCATATTGGGCATTGAAATAATGAATTACATGCAGCTTCAAATGAAAAAAGGAAAGGAGCAGAGTTTTTCATAGAGGGCAGTATAAGGTTGAAGAAAGGTATCATGTATACATGCAACACTACATATATATAGCAAGATCAATGGCCTACCTGAAAATATATCTCAAGTTCAAATGATGGATTGGTGAATGGAAAATAAGTATCAATCCAGCGCATTTCCACAGCACCTGATAATTTTAGCAAATTTAAACTCATACCATTCAAATATATATACATATTCGACAAAGTAAGCAGAAAAAAAAAAGCCTAAGAACAAGACCATGAAAAAATAATAGAATTTTAATAAATTAAAACTTCTAAAACCAAATTAGGTGATTTGTATTCTGTTCTTTTGGGAATGCAAAATAGTCCCCACCTTTCAGTTTCCCTGTATCATCTTAATTTAGCTCCCAAAAGTAAATTAATGCTGGTTTTTTTTTTTCCCACCTAAAATTTACAGCTTTTTCCTGACAAATTCATTCAGCATTTCCACAACTCAGAATATTTTCTGGTTACTAGAGTGCATTTGCTCTGCAAGGTTTTGGTTCTAAGTTTACCAAATAGGTGATTTGCCAAGCCCTCAAGACATTTCTTCAAGTCCTCAGCTGCATAAGATGTGGCATCTACACCAGATGCCTCCCAATCATCTGGTGAAAACACACGTACACCTTCCATCTAAATATTAATGAAACAGATTCATAAAACAAAATGAAAGAAGAATCTTCAAGAAGGTAACCATGATATAATTTTGTTTGTTAGAATCAGAGGAGAAACCTGATGAAACACAGGGTAATGAGTCGAGTCTATGGAATCCCTGCGGTATACATCTCCTGTAACAAGAAAATGAGTGTGTCCTCTTCTCAATAACTCTGCCTGATGAGCACTTGTATGACACCTCAAAACAGATTGAGCATCAATATAGTATGTATCATTATAACTCCTGCTTACATGATCAGCAGGAACCAAGACATCATCAAAATTCTGCAAGAAGTACACTTACACTTACAATTTGTTTTATTATAAGTACTTACAGTTACGAAAATAGACAAAACAAAGGGGAAAGTGCAAAACAATTCAAAATACTCACAATAAACATGTATCTGTAATCGTAGTCTCAATAAAGATATGAAGTGAGAGAGAGAGAGAGAGAGAGAGAGAGAGAGAGAGAGGCAAAGCATAAAACATGCAAAGAAGATGCAATCATGATAACAAACAAAATAATTATATACAAAAAAAAAAAAAATCGGAATTTAGAAATTTCAAATCCTAGAATTTGAATGGCTTCCACTGAAAATTTAAGTTATGGTGATTCTACCAAATACCAATGTAGAACACAGATGGCTGTGAAATTATGTAGTCAAAATTAGTAAAATAATCTTAGATGATTTCTTTGGTTAATAAAACTTAATATCAAAGACTTTAAATTTGACTGTGAGATCAAGAGCTTCACTTTGAAAGTTATGGTAATGCTTTTTGGAAACCATAAATCCAACCTTAAGGGCTATTAGAAGTTTAGAAAATAATTCCATCCTTGTCCAACACAAGTGGCATACAAACTATATAATTTACCATGACGATAAATAGTTGCATGTGCAACAAATGCATCTAGCCATCATATGAGCAAAACTAGTTAAAGAGAGAGAAAGGCATCATAAGGACATGAACATGCAATTTGTCAAGAATAATGATACAAACTTGCACCAATACCTGTTTCACGGTTACAATTGGACAGAGATCATCGAATTTATCAAACTTGTTAGGATAACTGGTGTCAAAGTACTCATATATAGCATTCTTCAGAATCCCAATTGGGTGCTGATCCCTCCTATGAAGTTGCATTCCAAGTTTTGAGAAAATTGTATCTGGGACATTGTTTGTAGGGTCATCCCTCATCACATCTACAAATCCATTATCCCAATATATGAAACTATGTTGTATATATGCATAGATAACCGAAACAGTATACTGACGTGAAAATCTAATAGGTTTGAACTTGTTTGCACTCAGGAATTGGTTGTCAAGCCATTAAATATGCCCCACAGTCCTAAAAACGAAGGCCAGCACAGTATAACAGCTAAAATGATTTAAAATTGAAGTCTAATTTTTGAAGAACTTGCATTTCCAATATTGTTAACCAGCTAAGCAATCCACAGAAATCCAGTCTCTCAAAAACTCAAACTAACACAACAGTCATAGAATTTCGTTTTCGAAATTTTTATGGGTACAATGTTCTCGAGTGTCTTTACAAACCCCAAAATGCAAATACTTAACAGGAAAGTAAATAAAGTAGATGACTCCTAAATTCATGGATATTGACAACAGTAAGGAACAACAAAACGAGAAAAATTCAATGCCCCAGACTGCAATGGCCAATGTCAATCCCATAACAGTATAACAAGATGAAAATAAAACCAACCCAGGTAGTAAAATTGCTCACCAAGTACATAAATAACAAAAATACAGCATAATGAGAAAGCACAACAGAACCCAGAAACCAGACCAACCAGTACAAAAACTGCAAATGCAAAAAATACCCATCATAATTCAAGCGAACAAGTTCAAATTTTTGGACCAACCCAATTGTTGGAATGCAAAAATAGCTACAATAATTTCAGTGACACAGCAATTCAAAACAGTATTACAACTAAAAAAAAAAAAAGGACCAACCCAGATGATAAAATTAAGAAAAATTTTCAATTGGGTATCCAAGTTACCTTCTCGACCAATCTTGACTCCGCCAAGTTCGAGCACAGAGGCCACCGGTGACCTCCATTTGTTGCGGTGAAGCTTATCAGAAGGAAGAGAAGAAGAAGCAGCAGCGGCAGAAGAAGAAGAAGTAGAGAAAGGAATGCAAAAGGCGAGGCTTCTGCTATTTCTAGAGAGAAAGAGTGAGGTTCTGGAGAGGAGAGAAGTGTGAGCGAGTGAGATGGCCATTTTTTTTTTTTTTTTAACAGAAAAGAAAGGCTCTGTTTTTGCGTTGAGAATGATCTTCTTATCTCCGCTTAAACCCCCACCATTTTTTCTCCAGTTTTTATTTCGATAAATGACACCTGGCAAGCAAATGATCCAACGGTTACAAAACGAAAGCAAGTCAACAAGCTGGCAAGTTACAGAAGCCCTTTGTATTGAATTTTATATTGAAAGAAATGGGTTTTGCCGTTACAGCCTTATGGTTACCAATTCTTCTTCTTCTTCTTCTTCTTCTTCTTCTCACTCTCAGTGTGAGCAATGAGATTTGAAAATTCGTGGTTTATGGCATTGGTGACCTTAAGGAGGACACAAATTGATTCAGTCTATTCGTGAGGTATCTGCATACTTTGTGATGGGATAGACTTTTTTCATGCTCTGGCGGTGGTGATGGTGTGAGAACTGACAACTGAGAAGAGGACTTGGCTTTTTTTTTTTTTTTTTTTTTTTAACCATTGGGCTTCTCTCGTACTGCCGGTGATGTTGCAGAAAAAACGAGAAATGATAGAGGCAAAGAAGATGAGATTTATTTTTAACCGTTGGATCCTTTTGCTTACCAGGTGTCATTTATCAAAATAAAAACTGGAGAAAATTGGAGGGGTTTTAACGGGAGGGGAGCCGGAGCCGCGTTTGAAAACCCATAGATATGTCACCTGCGCAGCTTGGACTGAGAGAGGTTCGGTTCGGGTCGGGTTTAGTCCTGACCCAAAACCAGCCCGATAAAAGTGGCCCAAAAAACTGTTCACCAGAAATCACGGGGGCTGTTCCGGGCTGGGTCTTGGGTCGGTTCTACGGGTCTTTTCTTTGTAAAATGTAACTCACATTCTTTTTGCATTTATATGTGTACCACTTGTCTAATAATGGTAATTTTTAAATGTTGACACATGCAAATTCTAAAAATGGTAATTTTTATTTTGTGATTCCAAATAGAATCGCGTCAGTTATAGCCCGTTAGGTGTGTTTAAATAACAGTTTTTAGTTTTTTAAAAATATGTGTGGATGAAAAAGTGTGTAGAAATACGTGTAATTTTATTTAAAAACTGAAAATATATGTTTGAACATGTGTACCAAATAGGCTCTTAATGTTTGGCTTTTAAATTTAAATCCTGAAAATCAATTTGGAAAATGCGGACGATTTAACAAGGTGACTAAAGCTAAGATTTTTCATTAAAATTAAGCCTTTAAATACAAATTTAAGTTGACATTTCTATTGGGAAGTTTTTAATGAGTGATTGAATATTTTCTCAAATAAATTTTTTTTAAGAGTTTTAGATGGTTTGTAGCTAGAGATTGTTGCTATTTATAATTGAAATGAATAATAACAAATTTAAATTTACATTTAATGATGATAATGTACTAGGTCCAAACTAGGGAAACAAATACCACTAAATGTCAACTTCCGACTAAATAGTTGTGCTTAGATGATTGATTAGCTAATAAATAATAATAATTATGATAACTAATTTATTACCTTCACTTTCAATGATCCATAAACTTATTTAATATAATTTTTTTAGAACACTATATTAGGAATATAAGTATATAACATTATATACACCAAATATATACCTAAAAAATGAAATTTTTTTGAGAGGGCTTAAAAAATGAAATTTATACATCATTTATCATTGCTTCACATTAATATTTCTCTCTAAAAAATATAAAGATAATAAAATGTTGAACTAGTAGACTAGTAGTACTAATAAATAGACACCTTCACTATTAAATCATGAAGAAATTATTTTTAGAGGGTATAATTCATGAGATAGGTTCAAGTTACACCTGGTGCAACTCTAAAGAGTTACACATTTTTTAAACAATTGGATTTAAGTAAATCTAACGGTTAAAAATTGACCTTCATTAATGCCAATATTCTAATTAGTATCTCATTAATTGTCCCTTATTTATTACATTCCATATCTATCTCTAAACCTAAAAAAAGGCACAAAAAAAAAAGTATACGTATCTCTCTAATTTTTTTTCCCCACCATTTCTCAAAAAAAAAAAAAAAAATCCCTCCATGACACACCTTTCTGTCTCTCTGTTTCTTTCTCCTCCACTGCTAGGTTGCCAGCAAAAAAAAAAAAAAAAAAGTAGAGGAAGCCGATGGTTGCACAACTGGTTAGTCTCCCACTTTTTTTCCCTTATTATAATTTCTTAGATAGAACTATTTTATTGTATTCAACTATATTGTACTACAGTCGTTTTGGTGGCTGTTGTGGTTCTTTTTATATGCAATAGTAGTCTTTTAGTTCTTTTTATATGAATGAGGGTACACTACTTTTACACAAACTATTCCTTCATTTAATTTCACGTGTTACTAAATTTTTATTCCGAGTTTCCACTGACAAATATTTCTACATATCTTGATTTAAAATGAAAAAAATTGGAGATAAATAGATTTGTTCTATCAAAAACTTCAACATACTCTATGAACCTATCAGGGGCTGTAATTTATGCTGAATGGCCAGCAATATGTATGTTTAATTGCTAAAAGGAATTACCATTTCCTATAAATGGTCCTTTGAGTCCAACACCATAATTTCAATTTGAATAGTTGTGGTTGTATATACTTCTGAACAGTTAAAAGGAATTACTATATTCTATATAAAAAAAAAAAAAAAAAAAATTTCTTTTTATATGCAACTATATTTTCCGGAACAACTTGCTATTGACTAAATCTATTAGGTCTATTAGTTCTTTGTATCTGCAATAGTAAATATAAAGTATCAAAGCAGCTGCTACATGTGTAGATATAACCTCTGTTTTTCTATTGGGCTATCTATCGTTTTTTAATCTTGTAAGATTTCCTCACTAAAAGTTAATAATTGCCACCTCTCTCTTTTTTATTTTTGGGGGTGGCAGTCATTTCATCTGAAGATAACAACACCTTATGAAAGCAGCAGTACTAACTTGCTCTAATTTTTTAAATAGTCTCTGAAAGATTGATTTATTGCTTATTGCTAATTGTGAAAGACTTAAAATAAACACTTCATTTTGTAGGGAAATGTTAGAAGCCTCACTGATAAACGTTTTGATGGGAATACAAAATATATTATAGTGATTATGGAGCAGCAAAAATGATACTTAGACCTTTGCTTCACATGGTATTGGAGTGATTATGGAGTAGCAAATGCTATTGTATCCATTGTTAGTTGTTACTGCTAAATGTATTTATGTTAGTTGTACACTTAGACTCCAATTGATTTAATAAAATCGCTTCTTCATATATCAATTTTTGTAATCAGAGATGTTTGGATTAAGAGATGTTGTAAGTCTGCTGCCCATGAAGTTGCTAATTTTTTTTAACATGTGTATTTTATCTTTAGATCAAAATACGATTTTGCTGATCAATTTCTATAAGTGAAAGAGTCCTGAATCAGGATAACAAGCAGGTTGCTAATGCATTATAGGACAACATGTTGACCATGATTAATTGAAAACCATCCTTGGAGACAATAACACATTTCGGGGAAAATTTTTAATAGGTTTCCTCCAAAAAGTTTTCATTATTCTAACAAATTGCTTATCACAAAAGGATTTCCTCTATGAAAAATGAATATAGGACTAAACAAAGAGTATAGAATTGCTTAAAAATCTGAAAAATGTGCCATAAACACACCGTTAATCGCATTAAATTAAAGCAAAAGTAAATGAGTAGTTTGTTACCAAAACTATGGCTGCATTGCTACTACCCTCCATATATATGTTGTCATGGATCAAAGACTAATAGCTAAGGTTCTTAGCTAGAAAATTCCAAATAGTATTCCAATATAGGTCCTTAAAAAAACAACAACAACAAAAAAAAAACCAAAATGTATTGTTTCGTCATGATTAACAACATAGGTACTTAAACAATTATATTTTAAGCTACTTGGACTCTAGGGGGCGTTTGGTGAATGTTTTTAAACAACTATTTTCAATTTTTAAACAACATTTCACTCATTTCAATGCACTTTTTTACCCACACATATTTCTACAAATGTTTTCAAACAACAATTTTCAGTTTTTAAATACATGTACCAAACGGGCCCTATATATCTCAATTCCGCCAAGCGAAGCTCATTTTGTGATTCTCTTCAGCCACATGTACCTAAAGTAGATAAAAATATATAAGGAAATTTGAAACAAAAGATATATATTATTACAATCAATTTTTTTTTTTTTAAAAAAGACTAGAAAAATGAAATGAAAAAACTCACTTTATGCTAAGTCATCAATATTATTGGCATCAAACGCTGTCATGTTTTCTTTTGCGTTGCCCTTCACTACAACATACATAAATATGACTTGTTATATTATCACTTCTAGGTGTTCTTTTAACGGTACGAACACGGATTCCAAAACCTTATTTTTTTCAAAATTTTTTGTAAAAAGTTTCAATACCATCAAATGAGTCAAATTGCATTCTAACATATGGCTTGGATTTCAACTCACAATCACCAAAATCTTCAATTGGTAACTCTTGCTCTAATAGCTCTAGGTTGTTTGGGGCATCATATAACTCTACACAATGAATTTGCTATTTAGTAACTATAACAACCAATATAAACAATGAACACAATTATAAAATATGTAAATATAACAACCAATATATTTACATAAATAAAAATTTGAATAATTCCATATCTAAAGAAATAGTCACTTTGAGCCAAGTACTATTCGATTTAGTAGCCAATACCTGTAGCTACAACTAATAGACTGAATATAATATCAAAGTTCCCTCTCATCAGTGTGTAAACATTCAGCTACAAAACATGTGTTCTATCTAAGAAATTATAACAAGGGAAAACAGAGGTTATATCTAATAGACCCAATAGAAAAACTAATAAAATTTAACTACACGTGAGACAATAAAATTTGGAACAACTAATAGATCCAATAGAAAAACAGAGGTTATATCTACACATGCAGCAACTATTTTGATACATTATATTTACTATTGCATATAAAAAGAACTAATAGACCCAATAGATTTAGTCAATAGCAAGTTGATTAGGAAAATATAGTTGCATATAAAATGAACTAAAAGACTACTATTGCATATAAAAAGAACCACAACAGCCACCAAAATTTTCAACGTCTTACAATATAGTTAAATATAATAAAATAGTTCTATCTAGGAAAAACAGTGGGAGACTAACCAGTTGTGCAACTAGCAGCTTTTTTTTTTTTTTTTTTTTGTCGGCGACCTGGCAGTGGAGTTGGAAGAGTAGTGGAGGAGAAAGAGACAAAGAGACAGAGAGGCGTGTAGTAGAGGATTGTTTTTTTTTTAGAAACAGTGGGGAAAAAAATTAGAGAGATACGTATACTTTTTTGTATTTTTTTTAGGTTTAGAGATAGGTATGGAATGCAATAAATAAGCGATAATTAATGAGATACTAATCAGAATATTAACATTAATGAGAGTCTTTTTTTTACCGTTGGATCTACTTAAATCCAATAGTTTAGAAAATGTGTAACTTGAACCCATCTCATAATTCATATTTGTAGAGGGCGATGCCAATTATCAAGCCCAATCCCAGATAGGAACGGGCTAAGATGGAGGCCCAATACAATTAATTTGTAGAGGTGGATTATCAAGGCCAACCCATTAAGCCTCCGTAGCTTTACTTGATGATTTAAAGGAAGGAAAATGGCTTAGACAGCAGTTAAAGTAGAGAATAATAGAAAGAAAAATAAAGATTCTTATTCAAGTTCTTCCTCGTGCTGGCCAAGGAGTAATAGTTCTTTGGATTATACACTTTTCGGTTACACAATTTTTAATTCCTCTCTCCCTTTTTTATTTCTTCCGTCTTCTATCTCTTGATCCCTTTCTCAAGAGGATCTTTCTTACTATATATAGTTACTGGGATTGAATCTTATCCCTCAACTTGGATGGTCGTTGATCCTTCCTTGGATACTTATCCCATCGCTGCTTTGCTAGTGGTGGTAAAGTAGAATGTAAGTTGTGGGAGCACTGTTTAGGGGTCATTCTAACATTAATGTGGCAGACTGAGTTGGTACAGTGCATTAAATATGGAGGTGATGAGTGCTTTATCTAGAAGCTTCCTCCTCTCATTGCTTGTATGTCTCTCCTTCCTTCCTCGGCCTTCAATCCTATGGCCTTAGTGGTTTGTCTCAAGTCTCCCGTGGAGTGTCTAATCCTTGGGCGGGCCGTCTTCCTCAATTTAACTGACTGGACTATCTTGATTTTGCTAGGCCTAATCTGATGAACACCTGGGCCTAGCTACTCCTCTAGTTAAGCCCATTTGACAATCTTCCTTCTTTGGGCTGCCCCCTCCCACTATAGCCCCCGAAACTCCACTCCCTTTGCCATCCGGGGGACTGGGGTTTTGGTAGGAGGTGGGAAAGTTGGCATGTTTTGGGTGTGTTCCCACATAGAAGTGTCTTTTCAACTACCATAGACACGTTCCTAATGTTTCGGTATCCCCAACGCTGCAATTAAATCTGCAGGCGGCTACATGTCTCCCATGTTCTACGGTGTGATGAAGATCCAATTGCTGGTTTTTTCCAAAGTTAACAGGTGGGAAAATTACCACTCCCTTTTCACCCCTATATGTTAAAGAAATAACATGAAGTAATGTCCATTTTAAGTTTAGAGTGTTCACCATTGTGACCATGATTTCTTTTTTTATGCAATAAATCTTTGATTACCTATAAAAAAAAAGGAAGTAATGTTGTGAAAACATGAATAAGTTTTTATTGAATCAAAGTAATATGGATTAAGGTGATATATATATATATATATTAAAATCTCAAGAGGATAAAGAAATGGAGTATGTCATAGAAATTAGTTGAAGTAATGAATTCATCATGAAAAGTAAAAATTTAAAAATGTGCACACATATCCATTACAATTGTGCATCATTTGACTTATATATGAGGATGTAAAATAGCAATTTGGAAGGTTTTACACCTCATGCTAATGCTCTAAGAATTTGTAGGTTTTTTGGAATTATAGTTGTTATTTTTAACCATGAATCTAAATGGCTTTTGTTTTCTAATGCTATCAATTCAATTCCAAGTTTGTGATCTACTGTTAAATATATCAATATCACTATTGATGATGATGCTCTAAAAACTAATTAGAAAAATAATATAAATAAAATTTGAAAATCCCATGCATTGCACAGCTTACATATAGGTCATATCATGAAAGAAATAGGAATTATGTAATCCCAATCTCAATGACAAGAAATTGGTATCCTAGACCCACACCACCAGATTTACTATTTGAAGCAAGAGAACTAAGAATTAGCTAATTCCTAGGAATAAGCAGCTCTATAGAGCTGCTTATTCATCATAGATTTACAATTTGCAGGAAGAGAATTAGAAATTAGAGCAGTTTATCAGCTAATTATTAAATAATGAATACATTACAAGAAATAACAATGGTTTCAAATATTTATAAATCAGAGGGCAAAACAGATCACCAAGTAGCACATGCATTAGTCATAGGATTTACAGGTCAATTGAAAGGATGATGGGTAATACATTAACTAAAGAAAATAGAACATGGTTAAAACAAGCATTTAAGCAAGAAGCAAATAGACTACCAGTAAAAAATGAAAAGAGGAGAAAGAATCGAAGATGCAGTAAATTCACTAATTTTTGCCATAACAAAACATTTCATAGGAGAACCAGATAAGTATAGAGAAGAAAGTTTTGATAGCTTAGTTATCTTAAAATGTCCAACATTATCAGATTTTAGATGGTATAAAGATGTATTCTTGTCAAAAGTATTAGTAAGAAGTGATAATAGTCAACTATATTAGAAAGAAAAAATTATTGGAGGATTACCTAAACATTTTGCATATCAAGTAAGAGAAAGGCTGTTCAATGAAGGACATACTGATTTCACCAATGTTACATGTGGAGATATAATCAATACAATAGAAAGATTAGGTAGTTTAAACTTGTGTAATGATATAAGATTCAAGTATCAGTTAGAAAAGAATGGAAAGTATGTAAGATAGGAATTAGGATCATTCTGTGAACAATTTGGATATCCCCCACTTAAAGCTACTATTTACTATAGTCCCAAATTTTTATTAAATTTAAAACAAATAAAAACAAACACTCCAACTTTGTTATCCAACTTTGATTATGATCATTTCAAGAAAGAAAAAAAAAATTGTTGATTATGATCTTTCTACTGCTCCTTTCTATCAGCTAAGTTTGATGACATTAAATACCTCCTGATCAGATTATGTTTGTTTCACTTTTTAACAATTGCTTGGTACCATCGTAGCACAAGAAACCATATATGTCTAATGTGAAATAATCGATGAGCATGCTTCCTGGAAGGCTCAATAACCGTGTAAAATATAAGTAAATGTATTTGGTAATGGCACGTCCTGTCAAACTCCATAGATTTTCAAATTTCTACACTACCTAGACCTTTCTATTTTTTTTTTCCTTTTTTTGAGAAAATACGTAGACCTTTCTTATTCTAAAAGATTTACACTATTTAAATTAAATACTCCAATATCATAATCAAAGGTTTCATTTTTAACTAAAAGGTTTCATTTTTTTAATATACCTCTACCTTTTTTTGTCAAAAAAAAAAAAAAAGTGTAACACACATTCTTTTTGCATTGAATAAAGTTTAGAGGGAAGCACTTCAAATTTATCATATATTTTTATATTGAGTGTGAAATTTAAAAATTTAACTATTAGATTGCATGTTCTTATTATATCTTTCATGTTTGCAAAATTTCAAAAAGATCAAAAATTAATTACTATGTCATCAAATAAATGTTAAAATTTTAAGTTTTTGTAATCTAAAATTGTGTATAAAAAATAAGTTCATTGGTAAAATAATGGTAATTTTAACATTATCAATGAACTTATTTTTAAATGGTAATTTTAACTTGTCTAATAATGGTAATTTTTAAATGTTGACACAGCAAATTCTAAAAATTACGGTAATTTTTATTTTGTGATTCCAAATAGAATCAGGTCAGTCAATATTTGGATTTTAAATTTGAATCATAAAAATTAATTTGGAAAATGCGGATGATTTAATGAGGTGACTAAAGATAAGAGCTTTCCATTGAAATTAAGCTCTTAAATTCAAATTTAAGTTAACATTTTTATTAGGAAGATTTTAATGAGAGATTGAATCTTTTCTCAAATAATTTTTTTTAAGAGTTCTAGATGGTTTGTAGTTAGAGATTGCTGCTATTTATATTTGAAATGAATAAATTTTATAACAAATTTAAATTTACATTTAATGATGATAATGTACTAAGTCCAAACAAGGGAAACAAATACCACTAAATGTCAACTTTCGACTAAATAGTTGTGCTTAGATGATTGATTAACTAGTAAATAATAATCATTATGATAACTAATTTATTACCTTCACCTTCAATGATCCATAAACTTATTTAATATATTTTTTTAGAACACTATATTAGGAATATAAGTATATAACATTATATACAACAAATATATACCTAAAAAATGAAATTTTTTTGAGAAGGCTTAAAAAATGAAATTTATACATCATATATCATTGCTTCACATTAATATTTCTCTCTAAAAATATATAAATATAATAAAATGCTAAACTAGTAGTAATAATAAATAGACACCTTCACTATTAAATCATGAAGAAATTTTTTTTAAAAGGTATAATTCATATTTGTAGGGGGCGATGCCAATTATCAAGCCCAATGCAAATAGGAATGGGCTAAGATGGAGGCCCAATACAATTAATTTGTAGAGGTGGATTATCAAGGCCAACCCATCAAGCTTCCATAGCTTTACTTAGTGATTTAAAGGAAGGAAAATGGCTTAGACAACAGTTAAAGTAGAGAATAATAGAAAGAAAAACAAAGATTCTTATTCAAGTTCTTCCTCGAGCTGGCTAAGGAGTAATTGTTCTTTGGATTATACACTTCTCGGTTACATAGTTTTTAATTCCTATCTCCCTTTTCTATTTCTTCCTTCTTCTGTCTCTTGATCCCTTTCTCAAGAGGATCTTTCTTACTATATATAGCTACTGGGATTAAATCTTATCCCTCAACTTGGATGGTCATTGATCCTTTCTTGGATACTTATCCCATTGTTGCTTTGCTGGTGGTGGTAAAGTAGGATGTAGTTTGTGGGAGCACTGTTTAGGGGTCATTCTAACATTAATGCGGTAGACTGAGTTGGTACAGTGCATTAAATGTGGAGGTGATAGGTGTTTTATCTGGAAGCTTCCTCCTCTCATTGCTTGCACGTCTCTCCTTCCTTCCTCGGCCTTCAATCCTATGGCCTTGGTGGTTTGTCTCAAGTCTCCCGAGGAGTGTCTAATCCTTGGGTGCCTCTTCCTCAATTTCACTGACTAGACTATCCTGATTGTGTTGGGCCTGATCTGATGAATAGCTAGGCCTAGCTACGCCTTGAGTTAATCCCATTTGATGATCTTCCTTCTTTGGGCTGCCCCTTCCCACAATAGCCCCCAAAACTCCATTCCCTTTGCCATTCGGGGGAGTAGGGTTTTGGTAGGAGGTGGGAAAGTTGGCATGCTTTGGGTGCGTTCCCATATAGGAGTGTTTTTTCAACTACCATAGACACATTCTTGATGTTTCGGTATCCCTAACGCTGCAATTAAATCTACAGGCGGCTACGTGTCTCCCATTTTCTACGGTGCGATGAAGATCCAATCGTTGGTTTTTTCCAGAGTTAATAGGCGGGAAAATTACCTCTCCCTTTTCACCCCTATATGTTAAAGAAATAACATGAAGTAACGTCCATTTTAAGTTTAGAGTGTTCACCATTGTGACCATGATTTTTTTTTTTTTTTTTTATATGCAATAAATCTTAGATTACTTATAAAAAAAAATGAAGTAATGTTGTGAAAACATGAATAAATTTTTATTGAATTAAAGTAATATGGATTAAGGGGATATATATATATATATATATTAAAATCTCAAGAGGATAAGGAAATAGAGTATGTCATAGAAATTAGTTGAAGTAATGAATTCATCATGAAAAGTAAAAATTTAAAATTGTGCCCACATATCCATTACAATTGTGCATCATTTTGACTTGTATATGAGGATGTAAAATAGCAATTTGGAAGGTTTTACACCTCATGCTAATGCTCTAAGAATTTGTAGGTTTTTTGGAATTATAGTTGTTATTTTGAACCATGAATCTAAATGGCTTTTGTTTTCTAATGCTATCAATTCAATTCCAAGTTTGTGATCTACTGTTAAATACATCAACATCACTGTTGATGATACTCTAAAAACTAATTAGAAAAATAATATTAATAAAATTAAAATCCCATGCATTGCACAGCTTACATATAGGTCATATCATGAAAGAAATAGGAATTATGTAATCCCAATCTCAATGACAAGAAATTGGTATCCTAGACCCACACCACCAGATATACTATTTGAAGCAAGAGAACTAGGAATTAGCTAATTTGCAGGAAGAGAATTAGAAATTAGAGCAGCTTATCAGCTAATTATTAAATAATGAATATACTACAAGAAATAACAATGGTTTCAAATATTTATAAATCAGAGGGCAAAACAGATCATCAAGTAGCACATGCATTAGTCATAAAAAAAAAAAGTAGCACATGCATTAGTCATAGGATTTACAGGTCAATTGAAAGGATGATGGGATAATACATTAACTGAAGAAAATAGAACATGGTTAAAACAAGCATTTAAGCAAGAAGCAAATGGACAACCAGTAAAAAATGAAAAGAGGAGAAAGAATCGAAGATGCAGTAAATTCACTAATTTTTGCCATAACAAAACATTTCAAGGAGACCCAGATAAGTATAGAGAAGAAAGTTTTGATAGCTTAGTTATCTTCAAATGTCCAACATTATCAGATTTTAGATGGTATAAAGATGTATTCTTGTTAAAAGTATTAGTAAGAAGTGATAATAGTCAACTATATTGGAAAGAAAAAATTATTGGAGGATTACCTAAACATTTTGCATATCAAGTAAGAGAAAGGCTGTTCAATGAAGGACATACTGATTTCACCAATGTTACATGCGGAGATATAATCAATACAATAGAAAGATTAGGTAGTTTAAACTTGTGTAATGATATAAGATTCAAGTATCAGTTAGAAAAGAATGGAAAGTATGTAAGACAGGAATTAGGATCATTCTGTGAACAATTTGGATATCCCCACTTAAAGCTACTATTTACTATAGTCCCAAATTTTTATTAAATTTAAAACAAATAAAAACAAACACTCCAACTTTGTTATCCAACTTTGATTATGATCATTTCAAGAAAGAAAAAAAAAATTGTTGATTATGATCTTTCTACTGCTCCTTTCTATCAGCTAAGTTTGATGAGATTAAATACCTCCTGATCAGATTATGTTTGTTTCACTTTTTAACAATTGCTTCGTACCATCGTAGCACAAGAAACCATACATGTCTAATGTGAAATAATCGATGAGCATGCTTCCTGGAAGGCTCAATAACCGTGTAAAATATAAGTAAATGTATTTGGTAATGGCACGTCCTGTCAAACTCCATAGATTTTCAAATTTCTACACTACCTAGACCTTTCTATTTTTTTTTTTCCTTTTTTTGAGAAAATACGTAGACCTTTCTTATTCTAAAAGATTTACACTATTTAAATTAAATACTCCAATATCATAATCAAAGGGGGAAATGCTTTTACACCTGGCCTAAAGTAAAGTCTTTGCCTTTTCATGTACAACTTTAACAAAGCAACTTCCTATAGTACGAGATATTTTTATAGGGACCATGGGCCTGTGACAATGACCATCTGATATATTGAGAAAGAACCTCTCTCTGTCTCTCTCTCTAACATTTGATATTCTCTCTTTCGGTTCTCTTGGCTTTGGTTTCTCATCACTCACTTCTTTCTCAAAGAAGATAGCATGGCGGAGGCTTTGGTGGGTGGAGTACTCTCTGCATTCCTTAAGGTTGCGTTTGACAGACTGGCTTCTCGCGAGGTGTCAGACTTTCTCAAAGGAAGGCAACCCATTGATGGATTGGTGCAGAAGCTGAAAATAGAGCTGATTTCTGCTGATGCAGTGCTCGTTGATGCAGAGGAGAAGCAATTCACGAACCCAGCTGTGGAAGAGTGGCTGGACGAGCTTAAAGATACTGTTTATGTTGCCGATGACCTGTTGGATGAGATTGCCTATGAAGCCTTACGATGCAAACTAGAAGCTGAATCTCAAAATAATACTAGTAAGGTATGGAACTCATTCTCTATTTCTGTTATTTCATTCAACAAAAGGATACAATCTGAGCTAGAAAAGATTCTGGAGAGTTTAAAAAATATTATAGCAAAACAGAATGAACTTGGTCTAAAAAAGGTTGTAGGTAACATTACGATCACCACGATTAACAACTTCTTGCTCAGAAAAATGTGGTGTGTTTGGTAGAGATATTGACAAAGAAGCGATATTTAAGTTTTGGCAATTAGATGATGCAAGTAGCGATGGCATTTGTGTTGTGCCCATTGTGGGTATGGTTGGGATAGGAAAAACAACACTCGCTCAGTTTGTATTCAATGATAGTAGAGTAAATGAGAGTTTTGATCTCAAAGCATGGGTTTGCGTTTCAGAAAACTTTGACAGTTTCAAGATATAAAAAACTATTCTTGAGGAGGTCACTTTCTCCCCATGTAACATTCAAAGCTTGAATTTTTTGCAAACTACAATTAGGGAGGCTTTGATGGAGAAGAAATTTTTTCTCGTTTTAGACGATGTTTGGAATGAGAATTATAATGATTGGGATGATTAAGATTTGGATTCAGCCACCATATAGAGGAAGGAATCTATTTATTAAAGTAATGGAAGAACTGGTATTATTCCCTTTTAAATGAGTTTATAGGGTGGGTTCTGCTGCACTTGGAGGTTGGATTTTTATGCTGGCCTGAACTTTCTGTTGTTAAACTTGACTTTATATGTGGATAGGTTAAAATTTCAAGCCCTTTGAAAGACAGATTTGGAGAAACCTAAATCATTTGGGGGCATCAAGGCTATACCGATATATCCTGAATTCAATTATACTGCTTTTGACAGAGTAATGTTTGTCCATAAAGACAATGATGGGGAATGCCCAAAGGATCTCATACAGGCTTTGTTTTGCATTAGCCTCCTCCTAAGCAGTTTCAGTGAATTAAGGATTTTATAATTGCTTCTATCAAGAACCAACTGTTGTGTTTTCCCATTTCTTTTTTGGTTCTATTTTGTTTTGTTTTTAACTTTATCTTGGTTTGTGGCACGAACAGAGGATATTGTAAGGAACGAGACTACAATAAAAAGAAGCAATAATGTGCATCTAAAAGAATCTTACAAAAATTGCTAATGGCTTTTAGGCCAAGTAGCAGTCTAATCAATTTTCAAAAAAAAAAAAAAATGATTCAACCCCAAAATAATTGTACGGGGTTCAATCCGGAGATATAAATGCCATACTCATACAGTATAATTACATATAGGATTGGTTTGAAAATAACTTATTTAATTTTTTGCTGAAAGTTTATTACTGAAAGTACGGTAGAAAAAAAGAAGAAGCTAAAAGCTAGTTGATTGGTTTTTTGCTAAAAGTATTGTAGAAAAAAAGTTAAAAGTGTTTAAAGTATTGTAGAAGCAAATTTATGTGTAATTTTAATCCAATTTTAATGCTTGAATATAATAGCTATTGAAAAAATTAAAAATTATTGTATCGTAAGTACTTATTGTTCATATTTTTCGTACTTATAAATTGTATGATATAGATATGCAACATAAACCATGTTCATACGGTTTATACTCGTAAATTGTATGATATAGATATGTAACATAAACCATTATTATGTCTATTTCATGTCACATAAGAATCTATGCATGTATGTTCTGCAAGTTAATTTTTTTTTTAAAAAGGAAAAAATTTTAATTCAGAAGTGACATTCATTTATGTAGTGGTAAGAGATAGTATAACTATATCAAATAGTTATGTGCTTAATTTGGACACCCACTTTAGTGTCTGAAGTGTTCTTTTAAAAAAAAAAAAAAATTAGGTGAGGAAAGACTACCTCATACTAGAATCAGGGCAAACCGTAGACCTAAAAAATGATGTACATTGAACTTAGAGATCGTTCAGCAAGGAAGACGGCTTACTCGAACTTAGGCCTTTTAGAGGATGCGTTGGAGGCCTACAATATTCAAACTGTACAAACTGATTTCATTTGGTCAAATGTATGTTTTGTACTTTGTAGTTGTAGTAGTACAAAAAAAAAAAAAAAAAACAAAGAGCCCATTTTGGGCTCTCACTCTCTCTCTCTCTCAACTGAAAATGGACTCTTCTTCTACTTCTTCTTCATCCTTCACCCCAAACTCAAAGCGCCCATTGGACCCCACCACCATGGACCCCACCACCACACCAAAGCGGCGCCACCTCTCAACAGAACAAAGCGTTGTCTTCCGTCTCCTCTGCCCTTCCTCTCTCATCCCTCACCTCCGCCCCCTCCAATCCCTCCTCCACATCTCCCCCGAAAACAACAACAACGACACCGACCACTGCGTCGTTGATTAAGAGTTACTTAAAGTTTTCAAATGTGGGGCAAAAGAGATTAAGATCATTGTTACAACACGCAGTAAAAAAGTTGCATAAAAAATACGCACTATTCCAATTCATCATTGTCTAAAGGAACTATCAAATGATGAGTGTTGGGTTTTATTTGCACAACATGCATTTGCAAATAGAAAGCCCTGTGAATTTCCACACCTAGAGGAAATTGGTAAAAAGATTGTGGAAAAGTGTAGAGGCTTGCCTTTAGCTGCAAAAACAATTAGGGGTTCGTTGCGTTTGAATCAAAACCCAACACACTGGAATAAGATTTTGAACAGTCATATATGGGATTTACCAGGTGCCAAAAATAATATCCTTCCGGCTTTAAGATTGAGCTATCATTACCTCCCATCACATTTGAAGTGATGCTTTGCATATTGCTCAATTTTTCCAATGGATTATGAATTTGATAAGTATGAGTTGATCTTGTTATGGATGGCTGAAGGTTTATTGCAACAACCCAAAGAAGATAGAAATATGGAATTTGAAGAAATGGGTGAAGAATACTTTAATGATCTAGTATCAAGGTCATTTTTTCAACGGTCAAATAAGTCACATTTCTTAATGCATGATCTTATAAATGACTTGGCAAGATCTATATCTGGCAAATTTTGTTGTAGGTCTGATAATGTTGAATCCAATGAAATTACAAGAAAGACACGTCATTTGTCATATTATGAAGCTGGATTTGACACGTCTAAGAAATTTGAGATCCCTTATGAAGCTAAGGGTTTGCGAACCTTCTTTGGAGAAGATTGGATATCATTTAAGTTTGATGAATATAACAATGTAGGGAAGATGATAGATGATTTCTTGCAGGCATTTAAGGCTTTGCGAGTGTTATCATTGTCTAGTTGTACAAATATATTAGAATTGCCTATTTCTGTTGGTAATTTGAAACATCTACGCTATTTGAATATTCAAGACACTAAAATCGAGCACTTGCCTGATTCTTTTTGTAGCTTGTATAATTTGCAGACATTGATATTGTCATCATACATCATTGAGTTGCCTGGCAACATGAGTAAACTAATCAACATGCGCCACCTAGATAATAGTGATACTGAGATGAAAGAGATGCCACCACAAATGGGTAAAATGAAAAATCTTAGAAGATTATCTATTTTTGTTGTGGGCAAACATGGGGGGTCTTACATTAGACAGTTGGGGGAGCTTCGACATCTTTCTGGAAAGTTGTCTGTATTAAACTTGGAAAATGTTCATAGCATTGAAGATGATACGAAGGCTATATTAGAGGATAAACAGGATCTATCTAAGTTGGAGTTGGAGTGGAAACTTGACCATGAGACTAAGGATTCAGTAAATGAAAGAAATGTGCTTGAGCAGTTGTGTCCCCATACAAACTTGATTTCTCTCACTATAAAAAATTATGAGGGTACAAGATTTCCAAATTGGGTTGGAGATTGTTCATTCTCTAATATGGTGTCCCTGTAGCTTTACGATTGTAAGTATTGCTTCTCCTTGCCTCCACTTGGACAGCTACCTGCCCTCAAGAAACTCAAAATTAAACATTTTGATGGAGTTTTTTTTTGTGGGTGATGAGTTCTATGGGAATGATTTTTCTACAATTAAGCCGTTCAGATCTCTTGAGTATTTAAGCTTTGAGTATATGCCAGAGTGGCAGGAATGGGTTATATTTGAAGGTGAAATTTTCTCGTCTTCGAGAGCTTTGCATATATTCTTGTCCCAAGCTAAGTGGGGGTCTGCCCAATCACCTTCCCTCCTTGACTAAACTTGAAATCAGAGATTGTGAGAAGCTTGTTTTTTCACTTCCTAGAGCTCCTACCCTCCATGAATTGAATTGCAATGGGAAAATACAGTTGCCAAGTGGTCATTACTATGCATCACTTGAAACTATGAAAATATGTGGTGGTTGTGATTCACTCTGGTCATTTTCACTAGAGTTATTCCCCAAGCTCAAATCTATTGAAATGTATGACTCTGAAAATCTGGAATCACATTCAGCATCAGAGGGATCTTATCTAGATCTTACTTCTCTCAGTTTGGGAATCATGGAATGCCCAAATTTTGTATCCTTTCCAAGATTGACAGAGATTATTATCTTTAATTGCAAAATTTTAAAGTCATTGGCTGAAGAAATGCGCACGCTTCTTCCATCTCTTGTGGCTTTGCAATTGTATGGTTGTCCAGAACTGGAACTGGAATCATTTCCTCAAGGCGGCTTGCCCTCCAATTTAGTAACACTTTGTATCTTTATGTGCGAAAAACTCATTTCCTGTTGCATGGAGTGGGGATTACAAGGTCTTCACTCTCTCAAAGTATTCAAAGTTGAGAGTAAATGCAAAGAAGTGGAATCCTTTCCTGAAGAGGCATTACTCCCTCCCACTCTTACCACTTTCTCCATCTCATCTTTTCCAAATTTGAAATCACTCAACGCGAAGGGGTTTCACCACCTCAACTCTCTTAAAAGCTTGAAGCTTTGGCACTGCAATAAGCTCCAATGCTTACCAGAAGAAGGCTTGCCCACCTCTCTTTTTGAGCTACAAATCTCTAGTTGCCCATTGTTGGAAGAAGGATGTGAAAAGGAGAAAGGGAAAGACTGGCTCAAAATTGCTCACATCCCCTACATATGTATTGATAAGAAAATAATCAGATGAGTCATAAATTGTGGAATGCTTCTTCCCAGGTACTTATTCTACACTAATATTAACTTTCTTCTGCTTATCTGCTCAATTTTGTTAATTTTCATGCATCATCAGGCCAACATCAAAATTTTGTTTGTAAATGCCAAAATACCTTTTCAAAGAATCAGGTTTTTTTTTTTTTTTTTTTTTTTTTTCAATGCAACGTTTGATTTGAGAACCATAAATTTTAAGCCTCTTACAAGAAATCTCTTTTAGAGATTATCAATCTATTCATCAAGCATGTGGCTCCTCTAAAAATAGCTTCATCAATAGTTTAAAATCTTTTACCAAAAATCATTCTATTCCATCTAAATTTTTTTTGAGAAGCTTAAAAGTATGATTATATAACCAATAAAAAGAGAGAAATAAAAATGCATTTCTGCATGTGGATAAGATTCATTTTCCCATAAAAAAACATCTTGAAAAAAGAAAAAAGATAGGCCTGCTAACAAACAACTAAAATTTTCATACCACTAGTAGCTGCTGGTCATTTTTCATCATGTATGAAGTCAATATACGTTCACTGCATTGTTGATCACGCAAAATTTTGAGCATATATATTTGAAGTTTGAACTAGCCAATATAGCATGCTATTCAATTTCAGGTAGACACTCTGGTAGTTGATAGCTAGTGTTGCTTCTTTACCTTCTAAAAGGAGCTGAAACACACTGCTCGTGTATGGAGGGGGACGTGCTTAGACTCTCTCCGAGATTTGGGAATTGGTGGTCAATGCAAAGATGTGAAGTCCTCTTCAAAGGATAGGTTGCTGCTTTTGGTTCTTTCTTCTCTTCCTAGAGAGAGCTCAAAAGGTTCAGCACATTACTACTCTCTACTTCAAGAATTTTAAAATTTCCTATGGTGAGACAATGGGGCCAGAGGCAGAGTGGGGAGAAACTGACTAAATTTTTGTCTGGTGCTTGTTCAATGATAGATCAAGGCCAATCTTAAGTCAATCTCATGTCATTGCCAGAAATTACTAATATACTTTTTAAAGCAGGAGATGCTCTGTGATTGTTAGGTTTGTTTAATTGATTTGTGTTTGTTGGTATAAAATTTGGACATGTAATCATAAATGATTTTTAAATCTTCTTCAACTCTTACTGCAGTTTTCAGACACAAAATGTGAAAAATATTGAGGCCTCCGACAATAGTATACAACCCAAATGAACCTCCTACAATCAAAACTTCCAGCAAGCTAAATTACATCCAAGAGCTGTATTGCTGTTTGTCCTGCTAGCCATGTTTTGTTTACTTCACCTTCGGACCACCATATATCCAGTAATGTAATGTGAAGCAATGAACAGAATGGTGCCTGGAGTTCCAATTTCAGCTCCTAGACTTGCCAGAAAACATATCTTTTATGCCATTTATAGTATCTCAGTTGTGACCATGAGTTCGTGATGCCTGCAGAACTTCACCATTTTTCATGTGAGTTTGCTCAGATGTCATGTGAAATGTTCCTAAATTTGTGCGCTTTATTTTGGCCACTTTTCCAATGGTATTGAGTATTTTGCTTACTTCTAGTAATTTTTTCCCTTGTTTAAGGATTCTATGCTGTGGTCATCGCCATCACCACATGATTTGGATCTGAAATCCTCCATGGTTTCATTAATGTAGCACTTTCTCTATCTTCTACAATCTCATTAAAACTGAAGCTGAAATCTGCTGCTATGACTTGGAAGGAGTTATAGGTATGGGTAAAAGCTTTAAATAAATTATGTAAGAGCCTTATTTCATAAGAAAATCCAACAAATTTCAAGTATCTTCATCTTCCATATGCATTGACAAAGATATGGAATGATGTAATTGACATGATATAGTCATATATAGCTATCAAGCATTCAACTTATTTTCTATAATTTTGATCTATATCTTATGGATTCTATGCTGTGCTCATGTATGATAATTTTGGCAACTCTATTGTCAGAAAGCTTCGTGTTCCATGACATTTGGCTTGGAACAAGATACCCTTCTGTCATAGAAAGAGTAAGATGGCTTTTTTGTCTCTCCTCGTAGAGGCACCAAACTGTTAAGAGTGAAAATTCACCTTCGGTTTGGTAGTTCATCTAGAGATGTCGATGGAAGATCTTTTTGAAGAAAGGAAGATGGAATGTTCGACGAGCCTGCAAAAGAGAGAGGGTTGATTAGAAGGGGTACCGATATGGCATCGACTTAAAGGTTTATGATTCTTAAACTTTGACTCCAAAGAGTTAATATAATAACTTAGAGAGTTAAAAGCAGTCTATGTGTCTCATGGATCACATATCTCTATCTAGGGAAATTATTGTGTACTCTCGGAGTACCATAAATGCGTACTCCCTTATCTCACATAAATGGTGGGTCTCACTAATTAAATTCATGATGAGACCCATCATTCATTTGAAAGGAGAGAGTACGCATTTATAGTACTCCGGGAGTATCTAATAATTTTCCCTCTATCTGTGGAGATATGTTGCCTTTTATAGTTGTATCTTCTAACTATTGGCTATCTGTCAATTAATGTTGTACATTTATATGATTGGTGTAACGGTTGGCCATTTAATTTGGCAATGATTATTCATCCATTGCTTGGCCGTTATTCTTCCATAAATGTTGGCATTGAATGTTAGCTTTGGATGATACTTATCATTTATTGATCTTAGTAAAATGTCTTTTGATTTAATAGGCATGTTGCTGTTGGTAATAGTCATTCGTTATGTTATAAAATACCCTTATCAGTTACGCTTTTCATTCATTGTTGGACAATCGGTGGTGGAAGATGGTCTTCTTGTATGGGTGGCCTTTTAGGTAAGATCGTCCTTCTACATGGAAGACTTTTATGGTCTTCTACTTGAATGGAAGACTTTCCTTTTTTTTTTTTGATCTAATTGTAATCACGCCTATTCCCCCAAGGCCATGAATCCCTACCATTCGAATATCATTTGACTCAATATCTAAAAATGATTCTATGGCATTGGCAAGAGAACCTACTCCAATAGGGTTATTAGAAACCTCTCATATATTATCTAAAATTGAAGAAAAAGAAAAGCATGAGATTAATGATGAGATATACAAACCCATTCTCTTAATGCCATTCAGAAAAAAATACCGACTCCAATTAGAGCTATCCTCTATCTCTGCACCTTGCCCACATTATCTTTAAAATTTTCTTCATGTTTAGCTAATACTACCCCAAACTCTCTCTCTTGTTTAAATACTTCTGATTGACTCACTTTTTAAAAAACTGGTAAACCCAACGGGCCATTTTTCCTACACTCAAGAATTCTTACAAATTCATCCAAGCACCAAGTAGAAGATGTGTGGTTTTTAGAGAATATAATAATATAAATCATTGACAACTCAATAGTGTTGATACCTCCTTGCTCGCACCTCGCGATGTCTACGATGATTATGACTTTGACCACCCTAAATGGAAATGTGTGCATAATTGGAACGTGAGACTACAATGCTACACTAGGTACCACATTGTGAGAGACCGGGAATTGGGCCTTTCAAAAAGAGACTCATGGAATCTCTTTTGGGGAAAGTTTTTTTGGAGTCGCCACTTTTTAAATTTATACAAAAAAAGAAAAACTAAAAAAACAAATGAATAATTTTGCATTGCATTGAATTGAATGAAATTAAATTTTATAGCAATTACATCATTTTGAATCCTAGTTACAATCTATGGAAGTATAAGACATTTTTGTCCTCGCTACAATCTAAAAAAAGTAAAAACATTGAATAAAACACTTGTTAAGAACTTGAGATCTAGGTTCATGGACTAAGTTATAGAGTGAGAAGGTGTTAGACATCCACTCTGCTTAGAAAACCCGATCTTCTAACTTAGGATGACCATTCACATTTCCATAAACATGACATGATAAAAATCATACAAACATAGAACATGTTAATATAAAATTGCAAACATTCAACTATTAGTTTTCCTGGATCTAGGATTATTCTCAAGCTAACATTCATATATCTATTTTTAAAGAAATAATTTTGAAGTATTAAAGATATAAATAGTAAAATATTTTTATATAGATAAAATATGAGATCTGGGATTTTATAAAAAAAAAAAAGGAAAGTATTCTTAGGGTAGAAAATACTAGATCTCTTTTTTGTATTAATTAAAGAATTTTTTTTTTTATAAACAAAATAATATATCTGGAATTATTATGTAAAAGAAAACATTTTTATAAATAAAATAGCAGATCTAGATTTTATATAAGTAAAAGATGTATTTTATACAAGAGAATAGCAGACCTGTTTTTATGTAAGTATAAAAAAAATAATTTTCATTAAAGAAAAATGTTTTTTAATATATAAGGCAGTAAATCTAAGTATATATTAGATAGGGAAACATTTTTGGTATGAAAAATAATAGATTTAAGTATATAGCATATAGAAAAATCATTTTTGACATAAAAAAGTAGATTTATGAACTAATCAAAAGAATAACCCTAGAACTAAGATCACATCTTACATATATTAATTCTAAGGCATGTGAGGAAACAGATCTAATAATTCATCATGTGAACAATTCAAATCTAGCAATTAAAACATGTGAGAAATTTAGATCTAACAATTAAAAGCATCTGAGAAATTTAGAGCTAGCGATTAAAAGCATGTTATATACCTACATGCTATGAGTGCACCATCTCGCGCTTGACTCACTGTGTGGTTCATGCCCCCTATGGAAATTATGCCTTAGCTGAATGGACCAGAGGTGGAGGTTTAGGAGTTGTCACCTGGTTTAGGTTCAGGAACTAAATTAGGCCTTTTAGGCCAATTACTTACATTCATAGGTCTACATACTAGATTATGGGTTTGAAACTTGGGTACGGCTTGAAAAGGTGTTAGGCACCCAATATTGCTCTGTTTGTGGGCTAGCCTCCATTATGTGTTGTTAGGCCATGTTTAAATAAAGAAGTTATTAAAAGAGATCTAATCCTTAACCTAAATATATGTCATGCACTAAATGAAATAAAGTAATGCTACAGACACAAACTATTTTACAACATTTTTACAAACTATTGATGTGACAAATTCTTATTAGTTTTAATATGAGTCCACCACTAACGTTACATTTAGGTTTATCAATGATTATTTGAAAATTACTAAAGCCACATCAGTAGTTTGTAAAAATATTATAAAATAATTTGTATTTATAGCATTACCCAATGAAATAACACACACAACAGGTTAAAGATCACATCACAACATAAAAAGAAACACATTAAAACACAATCAAATAATAGGAAGATCATGGCCATGGGGGAAAGGATTTGCCACAGGTAAGTGATATTATTAGAAAGGTACATGCTTTCCTTTCTTATGACATTTTGGGTGTTTCTCCTTTTTTAGGTTAGTGGTGGTTCTGTTTCTCCCAAAAAAAAAAAGAAGGTTCTTGGTGGTTCCTCTTAGGTCCCAGCATTTACTAATACTCTCTATTCCCTTTTTATTTTTGGTAAAAAAAGCAAATAAAAAAAACTTAAATAAGAAAGGCGTGTTTCATTATGTTCACTTTAAAAATTCAATTTTAGTTGGATTTATATTTTGAAAATCCTACCATTGGATTACAAATCCCCATTGTTCATAACAAGCACCATAAATTTCACGTATAATCTCCAAGTAGGAAAAAAAAAAAAAGACTAACCATTTTTGCATCTAAAATTTTACTACTTACTCTTTTTTTTTTTTGAAAAACAGTAAATTATTACATAAATAATTTTAGCTCTTGATACTTTTGAAAGATAACAAATTTTTTAAAAATTTATTTTATAACAATCTTATTCCTTGGATCAAAGCTTTGAAACATTTTTTTTTTATTGCTAATTAGCACAAAATTTAAAGAAGTCTATATTTGTTTCAGAAAGATGGTTTTATAATTTGATATTAAAATTACAAGTTTATCCCAAATCATGTGCATGTTGTACAATAAAATTCCAAAAATCATTTGCTGCTTGGTATGTCGAAGTTTTTACTTGAAGTTGCTGTTCTAAATGGGCTCTCCTCTTTTATAGGTTATGGAAGCATTGAGAAAGGATGGTCTAGCTTCATTCAACAATCAACATCATCCTTGGAATTGTTTCCAATCACACCAAAGATTTGTGGAAGTACTTAAGTCAAAATCGACTCATTTATATGGTAGTAAATTTATTGTAATCTTTTTAGGAATAATTCTACTTGGAAATTATGTTCCTTGAAATCTTTTGTTAGAGACGGTGGCTTAAATTCAAATCGTAGTTGCCTTTGTAAAAGCTACTTAATTATGTAACACTTTATTCTTCTTTCTTATTAATTACTTGGATACCTAATTGGCCGCCTTAAGCAATCATCCTTGACTGGATAGGGCTTTTGTCGTCCTCACTTTTCTTCATGAGTAAGACTAGCTAGACTTTATACTGTGGAAAGTTCATAAAAAGTTTAGCTAATTCTAGGATGTATCTGAAAGAGTAAAACATTTGATTTGGTTAGATGCCTTGCATGCCACAATACAGACCCCATCAAACCTTATTTACATTAATATACCTCCAAGGGGACTAGTGGGTTGACCATGTTTGAGCAAGTATAAGTGAACAAACTGATATTACTGTCAAGTGATGTAGGTGAGATAAGGATCAAGGACTACTATATCAGCTGCACTTGACTAAATCCGTACTTTTCCCGAAGGTGGAGGATTTCTTTGTTTATGAATATCTATTGCCTGATATTTCCATTTTTGCTTAGACATATGTCTTTATCATTTCAACATTTCATTTATGTCATGTGGATTCTAATTATCTCAATTACAGTATCTTATTTGCTTTGATGATAAAGAGTAATTATCATGAAGTAAACGCTATAGATTTGAAATACTATTGTATAATCAACAATGATTTTCTAAACTTAGCTCTCTCATATATATGACCCCAGTTTTTAGTGTTGAAAACTTGAAATCTTCTCTATGTTCCTTTCATTTAGGTTTAGGACTATTAAGTCATTTAATACCTAAATCGCTTCACTTTTAAACAATTAATAAAATACTATTGGGCTCTTAAATTATATAAAAACCATGCCTTAGAGCTGGCAACTTTACAGCCGAATTGGTAAAAGGAAAGTGTACAGTCGAGTATGTCCATGAGTCTCCAATGGAGTCACCATTCAAAGTTAGCATGCCTAAGAAGTAAGATCATACTTCAGCAAAACCAAAGCTCCATTCACTATTACGTCCTATGTACATTTGTATATTTGATGTATGCTTATATTATATCACAAAAGCAAAGAAGAGCTATCTTTGTACTCCACAACTCATCAATCCCATTTGCACATGTTTCCTACACCACATGATACATTAGAGAACCCAAAACACATATAACATTCAGCCATAAGAACCAACAAACAAATCATATATGAGGCAGCTAACATAAATCACCTAGCACCATTTTTCCTAATTGGGCAGAGAAACTACACATGAGAGGATCCAAATCACAGACAACATTCATACAGAAGAGCAAACCAAATGAAACTCTGCATTAACAAGCAGGGTTCATGAAAAGTTTCTTTTGTATCCTGGGGATCAAATTATTAACTTGATTCCAAACCCACTAATCATTATGCTATAATCAATTAAATAACATTACGATGGCTAGACTTGTTTTTCACTATGACATTGCTAGGACTAGAAAGAGTAGTAAACATTTGTTGATAAGTAAGCCATAACTTATTTTGTCCATCTACATAAAAGAATGAAAGCACAACAATAACATAGGTACAAAAACTTCCCAACAGATTTTACTTGATACAACTGACATATCAATGTAAATTTCAAAGATGACCACTTAATGGTTTACTCATTGAGTAAAAGTAAGCTCTTCAATAGATTAGCAGTGTAATCCACCTCTGTAAAATTTAGAATTCCATAACCATTCTCATTTTGACTCACAGGGTCAAATGAAAAGACTTGATTATCTGACTTCATAATCACCAGTTCACCACTGCTCGTGCAGCCTAAGAAGTTCTTAACACCTGGCAACGGTACAGAAATTGTTGGAGTCCAAGAATCAGCAAGACCATTCTGCCCCATCACCCAAATGTGGCACACTCCATCTTGGTAGAAAGCAATCAAAGCCAGCGATCCCTTGAACACCGCAAGTTCTGGAGATAATGAGAAATGATGCGGTAGTTTTATCTCCTGGAATTGCTCATGATCAACATCGAAGCACAAAATGAATCCGTAGCCCTGAGAAGTGGTAGCTATAAAGTGCAAAGCTCCATTAAAAAATAAACAAGATGATGAATCAATCCAAGGTCTAGATCCTACAGACCCACCGGCTGTTCAACCCAGCTCCACGAATTGGTACTCAGCGTGTAAACCTGGGCCCGAAGTTGTTCTCTGTTAACGGAACACCCAAATACCAAAAGCTTCAAGTCGTTTTGAGAAGTGGGAAACGCAAGTCCATAAGAGCGATAATTAAAACGGTCATCATCGAGAACAGCAGGAAGTCTCTTATGCTTTCTAACGCTTGGGTTCCACAAGTATATTCCAGCATTTCTAACCGTATGATAAGCAGGAGAACGTGTTTTCGAAAAATGAGACTGATAACTGGTGCCGCAAAAGTTCCAAGGAGCTGGATGACTAACAGTAATAGTCCCGTAGCAAATGCCATTGCAGAAGCCAAAAGAACTGTCATGATAAATTGGATTAATTCTCAACCTAGATATCTCTGTCAAAGAACCGTCGCTGTTCGTATTGCAAACGAACGTACACAACTCTCTCACCATAACCAATCTTGGATCATGCACTGGCCTTGGTGACCTACATAGGAGATAACCGTTGTGGTGGTTGTTGTTATCATCATATAATGATAATGACTTGGCTTTGTTCATACTGAGGTGTTTGTTAATGAAGTCGGGATCAGAAATTTTGGAATTCCAAGATTGGCGAACGCATCTGAATCGGACTAAGGGTTTCGGTGGCAGCCAAGTAAGGATGTCTTCGATGATGTCATCAGGGAGACTCGCTGACCACCATCTTGGTGTAGTCATTGCTAGGTGAGCTCCTTGGTTATATCTGAAAGCTGATTTGGCAAATGCTATTTGGAAAGTTTTTCTTTTAACCCTAGAGGGCCTCTAGTAGAGGCTGCAAGCAACTACGATTTATGGATGCATTTTTCCTTTCACTCTTTTTACATGTATTAAAAAAAAAAAAAAAAAAAAAAAAAAAAAAAAACTTCATTTATAAGTTAACTTTTTCATTTTAGAATTTTATGTACAGTTTTTTTTTTTTTTTTTTTTTTTTTTTTTTTAATTTTACCCATTTTTTTAATGTAAAAATATACTATTTTAGCACACTTCCTATTTCTAGCAAAAATCTAATTATGTTATTCAACAAAAGTTAAATAAGCTTTTTTTTTTTTTTTTGAGGAAAAAAGTTAAATAAGTTTGTTCTTAAGTTTATTAACCACTAAAAAGTAAAAACATTATTTGTTGGTGTTTGCGGGCCACATCCACTTTACTTTACAAAGTAAGTTGGTTTACTTTTTTTGAATATAAACACAATTTATGGGTACCATGGTTCCACTTGGCTTTTTCCTTTACTTTCTTTTTCTCTTTTTATTAAGTATTTTTAAATACCTATTTTAGTATTTATAAAATTATAAATGAGCCCCTACGGTTTTAAGGAAAGAAAATTATCTATTGAATAGTTTAATCCATTCTTAATGTAACTTAATTAACTGCAAGAATGGCTCAAACAATAACAAAAAAACATTAACATTTGTACTTGTTCATTATGCATAGTTATATTATTTTTGTGTTCTTCTTTACTTGGCAACAATAATGATATGATAAATATAATTGGAAAATCAATTATAATATTTTACTTTTTTAGAAGAAAAGATTCAAATTATTCAAAATCTAATACTAGTGATATAAAATTGGTTTTGTTTTTATAAAATCAAAATGGAAGATGATCTCTTGACAAATTCTTTAATTTTATGTAATGCCATATTTAGTACGTGATAAATTATAAATGATTTTTGAGATCTAAAATAAAGCCAAATCTCTTATAATAGATTATTGTATTGCAATATATTAAGAAGTTGGTTTTCATAAATTTTCTTTGTTCATACTTCGCCCCCCTTCCTCACTCTGAATCCTTATTTTTCGATTTTTTTTTTCTTTTCATTTCTACAGATCTGGATGGTTTATCTTTCCCTATTCTTTTTTATTTTATCCCTCTTGTTTTTCTCCTCCACACATGTATCTCCACTTTCTCCATTTTTCGACTTTACTATCTTCTCCGCCTTTTTTCTCTACACAAGTATCCCCACTTTCTCCACTTTTCTACTTTACTGTCTTTTCTTTTTTCATCCACACACATATCTCTACTTTCTCCACTTCTCAACTTTATTTTCTTCTCCTTTTTATCTTCTTCATCTATGTTATTATTTTTCTACCTCTTCATCCACTTCAGTCTTTATCTCTATGTATTAAGAGGATTTAGAAGGTTAGTTATAACTTCAAAAAATGTAAAAAAATACTCTTAATCTAATTAAATAATCTTTATTCTTAAAAAATAAAATAAAAAATAGGGTTAAAATTGTAATTCAACCATGGCTTTTGAGTGGAGTTGTGATGTGCTTTTGTGTTAGAACCCATTTTCCTCTCTCTTGTGTGTGTGTTTGTTTCTCAAAAAAAAAAAAAAAAACAAAATTAAAAAAAAAAATTGCCAAAGAAAACTTTTTCCTAAAAATTAGCACATTCTTTATATATATATATATCTTAGGCGCATTTGATATATTTTTTTTTAAAAACTAGCACACATTAAACCCGGCAATTTACTCCATTTCGAGTCTTAAATTTTAGTTTCTTAAAAAAAATTTCATGTGTAACCTCACTAATAACAAATAAATTTAAATTGAAAAATTACATTAAACTCAAAATGAAAAAGGAGCTTTATCGCATGTGCGGAGAGCTTGTGATGAGGCTAGTTTTTTTTAAGAGCAATAAACATTGGTGTGATTTAGGGAAAAAAAAATTGTAATTTTACTATAAAATTATAAAAGTAAAGTCTTAAAGATTTGAGTGAAATCATGACTTGAAGATTCCATTAGTGTACGTATCTTCATAAATATGTATAACCTCGATTTTAGCCTGATTATATCATTGATTGAGCTTGGGAATTTAATACACCCTTTCCTCTACTGCCTAATTGCCCAAATTGTTTTGTCCCTACCGGTTAACTCCCCAGGTACCTGGATAATGGGTTGACGTTGGGGTTCCCCTGTGGGTAGAAGCTAGGACTGCACTTTGGTGGTGAAGGGTTCACCAATGTTTACTGACAGAGGTGAGGTCATGCAAAATCTCCAGTGGTAATTGGACAATTGCTTTTTCTTAGAAGATGTGAATTCTAATGCTATCAAACTCATCAAAGAGCATATAGAACCATAAAGATCAAAGATACAACAAAACATTAGGACACAACTGGTAGTGGATCACCGGATTGTTCAGGAATTCTATTTGTCCCATTCAATCTAGGGGGTGCTTTTCCGGTCTTTACTGGCTTTAAACTGTGTATCAAATAAAAATAAAAATAAAAAAAGGTTGAAAGTATGTTCTGTAGTAATATGTTTGAAAACAAGTTCAGATATTTAGCAATTTCACAAAATAAATCCTTTTTTTTATATAGGTAAACCATACACAAAATAAATCTTAACTTGCCAATGATATCTAACGAATTAATTTTTCATATTGCTGAGGTATAGGAATAAATTGAACTAGTTTTAGCCCTAAACTCATGATTGATTCCCACGGACACTCTCATGGTCAACCATTCAACATTGATGAGCTCAAAGAGGCTTAGCAAGAATTCTAAGGTAATTGCAATTGTTATTTGAGGCTTGTTGAAACAACATGGCTCACCTCCATAATGCGAATTCAGAATTGAGAATATTCAACCCTAATTGTTCTACAATGCATCCCTTTGCTTTTCAATGCACCCGGTCAAGCAATGACTAGGGTGGAGGGTAAGATAAGCCATTGTCAAAAACAACTAAAGTGGTGGAGTCGGATTGCAATTGGGAATATTACCCGATTATTGAAGGAAAAAAAAGAGTTGTTAAGAAAGGTGGAAGATGCGGTGATAAGAGGGAGGTCTATAAACCGGGTGACAAGGTTGAAAAAAGAAATCAATGATTTGTTATCAAAAGAAGAAAAGATGTGGAAACAATGATTTAGAGCATTGTGGCTGCATGAAGGTGATAGAAATACCAGTATTTCCATAGTAGAGCCACTCATAGGTATCGCTGAAACAGAATTGAAGAATTAGAAAATAATATGGGTGAGAGGTGTGTGGATGAGAATGGCATAGCAAATATTTTGGTGGATTTTTACCAAAATTTATTTGCTTCATCCTCTCCCAATCGGATTGAGGAAGCTCTTGAAGCTACTCCATAGGTGGTAACAGAGGAGATGAACCATGTGCTTGTTGCTCCTTTTGAGAGAGCCGAAGTTGATTTGGCCTTAAATCAAATGGACCCTCTGAAATCTCCTGGACCTGATGGGATGTCCCCATTGTTTTTCCAACAATTTTGGCCGGTCATTGGTGATGAAGTGGTTGAAGCTGTTCTCGCATGCATTAACACAGGTTCAATCCCACCTTCAATCAACTGTACGTTTATTACTCTCATCCCAAAGGTTAAAAGCCCGGTAAGAGTTTCTAATTATTGCCTAATTGCATTGTGTAATATTCTTTACAAGCTTATTTCTAAAGTTTTAGCGAATAGGCTTAAGAATTTTTTACCTAGCATAATTTTAGAATCTCAAAGTGCCTTTCAGTCTTGTAAAGCAATCTTTGATAATATTTTGGTTGCCTTCGAGACCTTACACCACATGAAAAATAAAAAATTCAAGAAATGACAAGGAGATCCTTTGTCTCCATACTTTTTTTTGTTGTGCTCAGAAGGTTTAAGTAGGATGTTACAGCAAACAGCCTCAAATGACATTATACGGGGATTTTCTTTATGTAAAAAGAGACAAAAAATCTCACACTTATTTTTTGCAGATGACACCCTTTTATTTTGTAGAGCATCTATGGCATATTTACAAGCAATCCAAGACATTTTTGCTTTGTATGAAGAAGCATCGGGTCAAAAGCTAAATCGTGAGAAGACAACCATCTTTTCTAGCAAGGCAGTGAAGGAAGACACAAAGGCCTTAATCTCAAATTTTTTACAAGTGCCAGAGGTGAAAGAGTATGAAAATTACCTTGGCTTACCGGCGGTGGTGGGAAGGAAGAGGAAAGCAAATCTCAATTACAATAAGGAGAGAGTTTGGAGCAAACTTCAAGGGTGGAAAAAGAAGCTATTGTCCCAAGCGGGTAGAGAAATTGTACTCAAAGCGGTGGTGCAAGCGATTCCTACATTTGCAATGAGTTGTTTCAAATTACCGGTGGATCTTTGTCATGAAATTGAGGCTTTAATTCGCAAATTCTTTTGGGGGCAAAAGGGTGAGTAGCAAAAAATTCATTAGAAAAAATGGGAGGTTCTTTGTCAGCCTAAATTAGAAGGTGGGTTGCGTTTCAAGGACTTGGAAAAATTCAATGATGCAATGTTGGCAAAACAAATATGGAGACTATTGAATGACCAATCCTCTCTTTTTTATCGGGTCTTTAAAGCGAAATACTTTCCTAAGGGGTCCATATTTGAAGCCTTAGCAGCCAATGGTTCTTATGCTTGGCAGAGTATTCTTAAGTCAAGGAGAATAAGAGATGGGAAGAGTATAGATATATACAGGGACAATTGGCTGCCAGGGAAGGGGTCTGCCAGGGTTGTTTCTCCACATGTACCAGCATTAGAAGGTGCTCAGGTTGCTGCACTCATAAACCCAAGCACCCGTACTTGGAACATAAATCTATTACACTAGCATTTTTTGAGCTTTGAGGCAAACCGAATCAAAGCAATACCATTGTGTTGGACAAACCAAAGAGACCGCTTCATTTGGCCAGACAGCCATAATGGGGAGTATATGGTGAAGGCAGGGTACCAGAAGTTGTGTCAGGAAGCTAATTCTAGTGCTGCATCAAGCTTGGACTCCTCGCACCAATCAGCTTTCTGGAAATGTATTTGGAAGCTCCACGTTCCAAATAAAATCAAATTATTTCTCTGGAAAGTTTGCTCCAATGCTCTACCCACTAAGGTTAATCTGAAGAAAAGGAAAATTCTGGACAAAGCGAAGTGTAGTGCCTGCCTCTTCGACCAGGAAACAACGCTTCATGCTATTTGGAGATGCGAGACACTTTACAACATTTGGGCCCCCTGTTTCAGCTGGGTTCGAACAGAGTACCCTTACATTCAGAACATGCAAGAACTAATTAACTTGGTGGGACAGTGGGCAAAGAGTTTGGAGCTGTTTGGGGTGATGGCTTGGTTCATTTGGAACCAAAGAAACAAGCTGAGATTGAATGAGAGGGGCTTGCCAAGTGAAAAAATTCTTGAAGCAGCTAGAGTGTACCTTTCAGACTTTCAAGCAAAATTCCAGAAGAAAAATGTGCAGCAATCTAAGGGAAGTACGAAATGGTGAACTCCAAGGGATGGAATGTACAAAACAAATTATGATGGCGCAGTCTTTACCGAGTCGTAGGAAGCAGGTATAGGGGTTATAATCAGAGATGTTAATGGGCTCGTGATTGCTGCCTTAGCTAAGAAAATTCGTTATACGGGCTCTATGGAGGCACTGGAAGCACTAGCTGCAAGAAGAGCAGCAAGATTTGTAGTGGAATTAAGCTTAAGTGGTTCTAAATTTGAAGGAGATTCTGAGGTGGCTTGGAGGGCTTTGAGATCAACGGATGGGGCTCATTCATCCATTGGAGAGATTATCAAAGACACGATGTCTATTGTAGGTTCACTTCGAACTTTTGCGGCAGGGCAATTCTGCAACGCATGCTTTAGCAAAGAGAGAAATTTTCTTTTCCTTTATTAGTCTGGATGAAGCATGTTCCAACTGACATTAGTCATGTTGTTATTTATGATTTTCCAGCAATGTAATAATAATACTTAGTATTGACTCTCAAAAAAAAAAAAAAAGTATGTACATTCTATATATTCATTGTATTCAAAATTTATTCAAATCCAGATGATGTGTATGTTACTTGTACACACTTTTCCACTGAATTTACACAATTTTGTAAATTCAATTTATCCAACATATTGAATTTTTTTTTTTTTTAGAAATCCAGACAATTTATACATCTAATGTACACAATTTTACGTTGAATTTATACAATTTTGTACATTTAACGTATCTAACATATTCAAATCAATATATATATATATATATATATATATATATATATAAGTAGAGACCTCATGTGAGAGTACTAGTGTATACATGGCAATCTAATTTTGCATTTACTCATTTTTACCTATTTTTATTAAGTTTTTTTTTTTAATTTTTTTTTTATGGTTACTCAAAATTTCATATTAATTTATTTTAACTGTTATCTCATTAATTGTCTGAGCTTACACCTTACCTTTATCTTTTATTCATGTCTTTTATAATACACACCATTTTAGTATAAAAGACAAAAGCAATAATAATAATAATAATAATAATAATAATAATTAATAGTAATAACTAACTAGATAAGGCCCTAAGGAGAGATAGAGAGACATGAAAAAGTTGTGGATTTTAAAATGAAACACATTATTTCACTATTACCAAAATAAAAAACATAAGATTAACAAAATATTTGTAAGAAAGAGAAACAGGAATTTGAGGAGCCGCCACCTCTGTCATACTGGTCTCCCACCACCATCAAGCCGCTGAAACTCCTACAGGTATTTTTTTTTCTTTTTTCTTTATAAATTAGGGGTTTAAATATAATTTAGGTTTGAATAATTTGGTTGGATAGTTTTTGTTTGGGAATATAAGTAGAGAGAGTATTTGATATGCAATGTAAAACCATATTCTACCATTGTTTTAAATCATCTATAGGACACATGCATACGCAATTGCCCACCATATCTTAATGTTGCACTATCGATGAGTGGAAGATGGTGAGAGAGTTTGGCATATTTTCATTTCATGGTATGCAATCAATGAGCACAACACAAATTAGTTGATTTTTAAGGTCGTAGTACTCTTTTGCATTTATTTTTGGTTTCATGATTTAAAAAAAATAAAAATTAATCTTACCTTGAGAATGCTACACATATGTAGTGAAGCTACTAAAATAATTTTTAATATCTCAAATTGGATATGTTTCTTTACTCTAATTTAGTTCACTTTTTCTTTATAATATATGTATAACATTCTCCAAAACCATCTTATATAAAAAATCACAAAATTATCTATGCATCGTACAAGCAACTTACTAGTGTGTGTGTGTGTGTGTGTGTGTTTTTTTTTTTTTTTTTTTTTTTTAATACAGACAATTTGTATGTCCAATGTGTACATCATATGTACACAATTATCCATTTAGTTTACACAATTCTATACATTCAACGTATTCAAAGTTTTCTTCAAAACCAAACAATATGTACATCTAATGATCACAATATTTCGTTGAATTTACACAATGTTGTACATTCAACGCATCTAACGTATTCCAATTTTTCTATAAATTCAAAAAATCTTAATATCCAATGTACACAATTTTTCGTTGAATTTTCACAGTTTCATACATTCCACGTATCCAATGTATTCAAAATTTTCTACAAAACCTAGACAATTTGTATTATTTAATGAATGCAATTTTCTGTTGAATTTACACAATTATGTACATTCAATGTATCCAACGTATTCAAATTTCTCTACAAATCCAGAAAATTTGTACATTTAATATACACAATTCTGTACATTCAACACATCTAACGTATTCAACAATATTTGTTGCATAATTTTTTATTTTTTGATAATTTTTTTTTCATTTTTTTTATAAAATATTTTTTTTGATAGGTTTTTTATAAAATATTTGTTGCATAATTTAGTACATCATAGATGCATTTAATGATATAAAATAATGTCAAGTTTCGTTTGATATATTGTAAGTGATTACGTTGAAATATATTTAAAAATAGTTATTTGTGTTTTTATTCTGATTACGTTGAAATATATTTACATCTTTAACATTTTGAAAGTATTTGGATTTTATACCTTAAAATTTCAGAATTTGGATTTAATCCATTAAAGTTTTATTCCATTTATATCAGCAATCATTTAATTCATATTTTTCATTAAGTGCTATATAAACTTACTATATATGTGTTTAGTTTATTCAATTAAATAATGTCATTTCATTTTTGTCATTATGTTACATCATTTTTGTAGCTAGTCTTCATTTTCTGAGCTTTTATCCTTTGTTGTCTTTAAATGTCGTGGCATCCCACTTTTCATGGCCCTTTCCATCTTGCCACTTGTTCCTTTAAAGAAATTAAGATTTGGCCCAACATATACCGTTTACAAGCCAAAAAGATATAATTGGACTAAATACACACGAATATAACATTCGAATTGAACAGAAACAAATTGGGAAAAAAGCCACCTATAGCATCTGACTATTCCACAATACTGGCTCAACTGCCAATAGTTACGAATGAAACAAAACTGTATTCATGCAAAACCAACCCACCCCATGTAGGAAAATGCGAATGAACGAAGCACCATATTGCTTCTACAGTTGTGATCCACTGCGTGGAATGCCACCAACACGTCCGCCGATGCAATGCCTCTATCTTGATCACCTCCACTGCCTTCGGATCCAAGGCAGTTGTTATTATCCTCACAAAATCCTAATTAATTAGGGAACAAGTTTCTTGTGATTGAGGCGGGACAAAGCTTTCAATTCACTTTGGAAAGCATTGTCATGGTACTCGCAATCGTTCACATATGATTCATATGGTTTAGACTTTGAAATTTCAGCACGCTTAATAGCCACTACTCGACCATCATCTAAAGTGGCATGGCAGATGGAGCCAAGGCTACCCGTTCCAATCTTGTGATCTTCTGAGAAGTTGTTGGTGGCTTCAAGGAGCTAGCATTTTCAATGGAAATTCTTTATTACCCACAATTCCCATCAAGTCTTTGAAGCTTCTTGTTAGGATTGTGTGTCTAGTAGGCCTTATCTAAATCATTTCATCATTTTCGGAACTGTCCGAGACTTGGCTGCTGAAAAGAATGACAGTATGGTTTTTTTTTTTTTTTTTGGGAATGAGAGAGTATCCGAGGTATTCCATTAGATTATGCACTATTACTGCTCTTCCGCAAAAGAAACTCAAACAAGTCTTTCTGGATTATGCATGTAGGGCTTTTTGATAATAGAGGACCAGTAGGAATTATTTCATAATTTTCAGAACTATTATTGTCTGATTGAGACCTGGCTAAATAAAACGACATTATAAAATTGAAATAAAGGCTGGGAAGAGTGATGCAAATGAGAGCTGCTTAGGGAAGTCTGGATTTGGATTTGTTGTTCCATTCCTTATCCAACTGCCAGGGTCTGAGCTGCTGTTGGCAAAAAATTCTGCAACCAAAAATATCAAAATATGATGAGAAAATATTTAATTCTCTATTATTAGCAAAAGAAGTTAAAACTTTGTTTTTATAATTTAAAAACAGAGTAATCATACTGATTACACAATGTAACCAATAACCACGTGACAAACACTATAACTACTAACTTAAAAAAAAAGTACACTATATGACTTGTAGCATAGGAAACTAAAACAATTAAACTATTGTCATTTATGCTCATGTGTCTCAAGTAATTGGCTAGATTATATCCTATTTGAACTCCAAGAAATTCTCAATTGGCTTCTGTTTGGTTTATTGAGAAAAGATGGTGGTGTTTTGTTGAATGCTGAGAACACTAAGGAAGAACGAAATTTTAAGAATTGAGGTTTAATTTGCTTAAGAGATTTTGGCAAAATTTGTGTACAAAGATCAATTTGGAAAAGGATTTGAGAGGCAATTGATTGGGTAAAGCTTGTTGGTTCCCCCTTTTTATTTTTCAAAAACTTTATCTTGGTCAAATCTTGATATAATTTTTAAATTTCTTTATCTTTGTCAAATCATGTCAATTCTTTCAAACAATTTTTGTAAATTGATTTGTTGTTTGTAACGTAATTAAAGTGGAAAAGATTTTGGGCGTAGAAGATTGCGGTTTGTTCATCCAAGGTTCGCTATTCTAAAAATTTTTGAAAAGAAAGAACAAAATTATTTTATTTTATTTTAGTATATTATATTTGTGAGATAATTTTATTTTATAAATATAATTTATAAAATAATATATAAATTTTACAAATTAATAAATTAATAAAATATTTTATTTTATCAATTTGAAAATCTATATATAATAGCGATTTATATTAGTTTATTATATTTGAAAATATAACTTATAAATAAATAATGTAATTTGAAAATTAACAAGAGAGTGGCCCCATATTTAAGTTGTATTTATACACAATTGTTTTTTAATTTTATCTCTACTTAAACACAGGGGTATAGGAGTATTTTTGAAAAAAAAGAGGAAGAGGATATATATATATATATATATATATATATATATATATATGTGTGGTTTAGGTAAAATGAGAATTTTGCAAAGAATTTGGATGGTTTTGCATACTTTCTAGAAGATATAAAAGAAAGGGAAGTTTCCCTGCGCTGTGCATTTGTTAGCTTTAGTGAATCGGCATCTTCCACTATGGCTTGGAAGTAATGTGGGACTGGGAACCTCAAAATAAGAGAGGGTGGGGGCAACGCAACCACATCATTTCGGTTGTCAGATTCAGGTTGTGTCAATGTCTTTTTTTTTATTAAAATAATTTTAATGTGAAACAACGGGGAGAAACAGCACAACATTTTGATAAAGATATGCTCACAATACAGTGATAATTGCACAAATAGTTCAGAAAACAATAGTAATAAAAGAAAATGATAATCAATTAATCACACTCCCCACAATTACAAATGCATAAAGTTGATGGTTTTTGCCCATCGCTTATCAATCCAATGTCTTCTAAGAAAACTCCCAAAAGATTGGTTCTCCAAATACAGTGATAATTGCACAAATATACTTTAGAATCTTTTTTTTTTTTTTTTTTTTGAAAAGGAAATGATTTGGAATTAAACCAAATAACAAAGTCATACAAAATAGCCTGCACAGCAAGGCAGGATATGAACATTACATCATATCAGATTGAAGAAAAGAAGCTACAACAGGAGGCATAACTCCTTTCCAAAGGTGCTGGGACCCGGACCTCCTAGCATTTTGAGCTAGCTCGTGAGCCACTGAGTTGAAATTTTTGCTTAAATGCTTAAAAAGGCAAATTTCAAAGGACTCACTAGCATGAAGGATTTCCTGGATGAGGTGTCCAAAGCTGCTACCCGTGGCTTTTTATTGGATTGCTTGAATGGCATTTGAAGAATCTGATTCAACAATTACCCGAGGAAGCTGAAGCTCTTGAGCCAAAAGCACACCCTGCTCTAAAGCCATGATCTTTGTAAGCTCCGCAGGGAAGTAAGCTTGGAGATGCTTACAAAAGGCAGCCACAACTGGACCCATATAGTCTCTAATGACAACACCAACACTTGAGGAACTATCCGATTCTGATGACGCCCCATCAACATTTATCTTATGAACTCTGGGGGGAGGAGGAACCCAGCTGGATGGGGGGGCTCTAGTTTGGCTAAAATCCCACGTAGCTGAACAAGCAAAATCATCAACATTGCTTTTAGCCAAATGCCAAACCTGCATAGGAGGCAGCCCACGGCCATCATGAACCAACCTATTTCTGTTGAACCAGATAGCCCAAGCAATAGAAAAAAAAAAAGCTCTAAATCTTGGAGTGTTGTATGGGAGAGAATGTAAATTGTAGAGTCAAGGAAGGACTTTTTAATACCATGAATGCCCAATGGGTTCTCAGACCAAAGACACCAGACTGAAGATGAGAAAGCACAGTCAAGGAGAGCATGGTCCAGATTTTCTGCTTCATGTCTACACACCGAGCAGATCTTAGTTTGTGATATCCTTCTGCAGTAAATGGCTTCCATTGTAGGGAGGCCATTGACACAAGCTCCCCAAGCGAAGATTTTGATTTTGGTTGGGAGATTAAGGTGCCAAAGCTTCCTCCAAATCGGCTTGCATGGGTCACCATTTGAGCATTCCTCACTCGCATTAGAATCCATCAGATTATGGGCTATATGGCAGGCACTTTTGACAGTGAACACTCCACGGCTATTTCCCATCCAAATTATTTATCTTCAGGAAGGACGTGGCTTAAAGGTATCTTCAGGATTTTATCTGCTTTAAAGGGAAGGAAGGTGGCCCTTATTAAGTTCACTCTCCACCACTTAGTCATTCGATCAATGAGAGAAGAAACCATTGGAAATTGGGGGGTATTATTTGGAGGAGAGATAACCTTGAAGGTAGATGGGGTTGGCAGCCATTTGTCGTCCCAAATATGGATTAGCTTCCCGTTTCCCACTCTCCATTGAGTTCCCATTCTTATAACTTTAAGACTACTATGGATGCTTCTCCAAGAGTATGATGGGGAATTACCAAGTTTTGCATTTAGAATATCCCCAGTAGGGAAGTATTTAGATTTGAGAACTCTTGCCACTAGAGAGTTTGGATTTTGGAGGATTCATCAAAGTTGCTTTGCTAGCATTGCTTTGTTGAAAGCTTGTAAGTTTCTGAAACCCATGCCACCACAAGCTTTCTGTTTACACATTGTTTTCCAACTAACCCAGCACATTTTAGTTTCTTGCTGCCTTTGGCCCCACCAGATGTTCCTTATCATGCTCTCAATTTCTTCACATAAGCTTTGGGGAAGGAGGAAACAGCCCATAGTATATGTAGGAATTGCTTGCGCTACCACTTTAATGGGGATTTCTTTCCCACCTATAGATAATAGCTTGCCCTTCCAGCTACCAAGTTTCTGCCCAATTCTTTCTTTTAGGATAGCAAACACCTACTTTTTTGATCTCCCAATAAAGGATGGGAGGCCCAGATACCTTGTGTGTCTAGTATCTTGCATTGGGCCTAAGGTAGCCAAGATCTCGTCGTTGGTTTCTTTAATTGTATTGGGGCTGAAGAAAATTAAGGATTTGTCAGTATTAATTTTCTGACTCGAGGCTTCCTCATACTTTTGAAGGATGTACCTCAACTCCCGACTTTCCCCCACACTAGCCTTGCAGAAAAGAATGCTGTCATCCACAAAGAGAATGTGGGTGACTCTTGGGCAGCCCCTACTAATAGATATGCCTGTCAAACATTGGTTTCGGGTTGCCCTATGAATGAGAGCAGAGAACCCTTCAGTACAAATGAGGAAGAGAGTGGGGGAGAAGGGGTCCCCTTGCCGAAGCCCCTGGGTAGGAATAATGTTTCCACAAGCAGCCCCATTAACAATGACTGAGTATGAAACTGAAGAGATGCACCTCATTACAAGATTTATCCTTTTTGAAATGAACCCCAATTTCTCCATGACCCCTTTTATGAAGCACCACTCAACTCTGTCAAAAGCCTTACTCATATCAAACTTGGCAGCCATATAGCCATCCACCCCTGCATTTTTGTGATTTATAAAGTGCATTAACTCAAAAGCCACAAGAACGTTGTCAGTAATTAGCCTGTCAAGAATAAAAGCACTTTGATTCTCTGAAATGATGTGAGGGAGAATAGCCTTGAATCTATTAGCTATAAATTTAGATATGAGTTTATAAACTACATTACATAGGCTTATGGGTCGGAAATCAGTCATTCTTTTGGGGCTATTTACTTTGGGAATGAGGGCAGTGTTGGTTTTGTTAAGGCATGCCAAAGACATATCACTATTAAGAACATTTAATACCATATTTGTGATGCTACTACTTACAATGCTCCAATATTTCTGATAAAAAATAGCAGACATACCATCGGGGCTGGGTGCTTTGGTGGGGTGGATCTGTTTGAGAGCAGTAGCAACCTCCTCCCTAGTAAAATTTATGTTTAGGTTTTCATTCATTTCTTCAGTCACCCTTGTAGGAATAGCATCTATAACCTCGTCAATCCCGGATGGGGAAGCCGAAGCATAAATATTATCAAAATAGTCAATGGCCGCTTGAGCAATACTATCATTTTCATCACACCATTGCCCTTGGCTATCCCAAATCCCGAATATTGTGTTTTGCTTGCGCCACTTTGAGGCTTGGGCATGGAAGAAGCTGGTATTTTTGTCGCCTTCTTTAAGCCAGTGGGCTTTTGCTCTTTGACCCCAATAAATCTCCTCATCATCAAGGAGGTCATTAATTTCCCGTCTTAGGCAATTAATCTCAGTGCTTAGTGATTCATCCTTGTCTTGTAAGGTCAGAGAGTTCAAAGTATTTCTTTTTTCCTTAATCTTCTTTGGGATCTGGCCAAACACTTCAGAATCTTCTTGCTTCCAAAATCTTCTCCAAATTTTAATCTTCTTCGCTTCTATATCTTCAAATACTATTTAATTTCAATGTGAGAAAGGGAATCAATCTAATTGGCATGTGATTTGAAAAATATTTGGATTCAAGGAATGTCAATGAAGAGGGGGATATATGACATACCTCTAAATAATTTAGGCCTTTGCATTCGCATTCATAATTTTTGTGTGGTAGAACTGATCGCAATTGTCCTTTTAAGCATGCATTCCTTAAGCCAACGTAAATATCTCAGAGGCTTATAAGATACTTGACGAAGAAGAAACGGAGGCACATCACCTAATACGATAAATAATTTTTTTTTGAAAGCGATTCTTCATGTAATAGAAGTGCAAAAATAATTTTTATTTTGTCTCTGACTCGATTCAGATGAATTCGAATTAATTCACATGAAATTATTAGGTCGAGTATGGGCACTGACTGCTGAGAGCTCCAAAATTTATCAAAAATGTAACCATCAGAATCAATTGTTGTTGCTACGGAAGTATCAGGTGGAATTATTTCATAATATTGGGAACTGTCTGTTAGAGACCTGTCGGGTGGGAAAAATGACAGTATGGAATAAGAGAATTGTGTTTCATAATTTTCGTTAGTGTCAGACTCAGACATGTCGGGTGGGAAGAATGATGGTATGGAAAGTTACTTAGAGAAGTCTGGAGTTGGTTCATTTGATACTGAGCTGCCATAATCAGTATCTGACTTGTAGGCGGTGGGAAGATTGACACTATGGAATAAGACAATAATTGTGCTGCAGCAAGAGTTGTTTTGTTAGATTCTGAAATAGTATTACCATCTGTCTCACTCTCAGACTTGTAGGCTGAGAAAAATGATTCTATGGAAGGCTGCTTAGGAAAGTCTAGAGTTGGTCGAGTAGATTCTGAACTGCCACACTCCGACCTGTTTCCGTGGAAATACGACACAGACATGACAGAAGCCGTGGGGGTAATGGTGCGTGTGAGGCCGCAGATGTATATATGTACCTCTAAAATGGCATATTCGGGAGGTGAAAGGACTTCGGAAGGATTATGGAAGGTCCAAGGAAATGGGGGATCGAATTTCAGCGACAGGTCCCCTACGCTTCTCGTCTTGTCTCCAAGTGAACATTGTTTTATTTTATTTTATTTTTATTTTAGGAACAAGACAATGATGATGGTTGCTGATAAGGAATAATCCTAGCGGCACCACAGGATTAACCCGTCAGCCTATATTCAGGCTGCCGGTCCAGGGCGCGATGGAGAAATACGCTATGACGGAAATAGCATCCTTTGTCGAGCTCGAAGGGCTAATTATGTTCAAAAGGCTGACGGCCCTTCGCTATTGAAGTGAACAAGGTAAGCTGACGGATAAGATGCCGACGGATAAGATGCCGACGGATAAGAAGCCGACGGTTAAGAGGCCGACGGCTCCATTAAATCCTTTACTTGGCCACCACGCTCAATGATAGAGTCCTATAAGGAAAGGGCTTCGCAATCTACGCTCGCATGGATTCCTATATGGAAAAGACTTCTGCTCCAAGGAAGAAAGGTCAACCCCCTACTACTATAAAAGCCCCAATACCCTCACAAATCAAGGTACGCATAATTAACCCCTCTCTAGCACTCTAGAGTTGAAAAAAGTTCTAACTTGACCTTCGGAGGGTATTTGGCCGGCACCACACCGGTGCTCTCTGTTAGGTCCTCTTCTTTTTCGCTGTGCAGGTGTCGTTTCGAGAGTACGAGCATTGTGCAACTCACTGTTGATATTTTCGGCATCATCAGTTGGCGCCGTCTGTGGGAAATCGAAGACTAAGCCATATTATCGTTTCCCGGACTAAAGGGTTGCATGGTACTCACTCGCTCAATGGCAACTACTAATGACGTTCAGGGAGAGGAGCCCCCCACGACTGCCCTCGAGAGACAAGTTCGGACTTTTGGTGCCGCCGTAGAGCGTCTTACCAGGCAAAACCTCGACTTGGAAGAACAGCTGCGCCAGGAGAATGCATCACTGAATGACCTACAGGAAGACTAGGAAGGGACCAGCGCCCCGAAGAAGAATCAGGAGAAACCTGAAGGCAGCCACGCCCCAAGCAAGCCGGAGAGGCAGAACGTGAGCATGCCATCCCTCACGGACGCGACTCCACCGCATATTATCGCAGAGATGCAGGCAATGAGGGAGCAGATGGAGGTTATGATGAACGCGCTCAAGGGGCGAGTCTCTAGTGATCTTGACGATCTAGTCAACCGCACCAACTCGCCCTTCACTATGGCCGTGAACTCCTTCCCCCTACCCCACAAGTTTCGCATGCCGAATATAGATAGCTATGACGGAGTGAAGGATCCTCTGGACCATCTGGAAACTTTTAAGACCCTGATGCATCTTCAGGGGGTAGCAGACGAGATTATGTGCAGGGCCTTCCCCACAACACTCAAAGGCCCCGCAAGGGTATGGTTCAGCCGACTGACGCCCAACTCTATCAGCACCTTCAAAGAGCTAAGCGCTCAGTTCACTACACACTTCATTGGGGGACACAGGTATAAGAAGTCCACGGCATGTTTGATAAGTATCAAGCAAAAAGAGGACGAGACGCTGAGATCCTACATAACGCATTTTAATAAGGAAGCGCTATCTGTTGACGAAGCCGACGACAAAATACTTGTAGCAGCCTTCACAAATGGGTTGCGCAAGGGCAAGTTTTTGTTCTCCCTATACAAAAACGACCCGAAGACCATGTCGGAAGTGCTCTACAGGGCCACTAAGTATATGAATGCTGAGGACGCGCTGCAGGCCCGGGACGAGAAGCTGAGAAAAAGGGAGAGGCAGGAGGATGCGCGACCAGAGCAAAGGAGGAAGAGGCCTAGAACGGGAGATCGGAGGGACGAAAGGCGTTCAAAACCTCCAGGAGGAAGATTCACAAGCTTCACCCCGCTGACCGCCCCAATAGATCAAGTCCTAATGCAAATTAAGGACGATGGGGCTCTGACCTTCCCTGGAAAGCTGAAGGGAGATCCTAGCAGGCGTTCTAGAGACAAGTACTGCCGCTTTCACCAAGATCACGGCCATGACACAGCCGACTGTTACGACTTGAAGCACCAAATTGAGGCCCTTATAAGACAAGGGAAATTGCAGAAGTTCGTAAGCAAGGAAAGAGCGGATCCAGCACCTCTAGAGCATCCCCCCCGACGAGATAATGACCGTCCTAGACCTCCCGTTGGTGACATACGAATGATTGTAGGAGGAATGGCCACCGGGCCGTCGAAGAAGGCTCGAAAGACGTACCTCCGGATGGTCCAAAACGTCCAACTGATGGGTCCAATGCAAAAGATAGCTCGAAGGGAAACCCCCATTATCGGGTTCTCGGAAGAAGATGCGCGACGTCTCCATCACCCGCATGATGACGCGCTTGTTATCAGCCTACAAGTTGGGGATTACAACTTGCATCGGGTGTTAGTCGACAATGGCAGTTCGGCAGACATCCTGTACTACCCGGCATGCCAGCAGATGAAGATCAGCAGGGAACAACTGGTTCCAACAAATGCCCCACTTGTCGGTTTTGGAGGTGCAAAGGTATTTCCACTGGGCGTGGTCACGTTGGCTGTGACGGCAGGCGGCTATCCCCATCAAATCACGAAGGACGTAACATTCCTCCTGGTCGACCATTCATCTGCCTATAATGCTATCCTAGGGCGACCCACCCTCAACTCATGGAAGGCGGCGACTTCGACTTATCATTTAATGATCAAGTTCCCAACTGAATACGGAGTCGGAGAACTAGGCGGAAACCAAATTGCCGCACGTGAATGCTACGTGGCCATGATGGAAATGGATGATCACCGCCAAACCATGAGCATAGAAGAAAACCGGAGCACGACGGAGCCAGTCGAGAAGCTATAAGAAATACCCCTGGACGACTCCAGACCTGACCAGACAACGAGGATTGGAACCCTTGCAAGTCCCGCCATCCGGCAAATACTTAAAGCATTCCTCAAAGAGAATCAGGATGTATTCGCATGGAGTCACGAGGACATGCCAGGAATAGACCCTTCAGTCATGGTGCATAGGCTGAATGTATCACCATCCTTCCCGCCAATCCGGCAGAAGAAGCGGGTCTTTGCCCCAGAACGGGACCAAGCCATAGCTGAAGAAGTCCGCAAGCTACGAGAGGCAAATTTCATTAGAGAAGTCTACTACCCCAACTGGCTAGCGAACGTAGTGATGGTCAAGAAAGCCTCCGGGAAGTGGAGGACGTGTGTAGACTTCACCGATCTAAACAAAGCATGCCCTAAAGACAGGTACCCTCTCCCGAGAGTCGACGCTCTAGTAGACTCTACGGCTCAACACCAGCTGTTAACCTTCATGGACGCTTTCTCTGGCTACAACCAAATCAAGATGCATGACGATGATTAAGAAAAAACTTCCTTCGTAACCAACCAAGGACTCTTCTGCTACAAGGTAATGCCGTTTGGTCTAAAAAATGCGGGCGCAACATACCAAAGGCTTATGAACAAGATGTTCGCACGGCAGATCGGGAGGAACGTCCAGGTGTACGTAGATGATATGCTGGTTAAAAGTCGAAGGGAAGAAGATCATTTAGAAGACCTCAGGGAAACGTTCAACACTCTCCGCTCTTACAACATGAAGTTTAACCCGGGGAAGTGTGCCTTTGGGGTGACGGCGGGAAAATTCTTAGGATTCATGGTCTCCCAGAGGGGCATCGAGGCCAATCCAGACAAGATCCGGGCTATAATGGAGATGGCACCACCAAAGAATGTGAAGGAAGTACAAAGCCTCAACGGCAAGATAGCAGCGCTAAACAGGTTCGTCTCAAGGGCAACGGACAAGTGCTTACCCTTCTTTCGCACACTGAAGAAATCTTTCGAGTGGACTGCCGAGTGCAAACAAGCGTTCGAAGAATTAAAAACTTATCTCTCTTCCCCCCCATTACTGAGTCCCTCACAACCGGGTGAAGAGCTTTTTCTCTATCTTGCCGTTTCCCCGGCCGCTGTCAGCGCCGCCTTGATCAGGGAAGAAGGAAGCGTGCAAAAACCTGTCTACTACACCAGTCGGGCGCTACGCGGAGCAGAAGAAAGATATCTGCCCATGGAAAAACTCGCATTTGCGCTGGTTACCGCGGCACGCAAACTGAAGCCGTACTTTCAAGCCCACACGATGATCGTCCTAACCGACAAACCTTTGCGACGGGCGATGAGCAGCCCTGAAGCTGCTGGGTGATTGGCACTATGGGCCATAGAATTAAGCGAGTTTGACATACAGTACCGCCCACGAACCGCCATCAAAGGACAGGTCGTTGTAGATTTCATAGCTGAGTTTACAAATGGCTAGGACAAGGGGGCAGAAGAATCTCCCCAATGGAGCATACATGTAGACGGGTCCTCCAACAGGTAGGCCGGGGGAGCCGGTGTCGTACTACACTCACCCGAAGGAGACGTGATCGAGTGTATGATCCGCCTTGAGTTCCCCACCACCAACAACGAGGCGGAGTACGAAGCTCTGATAGCAGGGTTGGACCTCGCCAAAGCTGCAGGAGCCGAAAGAGTGATCATTCACTGCGACTCTCAAGTCGTGGTCAATCAGATAAATGGGGATTATGAGTGTAAAGGCGAGAGAATGAAAAAATATTTGGACCAAGCAAGGTGGAGGGTCAGCGAACTGAAGGCCAAAATTATGCAGATCCCCCGAGGAGAAAATGAGCAAGCTGATCGCCTAGCCAAGACCGCTTCAGCTGAACATATGGCCACCTTTGGTAACATACTCTCTTTCGTTCAGCTCTCTCCACTTATAAATTCTGTTGATGTACAGGAACTTGGTTCCGAAAGTAATTGGACTATGCCATTAGTTTCCTACCTGAAGAACGGGGTACTACTGGACGAAAAGAAGGCTGCAAGAAAACTGAAGGTTCAAGCGGCGAGGTTCATCCTGATAAGAGACGTCTTGTACAAAAGAGGTTTCTCCCGCCCCTACCTACGATGTTTAGGTCCTGAAGAAGCAGATTACGTCATGAGGGAAATACACGAAGGAATCTGTGGAAATCACTCAGGGTCGAGGTCGTTAATCCACAAGCTAGTACGAACGGGGTACTTTTGGCCAACTATGCAGAAGGATAGTTCTGAATAAATCATTTGTAAGTAGAAACTCCAGTAGTTCTGAATAAATCATGCATCTGTATAAAAAGTAGCTCAAAAAGGAAAAACCTGCCCTTTTGGGCTTATTGTAGCAAAACTAAAGACATGCCCGTTGGGCTTATTGTAACGAATACTTAAAAGTAGACAGTAAATAAAAAGATAGGTGTTGTTCATGTCATCGCCTCTACTGGTAGTACTTTCGCAGGTGTTCGGCATTCTAAGGATGCGGTAGCTTCCGTCCATCCAATGTCTCTAGATGGTAAGTACCCTTCCTCTGCCATGCCGCGACTCGGTAAGGTCCTTCCCAATTGGGGCCGAGTTTTCCTTGGGTTGGGTCTCTTGCTGCGCCCATGACTTTCCTTAGAACGAGGTCTCCCACCTGGAAGTCTCTGTGTTTGACCCGGGAGTTGTAGTGCTTGGCCATGCGGTCCTGGTATCGTGCGAGCCTTTGCTCCGTTGCAGTCCTGACTTCGTCCACTAGATCGAGCTGTAGACGTATGGCTCCGTCATTTTTCCCTTCGTCATGGTTGTGCACCCTGTAGCTTGTGAGGCCGACTTCGGCTGGGATGATAGCTTCGCTCCCGTATGTTAGCCGAAATGGTGTCTCCCGTGTTGGCGTCCTTGCCGTCGTCCTGTAGGCCCAAAGTATGCTCGGTAACTCTTCAGCCCATATACCCTTTGCCCCCTCGAGTCGAGTCTTGATAATCTTTAGCAAGGATCGGTTCGTGACTTCAACCTGTCCGTTGGCTTGAGGGTGGGTGGGGGAGGAGTAGTGGTTCCGTATCCCTAATTGTGAGCAGAAGTCCCGAAAGGCCTCGTTGTCGAATTGCTTCCCGTTATCCGAGACTAAGACTCTAGGGATGCCAAATTTGCATATGATACATCGCCAAACGAAGCTGCGTAAGTTCTTCTCCGTAATGGTGGCCAAGGCTTCAGCTTCGACCCACTTCGTAAAGTAGTCGATGCCCACGACTAGAAACTTCAGTTGTCGTATTGCCGTAGGAAACGGTCCCATGATGTCTAGTCCCCATTGAGCGAACAGCCATGGCGCCGTCATCGGGGTAAGTTCTTCAGGTGGTTGTCTGATGACATTGCTGAACCTTTGGCACTTGTCGCATTTCTTTACATAGGCCTCGGCATCCTTCTGCATAGTTGGCCAAAAGTACCTCGTTCGTACTAGCTTATGGATTAACGACCTCGACCCTGAGTGATTTCCACAGATTCCTTCGTGTATTTCCCTTATGACGTAATCTGCTTCTTCAGGACCTAAACATCGTAGGTAGGGGCGGGAGAAACCTCTTTTGTACAAGACGTCTCTTATCAGGACGAACCTCGCCGCTTGAACCTTCAGTTTTCTTGCAGCCTTCTTTTCGTCCGGTAGTACCCCGTTCTTCAGGTAGGAAACTAATGGCGTAGTCCAATTACTTTCGAAACCAAGTTCCTGTACATCAACATAATTTATAAGTGGAGAGAGCTGAACGAAAGAGAGTATGTTACCAAAGGTGGCCATATGTTCAGCTGAAGCGGTCTTGGCTAGGCGATCAGCTTGCTCATTTTCTCCTCGGGGGATCTGCATAATTTTGGCCTTCAGTTCGCTGACCCTCCACCTTGCTTGGTCCAAATATTTTTTCATTCTCTCGCCTTTACACTCATAATCCCTATTTATTTGATTGACCACGACTTGAGAGTCGCAGTGAATGATCACTCTTTCGGCTCCGGCAGCTTTGGCGAGGTCCAGTCCTGCTATCAGAGCTTCGTACTTCGCCTCGTTGTTGGTGGTGGGGAACTCAAGGCAGATCATACACTCGATCACGTCTCCTTCGGGTGAGTGTAGTACGACACCGGCTCCCCCGGCTTGCCTGTTGGAGGACCCGTCTACATGTATGCTCCATTGGGGAGATTCTTCTGCCCCCTTGTCCTAGCCATTTGTAAACTCAGCTATGAAATCTGCAACGACCTATCCTTTGATGGCGGTTCGTGGGCGGTACTGTATGTCAAACTCGCTTAATTCTATGGCCCATAGTGCCAATCGCCCAGCAGCTTCAAGGCTACTCATCGCCCGTCGCAAAGGTTTGTCGGTTAGGACGATCATCGTGTGGGCTTGAAAGTACGGCTTCAGTTTGCGTGCCGCGGTAACCAGCGCAAATGCGAGTTTTTCCATGGGCGGATATCTTTCTTCTGCTCCACGTAGCGCCCGACTGGTGTAGTAGACAGGTTTTTGCACGCTTCCTTCTTCCCTGATCAAGGCGGCGCTGATGGCGGCCGGGGAAACGGCAAGATAGAGAAAAAGCTCTTCACCCGGTTGTGAGGGACTCAGTAATGGGGGGGAAGAGAGATAAGTTTTTAATTCTTCGAACGCTTGTTTGCACTCGGTAGTCCACTCGAAAGATTTCTTTAGTGTGCGGAAGAAGGGAAAGCACTTGTCCGTTGCCCTTGAGACGAACTTGTTTAGCGCTGCTATCTTGCCGTTGAGGCTTTGTACTTCCTTCACATTCTTTGGTGGTGCCATCTCCATTATAGCCCGGATCTTGTCTGGATTGGCCTCGATGCCCCTCTGGGAGACCATGAATCCTAAGAATTTTCCCGCCGTCACCCCAAAGGCACACTTCCCCGGGTTAAGCTTCATGTTGTAAGAGCGGAGAGTGTTGAACGTTTCCCTGAGGTCTTCTAAATGATCTTCTTCCCTTCGACTTTTAACCAGCATATCATCTACGTACACCTGGACGTTCCTCCCGATCTGCCGTGCGAACATCTTGTTCATAAGCCTTTGGTATGTTGCGCCCGCATTTTTTAGACCAAACGGCATTACCTTGTAGCAGAAGAGTCCATGGCTGGTTACGAAGGAAGTTTTTTCTTGATCATCGTCATGCATCTTGATTTGGTTGTAGCCAAAGAAAGCGTCCATGAAGCTTAACAGCTGGTGTTGAGCCGTAGAGTCTACTAGAGTGTCGACTCTCGGGAGAGGGTACCTGTCTTTAGGGCATGCTTTGTTTAGATCGGTGAAGTCTACACACGTCCTCCACTTCCCGGAGGCTTTCTTGACCATCACTACGTTCGCTAGCCAGTTGGGGTAGTAGACTTCTCTAATGAAATTTGCCTCTCGTAGCTTGCGGACTTCTTCAGTTATGGCTTGGTCCCGTTCTGGGGCAAAGACCCGCTTCTTCTGCCGGATTGGCGGGAAGGATGGTGATACATTCAGCCTATGCACCATGACTGAAGGGTCTATTCCTGGCATGTCCTCGTGACTCCATGCGAATACATCCTGATTCTCTTTGAGGAATGCTTTAAGTGTTTGCCGGATGGCGGGACTTGCAAGGGTTCCAATCCTCATTGTCTGGTCAGGTCTGGAGTCGTCCAGGGGTATTTCTTCTAGCTTCTCGACTGGCTCCGTCGTGCTCCGGTTTTCTTCTATGCTCATGGTTTGGCGGTGATCATCCATTTCCATCATGGCCACGTAGCATTCACGTGCGGCAATTTGGTTTCCGCGTAGTTCTCCGACTCCGTATTCAGTTGGGAACTTGATCATTAAATGATAAGTCGAAGTCGCCGCCTTCCATGAGTTGAGGGTGGGTCGCCCTAGGATAGCATTATAGGCAGATGAATGGTCGACCACGAGGAATGTTATGTCCTTCGTGATTTGTTGGGGATAGCCGCCTGCCGTCACAGCCAACGTGACCGCGCCCAGTGGAAATACCTTTGCACCTTCAAAACCGACAAGTGGGGCATTTGTTGGAACCAGTTGTTCCCTGCTGATCTTCATCTGCTGGCATGCCGGGTAGTACAGGATGTCTGCCGAACTGCCATTGTCGACTAACACCCGATGCAAGTTGTAATCCCCAACTTGTAGGCTGACAACAAGCGCGTCGTCATGCGGGTGATGGAGACGTCGCGCATCTTCTTCCGAGAACCCGATAATGGGGGTTTCCCTTCGAGCTATCTTTTGCATTGGACCCGTCAGTTGGACGTTTTGGATCATCCGGAGGTACGTCTTTCGAGCCTTCTTCGACGGCCCGGTGGCCATTCCTCCTACAATCATTCGTATGTCACCAACGGGAGGTCTAGGACGGTCATTATCTCGTCAGGAGGGATGCTCTAGAGGTGCTTGATCCGCTCTTTCCTTGCTTACGAACTTCTGCAATTTCCCTTGTCTTATAAGGGCCTCGATTTGTTGCTTCAAGTCGTAACAGTCGGCTGTGTCATGGCCGTGATCTCGGTGAAAGCGGCAGTACTTGTCTCTAGAACGCCTGCTAGGATCTCCCTTCAGCTTTCCAGGGAAGGTCAGAGCCCCATCGTCCTTAATTTGCATTAGGACTTGATCTATTGGGGCGGTCAGCGGGGTGAAGCTTGTGAATCTTCCTCCTGGAGGTTTTGAACGCCTTTCGTCCCTCCGATCTCCCGTTCTAGGCCTCTTCCTCCCTTGCTCTGGTCGCGCATCCTCCTGCCTCTCCCTTTTTCTCGGCTTCTCGTCCCGGGCCTGCAGCGCGTCCTCTGCATTCATATACTTAGTGGCCCTGTAGAGCACTTCCGACATGGTCTTCGGGTCGTTTTTGTATAGGGAGAACAAAAACTTGCCCTTGCGCAACCCATTTGTGAAGGCTGCTACAAGTATTTTGTCGTCGGCTTCGTCAACAGATAGCGCTTCCTTATTAAAACGCGTTATGTAGGATCTCAGCGTCTCGTCCTCTTTTTGCTTGATACTTATCAAACATGCCGTGGACTTCTTATACCTGTGTCCCTCAATGAAGTGTGTAGTGAACTGAGCGCTTAGCTCTTTGAAGGTGCTGATAGAGTTGGGCGTCAGTCGGCTGAACCATACCCTTGCGGGGCCTTTGAGTGTTGTGGGGAAGGCCCTGCACATAATCTCGTCTGCTACCCCCTGAAGATGCATCAGGTCTTAAAAGTTTCCAGATGGTCCAGAGGATCCTTCACTACATCATAGCTATCTATATTCGGCATGCGAAACTTGTGGGGTAGGGGGAAGGAGTTCACGGCCATAGTGAAGGGCGAGTCGGTGCGGTTGACTAGATCGTCAAGATCACTAGAGACTCGCCCCTTGAGCGTGTTCATCATAACCTCCATCTGCTCCCTCATTGCCTGCATCTCTGCGATAATATGCGGTAGAGTCGCGTCCGTGAGGGATGGCATGCTCACGTTCTGCCTCTCCGGCTTGCTTGGGGCGTGGCTGCCTTCAGGTTTCTCCTGATTCTTCTTCGGGGCACTGGTCCCTTCCTGGTCTTCCTGTAGGTCATTTAGTGCTGCATTCTTCTGGCGCAGTTGTTCTTCCAAGTCGAGGTTTTGCCTGGTAAGACGCTCTACGGCGGCACCGAGAGTCCGAACTTGTCTCTCGAGGGCAGTCGTGGGCGGCTCCTCTCCCTGAACGTCATTAGTAGTTGCCATTGAGCGAGTGAGTACCATGCAACCCTTTAGTCCGGGAAACGATAATATGGCTTAGTCTTCGATTTCCCACAGACGGCGCCAACTGATGATACCGAAAATATCAACAGTGAGTTGCACAATGCTCGTACTCTCGAAACGACACCTGCATAGCGAAAGAGAAGAGGACCTAACAGAGAGCACCGGTGTGGTGCCGGCCAAATACCCTCCGAAGGTCAAGTTAGAACTTTTTTCAACTCTAGAGTGCTAGAGAGGGGTTAATTATGCGTACCTTGATTTGTGAGGGTATTGGGGCTTTTATAGTAGCAGGGGGTTGACCTTTCTTCCTTGGAGCAGAAGTCTTTTCCATATAGGAATCCATGCGAGCGTAGATTGCGGAGCCCTTTTCTTATAGGACTCTATCATTGAGCGTGGTGGCCAAGTAAAGGATTTAATGGAGCCGTCGGCCTCTTAACCGTCGGCTTCTTATCCGTCGGCATCTTATCCGTCAGCTTACCTTGTTCACTTCAATAGCGAAGGGCCGTCAGCCTTTTGAACATAATTAGCCCTTCGAGCTCGACAAGGGATGCTATTTCCGTCATAGCGTATTTTTCCGTCGCGCCTTGGACCGGCAGCCTGAATATAGGCTGACGGGTTAATCCTGTGGTGCCGCTAGGATTATTCCTTATCAGGCTGAATGGGCGGAAAGGTTAGTAGAAAATTGCTGAGATGCTTCTCTATCCGCAGTCCACAGTGTATAATTGTCTCAATCAACGCTTTTGACAGAAATTACTTTTTGTCATACTTTTGACTAAATAAAGTTAAATTATCGTTTTTTGTTGAGAAGGTACCTAAGCAGAAATTGGCGTGAACCGTTTTTTGTGTGCATTTGGTACCTAAGCAAATAAACTAAGCACCGCCAAACGTGTTCTAAGCAACAATTTCTGCTTATCCTCCCAGCCAATCAGCTTTTGTCCCAGTCAATGTCTAAGTATTTGGTATTAAACTATTAATGTAGATGTTCCGCTCACCATTTCGTCGTGCCTCGGCGTGAACACTTTTTTGCTTTTAACTAGAGACTCGATACATTAACTTTATTTAGTCAAAAGTATGACAAAATGTAATTTCTGTCAAAAGTGTTGATTGAGTACGCATTTGCGTTAGTATGAAAAATGAAAATTATTTTACTATTTAGTTTGTTTTTACAATTATTTATAAATTTTACTGTACTTTTTGATACTATTTATGGGTTTTATTGTACTATTCATAAGCCTCACTGTCCACAATATTTTCACAATATTTTTACAACAAATTATAAGTGGCTAATTGTTATTAGTTATTATTAGGACAAAAACGTAATCTTAGTATTAGGTTTAAATTTGAACTAATAACAACTAATTATCTATGATTTGTTATAAAAATGTTATAAAAATATTGTGGACAAAAAATCTCCCTTTTATTTTTCTATTCATCCACTTCGGTCTCTATTTTATTTAAAGAACAATAAACGTTGGTGTGATTTAGAAAAAAAATTGTAATTTTACTATAAAATTATAAAAGTAAAGTGTTAAAGATTTGTGTAAAATCATGACTTGAAGATTTTATTAGTGTATGTATCTTCATAAATATGTATAACCTCGATTTTAGCCTGATTATATCAATGATTGAGCTTGGGAATTTAATACTAGGAAGCACGGGTGCGTTTCGGGACTCGGGTGCGGGTGCGGGACTCGGCAATTTTTGAAAAAGGTGGGTGCGGGTGCGGCGGGACTCGGCGGTTAAAAAATTATTAAAAATATATTTATTTATATTTTTAATATATTGCTAAGCACACTTTTTTACATTATATAAACATATACCAAATTTAAGAGCAACAGTAGATAATAATTAAAACAAAATGTTCATAAATTCAATACAACCCACAAGATTAAAACTAAAACATTCCATAATGTTTGGAAATTAGACTACAACTCACAAACACAACAAACACAGCACAGAGAAGAGACAAACACAGCACAGAGAAGAGAGAAAGAGAGACTAAAAGGGAAGTAAAGTCCAACCGAGAGACTATAGACGATAGCCTCCCCTTGGCCATTTGCCCAATGGGGAATCGACATCGACGGTCCATTGCCCCAAGGTAAAGGACAAATAAAGTTCCTGCTAGTTGCTATTGACTACTTCACAAAATGGGTCGAAGCAAAGGCACTAGCGACCATCACAGAAGTAAGAATCTAGATCTTCGTGTGGAAGAACATAATTTGCAAGTTTGGGATCCCAAGAACGATCATATCAGACAATGGGCGGCAGTTCGACACCCAAAACTTCAGGGACTTCTGTTCAAATCTAGGGATCAAAAACCAGTTCTCATCCCCGGGACATCCACAGGCAAACGGACAGACGGAGGTGACTAACCGGACACTACTTAAGATTATCAAAGCCAAGTTGGACATCACAAAGGGGGCCTAGCCAGAAGAATTGCCCAATGTCTTGTGGGCTTACAAGACTACGGCAAGAACTCCAACAGGAGAAATCCCCTTCAGACTCACTGATGGCACCGAGGATGTAATCCCGGTCGAGGTGGGAATAACCAGTGTCAAGCAAAAGATGTTCCACGAAGAGAGTAAGGACGATTAGCTACGAATCAACCTGGACTTTTTGGATGAGGTTAGAGAGAAAGCTTCTAACAAGATGACGAAATACCAGCAGAAGATGGCCGAGTACTATAACAAGAGGGTGAAGCTCAGAAGACTCGACATAGGGGACCTCGTGTTGCGTAAAGTCACCCCGACAACCTAAAACCCTATCCAACGGAAACTCGGCCCCACATGGGAAGGACCCTACCGGGTCGTCCATTACTCCCGGCAAGGCAGCTATCACCTGGAGACCATAGACGGACAGAGACTTCCATAACCATGGAACATTGAGACCACCAATAGATGTAACAGAAGATTGTACTCATTTTTGAAAAGTAGTAAAAGAACTATCCAGCCAATGACTTAATGCAAGCAAACACAAAAAAAAAACAAAGAATTGGCTAGACGGATGTAAGTTACTGATGAAGCCATAAAATGACAAGATCCCCTAAAAGGGTATAAGTAAAAAAATTGACTAAGTAACAAGATTTTGCCTGGACAGATGTAAGTTACTGACGAAGCCATAAAATGACAAAATCCCTTAAAAGGGTGTAAGTCAAAAAATTAGCTAAGTAACAAGATTCCGCTTTGACGGATGTAAGTTACTGACAAAGCCAAAGAATGAAGAAAACCCCTTAAAAAGGTGTAAGTCAAAAAAAAAAAAATGCTAAGTAACAAGATTCCGCCTAGACGAATGTAAGTTATTGACAGAAAATTAGCTAATTGACGAGATCTCGATTAGACGTATGCAAGTAACTGATAGGGGTTCACGATCGGCAAAATCCCTTAAAGCACTAACAAGGGCAAAGAATGGTAACACCCCTTAAAGGGTCACAACTGAAAATTTGGCTAAGTACAAGATACTAGAAGAAAAACCAAAGGAACAAAGATCACACATAAACAGAAGTATATGCAAGTAAGTATGCAACTACAAACATGATTAAAAGCCCAAAAACAATGGGCAGCCGCCATTGTTTTCACATTAAAATTATAAGCCCCTAAATGCAAGGCCAATAACATTGTTCTTAAAGTAGATTGAAATTATAATTGAAAAGGCCCAATAACATAACGGGCACCCAAAACAAAAGAAAATTTCTACAAGTAATAGGTTCATGCATCGTTAGCCACCTCGTCGTTAGCTGGGGGTGAAGGAGTAGTCTCCGGGTCACCATCTCCTGAAGCTGTAGACTAGGAAGCCTCGTTCGCAACCATCTTTCTGTCAACCTCCTCGACATTGAGATTCTCCATGTCCACACCAACCGAGTGCTTGACGAGGTAGCGCCTAAGGAGCTCGAATCCCTTAAAGCACCAACTGAAGAGCATAGTATTATGCTCGTTAATCTGCTGAAAGGCTTCAACGGCCTTAGTAGCAATGGTTTTAATTTTCTCCTTAGCCGCTAGGAGCTGCTCGTCCTTCTCCACCATCAATTGGCGCTCAACCCTAAGGTCGTCCCCCATAACCTTTAGCTTCTTTTTCATGGCGTTTGCCTCCCCCATGGCGACGATCAAATCCTTCTTCAGTTTTGAATTCTTAACCTGCAAGGCGTCCACCCTCGACACTGCTGAGACGACCTTGGTTTCCTAAGCAAGATACTCAAACTGTTATGAAAGCTCTCTCCCAGCACCTGAAAGAAGAAACCAGACTTTAGCCAAAAAAAAAAAAAAAAAAAAAAGAAAGAAGAAAATGGGTCTACACAGGTACTTGGACAAGCTTATGGAGATGATGACCTATAACCACGTTGGCCGACACTCCCGAGAACACCTTCATGTCCTTGGCAGTAAAAGTGTCCTGCACCATCGACAAGGCCCCCGCGTCATCCTAGACTCTAAAAGGTCGAAAGTCAACCTTCTTCTTCTGCTTATCCCTAGTTCGTTGCCTTTTGCTCCTAGGATTAATCTCTTCAACTAAAGTATCCAGAGAGGCTGTCCTCACTGCTTCAGTGCCGAGAGTGGATGGAGTTGCTATAGTGACGGGGCCACCTTCTCCATCACCCGTACAGTCTTGGCCCCAAGATTAGACAAGGGCTCGTTCTTCTTGGCCCTCATCCGAGCATACATACTCTGGTTAAATTTAGTTGTCATTCCTGCAAGAGGAAAGCACTTGTTAAAAAAAAAAGAGGATTGACGAGCTTAACACTTACTCTTTTTCTCCTCAATGTCAAGGTTGCACAGGATGAAGGCAGATGGTTCTGGACCAAGGCAGTAGAAGGCAAGAGTTTGCGGGTCCACTAGATCGTCAAAATCCTCTATTGTCTTCGCATACTCGATGGCTTTCTCAACACGCTCCCTGTACCTGCTTTTAAGCTTGAACCGTCTTTTAACTACGCAAGATAATGAACAATGGAATTAGTGACGATAAAACAAACACAATGAAAATTAACGGACGAAGAGAAATGATGATGAACCTAAGTTTGGGGTTCCCCACCGGCGGTGCAACCTTGGGAGATCACCCCAAACCTCGTTGGAGGGGGTTTTAAAGTCGTCCTCAAATACAAAAAAGAACTGGGACTTCCAATATCTGAATGATGAAGGCAAATCCCGAACAATCTTAGCCCTTCTCTCCCAAGGCACCAGCTCATAATACCCGTGCTTCTTGGATGACTTCAAACGGTATAAGTAAACGAGCTCATCTACCTTAATCATGTCTCCGTCTATAGCAGCCAGCCATATCCCCATACAGCTAACCACTATCCTCCATGAATTGGGCATAAGTTGCCCGGGAGCAATACCAAAGTGATCTAATAGCTCCATAAGAAACGGATGGATGGGGAACCTTAACCCACATTGGAAAGCAGCCTCGTAGAAGCATACCTCCCCAGGGAAGAAGTGGCAAGCCCGGTCCTCCTCTCGGGGTAGACGAACCCTAACCCTATTTGGGAACTTTAACCTATCCTTAAACCTAGAAAGGGTATCTGCGTCCAAACCGCACACCTCCTCAAGGGCATGGAAATCCCTAACTTCGCGAGAGACAAAGATGGCAGTATCCCCCTCCATGGGTTTGTCACTAGACGATAATCCGGTGTCTAATTCACTCGACCTTACCTCAGACATGATCCCTTGCTCTCTCACCAAACTCTCGAACCAATCAATTGATTGACAAAGCAAACGTAGCAAATCAGCCAATGCAACGCCCAGACTATTACCCTAAAAAACAAAGTTCTCAAGATATGGGAAAACACCTAAAGACCCGTCTAAGCATGTAAAAAGAAAAGAAATTAAGGCTCAAGCTATCCTAACCTCAGAGCCACTAACCATGGAAAAACCAGAAAACAAAGGGAAAAATATGAATCCTAAAAACCCCGAAACCCAAAAACAAGCACAAAAGAAAAAGGAGAGAAAATCATAAATTTATCATAGTTTACGTCTACACCGAAAAGAAAAAAGAAGCAGAAAGTAAGAAGAAAGGCATACCTCAAAAGAAAAATGTAGAAAGCTCCGCCACGCACCAATTTGGAGAAGAATCGCAGAGAGAAGTTGGAGGAGAAAAGGCTTAGAGCAATGACTAGGAGTTGGAGAAAGAGTGGTGACCCAAAAAGGGGGGTCTTGCATTCCATGGAATCCTACATCGCTTAGGGAAGCACATGGAAATGTGTTTATAAGGAATGACCTCCCTTCAATGTGCAGGGGCCTTTTCCCCCACTGCTGTGTGCTTTAGGGGAGAACAAAACCGTGAGGGGTATGAGGCCCAAAGCGGACAATATCTACATAGGTGGGGTGGGGTTGTTACAGATGGTATCAGAGCCATGCCCTAGCCGGAAGTGTGGGTCCCACACGCGAGGATGCGTGTGCTCGTAAGGGGGGTGGATTGTAGTGACCCAAAAAGGGGGGTCTTGCATTCCGTGGAATCCCATATCGCCTAGGGAAGCACATGAGAATGTGTTTATAAGGAATGACCTCCCTTCAATGTGTAGAGGCCTTTTCCCCCACTGCTGTGTGCTTTGGGGGTGAACAAAACCATGAAGGGTATGAAGCCCAAAGCAGACAATATCTACATAGGTGAGGTGGGGTCGTTACAGATGGTATCAGAGACATGCCCTAACCGAAAGTGTGGGCCCTACACGCGAGGACACGTGTGCTCGTAAGGGGGGTGGATTGTAGTGACTCAAAAAGGGGGGGTCTTGCAGATATGGTATTTTGACAACCCAAGAAAGAAAGTAGAATTTGAAGTTGGAGATATGGTATTTTTGAAAGTCTCCCCAATGAAGGGTGTGATGAGATTTGGGAAGAAGGGGAAGTTGAGTCCCAGATTTGTTGGTCCATTTGAGATCCTGAAACATATTGGTAAAGTTGCCTATGAGTTGGCCTTATCTCCTACACTTGCAGGAGTGCATAATGTGTTTCATGTTTCCATGCTGAGGAAGTACATCCCGGATCCTTCACATGTCTTGAACTATGAGCCACTCAAGATCAAAGACAACTTGACTTATGAGGAAGTTCCAATCCAAATTCTTGACCGCAAGGATCATGTGCTACGCGCCAAGACCATATCATTAGTTAAGGTTCTTTGGAAGAATCACACAGTGGAGGAGGCATCTTGGGAGCAAGAAGATGAGATGAAATCAAAGTATCCAGAGTTGTTCATTAACGAAGGTATGTACGATTTTGAGGACGAAATTTTTTAAGGGGGGAAGGATGTAACACCCCATAATTTTGATACCAATTAAATTATTATACGTAAATTTTAAAGGAGGCCTATAATTAAATGGATTAAATAAATTTGGGTCTAAGGTATTAAAAATAAGATAAATACTATGGGATATGAAGCCCAAGTAAGGTGGCATAAGTAAATATATGGGCCTTGAAAACCCTAGCCTTCTTCCTCTTTAGTCACACGTGTATTTTACTGATGGAGGCTTCCTTTTTGCTTCAGTCGACTATTGAACTTTGCCTTTCTTCACTGTGGCGTTGAGTTGGAGTCTTCAGGTATGATTTTTCTCATGCTCAAGATTTAAGAAGTTTGAATAGTCAATAGTTAGCAATTGATATGAACCTAGACTATCATTATACTAATAGAAAAGGGCTCCTACAATTGTATTATATTAGATAAAGATTTGGTCAATATGTCAGGAAGGAACACATACTTTGAAATTGAGCCAAATAGAGTAATAGGTTTGGACTTGGTCACCATGTTAAAGTGAAAAGAGTGCTTATGGTTATTGCATTCACACTAAGCCTCAATTGTTGACCGGTTATTATGCATTCCCACTAGTTCAGCCGTGTACTAGATTTTGGGTCTTTGGGTTGAGGATTACAATATTATAATAGCAATTGTTTATATAGCCGCAGCAGAATAGTAGTCCTGAGTCCAACATTGAGGCTGAAAAACTATAAATACATTCTGACCAATTGTCATGCTATTGCCATGCTACATCATGTATTGCCATGCTATTCCCTACGAAGTATGGTCCAAGCTTTGATTGATTATGTGGCTTTTACTTTTGTTTAATATATATATATATATATATATAGGATTTTATTAATTTGTGCCCTAAGTGCACACAATAGTATACCATTTTTGAAAAAAATTTTATCGAGAATTGAAAAAGTTTTGACAGCTTTTTCAATTCCCAATAAAATTTTTCCAAAAACGGATTTGTTAATGTATGCCCAATTTGGGCATACATTAACCGGATCCATATATATATATATATATATATATTAGGTTGTTCAGATAGTTTATATACATCACGTGGCTTCCCATGTTAGATTGAATATAGATATATAATATTAGAGTCAATAGTTATCCAGCGGCATCAAATGGGAATGCTAAGCAACTAGATTGATAAATTAAGGCTATACGTGACTTCCAATATTAAATTGGATAGATGTAATGTTAGAGTGAATTGGATAGTTAAGTAAATAAATGGAGGATTTTGGGATATATCAATATTGTCTAAGATAAAATTGTTTAAGTGTGAAAATAGATTTTTAAGTGGGAAATTGTGTATTAATGAACCTATTTTTAGTGTTGCTAGGTTCTAATTCTACTGAATTGTTGTGATTCAAGGGAGGTTGATTTCTTTTATTTTTGCAACTAAGAGGTAAGTGGTGTTTACTAATTTTGGAATTTTTCCCAAACAGTGTTAGTTATTAAACTATTATATATATAAGAAATATATTGTTATTCTATACATGTAAATGGATATTTTATAATTTCTTGATGTGCACATTAATTATTCGTTTTATGAAAAACTTGTGGGACAACCTAAATTTATTTAAATTTGTATGTGCGATATATCCTTATATTTTCGAGAATTATGATTGGATTATTTTTGTGAGCATCTTGGATGGACTATTTATGTGAGCATCTTGTATATGTTTTGAAAACCTATGTCAAGTCGTGATTAGAAGCTCAGTATGGTATTTAGTCCTTAGCAAGGGACAATCATATTGCAGCTAGTCCTTAGCAAGGGATGGTCCCAAAAGGGGATAGTGCACATTTGATAACTCCTTAGCAAGGGAGTATACTATTGAGGATCCAAAAAGGAAGCTCCTTAGAAAGGGAGTGCACCTTTAGGTTCCAAAGGAGCCTACCTTAAGAAAGAGGGACGAAAAGGAGATTCTAGTCCTAAAAGGGGACAGCACAACCTTGTCAACAGGGCGTAAACGTTGACCACGAGAAAAACCTAAGAAATTGTTATATGATGGTATATATATATATATATATATATTCTGATGGCTCACAATATAAAGATATTATTTTTTTATGTGAAATTTTGATGACAAAATATTGATGAGTTACAAGTTATGAATTTGTTGAAAGAATTATTTATTTGAAAGGTTTGTTCCCACATCCCAATGTTAGTGAATTCCACTTATTGAGTTATCTTACCCCTTTTTATTTCCCCTTACAGATACATTAGAGGAATTATTGGAGTAGAAACTCGTGGGAGACAGCAGCTATGATTTATTTTGTGGAACTGAGGAGTTTATTATGATTTTTATGGCATTAAACTTTGTATTGGAGAATTATTTTTAAGAGTGTTTTGTCTTTGGTGAATTAGAGCTCTGACATTTGTGATGAGATTTAAAGTTGCTGGTTTCTTTTATTTAATATATTTTTATGGATCATTCAGATTAAATAGACTTTTACTACTTATAATTTTGGGGCGTTACAATTGTGGTATCAGAGCCAAGTTTCTTATCACATAACTTAGCATATTGAGAGGAGATGAAAGAGTGTGTAGATCCAGAATCAAATAAAGTTTTAGCAAAGTTTTAGAATAAAGGAAGGATACTTGTAACCACAGTATTTGAAGCTTGAACATCTTGTGGTGTGAGTGCAAACACTCTCCCTTGTGCTTTCCTCCTCTGATCATTCTTTCCAGGTTGTGCCATTGAGTTTTGTTGAGGAGAATTACAACTTCTAGCTAAGTGTCCTGTCTTCCCACAATTATAACAAGCCTTTCCTTCAAAGAAACACGGCTTATCTCCATGAAACCTTCCACATGTAGGGCAAGCATTTGAACTTCTACCTTGAGCATTCTGGGGTGGATTCTTATCTACTGGCTTATTTGATGATGAATTATTCCCAAACCTCCCAAAAGATCCTTTCTTGTTCCAATGACCTTGAGCACTACCTTGTCGAAAGCCTGTCAGTCCAGTGTTTCTTGGTGGGTTCTCCTTCCTAACATTGTTTTTGAAATCTTCCTCCAGTCTCATAGCTCTCTTAACTGACTCTACATAATTATCAACCCCTAATGCAATCAAATGGTGTCGAAATCTCTCATTCAACCCCTTTTGAAATCTGCTTGCCTTCTTCGCCTTAGTAAGGATTAAGTGGGGTCCAAAGCGAGATAACTCAATGAATTTAGCTGCATACTGCTCCACAGTCATACTTCCTTGCACTAAATCAGCAAATTCCCTCTCCTTTCGTTCCCGAACCACCTCAGGGAAGTAGTTATCATAGAAAACCCCTTTAAATTTCTCCCAAGTGATGGGATTTCTCTCAATGTCCACTCCCTCCAAAATGGCTTTAGTGGATCTCCACCAACGCTCAGCTTCTCCAATCAACTTGAAAGTTGCAAACCACACCTTCTGAGAGTCAGTGCAATCTAAAGCTTCTAACAATTTCTCTATTTGCAAGAACCAGTTCTCAGCTTCTGTAGGATTTGGCTTCCCATCAAAGGAAGGGGGATTCTGCTTTATAAAAGTCTCAAAAGAGCAACCAGTCCTTGCCTCTACTCTACCTACGCCTCTACTAGTAACATGGGCCAACCTGTCCAACAGTCAGGCAGCAGCTTCATCCAAAGGATCAGTGTGTGTCACCCTAGGACGATCATTATTCCTCACGTCTTAAGTGACTTCAGCCTCAGTATCAACCCTTGCTTTGGTTGGCCTTCGCAAGTTAAAAATAGGTTCCTCGCTATTGGAATTAGCTACTCTCTTCTTTTTGGGTGGCATGATACCTAGTTAACAAAGAAATCAAGAAATATAGACGGTGCAACAATTATTACTATTAAACATAAGAAGCAACATTGCCAAAATTATTTAAAATATCTCATCAAACATAACCTAAATACCAAATGCTCTGACAAAAATCAAGATCATAACCTAGTTTCAAATATCTGCAAAATCATAACCTAGTTTTCAAGTGTCTACAAGATCATAACCTAAATTTTCAAGTGTCTACAGAATCATATCCTAAAAACAAAACATCCTTAAAAATAATTCTCCAATACAAAGTTTAATGCCATAAAAATCATAATAAACTCCTCAATTCCACAAAATAAATCATAGCTGTTGTCTCCCACGAGTTTCTACTCCAATAATTCCTCTAATGTATCTGTTAGGGGAAATAAAGGGGGGTGAGATAACTCAATAAGTGGAATTCACTAACATTGGGGTGTGGGAACAAACCTTTCAAATAAATAATTCTTTCAACAAATTCATAACTTGTAACTCATCAATATTTTGTCATCAAAATTTCACATAAAAAAAAAATATATATATATATATATCTTTATATTGTGAGCCATCATAATATATATATACCATCATATAAACAATTTCTTAGGCTTTTCTCGTGGTCAACGTTTATGCCCCGTTGATAGGGTTGTGCTGTCCCCTTTTAGGACTAGAACCTCCTTTCCGTCCCTCTTTCTTAAGGTAGGCTCCTTTGGAACCTAAAGGTGCATTCCCTTGCTAAGGAGCTTCCTTTTTGGATCCTCAATAGTATACTCCCTTGCTAAGGAGCTATCAAATGTGCACTATCCCCTTTTGGGACTGTCCCTTACTAAGAACTAGCTGCAGTATGATTGTCCCTTGCTAAGGACTAAATACCATACTGAGCTTCTAATCACGACTTGCCATAGGTTTTCAGAACATATACAAGATGCTCACATAAATAATCCATCCAAGATGCTCACAAAAATAATCCAATCATAATTCTCGAAAATATAAGGATATATCGCACATACAAATTTAAATAAATTTAGGTTGTCCCACAAGTTTTTCATAAAACGAATAATTAATGTGCACATCAAGAAATTATAAAATATCCATTTACATGTATAGAATAACAATATATTTCTTATATATATAATAGTTTAATAACCAACACTGTTTGGGAAAACCTCCAAAATTAGTAAAAACCACTTACCTCTTAGTTGCAAAAATAAAAGAAATCAACCTCCCTTGAATCACAACAATTCAGTAGAATTAGAACCTAGCAACACCAAAAATAGGTTCATCAATACACAATTTCCCACTTAAAAATCTATTTTCACACTTAAACAGTTTTATCCTAAACAATATTGATATATCCCAAAATCCTCCATTTATTCACTTAGCTATCCAATTCACTCTAACATTACATCTATCCAATTTAATATTGGAAGTCACGTATAGCCTTAATTTATCAATCTAGTTGCTTAGCATTCCCATTTGATGCCGCTGGATAACTATTGACTCTAATATTATATATCTATATTCAATCTAACATGGGAAGCCAAGTGATATATATAACCTATCTGAACAACCTAATATATATATATATATATATTAAACAAAAGTAAAAGCCACATAATCAATCAAAGCTTGGACCATACTTCGTAGGGAATAGCATGGCAATACGTGATGTAGTATGGCAATAGCATGACAATTGGTCAGAATGTATTCATAGTTTTTCAGCCTTAATGTTGGACTCAGAACTACTATTCCACTGCGGCTATATAAACAATTGCTATTATAATATTGTAATCCTCAACCCAAAGACCCAAAATCTAGTGTGAATGCATAATAACCGGTCAACAATTGAGGCTTAGTGTGAATGCAATAAGCATAAGCACTCTTTTCACTTTAACATGGTGACCAAGTCCAAACCTATTACTCTATTTGGCTCAATTTCAAAGCCTGTGTTCCATCCTGACATATTGACCAAATCTATCAATTGCTAGCTTGACTATTCAAACTTCTTACATCTTGAGCATGAGAAAAATCATACCTGAAGACTCCAACTCAATGCCACAGTGAAGAAAAGCAAAGTTCAATAGTCGACTAAAGCAAAAAAGAAGCCTCCATCAGTAAAATACACGTGTGACTAAAAAGGAAGAAGGTTAGGGTTTTTAAGGCCCATATATTTACTTATGCCACCTCACTTAGGCTTCATATCCCATAGTATCTATATATTACTAAAAGCTGAAGCGTAGCATTTAATGTTGCTACGCTCCAGTTGAGCCACCTCATCATCCACCTCATACTTTTTTTTAAAAATCCTTTTTTCCTTTATGATTTCTCTCTATTTTTTATTTTAAAAAAAATTAAATATAGATCATGGGCAAACATGTTAATGCACTCTATTAAGATGACTATTCATCTCCTTCTCAAACAAAAGAAAAAGAAAAAAGATGACTATTCATCTGCTACTAATCTACTACATATACTAAATCATCTCAATTGTTATCCATACAACATGAGTTATTATCTTCAGTTACGACTATTCACATTCTTCTATCCAAAATTGGAATTTGGAAGCAAAACAGTTTCTTTGTAACGTAAATGCAGAGTTAGAGTCCTCTATTCAAATCACCCTTCCACTTCCAATACCTAATCCAAATCTTATATATTCTGCATGTAAGCTCTCTCTCTCCATCTCCACTTTCGTTTTTTTTCCCCCAAATTTTTGTACTTAGCCAATACCCAATGAATTTGCAAGACAAAGGTGTGCAAACTATCAAGAATTCAATTCCACTATTGATTATTGCTTACAATCCCAGAGGAATTTATCGATTCTTTATTGAAATTTTGGGTAATCAATTTCTTTTACTTATCACCCTTGATTTTTGTTTTGGTGTGTTTCACGATGTTGAATTATCACTATATTTGTATCGCAACTTCTAACGACTTTTTGAATGGTTAGTATTTTTTGTTTAAAGTTAAGACTAAATGCTAATTTGATCACAATATGCATGATGTTATATTTCTAGAAGGTAGCCAACCATTCAATGTAACTCATGTTAAAAAAAAAAAAAAAAAAAAAAATTCTGTATTTTTTCATTTAGTCACAATACAAATTGTCTTTTTACCAACCATTGACATTGGCACCCCTATCTATGTGTTTAGCAATATTCATGAACTCTTCTCTTCGCTATGTATTTTGACTTATTTTCTTTACCTATACGAATTTTGGTCTATAAAAAATGGGTGCCTTTATTATTTTTGAGGTATCTCTCTCTCTAACTTATATATATATATATATATATATATAAAATCTTTTGATGCCTTTTTTTTTCTGCCCTTAAGGTTGGCCCTTACAACAAATAGATTTCATACTAAAAAAAACTCAATTATGTTGTCATCATTTTTTTTTTCTTTTAAATTTTTAAGGGATATTGAAGGAGAATAAAAGTGACTTTTAGAGTAGCTTGGAGTTCCAATCTTTCTAGGTAGACATAAAAGTTTGAACTATTTTATTCAAAAATTATTGTGTATATATGTCAATTTTTCTTAACATAAAACTTATCTGCTTGGCATATTTTGTCTATGGAAGCCATATAGAATCACTTGGCATTTCTTCAATGGCGGAATTGTCTCCCTCTAAAGACTCATATGTTGATGAATTTGACATCTCTACTTAGTAAGCTTTTATTCTCTCTCTTTCTTACTCTATTATCACAATTCAATATTTTATTACAATCACCATATAAAAAATATCTAGATTGTTATTTTGATTGTTTGATCTCTTTGTGTTAATGGGTTCTCATAATTTCGATCATATTGTATTCATAAGGTAATCAATTAGGATTTGGAATTATGTTATGTAACGGGATTGTAATTATGGGTTACTTGGATTAAAATAATTCCTTTTGGAATTTTTTCTTGCAATGCGTCTCCAAGCAACTTGATACACAGTTCTCATGCCCAATAAATATTAAAGTGTTTTTATAGTTGTTTAGAATGAAAAAAGATCAATATATTTTGTGGGAGATATTTTGTTAACATTAAATTGACTTGATTCTTTTAACATTCATTTAGTGATAATCAAACTAAAAATTGTTAGATTTTTTTAGAACTCAAAAGTTTTATACATAATTTTTTTTTTTTTTTTGAGAAACATTTTATACGTAACTTATTGTATAGAAAATGATATTTGGATTTTTTTTTTTCTTTAAGTATTGAAATTGTAGTAAACACGTTTAATAGACTTTGTTTGTTGTTTGAGAACTTAGAATGTGGTGGAGTTGGGACATATTCCAACTCTATAAATGTGTAATAATCATTGCTTTGATTTATACAAATTTCTATAATTTTGATAATATATATTTTTCACCTTTACATTTTTTTGTTACATTCGTTTGTGTGATTATGGTTGGTAATAATTTCTATGCAATATATAGTCTTATTAATTGAATTTTGACTTTAACATTGTCCTATGTTAGTCATTATTCTTTGTAAGCTGTGAGCTATGTTTGGATGATAAGGTGCTATGTGTCATATTTCGATTGACATATGGCAAATTTCAACAATTAATTTCCCAATAATTATTGAAATTTGAAAATTTTCTTTTCAATTCAGAATAATTGTAAGTAAATAAGAACCAAATGATTATTTTTGGAAATTGCTCATGCTAATATCTTTTCATCTAATTATTTGAAATTTGTTAAAAGAATCTTAAATTTCCAAAAATTGCATTTGACAATGCAAAAATTCACCAAGATAAATTCTTTAACTAATGCACGATTAAAATATATTTAAGTTTCAAGACTTGCATTTCTTAATTTTAGATTGAATGTTTAAGGATTGTGTTCTTTGAAAAAATATGGATATAAGGTGGGCTTATTAAACTAAATATCTAATCATAAATATTCAAATTACAAACGTTACTATATATTAGATACAAATGTTTGACTATTCAGCCATCCAAATTGATTTCAACTTTTCATTTTCTTCTTTATAATTTCGAGTAATTATTAAAATTGAATAGTTCATTAACTTTTTAGTGGATACAATTAAAATTTCAAGAATAATCTACAGCCAAAGATGAGTTTTGTGTCTCTTCGTTTATTTATAGTTACAATGTTTCCCCTTCCAAGTTTTTAGTTTTTCACAACCGTATTTCTCTCTCACTCACACATCAATCATTTTTTATTTAAGCTTTACAATATATCTACCGATGTACATTCTAGATACGATCACCCCATCATTTACAACAAAAAAATTAGTTCAATACTATTTGTTCTTTAGATTTTTCAATCAAGCTTTAGTTTTCACCATTTTGAAAAGACATCGATTGTTTTTGTCAGAGATTTTCAAAGTTAAGTCGGCAACAGGATGACCATTGAGGTGAACAAAACGCACAAATAGAAATAAATTTTTTTTTTTCCTTTTCTTTTTGGTATTCTTACATTTAGTCTATGTGAAGTGATTTTGTTGTTTTCCTTCCCAAATTTTTTAATGATATTGACTTTTGTTACTCTCAATTAACTTGGAATTGGCAACACAATTTTAGTTAATCTGAGTTTTTTTGGTAAGTTTTTACTTTGCTTAGTTGATCATCTTTAAGGAAAATATCAAAAAAAGAATAAAACAAAATATAATTTACTCTAAAGCATCATTATGCTATTAATGTTTTTATGTATAGATACTTGAGGAACTTGTGATTATTTTCTTTTTTGGAATTCCAATTATTCTTTTGTCTAACCTTCTAGATTAATTTTTAGGGGTGCAAATGATAGCCTAGAGGAAAATACATTCTTTGTGGTGTCCCATATTTGTGGTTCAAACCCCAACATCCCCCCTCCACCACTATCTACCTATGAAAAAAAAAAAAAAAAGAAGGTTCGTGTTTGGGTTAGTTTGAATAACATTTTATGTCCCATTATTTACTTATATCTTTTATATATGCAATGCTTAATTCATATAACATTTTTGAATTAATCTTTGCCCCCCCCCCCCCCCCCCCCCTCTTAGTCTCTTTGTAATTTTGAAATTGCACAAATTCTGTTTCATAGAACCAGATTAAGCTTATGTTGTGGTAACAATAGAGACAATGCCTAAGGTGCCCCCACTTTTGACAAATTAAGCATTACACCACATCAACTCCTTAATGGGGTCGATTTCTATGATGAAGTCATTGGTATTTGTAATGTAAGCCTTAATGGAGAGTGAACTTTTAAATTCCATAAGTATGTACAACATATGGAACAGGAAAATGAATTTATTTTTACAAAGTTTTGAATAATAGTTTTTGAATAGTTTTGTATAACTACTCTATAATTGTTGTAGTTTAAATTTGTCAATGTCACCTTCATTTGGAAGAGAAACCATGAAAAACAAAGAGCAAACTAACATAGTTGATAGTGATTAAAAATTCTTTGATTAATTCCTCTTGGTTGAATGTGTACATTCCTTATAAAAAATATCAATATCACTAAGTTGAAGGTAGTATACTATTTAATCATTTTGCCAAAATTTTGTATTAAAGTTATAGAGTCTATCTTCTAATAGATGTTTGTGTTGGATGATTTATTTATCTATAATCGGTTATTCAAACTAAGAATTACACGTCATATGTTACTCTCTAAAGATCTTATTAGCTATATAGATGTTACTTTTGGATTAATGAGACAATATCAACAAAACGTGACTTTTATATAATTATATCTAGATGATATTGTAATGTTATGATGGATAGGTTGGTCTTATTTTACTATATAATCTAAGTAATCATATGATTTATGAATTTGAAGAGTTTTTTATTGCGGGATTTATTCAAATGTTCATATGATGAAAAACAAAATTTGTTTTTTTAATTTGATTTGATTTTATATTTTCACTTTATGATATATAATTTATTGATTAGGAGAAAGAACGAAATATTGATCTATATTTAGGAGAAAAATATACCTATAAGAGTTGATTCACATGTATCTGCATAGTAATTAACAAAGCATATATGATTACAACTTGGTCTAATAGTTCTCACACTATAAAATAAGAGATTACTTTTTTTATTGCATTGTGTTTCATATTTTTCCGCGCATTGCGCGGGTCTGCGACGAGTTTATTTTATTTTTAATACCTTAGGCCCAAATTTATTTAATCCATTTATTATTAATACCTTATGCCCTAGCCGAAAGTGTGGGTCCCACACGCGAGGACGCATGTGCTCGTAAGGGGGGTGGATTGTAGTGACCCAAAAAGGAGAGTCTCGCATTCCATGGAATCTCACATCGTCTAGGGAAGTACATGGGAATGTGTTTATAAGGAATGACCTCTCTTCCATGTACAGAGGCCTTTTCCCCCACTGCTGTGTGCTTTGGGGGAGAACAAAACCGTGAAGGGTATGAGCCCCAAAGTGGACAATATCTACACAGGTGGAGTGGGGTCGCTACAGATGGTATCAGAGCCATGCCCTAGCCAGAAGTGTGAGTCCCACACGAGAGAACGCGTGTGCTCATAAGGGGGGTGGATTGTAGTGACCCAAAAAAGGGGGTCTTACATTCCATAGAATCCCACATCGCCTAGGGAAGCACATGAGAATGTGATTATAAGAAATAACCTCCCTTCAATGTGCAGAGGCCTTTTCCCCCACTGTTGTATGCTTTAGGGGAGAACAAAACCGTGAGGAGTATGAGGCCCAAAGTCGATAATATCTACACAGGTAGGGTGGGGTCACTACAGAAACTCCTTTTTCATCCCTATATTTTGGAGTTGTTTTCAATTTGATACTTTGAAAAGTTTTCTACTTGGTCCTTGAGCTATTCAAAATGTTTTAATTACTGAAAAAAAAGTATAAAAAAATATTTCAACATTTTAAAAGTTCTGTGACATACACTGACATTAAATATATGCCTCAAGCCAGAATGAATCAGGGTGAGATTCAAAGTATATAGAACACAAAATTAAATGTGCTGAAATCACTAATTGAGTCACAGGTCTCATAATATCGAGTGAAGTAATCATACTTCGGAGAAGGATGCCACTGAAATCAACCTATAATGTCTTTAATTTTTCTTTTGTATGGCAATTAAAACAATTTGAACCTCACAACTAATAACATTGAGCAGTATAGATAAAGAATGTGCTTGAATCAACCAAAATAGATCTCCAAAGAGAAAATTGATCCCAACTGACCAATAAGGTATCTCCCAATCAATCCACAAAGAGCCCATTGAACCCCCAAACCTCACAACAAAAGGCAAATCAATCATATCTACCAAAAGGAAAATTCATTAACATTCAAGATTTCATTAGGATTCAAAACTATCATAAACTGATGAAAAGTATTAATGTCAAGTTATTTATATTTGGCCGGTAGCTTCATCACCCCCACTGTGAGGAATGCCACAAACACATCCATCTACCGCGCCACCTAACATTAATGTTAATGTTCAGTTGGTTTAACTACAGTTAAACTAATCATGAAATGAACACTATTCAACATCTGGATCCAAACACGCGTCCAAAGCTCTTTGTAGGCTTTTTACAATCTCAGTCATTGAGGGGCGATTTAAACCTTCAGGACTTACACAATTTACTGCTAGGTACCCAACATATGTCACTGCCTCCATTTCAAATGGGGTAGGTGGTGGTACTTTTAAGTCCAAAACCTTCTGAATTTCATCTTGGACAATGTATGGCACTACAAAATCAACGACATTCCATGGCACACCATTTTCATCTGAATGAATTGCGTTGTACCCGGACAACATTTCTAGCAATACTACTCCAAATCCGTACACATCACTTTTAGTTGTCAACTGTTGAAGCCTATAGTACTCAGGATCCATGTAACCAACAGTGCCTGCCGCAAGAAGTGAAAGGGGTGACTCAGCATCCATGGGGGCCTTCAAAGATAGGCCGAAATCAGTCACCTTGGCAGTCCATGTGGCATCTAATAATATGTTAGACGACTTGATATCGCGGTGTATGATTGGTGGAACTGCATATACGTGAAGGTACTCAATGCCTCTAGCTATGTCTAGTGCCACTTTAATCCGGGTAACCCATGACATTAGAGGAGTACTTGGAAGCTTATGTAGATGGTCATGAAGGCTACCATTTCTCATGTAATCATAGACCAATACATGCTCATTATCATCCTCACAAAATCCCAATAAGTGAAGAAGATTCTTGTGACTAAGGCGGGACAAAACTTCCAATTCACTTAGGAAAGCATTGTCATGGTACTCGCAATCGTTCACATATGATTCATATGGTTTAGACTTTGAAATTTCAGCTCGCTTAATAGCCACTACTCGGCCATCATTTAAAGTGGCACGGTAGATTGAGCCAAAGCTACCTGTTCCAAGCTTGTGATCTTCTGAGAAGTTGTTGGTGGCTTCAAGTAGCATTTGCAAAGGAAATTCTTTCTTACCCACAATTCCTATCAAGTCTTTGAAGCTTGTTGTTAGGAGTGTGCGTCTAGGAATTATTTGAATTGTCTCATCATTTTTGGAATTGTTTGTTCGTGACTTGGCTGTGGAAAAGAATGACAGAATGGATTTTTTTTTGGAATGAGAGAATTTCGGAGGTATTCCATTAGATTCTGCACTATTTCTGCTCTTCCACTTACGAAACTCAAACAAGTCTTTGAAGGTAATTTTTCGGATTGGGTGTATGGGGCTTGCTGATATTGAAGGATCAGTGGGAATTATTTCATGATTTTCAGAATTACTACTATCTGATTGAGACCTGGCTGGTGGGAAGAATGACATTATGGAATTAGAATAAAGAGCTAATTTTGGAGGTATTTCGTTGGATTTTGAACTAGCATCAGTTTCAGTGTCAGAGTTGTAGGCTGGGAAGAGTGATGCAATGGAAAGCTGCTTAGAGAAGTTTGGAATTGGGTTTGTTGTTCCATTCCTTACCCAACTGCCAGGGTCTGAGCTGTTGTTGGCAACAAATTCTGCTACCAAAAATATCAAAATATGATAAGAAAATATTTAATTCTCATTTAATTAGCAAAAGAAGTTAAAACTTTGTTTTTATAATCTAAAAACAGAGTAATCAAACTGGTCAAACTGGTTACAGTGTAACCAATAAGCATGTGGCAAACACTACAATTACTAAATAACAAGAAGTGCACAGTATATGACCTGTAGCATAGGAAACTATAACAATTAAACTATTTTTGTTTATGCAGACTGTACAAGAAATTCAGCAGAATGCTTACTGCTTTGTTCAATTCTTTGACACTCACCCTCATGATAGAGAATGGGAGCATGGATTTGATCACAACCATCTTAGAGAAAAGCGTTGAATATACCAACATGAAGTAGCTTTATATTATAGTCCCAGCTTGTACCTTGTCCCTCATGGCAATCTATTTCTATCTGTTTAATTTATTCATGAAAACTGGATTGAACCCATATGAAGGGCTGCCAGATTGTCACTTAATAACAAAGTTGGTTGAGAAGGAGAGACATCGTGGTGCGAACACCAGAATTTTGATCAGAGCATTGCATTTATTGTGATTATAGTATTTATTTCTGATTTCAGCATTTTAGGTTATTTCTTAAAAAAAAAAAATAGAATTAAGAAATTCACAAATCAATGGAAAAACATAAATACTATCATCTTCTTGCAAAGAAATTAATAAGAAAAAAAAAAAAACTAATTTCAATTATCTCAAGAGGAGATTAAGAGCATCCATATCAACTCATGCAATAATTTTTGTCTATTTTTAGCACAAGAACTTACTTCTTCTATTTTACTTACCCACTTTTCAAAATTCTCACATCAAATTATTTATTCCAAACTCTATTTCATTAAAATATCTAATAGATTCTATGTGAGTTACCATAGCTATTTCACCATTTGGAAGTTCCTCAACATAATGCTTTACAAATGTGATTATGATAAGTAGAGCAATAGAATGTACATTGTGATTTGTAGCCCTAGCATCCATAACACAAGTATCACTTTCATATGCATGTCCATTAACCACTATTTCAGAAAATATCAAATGCCTCAATTCACAACTGAAATTAGGACTATGAAAGTTCTGCCAAAAAGGAAAATTACCTGCCATAAAAGTGGAGTGAGTGGCTGGCTGAATTACATTGTTGGCCATGTGAACTTCTTTATTAGCACAATCAAAATTGACTGACTGAATTTGAGTTCCAAGCATAGCCAAGGATTGTTGGCATTGCTCTTGAGTCAATGAAAATGAAGTAGAGGCAGAAGTAGAATTTTTTTCTACTTGTTCATCTTGATGATTGACTTGGTGTACCATAGTGGACTTCTTTCCCTTTGGCTTGAAGCTAGGAGGGTAGCCATAAATCTTGTAACACTTCTCAACAGTGTGACCCATCATTCCACAGTGATTGCAGGTGGAATTGTTTTTCCCCTTAGAGTTCTTGTTACTGCTGTTTCCTGCAAGATCTAAATTTTTTTCCACACTGCATTCCCTTTCTTCTTGAATCAATAAAGAGTAAACTTCATTGATGGATGGGAGAGGATCCATCAACAGAATTTGTGCCATAACTTGAGAATAGGATTCATTAAGTCCCATTAAGAATTGCATCACTAAATCTTGATGTTGAAGATCACTGAGTTTTTGACCTAAGTTACACGTGCAAGATCCACAAGAACACACTGGAAAAGGTTGAACATTTTGCAATTCATCCCATAAAACCTTCAATTGAGTGAAATATGAAGTAATTGATGATTTTCCTTGAGTAATACCAACAATATCCTTCTGTAATTGAAAAATTCGTGGTCCATTTCCTTGTAAAAATCTCTCCTTGAGATTGTTCCAGATTTCAAGAGCAGTGTCCCTATAGATTATACTTGTAGCAATTTCTTGAGAAACAGAATTGACGATCCATGAAGCAACCATTTTGTTGCAGTGAATCCAAGCTTGAATTGTTGATGGTGATTTGACCATTGGAGATGAGAGAGTCAATGTGCCATCAATAAACCCCAACTTGTTCTTGGCAATCAATGCCATTCGCATTGATCTCGCCCAAGTTGGGTAATTCTCTCCCACGAGAGCTTGATACACAAGCATAGCACCAGGGCTCTCTTCATGGTGCAGGTACAGAGGATTTGATGGATCATCCAAGATGGATGAGCTTCGTGAAGAGGATGAAGAAGTTGAAGTTGAATCCATTGAAATGGAAGTGTTTTCAACTTGCTGCTCTAACTATATATTGAAATGCGACAAGAAAATATCTAATTTTCATAAATTAGGAAAACAAGTTACAAATCTGTTTTTATACTCTAAGAACAAAGTAATCAAATCGGTTAATTACAATACGACAGAATTGACAAGCACGATAACTACTTACTAACAAAAACATACAAATCTATAACAATTAAACTATTGTTTTTTTAGTAGAATGCTTGCTTTTGTTTCAAATCTTTAACCAAAAAAAAAAAAAAAAATTACGAATACAAAACCATGAATTGCAATTACATATTTAGATACTAAAATTTTCTTGTCTAACTCAAAATTATTTGAAGCTTACTTGTATCAATTTAGTGCTTCTGCATATTGATCCAGGACAAAAAATTTCTGGGAGATTGACATAATTGAATTGGGAGAGAGAGAGAGAGAGAGAGAGTTTGAAAGAATTGAGTATCAAAATTGGGAGATTGACATTTGAAAGTTTCAGCAAAGATATACTTTCTACTTTCTCACGCAAGTCCACTTTCCAGAAGAAATAAAAGAAAGAAGAGGAAGTTCGAGGAAGTTCCTCCTGCGCTGAACAATGTTAATTTACCCTGTCTGTCATCTTCTCTTTCCTCCCGCTATTTTTTTTTTTTTTTTTTGTCTTGACCTGATCAAGTTATTTCTCAAGTCTTTTTGTCCAAGATTCTTTTACTCCAATTCCATGTCTAACACGTGTAGGGATAAAAAACTTAATTTTCACCGATCCACCGTTATTATATTTCCTTGTTATATTCTTTATACTTCTAAAATTTTTAAAAAATTAAAGGTTAATAGTTATGTTATCAATAAATTATTTTTTTTAGAAAAGTTAGTAAATTGTTTAAATTGTAATTTTTTGTAGTTAAAAATTATGCATAAAATATAATCTTATAGATTATGTAGTATGTAGAGTCAATTTTTGTAGCCCAAGCCCACGAAGTACGGAGTGTGGGCCCTATGAACCCAAGACAATGAATTTGTAGAGCGTGGGTGAAAGAACTGGGCCAGATATGAATTAAACAAGAGTTGGTTATAGTATTAGCGAATAATCTAACATGCAATCACGTAAAAACCACGGTAGACTTAATGTCCGAAGAGGAGTTTTATTGATAGAAATTAGGTTACAAGTTCCAAAGTTACAGTAAAATGATTTTTTGTTCTTCTCCCTCTTTTTCTCCTCCTTTTTCTGCCAAGGGCTCTTCTTCTTTATATAGTCTCTTTCCTAATCATCCCAACCGTCCACTTGTCTTCCATCTGCTAACATACTTGAGTGTAGGTCATATCAAGTATCTTCTCTAGTTTTTTGGGAGTGGCGGTAGTTGAGATTGCACTGTTCAAGGGTCTTCTCCACATAAATGCGACCAGAAAAGTTGCTGCAGGGCATTAAATGCGGTGGTGGCAGCTTTTCCTTGAGATATTTATTCATCGTTATCATCCCCAGGAATGCCCAGAGCTTACTTTTGTTACCAAAATCGCCAGGAAGGATATTCGGGCATTCTGTACGTTTATTTGATCAGAATTATTCGTATTCGAGGAGTAAAACCTCCTCGGACAAATGATGACCTCTTCGGATTGTACTCTTCCACCATCTCTGGGTTGGTTGCCCTCAGGTGAACTCTATCCCAACCCGTTACTACTCTTCAGATATAAAGTAAATTAAAAAATAAGGCCCCAGGCCCAATTGGTAAATCTGGGCTTTTACCCCCCACATAGTAAATAATTTCTGATTAGCACAAAATTTGACATGTGTATTAAGAACGTAAAAAACATGTAATTTAATGGTTAGATTTTTGAAATATGTAATAATGCTAATGATATTAATAAAACTATATATATATATATATATATATATATACATATATAAAGTAAGTTGGCTATTAGGCTAGGTCACCCAACCTGTTTAGTATCTAATTAATATTTATTTAGTATTTGTTTACCGTGAGTATCCAAAATGAAGTGGAACAATGTATTTGTTCACTATCTCACCTTTTATGAATAGGTGCAAGTGTTTCTATAAATAGATGTCCCTCATTTCATTTTAATTTGTATATATATATATATATATATTTTGCTTGCATGCATGCATGGAGTCATATTTTGAGAAAGGGAGACACGAACACGATTATGTAGTGGTGGCTTTAGGAATTTTTTTTAGAGTGGTCATTAAGAAATTTAAATTACCACAATATTTTTATTGGTACCATTTTTTTAAAGAAAAATGAAATTAGAAATTATTTTTATTGAATAGGTTGAATGAGTTACAAAAATTTTATCCTTTTGTTTTATAATAAGCTTTTTGTTGAATAATTTTTTCACTTCTTGTTGTTTGGCAAGGGCGGTGCCACCTTATGGCCAGGGTGGTCCTAGGACCACCCTAACCTGGGAAAAAAAAATTTACATAATAATTTAAAATTTTATATTTATCTACCTTCAAAAAAGGTTTTGGGAACACCCTGAATTTTTTTTTTATGCTAATAAAATTAAATTTTGTTTCATAATTTGAGCAACTTAACAATATATTAGGGTCTTTCAAGCAAAAAGAATTACATGCTTTTATATTCTTTTAAGTCTATACTATGGCTTTACTTTTAGTTTTTACTTTACCTGACACATTATCATTGTACGACTACTTTTCTCAAAAATATTATAATATATATTATACAGCTAATTGGTAAAAGTCACATAAATTTAGTTTTTTTTCAATGTACAACTACTTTTCTTTTTTCTATTTCCAATAATTTTGATTAGATAAAAATAGTAGTTTTAGTTAATTAAGTGAATAAACTTAAAAAGTTGCTTAATTTTTATATAACATCAATTAATTCATTATATATATATATATAAAATAAACTTTTTATTTTTATGATTATAATTAAACATGTGATTGTCCATTGTAAGGAAATTTGATTAAATTTACACCAAAAGTGTCACTAAATATTATGTTTTTACATTTTGCTATCATATTATTAGTATTAAACTTATTATATTTTTATTTATATAATTTAAAATTTTATTAATTATATTATTTATGACGTCACCTGTTCGACCATTGGTCAGATCTCAGTCCGACCAAAAAACTATGGAAAAAACCAAAAAAAAAAAAAAAAAAAACTTGAACGAAAATCTAGAAAAAAAATAAAAATAAAACCATTAACAAGGCTCAAACCAAATGCCAATAGAAAAGCACAGTACAAGATGAATCTCATCTCAGACTAAGACTATCGCTACTCCAACACCAACACGATTATGTTTTTAATTCAACAAATATATATATATATATATATATATATATTTAAATCCTCACTGCGCCTCAGTGCCTCGCGGATTCACAAATAATTAAACAATTTAAACTAAAACTAAATCAAACTTAAATGCTAAAAGGCAATAAGAAACTCACTTACTCTCCCCAACCATCGCTGTCCATCCCTGTTTAGCAAGACTAACAACAACTACAACCGAACTCCACAAGCTTTATGTTATATTCCTATTCAAAAACACTTACTTTGCTTGTTTTTTTTTTTTTTTTAATTGTTGTTGTTGTTGTTGTTATTGTCAATATATAAAATTTTCTTTTTATTAGATTGTGTAATTTATGCTTCTTGAGGAATACCCTGATAAAAATTCCTAGTGCTGCTATTGTTGTTTGGTTTAGTCTTGTTTTTGTTTGGTTTATGTTTGTTGTTATTTTTGCTTATATTTATTGTTGTTATTTAAGCTTTAAAAAATGCAGGGATTAAGAATTATTTTTGGAGGCAAAATTAATTTTGGAGTAATCTTACGTCCACAACATTTTTACAATAAATCTTATGCAAAAAACTATTATTGGTGGGTAAAAAAAAAAATTAGTATTTGGCCCAAATTAGAATTAATAATAGCTTACTACATTAAATTTGTTGTAAAATTATACTGAAAATGTTGTGAATATAGTAGCACTACTCTTATTTTTGTTGAACCCAAATTTTTGTAATTCTCAAGTTAGGGTGTTCAAAATTGTTATTAGACTAGTTACAATAAGTTAGTTTAGCATATAATATTTTTTTTAACAAGTGTATATATACATTTTTTTGCAAGTTAGGGTGGTCCTGTGACCACCCTAACTTGCATGTAAAGTCGCCACTGCGATTATGTTTGATATGCATGGAACCCTAACTTGCATTTAGAGCCACCATTGCGATTATGTTTGATATGCATGGAGATATTGTAGATTAAACTTTCTAAATATGTTACAAATGATGAAATAAGTAAAGTAGGGAAATAAAAAGGATACGATTGATGTAATCCCACAAATTATATCAATTTGACATTTTATGGAAAATAATAATACTAATAGCTTCAAAAATTTTCATCCAAGTGAAAGTTAGAATGGGATTTAACTTTAGAAAGAAGGAATAACTAGCAATCACTTAAGTGAGGTTTTAAATATTACTAATTAATTTGCTTTAAAAAAATTGATTTAACTATAAAATCAAATGAATAGTAAATAGACTATAATAGAAACATATAATTTTTTTAAAGAAAAAATCATTTTTTATATACAAGATAGAAATTTTATTTTAGCCTAATTCAAGTGTATATATATGTGAAGCTCTTTCCTAAGAGATTTGAATCTCATCTCTTACCCCCATACCCTATAAGCACTTATACCTATGGAGTGAATAATGCATGCAGTGATAATAGAAATATATGGTTAATCATAATAATAGATTGTATTATAATCACTTACCTTTTAAAGTAATTTAAAACTAGTAACTAATATTTTGATAACATCTTTTCTAAGATTTTTTTTTTTTTTTAAAACAAGAAATAAGGTTTGTACTAAATCAGGAATATATTTCCTTCTTGAGTGCATTGCTGCCATTAAGGACTCTTTTCCTTGGGTTCTCAAATGAGTTGCCAATCGTCAAGACACAGGGAAGTATGAAAAATGCCCCATGGATTGCACCTTGCTCCAGAAGTTGCAGAGATTGATTTGCAAACCTTTTTTCCCGTGGCCCATATCATCTACAATATAGTGGGCCAAAAAACTTTTTTTTTTTTTTTTTTTTCATCCCATGGTTTTGGGAGTTAATCGAAGACAAGAATTAGTCCCCTTTTCTTTGGGCTTTTATGTTTTAAATCCGACCCACTATGAAATGAAAGCCCACTATGGTGAGGACTTGCATTGCCAGCGAACAGCATTGAATTGAGAGGGTAGGCGCGCGCTGTGTTTTTTTATTATTCAACTAGCCGCCGCCTTTTGTTTACCTCCTTCTCTAGGGTTCTAGTGATAACCCTTCTCTATAAAATAAAAGAGACCTGTTAGCCCACGGTTAGAGCAAAATTGTTAAGGGGCAGACTTCGCTGCTGCTACAGGTGATTTTTTTCCCTTTGATAAGGAAATAATCATAGTAATACCATAGGCTTCACCCGTTAGCCTATTCTCAGACTGACGGTTCATGTAGCGATGGAAAAATACGTGCCGACGGAAATAACATCCCATGACGGGCTCGAAGGGCTAATTATGTTCAAAAGGCTGATGGGCATTCGTTGTTGAAGTGAAGCCGACGGTTAAGAGGCCGACTGTTAAGAGGCCGACGGTTAAAGTAAATCCTTTGCTTGGCCACCACGCTAAAAAATAGAGTCCTATAAGGAAAGGGCTCCGCAATCTATGCTCACATGGATTCCTATATGGAAAAGACTTCTGCTCCAAGGAAGAAAGGTCAACCCCCTACTACTATAAAAGCCCCAATACCCTCACAAATCGAGGTACGCATAATTAACCCCTCTCTAGCACTCTAGAGTTGAAAAAAGTTCTAACTTGACCTTCGGAGGGTATTCGGCCGGCACCACACCGGTGCTCTCTATAAGATCTTCTCTTTTCATTGTGCAGGTGTCATTTCGAGAGCACGAGCGTTGTGCAACCCACTGTTGATATTTTCGACATCATTACCCTTTTTTCTCTCTGTGTGTTTGCCTTCTTCTTCTTAGAATAATGTACTTAATTTCTTTAATCCTTCTACTTCTCTACTCTGAGATATAGCTTTTTTCTTATTTTCTTTTCTTTGAGCATGATGTTGATCTCTTTCTTTTTTATTCGTTAGCTTAGAAGAGAACAAGCTGCTCTGCTCTGCTTGATCGTGTAGTCATCAAGTAGAAGAAATTTGAGTTGAAAGGTATTGAGCATCGAAATTCTCCTTGCTGTCTGCTTCTTTCAACGCATGATTTCCCGCTATAAATCCCTGTTTGTCTTTTTGCTGTTGTTTCTTATAATATACTATATTACTCGAACACATTCCTCCCCCTTTTTTTTAATGGCTGAAAGTCAATGCCGCTCCTAACAATAAATAAACCATGAACACTAAAAAGTTTTTTTTTTGAAAAAAGACATAATATAATTTGAACACTAAAAAGATTTTAAAAAGAAGACATAATATAATGGGAAAAATACTAGTAGACAGTGTACATGCATAAGGGTAAGTGCACTGTGCCACTGTACATTAGTTGAGGAATCTGAGAATTTTATATTCTTCTCTGTCGTTCTCTCTCACCCTCTGACACAAACACACACAAAGAGACGGTGTGAGCGAGATGTGAGAGCTGAGGTGAGGTGTAATGTAATATGACCTAGGCATTGAATTCAAGGTTTGATACTGAAATGGCACAGGTTATCTGCTCTAAACATAAGGAATTGCATTTCTTTCATGGTTCGTTGGATTTCTGATCTTTCAATTCTCTTGTCTGTTCTTAATTTTACCTTTCTTTTCTTTTTCTTTTAATTGCTCAAACATGTCTAACTCTTCATTTTATATATTTCTAATAAACCCTTGGAAATGTTTCAGATATCTTACTCCTTGCTTTATTTTATTCCAAATTTACAAGTGGCCAATATTTTTATTATTATTATTATTATTTGTGCGGTAAGTTACTAATGTGTAATTCCTTCCCAATGGTTATATTTACTTGGAATCTCATAAAACTCATCTGTTATTTTGTTGCATATTATATGTTTACCTTGAGAATTACTTGGTGGCAGAATGAAAGTTTTTTTTTACTGTTCACTTGTGAGAGATTACACTCTAAGTGTGTTTTTGTGAGTATGCATGTTTTAAATAAAATGAAATAAACTTTTATATGAGAGAAAACCCTATGTTTATCTTGTTGACAACATAATTATGTATGTAGAAATTGAGGAATAAAGCAAACTAGCAAACATCTAGTGCAATGGGAGACAATAGTGGTGATGAATATGTGTCAGTTGGTGTAGTACCTCCTCCTAGGATAGATAACTTCAAAAAAGTTTCACTTTTGCCTCTTGTATTCCTCATATTCTACGAGGTTTCTAGGGGACCATTTGGGGTCGAGGACACTGTTGGAGCTGCTGGTCCTCTTTTAGCCCTTCTAGGCTTCTTGATCTTCCCATTCATATGGAGTATTCCTGAAGCATTAATACCTGCAGAGATGGGTACCATGTTTCCTGAGAATAGTGGTTATGTGGTTTGGGTTTCAACACCATTAGGTCCTTATTGGGGATTTCAACAAGGCTGGGTGAAATGGCTAAGTGGCATTATTGATAATGCACTCTACCCAGCTTTATTTCTTGATTATTTGAAGTCGGCAATCCCAGCTTTAGGTAGTGGTTTACCAAGAATCCTAGCCGTGTTAGCTTTGACTGTTGTCCTCACTTACATGAACTATAGGGGGTTAACCATTGTGGGATGGCTTGCTATTCTTTTAGGGATTCTCTCAATTCTTCCTTTTGTAGTTATGGGGCTTGTGGCGATTCCAAAGTTGGAGCCTTCCAGATGGTTAGAGGTAAATCTACGTGATGTGGATTGGAATTTATATTTAAACACTTTATTTTGGAATCTTAATTATTGGGACTCAATAAGCACACTTGTTGGCGAGGTGGACAACCCAAAGAGAACTCTTCCAAATGCTTTGCTTTATGCTCTGATATTGGTAGTTCTTGGATATTTCTTCCCTCTTTTAATTGGTACAGGCGCTGTTCCAGTCAACCGGGAGTTGTGGACTGATGGGTATTTCTCGGACATTGCTAAAATTATTGGGGGAGTTTGGTTGAGATGGTGGATCTAAGGAGCTTTAGCAGTGTCAAATATGGGGATGTTTGTAGCTGAGATGAGTAGTGACTCTTTTCAACTTTTGGGTATGGTGGAACGGGGTATGCTACCTGAGTTCTTCGGCAAGAGGTCTCCTTATGGAACTCCATTGATAGGGATTTTATTCTCAGCTTCTGGTGTGTTCTTGCTATCATGGCTAAGCGTCCAAGAGATTGTAGCAGCGGAGAATTTCTTGTATTGTTTTGGAATGATTTTGGAATTTATAGCATTTGTATGGTTACGGGTAAAACATCCCACTCTATATCGGCCTTACAAGATACCTAGGGGAACAGTTGGAGCCATTCTTTTGTGTATTCCTCCAACCATATTGATCTGCACTGTGTTGGCTCTTTCTACACTTAAGTTATTTCTTGTAAGTATTGTTGCTGTGATGATTGGACTTGTGATGCAGCCTTGTCTCAAGTATGTGGAGAAAAAGAGATGAATCAAGTTCTCTACTAATTCTAACCTCCCAGTTTTAACAGGAACCCTCATGGCGCCATAATCAAGTTGACATAGTATTTATTGACCACTAAAATGCAAAGACTTACTTTCAGTATTTACAAAATGTTGGAATGAAGGATTGTGATTCTAGTAATCTTTGAAATAAGTTATTACTTGTTGGAGAAGCATCTTTGGTTTGTTAATGCTATTCATTTTTTCTATCTTGTGGTTGCATATTGAATCTTATGATTTTTTATTATTATTATTTTTTTTCTTTTCGAGAAGAAAAGAAGAAGAATCAATCTCAGGATTTTTATTTAGAAGAACTTAGATTTTATTTTGCTGATCTTCTACACTGTTAAACCAAGTAAAACCTTGAATCAATTCGGAAATCGGAAAACAACATGAAAAAAATACAATAAGTAGAAGGGTATTGCATTGTAATCAATGTAGATTGCCAAAGTTTCTGACACAGGCCAAAATTTTCTTTGCCCCAAGCATAAGCTTGCATAATTGGCCAGAGCATTAATGCTGGTTCTTTATCTCATACAACCTTTTGGACTTGGCCTCTTTGATGTGCGCTTGGGACTGGCAAGAAGAAACGTTAAATCAATGATCAATAATAGATTTGTACAAATCCTCAGTACTACTTTTTATGTTCCACAAATCACAACTTATTATGTATTTGTTTAGCTTTCCTTATAAAATAGTCAAATTTTAAAATAGAAAAGAAAAAAAAAATGATAAATTGTAATTGGTGAAACATAAAGTGGAACACAAAAAATAGTTCAACAGATTTGTATTCATTTGTCAGTGCGTGTGTACGCAGTTCACATAGCATGTGTTTAAGGTATAAGCATTCTAGCAGAACGAAGACTTTGCTCATGATTATGAAATCCCATTTTTTGAGGAATCTCTCATTATTTTTCTCTCTATTTTTACGCTATTTTCAAAGAATACCACCTAGTTGATCTAGAATTTCTTTGTGAACTTTTTGGTAAAATTTTTTATGTGAATATTATTTGTTGTAGATTTGAATTAATAAATATATATATTATAGAAATAAAAATATACTATTAAAATCATTATGATGGTGTTATCATCTCTTTTTTCCTTTTTTGTTCTTTGTTATTAGTAGGCTCTTGGATTTTGTTGGCCCTAATTTACCCAAATGTTATACGTACAATTTCAGTGTAGACCAGTCCTCAGTGCAGCCTTTGTTGCTTTGTCTTTTGAGATTTTCGTTTTGCTTATGTGTTTGTCCTGAATGAATGTCTCTATTATTGTCAATTTCTTTTCGTTTACCTTTGGGTTCTTTGAAATTGTTGCACTTTTCAAATCTAAATCTAATCTCTGATTATTAAAGTTGGATACATGGTATAATTTCAAACCTAAGACCAAAACACCATCTTTTTTTCACAGTCCTGTGGTCTGATCTTATAAACAAATGGTGGACGTAGGTAGGGCCTATAAATATAACAATTTCATTCAATTGTTACTTCAAGAAAAAGAAATGGATAAAAGCTCTCAATAAGTGATTAATTCTGATTATTTTTTACCAAAAGGTAGGCCTTCTTGTATGTTGTCATGTATGAGACTTCAGCGTGTTGGATTCAACTTCCCAATTTAACATTTTTTCTTACTATTTGCAACCATACAAGGTGCTAACAATTTGCATGCAATAAAATTTTAATTATGCTCACTTAACAGTTATCACTTCAAAGTGTGACCGTGCACACTTTTGATATGTTGAAGAATAAATGCAGAGTTATTAAAAAACATGCTATCTTGTCTATTTCATGTACAAAGACTTATTGTATTTGCTACCATGGTTCTTCATAATTTTGTTAGAAAACATGATAAGGTTGATGAGGAGTTCAACATTTATATTCATAATTCAATTTAGGTGACATATACTTGGTGGGTTGAGTGCTTTGAACAATGACATTTCAACGAATGTGTTGTGCCCACAATAATGTCCCCATCAACAATATGTGTGAAGCTCTCTCCTAAGAGATTTGAATCCTACTCCTTGCCTCCCACATTCCACAAGCGCTTATATTTGTGAAGTGAACATCCAACCATGGGTGGGCGGTGGTAATAGAAACATATGGTTAATCATGGTAATAGATTGTATTATAATTAGTGACCTTTTAAAGGAATTTAAAAGTAGTAACTAATATTTTGATAACATCTTTTCTAAGTTTTTATTTTATTTTATTTTATTTTATTTTATTTTTTTTGAAATAGCATTGTCTCCAAATACGTTTGGAGCCCAAGATTCCAAAAAAAAGATGACATGTGTTCCGTCATGTGCAATACGCAAATGACTTATGTGCGTTACACAATTATGATTGTGTGTGAGTTAAAATTATTTTCTCATATCTCAAATCATCATAACATGTAGACACCTTTGCAATCTTGCAATGTTTTTCACACACAACACGCAATATTCTTTGCTACTCTTGATACATGTGCAGGTATAATGTGATTTGGTCATCACAAGGTTTACATATGTTAATGAATGCTCACTAAATTGAAATATAAAATTGGTTAGACTTGTTTAGTGTGTGTGTGTGTGTGTGTTTTGAGATCTATGTGCTTAACATTTTTTTGTTGAGAGTTGATTTTGAGAGGTTAAAATGTTGTTTGAATCCTTGGTTGAGTTGCATGCTTGATTGCATTCTTATCTATGTTTTTTCCTTCTTGAAAAACTATTTTTAAGTAATCTCGACAGCTCCTCGACACCTCTTGACACCTGACTTATCTATCGAGCTCTTTAGCTGATTTTTATCACAATCTTGACACCTCTCGATAGCTAGATTGATCGAGCTCTTCAGCTGATTTTGATCTTCGATCAATCCTTAATAGTTGGCTTGACAGATAGGGCACGTGTTTTAAACCTCGACAGCTCCTTGACACATCCCGATCGATCGAGCTTTATGAGGTTTCTATATATTCGTTCCTCGCGATTTCTGATCTTACTTTCCTCGATCTCTCTTGACAGATTCTGACTTTTCACCTCCCAAAACTTCTCTCACTCACTTTCAACCTCTTCCTCAAGGATTCTTCAAGCTTATTCAAGTTTTTCTTCACTTGGTAAGTTTCAAATCCCTCATATTCATGCATTTCAAGCTTTGTAACCTAAGTTTTGGGGATTTTTGCAAAATTTGGGGTTTTTTCAAAATCAAAGAGGTTTTTGTGAAATTTTTGGGATGGGCTTTGAAGATTTGATCTTAAAAACTTTGTACATTGCATCTCATGAGCATTATAATAGTATTGTCATGCATTTAGATGTGTGCAACTGATTGTGTGCTGGTAGGATTGGATTGGGCTGAGCCCATGATGCTTTTTATATTGCATGTCACATGTTCATGCATTCCCATGCATATGTTCCTTCTTTTCAATATATCTTGATATATTTGAACTGTTTTGAGACTTTTTTGATTCTCTCTCTCTCTCTCTCTCTCTCTCTCTCTTATTTGCGTTAGTCTATGTCTATGGCACCCAAACGCAAAGCATCCTATTCCCTCACATGTCCGATTCCATAATGAGAAGGCCAAATCAGACTTCTTTGAGAACTTATCTTGACGAGGCATTCATTCTGAACGCCAAGTCATCTTGTTAGACTTCTCCAACACCAACCTACCCGCTATCATCTACAGTAGGGGATGGGGGCCACTGTGTGATGCCCCGATCACTTGTCCATTTATGCTAATTCAGGAGTTTTACTCCAACATGCATGGATTTGATTTTTCAGTACCTCATTTCATTACTCGCGTTCGAGGTACATGCATAGCTGTCACACCGCAGATTGTTGTGAATGTGCTTTGTGTCCTCAGGGTAGAGTTTCCTGACTACCTTGATTGTGATCGTCTTAAGACTGTGTCTAAAGACGAGCTTATCTCTGCTTTTTGTGAACACCCTTTTGATTGGGGTGAGCGTCAGTTCACTTACTGTTCGGGCTTTACAAAAGGCCCTCGATTTTTGAACATGGTTATGACTTTTGTTCTTCACCCTCTCTCTCACTATAACTCTATCACAGAGCCTCGTGCTCGGTTTTTGCTTTCCCCTCTTGAGCATCTCACTATAGATTTTCCTTCTCACTTCATTCTGTCTATCATAGATGTCCATAGGGATTCGACGACTAGTGATAAGCTCATTTTCCCTTCGGCTATCACGAAGATTTTACGCCATTTTTCTGTTCCCTTTCCAATGTTCGACCACTTCACCTACATGTGTGCCATAGACGCCGTTACCGTTAAATGGAGCGAGGCGCAGTTTCGGTCGAGGCAGTCTGGGTCAGCAGCTCCTCCCACCCGTTCAACTCCATCCATATCCGGTCCCTCCTCTTCTACGAGCGGTGTGACTCTCGAGGACATCATGACGTAGCTTCAGCTCATGGATGCTCGCCTCGACACTCTCAGTAATGAGTTGTGTTAGGTGAACACACGTGTGAGTCGTATTGCATGACAGTAGGCGATCATGGGTGGCTTCGTTACTTCTTCTCCACCTACTTTAGAGGCTTCTGAGGTTGAGGATGAGGATGATAATGATGATGCTACTACTTCAGATGATGAGGATGATGGAGATGCTACCTCTTCCGGTATAGATGAGATGTTTACTTGACACTCTTGCCCTTTGTCACTCATGAGAAAAAGGGGGAGTAGTTTTAGATATGAAAGTATTCATACTTAGGAGGAGAGTTAGTATAGGACCATTTTGTTAGGGGAGTGTTGATTTTTGAGGGATGTAGTGAGGCTTATATGTATCTTTTTCTTTTCTTTCTATTTGAGATATATTATTCTTGTACATGGGTCTTGTGACCATTTTTGATATACATTGTACTTATATTGCTTTATATGTTGATGTATGTTTCTTTCACCTACCCTTACATGTGTTGTTTCTTTTCTTTCTTTATGCACATGCTTCTTATTACGTGTATGCAATCTATTATTTCTATTTTAAACAAAGATGCCTTGATGAGTTTTGTTTAAAGTATTTCAGAAATACAAGTTGTCAAATTCTACTTGCCATAAACTCTCTTCTTGCAAAGTTTTTCAAGAGTTTGTGTTAGGATAGATTTTATTGTATTCAACAAGTGAATATGAGTTGAGTGATTTATGACGTCTCTCATATGTTCATTTGTTTGTTGTAGTTTTGTCACAGATTGCCAAAGGGGGAGATTGATAGGACATATGTGATTCACATGTTAGGAACATATGTCACTATTTTATGTAATTGACTAATTATTTGACAAAACGCACTTGTATTTGGGTAGATCGAGGATGTGTTTAATACTTCAAGAAATAAGGTTTCAAGATCAAGTGTTAAAACTATGCAAGTCTGTCCAAGATTCAAGTTGAAAAGTGTCTGTCATTAAAGCTCAACAGCTAGCATCTAACGAGCTTTGAAGAGCTGTCTCAGCCCGTGGCTCGACAGCAGCTTGACATATAGGGTATCTGTCGAGATTTATGAAACTCAGATTTTCAAGTCTGTTTTTCATCTAATCCGTGATTAAGTGTTTAGGCTTTCTTTTCTCACAACCTTAGACATATAAAAAGATTATTTTAAGGGCCGTCAAAGGAGACACAAGTTGCACAAGTGTTGAGCAAAGTTTGTTCATACAAATTGTGACTGGAGACAGAATTTGCCCTAGTTCATCTCTCTTGTGAAGAAGCTGCTGTGTTTGTGCACCGTAGGGTTTTGTAACCAAGCAACTTCTTGATCTTCATCATGTGATGAACTGAAGAACTTTGGAGCCAACAACCTTCTCTAGTTGATGATTGAAGTTGCATATTGGGATCCGCGCAATTGGTTAGTCACGTACTGGGAGCTGTGCATTAAAAGGAGAGATTGTCACTACAAATTAAGTCCAATTGGGTATTGAGGTAAGGGTTCAACTGTAGGTTGGTATAAGGTACTGGGATTCCTTTACTTGTAACAGCTTGTTGTGATAATAGTTCTCGGGAGTGGTGACCTTAAAATCACCCGGTGGGGTTTTTGCCGTGTTGGTTTTCTCTATTCGAAAACAAATCACTTTGTCAATTTAATTTCCACTGCATACTTAGTTTAATTGGTGATTTGTTTGTGCTACCACACGCTTTGCATGTTAATTTGATTAATTAATATACTTGGCTAATTAATCAATTAATTCATCACAAGGGGTTAATACGTTTTTGGCCTATCAACTTTTATTCACCCCATAATTGTCTGTAACTCTTACCTCTCTATTTTATAATTCTGTAGTTCATAGCTTTATTTTTATTTGTTAGGTCCTAATTTGGAAGACCAATTTTACAGTCAATTTTGATTGTGTTTGTGGTTTTGGATCCCTGAACTTAATGCTGACACTATGAAATGAAACAATTTCAAGACCTGCCCAACAGTCACCACCAATATATATGAGTACCTTCTTTTCTCATTCTTACTCTCATTGGAAGACTAGGAATTTTTTTTTTTTTTTTTTTAATTTTTCATTGGATTTGATATATGTCATTTTCTCAATCCAAAAAAAAATTCTTATTCAAATGGAAATTTCGCCTTCCATATGGATGGATGGAAGGTACACCTATCATTCAAAACTAATCGACCATTGTAAATTATGCTATGACTACATTTGACCTTAGGCAAAACTTTTTCAACATTGGATCCCAGGGCAAGGATGTGATGCCCATGTTGTCAAAGGTACATAGCATAAAAAAAAAAAAAGAAAAAAAAAAGAAAAGAAAAGTTATTGAAGCAGATGCTAAAGACGAAAATTGAGAAGTTGTTGTTGCTTCCAAAGCAATTGATGAAGGACCATGGCCAAAGATGAATACTTATGTAACCATTCCATATTATACTTATTATTTGTCAGTTTTAATTTGATGTAGAAAGAAAATGTTATTGTCTACAAATTTTAAGATTGATTTTATTTTTTAAGTCTAATAAATATCTAGGAAACATAAATGGCATTTTTGCATTTTGCTAATTTGATTGAACAACCAATGATGAACTTGCTGTGCTTGAGACTTGGGATGTTAAATGTGATACTATGTTGGTATATCCATTAATATAGTTCATCTATTGCTTTATAAATTTTGAGTGTTCCCTACATTTTGTTTATTTTTGTGAGATTTCTATATAACTTTTAGGGTGGGTGGATAAGGTCCATGGTCTCACCATATATATTTTCTTTATTAGTAAGTAGTTAATTCAAGTATTTGCAAGCATAAGATTGAAAGAAACAACAGGTTTGCTTTGTTAGTAGTAGTAATCTCTTATGTATATTTTATTTTTCTTTTTTCCAAGTGACCATAACTTTAAGCGAAGTGAAATTTTAAATAGTTTTTATCAAACTTCCTCATGCATTGCACTGGTTAGCGACTAGTATATATATAAAATCGAAACCTTTGGCATTTTGTTAACCTCTCTAGAGCTTGCCTCATCATCAATCGTTTTATTTACTATTTTTCTATTTATGATAAATAAATAGAAAAAATAATACACCAAAAAACAGACAATTTATATAAAAGAAAAAAGACCGAGCAAGCATAGACTCACTATTGAGTAGTAGTTCGTGTTGTACAAGAAAAGTGTGTGGGTACTAGGTACAAGGGTTTACTTAATCGCTTTGGTGTTTGAGGGATGGGGTTTATGCTAAAAAAAAAAAAAAATAGAATTGCTATAATCCCATCTCCCTCCCATTCACTCCCATCCCATCCAAGCCGCTCTTCCTTGCTTTATCAATAACTCTATATTATATTATTAGCAAAGGTAACCTAATTTGATTAGGAATCCATAACCATAACCAAATTTAATCAGGAATTTATAACCCTATATTATATTATAAATATCATTTTTTTTTAGGGACTATTTGTTACAATTGCAACTCACAGCTGAAAATTTGTATTTTTCATTCCTCTCTTCTAAAATTTTTATTTCTTGCTTCTTGCTTTATAATTCTTTGTGTATCTGTAATTGAGTTTCTATTGTTGTCTTTGCGTTTGTTTAAATTTCTCTGTGAATATACATAACATGTTGAATATATAATGTGGGAAACATATCAATGCTGCCTTGGAAGATTTTACTTTGAATTTATTTGCAAAAATTAGTATTTTTCTATACGCTAGAAAGTGTTGCAATTTAGCTTTTGGTATCTTTATACTATTTCTTTTCTCATGTTTTTTTAAGTATTGTGCAATAAGACTCTTAAATTTGATCATTCGTATTATTTTTCGTGGAGTGGTGGGAGCTTTGAAAGTTAGATGGTTCTCACTGGAAATATTGTTGTTAATTTATGACTTTTAGGATCAACAGGCTGTTGTTAATTAAGTTTTACAATAGCTTCTTTTCCTTTGTCTTTGGTAAACCAACAATTCAATTTTTTATTTTTTATTTTTTTGGTTTTCAAAAAGTTAGTTTTTGTAGCACAATTTTGAACCTTTATATAAAAACACAAAGAATATGTTTCATATTGTTTTGTTTGAAACTTCAAATTATTGTTCAAAACAACTGGTGTATATTGTAGGAAAAATAGAGTTACATTGGAAGATGATGCATAACTTGACAGGTGATAACCAACTGTTGCCTATATAACCAATCGTTTGATAAATTACACTGTTTTATGTTGTTTGTAATTCTGCTTCAACGTGTAGAGAGTTCAGGTGATGAAACAAGATAATTCAGGAAAGTCTCATCAGCGTTAGTAGTTAAAGATATTGACTAACCCCCTTCATTATTTTTATCTCACTTTTATATTTATTCGTAGTGTAGTCTTCTATATTTTGTTTTGTTTCAATAATTTTGAGACTTTGAATCTTCTGATTTGCTAATTTTTATGACCTTTTGAAAGTTTTAACTGGTGTATATTGTAGGAAAAGTAGAGTTACATTGGAAGATGATGCTTAACTTGAATAGAATTCTTCTCATGTTGCTTGTATAATCAAATATAGTATTTTGGATATACTTTGAGCAATTGCATGCATTGGTGTACGATTAAGAATATTTTTTGTTCGAATCAATGCTTGAAATTAAATGTGATTGATTGGGCTTCATTGATTTTGTTAGATAAGTTATGTTTTGGGTTTCACATATATTTCTTTATTGTGTAGTCATATATTTCTCTAGGCTCTAAATCTTTTGATTTGCTAATTTTTATGGCATTTTGAAAGTTTTAACATTTGAATTTTTTTGGTTTATTTTTTTACAATATTTGAATATGTTTGCTAGATTTCAATAGCTATAGTCATGGATTGTTCTTTTGACCTTATCTCTCTCTTATATTTATTTATAGTTTAGTCCTATATATTTTGTTTTCTTTCAATAATTTTTAAGCTCCAAATTTTCTGATTTGCTAATTTTTATGGCCTTCTGAAAGTTTTAACTTCTAAATTATTGGGTTTATTTTTGCAATAGCTTAAACCAGTACCTTATCTCTTATATTTCTCTGTCGTGTAGTCATGTATTTTTTTTTTCAATAATTTCTTTGCTCTAAATCATCTTTTTCTTTATTAGTTTTTTGGACTTTTGGAAGTTTTGACATCTGGTTCTTTGATTTTCCACTTTTTTTCAAAATCTGAAAAATTTTGACAGATTTCAATAGCTGTAGCCAGAAATCATTCCTTTGAGGTAACACATATTTCAATATATTTCTTTGTAGTGTAGCTATAGTAATTTTTTTTTTTGTTTCAATAATTCCTAAGCTTTGTATATTAAGTTTCTTTTTTTTAGCTTTTCGGAAGTTTTAACATTTGAATTTTTGGGTTCTTTTTTTGCAATAACTGAACTTGTCAACTACAACCATGGATTAGTCTTCTAAGGGTAACTCCATCTTTTTCTTATATTTTTCTGTTGTGTAGTCATATATTTTTCATTTTGTTTTAATAATTTCAGTTTTGAATCTTATACATTATAAATTTATGTAAAATTTTTCCTTGTATTGTATGCGATTAAGAAATATGAATTAAACTTAGTCTAACCTAATAGATTTTACTTTTCCTCAAGTCATGTGTTAGTAATTGAGCCAAATTTGACCTAATCCCATGGGCCAAATCATAGACCCTTATTTATTAAACTTATTAATTAATATATCGTTTTTTTTTTATAATACATTATATATTTATGCAAAGTTTTTCTGTGCACAGCACAGTTTATCGACTACTAGTATATTATATTTAAAACCAAAGGATAGAAACATAATACTGGTAAAATTAGAAAATTTAAAAACAAAACCATTGCAATATATGCAGCAATCGTATGTTATCATTATTTTATAGCCTTTTTTTTTTTTTTTTTTTTATAAAATATCTTTTATAACTTTCCTTGTTCCCTCTCTGTGTATATATATAATGGTTTATTATATGTTCACCAATGCGTTGAAAACTTTGGTTCGTTTGTTTATTCATATATTGTGATATTATAAATTAAAAGAAGGGAAGAAATAGAGAAGTGAGATGTCAAAGTACGGCTATGCAAATACAATCATAGACCAGTGATAACAAGCCAACACAGACTGGAAACACTACTAGCTTCTTAGCCGAGCTAAGAAGCCTGCGTGATGGGCTGATGCTCTGCTTGAATAGAAACTTTACTGTTGTGGAAGTAGAGCTAGATGCCAAAGCGTTAGTAGAAACTTTATTGTTTCTCCTATCTTGGATGACTGCAGGCAATTGGCATCTATGTTTGCCCAGATTCAGTTTAAGCACTGCTTTAGGGAAGCTAACCGTTGCGCCGACAGACTAGCGAGGATTGGAACTTTGCAAGACCAGGATTTTATTTTGTATGAAAGTCCGTCTGTGGACTAGCGAGGTTGGTTACTTCTCTTTTCCCTTATTGATAAATATTTTATAAAACATATAAATTTAGTAAATTATCATTAATTTGATTAAAATTTATAGTATCATATAAATAAAATAATTTAATCTAGTTTATAATACTAGTTTAGATTAGTATAAATAGTATGGATATAATATATACACACACAAAAATGATTTGCTCGTTTTTTACTTGACCCTTCCAAAGGTAAATTTATAGCTCTGCCATTACTTGCTACGTCTTAATTGCAATAGAGTAGGGCATCTTACATCAGTTGTGTTGTTCAGTCTATAGCAGTGATTGACTGTAATGGCTTGGGTATAATGGTTCCAAATGCAAAGGGTGTTATTATTCCACGAATTCATAGCTGGTTGGAATCTTTTCTCTTAGGACCAAGGAGATTAGCTTTTGTTTGGGATCTTTTTGTGGCCCTGACACGCGTTGTGATTTATAAGTCTGCCGCTAGACCTGAGTTCTTTGGGGTAGTCAAGTTCGATAGTCGTGCCAATGATTACTCAGTTGGTGGCTTTCGTTGGGTTTTCTCCTAGGCAAAAAATAACACAATGAGTAATTAAGAAAATAATTTAATGAGGCAATAGTTTTCTCGTGTGTAAATAATCTATCCCATAAAACATAAATAAGTGGAAGGAAAATTAGGCAACAAGGCATATAAAGTTGAGGTGATTAATTATGTTTAGAGAGGCTAAACAAATATGTTTAGAGAGATTTCATAAAAATATGTTTGTCAATGTCCAAAACCAAATTAGTGGTACTTTGGAATAAGTAATGTGTTTGAGTTTGGTGAGAAAGTATAATTAAGTGTGTACGTTTAATAGTTTCTTTCTTAAAAATAAAAAAAACATTGATCCATGGCAATAATATATTAAGCAATTTTATATAAGATGTGCAGCAATATATAAAGAAAGTAAGATAAACAAAATAGATGTGAGGCACGTGCCAGGAGGTCAACTCCTAAGATTTGCACCAGTGACTGTGAAAGGGCAGCAACCATGAATACTTGCAAAAATAGCTCCCCCAACTTTAGAAAGTTTGATGTTAGCTCCAAGAAATAAAGGAAAGAGGGAGTGATGAGTTAAAGAAAAAGGGTATCCCTATTCGTGTATTCTAGAACTTATACATATATGCGTTGTTGGTGTATAGCCTAGATTAGATTAGCCCATTGAGCTTAGTCCAGTATACTGTACTTGTAGTTTACTCATATTACTTGTACTGTACACATACCTAGCCTATATAAGGCTCTCTATTGTACATTATTATTTACACATCAATATACAGACTATTCAGTCTTTCTCTCTCACTTTATATTGTTAACATGGCATTAGAGCCATTCCTTTGACTTTCTGGTTCTTGTGGACATCTTCGGCATTCTTCCAGTGCCCTTGGCTTCATCCAGTAGTCATTGTCAGAAGCGAGTCACCGCCGTCAAGCCCACAGTCTGTGCAACTTTCGGATCTCATCGTTCTGCTCATCCAACTACCAAAGCAAAGGCATAGAGTGACAGAATAGCCAATCTCGAGCAAAGCCCAACCAAGAACAACCAGAAAGGACTTGACACGCGCCCACATGCGCCTCCAGAATCTTTTGACTGTCGAACATGCGCTTCATGCACTACCACGCGCCACCAGCAGTGCACACGAGTTGGATACCGAGTCGCCACGCGCCTCCACGCACTCCATGCGCCTAAGACCCTTAGCATCTATCCACGTCAACCATAGGCTGACGTCATCCTGCACACATCAACGTCTGCATCATCAGCTTACGTTAGCACCTCGCGTCAGCTGCCTACGTCAGTAGTTGACTTTCCATTGACTTAGACCTTTGACCGGTGACCTCTGACCGTTGACCATCACTGTTGACCATTGACTTTTGCATTCACTTTTTAACCAAGTCAAAATTTTTTAACAGGGCCTGTCTTGCTCAGTTTTTCTCGTAGATTTCGATTTTGGGCTCCGTTTCTACATTTGAGGTCTCTAAATTCCTTTTTTTTTTTTTTTTTTTTGTCATTTTCTTCATTATGACTCAACAAAATGAACTCGATATCATATGTCCTATCAGCATCATGTTGGATGGTCCTACTAGCTATCATACATGGTCTCAAAATATAACTATCTTTCTCAAGGGTCGTAAACTGTGGAGATATGTGACTGGTTCAATTCCTAATCCAGTACCAAAACCTTAGTCTAAAGCCACAGCTGCTGAAGATGCCTCCAAGGTTGCTGTTACAGTGGATGATTATGAAGAACGCCTAGAGGAATGGGATAGTATTCAGAGTAAGACCTTGTCTTGGTTTATCAATACCTCTATTCCCTCCATTCATAATCTTCTTCCTCGTCTTGAGACTGCTGAGGCTACTTGGAAATTTCTGGCCGATCACTATAATTGCACTAATGATTCAAGCTTGGAGTTCCACATTGAATCAAAGCTTTATCAAATGCACCAAGAGACAGTTCAATCTATTTCTGATTTTTATTATCAGACTTTTACTACGTGGGAACAACTCTCTACTGCAGATCCTTCACTAGTGTGTTCTAAGGACATTGAGCTCTTTGTCAAATATCGAGATCGCCATCAATTTATGCATTTCATGATAGGTTTACGTGAGGATTTTAAGCCTACTAAGGCTTCTTTGCTTAGCTGGTCTCCTAATCCTTCTCTTGACACTGCAGTCAAGGAGCTCATTTCTGAGGAGAACTGTTGGCCTACTCATCACATGTCATCTTCTGATCATGTATTGGCTACACCATCTCCACAACCTCCCATTGCTGCATTCATTGCTCCTCCACAAATAAACTCTGGGCGTCCCACCTCTCAGTCTTCCAAAGGTATTCGCTACGAGTTTTTCCGTGCCAAAGGCCATGACATCTCGGTTTGTCGCAAACTGCAGAAATTTATGCAAGAGGAGAATAGAGCTTCTCTTCCTCAGGCAGCTGCTGTATGTCCTTCAGATCCATCGGTTTTTACAGGTCCATCTTTGGCTCCCTCACTTACTACGGCTGATATTGAGGCAGTAATTCAACAAGTTTTATCCTGAACTTCCATTGCCTTTTCTGTCACCTTAGGTAAACAACCTTGGTTTTTTGATACTGCATGTTGTAACCATATGACTCTTGATGAATCCCAATTTTCTGATAAAGCACCCTTAGAACAACCCATCACCATTTACACTGCTTATGGAACTCCTATGCCAGTTAGTCATAAAGGAACAATCTCTTCTCCTTGTTTTTGCCTTAGTGACACTTTTCATATCCCAAAGTTATCCCTCAATTTGCTTTCTGTTGGTCAACTTTGTGAATTAGGCATAGATCTTTTATTTACTAATCATGGTGTGGATGTGTAGGATCCTCGGACGGGCCAAGTGCTTGGGACAAGCCTTAAAATTGGTCGCATGTTTGAGGTTCATGACTTGAAGATTCCTTCACAAGTTGTTTCTGCAGCTACTACCACTGTCACCCCCCTTACCTGATCTATGGCATGCTCATCTTGGTCATCCATCCTTATCTTGTCTTTAGTTGCTAGCTTCTTAAGGTCATTTAGGTTTAGTTCAGTTTCAAAAATTTGATTGTACTTCTTGTCATTTTGGAAAAAAAACAAAATTGCCCTTTAATAATAGTGACTCCTTTTCTTCTACACCTTTTGATCTTATACATTCTAATATTTGGGGTCTTGCACCTATTTCCACTAAGGGGCGATCTAGATATTTTGTCATATTTGTGGATGATTTTTCTCGATATACTTGGATTTCTCTACTTCACCATAGGTCTAAACTTGTGTCTATTTACCAAATATTTCATAAAATGATTAAAACACAATTCAATCGCACTGTCAAAGTCTTTCAATCAAATAATGCTCAAGAATATAATGATAAATCTTTCTTATCCTTTTTAGATAGTCATGGGACCCTTATTTAGCGGTCTTGTCCTTACACCTCTCAACAAAATGGTCGTGTAGGACGTAAACATCGTCACATTCTTAATGTTGTCTACACCCTTCTCATTTTCGCCTCTCTTCCTTAGCACTTTTGGGGTGAGGCCGCCCTCATTGCTGTGTACACCATTAATCGTATTCCTTCACCAACTACACATAACAAATCACCATTCGAGCTTCTCTATGGTCAAACCCCTGACTACTTCTCTCTTCAGATTTTTGGTTGTGCTTGCTTTGTCTCTCTTCCTTCTCATGAATGCACCAAGCTCCAGCCTCGTGCTCATCTCTGTTGTTTCCTTGGTTATGGTGTATCTCAAAAGGGGTTTTGCTACTATGATCCCATTTCTCATCGCTTTGTCTCTCTTCCTCCTCATGAAAGCACCAAGCTCCAGCCTCGTGCTCGTTTCTGTTGTTTCCTTGGTTATGGTGTATCTCAAAAGGGGTTTCACTGCTATGATCCCATTTCTCATCGCCTTCGTGTCTCCAGTCATGTTAAGTTTTAGGAACATCGTCCTTTCATGAGTTTTCAGCAGTTTCCTCTGTCCTTTTCCTCTAAGTCTCCCATTTTTACTAATCTTTTCCTCCCTCTCTATCCTGGACTTGTGGAGGATTCTTTGACATCGGCTGCCTCTCCAGACGACTCATCTATGTTTCTCTCCCTAACATAGGACCCGCCTATCTTGGATCTTGTGGCACCACCCTCTCCTGAGTCTCCTGTTGGTCTTGAACTTCGTCATTCCACTTGGGTAAGCATTTCTCCCCCTTATCTCACTGATTATCACTACTCTTTTGCTCTTGCCACCCTCTATGAACCTCACACCTATCTTGAGGCCCATACTGACCCTCTTTGGTAGCAAGCTATGAATGAAGAACTAGATGCCCTTCATAAGAATCACACTTGAGATATGGTTGATTTGCCTCCTAGTCAGTCTATAGTAGGTTGTCGGTGGGTTTACAAGATCAAGACCAAGGCTGATGGATCTGTTGAACGATACAAGGCTTGCCTAGTTGCCAAGGGCTTTACTCTAGAGTATGGCATTAACTATAAGGAAACATTTGCTCTTGTTGCTCGCCTTACATCTGTAAGATGTCTTATTGCTATGGCTGCTATTTGCCATTGGCCTCTTTGTCAAATTGATGTGAAGAATGTTTTTCTCAATGGAGACCTCCAAGAAAAAGTGTACATGCAACCACCCCCTAGCTATCTACACTCAGGCAGTCAAGTTTGTCACTTTTACCGTGCTTTTTATGGCCTCAAGCAGGCTCCTCGAGCTTGGTTTGAAAATTTTAACTCAGTTGTTGCTTAGCAGGGTTTCACTTCGAGTTCTCATGACACTGCTCTCTTCGTCTGAAGATCCTTTGCTGGTATCACTCTTATTCTTCTTTATGTTGATGATATGATTATTACTGGAGATGATTCTGCAGGTATCCATTCTCTTCAGCACTTCCTTAGTCAGCATTTTCAGATGAAAGATCTGGGCACTTTCAGCTATTTTCTTGGGCTTGAGGTTACCTCATCCTCTGATGGATACTATCTTTCCCAAGCTAAATATACTTTTGATCTTTTCTCCAAAGCCGGTATCACTGACAACAAGACTGTTTCCACTCTTTTGGAATACAATGCAAAGCTCACCCCCTTGGATGGTGAACCTAAATCCGATGCTACTCGCTATCGTCAGTTGGTTGGTAGTCTGATCTATCTCACTGTTACTCGTTCAGATATTTTACATGCCATGGGTATGGTTAGTAAGTTCATGGATGCCCCTCATTCTGCCCACTATGCTGCCGTTCTTCGAATTTTTCGATATGTCAAGGGAACACTTTATCATGGTCTACACTACTCCTCTTGGTCTTCTCTTGAGCTTCATGCTTATTCAGATGCGGATTGGGCAGGTGATCCGACTAATTGATGCTCTATCACAAGTTTTTGTTTCCTGTTGGGTATTTCTCTTGTCTCGTAGCATAGCAAAAACCAGGATGTTGTTTCCCATTCCAATACTGAGGCTGAGTATCGTGCCCTTATCGACACCACCTGTGAGCTTGTCTAGCTACGCTGGCTCTTGGCTGACATGGATGCTCCACAGCCCACTATCATTCCTCTTTATTGTGACAATTGTAGTGCTATCTACATTGGTCATAATAATGTCTTCCATGAACGCACCAAGTATATTAAGATTGACTGCCACATCACTTGCCAGCAACTCAAGAAAGGCAATCTCAAGTTGTTCTCCATCTCCTCTACTGACCAGCCTGCTGATATCTTCACCAAGTCTCACCTGCCTAGTCGTCTTCGAGATCTTATATCCAAACTCCAGTTGGCTTCCTCCTTGCCACCTCGAGTTGAAGGGGGGATGTTAGTGTATAGCTTAGACTAGATTAGCCCATTGGGCTTAGCCCAGTATACTGTACTTGTAGTTTACTCATATTACTTGTACTGCACACATACCTAGCCTATATAAGGTTCTCTATTGTACATTATTATTTACACATCAATATACAAACTATTCAGTCTTTCTCTCTCACTTTATATTGTTAACATGCATCTCAAACACCTATTGAATATAACAAAGTGTTCTGGTGTGTATGATAATCAAGAGGATTCAAGCAGGTTGAGTGGCTGTGTGAGCACTAAAATTTTTGGTCTGAATTTGAGTGGTTGTATTAGAGTCAGTTAAAACCTACTGAATTATGGGGAGAACAGTTGATGCCATTGAGTATTAGGCTAAACAGTCGACCTCACCATAAATTTAATAAGCGGATAGCACCATTCTTCATATTTCAAGAGTATCTAAGAATTACTCGAGCAGAATACAGGGACGGAACTATTCATGGATGATGGGGGGCCTCCCCTCCCCCCCCCCCCCAGATATTTTTTTCCTACCATATATGTTTACATGAGAATTTAGTATTTGGCCCAAGAAAATTGTTTTTGCCCCCCCCCCCCCCCAAATATTCCAACCAACGACAAAATTAAACCCAACAATAACAAAAATATAGATTTCTAGCCCATTTTTAGCCCTTCAAAAACAACAAAAAATCACATGGATAGATCCTATTTCTATTTTTTTTTTTTTTTTTTTTGTGTGTTAAATCCCTAAATTCATATTGATACCTCTACCAGTCGAATAAGGAGACTATTGTCTCCTTCACTTCCACTGCATAGTAGTACAAGCCACAGCCACACAGCCACACATCCATTCCATGTAAGTGAGACTTACCTTCAATTTTGCAATTTGAATCACGCTGGCAGAGGCCCAATCTGCTGCTTATTGGTAATTTCTATCAAAGTCCTCTCTCTCAATTAACTTTCTTTGATCACTCTCTCACTTTACTATAATGATATGGCTTCAATAGTTTTAGACTTTTTAGAAAAGTCAATGTTTTGTCTTTTAATTGTTGTTGGTTTACTAAGTTAAGGCGCAGTGTGTCACTGGCTGTGGGGTTGCTGTGCTTACTTTTATTTTTATTTATTTTGGAGAACATAGTGGGGTCACCTTACAATTTATAAGGTCGATAGTTTTTGGACTAATGTTAATTAGATTTAAAATTGTTCAAAACTAACCAACTAAATCCTTAAACCTAACTTAGGTCCTAAACTAAAGAGTGCTAACTATATTTTACCCATGTTTGTAATGTGTTGATATGCATTAAATATTATGGCATTCATAGGCTTACTAAATAGCCTTCTTCATATGGTTTTTTATTTATATATCTTTGGATTTTTTTTTTCTTATCTTCTTATTTACTTAGCAAAATATAATTAGTCTTTTTGTTAGAAGACTATACGACATATAATGATATAAGAAACATAGATAATTGTATTGCAATGTAATAAAAAACAATTATTTTGTTAATACTAAACAAATGCTAATTTGGATTCACCCAATTTTTATTTATTTATTTATTTCAGCCCCCCTCAATTGTAACCCTGTCTCCGTCCCTGGCAGAACACTTTCTCAATAGTTGTTGTCACATTGTTTTGTATGAAGGTCATAATGGGGCTAACTTAGATACCCTAAAATTATTTGCATTAAAGGAAAGATCCTCATTGGAATTTGCTTGAGGCTTGAGCAGAAAGTCCCAGCAGCCCCTTGCTAAGTGACATTTTTATTTTTGATTTGATGAGAGAAAGGATGGTGTAAAGGTCTTTGTCACACTGCAGGTAATGCTTGGTTTTTTGAGTTCTTTGTGGGTCTTAGCAAATCAATCTCAAGTATTCTCAACAATTGGTCTTGTGATCCTAATGCTCATTTGGATTGACTTTGGCACTGAGCTTTCGTGGCGCTTATCCTCGGCTTTTCCCATGTACTCAATCAGCCCAAGTTCATGGGCTCTGCTAGCTATGTCCTTGGGATTTAATTTTACCTCTCACTTTCTAGTGGCCTTCAACTAACACGTGACAATGTTAGTGGCTTTCCATGGGCTGGTTTTCTTGAACCATTTTATTCACAAGTGGGTGTAATAAGCCTGCATGAAATATGTATGGTCAAAATTAGATTCATTTAAATGGCAAAATTCATGGGCCATTGGGATAAAATTTGGCAGGCCGGACATAACAATTTATGGTATTTGATGCCCAAAAATTTACTACTAACAACTTCTTAAAACAGATTGGGATTTTTTATTGCTTTTTTTAGAGTGTGATGATGCATTGATGCTGCAGCTGTTACAGCCTAACAGAAAAAATGTTTTAAAAGTGCTCCATTTAGCCATCTCATAAGAAAATTCATATAGCATAATTGAGCGAAGTCCTACATTGAATAATAATAAAAAGAATAAGTAGTTAATATAACATACAAACTCATTGGGTTTAAGTTTTTTGGATTAAAGTGTATCTCTATATATTATATTGTACACAAACCTCTATCGTTGCTATTGTTGCTGCATTGTCAACCACACTTTGTATATATTATTACCTGAGAAATACAATACAATTATTCAAAATTTTTATTCAATATTTCGCCTCTTTCGCTGTCAACCACACCTTGTATATGTTATTACTAGAGAAATACAATACAATTATTCAGTATTTTTAATATGATAAATATTTAAAATTAATGTTGATGACCAAACCTTATATATTTTATTACTAAAGAAATACAATACAATACAATTATTTAGTATTTCTAACCTGATAAATTATAAAAAATTAGTTAGGGATATGCACCCTGTGCGTGATATATATAATATATCTCCATGACGAGACTATGGAGTTGATTCCATATTTGTACTTTGGTTGGTAGTACTTCCGGCATCTCTGCTACTGCCATTACTGTCTATTCCTTCACTTCCTCGGCTGCTGTTATTTCCTCCCTCTGTGTCATTGCTACTGCCGCTACTTTTGCTCCCTCCTCTATCAAACACAACAAGAGCCATGCAGAGATCTTCTTTGTCAGCAACTCGGAAAGACCAAATTTGGACCACAGTATTAATCTTTAGATCATTTGCTGCGACCACGTTGTTCCAATTTGTTCTCAGAACATATGATGAGCTTTTCTTCCCTGATTCCTTAGGCATGTCCCATTGCCTTAAAACCATCGTATAGACCGTATTAGATGGCTCCACGAATTGCACTCCAATGGGCTTTTGCTGATCAAGAGCTTCTCTCTCAGTCTCTTTCAAGAAATCTGGATTGATTTGGCTTAAAGGCATGGATACCTTATTTTTATCTCGTTTCACATCAGACTCATAAAGGGATTTTTGAATGAAAAAACTTCCTGGGTTCCATAGATTTCTCTAATGCGATTCCTGATATCCTCAGGTAGGTCTGGTGGTGATGGTGGCACATGCAGCTTGGTCCTCTCCTCCTCCTCTTTGGTGGATGCGGTTTTTCATTATTCTTGCTAACATTGGTATGTGTACGCTTTGCAGGACTCTTCAATTCCTTCCATCAAAGATGAAACGCAGTTTCTTGACTGCCTTAGTTATAGGCACTTTCCCTTCAATCAGAGTTTCAGTCTTTGATAAATTAACTGGAGTTTCACTATTGGCGTTAGTATCAGGTTTGGGCGAAGCCAAACGCTGAGTCCTAGGCTTCTTGGGAGTGTTTTCTGTTGCGAAAAATTCAGACTTAGAACCGTTGTTGAAATCTCCATGAGTTTCAGACTTTGATAAAATAACTGAAGTTTCACTATTGGCATTAGTATCAGGTTTGGGCGAAGCCAAACGCTGAGTCCTAGGCTTCTTGGGAGTGTTTTCTGTTGTGAAACATTCAGACTTAGAACCATTGTTGAAATCTCCATGAGTTTCAGATTTTCATAAAATAACTAGAGTTTCACCATTGGCATTAGTATAAGGTTTTGGCGAACGCTGAGTCCTAGGCTTCTTGGGAGTGTTCTCTATTGCGAAACATTCATATTTAGAACCATTGTTGAAATCTTTTTGCGGCAGAGGCCTACGTTTGGTACTGCTAAATATTATAAAGTCTTTTAGAACCCTTTCAGTGAGTAACTGCGTTGCATCTTCTCCTTTCTTCAAAGATTCCTCAACGCACTCTGACTTAAGTTTTTCAAATGACTCACAAAAATCAGACGATTTCACCATGGCCATTTTGAATTATTTATTTATTTATTTTTTCTTTCATTCCAAAAAAAAAAAAAAAAAAAAAACTGCATAGAAAAACTCCCAAAAATCCTATTCTTCTAGTGGAATTAATTTGTTTTGGAAATATTTAAAACTCTTCCAATCCCAACTGATTCTAGTTCGACTCTGAAACTGAAAGGAAAAAAAAAAAAAAAAAAAAGCTCTCAACTCCTATCCTATCTATCATGATCTATGAAGCACGAGTGTGTCTTCAGATTCGAGCATGGATGCGGGACTCGACAATTTTTGAAAAAATAGGGTGTAAGTGTGGCAGGGTGCGTCGTTTAAAAAATTATTAAAAATATTTTTATTTATATTTTCTATATATTGCTAAGCATTATTTTTCAAATTATATAAACATATACCAAATTTAAGAAAAATAGTAGATAATTACTAAAACATGATGTTCATAAATTTAGAGGATAAAACAGTTCAATGGAAATTATAAAAGTGAATGCCCAGCAACCACCATCAAAAATTTTTCAGGTGTTATTGATCCTAATCCAGCATGTAGCCAATGGCCTCAATCTTTTAGAAGCACAACACGTTGTCTTAGTAGAACTGCTACTGAATACAACAACAAAAGCACAAGCTGTCAGCTGGGTACCTCGAATTGGGTAGGAAAATAAGACCCTCATACACCGTTTCTTTTAAAGAAAAATTTATTTTACTTGAATTTCGGCCTAATTCAAAGCCAGTTTCGGCCTGAATTAGTTTCAGCCTAAATTGGCTTGTTTCGGCAGTTTTGGTTGATACGATCTGATTTGATTCGAATCAACCTGAATCAGTGCCAAGTCGACGCAAATCAGCGCATATCCGGAAACAAAAAAAAAAAAAAAAATCCGACATGTGGGCAGCGGTGTCGCCCACCGCACCCCACGTTGGACGCGAGTGCAGCGCCCCTGTAGCTACGTTGGTGCTTTCTTGATCATGATCATCTAATGGTATTTTGATATTCTTTCTTTATTTTAGAGAAAACCAATAAAATAAAATAAAATAAAATACGAAACACAAAATGCATGTAGAGACATTCTTATATAGTAAAACTCTTCTTCAATACCAACTTTGAAACTGAAAAAAATAAACAAAAAATAAAAATGGGGATTCTAGCATTTTACTCTTATTTTTAAATTTTTTTTTAGTAATATGCCCCTGTTTCGAAACTATATAGGGATGTGCTCCTGTTTTGATATTCGATTACCTTAAAATCGAGTTTTAATGAAATACTCGATTCGTAGAAAATCGAGTTATGCCCGATCAAACTTAAAAAAAAAAAAAAAAAAAAAAAAAGCATGGAACTCGAGTTCCATACCTAGTTTGATTGGGCATAACCTATAGCCACGTTTTTATTGTCCTATAGTGGCGTTTTAATAGAACTCGAGTTCCATGCATTTTTTTTTTTTTTTTAAAGTTTGATCGGTCATAACTCAATTTTCTACGAATCGAGTATTTCATTGAAACTCAATTTTAAGGTAATTGAGTATCGAAATAGAGGCATATCCCTATATAGTTTCGAAACAAGGGCATATTGCTATATTTTTTGAGAAATAAGGGTAAAATGCTAGAATTCCCAAATAAAAATAGCTCCCACTGCCTTTCCCATATATTGTGATCATCTAACGATAAGTAACAAATCCTTCCTTGATTTCAATTAGGATTTCATTTCAGTCATTGCCTATTTTACCCTTCCGTGTTTTTATTTTTTAAATTTTAAATCACATTCTAATATTAGGTCTTTTTTTTTTCTTTGCTCTTAATTTTTATTTAGTTTGGCTTTTATATATATACTAGCCTCATCACATGCGCTTTGCGCATGCAATGAAGCCTTTTTTTCTTTTTCTTTTTTTTTCTTTTTTTTTTGTGGAGACATATAGTGATTTTTATATGTTATTACTAGAGAAATACAATACAATTATTCAGTATTTCTAACATGGTATCAGAGTCACTGCTCTAACCTTTCATCGTTGTAGCCACTGCTGCTATCAACCATACTTTTTGTGTGTTATTACTAGAGAAATACTATAATTATTCAGTATTTTTAATATGGTATCAGAGCCATTGCTTTGATCTTTCGGTGTACTCTTTGCAATCTTGTCTTCCTTGGTGTTTTCCTACCTTTGTCGTCGCTACCATTGTCAACCACACCGAAGTCTCTGCCTTCGACCGCCACCATCATTTCTACTTTGATCTTGTCACCTATCTTGAAAGAAGATTTGGTGTCATCGAGCTATTACACGCCCTCACACACCACAAGAAATTTTCTGTTACTGTCCTAGTACACTTACTATTTCTGTCAAGGGAGTACCTAAAGAAGAGATGCTACCTTTGTCCTTTGCAAGATTGAATGGGATAGCTGCAATCACATGAAACCTCCCTCATCCTTATTTTTTTTTAAATCGAACCTACACCACATCTTAGTATTCATATAGCTGATGGTTCCAGTATACATGGTAATAGTATAGGTTTTATTTCGACCCCTAACATTTTGGTTCCTTGGGTTTTCCAAGTGCTTTACCTATCCTATAACTTGTTTTATGTGGGCCAATTAGCTAAACTTGGTTATTGCCTTACTTTTTACTACTCTAGGTGTACCATGTAGGATCAAAGGACGGGGCAAGAGGTTGGGACCGGTCATAGAGATGGACGTATGATTTCAATGGACAACCTTCGTCTTTAACCTATTGCTCTTGTGTCTGTTGTTGTTGCTGTAGTTTCTTTTATACCTTCTCTCGCACTTTAGTATTCTAGTCTTGGTCATGCACCCTCTTCTCGGGTACAATAATTAGCTTCTAGAGGCATATTAGGTTTTGTGGCCAAGGATAAGTTTGATTGTACTACATGTAAATTCGGAAAACAACCAAGTATGCGATATAAATGTTCTGTGTAATAGGCATGTGGGCTTTAGGCCTACTTTAATTTATTTGTATATCACACATACTTGTACTACACACACCTTGCCTCCTATATAAAAGCACTCTTGTATATGTTATTACAAGAGAAATATAATACAATTATTTAGTATTTCTAATAGGTATTATTGAAGATACAAGACTCCTCAAGAAAAACTGAAACTGTTGGCCTCGAAACATGGCTCTAATACTTGTTAGGTTATGGATTGACCCCTGGTTAATTAATATATTACTCAAGTTGATTAATTAGTCAAATTACATATAGATTAGATTAAAGCACAATCAAATCACCAAAGTAAATTAAGTACTACGGAAAAAAAGTTTGACACGACAATTTGATCATGATGGGGAAAACCTCGTAAGCAAAATCCTACCGGGTGAATTTTAGATCACCATTCCCGAAGAATCCCATACCAAGAGAGAACAGTTATAAGCACAAGCTCTTATCCCCAATTGGACTTGATTTTGTAGAAGACTTCTCCTTTGCACAAATTTCTCTATCCACAACTAACTCCACATCAACCTTCTTGATTTTTTATTATATTCATTCCAATTTGTGGTTTACGCTCATGTTCAATAATGTTATGCATTTGAGAACTATTGATACAGTTAAGAGTGTCATGAGACTAGCTCCAAAAAATGAACATCAAAATAGCATTGTAATCATATGTTCATGTTTGAATATGTTCATTTTTTGGAGCTGTAGCCTCATGACACTCCTAACTATATTAGTAATTATTAAATGCGTAATATTATGGAACATATATGTAAACCTCAATTTGGCAATGGAAAATTATAATACTAAACCTTAAAAAAAAGTCTTAGAGCATGCGCAAAGTGTGATAAGGCTAGCATTCCATAAATGTCATCCAATTTTTTTTGTTTCTTCTATTGTGATTGTTAATTGACTAATTTTTGAACCTTGGTATATTTAGAATTAGAATTTGTAGAACAATTCCCAAATTGGGAGGTTCTACACTGTGTGTGTGCTTAACCTTCTATTCTTTTTTTTGTCCATTGACATGACTACAACATATAACAAACATATAAAGTAAATAATATTTGGATAAAAAAAATTGTATTCTAAAAGTTCAATCCACCCATATATATGACAGTGTACGATGAAGAATTTTATAAGTCAGCATCTTTTGTTGAGCCTTCCAATTTTTTTACAATAACATCTGAAACTAACTAATTGCAAGAGGAAAATGAAGCAGTGTTAAAATAAGTTCATTTCCACATCATAAAATTTGTTGAATATATATATTGCACATAAAATAGAATGCACATATGATACAATGTATCGTAAAGAAAGAAGTTACATTGTTTTAATGAAATACCTTGTTCTCCACAAGATATGATGTTGGTTTTAACTGCTCTCGCCCAAACTCATCTAATCAACACCGATTAGAAATGTTTTTGCCCTACATTTTAAAAATAAAGAATAGAGTTAAGAATTTTATTTATTTATTTATTTTTTTTTTTGACGTTTGAAGTGAATACAATTTTGTTTTTGTTTTTGTTTCTTCTTGAGCAATGTTAGAATGCTAGGTTATTGTTAACATATTGTAGTTATGTCGAATTAATTACAATTTGGTTTAAATATATTTAATATCAGTCCCTATTATAACCTTAAGAAGGAACCATTCGCTACAAACAACTTGACATTTTTCGACATTTTTTTATCCACGTTCACTAAAAACTGTTGATTAAAGCTTTAATTTTCTACATTTGTAGGCAACAGTGGATTAAAAAAAAGAAAAGAAAATTAGCACATATATTTTCACTGTTGGCATAAATGTTGAAATAAAGTTTTAAAAATACAAAAGTTTTAGATTTTTCTTCATCAACAGCTTGATCAATGTGGATAAAATAAAAAATACCTTTTTTTATCAACGGTTTTGTAAATATTGAAAATGAAGAACTATCAGATTATACTAGCCTCATCACACGCGTTTCACGTGTGCGATGAGGTTTTTTTTTTGGTTTATTGTTATAATTTTTCATTTTAAAAAAAATTGTGCATAAAAAAAATTGTGCATTTTTCCCTGTCGGTTTTTATTTTTTATTTTTATTTTTATTTTTTTTATAATTTGCACAAAAGATGGGAGTGTTTTTTTCTTTTAAGAATTAAAAAAAAAAAAAAAAAAAAGAAGTGGACGGATGGGGATTTTTAAAATTTTTCATACTTAAACCTATTTAATTGATGTGATAATTCATAATCTATTTTTCTATTTAAAAAAAAAATTAAACATATGTTTGCTTTAAAGAAGTGGGTTAGTGGGAGAGTGTTCCTATTTTGTAGGCAATGTTTTAGTGTAAGTTAGACATGTATTTTTACCGTACTATCCTTTAGTTTAATTGAACCTAGGGGTGTAGGAGTATTTTGGAAAAAAAAAAAAAAAAACCGGTCCAAATAGGGAGCCCTTTAAATAATACTAACCTCTAAGCATGCGCTCATGCGCGTGCACAGAGGCTCTTCAATTTTTTGATAAAAGTTAATAATTTGCATTCATTATAATTTAGAGCATTTATTATAATTTGGGATTACTACATTTTCCAATCACAAAAAAAAAAACCTAGAGGTGTGATGAAAAAATTATTTCACCACACATAATACTCATCACACCCCTAGTTTTTTTTTTTTTTTTTTTGAAAAATGTAGTAATCCCAAATTATAATAAATGCTCTAAATTATAATAAATACAAATTATTAACTTTTACCAAAAAATTGAAGAGCCTCTGAGCTCAGAGGCTAATTAATCTTTATCATTATGCTAAGACACAAACTTTTCACATTAAAAAAAAAGGACAATTTTAAATTTCATATAATAGGATATTTACAAAAAATGTTCATTAACAACTACTTGATAGATTGACTACCACTTTGCTCCACTAAATTTATCCAATGTGTTTGCCATACAATCTAACAAAATTGTTGATATATCACCCTAAAAAAATACAAAAAATAGAGAGTAAGACTTAAATGTAAGAAAAACAACAAACAAAAATAATAGGAGGAAGACAAAGTACCACTTAAAACACATACACTAAAATAATTAATCAAACCCAATAACCACACACAAAAAAAAAAAAAAACATAGACAAAATATATATATATATATATATATATATATATATCATTCCCACTCTTTAAAAAAGAGTCATTAATTAGAGAAAATATTAAACAATTATCAAACTGACCAAATAAAAGAAAAGATTAAAAAAGAAAAGTGTGGTCCTATTTTGTAAGCAGAATTTTCATGGCAGTTAAAAGATTTTTTTCCCCCCTTTCAAACTCTAAATTACATAAAAGAATAAGGTTTTTTGTTTTTTGTTTTTTTGTTTTTTTTTCCCCTAAACTCTAAGTTAGAGTTCAACTAAATATTTTGTTGAAAAAAAAAAAAAAACAAAAAGTAATTTGAGTTCAAATAGAACTCATATTTTTTCTTTGAAATATTCACGTTTAGAAATATGAGTTCAAATAGAAAATTCACTTTTAGAAATATAAGAAAATTCACGTTTAAAAATATGAACTCATATTTAAAAAATTTAGTCCAAATAGAAATCAAATAGAACTCATATTTTATATTCAGGTTTTCAATATGAGTTCTAATATATAAGTTCAAAATGTTTTCATGCTAATATGAGTTATATGACTTCAAAAGGTGAATATAAGGAGTTATATTTGAACAAAACAATAGGAATATAAGAAAACATGACGTGAAAGTGTTTTTTTTTTTTTTTTAGATAAGATAATGATATAGAAAGGATAATGATAACAAAGTAAGGAAACCAAATATAGGAAAGCAAATACTAAATGACAACTTATAAAAGCAAACGTAATAGAGAGAATTCAAAACGCATGAGGCGTTCTAAATGGAGGTTATAAAAGATACTTACATTTTTGTTGTTGACTACACTTCAAGTCCAAAGTCCAAATAGCTCGTTGGAGATGGAGGACAAAACACACGAAAATCTTGAAGATCAACACCCTAGTGCAAGTTCCTTGAAGTTATACCAAAATCTTGAAGATAAACACCCCAATGCATGTTCCTTGAAGTTTAAATACCAAAATCTTAAAGATAGGCACCTCAGTGCACGTTCCTTGAAGAAATATGTGAAATAAATTAATGGTGAGGTTGAAATATAAGGGCTATTTTACACAAATATTTGATTTGTTTCTAGAAAATAAGAAGTTGTTCATGAATTAGAAAATCAAAATAGAAAAGACCAAAGTATATTGACATACACATACCATTGAGCAAAGCAAATTTGAGTAGAGCAAATAGAAAAAATGATGATAATGGTGAAAAGAAGATTAAAAGAATTGAGAGAATTGGAGAACTGAAGAAGAAGCAATTTGAGTTTGAAAATCAACATGAGAGTACCGAGAGTGTGGTCCTATTTTGTAGATAGTGTTTTACGTGGAAGTTTTCATTTAGAAAAATGATCCAACCAAATTGTGGTGATACGGTTAGCAATTTAAAAACCAACAGGAGAGTAGTAGTGTCTGTTGTAAAATTTTAAAGTACTCGCAAGTGTACGAACTGTACCGAAGTATAGTTTGACAAGAACGAGGTCAAACCCACAGGGACTTGAATGAACGTAGGAAAATTAAATCAAATCTTAACCAAATTAATCCTAATCTAGTTTAATAAAAATTGGTTGTTTTGAAATTAAATAAATTAATCAAATAATAAAATTAAGCAAAAAGTTAAACTAAGCAAAAGATATGAAGCAATAAAAAGATGTAAACAATCAAGAGAAAGGAATTAAGGTTTTGGAATCCGCCTTGTAAGTCATATCAGCATATATTTATGATCATTAATTTTTCCCAACTCACTACATGATAATCTAGAAATCAATCTTGCTATCATGGAAAATATTCTCATTAAAATCCTTATTTTAAAAATCAAAATCATGTTCTTCTTCGCTTCTTAAGTATAAAACCAAATCATCAATTGTATCCATAGGCAAACAAATCACAAGATATATCCAATTCTAAAAATCAAGTCATAACTTGTATCCATTGACAGACAAATCACAAACGATATCCAATTTTATAATCAAGAATTAATAAACCAAGAATTCAATTAATTAAGACAAATCCAAAATCATGAGAAAAACATGATTGAACTCATATCTAGAATCCCATCTTAGTCAATTGTTATGAAGCAAGAACAATTTAAATCATTAAAGAACAACTATTGTGGGAAAAATCAAATCACATAAAAATTATTGATAATCCTTAACAAGGTTTCATCCTCAACCCTAATTATAAATTTAGCTACTCATGGTAATTGAAATAAAACAAAATAATAAAATTCTAAACATTAAACTAGACAAATAAAATAGAGAAAGAAATAGTCACAATGCTATCATGGAGAAAAACTACAGAGAAGCCACATGCGGCACTGCCTCTTGCTCCAATTTTCTGTTTTACATCACAGCCCTAGCACTAGCCTCCTCGAATTTTGCCCTAAAAAACCTTTAAATAAGTCAAGGAATCCTATTACAAGTTGAATTCCAGTTTGGAGAAAATCCCAGATTTTTAGGCTTCACTTAACCGACTATTTTGGCCCATTTAACTTCAGAATTCGGGCTCCTGGTAAACTACAAAATTGTAGCCCTTTAAGTTAACTTTCCAGCCCAACTTGAATCATCTCGATTGGACATATAAGCCGAAAGTATTCCAAAAATACTAACTGATATGTAGGCTGGAATCCTAATCCGAATTGGACTTGAATTTGGTGCAAATTTCCTTTGATTCCTTACTCCAATTGGACTTAAATTTAATATTCATGCCTGGCTGGATGTAAGTTGGCTTGATTCAATTGGCCTAGTCCCACTTTGCATGTAAAGCCCTTGTTACCTGTAACACAACGATATTACATAATCAGTCACAAAATAACATAAAAGTAAAGCTAAATATGTAGATATGTGAGTATTTTATTGTATATATTTCATGCACATCAGTGTCTAAATTTAAGGGATATGTATGAAAAGTTATAGTGATAGTTTTATTATATGAAAAATAAAGAAGAACTTTTATAATTAAAAAATAATAATAAATAAAGAAGAATTGATTTGGAAAAAAAAAAAGTGAAGGGAGTATAAGTAAGGGAAACGTGAATTCAAAAAAAAAAAAAAAAAAGTGAAAAAAAAAAAAAATAACCAACTTAGGGGAAGTTAGACATGGGTTTAAAAAAATGAAATAGATAACGAAAAAAATAAATAAAGGATAACCCTTAATAACAGGGTAGATAACTTTTTTTGATAGAAACGAGGGTTTTTTTTTTTTTTTTTTTTTTTTTTTTTTTTTTTTTAAGTTAAGAAAATAGTTTAAATAAATTGCAATATGTAACTATTTAGTTTTTTTTTTTTTTTTTGATAAACTTGAGGATGTTAAAAAAAAAAAAAAATTGATTTGAAGATAAATATTTTTAAAAGGAAAAAAAAAAAAAATAACAAACATATAGTTGCTTTGAAGAAGTGGGTTAGTGGGAGAGTGATTGTATTTTATAGGAAATGTTTGAGGTGAGAGTTAAAGATATACTTTTACTTTGTTATCCTCAAGTTTTGCCCTTACTTAAATGTAAGTTGTAGGAGTATTTTGGAATACACAAAAATCTAGTCCAAACAGGAGAAACCCTTAAATAGTAGTATAGATTACAATAAAAGCTACAATTCTCACAACTCACAAGCCAAAAACGTTATATCTCGCTCTCGCTATTGCTCCTCTCTCTCAGCAAACTCAGCTTCTCATAGGATCTCTCTCTCTCTCTCTCTGTTGCTAAGAAAACCTTTCAATTTCTCTATGATTTTCTCGGCAACCAAATAGAGTTCTTGACTTCTGTTGATTTTGCTTTGTTTCAAATTCACCAAGCTGGTACCATTACATCCAAATCTTTTATATATTCACAATTTCCCCTATCCAAACTCTCTGATTAGGTATATTCTATATGTTTATAGGTGAATCCAATTTCTCATTCTCCTTAAAAACCTAACTTTCAATCTTTGTATTTCTTTGTTTTTCAGTTCTTAAATTCAATTGTTTCTTTTCTTGAATCTTAATTACTGACTTATAGATTGAACATTTTATACATTGAATTTAAATTTTTTATTAGGAACAAGAAGGTCAATTATTTTTAGCTTTAGTTTTGGATTCATATTGGTTTTGCGAATTGTGTGTTTTCAATGTATTACTATAGTTTTCAATTCATATTATACTAGGAATAGTTTTCAATATTCAATATCTCTTAGAGAATATAATATTAACTTTGGGAATATTGCTTCTAATTCAATATTATATAGAGTTGCTTGATTCTAATTCAACATCTCTTTATCTCTACAATGAGAATTTATATAGGCTTCGTGCTACTGCAATATGGCTGGTGATTAAGCTCTGTACAATTGATTGATTCTGGGTTCTCTCGCTAGTCTATTATACTAAATGTAATCAGTCAAATTTTGGGAGATAGGTTTAATTTTGTGAGACCTAACAAAAACTTTTTATGCATTTCAGAACCTTGTTGTAAGTAGTGTGCATTGGGGTTGGCCCACCTTCTGATTTTGTGCTTTAAATTGAGTGGTTAGAAAGTTATTGTTTCAAGCAAAACAGAAATGGGTTCAATATTTTGGCACCTTACAACATTGCTATAAATATCTAAGCATATTGACCTTGGGTAATTATATAGATATTGTAGAAAGTTGGCTTCTCCTCCTCTGTTTTCTACCCAAAAGTGAGAGTGCAATGATAATTTTTTTTGATTAGTAACATATTAGTTAGAAGATGGAATGATGGTTTCCCCATTTTGTGTATCAGTAATTTGAAAGCAAAGCTTATACTTAATTTGCAGCCGGTTTCAATTCTCAACGCATGAGTCATGCTTGAGAATGTTATTGTACTGATGGTGGAAGTACTTTTTTGAATTCCTTTATTAAGGCTTAAAGATAGGCCTTGATTGAGGGTTGTGTTATTCTTTTATTGATTTGATGAATACATTGCAGTTTAATTTATGTGTAGTAGTTAAGTGCATGGAAAGAGTTATTTTGCTATGGTTGGCTTGTTATTAGAGCTAAAGGGCAAAGAAGATGTTGGGGTTGACTTGCTTTAATCTGATTGGGATGTTTATAGGATGACATATTGTCTTAGAGCATCCGACAAAGAAGATGGTGTTGATGCCAGTAGAACCTTGAGAAGGTGTGAAGTTGGTGATGATCTTGATGAAGGCATGTAGCAAATTATGCAACAAACCTTGAGAGGGTATGTTTTCTTTCTTTGTGTTTAGTATTTCTTGTCATTTTGTTCTCAATGTAGGCTTCTTTCCTTTGAGATTGGTGTTGTTTGAGCTTCCTTCTCCAGTTACTAGTGGGACTATGGTTACTGTTGAGGATCTAAAACAAGAACTCTCCAAATACCTTTTAGTGTACAAGGACTGGCTATTGTAAATACTTTTAAGTGTACTATTCAAAAAAGGTATTGTGTAGCATGTTGTGATTCCTATTTCAAATTTAAAAAATGTAAAAGGCATTAAACAGAGTACTTGAGTTATGTTGATCTGTATAGTTTTTTTCATTGTGTTAAAGGAGTAGTTGATTGGTTGTTATAATTCAATTTGGAATTGCACAATTGTGTTTACATTTATATTTTGAATTAGGTTATTAAATTTTGATCAATGTGAAAGAGCACATTCAAATTTATTTATTTATTTCAATGTTTACAGACCGTTGAAATTTATCTCTAGATACCCTTTATCGACGGTTGAGTGCATGTAAAAGAAAAGTAATAAGCATCTTAAATTTATGTGTATATGTTTCAATAGCTTTTAATAATACTTCAACATTTATTAACCGTTGATAAAAGTGTAAAATTTTTTTCAATGGTTGCATAGGTTGTAGAAAATGTTCTTGACATAGTTTTTAATAGTGGTTCTCGATGGTCATTTCAACCTTTAAAAATAGTATTCTCAACAGTTTTTAGTACTTTTTTCAACGGTTTCAACCATTGAAAATAGCCAAATTTCTTGTAGTGATTTTACTGTCTTCTTATTTATTTATTTTTATTTTATTTGGGCAAAGGAAATACATTAAATTAATAAAAGAAAAAAGACAAATTTAAAGTTCAAACAATAAATTAACGCAATACTTCAAAAATACGTACCCAATTCTTATGCAAAATTCTTTGTTTAATTTTATGATCGTTTGAACAATATATTATTTTAGATTTCTTAATTATAGCCTATGTTCTTAATTAGAATCCCAGTCCATTTTTTTTTATATATATAAAAAGTTAACAAAAAAAGTACAAGATTAGCCATAAAAAAAATAGACAGCATCTACGGTCATAAAATTGGGTTATTTCACCAATTTTTTAAATATTTTTTAACGGGTGTATTTGGCGGTAAATATTGCACACCTTTTTGAGAGAGTCAGCCTAGGTGTATAAATAGGTTTTTAATTGTGGTAGAAGCAGTTTTCTCAGCAGAAGGTATTGAAGATTGTAAATAGGAAGATAATTGTGTTTTACTACTAATCTTGTAAGTTGTACATTCAAACACACAGAATGCATTGAAGAAAACATACATACCTTCTTGTAAATTCTCAAAGAAGCAAAACTGCTGCGAGACTGTGTACAGAGGAAAATTAAATGTGGTAGAAGTAGTTTTCTCAATCTTAAATTGGTGGAAGAGAAATTAGTTGTATTTTAAGTAGGAAGCTGAAAGTAGTGGGAAGTTGTTGATTTGTAGTTGGAAGTTTGTGATGTTTTATGTTTTATTACAAAGTGCAATGCATCTTGCATTACCCAATGAGGATGCTCTTATAACCATTATTTTTAGAGCAAATTATATTTCCCTTCCTTCAAGTTTAGGAAAATGACACTCAATCCCAAACTTGAAAGGAGAAAACACTCTTCCCCCTTGAAATTTGAAAAAAATAACACTCACCACTTCTGTTAATATTAGTAATAGAATATTCCAACTTTTTAAAATATTCTTTTTACCAAAGCTTGACCATGGCTAATAAAAAGAGCATTCACATAAAATAAAATAAAATAAAAAATAAAAAGAGCATATATAAAACATGTTGCTTAAGCGAATTTTTTAGTCTCTTCTAGCACCTTTCCAATTGATATTGTCAAAAATTGATGATCCTCTTAGATTTTTTAATTGCACCTCTCACCAACACTTTGGGTCAAAATTTATGCGATAAAACAATTTGCCGATGCTTTCAAGTTTTTATTGTTTAAAAATGAGTTGTTAGGCTTGTCACAAAATGATCTAAACTTAATAAATGGATTTTGCTAAGCCTGGGTTCATCTGGGGAGTTCGGCCCACCACTCAAAAATCAAGGCTTCCCTTGATTGCTTGTGAGGTAGCCGAAGATCCAACACCTGAAAATGCCAAGAGCCCAAGACCCCAAAAAAAGAAATTATTTTTAGACTTGGAACTTCCTCACCAACCCAAAAAGAAGGAATTATTTTAAGACTTGGAACTTCCACACCAAATAAAGTTATTGTTTGCTAAAGATGTACTGGAGTTAGTTAATATTATATATAGAGTTATCACTTAACTTAAAAGAGTTAAGCTCATGAGTTTAGGTCTAATAATATTATATTAACTACCTAATCTTCTCATTAGTATCTATTGTGTGGCTTCGTTACCTAATCAACCACACCATTCACACATGAACATTATAACAAATCTTCCTCTTCATGTGTGAGTCTTCTAGCTATCAAGTCACTTGTGGAACTTTAGTTAGTTTCGCCTTTGAACATAAACTTTTTTCTTAGAATTCCAAGTGTGATGCATTAGCAACACCAATAGTGTGCCATTTACTCGACCATGCTTGGGGTGAAAATGGGAGTTTTCTTTGCACAACTATGAGAGTTACCGATACACAGTCACATTGACTCACCATTAATAGAAATTTTTCTCAACCATGGGTGGAGGCATGTGAGTCTTCTTTGTTGCACTCGGTGGAACTCACTAATGAACACTTGCCGTTTAATTATTGGATCTGATAACACTTGTTGGTTAGAAAAAATTCTTGGGGAGATTTCTTGAATAATTAATATAACACATGGAATAGATACACCACCCAACCTAAAAAACTTAAGCCTGTAACCAACATAATGCACAATAACGTCATATATATATACACACACACACAAAAGTGCACAAATTTTGTCTTGAATTAAGCATCATGTTGTAAATGCCAATTGAGCCAGTGGCATGGGCCATGGGGGTACACAAGCTTCACAATAATTTAGTTACCACACAAGGAAAATATGTGGGTTTTAGTTGGGCAGCACAATTTTGTCCATCCATTACAAGAAAGAATACAATTGTTTTCTAGAATTTTTAATTTTTCTTTCTAAAATGAGTAAAGAAAGTTAAATTGGTGGGGAATCCGCAAATATCTTTCCTTCACTCATCGATCATGTTGTAGATGCCTGAAATTGAAAAGTGACATTTATTGTCACATATGTAACATAAGTAGGGAGGTAGTTTTTTCCTACCCATTTACCACTCATCAAGATAATGAGTTAGATTCTTTTCAAAAAACAAAAAGATAATGGGTTAGGCTAAAACTACTCCCCACATGATGTAATTGCCAAATTACAAGTGGCGTATTTATCAAACTAACATATGAAATAGTTGCAAACTTATGTGTGTAGTTATTTATAAGATTACTATTTGACTCTATGCCAATTATAACTATTAATGCTCTGGTTGATCAAGAAATTACTATCTCGATTTTTAGAGTTCAAATCCTCTGTCCCATTCTTCTTGCTCTACTATATACTCCACAAATAAAAACATGCTACATGTCCATCTAATTTATTAAATGCTAAATTCATGCCTTTTATTATTTCAATTTACTAAAATAAATAAATAACCCATCATATTTAGGTAATTGAAATAATAGAAGGCATAAATTTAGCATTTAATAAAATAGATGGACATGTGGCATGTTTTTATTTGTGGAGTATATAATGGATCAGGATGAGTGTGACAGAAGATTTGGACTCCGATTTTTAGTCTCATTATTATTATTGAGCCACTGATATCGAAGCTAGAGTGGATATTATTGTTTTTTGAGTGGATATTATTGTTATAATACAAAAAAGAAAAAAGAAAAAAAAAAAAAAGAAACATAGTTTTTAAAATCGGACTAGTTGTTTGAATGGATTAACTAGAAACAGGCTTGAAAGTTGATTTTTAAATCCTAAATATCCGAATTTTCAAAGAAAAGCTTTAATGATAATAAATAATGGAATTCATGGTATATTATTCATTCATGTCCACAAAATGCTATCGCAATTATGTAATTACTATTGATGACGTGATTCATTTTGATAATATATTAAGATAGCTACAACAAAATACAAAGGAAAATAGATTACTTCACCAAAAAAGAAAAAAGAAAAGAAAAAGGAAAATAGATTACTTATCTTGTTGGGATCGCATCTATAAACTTATCCTAACTCTTGTCTCTCTTTTTTTTCTTTTTTTCTTTTTAGAATTATTTCTCTATAACATAAATTTCTTGATTCATCAACTGCCGCATTGAAATTTCAGCAAAGGGCTTGGGCAATTGTGACCTTTGAACAGAAAACTCCTGTGATACTTGTTTCATTGTGGGGCGGGATTTGGGATTGGAATGTAGGCCTGCCAATGCTAGCGTTACAACTAGAACCACACTCTGAGCAATTGTTTGGTTGATATGAAGTGAGAGGCGAGGGTCTAAGACATCTTTCAGCATGATATGTTGAGTGGATGGTGATGCCAACGAGGAAATAAGCTCTCCTGGATGCCTTCCCATTATTGTTTCTAGCACCACTACACTGAAGCTATAGACATCGCATTTTTCATTCACAACCATTGTGTAAACAAGTTCTAAAACACAACAAAATAAAGTGTGAGCAAAACAATACTACTCGGAAGATGTAACTTGTTAGCAATATTCTACTATTGTATGACAGTTAGTCAGCAACTTGGGAACATATCAATTTGATCTTTCTAGTAAATATGTGAGCATATGATCAATAATTAATCTCATGTTTTTTTTTTTTTGACAATGTGTGTGTGTGTGAGTTTGTGTATGTAAAATAAAAAATAAAAAAATTACCTGGGGCAATATATCCGTAGGTGCCAGCAAGTGTTGTTAAATTGGAGGAATTAGGATTTAAGGGTCTAGCTATGCCAAAATCTGCAACAATTGCCTCAAATTCCGAGTTTTGTAAAATGTTGTTGGTAGTTAGGTCTCGATGGACAATTGTTGGAATGCAATCATGATGCAAGTAAGATAAAGCATTTGCTATGCCTTTAATGATGTTCACACGTTTCTTCCAATTCAACTCCTTGGCTTCAATGTCATTGCTTAGGACATAAAATAAGCTTCCTCTTTCAATGTATTCATAAATCAAAAACATGCATCTTTTATATAGACAGAACCCATAAAGCTTCACAATGTTACGGTGACGAATTTCAGACAAGACTTTGGCTTCATTTCTGAAACTCTTGTCAAAAGATGGCTCATCGGCCTCAAAATGATGAAGTTTTTTAAGGGCAACAACTTTTCCACTAGGTAAGTTAGCTTTGTAAACGCTACCATAACCACTAGTTCCAATACAATATTTGATGTCAAAGTCCTCTGTTGTTGTAATGATGTCTTCAAATACAATATTTCCATCATAATTCCATATTGAGAATAAATCTCCAGTTCTCATTGCTTTAGACTCATGTTGTTTGTTCCTAATTTCCTTCCGACGAGAGAGGAAAGCAATTCTAATTCCAATCATTCCAAGCAATAAGAATCCAAGGATAACCGTGAAAAGAATAATTGTATTAGTCCTACTTGAGAATTTCTTAATCCTTGTGGAGCAATTAGGTAATCCTGAGATGTGATAAATTCGTGTTGCCTAGAACTGCCTCAAGTGAATTATATCTCCAAAAATCATTTGGGATTGGACCTTCCAAAGAGTTGTAAGACAAATTCATTTCGCATAGTAAACCGATGGGAATGTTACCAGTGAGATTATTAAAGCTGAGATCCAAATGCCATAAGAAATTGAGGTCCCCAAGGGTAGGGGGTATTTTTCCACTAAACAAGTTGTGACTGAGGTCGATGGCAGTTATCTTATATGAGTAAGAAAGTTGAGGCGGAATGCTTCCATAAAATTGGTTGTGGCTCAAAAACAATTTCTCCAAAAAATACCCCTCGTAAAATTGTAATAATTCGCTCAGATTGTTGTGGGACAGATCCAGAACAGAAATTGCGTGTGAGGAAAAACTGTTGCCTGAAAGTTTGTTCAAGGAAAGATTAAGATATCGCAATAGGGCTAACTGACTAAGCTCCTGCGGAATGATTCCAGATATATTGTTACTTGATAGATCCAACTTTTCTAAAAATAGCAAATCTGCAATCGTTGAAGGAATTGAACCAACGAAATTATTAACACTAAAATTCAGAAACACCAATTCGGTCAAGCTCCCTATAGTTGAAGGGATTAGGCCAGCAAGGATATTATTATGGAGATCGAAGTGCTCCAGCTTTCTCATGTTTCCTATTTCTAGTGGAATGGAGCCATTGATTTGGTTGGAAGCAAGAGAGAGAAGGGTCAAGTTTGTCAAACAACCCAAAGCACGAGGAAGTGAACCAATGAGCAAGTTATGAGAAAGGTCTAGAGAAACCACATTTTTCAAGTTTCCAATTTTTGAAGAAATAGGACCAAAAAGATTGTTTGTACCCAAATGCAGAACCATCAAATTCTTCAGATTATAAATTTCAGAAGGGATAGTACTGTTGATTTGATTTGAATGTAAATCAAGATGAGTGAGACAAGTCAAAAGACCAATAGTTGAAGGGATTGTACCACTGAAGTAATTTCCACCTAGCTATAATTCAATAAGGCTACTCAGGTTTCCCAATTGTAAGGGAATTGGACCGCTCATTTGATTGAAAGAAATATCAAGCTTCTCTAATTGAGTGAGTTTTGCAAGTGAGAGAGGTAGTTCACCTGAAAGACTATTCCAAGATAAGTTAAGGTAAGTGAGTTTAGAAACACTACCAATCTCTGGTGGGATGCTCTCGTATAGCCCCATTCCTACTAGCTTGAATCGGACCAAATTTGTGAATGAAGAGAAGTTGAAATTGCATAACGGGGCTTCCTCATACGATTCTGTATCGTTTAATTTGATCTCTATCACGCTTCCACCATCATTGCAAACGATACCGTCCCACTTGCAATGATTTGAGGCTGTTTCTTCATTCCACCACCACCACAGAGTGTGGTTCAGAGCCATTGCTTCTTGGGCTAGTGGCAGTGATTGTGGTTTTGCAACCGTAGAAGTATTCGCGATACCCACATGGTTTATGATTATGATAGTAGTAATCCAAACTAATATCACAAGGGAAATGGAAACAGAGGATGGCATTTTTAGTGGATAATTGGTAATCGTTTTAGTTCAATACAATTTTACTAAAGCAAAATAATTGATTATTCCGATTGCAAATAGTTCATTTAGACTTTATAGTTTATACAATTGTGGCATGGAGGGAGCGGTCTTGAATCTTCAGTCTCTGCTGCAATTGGGACCCTCGAGAGCTTGGAAAAATAAGGCGATTGCCGTGTGGAATCTTTTTGTTTGCAAAGAAAATGCCAGACATTTATTTGATATTTCAAAACTCAGCAAAGCGGCCTGAATTGAATGCTTATTTTTGTTCTATTCTAGTATTTTGTTTCTGGTTTTTTTTTTTTTTTTGGGCTGAATGTCCTCCTATTCTAGTCTGAAGATGATTATAATTTGTCAAAAAATTCTCATTAAATTGTTAAAATTAAAAGTAATTTTGAGTCCTCTAATTATTAAGTACAAGTTCAATTTGGTGACCATACTATTAACTATTAAGTGTGTTAATTTAGAACCTCATCGTCAATTTCATTTTTGGTTCTCCTTTATGTTTAAATTTTAACAAAATTAACTATTTAAATTATTTGATTTTGAAATTTTATACTTTTCATAATAACCATATAACATATGTCTCATTTTTCACAATAATTAATTTTGTTAAATTTAAACGAAAGGACAAAATTTAAGGACAAAATTGACTTGGCTTCAAAATTTAGGGAGACTAAATTCATATAATTAATAGTTGATGGTGATCTTGACACAATAGTTAAAGAAACAAATTAATAATTTAACCTTAAAATTATCAAAGTACATAAATAAAAATCATTAAATTTGGCATAGTGAGTATAAAAATAGGAATGGGGAAGAAGTGGCTATCTCTCAAATTTTTAACCATTAAGAATATTGCACACAATAAATTTGAGTAAAAAAAAAAAAAAAAATTGACTAAATAGTATGGGCAATTCTTTATCATTGAATCCTTAAGAGTAGAACAGATTTTCTTTTCATATAAAACCTTCAGCAAAGGAAGATTCTCTTATTCTTCTCTTCAAAACTAGTTTTGATTTGAAAGTTGTTTTATTATTATTATTATTATTATCAGGATTTGAAAGTTTCAAGGATATAAGTTAGAGACAAACGCGATGAACAAAAAATTAGGCTTTTGTGCATTGATCGAAGCTCTTCAAAAGTTTGGTGCTTTGATGTTCAAAGGAGTGTACCTATATTTATAGGGCTGTTTAAGGAGTTTGATATGATTTAGCCATCTATTTAATTATTTCAATTGCAAATGTTCAAATAGTTCTTACAAGATTTGCATGGGATGATAATTATCTTAATTTTTTTATAATTTAAGATGAATATCAATTAAGCTTAATTTAGTGACATGTAAATTTAAGGTTGGACATTAAATTTAATTGATTAGGCTCTCTTAATAACACATGCATCATTTTCCATTCAAAGTCTCCCAAGCATATAGGAAAAAGGGAAAAACACAATGAAAAAGAATAATAAGAGTAAAAAGCGGAGAGTGTTGTTGTCTTGTGTCCTTATTATGAAGCCGGCAAGGATTCTTTCAAGGTACTGGTAGGACCTACACCTCTTTCCAAGAAGAAGCAGCATTTCTCTGTGGGGTTCACTTTCTTGCCACTCAACCGTAGGACACTGGGAATCCTTACAAACCGCAAAAAGCATCTCTATAAGATAAACCATTGTTATTAATACCATTTTGGACCCCGTTTCAGTTTGTCCAGTGGAATGAAATATTTCGATACCAGCCAATTTCGGCGTACCGTTTCAGGGTGTTTCGGGGTTCCTAAAAAATAATTTATATATATTCTTGTAGAACATAAAATTGTCAATTCTAATAAATAAATAACTAAATATCAAATAATACAAATTATTTAGTCTTTAACTCTTAAGTCTTAAACATCAATATAACATCAATTTGACATCACACAATAAGAAGATTTACAAGTCAATAACTAAATATCAAATAATACAAATCATTTAGTCTTAACTCTTAAGTCTTAAACATCAATATAACATCAATTTAACATCACACAATAAGAAGATTTACAAGTCAATAACTAAATATCAAATAATAACTCCTAAGTTCTTAACCACAAAACAAATCATAAGAAAAAAAAAATTATGACAGAGGGAGAAGGAATGAACAAACAAAAGACATTATTTATGACAATGTATACCACAATCACATGTCTTAAGTTCTTAACACTTAATCTTAACTCCTAACTCCTAAGTTCTTAACCACAAAAAAAAAAAAAAAAAAAAAACAAAAAAAAACAAAAAAAAGTTTTTTTTTTTAATTTTATTTTTAAACAAGCCAAATCCTATACCGGCCGAAATTCACATCTCGGCCGGAATTGGCCGGAATTGTTCGGAATGACCCGAAACGGCCCAAAATCTGACCCGAGGTGGAACGTGAGCTATTCTCGTACCGGTTTGCATACTGGTACGAAAAATTCCGGCCTTTCCGGCCGGAACGGAACGGAATCAATAACAATGAGATAAACCATGTCCCACACTATAATTCTTCTTTGTTTCCTTCATTTCTTTTCTTTTTTAATAATCTTTTTATTATTTTAATCAAACTTTTTTATTTATAAATTATTTTAATCATATATTTAAATTTGTGGGGTGTACTGTGTATGACAACATGACTTTACCGGCACGCACAAATTGAGTTGTAACTAGTGCGTGCCGGTAAAGTCAATTGACTTGAATTTACCCTGAAGAAACTCCTCTGTGTTTTTTCTTTTTCTTTTTTATAGCCAAAAAATAATAATAATAATAACAATCAAAAAAGGGTCATGACTCAAATCACTCAACAAGTCACAATTGATCCAAATATAATCTCCAAAATATCCAAATGATCCAAATTCCACAAAATTTAAAAATATAAACAAAAATATTAAATAATTCCTCACAAAAGCAATGTTTTAAATTTAAACTTAAAATCCTGACTCATAGGGCATAGGAAACTCCTTCAACAACAACTAGGTTGTACGAACGTGAGCAGCTAATCTAGAAAACGAGCAATCACATTCTAACACCCACTTGTCACTACGAACATGAGCAGCTAATCTAGAAAACGAGCAATAGGAATAAGCTAATGCATTTTTTTTTTTTTTTTTTGAAAGTAGCTAATGCATTTTTATAGATTTGTACTTATAATGTAAATTATAAACTTACATGGTAGATACAAAGGGTAGTAAATTTTATACATATTTGTAAAAAGTGGTAAATATTTTACATTTTTTGCAAATGCATACAATATTTACTATTTTTATGTGCTTACGTTGTAGGTTTATATTGCAAGTACAATGTAAGCTAAAAAGTTTTCTAAGATAAAGCTCAACAAGTAGTAATTGACTAATTCCTACACCACAATCAAGGAAAACAAAAGGCTCTAGGTTCGCATAACAAGAAGCAAATAGAATAGCAACGAGGGTAGAAAACTTGATACACCCTAAATAAAAATTTAAGTTCATTATAAAATTTAATAACTTCAAAATTTTGGTCCATTAAAGGTTGAACCAAATAATTACCTAAACAAATACAAATCAGCCCAAACAATAACACAAATTAGCCATTTTTGAATTTATGATGTCATTCTAAGAAAGTTGAATAAAAAAATTGTCCAAACAAATAAAAATCAGCTCAAATGCTTAAACAACAACACCAATCAAATATTTTTGAATTTAAGATCTCATTTTCACAACGCAAACATGTTTTAGGTGTCATTCCTTAAAATACCCTCAAACACTCACCAATGACAAATGCAACAAAAACTCTCCCGGTCTCACCTCTCATCAAATATCGGCTTCTTGGTGCAAGCTAGTAAACGATGGAGAACATCAATGTAACAAAAATTACGGTGGTTATTGGGTATGTTAGGACATATGTGTGTTCACTTGTTAAGAACATATGTCACTTGTTTATGTAAATTGGCTAATCCTTTTGACAAAACGCACTCTACTTGTAATTGGGTAGTTCTAGGTGTTTTCAATACTTCAAGAAACAAGGTTTCAAGAACAAGTGTTGAAGTCATCAAGTCTGTCCAAGAAAAAGCAAGCTAAAGTGCAATTTCATTAAAGCTCAACACCTTCTCGATAGCTACCTCGACACCTGCTATCTGTCGAGATTTATAAAATCAGCTTTTCTGAGCTGATTTTCTTGAGATCCGTGAATGTGTTTTTAGGCCTTCTTTTCTTCTAACCCTAAACACATAAAAGGTTTGTTTTAAGAGCCGTCAAGTGATACACAAGTTGCAAAAGCATTGAGCAATCCGTGTTCAAGCAAATTGTGATCAAAAGACGAAGTTCTTAACCTAGTTCATCTTCTCTCTAGAAGTTGCTGTGTATGTGCACCATAGGGTTTTGTAACCAAGCATCTTCCTGATCTTCATTGTGTATGATGAACTGAAGAACTTTGCAGCCAACCTCTCCTTCTCAAGTTGGTGTTTGAAGTCGCGTACTGGGATCCGCGCATTGGTTAGTCACGTACTTGGGAGCCGTGCATCAAAGGTGGAAATTGTCACTACAGATCAAGTCCAATTGGGTATTGGGGTAAGGGTTCAACTGTAGGTTGGTAAGGTACTTGGGATTACTTTACTTGTAACCGCTTGATTTGATAATAGTGGAATTTCGGGAGTGGTGACCTGAAAATCACCCGGTGGGGTTTTTGCCGTTAGGGTTTTCCCTATTCGTAAACAAATCACCGTGTTATTTATTTTTCCGCTGCATATTTAGTATTTGGTGATTTGTTTGTGCTTCCACGTATTTGCATGATAAATTGATTAATTAACAACTTGGCTAATTAATTAATTAATTTTATCACAAGGGGTCATTCAGTTTGTGGCCTATCAAGTGGTATCAGAGCAGGCACACTCTGATTAGGTTTTAATCTTTGCTGTGTTGATCCATTGACCCCTGTTTGTCATGGATAGAGGACAATCGTTAATCATACCTCCTTTATTTGATGGCACTAACTATGCATACTGGAAAGTACGCATAAGAGCTTTCTTGCAGTCTTTAGATGAGAAAGTGTGGCAAGCTGTAGAGATTGGCTGGACTAAGCCAAAAGAAGAACCGGCCGATTGGAATGATGCTAAGATCAAGGCGGCTAACTTCAACAGCAGAGCGCTAAATGCCCTATTTAGCGCAGTCACCAATGAGGAGTTCAAGAAGATATCCTCAACTGAAACTGCTAAGAAGGCTTGGACCATCCTCCAGACAACCTATGAAGGAACAAAGGCTATCAAAGATTCAAAACTTCAGAGGCTCACTACAAGCTTTGAAGAAATTAAGATGGAGGAGGATGAGTCGTTTGATGAGTTCTATGCCAAGCTCAAGGACATAGTGAACTCAGCCTTCAATCTTGGGGAAACCATCTCTGAACCCAAGATTGTAAGGAAGGTTCTCAGATCTCTACCTGAGAGATTTCATGCCAAGATTACGGCAATTGAGGAATCAAAGGATATAGATAAGATTCCTTTGATTGAGCTAGTTGGAAACTTACAAACCTATGAGATAGGGTTATCTAGGATTGGCAAGTCTAACAAAGGCAAAAGCATGGCCTTGAAGGCGAAGAGCAGTGATACAGATGAGTCTTCTGATGATGAAGATTCCAAGATGAAGTCCTACATTACTCGGTAGTTCAAAAAGTTTATGAAGAATGCCAATGGAAGGAGCTTCGACAAGGATCGCAGGCAGTTCAGTTCTTCTCAGTTTAAAAGCCAAGACAAAGGGAAGAAGGATGCTAAGGAGGGCGGTCAGTATACTGTTCCCGCAGGACCAAAGTGCTTTGGGTGTCATGGGTTCGGACACATGAAACATGAGTGTCCTACATATCTGAAGAGCATCGGGAAAAGCAAGGCCCTTGCTGTAACCCTAAGTGACACTGAGCCTGAAGATGATTCCGACAATGAGGATGACGGAATCCTAAATGCCTTCACTGCCACAGTCAATCCTACTGAAGAGATTGTTGAAGAAGTAGATGAAGAAGAAGAATTGGTGGAGTCCAAATTTGAGAAGATGGATGATCAAGATGATATCCATTCAGCCTATGAGAAGCTTTACAAGCTCTCTGAAAAGCATGAGAAATTATATAGGCTGGCCACCAAGAAGCTCAGTGATGTGGAACTCGATCGTGAAGAGTTGTCCACAAAGTTTGATGAGGCGAATCAAACCATTGCAGCACTGAGATTTGAGAACAACTTTTTGGCTGAGAAGACCAAGAAGCTTGAAGCAGAGCTGTTTCAAGTCAGAGCTTAGAGCTGTTTCAACTTTTGCCTTGTGGATTGTTTAGGTTAAATCCTCCCCAAGTTTTTTACCTTGAAATTGGACGGTTTCATTAGTTTTCTTAGGTCATCATATCACTTGTCTTCTTTACTATTCTGCTTTATGTGATATGATTGTTATTGTTTAACCTAGATCTCATAATAAACCTAAGTATCAACTTGGTTAGTTAATTAGGTTAAACAATCTGAGTTTAGAGGGGTCTAAATAAACAACAACTAGTTTTTAACCCGGGATCTCATGGATATCATGAGGTGTTAAGAAGCAAGAAGTCAACCTTTGGAGTTTTTTTAATTTCATATCTAACAAGTAACAAGTAAGGAAGTGTGAGCATGAAATTTTGGCAATGACACAAAAAAAACAAAAACAGAGATATTGGAATATATCAAAAGGTGAGAAAGAAATAAGAAGTTGAATTACAAAGAATACTAAGAAAACCGTGGCGATTTTTGCGTCAAACATCCAAACAAATTGTTCATGAATCTAGAAGTTTGAAAAAATATATACAAAAGGAAAGAAGAGAACATAGATAAATTACAAGAAATTAATGGGGTTGGGGGGGGGGGGGGGGGAAGCAGAGAAAATGATGAAAATTGATCTTTAATTAAGAATGAAGAAAGTGGGATTTCTTCTATTATTCTGGAGGAAGATTCTGAAATAGTTATTCTAGGAATTCATAATTACAAAAGGGTCTTTTGGATTGGCTATAATCTATAGGATCAATACTATGATCCCAGACTAATCCTATATTATTTCATGTGTGATTAGTCATTGAACAAAGTCTAGGGCACACCTTCTGTAAAGCCAGATTCTATTTTTGTCTCAATCTTGTGATTAGAGGATGGTTTGTAAAAGAGAGAGAGAGGGAGAAGAGAGAGAGAGAGAGAGAGAGAGAGAGAGAGGGAATTTCCTATTGGGTTTGTCTTTTAACATGTTAGAAGCAAACAGAGAAGATTGAGAAAAATATCTCACTATACTTTATTTGTAAGTTATAAATGCACTAGTAAACCTTTACTCCATGACCACACTCAATCCAATTCATTCTTATTGAGAGATGTGTCATATAAAGTTTGACATCTATATATATATATATATATATATATATTAATAGGCAAAACTTAGAGAAAATTCAATTGAAGTCTAATTTCGCGTCATGTGTCCTAAATTATTTATTTTAGATAGAGTTTTATTTCTTAATTTTGAAGTCAAATGTAAATGTAAGAGTAAAAAGCAGAGAGTGTTACCTTTTATAGTGTCCTTATTATGAAGCTGGCGAGGATTCTTTCAAGGTACTGGTAGGAACTACACCTCTTTCCAAGAAGAAGTAGCATTTCTCTGTAGGGTTCAATTTCAATTCTATCATATTTTACCATCTTAAAAAGTTACTTTATCAATTATAACATACTATTTTACAATACTTCCAACATCTCAAAACTCTATTATTTTACCATTTTATTGAAATATTATTTTTTAAGTCCTGGAGTAGGAAGCTAGAAAGCAAACATAAAAAACATTTTTTTAATTCGTCCTCTCTCTCTCTCTCTCTCTCTCTCTCCTGTCTCACTTCTTTGTTATCTGGCTTTGATTGTGCTCCGGTTTGTGCATCTGTGAGATTGTGGGTCTATGCTCCGGTTGTGTATCATGGGTCGTGGATCCTGAATTCATGATATGGGTTTTGGTTAGTTGTGCTCTAGTGAATTTTTGTTGGTAGGTTTTTGTTGTTTGTGATCCAGTGGGTATTTGTTGGTTGTGCTCCAGTGGATTTTTGTTGGTTATGGGGGTCAGATTTGTGGGTTTAGTCGTGCTCAATGGCATCGCCGTCGGTTTGGCCATGGGTCATGGGTGTCATCGTCGGTTTGGCCATGGGTTGTGGGTGTCACTGTTGGTGTGGTCATGGGCTATGGGTCATGGTCGTGGTTGTGGTGCTGGGTTTTTTTCGCTTGGGTTGCTAGGTAGCGATGGTGGTTTGGTGTCTGGCTACAACAGTGGTTCGGTGGTTGGTTGTGCTTGTGTAGTGGGTCGCTGTCTGATCTATGGTGCTGGGTTGGTTGTGCTATGGGTTGTAGTCTGGTGAAGCTTCAGCGATGGAGAGATGGAGATGAGAGATGTGTGAATGAGAGAGAAAACTGATATTTAGATAAAATATTAATATTTTCTTTTGCAATTGTGCTACAGTGCAATTCTACAAAATTGCACTGTAGCACAATTCCAAATATTTTTGCAATAGTTGCCTTTTAGAAGTCTGGGTGCTGGAGGTTTTTTGAGACTTTGATGCTAAATATGCCTACATATGGCATTTACAAGTCCGGGTGCGAATGCTCTTACAAACCACAAAAAGCTTCTCGATAAGATAAACCATGTCCCACACTATAATTCTTGTTTCCTTCATTTCTTTTCTTCTTTAATAATCTTTTTATTATTTTAATCAAACTTTTTTATTTATAAATTATTTTAATCATATATATAAATTTGTGGGGTGTACCGTGTATGACAACATGACTTTACCAGCACGCACAAATTGAGTTGTAACTTGTGCGTGCCGGTAAAGTCAATTGACTTGAATTTACCCTGAAGAAACTCCTTTTTTTTTTTCTTTTCTTTTTTTAAAACAAAATAATAATAATAATCATAATAATAACAATCAAAAAAGGGTCATACTCAAGTGACTCAACAAGTCACAATTGATACCTAAAAATATATATTTAATCAGTAAATATAATCTCCAAAATATACAAATGATCCAAATTCCACAAAATTTAAAAATATTAACAAAAACATTAAATAACTCCTCACAAAAGCAATATTTTAAATTTAAACTTAAAATCCTGACGCATAGGACATAGGAAACTCCTTCAACAACAACTAGGTGCTTGATATCTCAATAGCTATCCGCTTGCAATACAACGATCACATTCTAGCACCCACTTGTCACTACGAACATGAGCAACTAATCTAGAAAACGAACACTAGGAATAAGCTAATGCATTTTTATAGATTTGTACTTATAATGTAAATTATATACTTACATGGTAGATACAAAAGGTAGTAAATTTTATAGTGGTAAATACTTTACACTTTTTGCAAATGCATACAATATTTATTATTTTTATGTGTTTACATCAAGGGAGTCATACCATACTGGAAAACGTTTCGGTTTGTTCAAAAAAATGAAATATTTTGGTACTAATTAATACCAATGTACCATTTTAGAATTACCGATAAAACATATATACTTTACATGGATTGAGTTAAAAGTGTGTATATAGTTATTAAATTTATATCCATTTGTTTGGTAAACAAAAAATAGGGGTTCGCTAGGTTACGCTAGATGAAGTGTCCGAGCCTTACCAGCTGAGCCAAACCCCCGTTGGCTATTAAATTTATATCCAACCTATATATGTTTAGTTCAACATACCCAATAAAAATGGCCCAAGTATAACATATAATATCAGTCTAACATTATCTAAGACTTAAAAAAAAAAAAGAATTAAATATAAGTACAGAAAAATAAAAATAGAATATAAAATTTCAAAATTGAAACCTGCAAGACCCGCATGATTGCCTTGGAAATAGAAGAGATGTGGTGTGGACAATAACTCTACTCGTTATCCCAACCACACCTTCTAACTTTCAATCATTTCTTATTTTTTTATTGTTTTTTCTTTTCGTTACTTTTTCTCCTTCATCTCCTTCTCCACTTATTCAATGGTTCTCTCTTTCTTCCATAAAATGACGATCTGTCCAACCAAGCTTCAGTTTCGCTTAGCCCAACTAAAGCAACGCGAATAAGTCCACCACCACGCCTCTGTTAACCATAGGTTCATGGTTTTTTTTTTTTTTTTTTTGGTTTAAATGAAAAAATTGCAAAAGAAACCATTTCGGACTGAAATACATTTTTCATTCAGAATGGCCAAAATGGGCCAAGATGGCTAGTATCTTCCGAAATGGTCTAATATTTAGAGCGAGACAAAACACGAGGTGTTTCTGTACCGGAGTGAGTTTTAGAACAGAAAATACTGGCTATACCGACTGGTACGATATTGACTCACCTGGTTTACATTGTAGATTTATATTGCAAGTAAAATGTAAAATAAAAAAATTTTCTAAGATAAAACTCAACAAGTAGTAATCCACTAATTCCTACACCATAATCAAGGAAAACAAAAGGCTCTAGGTTCGCAAAACAAGAAGCAAATTGAATAGCAACAAGGGTAGAAAACTTGATACACCCTAAATAAAAATTTAAGTCCATTATAAAATTTAATAACTTCAAAATTTTGGTCCATTAAAGGTTGAACCAAAAAATTGCCTAAACAAATACAAATCAGCCCAAACAACAACACAAATTAGCCATTTTTGAATTTATGATGTCATTCTATGAAAGTTGAATAAAAAAATTGCCCAAACAAATACAAATTGGCCCAAATGCCTAAACAACAACACAAATAATTTAAGATCTCATTTTCACAATGCAAACATGTTTTAGGTGTCATTCCTTAAAATACCCTCAAACACTCGCTAATGACAAATGCAACAAAAACTCACCTGGTGTCACCACTCGTCAAATATCAACTTCTTGGTGCAATCTAGTAAACAATGGAGAACGTCAATGTAACAAAAATTACGGTGGTTATTGGACAGGAGGCTACTGAGCTTGATATACCCAAAACACACAAGGAAAAATTATCTCTAGGCTTTTGAGCTAGATGCACCTCTTTAAGAACAAATGCTCGCATCTCATCTCCTCTCAAAAATATCGACAGATGCTTCACTCTCTCTCTCTCTCTCTCGCTAGGCAAATGCTTGGTTTTTATTGTAGCTTAGATTAAAGGCGTTTCTTTATTTGTGGTGTAACATTGTGGGACTTATAAAAAATAATTGATATATGGTTTAGAAAAAGGGCTTTTTAGAAGGGATTTAAAAAAAAAAAAAAAAAACTAGTCGAAAAAGTCAATGCTTGAGCCTTGAAGTGAATATATTGAAATGGACAAAACTTATGTACAGTACCTTAGGTGTTGTTTCTTAAATTCATTTTTTAAAATTCTGCCATGTGGCTATTTAATTTAAAAAAAAATACATTTTCATCTATGAGAAAAAAACCATATGACAGAATTTTAAGAGGAGAACCTAAGTAATAACACTTATTTACCATATTTAAGTCTTGCCTTATTTAAGTTATTATATATAATTTAAGACATATGTTTGCAATTAAAAAGGATGACAAGATAATATTCATAGCACATTAAGTTGTTTTTATTAACTTGCATTGAAATAGCAATTTTAGATCAACTGGTTGTTAACTCGTGCAATGTGTGAGAAATTTTTAAATAAATGTGTAACGTATTCTTGCTCTAACATTGACGAAAGACCTTTAATAGAAAGGAAAAAAAAATTCCAATCCTAAATAACATGTGGTTACAAAATTTATCACACCATCAAAATTATACAGTCAATTAACAATTATTTCTATAATAAGATATTGTATTTCATTTGTATGAATGGTCTAAATCTTGGTGTTATAGGTGATATATTCATTTTTACCTTTGTGTTTGCTTTGTAAAATCTAAGTCAGTTATTTATTTTTTAGTTGTTGTTCTTCTGACGATTAGATCAGTTACTATAATACTTTTAATAAGTAATATTAGTTATTTTTTTGTTGTCAAACAAGGGTATTTAGATCTCACACACACTAAGTTATTACAGGGAGCAATCCCATGGGAATGGTTCCAAAATGCTTGCAAGTTGTTAGGTCGTTCTAAATATTTAGGAATAAATGTTTAGGTTCTAATTTTATGTTTGTTGGCAAATCAAGTACAAAAACATGTCTAGTATAAGATATCTTGGAACAATTTTAGATATTTCTCAAGTTAACTCAAGTCAAGATTCAAGAACAGTCGAGCTGTAGAAAGAAGAATTTAGAAATTGCAAGGCTCGACTAATCAAGAGAAAGGTTTGACCGATCGAACTGCAATTTCAGCAGATTTTAAATTAGGCCCAAAAGCCCGCAAAACGTTTAGGGTTTAAGTCCAACACTACGAGGTATAAAAGGAAAACCCTAATTCACGTTTCAAAAGTCTTGTGAAGTCTTGTGAGTTACTCCTATGAGATCTGTGAAGTTCTGTAACTTTCTAACTCAACAAGCATCTACCGGGAAAAAAAATTCAAATACAAGAACTGATGGAGATAAGTTGCTGCATACAAGATCGACTACTGCTGATGATCTAAAACTTTGAGTGTGATCTCAAAGTCACAAACTGGAGTGTTTGTGTGCAACAAATTCAAATAGAAATATCCGTGGATTTGGAGCAGTGTGTGGTCACATGAGTAAGTGCTACAAGAGGTAGCATTAGATTTAGGGAAAAATTTATAGTAAACACTTCCATCTATTTAGTGAATTTGTTGCTTTGTGGATTGTTTAGGTTAAATCATCCTCAGGTTTTTTACCTTAAAATTAGACGGTTTCATTAGTTTACTTAGGTCATCATATCACTTCTTGTCTTCTTTACTATTCCGCTTTATGTGACATGATTGTTGTTGTTTAACCTAGATCTCATAATAAACCTAAATAACAACTTGGTTAATTAATTAGGTTAAACAATCTGAGTTTAGAGGGGCCTAAATAAACAAACACAAGTGATTTCTAACCCGAGATCTCATGGATACATGAGGTCTTAGGAAGCACTAAGTCAACCTTTGGAGTTTTTTTAATCTCATATCTAACAAGTAAGGAAGTGTGAGCATGAAAATTTGGCAATGACACCAAAAAAAAAAAAATAATAATAAATAAAAAATAATAAAAACAAAAACAAAAACAAAAAACAAAACAAAAATAGAGATATTGGAATATATCAAAAGGTAAGAAAGAAATAAGAAGTCGAATTACAAAGAATACTAAGAAAACCATGTCGATTTTTTGCATCAAACATCCAAACAAATTGTTCTTGGATTTGGAAGTTTGAAAAAATATATACAAAAGGAAAGAATGAGAACATAGATAAATTACAGGAAATTAAAGAGGGGGGGGGGGGGGGGGGGAAGAGTAGAGAAAATGATGAAAATTGAGCTTTAACTTAAGTGGGGCTTTCTTCTATTATTCTGGAGGAAGATTCTGAAATAGTTATTCTAGGAATTCATAATTACTAGAAGGGTCTTTTGGATTGGCTATAATCTATAGGATCGATACTATGATCCCAAATTGATCCTATATTATTACATGCGTGATTAGTCATTGAACAAAGTCTAGGGCTCACCTTCTGTAAAGCCAGATTCTATTTTTGTCTCACTCTTGTGATTAGAGGATGGTTTGAGAGAGAGAGAGAGAGAGAGAGAGAGAGTTAAAGGATCTGTTTTTTTAAGAAACACATGAGAGAGAGAGAGAGAGAGAGAGAGAATTTCCTATTGGGTTTGTATTTTAACATGTTAGAACCAAACAGAGAAGATTGAGAAAAATATCTCACTATACTTTATCTGTAAGTTATAAACGCACTAGTAAACCTTTACTCCATGGCCACACTCAATCCAATTCATTCTTATTGAGAAACGTGTCATATAAAGTTAGACATCTATATCTATATATATATATATATATATATATATTAATAGGCAAAATTTTAGAGAAAATTCAACTGAAGTCCAATTTTGCATTATGTGGCCTAAATTATTTATTTTTAGAGAGTTTTATTTCTTAATTTTGGAGTCAAATGTGTGATCACATCATAAATATCTATCCAAGTGAGTTATTGCACACAAAACCAAAGAATCTAGAATTAATGAACATAAGAAAATTAAAAAAAAAAAAAAACAATTTACATTTTCTACCTAATAATATTCTTACAAGACTTTTTAAAGAGTTAAAAAAAATAAGAATGACTAACAATAATATTTAAATTATATATGTAAGAAATATACTATGCATTTTAATGTATATATTTTAAGTATATCTATGCATATGCATAGGGTTACAAGCTAGTTAAATTTAATTAAAGATAAATATAAAGTATAATTTTATTTAAAGATTTGCATATGATTTCTTTAATTTTATTTTTTAATTAAATATGAACATCAATTACTCGTATAATTTAGTGACACGTAAATTTAAGAATAAACATTAAATTTAATTGATTAGGCTGTCTTAATAATGCATGCATGATTATAATTTGGCCTTTGTGTGCGTTCTTCTAAGTCCATTTGACGTGACCTATATGCAAAATTTGAGTTGCAGGTCTTGTATACAAAAAGGACCAAAAGACTTTAGAGAGTAGATTTTTCATTTTCCATTCATTCCAACCAAGTCTCCACTCTACAAGGACTTCCATGACTTTACCGACGCGCACAAGTTGAGCTGCAACTTGTATGGATATTTCATTCAATTTACTTGAGTTTAATGTCTATAATTTTCAACTCGAGAAGTTTATATTTAATTTCAAAATAAAGTAAATTCAATCTCAAAATAAAGCACATAGTTATTCATCTAATCTAAAAAATATTTAAATGATCTAAACTTTAAAAGATTTAAACATAAACGAAAATCTTAGATAACTCCTCATGCACAAATTAAGCAGTCATTTAAATTAAAACATAAAATCCTAACATATACGAAACTTCTTCAAGACAAGAACAACTAATAAGTGCTTAAAATCTCAATAGTTGTTTCCTTGCATAATAACGATTACATTTTAGCACCCACTGGTCACTTTGTCCCTATGAACGTGAGCAGCTTATCTAGAAAAATATAGGGACAATGCGAATGACCTAAAAAATCTCTACGAGATTGAGCTAAAACTACTTGGTTCAACTTTGATTTTCAAGCAATCGCTTCTCACTCTAAGCAAAGTCTTTATCTGATTTGTCATTTTACCCTCTTTGTTTAATGGCTAGCAAATTGATTTATGAATAAGCCTTGAGTGAAACACAAACTTAAATAAATTGTTTATCGTTTTTCTCTACTCTCTATTATGGCCTCGAATAACGACAATGAATAACAGAAAGAAAACAACCTTAAATTGAAACGATTTCATAAAGTTGGTACTGTAATCAATCGAATTGGGATTGAAGAAGCAAAATGGTAAAGCTTTGTTTCCTTCTATGGGTGTTACTGTGACTGGGTAAAAAAATTCTAGTGATGACTCAGTCTACTCTCACTTGCTCACAATGTACATTTTTCTGAGTCTACGTTCACAATTTTGAGGCCCCTGTTAAATTTTCAAAATTGTAGGGTGAATTTTACTTCTATACTGTAATTTGCTGTTTCTTTTTATGAAAATATTTGTAATGACATGTAATTCGCGTAATACTGGAATATATATTACCTATGTGCTTGTGGCTTATAGACAATGCTTTAAAATCTGCATTGGATAGCTCGGAATAAAAAAATAAAAAATAAAAAAGTCACACATTTGCATTGCTGGGAAAATACAACTTTCCAGCACCCTAGTGTAGTGAGGGAAACAATGGTATGAGGCATAAATATAGATGTATACAACAAAATCATTATTCAGCAGTCCACCCGCTTTAGCTAAAAGGTCAGGGCTAGTGTTGTCTTCCCAGAATGGATGGCTTTGTCTACTGCACCTACCGAAGATGGGCCACCAAAGACCTGCAATAAGAAATTATAGAATGAAGTGTTAAAAAAAAAAAAAAAATTAATAATAATAATAAAATAAAAAAGTGATTTTTTGATTTGTCAAAATAGTATTTTTTTTTTTAGAATGCTTGATGCTAATGCTCTAAGAGTCTGATTAGCTATAAAGTCATCAACAGTTTTGCCATCAATCATGCATGAAGCGACAACAACATTTTTAGAAAAATTGCAAGCCCATCAGGGGCGTAGCCAGGATTTTTTACATGGGGGGCCCAAGTTATATATTTGTATGTTTGTCATAATTCATAAATATGTTGTATACAAGATGATCAAATTTAAAATATATAACAATATTTCTAAACTCGAATTTGTGTACAAAATTTGCCTAATTTGCTATGAACATGTATCAATTTTTTTTTTAAAAATAAAATAAACTTGGCATCTCCTGTAAAAGGTTTGCTCAACGTTGATCCTTCATTAAATAAAATTCATCCATTATGAATTCGATATGGAAATTCTTCGCAATTTCCTTTTTGAATCTTAAAAAATAGAATAAATCTTATGTCTATATGGCAGTCTAAATTCTCTTCTAAAAACAAATTAATGTTAGCATCACTTATCAGGCAACTACCTATCCAAAAATAAACTTATCAAGCAACTAGATCCAATAGTAAAAGATATAATCAGCTAGAGAAAAAATGACATGATGAAAAAAATATCAAAAATAAGTTCGAACAGTGCACTATGTGCACTGCACTTTAATAATTGAATACACAAATAACACAATGCACTCTTGTATATTTATAAAATATAAAAAGAAATGTCACAAGCCAACTAGGCATTTATTATAGGTTTTGGTAAAAGGTTATGTTTTATGTGGGTGGGGCTCCACTAGAGAGTAGAGAAATTAACAGTGAGATGTAGGGTTCACTGACTGTACATTACAAGATTTCAAAGGAAAGAAAATAAAAACCAACCGTGGACTTGAGAAATTAACAGTGAGATGTGGGGTTGATTGACTGTACATTACAAGATTTCAAAGGAAAGAAAATAAAAACCAACCGTGGACTTGACTTAAATAGAAAATTAAAACCAACCATGGACTTAGACTTAAATTTTTTTGAAAGGAGAATGCCTTGGGATTCAGAAAATTATGGGATTTCAACCAAGCTATCATCTCCAAACTTGGCTGGTAGATTCTATTCGGAAATGATTGTCTCTATATTAAGGTTTTGAGGGCATAATACAAGGTTCAGGACAACTGGCAGTTTCACCATTCTCCTAGCAATGCTTTCCCTTTTTGGAAGAGCATGATGGGCATAAAACACCTTATTGCAAAGGCAGCTTGCCTTTTAGTAGGCAATGGTGATTCCATCAAAACATAGTTAGACCCGTGGATCCCTGATCTCCCAAGCTTCACCCCTATCCCTAAAGTTTATGCTAATTCGAACATTGCTTTGGTGGTTTCTTAGCTCCTTACTCCAGACTGAAGTAGCTGGGATATTTCAAAGTTGAGGTTTTTGTTTGAAGAGCATGTGGTTGATCTAATCCAGAAAATTCACATTCCTAGTTACCCCAAGGAAGATAGTTGGTTTTGGACTGCAACAAACTCTGGGTTTTTTTTTTTTTTGTCAAGTTAGCTTATTGGCTTTGTAGGTAAGGCTTTCCTCCCTTGAACCTCGACTATATTAGGGGTCAGATTTGGAAATCAAAAATTCATAAGCGCCTCAAGATGCATATAAAGAGAATTGCTGCCAATGTTTTGCCTACTAAAGAGGTAATAAGTATGTTCAATGAGAATGTGGATAGGAGCTGTCCTTATATAGTGGTAATCCCAAAATGGTACACTAGTATCATGCAATACAAAATTATATTGTTTTCTTAACCAAACTAAAATGGCTTCTGGTGCAAAATTGACTCCCTTGACTATGAGTTTCTCTCTAAAGGAGTGGGTAGCTCTCTCTTACACAAAAAGGGTTAGGGTGAACATAATGCTCTCACTTGTTTTTATAAGCTCAACTCACTCATTTCCTGTTCACACATGCAAAGGGTGTGAGTCTTGACTTATATGATGTGGGCAGAAAAACAGATAAGGATAAGAATAGAGCATTCTGCTAGTAGATATTTTGTGAGCTTGTTGCGGGTTGTCTAGTCACGAGAAGGTTGTGACTCACCTAATCAGTAGTTTCTCTGGATCTTCTACCACATGTCATTTGTGGGTAGTTCAAGTCGCCTAAGGCCACAAGATGACTTTGAATGCAGATTTGACAAAATACAAAGGGACTCAAGTACTTTCAACCCCAAATACAATAAAGCCCAGAAAGATACAATAAAATGAGAGAATAAATACAAATAAAATTGGCATGGAATTCAACCAACAAACATATGGATTTTACAGAAATATTTGCAAACAAAAAAGGTTAAGGAAAAGCTGCACAACATCCAAAATAATGAAACTTACCAATATGGAAATATCATAGGGAATTACTCCACGATCTAGGAGGCTACTTTTTTTCCACTAGGGTCCATTTGGTTTGGAGGATGGAAAGTGGGAGGATATAAGAGATTTTAGTTTTCCTCATTTGTGTTTGGTTGGGACGGTGGAAAAGTGGATGGATGAAAAACATTTTGCTTAAATAAGAAGAAAAATTGGGGGATAGAAAATGGAGAGCTTGTATTTACTCATATGCCCTTTGTTGAGGTCCAAAATGTGATGAGGAAGTTGAGCTTATGAAGACAAGGAGGTCGTGGACCTTAACAAGAGAAAGCCTAGTTTGTAAAGATAATAAGGGCCATGAAGGCCCAAAGGCCCAATGAGTGAAGAGAATCAAAGAAGTATGAAAAGGAAGAGAACCCAAGCTTAGGCTACGGATGGGTCCTCCAACCCCAGGAAGTGGGTCCCTTGGAAAAAATCTAAAAATGCTGAGTAGGACATGGACAGTCCAAAGGATGGTCTAAGAACGAGCAATGCATCTTTTGAAAAAGGGAAAAAGGGGAAGAAGCTGTTGGAAGTCCTGTCAAAGTCAAGCTCCTATGAGGCTGAAAGATATGATAGGGACAAGTGATGGCTTCAGGATCAAGACCCCGTGAAGGAACCGAGAGACCTTGGGTAAGGCAGAGGACATGGAGGAAGAAGAAGGATGGTCAGAGGCTTTCCAAGTCCATCCATTGCAAGGAGGAATCCATCCCATTTCTGGGAAAAAGGCCAAACCAAGAGAAGTTAGCATCAAGGTCCCAGGACCTTCAAAATGTCCTTTTAAAGCCTTGGAAGAAGATCATGGAATATTGACCTTAGAGGAGAATCTGGATTTTTCTTAAGGAAGGAGCTTCTATGAGTAGAAAGTCAGTGAATGAACTTCCAAGTATGAGTTCCCAGAAGAACAAAATAAGAAGAAATAAGGAAATGGCCAACCACCAACGTTTCAGATAAAGTAGACAGGCTTTGATACCCAAAAAACAAAGGGAGAGAACAGTAATTTGAAAGCCCTCCAAGAGTAGTATAAAAAGGGAGAAGCAAGGAAGACAAGGGGGACATCATTATACGTAGAAGAGACCAAGATATATATAAGAAGAGAGTTTTAAGCTTTAAGTTGAGTTCATTGAGTAAAGAGAGGCATTGTAAAAGGTCCTGTAGCAAAATATTCGAGGAATCACTCGGATTCAAGGGCCTCAAATTTCACAAGTCTTAGAAACCCAAAGGGGATTAGCCAAGTCTATAATCTTTGAGGCTTATTGGAGCTTGTGGAATACCCTTGCAAGATGGGACTAAATGTACTCTAACACTTGACTTAATCAAATATAACTTTCTTGAAGCATTCATAATCATCATTGCTCATTTTTCTGTTGTGTACTTGTTGTTTCTTCCTTTTACTCAGTCAATACATTCATATTTTGTGGAGTTCATTTGTCTTAAACACATATTGGTTTGTATAGCGGCCCAAATAGGCCGAGGTAAGCCAAGCCCAGTTCACCCAACATCAATCCAACCTCTTTTTCAGCGACCCAAGGTCCCACACCTGAGCCCAAGGTAAGAATCTTCGTATACTATCAACAAAAGATGGCATCAAACCAAGATAATAGTTCCATTAACGTTTGACAAGTTAAACAAGGGCCTTGAACAGTTGAATTTCCTTCATGACTAATATCCCTGGCCTAGAATTAAAACTTCCTAGCGTGATTAATAACGTGATTCCCATTTTCCATGTTTATGGAAGATTCAAAGAGCAATATATGTTATATATGGGACTGAGCCAGAACTTGAGGTTAGAGGGGGCAGCTTAATTTACTGTTGGTTACGTACAACGACTCTAGCCTCTGGCTCTGTTGCTTAACAGCTAATAGTTTTTTATTTTTTTATTTATGTTTTTTATGTGTGCGTCTAGGTATGAACAAAATTATTTGGTTTAAAATTTGTTAAAGGGCCAGGTTGTTTGTAAAATTGGTTAATTGAACTTAATTGTTTTTAGCTATATTATTGGTAATTTTTGTTGTTGGGTAATTTTTTGGACTTGTTTATTTTGTTTTAGATCTTAGAACTAGCCTTTAAAAGGAGGAAAATTCTAAAGTTGCAAACTTTTTTACAAATTGTTAATGTGGTGAGTAGTTATTAGTAAGTAAAAATGTGATGTAAGTGATGGGCCTAGATGTAAACCAATAAGAATTTACTACCTCAACAATTTGTAAAAATATTGTAAAAAGGTTTGTAACTATAGTAGTACTCTTAAAAGAATTAATGATATTGTAAAGGGAGGCAAAGTGCAATTTTATAGAACAAAATTGCTAAAATTGGTACCTATATATATTAATATTTTAAAAAAAAATTTTGGGGGGGGGGGGGGGGGTGCGTTGCCCCCCTTGTCCAAGTCTCCCTCCGTCCCTGCATATATACCACAAACACTTTTTTACAATATCTTTCACAATAGATAAGTTGATAAATTTTTATTGATTCTTATTTTGGTACATCATTTATATCACTTTATTTTCTATTATTTATAAATTGTCATTATTGTGAAATATATTGTGAAAATGACAAAAGTTTAGCTATAAAATTGGTTGTAACTTTATGTTACAACTTTACTCAATATTTTTTTATTGAAGGTGAATCTTGACAAATCCACCGTTGGATTACACCTTCTACGATGTTTGCAAAATTTTTAAAAAATTAAAGATCAATAGTTATGTCATCAATAAATTGTTTAAATTGCAAGTTTTTGTAGTGTAAAATTGTGCATAAAATATAAGCTTATAGATCATATGAAAAATAGTATTCGATTGATACAAAATTTTATATGTGTATTATGAGTCTAAAGAACATACAATTCAACAGTTAGATTTTCAAAATATATAATAATATTTATTTTATTGAATAATGTTGTAACTTTACGCTACAACTAATTTTATAGCCAAATTTTGTTTAAGAGAAAATTTATGTCAAAAAGACTTATTTTTATTTGAGTGAAAATTTATGCCAGAAAGACTTATTTTTATTTTAGAAACATGTTAGAAAGACTTAATTGTGAAAAAGTGTGACACCCAATTGGAGGATTGTATTGCGGAAACTTCAAGCAAGACTGCAGGAGGGACCTCTACTTTTATTGACTACTGCCGACGCTGAATAGTTAGTCCATAGTGACACTTGATTGCTGCACCATTGATCGGGGCCATTGACATTATGTCTCTTTAGGTACCTATTGGGACCCAATATGGGTATTGCATTGCATAGGGGTGCTATTGCATCAAATGGTTGGGGGAAAAAAATTGAAATTTTAAATTATCTTCTTAGGCTAATTGAAGAATCTTAGCAATCTGTTTACCTTATTTATTTATTTATTTATTATTATTTTATCTTCATCCATTAGATGTGTTGAGAGTAGTTCCAGAACACCAGAAAACAGAGCATTGATGTCCAACGGCTAGTCTTCAACGGCTAACTCATCTATTCCTCAGAACGATGTCGTTCTACTTAAAAGCATAGTTTGTTAATGTATTTAAGTGAAAACGCTTCGTTTTATACTCTTGTAATTAGCACCTTGATACGCTGCGTTTTGTATAGCTGATGTTAGTGCTTAAGCTTAGTCTGTTAGACAGTTATAAGCAGTTACTTAGTTCCTAATTTCCCTCCACAAATTTCGGATCAATTCCGTGATTTCAAGGATCTCTGATTGGGCAGTTATAGATTCTTGTGTCTATATATATTGTACATGATTGTAATGAAAGGCTAAGGCATTTATTTCTTTCAGAATTTTCTTCATTTCGTTCTCAAACCTTCTCTCTTTTCTCTCACTAAGTTTATAGCTTCTCTGAGTGTTTTACTATGTGAACGCCATTGTTGTGATTTGTAAAGCTTAGATTGAATCTTTTCATGGTATCAGAGCCACCACGATCCCAAGGTCCAACAATGGCAGAAACAAATTCAACATCAACTTCTTCTACTGTGCCTTCAATCTCCACCACCATGCTTCCAATCTCTTCATCCATCAATCTCACTAACCAACCTCTACTGTTGCTGTCAAACATGTCAAACATGATGACAGTTAAACTAGATTCTTCTAATTATATTGTTTGGAAGCACCAAATTTCCATGGTACTGGAAACGTACTCTATGATTGAACTCTATGATTGAACTTCTTGATGAAGTTCCTCTTATTCCTGAGAAATTTCTCAAGGATCTTTCTGGAGCTGTTACTTCTGTACTCAATCCAGATTATCTCATCTGGAAGTCAAAGGAAAAGGCATTATTGACCTTCATCAGCTCTACTCTAACTCCTTCAGTATTGGCCATCACTGTTGGTTGTTCATCTACTCAAGAAGTATGGAAGACTCTTGAACACAGGTTCTCCTCAATTTCACGATCTCATGTAATGAATCTCAAGGGTGAACTACATAATGTGAAGAAAGGATCTGATTCTGTGGATTCATATCTGCAGAAGATTAAGGTGATCAGAGACAAATTGATGGCAGTAGGTGTTCTTTTGGATGATGAAGAACTACTCCATGTAGCAATCAAAGGTCTTCCAAAGGAGTTTAGTGCATTCAGGTCTGCAATCAGAACCAGAACCACAAAAATAAGCTTTGATGAATTAGCTACTCTGTTGAATGCAGAGGAAGAATCCTTGAATGAAGGTATGGAGTTCAAAGACTCTACCTTTGCAATGGCAGTTAACTCCACATCAAGATTCAATAACACTGGTGGTAATTTCCATACCTACAATCAGTCATACAATACTAATAGAGGTAGAGGAAGAGGCAACAATACCAGAGGTAGAGGCAGAGGTCCAAGTCCATCTTCAAATCAGTTCAATCATTTTTCACCACAGCCTCAAGGTTCTAACACTAGAGCAGAGAGGCCAATTTGCCAAATATGTGGTAAAGCAGGTCATACAGCCATTGATTGCTACCACAGGATGGACTATGCATATCAAGGCAAGCATCCACCCACAAAGTTTGCAGCTATGGTCACTTCATCCAACCATCTATTGACTCAGGAGTAACCCTGGCTAGCAGACAGTGCAGCCACGGATCATGTCACATCTAGCCTCAACCACCTAAGTTTTCCTAAGCCCTACAATGGCCAAGAACAACTCATAGTTGGGAATGGACAGAATTTGCCTATCACTCATATAGGTAATTCACTAATTCCTTCTCCTAATTCTGCTATTCAGCTTAGAAATGTGTTAAGGGTTCCCTCTATTGCTTCTAACCTTGCACTGTCCATAAGATTTGCCATGACAATAACTGTAGTTGTTACTTTGATGCAAACACTTTGTTAATCCAGGCCTTGGTCACGGGGACCATTCTTTACAAGGGCAAGAGTGAAGGGGGTGTTTACCCTATCTATCCTCACAAGGCCACTGAGCTTCTTCTTCCCCAAAAATTGTGTAACTCAGTCAAGTTATCTCTTTCTCACTGTCACTTGTGGCACAACAGGCTTGGTCACCCTAATTCTCAAATTCTTAGACATGTTCTTCATAATAATGGAATGTCTTCTCCTAATAGTGCTAATCTTGCAAATTCTTGTATTCATTGTCTTCATGGCAAGATGCACAGACTTCTATTTCCTAGTTCTAGATTTGTAGCTACTTCTCCCTTTGAACTTATACATACATATTTATGGGGTCCTGCACCTCTTGATTCAATAAATGGCTACAAATATTATGTCATCTTTGTTGATCATTTCACTCGTTTCACATGGATGTACTTGCTCACAAATAAATCAGAAGTTTACTCTAAATTTGTCACATTTCATGCTATGATTAAAACACAATTTTCCTCCAACATTAAGGTACTCAGATCAGATGGGGGTGGTGAGTTTACTTCTAAGTCTTTTGAGTCTTTTTTATCTAATGGAATTCAACATCAAATTTCTTGTCCCTACACTCCTCAACAAAATGGTTTAGTTGAAAGGAAGCATAGGCACTTAGTTGAAACCACAATCACCTTACTTTCACAAGCCTCTCTTCCTTCCACATACTGGTCCTTTGCTGTTCAGTCTGCCCTAACCCTCATCAATTTACTTCCAACAGCTACCCTAGACTTCATGTCACCTTGGCTTAAACTCTATGGTCATAATCCAGATATCTCTTCCCTTAAAGTTTTTGGCTGTGCTTGTTACCCTTATCTTAGACCATACAATCAATACAAACTAAATCACAGAACAGCAGAATGCATCTTTTTAGGATATTCAACTGTCTCTAAGGGGTACTTGTGCCTTGATTTACTCACTAACAAGTTGTATACCTGCAGACATGTATTGTTTAATGAGCACAGATTTCCCTTTCCTCTCGCATCTACTTCTGTCACACATTCTCCTCCACCAACTCCAGATATATGGCTGTCCAATCTCTTATATCTTCACTCTTCCAATCAGCCTTCTATCCTAGGCCCCTATCCTACTCACACATCTACTCCTACCTATCAGTCCTCTAATCCTCTTCCCTTACCTGTCTCGAATTCAACTCCTTCTGTTTCTGGTCCTAATTTAGCTTCCACTCATTATCCTTCATCTCAGTCTCTTTCTCCATCTTTATCACAGCCACCACCTGCTCCCTTACCTACCTCATTACACCCTATTTGTCCTTCCCAATCCAGTCAATCAATTCCATCAGCTTCAAATTCTTCCCAAGTTACTACTCTTGCTTCTGTTAATACCCATCCTATGACCACCAGATCAAAGAATGGTATCTCTAAACCTAAACTATGTTACAAGGTTGTCCTTGACTACACTCATTCTGAACCACCATCATACAAGGTTGCTTCTAAGTTTCCTCAATGGGTTCAAGCTATGGATGAAGAATTCTCTGCCTTGCAAAGACAAAAAACTTGGTCTCTTGTTCCTGCTTCATTTGATGTCGACTTAGTGGGGTGTAAGTGGGTGTACAAGCTGAAATTGCATAGTGATGGATCTATTGCTCGTTTCAAAGCTAGATTGGTGGCCAAAGGATTTCATCAACAAGCTGGTATTGATTACACTGAAACTTTTAGTCCAGTTGTGAAGCCAGCTATCGTGATGCTTGTTCTCTCTATTGCAGTAAGTTTACACTGGCCTCTTCGACAACTAGACATTTCCAATGCCTTCCTCCATGGCTTCCTTAAGGAGGAGGTTTATATGCAACAACCTCCAGGGTATGTGGACCATAAGTTTCCTCATCATGTATGCAGGTTACATAAATCCTTGTATGGCTTGAAACAAGCCCCACGTGCCTGGTTTGACAGATTTCACTCTCAGTTGTTGCACCTTGGGTTTGAGGCTTCCATTGCAGATTCTTCTCTATTTGTATATCACTCTCATCAGATCATCATTTATCTTCTTGTGTACGTTGATGATATTATCATTACAGGCAACTCATCCTCTCAAGTCTCTCATCTTGTCACTGCACTTAGTAAGGCTTTTGAGCTTAAGGATTTGGGTGCTCTTTCCTATTTCTTGGGCATCCAAATTCTGCCTTCCAGATTTGGTCTCACTTTATGCCAATCCAAGTATGCCTCAGATGTTCTTCCTAGATTCACCATGGAGAATTCCATGCCCACAAAGACTCCTTGTTGTCCTAATATACGTCTTACTCCCTTTGATGGCTCTGCTCTGCCTGATCCTTCTGAATATCGAAGTATGGTGGGGGCTCTCCAATACTTAACCTTCACACACCCTGATTTGGCTTTTAGCCTGCATCAGCTCTGCCAATTTTTGCAACATCCCACTACTTCTCATTTGGAGGCTGCCAAACGTGTTCTTCGTTATGTGAGAGGCACCTTACATTTTGGGATCCACCTTGCTCCTGGTCCTCTCACCTTTTCTACATTCTCTGACGCAGATTGGACTGGAGACCCCATTGACAGGAAGTCTACTACTGGGATGTTAGTGTTTCTTGGTTCCAACCCAATTTCTTGGTCTTCCAAGAAACAACCCACTGTTTCCCGTTCTTCCACAGAGGCAGAGTATCGTGCATTGGCCTCCACTGCAGCAGAATTAGCTTGGCTTCGTACTCTCTTCAAGGAGCTTAAGCTGTTTCTTCCTCACATTCCCATTCTATGGTGTGATAATAACTCTGCTATTGCTCTGGCCTCCAATCCTGTCTTCCATTCAAGAACAAAGCACATCAAAGTTGATTATCATTATGTGCGAGGCTATGTTCTTCGGAGTACTTTGGGAGTCAAATTTATCTCTGGCCGTGACAATTTCGCTGACATTTTTACTAAGCCTTTACCTGGTCCTTATTTTCTGGTTCTACGTAGCAAACTCTTGGCTAACACTGCCGCGAGTTTGAGGGAGGATGTTGAGAGTAGTTCCAGAACACCAGAAAACAGAGCATTGATGTCCAACGGCTAGTCTTCAACGGCTAACTCAGCTATTCCTCAAAACGATGTCGTTCTACTTAAAAGCATAGTTTGTTAATGTATTTAAGTGAAAACGCTGCGTTTTATACTCCTGTAATTAGCACCTTGATACGCTGCGTTTTGTATAGCTGATGTTAGTGCTTAAGCTTAGTCTGTTAGACAGTTATAAGCAGTTACTTAGTTCCTAATTTCCCTCCACAAATTCCGGATCAATTCCGTGATTTTAGGGATCTCTGATTGGGCAGTTATAGATTCTTGTGTCTATATATATTGTACATGATTGTAATGAAAGGCTAAGGCATTTATTTCTTTCAGAATTCTCTTCATTTCGTTCTCAAACCTTCTCTCTTTTCTCTCACTGAGTTTATAGCTTCTCTGAGTGTTTTACTGTGTGAATGCCATTGTTGTGATCTGTAAAGCTTAGATTGAACCTTTTCAAGATGCAATCCCATCTTTTCTTCATTAAAATTTTTGTTTTACATCTCAAGTCTTTAAAATTTAAGTACAACAGATGACTTGAATCCGCATCTTCGTAGGGCTCAATTGCTGTCAAAACGTGTGGGATACCCTCGTTGGAACATTGTATTACGAAAACTTCATGGAAGAGGGAGTCCATGGATAAATTAATTGGGTTGGGTATACCCATACCCTACCCATACCCTACCCATGGCCATCCCTAAGAGGGACTAAGAAGTATGAACACGGTACTGGTATAGGAATGACACGGAAAGTTTTGAAAAAATAAGATATGGATATAGCTACCGTCTATTAAATAATTATTATATATATATTTTTATATATATTATTAAGAATTTTTTTATACAATATTAAATATGTATCATATTAAAGTTAATAATGGATGGTAAGGTAACTCCATGACTATTGAAGGATGTTTAGAAACTAGAATATGAACCAAAAATAAAGATATTTATCAATTTTTAAATGCACTATTACTATTTAGAGCATGAATCCTTTATTTGTTTTGTGAAAGGATATTTAACTCCTTTTGTTCTTGTGTCTTGAACGTGCATTGCATATTTTTTTTTTTAATATAAAAAAATAAACACGGCTATGACACGCATATAGATGTGTTCCAAGTATGTCAAGTTTCTGACATAAATACAAACAGGTCATCCAAAATAAATTTGGGGTTGTTTGGTTTGTATTTTCAAACAATTATTTTTAATTTTTAAACAATATTTCACGTATTTTTATACACTTTTTCACCTACACGTATTTTCACAAATATTTTTAAACAATAATTTTTAATTTTTAAACGCATGTACTAAACGGGCAAATTGTTTGTGCTTTCTAGAAAAGGGATCTTTACATTTATTGACTGCACCATTCATCGGGGCCATTGACAAAAATGTCTCTTTCGGGATCTAGTAGGGATTGCATTGCATGAGGGTGCAATAATGTAATTGCTTCAAATTGACTGACAGAAAAAGTTAAAATCTTATATTGGGATCTCAGCCATCTATTTAACTTCTTTTATGTATGGATGATTAGATTCCATTGATAGGCCAAATTTTATCTCCAAAGTAGGATCTGTAGTTTAATTTATATATGTTATAAAAAAATGTATTTTGCAAAGTATATTTTTGAAGTTTAGGATTATTTAGATTTTACATTTTAAAATTTGGTTTCGTTAGCAAAAATACATCATCAATTAGTTTTGGCTGTTAAGAACATGTCATTATTCGGAATTTTTTTTTTTTTGGGTGCCAAATCAACCCTTAAACGATGATGTTTTACTTAAAGGGAAATCAAACCTTAAAATAGTTTGTATCTCTAGCATTATTCGTTAACCAATGCTCTTGGGACATTGGTTTAAGAGCTATTTTTAGAAACATTTTATTGGGAGGATAATAAAATAATAAATGTTGTTGATAGCTTTTTATATTTTCCATAAAAATGGTGAAAAAACATTCTTATTATAGTTTATTAACAATTGCCCATCCAAAGAAAATATGCAAAGAAGAAAATAAAAAGCAAAAAGATAAAAAAAATGCTTTAAATATGATTGCAAGTGTATTTTCTAGGAGATGTGGGAGTTATAGGATGTACCTCGAAGGTAATAGTCCCCATTAAACAGTTATGATTGTGTGTGAGTTAAAGTGATTTTCTCATATCTCAGATCATCATAACATGTATACACATATGCAATCTTGTGATGTTTTTCACACACAACATGCAATATTCTTTGCTACTCTTAATACATGTGTAGGTACAATGTGATTTGACCATCACTAGGTTTACTTGTGTCAATGTATATTCACTAAACTATCTTGACTTGTTTTTAAAAAATAAAATTGGTTAGACTTGTTTAGTGTGTGTTTGTGTTTTGGGATCTATGTGCTTAACATTTTTCTTGTTGAGAGTTTTGTTTTTTCACATGTTTTGCATCCTTCTTTTATCTTGTCATCCATAGCATCTTGTTTCATTACCTTCATGCATTTATATGGATTTCTTTGTGCCCTCTTGATCATCCTTGATCATCTTTATGTTTCTCGGGTGAAGCTTTCTACCTTCATGTACCCTTTGTCAATCATGACAAAAAGGGGGAGAATATGTGGTTTCTTTTTGAAGATTCTAGCGTCTTTGCACCTTAGGGTTTTGTAACCAAGTGCTTCTTGATCTTCATTGTTGATGAAGTGAAGAACTTTGCAGCCAACATTCTTCTTCCTTAAGTTGGTGAGTGAGTCACATACTGGGATTCGTGCAAAGGAGTTAGTCACGTATTGGGATCCATGCAACAAAAAGGGTGCCGTTCATATATTGAAGAGTTCAGAGGTTCTGAAGCGGTAGAAGGTTTCTGCTATGAGTTCATCTACGGGGATTGTAGAGTCTAGGGACAAAGGTTTTGTACTAGATCTGAAACTTCTCTTTACTATAGTGGATTGCTTTTCGGGAAGGTTTCCCCCCAGGTTTTTACTGTGAAACTGGTTGGTTTCATTAGTTTTCCTAGATCATCATATCTTGTCTTATTTATTTTTCCGTTGCATGATTTTGACATGATATTGGTGTTTGTTTGTTTTAACAAAGTTGATTCATAATAAATCTAATTAACAACTTGGGTTTAAAACTTGTTAATTCTATCAACCGGGGTCTAAATTTCCCAACATAATCTATTATCAATTGTGGTTGGCACTCTATTTCAATCTGAGATATACATTAAAGTTTGATTGCTTACTTATTTATACATGGTCTCTTTTATGAAGATTTTATCATTCTTAAGCAGCACACACTTTAGGAAATATCATAATTTATTTTGAAAAACCGTTTATTTTGAACATAAATTGTTAAAAAATAAGTCTAAGTATTCATAATTTATGCTAATTTGATACTTTGGCTTTACTATTTTCACACTTGTGAATGTATCTCACACATGTCTACAATTTTAAATCTGTTTTTAACTCTATTGTAACCAGATTATCTTGTCATGTACTTTACTATTTGATATCTAAAAATCTTTACTCATTACAGAATGCTCAACCATTTATCTTTCAATTAATTTGCATTCAGTTATGTAAATGTATCAATTGTTTCCTTAAAGCTCACAATAAACAATTAAACCAATATTGTCTTAGTTTCACTATTTTTTTATCAAAAAAAAAAAAATTTAAAAATGGTTCAGGTTCGGGACGGGTCGCAGGTCGGGTCGGGTTGGCCTACAAAAAATGCAGGTCGGGTCACGGGTTAACCCGTTTTTGCTTCGGGTCGAAAAAGTCGGGTTCGGGTCAGGTATTTTTCGGGTCGAGTCAGAAAATTCTAACCTGTTTTGCCATGTCTACCTATTCCCAAATCCCTAACCCACGAACCCCAAAATCTGATAACAGACCCCCTGAACCCGCTCTAGCGATTTAATACCAAATCCACTCTAGAGCATTCAGCCCGTATTCTGGAAGCGTTTTTTTCTTTTTTTTTTTTTTGAAAGATAGGCCGTATTCTGGAAGTTGAAGTCATGCAACAAGTGGTTCTCTATATATATAAAACGTAGTATAATGAGCAAATGATTTTCTCTCCCAAGTAGGAGCCTTTTCTCTCTCGAGTAAGAGTCATCTCCCATAGTCACTGACTGTGGGTCTTTCTCTAGACTACTTTGGTGTCACCGGCCAGAGTATGGTCAATATATAATCTCATATAATGGAACAAGCAGTGCTGGATGGGTTGCAAAACCTGCAACTCACCAAAGAGGAAGAAGATAGCATACAGATCTCAAGCCATGGCAGAAACGAATTATTGGAGGAGTGCCATCTGAGTCTTTTTGGCAAGCTTTTATCAGATCGGCAGCAAAATCAACGTGCTTTGAAAAGCACTCTAAGATCAGTTTGGAGAATGGGGTCAGATTTGAGGATTGTGGAAGTAGGAAATGACATCCTCCAGTTCAAGTTTTGTTCAAAGCATCAGTTGGAATGGGTGGAGAAGAATGGTCCATGGAATTTCGACAATAATCTCCTGCTCCTGGGTAGATGGTGCAAAGGACTAACAGCTGCAAACATTACTTTCTCACACACACCATTCTGGGTTCAGGTGTGGGGAGTGCCTTTTGAGTTAATGACAGAGGAAACTGGAAGAGATATTGGGAACAGAATGGGATTTTTTGTTGAAATGGATAAGAGATCATGGCAGATGGACCAAGCCAAGTTTATGAGAGGCAGAGTTGAACTACCAATAGACAAGCCACTTCGTCGATGTGGATACCTGATGGATATGGAAGGAGACAAAACATGGGTCACTTTCAAGTATGAGAGACTCCCAACGTTTTGCTTTCTTTGTGGAAAAATAGGCCATGATAAGAGACACTGTAATAGTGCCATGGACGGTAATCAAGAGGAGTATCAATATGGTGATTGGATTAGGGCCAATGGGAATTACAAAGGAAGTAATGAGAGGATGAAGACCAGGAAAGACGAAGGTAACAAGTCAAGTGGTGATGGTGGAAAACAAAGCTCTCAACCGTCAACGGAGGGGACAAAAAATCTGGTGAGGATTGACGATGGAGGCGGAAGCAAAAGATCTGATAGTGATAGAAGGGAAGAAAAATCTGAAAATTGGGGAGCTCTAGGTGATGGTGTGGTGTCAGGAAGGCAGGAAGCTAGTCACCCTAGAGGATGGGACAGAACTGAGGAGGGAACACCAACCACGGGAAAAGGAGGACAGGTACGTGCCTCAAAACAAGTTTTAAATTTTGAATTAGCTAAAGGAAAAGAAAAAGTTTGCACTGATGCAAATTTGGCAGTGGGCTCACAGTTAGTGGGCTTAAGTGAAGAGCACGAGGTCACCAGCCCTTTAAAGTCCAAGCAAAGCACAAAGGCTGAGAGTGGAATGGGCTACCTTCATATGGGACAGTGCAAAGAAAAGAAGCCCAAAACAAAGGGAAGATTAAAGAAATTAGCAAGGGAAAGAGGCCCACCAGGAGATGAAGTAATGTTGGACCACGAAGGAGAAGTTGGACTTAAACGGAAAGGTAAGTTAGAAAATTTAGAAGAAGAGGAAGACAAAAAACTTAAAAAGAAATGTGTTGAAGTCATTACCAGTGATATTCTGGTACCTGCAGAAATGGCGGAGGCTGAGAGACAGCCCCGCCGAGAGCCATGATTGCCATGTGTTGGAACTGCCGGGGGCTTGGGACCCCCCGGTTAGTTAGAGCGTTGTGCGAGTGTGTGCGGCGTTGGGATCCTAAGGTAGTCTTCTTATCGGAGACAAAGAAGAATATTGCAGGAATGAAGAGGGTGAAAGTGAAACTTGATTTTGTGAATGGTTTTTATGTCCAACGGCAAGGAAAGGGAGGGGGCTTAGCAATGTTTTGGAGGAAGGAGATCAATCTGGAGATCAAAAGTTACTCTAAGCACCACGTTGATGCTGTGATTACTGAAGAAGCAACGGGTTTTAAATGGAGGATAACTGGGTTTTATGGTCACCCAGAGACCCATCGTAGAAAGGAGTCATGGAGTTTCCTAAATACGCTAAACCAACAATACCATCTGCCATGGTTATGTCTTGGCGATTTTAATGAAATCCTGTCGAGAGAAGAAAAGTTGGGTGGAGCTCCGAGGCCTCAGCAACAGATGGATGCCTTTCGCAATGTAGTCAACAGATGTGGGTTCAAAGACATGGGATACAGCGGGCCAAAGTACACATGGTGCAATCAACAGGAAGGGGAAAACAGGATGTATTTGAGGTTAGACAGAGCTTTTGCTACAATGGACTGGGTGGAATATTTCCGAGACGTCAAGGTTAGACATTTGGTAGATACAACATCTGACCACTGCCCTTTGTTACTGGCGGAATCACGGGTTTTGCAGCAGCGGGGTAAGTGTAGATTCCACTTTGAAGCAATGTGGACTAGACGGGCAGATTGTAAGGATATAATTGAGTAAGTCTGGAATGAAGGTTCAGGTCTGAATATTTCGAGTGGGCTTATCACTGGGCTGAGGCAATGTGCTGATGCTCTTTCCAAATGGAGCTATTCAGCTTTTGGCCAAATACCAAAGAAGATTCAGGAGAAAAAGAAAGCTTTAAGTGCCCTGACTAAGGATGATATTGACAGACAGAATGGAGCTGAAATAAATAGATGTAGGAGGGAGATTAATGAGTTATTGGATGAGGAGGAAATGTGGTGGCAACAAAGATCTAGGGTGCAGTGGTTGGGCGAGGGAGATCGCAACACAAAATACTTTCATCATCGAGCATCGGAACGAAGAAAAAAGAACTCAATCAATGGCTTATGGAATGAAGTGGGGGTATGGTGTGACAGTAAAGAAAGTATTGCCAGTGCAGCTATTACATATTTTGAGGAGATATATACAACCACACACCCAACCCGAGTTGAAGAAGTAACGAACCTGCTCCCTCGCAAAGTTACTATGGAGATGAATGCTGATCTAACTCGGGATTTCACCGTGGAGGAGGTCAGAATAGCTCTTAGTCAAATGCACCCAACCAAGGCGCCTGGCCTGGATGGTATGTCTGCTATCTTCTACCAAAAATTTTGGGATATTGTAGGAAATGATGTCACAAATATGGTATTTAATGTGCTTAATTCTGATGCTCCCATAACTGACATAAACAACACTAACATTGCTTTGGTGCCAAAAGTGAAAAACCCCACTAGAATGAAAGATTTTCATCCTATCAGCCTGAGCAACGTATGCTACAAGTTAATTTCCAAGGTCCTTGCAAACCGTTTGAGAACAATTCTTCCACAGATAATCTCAGAGAACCAAAGTGCATTCATATCGGAGAGGTTGATAACAGATAATGTGCTCGTAGCTTTTGAGCTTATGCACTATCTAGATCACAAAAAACATGGAAAAGAGAGTTTTATGGCAGTTAAACTCGATATGAGCAAGACATATGACAGGGTTGAATGGGTTTTTGTTGAAAAGGTGATGAGGAAGTTGGGTTTTCATGGAAAATGGATTGAATGGGTGCTGAAATGCATCACAACTGTCTCGTATTCAGTCTTGATCAATGGGGAAGCTCATGGTACGATCTGTCCGAGTAGGGGGCTTCGACAAGGTGACCCTTTGTCTCCCTATCTGTTCCTCCTCTGCACAGAAGCTTTTTCAGCCCTTATTGGGGAAGCAAATAACAGCCAAAGTCTCACTGGAGTATCTATATGTAGGGGCTGTCCAAGGGTTACTCATTTGTTCTTCGCGGACGATAGCCTACTGTTTTGTCGGGCAGAAAGACAGGAATGCACCAAGGTGGTTGAAATCCTAAAACTCTATGAGGCAGCCTCGGGACAAAAAGTAAATGCAGATAAGTCAGCGGTGAATTTCAGCCACAATACAACCCCGGAAGCAAGAAGTGAAGTGTTGGAAATTCTGGGACCCATGCAAGACACAAGGCAAGGAAAATACCTCGGCCTCCCATCGGTTATTGGCAAGTCGAAGAGTCAAGTGTTTGCAGAAATAAAAGAGAAGGTTGGGAAGAAATTATCGGGTTGGAAGGAAAAAATGCTCTCAATGGGTGGGAAGGAAATTCTCATCAAAGCAGTAACTCAGGCAATCCCCACGTATACCATGAGCTGTTTTTTGCTGCCAAAAGGTTTGTATGAGGACTTGGAGGGGATGGAGAGGAATTTCTGGTGGGGCCAGAAAGACCAGGAGACCAAAATGTCCTGGGTTAGCTGGAGGAAAATGTGCATGCCGAAGACTCATGGGGGTATGGGCTTCCGCAATCTCCAGGCTTTCAACTTAGCAATGTTAGCAAAGCAAGCATGGCGCATCTTGGCAAATCCAGCATCCTTGGTTGCACGAATATACAAGGCAAGGTATTTTCCCTACAGTGACATTTTAGGGTCAAAATTAGGGGGCAGCCCTTCTTATGCTTGGCGGAGTATCCATAGTAGTCTGGAGGTAATTAGGAAGGGCACTAGATGGAGAGTGGGAAATGGAAGAATGATACATATATGGGAGGATAAATGGCTGCCGACACCAACCACATATAAAATCTGCTCCCCCCAGCAAGATATTGGTGATTTCCCAATGGTATCGTCCTTAATAGATGAAGAAACGAGGCGGTGGAAAGTGGACAGAATCAGAAGGTTTTTCCTACCTTTTGAGGCTGAAACCATACTTAACATTCTGCTTAGTTATAACCTGCCAGAAGACAAAATAATTTGGGTAGGAAACAAACATGGCAAGTTTTCTGTCAAGAGTGCATATTATGTAGCCTTGCCATTGGTGGAAAAATCTGAATTGGGTGAATGCTCAAAGGAGGATGGTAGAACCCCGCTATGGAAGAAAATGTGGCAGCTCAAACTCCCCTCAAAGATCAGAATTTTCGCTTGGAGAGCATTCATGGAAGGACTGCCAACAAGATTGAATCTCCATATGAGGGGGATAAACACCGAAGTGAACTGTCCTTTATGTGAGAAAGGTGTAGAAAGCACTAGTCATGCCTTACTGTATTGTGAAAGAAATTGGGATGTGTGGTGGTATTGGCATGAGTGTCCAATAAGCTTGTTGGCAGAGAATATGACTTTTGTGGAAGTTGCATTGCAGATTTTGTGCAGGGGAACACATAATGACTTGGAAACTCTTTGTGCCACGGCTTGGTCCATTTGGTATAGAAGGAACAAAATGGTCCATGAATCCCTTTGCCTTGCCCCATCCCAAATCTGGGGGTTTGTGCAACGAACCCGAGAGGATTACAAAGGAGCTTTGGTTGTACACCAGATAAGACAGCAGCATACAGAAGTTGGGTGGACAGCACCACCACCGGGTTCTCATAAGATTAATGTTGATGGTGCAATTGATGAGAATAGAAGGCTGTCTAGTGTGGGTGTGATCATTCAAGATTGTGGGGGCAGGGTAGTAGCAGCAAGGAGCAAGGTGTTGAACGGATTGTATGCAGCAGCAACAACTGAAGCTTTTGCAGTCGAAGAAGGTATCCTTCTTGCCCGTGAAAGAGGACTCAATCATGTTGTTATTGAGTCAGACTCTCTGTCAATTGTCCAGGCAATCAATTCAAACTCAAACTTGGGAGAACTGGGTTCAATTATTCAAGGAATCATCGGATTATTAAGAGCGTTTGAAAGCTGGAACTTGAAGCATCTGAAAAGGGAATTCAACAGAGCAGCACATGATTTAGCACAGCTTGCAAAAGCTGTTGGGGCTACTCAATCATGGGAAGGAGTAGACCCACCTTTGCTGCAAAGTCTGCTCATCATTGATAGGGCGAAATGTTAGTTTACTATATTTTGTCCTTTCTCCCCTCTGTTGTACTTCAATTTCGGATTCACTTAATGAGAATTGCGTTTTCAGTATCAAAAAAAAAAAAAAAAAAAACGTAGTATAATGCTGATGTAAGAAAAGAAGAAAAGTAAACTTCAAATGCCGACTGAAACATAGAGAAACTATCTCAATGCTTTGTCAAACATTCATGCCCCATCAAACATAATGGTATCCCCATTGGCATCTAATGCCGCTTAAAAATTTGGGGTACGAAATTCCCTTTCCACCAACTCTTTTTTACATCGTAAAAAGACTGCACAGTTTGATGGTTTAATCACAATTAAATAATTAATCTAATCTTTAAAATAAACACTCAGGGCCGGCCCTAGGCCTAGGCCACTTAGGCCTTCGCCTAGGGCCCCCTACTAGAGAAGGGCCCCTAAATTTTGGGGCAAAAATTAATATATCTTTTTGAAAAAATATTTTTCTAGATCTTTAAATTATTTTTTCTACTTTTATTTTTAAGAAGTACTAAAGAATTGAGTAATACTAGAGATAATACAATTTTAAATACATGAGTTTTACAAATATATGTGTCAGTAATCACGAGAAATAATTCAGATAGGAAAATGCTAGAAATACTATAAGTTTTAGTTAAAGCCTTTACAAATTGATGTGACAATTAATATGATTTGTGTATGTCAGCAACCTATTAAATGCATTTTTGAATTATTTTTTGTGATTAGTGATACATCTTTGTAAGCCTCAGGTTGTAAAATTTATCATATTCCTAACATCATTCATTCAAATACTTGTTTATTATTTTCTTGAAGTGTCATTAATCACATCACTGCTACTTCATTTGTAAGTGTTTTTGCAGTAAAATTTATTATACCTTTAGCATTTTTCCAAAAAAAAATTTAAGTAAAAGGAATAGATTTTTGTTATAAAAAAATTACGATATTAAATATTAGTTAAATATTGCTTAAGTGATGACAAAAAGGCCTCATTTAAATATATCGCCTTAGTCTCTAAATTTGTTGGGCTGCCATAGTAGACACTCTTCAAGATCTGGATCCACACACATATCCAAGGCACTTTGTAGGCTATTTACAATATTAGTCATTGAGGGGTGATCTTGACCTTTTAGACTTACACAAGCCATTGCTAGGGAACCAACATGGGCAACTGCCTTTCTTTCAAATGGGGTAGGTGATGGTACTTTTGGGTCCAAAACCCCGTGAATTTCATCTTAGGCAATGTATGGCACTAGGAAATCAACTACATTCCGTGGCAACCCATTTTCATTTTTATGAATCGCCTTGTACCTGGACAACATTTATAGCAATACTATTCCAAAGTTGTATACATCACTTTTGGTTGTCAACTGTTGATGCCATAAGTACTCAGGGTCAATGTAACTTAGGGTGCCCACTACTCCCAAATCAGACCATTGGTGTGATTCATCATCCATGGGGGCCTCCACAGATAGACTGAAATTAGACAGCTTGGCAGTCAAAGTGGCATCTAATAATACGTATAGATACTCAATGCCTCAAGCTGCGTCTAGTGCCGCTCTAATCCTGGCAGCCCATGACATTAAAGGAGTACTTTGAAGCCTGTGAAGATGGTCATGAAGGGTACCATTTTTTATGTTATCGTAGACCAATATGCGCTCATTACTGTCCTCATAAGATCCCAATAAGCAAACAAGATTCTTGTGATTAAGGAGGGACAAAGCTTTCAATTCATTTAGGAAAGCATTGTCACTGTAGTGCTTGCTCACATATGGTTTAGACATTGAAATTTCAGCACGCTTTATAAGCACTTCTCGGCCATTATCTAAAGTTGCACGATAGACTGAGCCAAAGCGCTACTTGTTTGAATTTTGTGATCTTCTGAGAAGTTGTTAGTGGCTTCAAGTAGCATTTTCAAAGTAAAATTTCCTTTGAAGGTTGTTGTTCCATTTGTGTGTATTGGGCTAGTTGATATAGAAGGATCAGTCGAAATTCTTGCAAAATTTTCAGAAATGTTTGATTGAGACCTGGCTGGTGGGAAGAATGACATTATGGAATAAGAGAATTGTGTTGCACGAGGTGTTTCGTTGGATTCTGAACAACTACCGTATGTTTCAGTCTCAGACATTGTGGATGGGAAGAGTAAGGAAATGGAAAGACTTGTTGGTCCATTAGTTGTTATGGAAGGATTTGGAAATATTATTTCATTATTATTTTCGGAAACACTACAAGACCTGGCCGGTGGGAAGAATGACACTATGGAATTGGGATAATGAGTGAATTTTAGAGATATTTCGTTGGATTTTGAACTTCCATTAGTGTCAGATTTGTTAGCTGGAAAGATGATGGAATGGAAACTGACTCTATTAGTGATTCACTTCTTTCTTCACTATCTGTTAGACTACCAAGGTCTGAGTTGTTATTGCCAAAAAAACCTGCAACCAAAAATTACAAATAAAGATGGTAAAAATTGCAATGAATTATATAATAGTATTCCGTCACTAAAATTTTCTTGTCTAACTCAAAATTCATTGAATCTTACCTAGATCATCTCGGTGCTTCCGCATACCGACCTTGGACAAATAATTCAGGGAAATTGACATAATTGAGAGAGAGAGAGAGAGAGTTGCATATCAAAATGGTGTGTTGGTATTAATAATTTATAGGAATTTGGAAGTCTTAGAAAGAATTCAGCAAAAATACTGACATATGACATTTCCACGTGAGGGAACTTTTCAATAGTTAAGTTATTAATAAATTGTTTAAATTGTAAGTTTTTGTAGTGTAAAATTATGCATAAATTATAAGCTTATAGATCATATAGTAAATAATATCTAATTAACACAAAATTTGACATGTGTATTATAAGCATAAAGAATATACAGTTCAAGGATTAAATTTTCAAAATATGTAATAATATTTATTTTAGTGAGTAAAGTTGTAATCTTAAGTTACATCTAATTTTATAACTAAATTTTGTCAAAGTGAAAATTTACGTCAAAATGACTTATTTTTATAGGTTATGCTAACGAGTGCACTTAGAGCACTCATTAATAATTCATTTTAGGAAAGTTTTCATACAACTTTTATGGGAAATAAAAAAATCTATCAAAATATTAATTACATTTTTTTCATTTTCTATAAAAACTTTTTTTAAATAGATTATTAATTATTACCCTAAGGACACTCATTAGTATTTTTCTATTTTTATTTTAGAAACATGTTAGAAAGACTTAACTGTGATAAGTTGTGACACCCAATTGGAGGATTGTATTGCGGAAACTTCATGCAAGACTGCAGGAGGGACCTCTACTTTTATTGACTACTGCCGACGCTGAATGGTTAGTCTGGTGACACTTTATTGCTGCACCATTGATCGGGGCCATTGACTATATGTCGCTTTAGGTACCTATTGGGACCCAATATAGGTACTGCACTAGTGCTATTGCATCAAATGGTTGGGGGAAAAAATTGAAATTTTAAATTATCTTCTTAGCAATCTGTTTACCTTATTTATTTATTTATTTATACAGATGACTTGAATCCGCATCTACCTAAGGCTCAATTGCTGTCAAAACGTGTGGGACACACTCGTTGGAGCATTGTATTGCGAAAACTTCATGGAAGAGAGATAAGTATGAACACGGTACTAGTATAGGAATGACACAGAAATTTTTGAAAGAATTAGACATCGGTACAACAGGGTACGTCTATTAAATATATTTTTATTTTCTATATATTATTAAGAATTTATTTTTTATATAATGTTAATATATATTAAATTAAGATTAATAATGAATAATAAATTAAATCCATAACTATTAAAGGATGTTTAAAAATTAGAATACAAACTAAAAATAAAAATATTTATTAATTTTTAAATGCATTATTACTATTCAGAGCATGAATACTTTTCTTGTTTTGTAAAAGGGTATTTAATTTCTTTTGTTCTTGTGCCCTAGTCGTGTCTTGCATAATTTGAAAAGAAAAAAAAAAAAGCTGGGACGTGTATGGAGATGTGTCCCAAGCATGTCAGTAGATACAAAACGGATACAATATCCTAAGTACAGTGTCGTATTTTTTAGAAAAAGAATCTTTACATTTATTGACTACACCATTGATCAGGGCCATTGACATAAATGTCGCTTTACATTTATTGCATTGCATGACGGTGCAATAATGCAATTGCATCAAATTGACTACAGAAAAAGTTAAAATTTTAAATTGGATCTCAGCCATCTAACCTTTTTATGTATGGATGAGGAGATTCCATTGATAGGCCAAATTGTGCCTCCAAAGTAGGATCTGTCGTTCAATTTATATATATTATAAAAAATGTATTTTGCACATTACACATTTGAAGTTTAGGATTGCTTAAATTTTACATCCTGAAATTTGGTTTCGTTAACAAAAATATATCATCGGTTAGTTTTGTCTGTTAAGTAACACGTCATTGTATTAACATTTTTGTTATTGTTGCCAAATCAACCCTTAAACAATGTTGTTTCACTTAAAACATAGAGAATAGCTAGCATCTCCAAAACAACATTGTTTCACCCAAAAATCAAAACACAAATTCCAAGTTTCTTATGACAACGTTTCATCAAAATAGAAACACAATCTATGAATCAAAACCTATGACACCGTTTCACCCAAATTGAACCTATTCCCAAATCCCTAACCCACGAACTCTCGAACCTAATAACATACCCCATGAACCCACTGGCGATTTCATACCAAATCCACTCTAGAGCATTTCAACTCTTGTCCTGGAAGTTAAAGTCATGCAATAAGTGGTTCTCTATATATATAATGAGCGCATATTGGGGTTGCTGTTAGACTTCCAGCAAAGCCAAATATTCTATGGTTGCTGTTTCACTTGTGTGTATTGGGGTAGCTGATATGGAAGGATCAGTCGAAAATATTGTAAAATTTTCAGAAATGTCTGATTGAGACCTGGCTGGTGGGAAGAATGACATTATGGAATAAGAGAATTGTGTTTCGTTGGATTCTGAAGAACTGCCATATGTTTCAGTCTCAGACATGGTGGGTGGGAAGAGTAATGAAATGGAAAGACTTGTTGGTCCATTAATTGGTATGGAAGGATTTGGAAATATTATTTCATAATCATTTTCGGAATCACTACAAGACCTAGCCGGAGGGAAGAATGACGCTATGGAATTGGGATAATGAGTGAATATTGGAGATATTTCGTTGAATTCTAAACTTCCATCAGTGTCAGATTTGTCAGCCGGAAAGAGTGTTGGAATGGAAACCGACTCTATTAGTGATTCACTTCTTTCTTCACTATCTGTTAGACTTCCAGGGTCTGAGTTGTTGTTGCCAAAAAAACCTGCAACCAAAATTACAAATAAAGATGGTAAAAATTCCAATGAATTATATAGTATTCCATCACTAAAATTTTCTTGTCTACCTCAAAATTCATTGAATCTTAATTACCTAGATCAACTTTGTGCTTCTGCATACCGACCTTGGACAAAAAATTCTGGAAGATCGACATAACTGTGTGAGAGAGAGAGAGAGATGCATATCAAAATGGTGTGTTGGTATTAATAATTTATAAGAATTTGAAAGTCTTGAAAAGAATTCAGCGAAAATACTGACATTTGACATTTCCACGTGAGGGTGCTTTCCAAGAAGAAATAAAAGGAAGAAGAGGAAGTTTCCCCTCCATTAATATTTGAACAAGTGCCATCAAAAGTTGGTGGAGTCCTTAATTGTGATAAGTTGTGACACCCAATTGGAGGATTGTATTGCGGAAACTTCATGCAAGACCGCAGGAGGGACCTCTACTTTTATTGACTACTGCCGACGCTGAATAGTTAGTCTAGTGACACTTTATTGCTGCACCATTGATCGGGGCCATTGACATTATGTCTCTTTAGGTACCTATTGGGACCCAATATAGGTATTGCATTGCATAGGGGTGCTATTGCATCAAATGGTCTGTCTACCTTATTTATTTATTTATTTATTATTATTATTATTATTTTATCTTCATTGATTAGATGCAATCCATCATTTCTTCATTAAAATTTCCGTTTTACATCTCAAGTCTTTAAAATTTGAGTACAACAGAACAGATGACTTGAATCCACATCTTCCTAAGGCTCAATTGCTGTCAAAGTGTGTGGGACACCCTCGTTGGAACATTGAATTACGAAAACTTCATGGAAGAGGGACTAAGATGTATGAACACGGGTTCTGGTATAGGAATGACAAAAATCTTTGAAAAAGAAAGGCATGGATAAAGCGGTACATGCCTATTAAATAATTATTAAATATTTTTTTAATATATTATTAAGAATTTTTTTATTTAATATTAAATATTTATTAGATTAAGATTAATAATGGATAATAAATTAAATCCACAATTATTGAAGGATGTTTAGAAATTAGAATACAAACCAAGAATATAGATATTTATTAATTTTTAAATATATTATTACTATTCAAAGTATGAATGCTTTCTTTATTTTGTAAAAAGGTATTTAATTTCTTCTATTCTCGTGTCCTAGCCGTGTCTTGCATTAAAAAAAAAAAAAAAAAAAAAAAAAAAAGCGCTGGGACACATATATAGATAATAGATGTGTCCTACACATATCAAGTGTCTGACATAAATACAAAACAGGTACAACATTTAAATAAAGTGTCCATATTTTATAGAAGAAGAATCTTTACATTTATTGACTGCACCATTGATCGGGGCCATTGACATAAATGTCGCTTTAGGGATTTGGTAGATTTGCATTGCATGAGGGTGCAATAATGCAATTGCATCATATTGACTAACAAAAAAGGTTAAAATTTTAAATTGGGATCTCAGCCATCTGTTTAACTTTTTTATGTATGGATGATAAGATTCCATTGATAGGCCAAATTCTGTCTCCAAAGTAGTAGGATCTGCAGTTCAATTTATATATATATTATAAAAAAATGGTTTGGTTTATCTCAAATACTTTTTTAAAAAGAATTTCATTTTGTTTTAATAAGAAACGGTTATATCACTCACTAACTAAATAAAAGGTGGAGATTAAAACTCATTATCACTTGCTATTGTATATTTAAAACAAAACGACATGTCCAATTAAAAAAGTTCTAGAGGTAAACCAAATCCTATAAAAATATATATTTTGCTAAGTACACCTTTTAAGTTTAGGTTGCTTGGATTTTACACTTGAAGTTTGGTTTTGTTAAAAAAAACACATCATTGATTAGTTTTGGCCGTTAAGTAACACGTCATTGTGCTAATATATATATATATATATATATATATATATTGGTTGCCAAATCAACCCTTAAACAATGTTGTTTCACTTAAAACCAAGGAAGTGAATTCCGTACCGTACCGACCGAAATATACCGTACCGGCCAGTAATCCGGTACAGAATACCCCTCTGTTTCGTACCGGAAAAAATACCGGGCGTACCGGCCGGTATAGAAAAAAGTTTTTTTTTTTTAATTTATTTTTTATTTTTTAAGTTTTGTAATTTTTGAATTTTTGTTAGGACAGAATGGTAACTTATTTGCATTAACTTATTAGTATTATTTGTTTTCTTAGTATGCAATGGTAACTTTTAACCTTTTTATTTTTTATATTGTGTTTTTTATTTTTTTAATTGATACTAAAGTCTAAAACCATGAATAATTAGTTCTGAATTGAGGAAATGTTTTATAATAAACTTTTATATTTATTATAATATATATACACACACACACACACACACACACACACACACACATACATACATACATACATATATATATATATATATACATATATTTATAAATATAAAAAATAACGGTAAACCCGAAACGGTACACCGGTATTGGCCGGTATCCGAAATATATCGTACCGCTGGTCAAACCGGTACAGCCTCTGGTACGGTATTGACTCCCTTGCTTAAAACATAGAGAATATACGTTATCTCCAAAACAACACCGTTTCACCCAAAAATCAAAACACAAATTCCAAGTTTCTTATGATACCATTTTATTGAAATGGAAAACACAACTTACAAATCAAAAACCCATGACACCGTTTCACCCAAATTAAACATATTCCCAAATCCCTAACCCACGAACCCCAGAACCTGATAAAATACCCCATGAACCCACTAGAGATTTCATACCAAATCCACTCTAGAGCATTCAGCCCCTATACTGGAAGTTGAAGTCATGCAACAAGTGGTTCTCTAAATATATAAAACACGGTATAATGTAGATGCAAGAAAAGTCAAATACTGATTGAAGCACAGAGAAATTCTCTCAATGCTCCATCAAACATTCATGCCCCATCAAACATAATGGTATCCCCATGGACATCTACTGCCCCTTAAAAAATTGGAGAACAAAATTCCCTTTCCACCAACTCTTTTTTACATCATAACAAGACTGCACAGTTTATGGTTTAATCACAATTAATCTAATCCTTAAAGTAAACACTCTTCAAGATCCGGATCCACACACGCATCCAAGGCTCTTTGTAGGCTATTTAAAATATCAGTCATTGACGGGCGATCTCGACCTTTTAGACTTACACAAGCCATTGCTAGGGACCCAACATATGCAACTACCTTTCTTTCAAATGGGGTAGGTGTTGGTAATTTTGGGTCCAAAATCCTATGAATTTCATCTTGGGCAATGTATGGCACTAAGAAATCAACTACATTCTGTGGCAACCCATTTTCATTTTTATGAATCGCCTTGTACCCGGACAACATTTCTAGCAATACTACTCCAAAGCTGTATACATCACTTTTGGTTGTCAACTGTTGATGCCATATGTACTTCGGGTCGATGTAACCTGAGGTTCCCACTACTCCCAAATCAGACCATTGGTGTGACTTGTCATCCATTGGGGCCTTCACAGATAGGCTAAAATTAGACAACTTGGCAGTCAAAGTGGCATCTAGTAATATGTTAGACGACTTGATATCACAGTGTATGATTGGTGGTACTGCATATACGTGTAGATACTCAATGCCTCTAGCTACGTCTAGTGCCACTTTAATCCGGGTAGCCCATGACATTAGAGGGGTACTTTGAAGTTTGTGAAGATGATCACGAAGGGTACCATTTTCCATGTAATCATAGACCACTACACGCATGTTGCTATCATCACAAAATCCCAATAAGTGAACAACATTCTTGTGATGGAGGCTGGACAATGCTTCCAATTCAATTAGGAAAGCATTGTCATAGTCCTTCTTGCGCCAAGTCATGTAAGATCCTTCAGCACGCTTAACAGCTACAACTTGGTGGTCATCTAAAGTGGCACAATAGACCGAGCCAAAACTATCTGTTTCAATCTTGCGATCTTGTGAGAAGTTGTTAGTGGCTTTAAGTAGGATTTTGAAAGGAAATTTTTTCTTATCCTTAAGAGGAAAGTCTGGATTTGTTTTATACCGTATCCAACTGCCACACTCTTCAGGTTCACCATCTGGATCCACACACACCTTAAAGGCTCGTTGTAGGCCTTTTACAATCTTCGTCATTGAGGGACGATTTAGACCTTCTTTACTTACACAATTCGCTGCTAGGGGTCCAACATATGCTAGTGCCCCCATTTCAAATAGGGTAGGTTGTGGTACTTTTGGGTCCAAAACCCTACGAATTTCATTTTTGGCAATGTATGGCACTACAAAATCAACTATATGCCACCACTTACCGTTTTTATCTTTATGGAGTGCCTTGTACCCGGACAACATTTCTAGCAATATTACTCCAAAGCTATACACATCACTTTTGGTTATCAAACGTTGATGCCATATGTACTCGGGGTCTATGTAGCCCAAGGTGCCCGCTAGATCAGACCATTGGTATGACTCAATGTCCACGGGGGCCTTCACGGTAGGCTGAAATCAGACACCTTGGCAGTCCATGTGGCATCTAGTAATATGTTAGATGACTTGATATCACGGTGTATGATTGGTGGTACTACATTGTGTAGGTACTCAATGCCACTAGCTGCGTCTAGTGCCACTTTAATCCGGGCAGCCCATGATATTAGAGGAGTACTTTGAAGCTTGTGAAGATGGTCATGAAGGGTACCATTTTTCATGTTATCGTAGACCAATGCACTGATTACTATCCTCATAAAATCCCAATAAGCAAATAAGATTCTTGTGATTGAGGAGGGACAAAGCTTTCAATTCATTTAGGAAAGCATTGTCACTGTAGTGCTTGCTCACATATGGTCTAGACATTGAAATTTCAGCACGCTTTATAGCCACTTCACGGCCATCATCTAAAGTTGCACGGTAGACTGAGCCAAAGCTACTTGTTCGAATTTTGTGATCTTCTGAGAAGTTGTTAGTGGCTTCAAGTAGCATCTGGAAAGCCAAATATTCTAAGAAGTTTGTTGTTTCGGTTGTGTGTATTGGGCTAGCTGATATGGAAGGATCAGTCGAAATCATTGTAAAATTTTTAGAAATGTCTAATTGAGACCTGGCTGGTGGGAAGAACGACATTATGGAATAAGAGAATTGTGTTTCGTTGGATTCTGAAGAACTGCCATATGTTTCAGTCTCAGACATGGTGGGTGGGAAGAGTAATGAAATGTAAAGACTTGTTGGTCCATTAGTTGGTATGGAAGGATTTGGAAATATTATCTCATAATTATTTTCGGAAACACTACTAGACCTGGCCGGTAAGAAGAATGACACTATGGAATTGGGATAATGAGTGAATATTGGCGATATTTCGTAGGATTCTGAACTTCCATCAGTGTCAGATTTGTTAGCCGGAATGAGTGATGGAATGGAAACTGACTCTATTAGTGATTCACTTCTTTCTTCACAATCTGTTAGACTACCAGGGTCTGAGTTGTTGTTGCCAAAAAAACCTGCAATCAAAAATTACAAATAAAGATGGTAAAAATTGCAATGAATTATATAGTATTCCGTCACTAAAATTTTCTTGTTTAACTCAAAATTCATTGAATCTTAATTACCTAGATCAACTTGGTGCTTCTGCATGCCGACCTTGGACAAACAATTCTGGGAGATTGACATAACTGTGAGAGAGGGAGAGAGTTGCATCTCAAAATAAGGTGTTGGTAGTAATAATTTATAAGAATTTGCAAGTTTTAAAAAGAGGACTTGGCTTAAGTCCAGTACATCCAGTGCATTGGATCTAATTAGATGGTGACACGTGTGCAAAAGTAAACACATGTCATCATCTCAACATGTTCAATATACACTAGACTTAAACCTGACCCCTAAAAAGAATTCATTGAAAGTACTGACATTTGACATTTCCACGTGAGGTGCTTTCTAAGAAGAAATAAAAGAAAGAAGAGGAAGTTTCCCCTCTATTAAGAGCATCCACACTAGATGTGCTAAATGTGCCAAATGCCAAATATTTGGCACATTTAGCACACCAAACACCAAAAAACCCCATTTATCAGATGTTCTAAATCTTATAATTTTTGCAACATTGAACAGTAACGTTACAAATATACCACGGTACGGACGAAATGTTGCATATGCGTTTATTATTTTTTATTCGACTTTTCTCTCTCCTCACGATTTGTCTCTCTCTCCCAACCGGTGCTCTTTCCTCTTCAGATCAGATTCCCAGCTCCTCTCCCTCAACCTCAAACGTCTTTCTCTCTCTTTGCACCTCAAATCAAACCCAAAAATCTTCCTTCTTCTCTCTTTGCACCTCAAATTGAACTCCAATTCCCAGTTCAAAACAAAACTCAGAAAGAACAAAGGAATTGGCGAAGGACAAAGGAATCGGCGATGGAGGCGAGATAGAGCTTGGTGCCAGGGACGGCGAAGCCATGAAGGTCGGCGTACGAGCAGTAAGCGGCGAAGCCATGAAGATCGGCGTGCGAGTAGTAAGCGAGGTTCGTAAGGGCGAGGTCCGCCACCGGAGTGTTCATAACGCCGGAGTGTTCGTGAGGGCGAGGTCCGCCACCGGAGTTTCTGATGTGGGTTTGATTTGATTTTGAAGAATTTTTGCTTCTGGATGATTTTTTATGCAAATTCTGATGTGGGTTTTGCTTATTTTTCAAGAATTTTCATTTTTTGCTTGGTTGCTTGATAATTTTGATGCAATTTCTAATATGGGTCAATGATTTTATTTTAGGCTGTTCGCAATTTTGATGCAATTTTTTTGATGTTGGTTTACTTTGATTCTCAAGGGTTTTGATTGGGTTGCTGTGCATATGCAAATTCTGATGTGAGTCTTAGCTCTGAAGGATTTTATCTGTGTTGAGCTTAATTTTGGTGCAATCTTGTTATTTTTCAGTTCTTGGATTTGCTTATGCTTTTCATTCAAACCTCCAGATGAGGGGTATGAAGCTTTTTTTCTTTATTTGGTATTGGTGGCTGGTGGTGGCTGTCGGAGTTGTTGTGGCCATGGATATTGGTGGCTGGTGGTTGGGCTGTTGATGTTGTTGCTGTTGGTGATGATAATGGGTAGAGATAATATATTAATTTAATGTGTAGTAAATATTATTTTAATGTATAGAATTGAAATATAGAACATCTGATAAATGGTATGTTGTAAAATAATGTGGTAAAATAATAAAGTAGGCTTTTAGTGTGGTAAAATGGCATAATTTTTGCCACGGCTGCTACGGATGCTCTTGAACAAATGCCATCAAAAGTTGGTGACATTGATATTATGATGAGGTGGCGGTGAAAAATTCTTCTTCTTCTTCTTCTTCTTCTTCTTCTATTATTATTATTATTATTATTTTTTTTTTAAGAAAAGGTGGTGAAAAATTCTAGATTCATAATTTATTTCACATCAATTCCGGCAATTATATAATTGTATACAATAAGGTTGGTTAGTTATGAGTGGTGGGGTCATGCAAAAGTGACCGTTAGTTAAAGTCTATAATATATGATAATTGTGAAGAAAAGAAAAAAGAGGTAAATGTTATGATCTTATTTTAAGTGGAAGATTTAGGATCACAACCTAAAAATTAATAGTTTTTCACTTTTTAACAATTTTTTAGTCAAAAGTATGAACAAAAGAGACTTACTACTATTTTCTTTGTTTAATTAGATGTTAATTTTATTTCTCTTAGAGCACTTGCATTAGGATGTGTAAAATAGTATAAAGTGTCAAATTTGCACATTTAAGCCTATAAATGACCCAATATATATGGGTACTATATATTTACATGAAAATTTATTTTTTAATACTTCTTTACCTAGAGAGAGAGAGAGTAAAAATTGATAAATAAATAATATTTTAATGAAATGTAGTATAAAATAAATAATTTGATATAGGGTGTTTTGAAAAATGATTTTGTAAAAAAAAAAAAAAAAAAGTAAGTTATTATGTTAAAATAAGGAGTCAATGCAAATGCTCCTTTGCTCTAATTGAGGTCGAACACAATCAACACACTGCCTTTGATACAATTATTCAGTAGGTGTAGAGAACCTTCTCAACAATTTCTGCTTATCCTCCCAGCCAATCAGCTTTTGTCCCAGTCAATGTCTAAGTATTTGGTATTAAAAACAATTAACGTAGATGTTCCGCTCACCATTTCGTCGTGTTCCGCTCACCATGACAAAAGTAATTTCTGTCGTATGCAGTGATTGAAACACAAAACAACTATACAGTGTGGAATGCGGATAGGGAAGCATCTCAGCAATTTTCTATAAAACCTCCCACCCATTCAGCCAATATCTACTAATCCTCCAGTCAATGTGTTTGAGTCATATCTTATAATAATAATAATAACTAGCCTCTGAGCACGCGCTCACGCTACTCAGAGACTCTTCTATTTTTTGGATAAGGAATAAATTATAACATTTATTATAATTTTGGATCACTACATTTTTCAATTTCAGAAAAAACCTAGAGGTGTGATGAAAAATTATTTCACCACACATAATACTCATCACACCCCTAGGTTTTTTTTTTTTTTTTTTTAATAATTGGAAAATGTAGTGATCCAAAATTATAATGGATGCTCTAAATTAACCCTTAACCAAAAAGAAGAAGAGCCTCTGAGCATGCACTCAGAGGCTAGTTATTTATAACCAATAAATCATTCATCCAAGTAAGTTTATTTTTATTGAATTATTTCAACACAACTCCTACGATGTTTAGCGATTTCTCTTTAGAATCACGTCTATCATTCTTTAAACCTTTAAAGCTTTCATAAGAATGACTTGAGATTTTTAAATTTTTTTGAGAAGCTTGAGATTGTTAAAGTGAACTGCAAACAGTAATGTGACTTGAAAATAGTATATTATAATTTACTAAATGCTTAATTTTCTTACTACTTTAATTTTATATTTTTTAACCTACAATGCTTTGTGGTTTCTTCTCTATCATAGGATTTGTCCTCTTTGAAAGAAAGCTTGATAACTGCTGAGCCTTCACGACAGAAAAAAAAAAGCTTGAAAAATTAAAATATTTTCTAGCCTTTCACTTTTCCATTCTCCTAGTATTTTTTAATCCTCTCACTTTTTTACCCCTCAAACTAACGAACCCAGAAGTTCACATGAGGAAATTCCTAGTGGATTTATCGATTACTAAGCCAAAAGAATTGTTGGTCCTATAATCCTATTAAGGGTCGATGTAACATAAAATCTGCTAAAACAATAGGATAATTAAACAAAAATTGATCGAATATGATTGCATAAACAACAAAAATAGTCCATAAAAAAAAAAAAAAAAACAATAAAAATAGACAAAAAGTGAAATTTCAAGTAAAAGTTAGATGTCAAATTTCAAACTGAAAGGCTATCCTCTATTTCTTTCGTAGACCTCAAACACTTGGAAGTCTTTTGTTTCACTTTCACCCACATGGAGCTTGGCATCAAAAATCCAAATTAAAAACTAAGGTAATCACCATAAATTCATTTAATTTAACAATAAAACCCCAAAAGCTAATCACCTACCAAATACAATAATTCCTACAAATCAAAACTATTTGAGCCAAAATTTCAAACTAAGAACACGTTGAACTGCATTGACAGTACATTTTCATAATTGCATTATTCAAATGTAGCGAACTGCCACACAACAAACCCATCTTAATACCAATCCCATGAACTTGTTCTCCTTCTCTGGCATCAAACAGTGCACCAAGCACCCCAGTCAAGCTAACTCATTCAGCTCCAAACAAAAAACATATTGATTTCACATAGCAGAGAAGCCAAAATGATCTATCATTTCACACAACAGAAATTCTTCAGCCGCTACAAAAAGAGATGGTGACAGGTTCATGGATCTTCGTAAGGTTTAGTTCGTGGAAACTATTTGGAAACACTCAGGTTGCAAATCAAAAAATTGAAAACTGAAGAAAAGGGAGAGGACGGGTAACTCATAACTGGATAATAAGAAGTGGGGGAGTTTAAATTTCCATGATTGGTTTTTATTCAAAAATTTTGGTAGTTGCGGTTAGGGAGGACGTGGAGTACGCAAATGTGTTATTAGAATTCAAACAGGGGAAGTTTACTTTCACACAAAAAGAAAAAAAAAATAAGAGTAATCGTTTTTTTTTTAGTTAATAATTTGAATCCTTTAATTTGGAATTACTACATTTTTTTTTTTTTTTATAACTATTAGTTTTTTTTTTTTTTGATATTTAGTTTTGTTTTTAGATAAACATTGGGTTTTTTTTTTTTTTTTTTTTTTTTTTTTGAAAGAAAAAAAAGTAGCAACGTGGGTTGTTTAACTTATTTTTCTATTTAAAAAAAAAATGTATAGTTAATTTGAAGAAGTGGGTTAGTGGAAGGGTGTTCCTATTTTGTAGGCAATGTTTTAGTGCAAGTTAGAAATGTATTTTTACTGGACTATCCTTCAGTTTTATCTCTACTTAAACCTAGGGGTGTAGGGGTATTTTGGAACTAAAAAAAAATCTGGTCCAAACAGGTGTAGCCCCTTAAATAGTAGTATAAATAATAATAATAATAATAATAATAATAACTAATCGCCAACCTGTGCGATGCATGGGAAAGCTATTGGTATAAAGATGTAAACTATTAAAAGCGTGAATCCAAACAAAGCATTTACTAATCTTTGAAATTAGTAGTCTTAGGAATTTCCAAATCAATATAAACTCTTGATTTACTTGTTGACGATAAATTATACTATCCTACATTTAATATATAAAATTTTACTGCCTTTTGATTTCATAATGTGAGATGGTCAATTCATCTTATTAACATTTGAATAAACCTGCAACATTCTATTAACATGAAGCAAGCAAACACAACCCATATTAATATTTCTCACTATTCACTAAATCCTTTTTTTAAGAATCTGCCAATATGTACCAAAACATCCTAAACTTTGCATCAATTCCTAGTACAATGCCAACGGCTACCAATTATCACAAAAACATTAATCGAAGACAACTACTGAATTAGTGGATCAATAGAAGTACGTAGCTAATAGTTGTTCTTTGGTCATTCAGGTGGAACCAAGAATGAAAGATGTTTGTATAATATTTTATCTGCTTTTAAAATAAAAAGCTTTTTCTAAAGATTAACTAACTAATCGAAGTATTAATGTGTACACCACACAACAATCTTTAGTAAATAATCCCTAAATATTCAACGGCATAATTTTAAGCAATAAGATGGCTATTTAATCAAATTCAATTAGTAAAAAAAAAAAAAACAAAATAAAAATAATTTACTGTCCAAAAAAATTCATTAATTCTTTAAAACAAATATACATTCCTTTAAACAAATATACAATCAAACAGAAAACATGACTTTTTAGCACAAACATTAAAAGTGCACTCAAAAACTTATAACAATCACAATTAAGTTTCCAATATGGTAGCAATTTGAAATGTTTCTAACATGGTGTAACAAATTTGAAAGGAGAAATAATATTTCAATATTAGAAGTGCCCGAAAGAGACAAAGACTCGCTTAAGTTCTTTAAATCCGCTCCTTTGTGTTTTAAACCAATCAAAATAGATAGATAAATATGAACAAAAATAACTAAACTAAAACCAATTTTACTCAAATTCCTTAATCAAAACCAAATATAACGTAAAGACCTAAACTGAAACCAATCCATACAAATATCAAAAAACTTGATCATATTTAATGCACAAACCAAAAAGGAAAGAGAAAAACATAACTTAAAGACCTAAATAGGAACTACTCCAAACAAAGTGGCTAAATCAATTTGGAGAAGGAGATAAACACAAAAATAAATAATATAAATGCAAAGAAATTATGAGTGACTTTTACGATATAAATTATATTGCCTCTATTAGTTGGTTCCTTGACTCAGAAATTGGTAAAAATTTCTTTATACACAATAATTTTTGTTTCAGAAATTTTAGTCAATTTCCACTTGTAACCCTAGCCACTGCAATGTACAATTGCCCATGACTAAAAAATGGTTTTGGCAAATACACAATATAGCATCCACGTACTAACTTTAGAATAAAAATATGCAATATAGAAATTAAAAAAAACATGATTCTTTGATAAAATACAAATTGTACATAGAGGTAGTAAAAACTATGGCAATCTTGAAATGAAACAATTAAACCAAACATAAAACCAAGTTTGAGATAACCAAGAAACTTAAATATGCAATCACATTCCAATTTCAAATTTCTTCTAGAAACATATTACCAATAAAAATGCAAGAAACAGTACAAATTAAAGGAGAGACTGGTAAATACCTAATTGTCCTTATCTTGTAGTTGTATTACCAAATAACCCAAATAACAAAATGCCAGATCCCCACCTGCAAAACAATAAGAATCCAATTTTCAGCTAACATAAACTGAATAATTTCCCACAGCCCCATCAAATTTCTCTACTACTCTTCTAGTCCACAGCAATAGCAACCCAACAGAGGCCCCTAAAGCTTCAAAGTGACACCAGTCCACACACTAATAATCAATATGGTAAATCATTGTTACAATAGTGCAGCCAAAAAAAAAAAAAAAATCTGTACAATACTATCAACTATTACCAAAACTATCTAAATGTTGTTTTCTACTATATAAACCTATCTCACCATCAATACCAATCCCAATATCTAACATATGAATCATAAATTTTTGGTGGTATGAATAGCAGTTTTATCTTCAAGAAGACTTCCAAGTTCTACTAGAGGTGTGCCAGGTTTTTATTCTGAGCTTAAATCTTACCTTTTATGGTCTTTGATCCTATTGCGTTGTTTTCCATGGGGGACTATTCATCTCAGGGTGTGAGTACATGAAAGGCCTTTTCCTTGATAGTGTTACTTTCATTGCACACATAAGAGGCCCCGACATAATGGTATACTGTTATTGGTATTCCATAACAATTATTGCATTCATGGACCATAAGAATTGAAACAGGCATGAGAAATATGAATTTATTCTACACTGTCCAGTGGTCAGGTAAAATGAAATAGCTTCGCCAGCTAGGTGCATCATGGTCATAACATGGAGATATAATTTTTCCAAACCCAATATCTAACATATTAATCATAACAAAATTTCAAATACACAGTCTCAAAGAATTAGAATTTAAAATTCCTTATGAATTTTGAATTTAAATCCACAAACTATACACTAAAATCAAGTTTTTAAGCAGTAGCCACATGAACCCTGATAAAAATTCACAAAATTAAATCCAAAAAAATTGAATAGAAAATCAGAATTATAAAGCGAGCAAAAAAATTTCAGAAGAGAGGAATGAAAAATACAAATTTTTAGCCGTGAGTTGCATTGTAACAAATAATCCCTAAAAAATATATTATTTATAATATAATATAGGGTTATGGATTCCTAATCAAATTTGGCTAGGGTTATGGATTCCTAATCAAAATATAATATAGGGTTATGAATTCCTAATCAATTTTGGTTACCTTTGCCGACCGACATAATTGAAATATACAATGGGCTGAATAAATTCAGCCGGCGTATAATGGGCTGAATCTGTAGGTTCTAGATAAATTCAATGTAGCATTTGAGGAGACAGGAGGGTTATCTGGTTTTGCAGTCCAGATAATTGTGTTATTTGGTTGAGTATGCAGCCATATTCCAATAACGAAGCCTTTGCGGCCTTGTGGGTAGAAACCAAAAGCAAAATGGCCGTGTATACTTTTGTTGGCCCTTATGTTTCTCTGAGTCTTAACCAAAGGGGTCTTCTACGCTTAATCAACGACAGTTCCACCTTAATCATTTTGGCGAATAAGTCTTACCCTGCCAAGAAAGAACCCAGAATTGTATTCACACCACTTTTGGGGCAATAGTCGTGTGAGTAGCACCATGGAAAGATCGGTGATGCCTTCTTTCTATTTCAGACCTGACAGTGTGGGGATGGCTTCTTGGCGAGATTGATTTTCAGTGTTGGGTTTTGGGGAAGGAGAGGGTAGAGAAATAGAGAAGAGAGAGGAACGACAGAGCATGGGTCTGCGTATTGGAGGAAGAAGAAGGCTTGTTTTGCATTTATTGGGTTTTGGAAAAGATTTTTTTTGCGTTTATTTTATTTATTTTTTATTATTATTATTTTTTTGGTTTTACCAAAGTTTTTTTTGTTTTTTTTTTTAAAAATATTGTACTGACGTGGAAAATTGTGGAAGTTTCAAAGATTTCGGTTATATATATATACTAGTTAAAAGCCCGTGCGTTGCATGGTTTTATCATAAACTTATATAATATATATTTTATTTGATAAACAATAACCAAATACATAATTATTATAATAACAAAAGGAATATCTATTATGTAAAATACTTTGTTTGGCGTTGTTGGAATGATTAGGGGGGAAAAGAAAGAAATTTTAATGTTGGTTTTTTATTTTTCTTTGTTTGGGTATTGAAGAAGTTGTAGTAAACTGAGATTAATACATGTATCTGGCTTAGTTGAGAATTTTCTGGAAATTGAATTTTACCAAACCATGAAGCACAAATTATGATACTCTTAGCAGGTATTTTGAATAATTGGTAATAGTAAGAAATAACGAAACAACTAACTATTATAATAAAAAAAAGTAATAAAACTATTTGGCATAATAACTATCAAATATAAAATGATAACAACTAAAAAAAAAATTATTATTTTGTAACATATCAATTGTGTTCTAATGAGTATTAAAAATGTCTATTGGTATCATAAAATAATAATTTAAGATATTATAAAATTGAACTAAAATAAATAAGTAATTTTAAAATTGTACTAACCTTTTTCTTAACTCTATGACCTCTGGAATATCTAAATTCACATACAACTTTGAAGAGTTTGTAGAAGACAATGATAATTTCCCTACCATCATCATTCATACATAAGTAGTTTAAATTATGATGTTTAAACACATTTCATGTATATCAAAAGAAAGAATTGCTTACTCATATAAGTCTTAACAGTGGTTGATGTGATAATTATAATAGACTGCACAGAATTATCAAAACATATATCTTCATTAATTGCCTCTGCAAATTTATCCCAAAATGTGATTTTAATTTTTTCCCTCCTGCATAAAAACATTTTTGTTAGACAATTAAAAATTTATCTCTTAACAAAAATGTACAAATCTAAGTAATATATTCATCAATGTCTAACTAACCTGTTATCTTGAAGTTCAATTAGCCTTTTGTTCAATTTTTTCCCACGCACCTCTATCTTTTCCATGGGAGAAATTCCTACGATTTCTCCTATTACATCTACAAACGATAAAGTGATTAATCAAAATAATGAGTTATGAAGATAATAGTATATAAATATATTTTAAGTATAAATGTATAATCAAAATTACCTGTTAGAGTTGTGTTTTTGTCAGCAAGATACTTCAGCTCATCAAATGGAACCAATTCAAATTTTTGTTTTGCAATAAGTTCATCATTTGTTTCTAGCAACTTCACAGATGTTGTTGCATAAAATCTTATCATGTACTTGTGATTCACAATCCTATAAGCATCCTTGTTTTCGACAACTCCAAAATATTTTATTCGATAAATTTTACCTTCTTGTATATCTCTAAAATGATTAACAAATGATTTTCTAATACTTGCATGAATAAGATTATCCTGAAAAAATGAGAATAAACTTATCAAGAAAATATGATTCAATTGTATTTAAAGAGCTAAAAGTAATAACATATTAAGATGCACAACAATTGCAAATAGTATAATATATTTAAAAAATAATATTTTTGCAATGCAGACTCATTGGTCTGTGCAAATTATGGTTCCATGGAGGCACTAATAGGCAAACTAACCTGATTCAAGCCCTTTAGCGGCAATTAAAAATTAAAAACATATTATAATATATAATTAAAAAAACATAGTATAAACATCAATAGTAGATTCACATACTAAGAGTTACCGCAAAACAAAAAAAATTAATTTCTTAATAATCAAACTAACATTATTAAAAAAAAAAAAATCAATTGACAATCCATAACAATTCTCTAAATTAGATTAAACTTAAGGAAATAAACTTAAACAAATACACAAAATATATTCAATTTGATGGGAAAAAAAAATACATATTTGTAAAGTTGTAGGTAGAAGAAGAGAATAGTAGAGATTATAGGTAGAAGAAAAGAATAATAGCGCAAAGGAATCGTATGATGGGTATATATATGCACACACTCCACATTAAAGAATTTTATATGAACAAAAAGTCTAAAACTAATTATATCTACTGAAGTTTCTCTGCTGGTCAACTTCTTATCTTCACCAACAACCTTTTTTTTTGGGGGGGGGGGGGGGGGGGGGGTCTTTGTGAATGTGAGGGACTCATTTTTTTGTTAGATCAGCCTCTTCTCCGAGTGTTTTTTTTTTTTTTTTTTTTAATATCGGTCTTTGTGAATGTGAGGGACTCATTTTTTTTGTTAGATCAGTCTCTTCTCCGTGGTTTTTTTTTTTTTTTTTTCTTTTAATATCGGTCTTTGTGAATGTGAGGGACTCATTTTTTTTTTGTTAGATCAGCCTCTTCTCTGTGTTTTTTTTTTTTTTTTTTTTTAATATCGGTCTTTGTGAATGTGGGGGACTCTTTTTTTGTTAGATCAGCCTTTTCTCCTGGAATAGTGCCATACCATCTCTACATACATGTCTATCTAATGCGTGAACTGTGATAATTTACATATATTTTTTTCTAAAAATCTAAAAATTTAAGAAAATTTCTGCAATTTGGTGCTGCCACTTGGCACAACTACAGCGTCTAAGCCCAACTTTTATTATATATAATATGATATGATATGATAAATATCTATAGATATATAGATAATAATAATAATAATATTTTTTTAGTAAATAATAATAATAATCTTATTGAGGGTGATAGCAACCATCATCATTATTAATTGTATTAGTCTTTAATTGCAAATTCTAAAAGGTTTTAATTAATTACAAAACTAAAGTGCAAAGCACCACTAGTATAATGATTTTCTACTTTTTTTTCCCCCATTTTATTAATATAAAAAAAAATCCACATTTGTTCCCATTTTATAATGATCTTCTACAGTTTCTTGCCGCCGACCTTGAATTTGTGCAAATAAGGTACGGTTGGAAAGCGTATAAGATTATCTTCACAATAGTACCAAATTAATTTGCATCAATCAGAGTGTAGATTGAAATTTTTGATGATGTAGAATGAACTATTTATATATCATATGATTAAATGCATTAGTTGTTGTTGAGGTCCGAAATGTGCAACAAGGGAGATCCAACCCATGCAGATAAAGAAGGACACGGGCTTCGGAGAAGGGAGACCCAGTCCATGGAGTTGAAGATGGATGTGAGCCTTGGAAGAGCCGAAAGGCCTAGCTAAAGGGGGCTTACAAGACAAAGAGAAGGAGAAAGTTCAAGAGAAAATAAGATGGGAAGAGGAGCCCAATGATTGAAAGGAGCAAAAATATCAAAAAATCTCAGAAAAGGTGCAAATTATTCAAGAATAGCCCAAAAAGTAAAAATGGGTCCTTAGGAAAACCCACGAAAATAACAAAGAAGTCCCAAAAAGGGTGCAGATGACCAAAGAATAGCCTAAGAAGGGTCTTCGGGAAAACCCACGAAAATAACAGAGAAGTCCCAAAAAAAGGTGCAAATGACTCGAGAATAGCCTAAGAGTGAGTCCTCGGGAAGGCACGTGAAGAAAAAGGAAGAGAAAACACTAGAAGATTCATCAAAATCAAATTCCTCAGAGGAAGGAAAAGATGAGAGCGACAAGTGATGTTTTGAAATCCAGAATTCAATATGGAGAGACCAAGGGACCTTGATCCGAGAAGAAACATGCAATAAGAGGAAGGGTGTTCAGAGACTTTCCGAGTTCACCCATCACAAATGGGAATCTATGCTACTTTCAAGAAAAGGCGCAAAAAGGAACGGTCAATATCAGGATCACAGAACCTTTGAAATGTCCCTTTTAAAGCCTTGGGAGAAGCTTTTGTCTCGTTGACCCCAGAGGAGGATCTAACTTGCCCAAAGAAGATGCCTTCTATGAGTGGAAAACCAACCATGACACTTTCAGACATAGGTTCCCAAGAGGCAGAAGTATGGGAGAATGAAGAAATGAGTAGTCACCAAGTCCTCAGACAAAAGAGATCAACTCCATTACCATGAAAATGGAAGGAGAAAATGGTAGTTCCAACTTCCAAGCTTCCCATGATCAGTATAAAAGGAGGGAAAGGAAGCCATAAAGGCATAAGCTAAGAAGCACAAAAAGAAAAGGAGAGTCTACACACAGTAAAAAAACTCATACTATTCAATAGGGAGCTTTAGGATTTAAGTTGAGTTCACTAAGCGAGGGAAAGCATTGTAAAAGGTCTATCAATAATATTTACAGAGCCACTTGGACCCATAGGCTTAAATCTCACAAATCTTGTGAACCTAAAGGGGATTAACCAAGTTTATGACCTTTGAGGCTTACTGGACTTTGTGGAGCACCCTTACAATATGGGATATAATATAAGACAAAATGGGCTTTTACCCTTTTTTAAAAAATAATCCAGCATTTTGCCTACTTTCCCAAACTAATTAGGGAAATGCCCCTCTTTTGAAACTCGATTTATGATAAATCGATTTAGGCCCTATAGCAGCGTTTTTAAGAAGCCTATAGCGACGTTTTCATGATTTATAGTGACGTTTTGTAACTCGACCTTCATGAAATCGAGTTATAGGCAAAAAAAAAATTAAAAAATTTGCCTATAACTCGATTTCGTGGAGGTCAGTTACAAAACGCCACTATAGGTCCTTAAAACGTCACTATAGGTACTTCAAAACGCCGCTATAGGGCTCCAGAAATTTTTTTTTTTTTTTTTTTTTTTTATAACTCAATTTATCATAAATCGAGTTACAAAATAGGGGCATTTCTCTAATTAGTTTGAGAAAGAAGGCAAAATGCTGATTTTTTTTTAAAAAGGGCAAAAGCCAATTTTTTCCATATAATATATTCTAATACTTGACTTAGTTAAATAAAGCTCCTTGAAGTATTTTGCATTTATTTACATCACTATTCACTTTACTCCTTTATTCATATATTGTGTACTTGTTATATTTAGTTTATATATTTGCTTGTTGTGGAGTTCTTTTGACTTGGGCACAAATCGGTTCGTATAACGGCTCAAATAAGTTGTGGTGAGCCAAACCCAGTTCACCCATCCAACACTAATATCTACTCCATGCCCCTCTTTAGTGGCCCAAGACTTTGTATTGGGTGTGGGCAAGAGGAACTATCCTAAAAAGGGCCCCACAGTTGTTAATGTAAAATACTAGTAAAATGTTTAATTTGTTGCAAAACTAAGTGCCAGTGTTCAATTGTTGAAATTAAAAATACAAGGATCAAACTGACACTCACATTAAAATCAAGGGTAACATTTATATAAACCTCGCCTATTTTAATTGGCGTAATCCTCACAAATTGGCTTCAGGAAGAAGCTATAGCTTGTATTCTAGCCTGTGAAGAGTGTGTAACAAAGATGGTTTATTGGTTACTAATATGTAATCCCAAATTAACAAATGGACCATTCAATCCTACAAATATGTTCACCTCCCTAACCTGAAGGTTTGATCCTTTGATATCTACCTTCTTATTGTTGTACAATTATTATTAAAAAAAATGACATCAGACCAAAAAGAACAGTCCCATTAAGTTCTGACAAGATATGTAAACAATTTTGTTAGTGTCTAAGAGAAATCTGGCCTTGAACTTGCTTCATGACTAATTTGCAATGCCTAGAATTAAAAGTTTCCTAGTGTGATGAATAACATGATCAACTCACAAATACCAACAAGCAAACAGTAGAGAATTTCGCTTGACTAATAAACCTGATATGCAAAATTTGAATAGCAATAATAAATAGATTTATTTATCCAAAAAAAAAAAAAAACCACTAAATGGATTAAATTATAACCATTATTCCTAAGAGCATCCGTATCAGATGTGTCATATGTGCCAAATGCTAAATATTTGGCACATTTGACACACCAAACACCAAAAAAACCCATTTATTAGATGTTCCAAATCTTATATTTTTTGCAACATGCTACAGTAGAGTCACAAATTTGCCACGGTACGGACGGGTGTGGCATATGGATTTATTATTTTTTTATTCCTCTTTCCCTCACATATCTCTTTCATCTTCTCCTTCAGCTATTCACCACCTCATCTCCACTCTCCCATACTCCTTCTTCCCTCTTCCCTTTTGCTCTATTCTCTTCCCATTCATGAATCATAAGCCACCACCGATTTCCTCTCTACCATCTCACAAATTCCATCTCACAAATTCCACCGATTTCCTCTCTATTCTTTTCCCCTTTTGTTTGCTCTCTCCTTTGTTCTATCTCAGAGTCACCTATTAGCGTGGGTCTGGTTGTGGGTTTGTGATTTCCAATTGTGATCGGCGGATTGTGGGTTTGTGACTTTGGATTGTGATCAGCGCGGGTCTCTGGGTTGTGGTGGGTTTGTGTGTGTTTTGCTTGGTGTTTTGCTCGCCGGCGTGATGGGTTTGCCTCTCTGTCTTTCTTCTTTCTTCTCACCGATCTGGGTTTTGTGATTGTCTTCTTTCTTCTCGTCGATCTGGGTTTGTGACTTTGGATTGTGATCGGTGTGGGTCTCTGGGTTGTGGTGGGTTTGTGTGTGTGTGTGTGTTTTGCTTGGTGTTTTGCTTGCCGACATGATGGGTTTGCCTCTTTGTCTTTCTTCTTTCTTCTCACTGATCTGGGTTTTGTGATTGTCTTCTTTCTTCTCGCCGATCTGGGTTTTGTGATTGTGATGGAGGTTGTTTTGTGATTTGGAAGAGGAAGGTAGTGGCTGCTTTTTTTTTTTTTTTTTTTTTTTTTTTTTTTTTTTTTTCGTGTGTGGATTTTGGTTGCCACAGTGGAGGTTGATGCGGATAGTGCTGTGGCGAAGGTGGACGTGACGGTTGCTGTTGGATTTTATGGAGGTTGTTTTTATATTATTTTAAAGTATTGTATATATTATTTTAAATGAAGTGGTAAAAATATAGAACATCTGATAAATGGGATATTGTAAAATGATGTGGTAAAATATAAAGTAGGCTTTTGATGTGGCAAAATGGCATAATTTTTGCAACAGCTGATACAGATGCTCTAAGCAGCCAATCACTCTTTTGCACTGAAATATATGCCGTGTAAATATATGCAATATGTAATACCCGGCATATATATTTTTATTTATTTGAGAACCTTCTCAACAATTTCTACTTATCCTCCCAGCCAATCAGCTTTTGTCCCCACCAATGTCTAAGTATTTGGTATTAAACTATTAATGTAGATGTTCCGCTCACCATTTCGTCGTGAACAATTTTTGGCTTTTAACTAGTGACACAATACATGATACAGTTTTCACTTATTTTGTTGAAACTGAGTACTTTTTGTTGAAAATATTGTAGATAAATGTAAAAATTAGTTGGAATAGTACAGTAAGACTCATAAATAGTACTAAAAAGTACAGTGTGGCCTATGAATAGTAGCAAAAATAAGCTGAATAGTAAAATAAACTAACTTTTTAATTTGAAATAGTACAGTATGATTGAAACAACTATACAGTGTGGAATCCCGATAGAGAAGCATCTCAGAAATTTTTTACTAATCCTTCCATCCATTCAACCAATGTCTACTAATCCTCCAATCAATGTGTTTGAGTCGTATTTCATCTCAGAAAAAGTTTAGTTACAAAATTAGTTGTAGTTTAAGGGTACAACCTTACTCAATAAAATAAACATTACTACATATTTTGAAAATCTAACCATTAAATTGCATGTTCTTTATGTTTTTAATACACATATCAAATTTTGTGTCAATCGAATATTATATACTATATAATTTATAAGCTTATATTTTATGCATAATTTTGAGTTACAAAAAACTTGCAATTTAGACAATTTATTAATGACATAGCTATTGATCTTTAATTTTTTTGAAATTTTGCAAGTATGGAGTGCGAGGTTGAAATTAATCAACCATCTTGTTGGCTTTATTCCATGCCAAATTTGCTTGTAATTCAGCATTTAGAAACCCTGTATTTAGGTGGGAATCATGTAAGGGTAGTGTGTGAAGAAATGCTCATGACTGTGTAGTGAAGTAGGGACTTGCAACTGGATCTCGCGGGTGGCTCGCGACTGGCAAGCCGCTAGATGATGCACACGAGTGAAGCATGCAGAGAAGTTGAACCGTCGTGCCAGTTGTAGCACTACAGGACAAAAAGTCCAGACTAGCCATTCAATTAGCTCATGGCTTGAACTCGCGACTCAGTCAAGTCGCGAGGCCAAGTCACCAGCCAACTCTGTTTTGGAAAAATGACTCTTCGCATTCCAAACACACACCAGTATATATAGACCGTTATACCCACAAAATGTAGAGAGCTTTCAGAGAGAATTTTGAGAGAGAAACCTTAGAGAAAAGCAAGATTGACTCATCCACAATCTTTTCATAGAGACTCTTCAAATTTCTCTACTCTCACCCTCTCCATTGTTACATCCTTGAGAGGTTCATTACCCAAATCATTTTCTCACCATACTCATATCTGTGAGAAGACCATTTGGTACTTTGGAAAGCAGTTAGGAAGGGACCAATGGTTATTGGTTGATGCTATGGGCTATAGCAGAATCCGGTAAGCTAGAAAAGACAAAGGTTCGGCATAACCTCGTTGGAGCAAGAAGCTTGGAGGGCTTAGGTACACTGGGTAAATTAGGCTTGGAGGGTCTATTGTTGTTCATGTATCCCAACTACATTTTCTAGTGGATTATTGACCGCTTGGAGGGTGGCGGAGAGGTTTTACGCCGAGGGCTTCGGTTTCCTCTTCGATAACACATCGTTGTATTGTCCTTGTGTTTGCATCTCTCTTCCCTTAATCTTTGTCATTTAATTTCTGTTGTGGATGTGATTTTAATTAGTTTAGATTGTTTATCAATTTTGTAATTAGCTTATGTTCATTTTCGCACATATATTGTTTGACATTAACCTTGAATTGATAATTTTGTATTTGAGGGTCTAAACGTTCATAGTGTTTTATATGGTATTTGAACATTCACGGAGGATATAAGAATAAGATATAATCCAATGGTAGATTTGTTAAAATTCATCTCCAATAAAAAGATATTGGGTAAGGTTGTAACCTAAGGTTACAACCAATTTTGTAGCTAAACTTTGTCCATCTAATAATAATAGTAATCTATTTTTTTAGAAAATAATAATAATAATAATATTATTGAGGGTGATAGCAACCATCATCATTATTAAATGTATTAGCTAGTCTTTGATTGTTTATTTATTTATTTATCATACAAGGTAGAAATTCTACTTTAGCATAATCTAAATGTATGTGTGTGAAGCTCCCTCCTAAAAACTTAAACCTCGGCCCTTGCCCCTCACACCCTGTAAAACTAAAGTGCAAAGCACCACTAGTATAATGATTTTCTACAATTTTTCCCATTTTATTAATATAAAAAAATCCACATTTTTTCCCATTTTATAATGATCTTCTACAGCTTCTTGCCACTAACCTTGAATTTGTGCTAATAAGGTACTGTTAGAAAGTGTATAAGATTATCTTTACAATAGTACCAAATTAATTTGTATTAATCAGAGTCTGGATTGAAATTTTTGATGATTTAGAATGAACTATGTATATATCATATGATTAAATGCATCAGTTATTGTTGAGATCTGAAATGTGAAACAAGGGAGACCTAGCCCATAGAGGTAAGAAGGACGTGGGCCTTGGAGAAGGGAGACCCAGTCCATAGAGTTAAAGAAGGAAGTGGGCCTTGGAAGAGCCAGAAGGCCTAGCAAAAAGGGGGCTTACAAGACAAAGAGAAAGAGAAAGTTCAAGGAAAAATAAGACAGGAGAAGGAGCCCAATGATTGAAAGGAGTAAAAATATTTTTTTTTAAAATCTCAAAAAGTAGGGCTGTAATCGGTTCGGTTCGGTCGGTTTTTTTTATCCGGCCAACTGAAATTGAAATTTTCGGTTTTTATAAGTCTCAACCGAAACAGTTGAAAAACCGTCGGTTTCGGTTTGTTTCGGTTTCGGTCAGTTTTTCGAACGGTTTTGGTTCTTTATCATTTATTTTCTAAGAAAGCAAACAAAGAAAAAAAAAAAACAAACAAACCCAGAATATAAAAAAGATAGAAGAAATTGAAAAAATAAACAACCAAGCACATGGGCTTTTTCAAAACCCTAACTTAATTTGCACATAAAAATTGAAAAATAGCATTGATTCAATATTAAACAAACCCAGAATATAAAAAAGAGAGAGGAAACTATGGAGAAATTAAAGAGAGAGAGAGAAGGTCACCGTGACTCCGTGAGAAAGAAAAGATTAGCTGTTGTAGGGAGCCCGGCGTTTGGAGACTGGCGTGTGGAAGTCGGCGTGTGAAGGCCGGCGTAGGAAGGCCAGCGTGTGGAGGCTGGTGCAGGAAGGCCGACGTGTGGAGGCGGCATGTGGAGGCGTGGAGCGGTGATGGAAGAGGAGGGGCTGAAGGCTAAACTCTTTAAAAGACAGAAAAAATTGAGAGAAAAAGTTGGGGAAGGGGGCGTTTGAACTGAAGAAAAGAAAAGGGAAGAATAAAATAGGGAAGGGATATTTCTGTATTTATCTCATGCTCTAGGGTTCTAAAAAATTAAATAGCAAAAAACACACGCCCCCACGCGAAGGCTCGAACTTGGGATCAGCTAGCTAAACCACAAAGTACCATACCACTAAGCCACTGATCAATTATGTAATAGAGTTACATAAATATATATATATATATATATATATATTCGGTCGGTTCGGTTCGGTTTTGGGTGAAAAAATCCAATACCAAAACGGAAACCGAAAATTTCGGTTTTTAAAAAATGAAACCGAAACTGAATCGAAAATTTGGCAACAGTTCGGTCAGTTTGTTCGGTTTGTCGGTTTTTTGCACACCCCTATCAAAAAGGGAGTAGATTATCCAAGAATAGCCTAAAGTAAAAAAGGGTCCTTGGGAAAACTCACAAAAATAACAAAGAATTCTCAAAAAGGGTGCAAATGAGCTGAGAATAGCCTAAGCGAGGGTCTTCAAGAAAACCCATGAAAATAATAGAGAAGTCCCAAAAAAGGTGTAGATGACCCGAGAATAGCCTAAGAGCGGGTCCTCAGGAAAGCTCGCTAAGAAAAATGAAGAGAAAACACTAGAGGATCCATCAAAATCAAGATCCTCGGAGGAAGGAAAAGGTGAAAGGGACTAGTGATGTTTTGAAATCCAGAATTCAACATAGAGAGACCAAGGGACCTCAATCAAAGAAGAAACATGCAATAAGAGGAAGGGTGTTCAAAGACTTTTCGAGTTCACCCATCACGAAGGGGAATCTATGCTACTTTCAAGAAAAGGCCCAATAAGGAAGGGTCAATATCAAGACCACAAAACCTTCGAAATGTCCCTTTTTAAGCCTTGGGAGAAGGTTTTGTCTCGTTGACCCTAGAGGAGGATCTGACTTGCCTAAAGAAGATGCCTTCTATAAGAGGAAAACCAACCATGACACTTTCAGACATAGGTTCCCAAGAGGCTAAAGTAAGAGAGAATGAGGAAAAGAGCAATCACCAAGGCCTCAAACAAAGGAGATCAACTCCATTACCAAGAAAATGGAGGGAGAAAATGGAAATTCCAAGCATTCCAAGATCAATATAAAAGGAGAGAAAGGAAGCCATAAAGGCATAAGCTAAGATGGACCAAAAGAAGAGTAGAGTATACACATAGTAAAAAAACTCATAATATTCAAAAGGGAGCTTTAGGATTTAATTTGAGTTCACTGAGCGAGGGAAAGCATTGTAAAAGGTCTTTTAGTAATATTTAGGGAGCCAATTGGACTCAAACGCTCAAATCTCACAAGTCTTGTGAACCCAAAGGGGATTAACCAAGTCTATGAACTTTGAGGTTTACTGGGTTTTATGGAGTACTTTTACAATATGGGATATAATTCTAATACTTGACTTTGTTAAAAAAAAAAAAAAACTCTCTGAAGTATTTTGCATTTATTTACATCACTATTCACTTTGCTCCTTTATTCATATATTGTGTACTAGCTGTTATATTTAGTTTATATATTTTCTTGTTGTGGAGTTCTTTTGACTTGGGCACAAATTGGTTTGTATAATGGCCCAAATAAGTCACGGTGAGCCGAACCCAATTCACCATCCAACACTAATATCTACTCCATGCCCCTCTTTAGTGACCCAAGACTTCGTATTGGGTATGGGCAAGAGGAACTATGTTGAAATTAAAAATACAAGGATCAAATTTGTAAAGTTGTAATTTACAACTAGTTTATGTTGGCTTTAATTCCGTGCCAAATTTGATTGTAATTATGTTCAATCTTATGTACCCTATATTTTATGTAGGATTTTATTGTAAGGGTTGTGTGTGAGAGAAAGAGTGTGAAGACTCAAGGCAATTGAAGACTAAAGCTGTTTTCGCGGGTAGCTCGCGAGTAAGCTTCTTGCAAAGTGATGCATGTGCCCAGCACATGACTAGAATGCAAAGAGTCAGGACAGGATGGAGACAGCTAGTTTTCGCGAATGTCTCGCGGGTAATGCCTTCCCGCGACATACCCGCAAAACATTCTGTTTTGCTGAACTATCATATCTGATACACACTTTCTATACCCACATTATATATACCCCCATTACCCACATATGTTGAGGAGTGCTTCTAAGAGAAAACCCTAGCCACAAACATTAAGAATTAGAGATTATTATACGCACATTTCTCTACATAATTCATTGTGGATTTTCCTCAACTCCTACCTCTCCATTTCCATACACTTGAGAGGCTGATAGCCCAAACACTTACCACACCCTTTCAGAGTGTCAAGTGAGGTTTTGGTGCTACTGGAAAGCATTGGAAGAAGCCTGGCTTTGGCGGATGCAATCAGGCGTATTGCGGGATCCGGAGAGCTAGACTAGACACGGTTTCGAGAAGTCTTGTTGGAGTAGGAGCTAGGAAGGCTTAGGTGCATTGGGTAGACTAGGCTTGGAGGGTCTTTTGCTATTCGTGTATCACAACTGATTGTCTAGTGGATCAATTACCGCTTAGAGGGTAGCAGAGAGGTTTTTCGCCGAGTTCTTCGGTTTCCTTTTCAATAACACATCGGCGTGTTATCTTGTGTTTGCATTCTTCTTCCCTAGTCTTTTACCTTTCATTTTACTGCTGTGTTATAATGATTATGCGTTAGAGTAGCTTATTTGTTTATTCGCTCATATTTACTCTATTTTGCGCTTAGTTTAAGTTAGAGTAAAATCAAACGAGCTGTAATTTTAATTTGGGGGTCTAAACAGCACTTGTGTTTTAACACATTTTCGAGCTTTCAAAATTGACACTCACATTTAAATCAAGGGTAACATTTATATAAACCCCCTTATTTTAATTGGCGTAAGCCTCACAAATTGGCTTTAGGAAGAGGCTATAGCTTGTATTCTAGCCTGTGAAGAGTTGTAACAAAGATGGTTTGTTGGTTACTAATATGTAATTCCAAATTAACAAATTGACCATTCAATTCGACAAATATGTTCACCTTCCTAACCTGAAGGTTTGATCCTTTGATATCTACCTTTCTTATTGCTGTATAATTATTGAAAAAAAAAATGACATTTGACCAAAAAGAACAGTCCTATTAAGGTTTGACAAGATATGTAAACAATTTTGTTAGTGTCCTAGAGCAATCTGGCCTTGAACTTGCTTCATGACTAATTTGCACGGCCTAGAATGAAAAGTTTCCTAGTGTGATGAATAACATAATCAACTTACAAATACCAACAAGCAAACAGTAGAGAATTGGCTTGACTAATAAACCTGATATGCAAAATTTGAATAGCAATAATAAATAGATTTATTAAAAAAAAAAACACTAAATAGATTTAATTATAACCATTATTCCTAAGCAGCCAATCACTCTCTTGCACTAAAACATATGCTGACAGGTTTTTAGACCCCTTAAACCAACCAGATTAACCTAGTTAATCAGCCAAGTGATTAACTTAGTCAAATTATACAGTTCTAGGTTATCACAAACATACAATCATATCAAACATATAAAGCAGCAGAATAATAAATAACACAATGATATGATTACCCAGGAAAGTACACAGTAAAAACCTAGGGAGGATTTGACCTAGCTATCCTCAAGATAAACCTGAATCCACTATGCGAAAGAATCGAAGTTCATACAAAAGGACTTACAAGCTCCTCGCCCAACTTCCTAATGCTACCCACCAGTAAAATTTACTGACACGACCACGTGCAAGCTCCGAATCCACGAACTCCTTCTTTCTTGGATTCTTCAATCAGCTACAAGCACCCACACTTGTTATTCTTTAAGCTCCAATGGCAGCAACCGAGTTAATCATCAAGATATTGAAATAATCTCTACCTTGAAAACCCTAAGTTTATGTGAAGGAAAGCTCCTTAAAGATCTCACAAGAGATTCATACAAACAGCAAAGTATGAGCAACAATACAACAAGAGCAACTTATAAAAACGTGGCTAGGGTTTTGCCTTTTATACCTAGGGCAAAAACAGAAAACCCAAAACGTTTAATGAGTTAGGGCTGAGTTGGAAAATTCTACAGAAAAACATTCTGGCCGACTTTCGATTGATCGAGTCTAACTTTCGATCGATCGAGCCAGGCCAAAATGCACCAATGCATCTGCAGCCTCTCGATTCCAACTTTACATAAAATATATAACTTTGAGCAAGCCTAAACAAGACTAAACATATTGTTTTGATCATGGTTTGCCAATATTACACATTAAAGTTCTAAATACATAAATTCCTAAATCTTTAGAACCTAACAAACTCCCCCTTTGGCAATCCGTGACAAAACACAAATTAAAAGCTCAAAGTTTACAAGTAAAAAGCCATTTACAAAAATAATGCTCATAAACTCAAATTCAATCCTAACTACTATCCATCAATTGCAAGTGTAGACAACAGCTCAATTGAATCAACTTGTATATTCCTGAAACATTCAACAAACGCATAAACGCACGTGTGACAGAAAACAGTAAATCAACAAGTATAACATTCTTGTGTGATCCACACAACACAAAATAAATACATATAACAATGAACAGTGAATCACAAGAAATAAGAATCATGTATAACAAAAAACAATGTTACTCCCCCTAACATGAATAGCCCCAAAAATGATATACAAAGTGAAGCACCTAGATACAATCTAAAAACTCCACAAGCTCCTTAAAACAAAAAATAAATAAATAAATAAACTCCCCCTAACTACAAAAACCTCTCTATAAGTCAAAAACACTACTCCCCATTTTTGTGACGGAATGCCAAAAGGCAATCACAAGCCATTATCAAAAGGAGGTGGTGAGGGTGAATGAAGATGCGCCAAGTTGGCTCGCAAAGCACGAATCTCATCAAGCAAGTCCACCAAAATCTGACTATGAGCCGCCTGAACAGTCATAACAGTCTCCATGGTACGACGAACATCAAAGTCATCCGAAGGAGGTGGAGGAACATCAGCAGCAGCAGCATCACCAACAGGATTAGGTACATCCTCACCAGCAGGACCTGTAGAAGAAGGAGGAGGAGGTGCGCTACCAGAAGGCTCAGACCTAGGGTGTTTAGAGCCTACTCGAAGATGAGTAGCCCTCTGTCTAAGAAAAGATGCACCTATGGGAGTAATAACATGAACAGGCTCAGAAGAAGGAAAACCACTAAGATCAAGATAAAGCAAAATCCTATGAATAAAAATAGGGTGAACAAGGGCATGAGAAGAAGATGAACTCCTATAAATTTCGTTCAAAGAACGAAGAAACAAAAGAGGAAAATTGATAGGAGCATCTGTCACTAGAGCATACAAAAAGACACACCGCTAGGCTATCCTAAAGAAGAGATAGTGTAACCTAGATAGCTCAGCAGAGGTGATCCCAGGATCAGAACCCTACTGGAGAGAAGACCCAGTGATGTAAGACATGACATCATTTAACATAGGAGACTTATCATAAGGGTAGACTGGATGCTGGACCAATGGTACTCCTAGAACATCAGCCACTACCTTAGGAGTAATGGTATACTCTACACCTCGTATCCAACACTTTACTAAAGTGTTGGAATCATAGATGCGGATAGAGATGTTCAAAAAGAACTCTCTAATCAAGGTAGCTAGAGGAGGAGGATCAGAAACATCCAGCAAAAGTAACTAGCCCCGACGCTCAAAGTTTGCCCTAATGGCAGGATCAAGCTCATCTAAAAGAACAGAACGCTCAGCCCAAATCTTTCTTCTAAGGTTCAACTTCTCAAAAATCTTTTGGTTTTTCTCACTCGGAAACTTCTCACAATTAAAAGAAGGAGGGGGTGGAGAAGGTGAGGGAACAGACCTACGAGCCCTAGTCTTCCTAGGCATAGTGCTAAGGAAAGGACAAAGACACACAGAGAAAAAACCAACAAAACAAAAAAAAAAAACAACCATAAACCCAAGGGCAGGCTGCAAGTTAGCATAAAAAAATATAAAACAAAAATCTATATGATGCATGAACAATTACAATGTCATGATGCATGTACTAATGCAGTAAACAAAGTTCAAATTAAGTTCGATTGCACAAAATTGGCTGGAGCATAGAGTTTCTACCAAAAACTCCAAAAATTTGAAAAACCACTTGAATGTTTTGAAACACATTGATGAATTAATCATTACACATGGTTGAAAACAAATTAGAATGACCAATTTCATCAAAACAGCAAGCCAATTTTATCAATTAAACCCAATTGAACAAAATCCCCAATTTGGATCAATTTCAAACCCTAGAAATTTTAATTTTTCACAAAATCTCAAATTGATCAAATTAACCAACATAGATCATGATTATATCAAGTCCCCACAAAAATCCATTGATCAATTGCATAAAATAAGGCATGAATCAACAAAAATCCCAACATTCTTAGGTTCGAAAATCCCAAATTAAAATGCATGAAATGTGAAAATAAAATCAAAAGAAAGGATAATATAGGCATACCGGCTCAAGGAGAGAGAAACCTTGCAAAAATTTTGGAAGAAAACGACAAAAAATTGTTGTGGAGCCTTGTCGAGTCGGAGAGAGAGAAAAGGTTTGAAAAAGTGATTTGAACAAGTCAAAAATAGTATTTTAAAAACCTGATTTGTGATATTCGATTGATCGAAAATCACATTCGATCGATCGAATCAATCCGAGATTTCTAAAAGAATTTTAAGAAATTTTCGATTGATCGAAAAACAGGTTGGATCGATTGAAACAGGCAGTGGCTCACAACATTTTGAGAAAAATTACAGTTTTGAAAAACACAAACCACATTTTGAAAACAACTCCTCATAGCATTAAAATTGTTGAAACAAAAATGCATGAGTATGAGATGGAATGCTTTTTCCAAAAACCCAAGTTTTAATCCCAGTTTCTCCAAAGAAAATTTCAATCATTCTTCCTTTAAATTCTCAAGCAAAAAAAAAAAAAAAAAAGTTTTGCATAATACTCAAGGTATTTTCAAACTTGGTTGGTCAGACCAAAAACACACAAAATAACATGTACAGTGTTTAGCAAAGAGTAACTTGTGTAGTGTGTGCAACTAGCAAAAACTTGAGATATATGTGAGGTGATATGTGAATAGCAATCAATCACAAAGTCTACAAAATCCATCACATAGAATTCTAAAGAGACTATCACCTAAAGAGTTACATCATATAACTCCCACATCTCCTAGAATATAAGCTTGCAATCATGTAAGTTTCTTGAATTTTTCCCCATTATTAGATGAAATTTGGCATTAAGCCTAATAGTACACACCAGTTTTAATTATGCGAATTGGCATCAAGCCTAATAGTACACACCAGTTCATTATTAAGCAATTAACCGAGGCTACACCTTATGTTCTTTTTGTGCATGTGCTACACTTTCTCGAGCACAAAATCTTATGATATGCACTAAGGTGTTCATGATTGGCTAGTGAACAGTGGTGAGATGGTTATTTATGTCTTTTTCAAAAGGATCAAGCCTAACAGTTAACAAAACATGTGACTTCAAGATTAAGACAAAGTGATAAACACCATAAACATCTTTCCCACACAACATGCACTACAAAGTTTCAACTAGTAAAGTGCAATAAATAAGCTCATCAAAGCTAAACAAGGTACACAAGACATGTTATGTGTAAATAAATTGACCAACCTTGTTTTCAAAGACCAAGAAAAATAGTGCCAAACACAATTTGCTTTTCTCCTTTTTTTTTTTTTTTTTTTCCTTTAAAAAAAAAAAAAAGAGAAAACAAATAGATCCTAGAATGAAATGCATGAATGTAATGCAATGCAAATTCTAGAAAAAAAAAAAAAAAAAAAACACACAAAAAACCAAAGAATAATGGTCACAAAGGAATGAGTAGTGAAGCACAAGGACCATGTCAGAAAGACTCAATTAGATCGAGTCTTTTGCATCTAAAACCTTTTAGATGCACCACGAGCATTGGAGTTCCTATTCACATTCGAGTGATTTCTAACTCCAGGATTGGAATAAAGGTTAATGCCTTCACCAATTCACCAATAAGTGCCATAGGATCTTGTGCTTGAGGCACAGACACTTTCGGTTTGTTTGCTCTCTTAGCAGCTTGAAGCTTGTAACAATTAAGACGAATGTGTCCAGACTTTCCATAATAATGACAAACCCAAACAGGTTTACCATGCATCTTGTCCTTAGAAAGGTTAGATTCCTTAGGTTTAGACTCTCCTAGATCAACCTTAATCTTCCTAGGAGGTGAAACTTTTATAGGTTTGACAACCTCACTCACAGGTGGTTTGACAGTTTCACTCACAACCTCACTCACGAAAGGTTCAGAAGAAGATGAAGGAACAAAGTTTGTGGAATTAGGTGTAGACACAGAGTTGCTTTCAACATAACCTAAACCAGATTTGTCAGAAGGATACTTTTGAACATTCAACATTTGATCAAGTTTAGAACTAGCAGATCTAGCAACAGATAAATCATGTTCCAAAGTTTTAACTTTATCAAGCAAGAGCATGTTTTCAGATTTCACATGGTTCAAAAGATCATTAGCATCAAATAATTTAACAAGCAAATTTTTCTTTTCAAGCTCAAGAGAATCAATTTTCTTCAGGTCAAGTTCAACATTCATAGCATCCTTTGCAGCAACTTTGCAAAGTTTATTATAGGCCTCTTAAAGATCTGCATCCTCAGAGAGTTCCCAATCAGAAAGGTTCTCCTCAACAAACATGCTTTCATTGACTACAGCAGTAGCAGTGAAAGCAATGAAGTTTCCATCCTCGTCACATCCAGACTCATCATCAGAAACCCCATTATCACTAAGAGTTACAGCCATAGCTTTACCCTTATACCTCAAGAATGTAGGACATTCAGATTTAACATGACCATACCCTTGACAACCAAAACATTGAGCACCCAAAGAATTGTTTGAAGATTGACCAACTTTTTCTCTAGGTTTTTTAAAGTTATTAACCTTAGTGGGATCATTCTTCCTAAAGTTTCTAGGTTCAGCAGTGTTTGTACCTCTTGCCTTTCTGTTGTTATTCCTAAGAAAGTTTCTAAAGTTCTTGGCAAGGTACGCAATCTCTGTAGCAGAGAGTTCATCATCAAATCCACCAACATTAATATCATCAACAGACTTAAGAGCCATTGATTTGGATTTGTTTGCTTTGGGTAGGTCTGACTCATAGGACTGAAGAGATCCTACAAGCTCATCAACAGGGATGGAGTCCACATCCTTGCTCTCAGTAATGGCAGTTACCTTGGGTCTAAAGTCTTCAGCTAAAGATCTAAGAATCTTCCTAACAATTTTAAGTTGATCATAGATTTCACCCAAATTAAAAGCAGAATTAACAATGTCATTAAGTTTGGCATAAAATTCATCAAAGGATTCATCATCAGACATCCTAATGCTCTCAAACCTAGAACTTAATTGCTGCAGTTTGTTTATCTGAACTGCCTTTATGCCTTCATGCACAGTCTGGAGGATTTTCCAAGCAGTATGAGCAACCTCAACATTAGAGATTCTCTTAAATTCCTCCATAGAAACAGCATTAAAGATTGCATTCATAGCTTTGCTATTGAACCCAGCTGCTTCTTTTTCAGAAGTTTGCCACTCACTCACAAAAGTAGTGGGCTTCTGCCATCCGTATTCAACGGAATTCCAAACCCTCTCATCAATAGATTTCAGGAATGCTTTCATCCTTACTTCCCAATAAGCATAGTTATTCCCATCAAAGTGAAGAGGAACAACAAGAGAGTGTCCATGTTCCATGACAACAGGGGTCAAGGATCAACTCAGAGATCAAAAAATCTCAAACAAGAGAGCTACCCGCTCTGATACCACTTGATAGGTTTTTAGACCCCTTAAACCAACCAGATTAACCTAGTTAATCAGCCAAGTGATTAACTTAGTCAAATTATTCAGTTTTAGGTTATCACAAACATACAATCATATCAAACATATAAAGTAGCAGAATAATAAATAACACAATGATATGATCACCCAAGAAACCACACGGTAAAAACCTGGGGAGGATTTGACCTGGCTATCCTCAAGGTAAACCTGAATCCACTATGCGAAAGAATCGAAGTTCATACAAAAGGACTTACAAGCTCCCCGCTCGACTTCCTAATGCTACCCACTAGTAGAACTTACTGACACGACCACGTGCAAGCTTCGAATCCACGGACTCCTTCTTTCTTGGATTCTCCAATTAGCTACAAGTACCCACGCTTGTTATTCTTTAAGCTCCAATGGCAGCAACCGAGTTGATCATTAAGATATTGAAATAATCTCTACCTTAAAAACCCTAAGTTTATGTGAAGGAAAGCTCCTCAAAGATCTCACAAGAGATTCACACAAACAGCAAAGTATGAGCAACAATACAATAAGAGCAACTTATAAAAACGTGGCTAGGGTTTTGCCTTTTATACCTAGGGCAAAAACAGAAAACCCAAAACGTTTAATGAGTTAGGGCTGAGTTGAAAAATTCTGCAGAAAAACATTCTGGCCGACTTTCGATCGATCGAGCCAAGCCGAAATGTACCAATGCATCTGCAGCCTCTTGATTCCAACTTTACATAAAATATGTAACTTTGAGCAAGCCTAAACAAGACTAAACATATTGTTTTGATCATGGGTTGCCAATATTATACATTAGAGTTCTAAATACATAAATTCCTAAATCTTTAGAACTTAACAAACTCCCCCTTTGGCAATCCGTGACAAAACACAAATTAAAAGCTCAAAGTTTACAAGTAAAAAGCCATTTACAAAAATAATGCTCATAAACTCAAATTCAATCCTAACTACTATCCATTAATTGCAAGTGTAGACAGCAACTCAATTGAATCAACCTGTATATTCCTAAAACACTCAACAAACGCATAAACGCACGTGTGACAGAAAATAGTAAATCAACAGGTATAACATTCTTGTACGATCCACATAACACAAAATAAAGACATATATCAATGAACAGTGAATCACAAGAAACACGAATCATGTATAACAAAAAACAATGTTACTCCCCCTAACATGAATAGCCCCAAAAATGATATACAAAGTGAAGTACCTAGATACAATCTAAAAACTCCACAAGCTCCTTAAAACAAAAAAAATAAATAAAAAAATAAATAAACTCCCTCTAACTACAAAAACCCCTCTACAAGTCAAAAACACTACTCCTCATTTTTGTGACGGAATGCCAAAGGGCAATCACAAGCCATCATCAAAAGGAGGTGGTGAGGGTGAATGAAGATGTGCCAAGTCGGCTCACAGAGCACGAATCTCATTAAGCATGTCCACCAAAATCTGACTATGTGCCTCCTGAACGGTCATAACAGTCTCCAAGGTACGACGAACATCAAAGTCATCCGAAGGAGGTGGAGGAACATCAGCAGCAGCAGCATCACCAACAGGATCAAGTACATCCTCACCAGCAGGACCTGTAGAAGAAGAAGGAGGAGGTGCGCTACTAGAAGGCTCAGACCTAAGGTGTTTAGAACCAGCTTTAAGATGAGCGGCCCTTTGTCTAAGAAAAGACGCACCTATAGGAGCAATAACATGAACGGGCTCAAAAGAAGGGAAACCACTAAGATCAAGATAAAGCAAAATCTTGTGAATAAAAATAGGATGAACAAGGGCATGAGAAGAAGATGAACTCCTATAAACTTCATTCAAAGAATGAAGAAACTGATGAGGAAAACTGATAGGAGCATCAGTCACAAGAGCATACAAAAATATACACCGCTCGAGAGGAATGGTGTGAACATGAGATATGGGCCAGATAGAATGACAGGCTATCCTAAAGAAGAGATAGTGTAATCCCAATTTCCTTCTTTCAACATCCTATTCGTTCATTTCCTCCTCCCTTTCTTCAAATTAACTTCAAAAAAATCCTCATTCTCATTCCCTAATTTATATTCCTCTGCTGGTATTCTTCAAAACGACTTAGATTATATATTTCCGATGGCTTTTATGGACTCAGTAAACGCTTCCTCCTCCTCCTCCTCATCTCTTCCTTTTAACAATATCTTTTCTGAAGACAGAATGAAATTCGATGTCTTTCTCAGTTTTAGATGTAGCGACGCCCGCAATAAGTTTACAGACCATCTATACTCTGCTATAAAACAGAAAGGCATACGCACATTTTAGGATGATGAAACAGCACGAACGAGGAAAATCTGTTCGCTCGAAGCTAGTGAAATCAATAGAAGCATAAAAAATTTCTGTCGTCAGTTTCTCGGAAAAGTACGCTTCTTCCACTTTTTTTTTTTTTTTTTTTTTTTTTGCTGAATAGAAATCTTATTGAACCGACACAGAAACAAAAGCCTGGGATGCCTCAGCCAAGATAACATTCACAAAACTTGGAGGGCCAAATCCCAAATAAAAATAACCAAAAAAGGACTGGCTAAGGGACCACTTGGCTAGCACATGCGCTGCCTGGTTAGCCTCCCTATGAACCCAGTTAAAAGATACATTGCCATAGTCCCTAATTACATTCTTAACTAATTCCAAAAAATTCAAAATTCTCCAAGGAATTAACTTCCCACCATCTCTAATGGCATCTATACAAACTTTACAATCACTCTCTATGATGCAATTACACAGCAAGGTGGACAGCCAATAGAATGGCATTAGCCTCTGCTTGAATAGAGATGTTGGTGTTAACTTTCTTAGAAATCGCAAACACCAACTTCCCTCTCCAATCTCTGGCCACAACAGTTATACAAGAAGAAAAATCACCTACTGCTGCATCACAATTCAACTTTAGCATACCTTGGCTTGGACAACACCACCTGGCACTAATTCTAGCTAGGACACTTGCCAACACAGGAACTTTGGGCCGCCAATGCTCCAAATACAGCTTCTGAATGCTTCTATTAACTTGACCCTCAACAGGAAGAGATGTCTCATTAATTGCTTTGTTTCTCCACATCCAAATCATATCTAAAGTTAGAGCTCCAAACAGCAAGAACTCATTTCTTTGCTCTTTATCCAGCTGGAGTGATGGCGGAGGATCAACAATTAACTCAATCAAATGGGATGGAGATTGAACTTGCCATCTGTCAATTCTAATGTTCCAACGACTACCAAACCATATAGCTCTAGCAATGTGGCACTGAGTAAAAAGGTGTAGGGCTGATTCAGTCTCAATATCACAAAGTGGGCAACTAGCATCAGAGGAGGGTGAAAACTCACTCAACTTGTCCTTAGTGGGAAGAAGATTGAACGCTATCCGCCAAAGGTGCATCTTAAGTTTCTCATGAATGCTAGCCTTCCATATTTTCCTTGTAAGAGAAACACTGTCAAGTAAATTGTCGCCTTCAGTAATGAGACGATAACAAGATTTCACCAAGAACAGTCCATTTTCAGATTTGGTCCAAGTCCAACTATCTTCCAGACCAAAAGACCAAACTGAGATATTTTTAATAGCAACAATAGACTCATGATCGAACAATTCATTTAACAAAACATCATTCCAACCTGAACTCGAAGAATTCAGAAGCTAGGAGACTACCAAACAAGAATTGTTTACTTGAGCCCTTGGTGTTGGAATAAAACCTGACTTGTCAGGTAACCAAGGATCTTCCCAAACTAGAATAGAGTTCCCAGAACCTACTAGTTTACACGCTCCCAATTTAATTATATCCTTCACCCTTTCAATACTCCTCCAAACCCAAGATGCATTAGAGACTTTTGGAGCTCTAAGCCAATCAACTCTAACCTTGTACTTAGCAACCAATTGCTTCACACAAAAACATTTTTTCTTTGACAGAATCCACCAACCCAATTTGGAAACTAAAGCTTGATTCAACTTCTCAAACTTCTTAAAACCGAGCCCATCTTTATCTTTCGGCTTGCACAGATCATCCCATGCCAAAGGAGTGAAAAACTTGTTAGAATCCGCTTTTGGCTTCCACCAAAAATGTCTCACAGCTGCATTTAAGTTGTCAGTAATTTTCCTTGGCAGTAAAAAGGTGGACATAGTATAGTTAGGGATGGTTTGGGCAATAGATTTAATCAAAGTGGCTTTACCTGCCCAAGATAGGCTTTTACTCTTCCAACTAGCCAATCTTGCCTCTACCTTCTCCTTAACATAGGCAAAATCTCTGGCCTTGTTGTTTGATAAGAATAATGGCACCCCCAAGTACTTAGTTCCATGCCGGAGTTTTTTAAATCCCAACTAGTCTTTAACTTGTCTAATAAAATCAGGATGGACTCCTTTCGAACTAAAAATGCCAGACTTCTCAACACTTACAATTTGCCCAGACCATTTGCCATAGCAATCCAGACAATTCAACAGAGTTCTTATTTCTGACTGCTTGGCATTGCAAAATAGCATCACATCATCAGCATAGAAGAGCTTTGTGATCGCTGGAACTCCATTTGCTAAATGCACCCCTCTAATATTACCCTTATACTCCTCTCTACTAATTAGCCTTGCCAAAACCTCGCAGCCAATGATGAAGAGATAGGGAGATAGGGGATCCCCCTGTCTTAGACCCCTAGATGGGTTGATTCTTGCTTCATGACTTCCATTAATCAATAAGGTGTGGCTGACTGTGGATATACATTGCTGAATTAAGGTGATAAATCTCTCACAAAACCCAAAGGCCTTAAGTGTAGTCAACAAGAAACTCCACTCTATTTTATCGTATGCTTTTTGAAAATCAATTTTCAAACCAATGCAGCTTTTTTTCTTTCTTTTAGTTCTGAAACTGTGAACAATTTCCTGCGCAAGAATTATATTTTCAGCAATATTTCTATCTGGAATAAAAGCTACTTGAGTTGGATCAATCATCTTATTTAATAAAGGTCTTAGCCTAGATACTAAAATTTTCGAAATCACCTTGTAGCAAACGTTGCAAAGACTAATAGGTCTGAATTGATTGAAATTATGAGCAACTTGAGCTTTAGGGATAAGTGTGATATAAGTGTGATTCAACTCACAAAGCATCCATCCCTCTCTGAAAAAACTTTGAACATCAGCTACAAGTTGATCTCCAACTATCGACCAGTAATGTCTGTAAAATAAGCCAGGCATTCCATTTGGCCTCGGAGCTTTGAGGGGGTGCATTTCAAACACTACTCTTCTAATATCATCAGCAGATGGCACAGTAGTCAACATTTCATTCTCCTGAGCTGAAATACAAGGTTCGATTAGACCATCTAAATCTGGAGGGACAGCGGGAGAGGAGGAAAGGAACACTTCTGAAAATTTGGAAGAAAAGTACTCCCCAATCTCTTTCCTATTCATCAATCGAAGCCCATCCTTTTCCCTTATCTCTGTAATAAGATTTCTTCTTCTCCTCACCAGAATGGACAAATGAAAAAATTTTGTATTTCGATCTCCTTCTTTGATCCATAACTCTCTGGATTTTTGTTTCCATTTAAGATCCTCTCTTTCCAGCCATTCATCCAACTGAAGATATAGAGCTGCTTCCAACTCCAAATTTTCTTTAGTAGGAGCTCTGTCTTGAACCTCTTTTAGTCTTGCTTCTATTTCTCTAATTTTGGTCTTAGCAAAGCCAAACTGATTCCTATTCCAAGCTTTTAAATCATGTCTAGTTTGTTGAATTTTCCTAGCCAACTTGAAACAATGAGAACCTTCTACATTACCTTGCCAAGCTTTTTCTACAATCCCAATGCTTGAATCATCTCCGGTCCACATTGCTTCAAATCAGAAAGGCTTAGCCCTCACTGACTGATCCATATGAGTGTCCAATATAATTGGAGCATGATCTGAAGTAGAGGCAACTAAATGCTTAACACCAGCTTTCGGGAAAAGACATTGCCATTCATGATTGCACACAGCTTTGTCCAGCTGTTCTTTAATGTTAGCCAGACCTTCCCATTTTTTGGACCAAGTGAATCGAGAACCGATAAAACCAAGATCAATTGCCCCTGTACCATGAACAAAATTACTAAAACTTCTAGTTGAACCTTCACCAAGATATCTGCCACCTCTTTTATCCAAATTACTGTACACACAATTGAAATCCCCCATAACCAACCAGGGGCCAGCAGAGGCACTAACCAAGTCCTCTAAGCACTTCCAAAATCTTGCCCTGCCATTTACGTGGGGAGGGCCATAAATCAAAAGAAAGAGCCAAGGTGAGGAAGGAGGATCAGAATAGACCAGAGATGCAATAACATTTTTATCAGAGTACACAATCTCTAAATCCACTCCAGCTTTCCAGAAAATAGCTAGACCTCTAGATTTACCAACAGGATCCACACAAAACTTATCTACAAAACCAATACTTGAGCGAATTCTTTCGATCTTACGTGACTTAGATTTGGATTCAGCTATAAAAACTACATCAGGACTTTCTTCCCTAATTAGAGCCTTGAGGGCTCTAACTGTCGGGGCTTTACCAGCACCCCGACAGTTCCAAGCAAGGGTCTTCATGGCGAGGGGTGGGGCTTGATAAGGCCCGCCTCCTCGGCCATTTGGATTTTTAAGGGAAGGGAAGACTCACTTGAACAGTCCAGCCGTTCTTCATTATCTATCATAGAATTCAAGGGGCTGCTATCCACATTCTTCATTCTGGCAAGAGCCTTAAGAGAAGGTTTGGCTTTTGGACGTGCTTTTTCCATTGCTTTCCCAGCTTTACCATTCTTTTGAGAGGAGTCATAATTTTTTGTGAAGGTAGAAAGAGCACAATCATAATTGGAAGGTTGGGATATTCTAGAGGAATCATCATTGTTGCAAACAGCAGAGAAAGGATACTCCAGATTAGAGGGTTGGGACATTTGGGAAAGTTTAGGTTTTTTTGCAGTAGGGTCAGAAGTATTTGAGTTAGTAGATTTACGTTTTATTGGGCTATTGCGTTTAAGATTGCTTTGTAAGGAATGATTTCCAGATTGGGCTTTGGTTTGAAGAGAATCATTGGGCTGAGTTTTGGATGCCAGAAGGTCTATATGAGGAGATGTTTGTATAGGTGGCTTCGTATAGGGAGATGTTTGTTTTAAGTCTTTGGGCTGAATTTTGGGTGCTGAATGGTCTATATGAGGATTGGGCCCAATTGGAGATAGGGTAGGTTTAAAGTTCAAATGTGTAGTAGTGTCATGGGGAGAAATGTCACAACCCATATCCTCTGAACTTGTACGAGTGGTGGTGGAGAGCGTACCCAAGATTTCCTCAGAACCTTCTTGAGCCCCATGCTCCGTACTGCCCACTTTCTGTCCCATCAATTGACTGACATCAGCCAACCCAGTTCCTACTCTCACCTCTGCTTCAATCTGGTTAGCAATAGTTGACGGAACTCTCTGGTTCCTCAAAGCAGCTTCCACAATATTTGAATTCATCTTCGAAGTTCCCACTTCTCCGTCACCTCCTGTTGGAACAAGATGACCAATGACCTTTGGATTCAATCCAGGTTGGAATTCATTATTCTCAGCACGAAGCCAATTTCCGTAGTTTTCATGGGAAATATTCTCCTTGACTGTCCTTAGAGACTCTTCCTCCAAGCAAGATCTCAAATCATGCCCTAATCTACCACAGCCATAGCAAAAATTGCCTAATTTCTCAAACTTGAAGGGGATTAGAATGCATGGAAAAGAAGAATTTGAAAGTTTTGCCAATTTTCCACCATGTGGATCCTAGTGATGTAGGGAATCAGACAAGGGCTTTCGCTGATGCCTTTGCCAAACATGAAGAGCGTTTCAAAGAGAGGACAGAGGATGTGAATTTGTGGAGAGTTGCTTTGAGAAAAGCTACTAATATTTCTGGATTAATTTTAAAGTACGGGTAATAATTCCTTTTCAAAAAATGTTACTTATCGTTGCTTTAATTTCTTCATAGTTCAAATTAGATCTTGATGAGTTTATCGAATCACTCTCCAACCTCAGCGATCCGGAGTCGCAATTGATTGATAAGATTATCGAATCACTCAGCATTCAGATGCCGCAAGATGGTTCCACCAATTGGAACTTACCACCAAGATATGATGTAACTCCAGATGAATCAGATGATGCAGATGAGATGGTAAGAAACACTGATGTGATTTAATTATTGAATTCTAGATTTTTATTTTTATTTTTAATAGTAACACTGATGTGATATCAAATTCATAATTTTATTAGAAGATTTTAGCGAAATCATGACTTGAAGATACCATTTTGTTAGTGTAATTCTAGCCTGATTATATCATTGATTGAACTTGGGAATTTAAAACACCTTTGCATCCACTGCCCAATTGGCCAAATTGTTGGTCCCTATCAGATTGGCCTAGAAAACTCCCCACCATGGCAGTTGACTCTCAAAAGTACCAGGGTCAGGATGCTTCTTAAGCCCAACCTCTTCCTCTACATCCAAAGCTTATATTATGAATTTAATTAATAAGATCTATAATCATGTGAGCACATGAAGCATTGCTCCCATAGTACTAAATAATTGCTCTAGTTGTTTAATCATTAAACAGTTGTTTCTAATGTCATACAATAACAACAACAATAATAATGCCAAAGATGATTGAGCAATTGAAAGGTAGTTCCATCAATTTGGAATTACCACCAAGATATGATGATTATATCGATGATGCAGTTGATGTGATGCAGGAAGCTTATGTGGTACCAGATGATGTAGCCGATGTGCCACAGGTAACATACATTAACCCAAACCTACATGGTTATGAATTATTTTATTCTGGACTCTATTTAGAATAATAAAAGTTAGTGTGATTAAGATCAAAATTTGTAATTTTTATATCAAATTATAAAAGTAAAATCTTAAAAGACTTCATTGAAAAATCATGATTTTAAATATACCATATCTATTTAAATATATATAACCTTGATTCTAGCCCGATTATGTCATTGATTGAGCTAAAATCAAGGACAACTAATATGTCCTTGATATTGATTGTACTGACAATGCAGTTAATGTGATGCAGGAAGCTCATGTGGTGGAAGATCATGTTGCTAATTTGCCACAGGTAAGTGACATTAATCCAAAACTACATGGTTACAACTTATTGCATCATGGAATCTATTTAGAATAATAAACATCATTGTGATTTAGAACATAATTGTGATTTTTAATATCAAAATATAAATGTAAAATATTAAAAGACTTTATTGAAATCATGAGTTGAAGATACCATTTTGTTAGTTTACCATCTCTTTTTAAATATGTATTTCCTTGATTCTAGCCTGAATGTATCATTGATTGAGCTAAAATCAAAGACAATCAATATGTCCTTGATAGTTCCATCAATTGGGATTTACCACTAAGGTATGATGGTTGTGCTGATGATGTGATGCAGGAAGCTCATGTGGTAGAGGATCATGTTGCTAATTTGCAACAGGTAAGAGAGATTAATCCAAAACTACATGGTTACAAATTATTGCATTCTGGACTCTATTTAGAATAATAAACATCAGTGTGATTTAGAACAGAACTGTAATTTTAATATCAAATTATAAAAGTAAAATCTTAAATTGAACTCATGAGTTGAAGATAACTATTTTGCTAGTATACCATCTGTTATATATGTATAACCATGATTTATCAAATATATATATATATATATATATATATCTATAACCATGATTATAGCTTGATGTTATGATGTAGAACAGACAGCACATGCCTTACTTGAGCAGTAGGGGCGCAGAAAATCACAACGCAAGATCAAAGGGGGGTGCCAGTAAGGACCATCGGGGTAACAGTGTCGGAATTGCATGAAATTTGGCAGGCTGAAGGGAAATGACATTCTGATCTAGATTCAAGTGCCATGAACGTCGCCAAAATTTAGGCAAATTTCTTTATTAAGGCCCCGATAACAATGTTTTTACTATTTATAGTAAAATTTGTTTTTCCTTAATAACTTTTAGTTTAAAAGTTAGAATAAGGTCCCGTCTGTTTTGGGACGACCCTTAAGGTCAGTAGTTTATGATTCTGCATTTAACTCAATTTTGCCATTTTTGGTAAAATTCGGTAATTTTGTCACCTAATCGCTTAATTAGTGCGAATTAGGGTTTTAAACGTTTTTTCTCAGTACTTATTCTCCTTGTGGATTCAGGGAAACCCCTCGTGGATTCGAGGTTTACTACCAGGAACTAACAGTTTAGTATCTGTTCCATCAAGAGAGCATCGTGTGTGCTTTTCTTTAGGCTTCCGCGACATCAGTTGGTATCAGAGCCTTGACTTACCCTGGTCTGATGGCTAACCGGCGAGACGGTAACCACCACAACAATGACGGCAGTGACGACGTCAACAACCTAGTCCTTACTAGGGCTGAGTTCCTTGATTTTCGTGATGAAAATCAACAATTTCGTGATGAACATCAACAATTTCGTGATTCAACCTAGCAGACTCTGGACCAGATTCAAGAAGCGCTTGCCACCTTGCTTAACCGAAACCCTAATCGTGATGACGGAGAGCGACGTGATAACCGAGCGCGTGGCCCTCCCTATCGTGGTCTAAACCGAAATAGACGGCAAGACTACAATGAAGAAGATAGTGAAGACGAGGAGTATGCAGAGAGAGTCCTTGGAAATTATCGTGGCCCCGTAAGGGATAATGGCCGAGATTATCAGGAGCAAAGGGACTATCGGATGAAAGTAGAGTTACCATCCTTTAATGGTAATGTCTCCATTGAAGAGTATCTGGATTGGGTCAGTGAGGTGGAAAAGTTTTTCGATTATATGGGTACAGCAGATGACAAACAGGTGTGTTTGGTGGCCTACAAATTGAAAGGAGGAGCATCTGCCTGGTGGGATCGTGTTCAATTAAATTGTACCCGTGAACGGAAGCTTCCAATACGATCATGGAGGAGAATGAAAAGACTAATGGCAGATCGGTTCTTACCACCAGATTACCAGCAGGAGTTGTTCAGACAGTACCAGGATTGCAGGCAGGGTACTCAGACAGTTAATGAGTACATGGAGGAGTTTGACAGGTTGGCGAATCGCAATGATTTGGAGGAAACTGAAGATCAACGAATATCCAGATTTGTACACGGGTTACGAGTTTCCATCCGAGATCAGGTATCCTTACAAACCCTATATACTTTGAATGAGGCTGTAACCTTATCCAAGAAAATAGAGTATCAGCATCTCATGGCAGGTTCGAAGTTTTCCAACCGCAATTCGGAGTCCTCTAGTTCTACTGCAAATAAAGGTAAACAGCCCATGTTTACACCACGATCACAACCTGTGGTTAGGGAGAATAGTGGTGTGAACCAATCTACAGTGGCAGTAGTAGGTTCTGCAGCCCAGCCGATAGCAAATGCCAACCCCTATGTTAGGCCAACTAGGAATAAGTGCTACAGGTGTGGAGAACCAGGACATCGATCTAGTACTTGCCCTAAGCGAGCCGCAGTGAATTTGGTGGTGGCAAAAGAGGGCAAGGTAGAAGGTGAATAGGAGGGTGAAGAGGTGTATAATGAAGCAGATCCATATGCCTATGATCCCAATGAGGTCCAAGAGGATGAGGAAGGCGTGCCACTATGGCGGTCTTTGGTGATTCAGAGGTTGTTGCTCACACCAAGGGTGGAATACAGTGATCAGCGGAATGAGATCTTCTGAGCACGATGCACCATCAGTAAGAGGGTATGTGATTTGATCATTGACAGTGGCAGTGTAGAGAACATTGCGTCAAAGAGTTTGGTTACCAAGCTAGGACTAAAAACAGAAGAGCATCCCTCTCCGTACAAGATAGGTTGGATCAAGAAAGGTACGGAAACTCTTGTTACTTAACAATGTCGTGTTACTTTTTCTATGGGTAAATGTTATGTAGATAAAGTAGTTTGTGATGTTGCTGAAATGGATGCATGTCATTTAATACTGGGTAGACCTTGGCAGTATGATGTAGATGCTACTCATAGGTGTAAGGATAATGTGTATGTGTTTTTTAAGAATGGCAGAAAAATTGTCCTTGGTCCTATTAAGGAAGGCAGTATACCCAAAGCTTCTAAAGTGGAGGGGAACCCAGCACTCCTCATAGTGAACAATGAAGATGAGTTTGACAGGGAGTGTAAGGAGTTGAAACAGGTATATGCTGTAGTGGTGACAGATGGTGAGCTAAAGAAGGTTACTGAGATACCTGAGGCAATTCAACCATTGATCAAGGAGTTTGAAGAGCTTTTTCTAGAAGAGCTGCCTGCAGGTTTACCACCAATGCGTGACATCCAGTATTGCATTGATTTAATTCCTGGCGCTAGTCTACCTAATCTGCCACATTACAGGATGAATCCTCAAGAGGGTCAGATTCTACAAGGGCAAGTGGATGAGCTCTTGAGCAAGGGGCAGATCAGGGAGAGTATGAGTCCATGTGCAGTACCGGCACTGCTAACACCAAAGAAGGATGGGAGCTGACGTATGTGTGTGGATAGTCGAGCCATCAACAAGATCACAGTCAGGTATCGATTTCCTATTCCTCGACTAGATGACATGTTTGATATGCTGAGTGGGTCCAAGTGTTACACCAAGCTGGATCTCAAGAGTGGGTATCACCAAATTTGGATCCGACCTGGAGATAAGTGGAAGACAGCTTTTAAGACAAAGGAAGGGTTGTATGAGTGGATGGTAATGCCTTTCGGATTGTCCAATGCTCCCAGCACTTTCATGAGACTTATGAATCAGGTATTGAAACCATTTATTGGAAAGTTTGTGGTAGTTTATTTTGACGATATCCTGATTTACAGTAAGACGGAAGCAGCCCACTATAATCATGTGCGAGAAGTATTAGCGGTGTTGTAGGCTAATGAGTTGTATATCAACTTGAAGAAGTGCAGCTTCTTGACTAATAAGTTGCTATTCTTAGGGTATGTGGTTAGTGCAGATGGGATTCATGTTGATGAGGACAAGGTTCGTGCAGTCAGGGAATGGCCAACCCCAAAGACAGTTAGTGATGTGCGAAGCTTCCATGGGCTAGCAACCTTCTATCGGAGGTTTGTTCGAGATTTCAGTAGCATAGTAACCCCTATCACTGAGTGTTTGAAGAAGGGGAGGTTCTCATGGGGAAAAGAGGCAGAACAAAGCTTTGCCTTGATCAAGGAAAAGCTGAGCACAACCCTAGTTTTGGCATTGCCCAACTTTGATAAGGTGTTTCAGGTGGAGTGTGATGCATCTGTGGTAGGGATAGGCGATGTTCTTTCACAAGACAACAGACCAGTAGCATTCTTCAATGAGAAAGTTTGTGAAGCTCGAAGTAAATGGTCAGCCTATGAACTGGAGTTCTTTGCTGTAGTACGGACTCTTAAGCATTGGGAGCACTACCTTATTCAGAGGGAGTTTGTATTATACACGGATCATCAGGCATTAAAGCACATCAATAGTCAAGTTAGCATTAACAGGATGCATGCTCGGTGGGTAGCTTATATACAGTGCTTTCATTTCACTTTGAAGCACAAGTCTGGTGTCACCAATAAGGTGGCTAATGCACTCAGCAGGCGAGCATCGTTGTTGACCACCCTACGTACTGAAGTTGTAGAGTTTGATTGCCTCAAGGAGCTGTACGAGCATGATGAGGATTTTGGTGATATTTGGGGTAAGTGTCAACAAACTCATACTGCTATCAATAGTATGTACATCCAGGATAGTTTCCTTTTTCGGGGTAACCAATTATGCATCCCTAAAAGTTCATTAAGGGAGCAGATTATTAGGAAGCTGCATGGTGGAGGTTTGGGTGGACATATGGGCAGAGATAAGACTATTGCACTGGTGGAAGAGAGGTATTATTGGCCACAACTCAAGAGGGATGTTGGCAATCATGTGAGGAAGTGTCCAATCTGCCAAACTGCTAAGGGTCAATCTCAGAATACTGGTTTATATATGCCTTTGCCAGTTCCACAAGCACCATGGGAAGATTTGTCTATGGACTTTATACTAGGTCTTCCTCGAACCCAGCGAGGTATGGATTCTGTTTTTGTTGTGGTTGACAGGTACTCGAAGATGTCCCATTTCATAGCATGCAAGGAGACTTCAGATGCTACTCGAGTGGCCAATCTGTTCTTTAAAGAAGTGGTGCGTTTGCATGGAGTGCCAAAGTCCATCACCTCTGACCGGGATACCAAGTTCATTTGTCACTTCTGGTGGACTTTGTGGAAGCGTTTTAACACTTCCTTGAATTACAGCAGCACTAGTCATCCACAGACTGATGGCCAGACAGAAGTGGTTAATCGCACTTTGGGGAATCTGATCTGGTGTATCTCAGGCGAGAAGCCCAAGCAGTGGGATCTTGCATTTTCCTAAGCAGAGTTTGCATACAATAGCTCAGTCAATAGAAGCACCGGTAAGTCTCCATTTGCCATCGTCTACTGTGTGCCCCAAAACATGCTTTGGACTTGGTACCTTTACCTGAGCTTCCAGGAGTGAGTCAAACAGCAGAGAATATGGCTGACCGTATTCAGGCCATGCAAGAGGAGGTGAGGCAGAAACTTGAAGGTACAAATGCCAAGTACAAGGAAGCTGCTGATAAGAAGAGGCGTGAGAAGATCTTCAATGTTGGGGATTTAGTGCTGGTCTATCTTAGAAAGGAGAGATTTCCTGTTGGTACCTACAACAAATTGAAGGACAAGAAGTATGGACCATTTCAGATTACTAAGAAGATCAACAACAATGCTTATGTGGTTGCTCTTCCTCCAGACATGAGCATTTCTTCTACCTTCAATGTTGCTGACTTGTATGATTATCATCCTCCTGATGAACTAGATAGTGGGAACTCGGGGTCGAGTTCTTTTCAAGTGGGGGGGGACTGATGTAGAACAGACAGCACATGCCTTACTTAAGCAGCAGGGGCGCAGAAAGTCACAACGCAAGATCAAAGGGGGGTGCCAGTAAGGACCATCGTGGTAACAGTGTCGAAATTGCATGAAATTTGGCAGGCTGAAGGGAAACGACATTCTGATCCAGATTCATGCAAATGCCATGAACGTCGCCAAAATTTAGGCGAATTTCTTCATTAAGGCCCCGATAATAGTGTTTTTGCTATTTATAGTAAAATTTGTTTTTCCTTAATAACTTTTAGTTTAAAAGTCAGAATAAGGTCCTGTCTGTTTTGGGACGACCCTTAAGGTCAGTAGTTTATGATTCTGTATTTAACTCAATTTTGCCATTTTTTGTAAAATTCGGTAATTTTGTCACCTAATCGCTTAATTAGTGCGAATTAGGGTTTTAAATGTTTTTTCTCAGTATTTATATGTTTTGTAGCCGTCAGAGGCAAAATAGACTATTATTAATAAACACAGACATTTTGTCAAATTTTCTTCTTGTGGATTCCAGTTTTATTCTCCTTGTGGATTTAGGGAAACCCCTCGTGGATTCGAGATTTACTACCAGGAACTAACAATTTAGTTTCTGTTCCATCAAGAGAGCATCGTGTGTGCTTTTCTTTAGGCTTCCGCGACATCATGTTATCATTGTTTGGGCTAATATCTAGGACAATCAATGTGTCCTTGAGTTTAGTCCCAGTCAAGGATCCCCTTGTCCTCCTAGGTTAGCTACAAAGACCTATATATTCAGGCAATCTCATTATATATTTGACAGTAAAATGACATGAAATGACATGGTCAGCCTGAAATTTCAGCCTTCCCCATAAGACATGTGTCCCCTCACTAACTGCAACCATTGAGGAAGAAGGTGAGAAGGGAATCAAGAAAGGACTGAAGCATATAATTTCAAGAAAAGAAATGTATAACATGCCTTCCCATGAGTTCCTACTTTATGGACTAATTATCTTAAGAGCGAGATCCATGGAATGGAATCAAAAGATATCGCCTCCTTGAGTAGAGCCTGGTTAACTCATTGCCTTAGCTGCAATCCCAAAATATGTTCTAGAAGTTCATTATTTTACCCTCAAAAAACAATTTTAATTTTTTTTTCCATACCCATCCCTAATGGTTAATGTCGGTGGAAAATGGATCAAATTAGATAATTTAAAATCATTCGAAAAAGAAAAAGAAAAATTGCATAAACTTATAATTTTTGAAAAAAGTATTTTATATCAAATGATACCACGTCATCCGTATTAAAATCCAATAAACGAGAGACGTGTGCAAAAATAACTACCCACTAACACGTCTTTCATTTGTTAGTGAGTTAGTTATTTTTTGTTGACGTATCTGACACTTAATGGATTTTGATAATGTTGACATAGTATCATTTGATATCAAATACCTTTTCGTAATTTTTTGAGAGAGTTTTAACCTATGACATCCGTTCTTGATGATAACTCTTTATCATTAGACCAAGATACCAATCGATTTTTGGTATAGGCGGGGATTGATCCTAAATCTCTTATTTAACCATCAGAGACTTTACCAGTTGAGCAAATTGGAACCCACCATAAACCTCTAATTTGTTCCGCTTTATAGATAGCCATGCCTTTTTTGTAGTCTCTCCTCACTCCCAAGTCCCAACGTGTCTGCGTGCCCACCTCTCTCAACCTTAAACGCAAGTGGTTGACTCTAGACCAGATCCCTTATTAGCATGAAATGGTATTTTATGAGACGGTTTTATGAGATCTCTTTCTAATATGATGTGTGAGTGTTCCACATATATGGGTCCCACTTAACATGAGAAGGTGGTAATGAGACTATCTCATGAAATATTCTCACCTAGCAATGGCAAATTCTTAAACTCTGATGCGATTTAGATCAAATTCGTAATTTTAATATCAAATTTTAAAAGTAAAGTCTTAAAATTTTTTTAGGGAAATCCAGTGTTGTTAAAAGCAGGCTTAATCTCAAAGCTCGAAGCCCAAAGGCTCCAGCGCTTTTTGCCTCAAAAGCTAAGCTCATTCAAAGAAGCACGCTTTAGGCGCACTTTTTTGCGCTTTTTCAAAAAGCTCAAAGCGCGCTTTTTGGAGCTTTTTTATATTTTTCAAAAAAGAAAAACCAAAACTGAATTAAAGCTATAGGATCTTGACATTATTGATAGAAACCATTGATTTTGTATATTTTTAGCGTAAATTACTTAATAAAAAAAAAAATTTTGAGTATAACTTGTCCTAAAACCCAACCCACAACCTCCCAGATCTTCTCTATTTTTATTTTTTCTTCTTGAAACAGTAACCCACCTAGCTCCTTAGTACCAATTACCATGTTTCAATGTCCTCATATTCTTAGCTCATTCATGGAAAAAAAAAAAAAAAAAACGTATGATATAATATATGTGGTAATTGTTTAGTTACTTTAGTGGTTGATTTTGAACATAGCAAACTAATTCTTCCAGAGTTATAGTCATTAAGTGATTAAATTATTAACTAATATTACTAATTAGTCATAGGGCATTATAGATATAGGAGATTTAAGAAAGGATATTACATGGAAGTACTGATATCTAGCTTATCCAAAAAAATAATATGGCTTGACTAGCAATTTTTGTGTTAAAATTGCAAAAGTAGGGCATATCTAAATGTTATATGAATTATATAAAAAATTTTATTTCAATTTATATGATAATTTGATCATTTGAATGTTGTATTTCTCATTAATAATAATTTTTAAAATTTTAAAATTATTTTTTAAAAATGTGCACTTCACTTCAATTAGGCGTGCGCTTGGGCTTTGCGCTTTGCACCTAGGCTCCAAGAGCCCTTTGCGCTTAAGTGCGCCCCTCGCTTTTAACAACACTGGGGAAATCATGACTTGAATATGCCATTTTGTTAGTGTACCATATATGTTTAAATATTTATAACCTTGATTCTAGCCTGATTATATCATTGATTGAACTTGGGAATTTAATACACCTTCATCTACTGCCCAATTGGCCAAATTCTTGGTCCCTCTCAGATTGGCCTAGAAAACTCCCCACCATGGCAGTTGACTCCTAAAGTACCTGAGTTAAGATGCTTCTTAAACCCAACCTCTTCTTCGACATCCAAAGCTCATATTCCCAAAACTTCTTACTATTTTCTGTAGTAATTTGTGACTAAATTTGGATGTTGAGAAACAAACAAATCCATGACCTAGACTCAATTAATACCGTACAAATTTCCAGAGATGTCAAAAATATACTTCTACCAATGTTATGTTTGGTCTTGCTCTGTTCCTCTACTTTTTTTTTTTTTTTGTTCCTTCAACTTGGATCTTGGATTGATTCACTCTTTCTTACCAGGCATAATTGCTCTGCTTTGAACATAAGACCAAAAAATCTCAATCAACTCTCTCTTATCTATTCATCAATAGGGGCTACCTTTATCTTAAAATTCTCATTTTTGCTACACTCATTTTATGGATATGCAACTTAGCATAGCTGATTGTATAGTCATTTTATAAAATTTTCCCTTCAACGTAATAGATATCCTATGATCAAAAAAAGCTCCTAATGTGCTTCTCCGCATCATCCACTTTACTCTTATCCGATGATTCACATCCTCCTTAATCTCTCCATCCTTGTGAATTATTAACCCAAGATATCGAAAGCTCTTGCTTTTTAGTTTCTCTTGGATATCAAGTCTTATTGCTTCTTCGTCTCTATTTCTACTTTTATTGTACTTACGTTCCATGTACTCCGTTTTACTCCACTAAAACGAAGGCCTTTAGATTCTTTGGCCTCTCATCAAATTTCTAACTAGGCATTAACTCCACTTTTAGTTTTATCCACTAAAACTATATCATCTGCAAAAAGTATACACTAAGGGAATTCTGCTTGAATTGATTTAATGAGTTCATCCATTACTAGTGCAAAAAGATATGGGCTTAATGTTGATCCTTGATGCAAACCTACAGTGCTAGGGAACTCACTTGTGATTTCTCCACTTGCTCTCACACTAGCACATATCCTTAATCAACTTAAAAATAATTCGCTACTCTCACGTATCCTTAATCAACTTAAAAGTACTTCGCTACTAGTAATTTAATTTAATTAATTAATTAATTAATAATAAACACTACTCGCTTGAATGGAAGAGAGAAAATAAATTTTTATAGTAAATAAATTGGGGAGAAAAAGAGTGAAAATAAAAGGAAGATGAAGGGATGGAAAAACTGTAAGGTTAAGGTATAGAGTTACGGGGAGATAAAAAGTAAAAGTGAGGTAAATGTTGGAGGAAGTGTAATTGTAAGGTGATAAATTAACAAGGAGAAAAATAATTAAAAATGAGAGAAAATGTTGAAAATAGGTGGATGATGTGGTGATGTGGCTCAATAAGAGTATAGCAACACTAATTCCTACAGTACTTCAGCTTTTAGTTATATACTAGTTGCAAACCCGTGCAATGCCTAAGAATAGATAAATATTATGTAATGGGGTGTGTAATATATAAAAAGTAACAATTATTTCAAGTTTTGTTTATTTATAAAAAAATATTTCTACAAAAATATTTTTTATTTTTTTATCTATATAAATATATCATTCTATTTTTTTTTTATTGATTAATATTTTTTAAGGTGAATCATATTCTTCTAACTTCTGTTGTAGTGTATTATATTTGCCTAATATATAACTAAACCTTATAAGTTCAAATTTATTATTCAAATTTCTCAACTCTAAAGGAACAAAGAGATTATCATAATAATAAAAAATCATCACAAAAGTACTATATTATCTTAACCAAAATTAAAATGAAACCAAAGGAATAAAAGATATACTTTATAATTATTTATTACTCAATAGTTAGGTATATTCAAATTCATAGTCATGTAGCTTGTGTTTTGATATAAATTCGAATTCCTATTTCCAAAGAAAACTAAGTACTAACCCAAGCCAAAATTCAACCAATGCTATAAAAGGAAGAGAGAAGATTCTCTAAAAAAAAAAAAAAAAAAAAGAAGGGAGAAGACTTTGTGATGGGAATTTGAAAAAACACAATACTAAAATACATACTAAAAACAAAAACCATCAACCTTAATTAGAGTGATAAGAAAGAACCCCATAAAAAAAGAGTTATAAAAATGAACAAAAATAGACCAAAAGAAAGTAGAGAGAGGGAGAGAGAGTACTCACAGTTTTGTGTGAGAAAATATGGATTGAATGGTAGAAATGATATCAAATTTATACAAAATAAAATGGAGAGAAGAAGAGTCAAAATATAAGAAAGAGAAAATGATGAAAGAGGTGTAACGGAAAAATAGAGAGGACTGGAGAGATAAAGAGACAAAGAGTGAGGGAAAAAGTTGGAAGGAGTGTAATAGTGGGTGTGGACTAACAAGGAGAAGATATATATTTGAGAATAAGGAGAAGAAAAGTTTAAAAAGAAAAAGGAAAATGTAAAAAATAAGTGGATGATATAGCGGTTGATGTATGTGGCTCAATAAGAGCGTAGCAACAATAAATGCTATGTTTCAGCTTTTAGATATATATAGAATATAGATAAATAGATATAGATATAGATTAATAAACTTATCACCTCAATAGTCAAATTAATATGTTAAATTTGTGAAGGGTATGAGTGTTGCTATATATAGTGTGCTTCGCCTGACTGTGTAACCAGCTTATTAGATTTTAATCATTGCATGCCTGGACACCTCCATTAAAGCAGTGGGCTGGCAAGGTTGTTAAGGAAAGGGACAATGCTTCCATTTTATCTATGTACTTTCAGATTATGATGAATGCATAATGTTTAGAAATGAGATTGAACAATCGGTCCTGCTCAGTCAAAACTTGCAGACTCTTCAGGCACTTGGGTTACTAGCTCCGTTTTAGTTCTGTCATCTGTGACACGATTGTCTAAACCAAACCATTTAAGGATCTCTAACAGGGTCATGTTAATTCGTCCAATTTAGTTTTAAGTCCACATCATTGTTGCCTTTTGGATTTATAAAATTATTATCTGTTTCAAATCACGAATTTTCTTCTGTCTAATTTGAATCCGGGAATGCGAAATTTGTGTCACTAATGCAAGGGGCATGGCTTTTCTCTGTGGGCACACAGTGAGCTGGGCCGATAATAATAATTTGATGATATTCTCTCCCTCATTTACACGGTGTTGCTAATATTTTGAGAAACAATTATTTCATTGCAGACGTGTGGAATGTGGGGAAAGATTGGACAGATGTCCCATTTGCCGGGAACTGATCAGTTACCGTATCAGGTTGTTCTTGGAGTGACTATGCCCAGAGAATTGTTATTAATGAATGTGTAGAGGAGAGAATTAAATTTAAACTAGATTGCACATGGTTAGGTGTTTATCAAATATTGTCTAGATTGTCTATGGTTTTGTCTTCCTTGCGTGTTGTATCATAAATGTCTATTTTTCTGTTCCATTATTGGATATGTTTCTATAAAATGACAGGTATAAACTCCATCAAATGTTTTGTCTTCCTTGGTATAGTGTAATTTGGAATGTTAAATATGATATATTTTGTGGTGTTCCCGAACTTCAGATTGAAACCATAGATCATATTGATAAAGTTTCTGTTTTTTTGGGTGATCTTTCTTTTCTTTAGTCTAAACAAGGGATAAAGAAAACTTTATACATAACCTAGTTTGGAGGTATTCCTACAAACTGGATTAGGCACAATGAAAAAATTGGTAACTTTCTTTTGTCATGTGAGAAGCACGTAACCAATTAAATAGACTATTAGACCCAAACAAAGCATTCACCTCACACCCTTTTCCTTCTCTCCCTAACCCACTTCTCTCTCCACCGGTCCCAATCCTTTCTCCTCCACCGGCACCTCCATCGCCAATCCTCTATAACCACACCAGGACCTTTCCAAAAAGGAATTACACAACAAGGATTCTAGCGATTGTAATATGATTTCAAATACAAATTAATAGCCCTTACCAATGTTTTCATATTCCTTCGACAAGAATTAAAACAATAAAAACAATTCAACAAAAAGAAATACACACAAAGCTGGGGAGAAAGTAGAGAACTTCCCCATCTCAAACTGAATTTCTTATACACAAGCCAAATCTCATGGACAAATTATAAACAAATTTCTTCCATATTCTAGCAACAATTGAACCTTCTTGAAGATTATAGGCTTCATCCTACCACAAACCATCTTGATTTGAAGACTCGACTTTGTTGATGCTCACTACTCTCACCTTAGAGATCTCTTACACTATTTCTCTCAATGTTCTCTTATTGAAGTGCTCATGGAATAGGGTGAGAGTGAACTGACATCTGAAGCAAATTCCTCTCTGTGCACTTTACGGATACGCCAAAGGATTTCTGCACACCTCCTCATGCTAGGCCGATTCTGGCTACATGGAGCCAAACATTGTAAGGCCAGTTCAAGAATCTTATCAACGACTAAGATATTTGCAGCATCACATGCTAGCTTTGGGTCCAAGGTTGAAATAGCTTCTCCATCAGTAAACTTCTTTATGGCCTGAATTTAAAATCAAGTCGCATTAGGGTAAAGAATTTTCTTTGTTTTGGAAAATGTTCAAATGTAACTTATCCAGTTAAGACTAGGTAAGATACTTTGATGGACGTGTGAAGATAATCATATGGATTTTTGTTAAACAGTCATGGAAGTTTCTTTTACTCTGTTTTTGCAGGAAACTGTCAATCAAATTTCAAAATTGATAGTGACCAAAAGAGAAGTCTTAACAGAATCATACCCATTTTGCCGTTATCCGCTCCTTCAGTTCTCGTTTTGGTTCAATTGGACGCCTGCCCGTGACTAGTTCAACCAATAACACACCAAATGAAAACACATCACTTTTCTCAGTAAACTGAGAGGTTCTGACGTACTCTGGGTCCAAGTAGCCAACAGTTCCTTTATCACCTGAATCATTGTCAGCTGCCAGTGTAGCAAAACCAAAGTCAGCTATCTTGGCTCTAAAGTTTTCCCTGAGGAGAATGTTGGAAGATTTTATGTCTTTATGAATGATAGGGTGATCTGCAAGGGAACCAACAGAAAATCCTGTTGGATCTCTCGAAATAGAATCTACTTTCTCAAAGGCAAACAACCTTTTAATTTTGACAGGACAAATGAATTAAGTCACCCAAAGGTGTATACCTGTATACATATGAAGATAGGTGATGGCATGGGCCACGTCAATTGCAATATCTAGCCGTATAGCAAGGTCCAGAATATAGCCACGAATACCTGCAGTAGTTCTCTGATCAGATTTCAGGAACTCAAGCACACACAAAGTGAATGAAAGTAAAGCCATAGTAAAAGAACTCACAATCCAAATGTTCTCTGAGGGTTCCATTGGGAGCATACTCCAAAACAACAATCTTCTCATCTCCTTGCTCCAAATATCCATAAAACTTGACCAGATTCAAATGTTCCACCTTTGCTAGAGTTTGAATCTCACTCTGTGATGTCGCGGAAGCCTGAAGAAAAGCACACATGATGCTCTCTTGATGGAATAGAAACTAAACTGTTAGTTCCTGGATAGTAAACCTCGAATCCACGAGGGGTTCCTTGAATCCACAAGGTGATAGGTCTGGAATCCACCAGAGAACACAATAGACACAAGTCTGAATTTTAATTGATAATAAACTATGAAAAACGTTTACAAACTTAGGGGCCTATTTAAGGGCTCCTTAAAACTTGACGGACAAGAAAATATAATCTAAAATAACTCCTAATTGATACCTAACCATAACAGGAATCAAATTTGACCAAAAAAACATTAAATGCACCTAAAAACAAGGAAATAAATCACCTAAACCTAAAATAACGTTTTTTTTACATAAAAATACCAAAAATAATAAATTACAATAATTAAATAGTAAATTGTGTCCTACATCAGACCCCTCCACTTGAAACAAACTCGTCCTCGAGTTTATCTTTGAAATCTGAAATCTTCCGCTCCAAATAAACAAATACTTCGAATGCTTTAATAACTTGATTAGGCTCTGAAACTTGAATCTGTCATAAAGTGTAGCATAAAATTGCTTCTCATCTATCTTCAATTTATTTGCAACATCAATCAACAAAGGGTTGATAGTAAAATTAAAATTTTCTACTCCAAGAAAATCAACATATTGTGTAGTCATCTTCAACAAATCAACTGAGACTTGAGGATTGTGAGTTGTGGACTCATCCTCATATTTGACCTCAATTGAATCTTCCACAATGTTCTCAATAATTACCATCTCTTCATTCCTGACATTATTCACAATCAACTCAACCTTCGTTTCTTTGACCTCTTCTTCAAATTTTTGACAAGTGGTATTTTCAATCTTCAATTCAATAACTTGTAGCAAATCTTGATCTTTTTTAACCACTTCAAAAAGAAATAGGCTGCTTCTTCTCAACCCTCAAACCCTTTCCTTTACTTGACACATGGACTTGGCTGTCATAATTTTGGTTTTGAATATATTGCTTTTCATATGAATATACAGATTTATAATCAACACTTGTATAATCTAGTATATCATAATAGTCATTAGGAAACCATAAATCAATTAATACTCTTTTCATTTTTTGCCAAGAGCGAATTGGATGCTTACCTCGTTGCTTTCTATCAATTTGAATGTCTTCCCACCATTCTTCTGCTTCATTGTCTAATTTATTAGATGCAAGCCACACCTTTTTTTCATCACAAATCTTCCAAAAATTAAAATACTCTTCTAAATCAAGAAGCCAGTCAATAAAATCCATCCTACACATATCTCCGTCAAAGAATGAAATTTTCTTGTAGTTAGGAGTGCGACTTTGAATATATTGAACATTGTTGTTGTGAGATGATTTCCTAGCAAGAAGAGTAGCAATATTTTGTTGGATTTCACCCATAATTTTCTGACTCCTTTCATGAAATTGTTGCTCATCACGAGCCTCTTCACGAAACTTGAGGAACTCAGCCCTAGTGAGGACTGGGTTGTTGACGTCGTCACTGCCATCATTGTTGTGGTGGTCACCGTCTCGCCGGTTAGCCATCAGACCAGGGTAAGTCAAGGCTCTGATACCAACTGATGTCGCGAAAGCCTGAAGAAAAACACACACGATGCTCTCTTGATAGAACAGAAACTAAACTATTAGTTCCTGGATAGTAAACCTCGAATCCACGAGGGGTTCCTTGAATCCACAAGGTGATAGGTCTGGAATCCACCAAAGAACACAATAGACACAAGTCTGAATTTTAATTGATAATAAACTATGAAAAACGTTTACAAACTTAGGGGCCTATTTAAAGGCTCCTTAAAACTTGACAGACAAGAAAATATAATCTAAAATAACTCCTAATTGATACCTAACCATAACAGGAATCAAATTTGACCAAAAAAACATTAAATGCACCTAAAAACAAAGAAATAAATCACCTAAACCTAAAATAACGTTTTTTTAACATAAAAATACCAAAAATAATAAATTATAATAATTAAATAGTAAATTGTGTCCTACATCACTTTGGAATTCCACTTCTAGATGCTGATCATATTCACTCTGCAAAGAAAGATAAACAAGTACTTGTCAAAGCTCTATGTCACACAATTGTTGACTTAAATGTGAAGCCCCATAAGTTTGTATCAGACCCAGAAAACGGAATTATCATAAACAACTTTCACCGAACCTTCTTAGCACGTTTTACCGCAACCAAGGTTCCATCTTTAAGTCTCCCCTTGAAGACTTTTCCAGACCCACCTTGTCCGATCTTAAAAGAGGGAGAGAAATTCCCCGTGGCCTTGAGGATTTCCTCTATATTGAACTTTACACTCTCAGCCTCCCGTCCATGTGTTGAGTTATTTGCACTGTCATTGGCTCCTCGATTTGAACCACGTTTTCTCGCTCTACCTGTTCTTGAAGCATCCAATACATCTCAGAAATCAACAAACAGGGTCTAGAGTGCATGAATCCTCCAAATTATCCAACATATATATATATTGAATAGAATTAAACAATCAATATAAAATTTCTACCACAGTTGTCAGAGCTCTAATTCTATTAATAATATAAAACCTTCCCAACAATAATGATAATAAAATCTTCAAACCTAATGGGTGTTCCAACAAAATATTGTATTACCCCAGGTTCCAAATCTCTTGTGAACTTTTGTTACATCAATAATTTATCAAAATAAAAGATCCTCAACAAAGACAATTACAATTTCTCCAACACATGATCAAAGCTCAACAGTAAAGTTCCAATATTAACCCAAATTGCAAAGTCATTACCTGAGAATTCTCTAACCCACGATTGCCTCAAGAATTGCCTCAATAATCTGAAAGGATCTGAAGAGAGGAAGGGGGGGGGGGGGGGGTGGGGGGGGTGGGTGGTGTTGTTGTGAGATACTCAGTAAGTAGGACTTGCTATGCAAAATGGTTAACAAGGTGCGCTCCCTTTCTAATGAACTTCCTATTTGAAACTACAACAGCAAACTCCCTTGCAAAGGAGCTACTAAGGTACATTGTTCCCTCTTTAGCTTGTTTGTGTTGTTTACTAGAGGAGGGACGTTTAAATTCGGGAACGAGAATTTACCTCTGAAGCTTGTTGTTTGGATTATGCGTCTTGTAGGCGTTGCTGATGCTGGTATGGAAGGATCAGTTGGACTTATATCATCATTTTCGGAAACACTGTCTGTTTGAGACTTGGCTGGTGGGAAGAATGACACTATGGAATTAGAGAATCGTGCTTCTACTGCTTCATCAAATCCTGAACAACTATCATTTGTTTCCGTCTCAGACATGGTGGGTGGGAAGAACAATGAAATGGATAGACTTGTTGGTTCATTAGCTCGTACGGAAGGATTTGGATACATTATTTCATAATAATTTTCGGAAACACTAGACCTTGCTGGTGAGAAGAATGACGCTATGGAATTGGGACAGTAAGAGAATATTGGAGGTATTTCGTTGGATTCGGAACTACCATCAGTGTCAGACTTGTTAGCTGGAAAGAGTGCTGGAATGGAAACTGACTCTACTAATGATTCACTTCTTTCTTCACTATCTGTTGGACTACCAGAGTCTGAGTAGCTGTCGCCAAAAAAACCTGCTACCAAAAATTACAAATAAAGATGGTAAAAATTGAAATGAATTATATAGTATTCCGTCACTAAAATTTTCTTGTCTAACTCAAAATTCATTGAATCTTAATTACCTAGATCAACTTGGTGCTTCTGCATACCGACCTTGGACAAATAATTCTGGGAGATTGACATAACTGAGAGAGAGAGAGAGAGAGAGAGTTGCATTTCAAAATGGTGCGTTGGTAGTAATAATTTATAAGAATTTGGAAGTTTTAAAAAGAATTCAGCGAAAATACTGAAATTTGACATTTCCAAGTGAGGGTGCTTTCCAAGAAGAAATAAAAGAAAGAAGAGGATGTTTCCCCTCTATTACAATTTTTTTTTTTTTTTTTTTTTACTTAATAAAAGTTTCTACCTATTTTTGCCTCAAAAAAAAAAAAAAAAAAAAAAAAATTGAACAAGTGCCATCAAAAGTTGGTGGAGTCGATGGTGACATAGATATTATGACGAGGTGGTGGTGAAAATTTGATGATTCCATCAGAAGAAGGAGAAAGAGGGGCATAACGGAGATGGGATATAACTTGTGATATAATTGACAATGTGGAGGCATTTTAAATTGCTCTCATTCTTTCAAGCAGAACAAATAAAAATATAATTTGCAATATATATATATATATATATATTTTTGCAATTTATCATTTCGTAGTTTTTTGTCAAGAAACAAAGTAATAAGCATTCAGCTGAATTTCTTGTACAGTTTCAGATACTAAAATTTTCTTGTCTAACTCAAAGTTCTTTGAAACTTACTTAGATCAACTTGGGGCTTCCACATGACACCAATCTACGACAAAATATTCTGCGAAATTGAATTGGGAAGAAGAAAGAGTTGCGTATAAAAATGGTATTTTATAATGGGTCATGTTAGCGAGTATATTTTATAATTTATAGTAAGAATTTGGAAATTCTAGGATTGAATTCAGTGAAGATACAGTTTCCGCGTGAGAGTGATCCTTTCCAAGAAGAAATAAAATATAAGACAAAAGAGGAAGTTTCCTGCGCTGACAGTTTCTACTAGGGACAAAAATTGTGTTTTGTAGCTTTATTTGTGAGTCAAAACGTGACTTTGACTAATTTAATTGCTGAGAGCATTCACATTTACATCTTGCAACAACTCAATTGTTAGCAATTTTAAGGTGGTGAAAGTCCTCTAGTGAAATGTCCACTAAATGGTGGACAAATGACATGATCAGAGATGGAGCCAGGAAGGTCGAGAAGGGGCAATTGACCCCTGACTCCTCTACAAGTTTCTCCACTCTACCTGAAATAGAAAAGAACAAAACACACTTCACATCCGCACTAACAACTACAAACAATCACTGGAAAATAAAAGGCAACAAAACAATTATTGACACCATTGATAGCATATCTCTTTGATTTTTATTTTGATCTATTTACCTTTTACCCTTCTTACTAAGTAATTGTTTTATTTTTTTTATTAATACTAATTAAAATTTTCAAATTAATTGCATTTTTAATACTATCTTTTAATTTTACCCCTCCTTAACTAAAACTCTGACTCCGCCATTGGACGTGATCCACCACAAGGAATGCATAATTTCTCAGGCCTTTACATCAGTTGGGTTTTTCTGTTCATACCATAGATTGACTTAATGGCTTGGGTAACTCACATGCTGGTCCAAGGAATCCGACTTCGTCAATTTGTATATGCAGTCTCTAAAATGTGGATAGAGGAATTACAGTGTTGTTTTTAGCTGCTTTGACTGCTGATTTATCTCTTTTCCAGAAAGTTATCCATAAATTTTTAACTTTTTAGCCAAAAATTCTCCATGTTTTCCCATTTTCTAATGATTTTCTGCCATTTCTTATTTTCCACCAACTTTCGGTAGCTTTTCAAGGCCCCTCTGAACCTCGGGTTTGTGCAAATAAGGTATTATTAGAAAGCTTACAAGATCATCTTTACAACGGTACCAAAGTTGCATCAATTAGATGTCCAATTAAAATTATTGACCATTTAGAAAGAACTATGTATTTATGATGATTAAATGCTATATATATATTAATAGCAAAGCTCATAGAAAATTCAATTAGATTTTAATTGGATTCTTAATTTTGTGCTACATGTCCCATTTAATTTTTAATTTTGTGCCAAGTAAATTATTGAGTGTAAAAATCAAAGAGTCCAGATTCAATTAAATTCTAAATTGAATTTCAATTGGGGTCCAATTTTCCGCCACATGTCCACCAAAGTTTTTAATTTTTGCAACAAGTGAATAATTAGGTGCAAAAACCGAAGAGTTCAAAACCAATTATATTATAAATCACACACACACACACACACATACATAATATGAGAAACCATTACATATTTTAGAAATATATGGTTTAAAAAAAAGTGTAAGCTAATATCATATATAATTTGAACCTCTTAAAAAAAAAAGTGTAAACTGAATTGTATTGTAACGATCTCATCTCACTTGTGTAGATATTGTCGCTTTGGGACTTTATATCCCTCACGGTTTTGTTCTCCTCACACAGCAATGGGGGAAAAGGCTTCTACACATTAAAGGGATGTCATTCCTTATTAGCACATTTTCATATGCTTCCCTAGGCGATGTGGGATTTCATGGAATGCAAGACCTTCTTTGGGTCACTACAATCCACCCCCCTTACGGGCACACGCGTCCTCGCATATATGTGGGGCCACACTTTTGGCTAGGACATGGCTCTAATATATACCATCTGTAATGACTTTACCCCACCTGTGTAGATATTATCCACTTTGGGGTCTCATACCCCTTACAGTTTTGTTCTCCCCACACAACAGTGGGGGAAAAAGTCTCTACACATTAAAGAGAGGTCATTCCTTATAAGTACATTTCCATGTGCTTTTCTAGGCGATGTGAGATTCTATAGAATGCAAGACCCCCTTTGGGTCACTACATGTATAATTGTAATTTTTTTTTTTTTTTAAAAAAAATTGTACTCATACATATACAACAATGTTACACATTAGTGGAAAATAAAATACTAGTTAAAGGTTTAATTTGTTATAACAAAACTGAAGTGCAGTTATTTAATTATTCAAATATAAAATTTAAGGATGAAATTGACACTCACTTTAAACTCAAGGGTGACATTTGTATAAACCCCCCTTATTTATTTATCTATTTATTTGATGAAATAAACCTTCTTATTTGAACAGGGGTAAACCTCAAAAATTGGCTACAAGAATGCTAGAGAAGCTATAGCTTGTGTTCTAGAGATGGTCTATTGGTCTCTAATATCTAATTCCAAATGAGTAGATGGGTCATTCAATACTACGAATATGTTCCCCTTCTGGTTAAAAAAAAAAGGATAAAAGATAAAAGATAAAAGTTCCATTATGGTCTGACAAGATATGTAAACAATTTCGTTGAGTGTTCCCATGGCAATACGGCCTTGAATTTCCTTCATGATTATTTTTCTGAGGCCTAGAATTAAAACTTAATTTCCTCGTTTGATGAATAGCATGATCATACTACAAATACCAACCAGCAAATAGCAGAGAATTGGCTTGACTAAAAACCCTGATATGCAAATTTTTAATAGCAACTAAAACCATGAAATATTCCCAAACAAACACAGCCCAAAAAACGCTGCATAACATCCAAAAACTGTGAAACTTGCCATTATTTTTAAGCAGACAATAATTCTCTCTACTTTTCTTCTTTGTTGACCTTCTCACATATGGGTTTCTACCTAATGTTTCTCTTCTCAGAGCAGCAATATAACGGTCATTCGCGTCGTCTTTCAGCTGCAATTCTCCAAGGTATTCTGCCAATCCTCTCGATTTACTTTCCCCATCATCTGATTGATTCACAATTTCAAGTTCAAACAGTCATGATGTGTTATAGGAATTTAACCACGCCTAATCATTGATGTTTAGGTTAACGAATGTTAACCTAATCATTAAGTGAACACTCTTCAGGATCTTGATCCACCCATGCATCCAAGGCTCTTTGTAGGCTATTTACAATCTCAGTCATTGAGAGACAATCTGGACCATTTAGACTTACACAATCCAAAGCTAGGGACCCAACATGTGCCACTGCCTTTCTTTCAACGTGGCAATTTTATTTATATCAATTGCTTTGTGCAATGTAAGATGGCGTGTGTACTCGGGGTCCATGTAATCCAAGGCGCCCATCTTTGCCAGATTAGAAAAATGCTCCATCTCGTCTACCACGAAGTGCTTCACAAAATGGCCGATTTTAGACACCTTAGCAGTCGACATTGCATCTAGCAATATATTAGACGACTTGATATTGCGGTGTACGTATGATTGGTGTTACTGCATGCACGTGTAGGTACTCAATGCCTTTTGCTGCATCTAGTGCCACTTTAATCCGGGCCCATGATGACATTAGAGGACTACTTTGAAGCTTATGAAGATGGTCATGAAGGCTACCATTTTTCATGTACTCGTAGACCCATATGGGCTTGATACTGTCCTCACAAAATCCCAATAAGCAAACAAGATTATTGTGACTATGGCGAGACAGAGCTTTCAAGTTAATTTTGCAAGCACAGGCACCATTCTTGCACTTAATAGCCACTTCTCGGCCATCATTTACATGGTATACTGAGAAAAAGCTACCTGTTCCAATCTTGTGATCATTTGAGAAATTGTTAGTCGCTTCAAATAGCATTTTGAAAGGAAATTCTTTCTGAACTTCAAATTTAATCAAGACTTCAAATCCGGATTGTGAGACTAGGTCTTTTTGAACTATTTGTTAGTGGCTTGGCTGCGAAGAAGAATGATAGTATGAAATGAGAGAATTTTGGAGGTGTTCTATTAGATTTTGAACTATTATTGCTCTTCGGCCTTGTTGATATAGAAGGATTAGTAATTGGACACTCGACGTTACATTGGACCCAGTCAAATGCCACTGTGAATTTAATTGGTAGATCCATTGTTGCACATTAATTTATTAATTATTATATTCTATAATTACCAAAACACCCGGTGTACAACCTACTTGCCAAAGTTTTCATTCAATACTCTCATGCACATTGGAGAATAGCCTAATTAAGTGATCATTTTAGGATATATTTCATGCCTGTGTCGCTTTACAGAACATTGGCTGAGAGAATAGTAAATAAGTTATCAATTTAGGACAAGTGTCATTTCCATGTCGCTTTACAGAGCACTAGAGTCAAGCAAAACTCTTTAGTTTATTGCTATAATTGGTGTAAATAGAAAAAATATCCAATATTTCGAATGTATGCAACATCACATTAATGTTGTTGATTAGGCGAATTCTAACTCAAAGTATTTTACTCACTTTACCAATTGAGTTAAATAAGAACTCACAAATTGACAATGTATCTTGAATATAAAATCCATGTTTAAGTGAAGGGATGTATAGGTACATTGAATATATAAAATAATTTTTCTTTTAGGCCTACATGTAGGACTTATTCTTATATGAGATGAAATATAATAATACACCAAATTACAATTTGAAGTGATGTTTAATGCTATGGATACTACAAATTCTACCATACATGATAATGTGTCAATGTTTTAAAGACAACATAGGAAAAAAAGGAGGGGGGGGGGGGGGGGGGGGGACATACAATTTAAATATAAGGTGTAGCAAATTAGTCTATAAGAGTATAGTTTTAGAAGTAATGAATTAAATTTAATGTTTCAAAAAGTGAAAAGTTAAATCTTAACTCATTTAAGTGTTACCACATTGTGTTTGGAGTTTAATTAAAATAGACTATGCATTTTTATTTATTATCTTTTTTCAAGTCTCAGGATTTAATTTTTTTACTTTTAGAACTATAGAGGTGTGCTACTTTTAGAACTTAAACCCAAATTGTTTGAGGTGTGTTACTGACTTACTGTTAGATCCATATGATTTCTTTCCCATACAATTCCTGTCCCAGAAACATGTATGTACACATGGAGTTTATCTAGTAAAGAATACAAAGCAAAGGAGGGAGGTAAATCTTTTGTTTCTAATGAACAAGTTGTTGGTGGTTTGTAATTAAACTTCAGTTATGATTTCTCCATAAGTAAACTAGTTATGTATTGGATTTGATTTGTTTGGTTATCAATTGGTATTCTATTTCTATCTATTGAGACTGTCAAGTCACATAAGAATAATTGAGAGGAGAAATATGAACTCGGAAATTTACAATTGAGATATAAAACTCTTTACAATTCATGTATATATTTAGTCATAAAGAATAATGAAATGCTTAATACTCTTTAGTCTTTGCAACCACCATATCATGGATCATGAATAAGTTTGATCTTTGTAAATCAATATTAGGCTACACAAGTTCATTACATTGCTATCGTTTATATAAAAACCAAAAAAAGGTTCATCATTCTGTACAATTTTAGAGTCATGTTTTCTAGGAGCAAATCAACTTAATGTCACATTAAACACTAATTTTAACCTGAGATATTAATACTTTGTAAGGGAAATAATTTAATGTCATTTTACAAGGTCAAGGCGTATCCAATTATTTTATTTTTCCATGACCATGATAGGGGAACCAATCTTTATATATATATATATATATATATATATTGATTAATAAGTTTTTGGCAAGGTGAACGGGGAACAAGAGATTCAAAGTAATGACTTCTATTTCATAATACGTGTTCTTCAATCAATTTTGCTATCTCTTGAGAGTGAAATTGTGAAAACTATTATGTATTTATCATAATTATTGCAAAAAACAACAATAGGTATACAACCTATATATTCAAATAATATATTATAATTATTTTAAAAATTCCTGTAAATAAATGATTTTTATGATCCAATCATAGGGAGGATAGAATAAATTTTATTTGGCAATGTGTTTTTATGGACGCACTAAACTCTTCTTCTTCTTCTTCTTCTTCTTCTTCTTCTTCTTCTTTTTTTTTTTTTTTTTTTTTTTTTTTTTTTTTTTTTTTTTTTTTGTAACTCATATTTTTTAATGGGTAACCCAATTTGCAGTTTTTAAGAGGACTTGGCTTACCTTTAGTACTTTTTAAACTAAACATGTCATTTTGTTTTAAATATACAATGGCAAGTGGTAGTAAGTTTTAATCCCCACCTTTTATTTAGTTAGTGGGTGATATGGTAATCTTTCATTAAAACAAAAGGAGATTCCTTAAAAAAAATAAAAAAAAAAAGACTAGAGATAAGCCAAATCTTTTAAAGAAAACTTTAGTAGTGGTGGAGCTAAGCATGGAAAAGGAATTAGATTCTCACATATTGTTGTTTGGATCAAGATGTCATCTTTGAAATATTAGCAAGACCATTGGATGAAAGCCTTAAACAACCACTTGACAGGAATTTAGACCCCTTAAACAACCAGATTGCGTAACCTAGATTAATTAGCCAAGTTGTTACTTAGTCAAATTATGCAATTCTAGGTTAAAGCAATCAAACAATCATATCAAGAATAATAATGCAGCGAAAAATAAATGAACACAAGATATGATCACCCAGGAAACCACACGGTAAAAACCTGGGGAGGATTTGACCCACCGATCCTCAAGGCATAACAGAATTCACTATGAAAGAATTGAAGTTCTTACAAAAGGACTACAAGCTCCCCACTCGACTTCCTAATGCTACCCACCAGTAGAACTTCCTGACACGACCACGCGCAGGCTCTAAATCCACGGACTACTTCTTTCTTGAATTCCTCAATCAGCTACAAGCTCCCCGCTTGCTTTTCTTTTAAGTTCCAATGGTTGCAACTATAATGATCTTCAAGATGTTGAAATCATCTCTACCTTGAAAACTCTAAGTTTTGTGTAAAGGAAGGCTCCTCAAAGATCTCACAAGAGATTCACACAAAACAGCAATGTATGAGCAACAAAGCAATATGGACAACCTTCAAAAACGTGGCTAGGGTTTAGTTTATATACCTAGGGTAAAAACATAAAACCCTAAACGTTTAATGAAGTAGGGCTGAGTTGGAAATTCTGCAGAAAAATCAACCTGTGCGATTTTCGATCGATCGAGTCTATTCTTCGATCGATCGAGCCAAGCCAAAAGTCCCAAGAACTTCTGCAGTCACTCGATTCCAACTTTACAATAATAAACCAACTTTGAGCAAGCTTAAACAAGACTAAATACATTGTTTTGATCATGGTTTGCCAACATTACAAATTAGAGTTCTAAATACATAAATTCCTAAGACCTTAGAACCTAACAAACTCCCCCTTTGGCAATCCGTGACAAAACCCTAAATAAAAGCTCAAAGTTTTGCAAGTAAAAATCCCTTTACAAAGATAATGCTCATAAATTCAAATTCAGCCTAACTACTATCCATCAGTTGCAAGTGTAGACAGCAGCTTAGTTGAATCAACCTGTGTAATCCTGAAATACTCAACAAACGCATAAAACGCATGTGTGACAGTAAAGAGTAAAACAACAGGTATAACATTCTTGTAAGATTCACACAACACAAAATAAAGACATATAAGAATGATTAACTCATAAATATAAATCAATACGCAGTGAATCACAAAGCAACAAGAATCAATAAAAATAACATGTATATCAATCAATGTTACTCCCTCTAACATGAATATCCCCAAAAATGATATACAAAGTGAAGCACCTAGATACAATCTAAAAAGTCCACAAGCTCCTCAAAGCAAAAGTCTCCCCCTAACTACAAAAACTCCTCTACAAGACAAAACTCCACTCCCCCTTTTTGTGACGAAATGCCAAAGGACAATCACAAGTCGCCATCAAAAGGAGGTGGTGAGGGTGAATGAAGACGCGCCAAGTCAGCTCGTAGAGCACGAAACTCATCTAGCAAGTCCACCAAAATCTGACCATGAGCCTCCTGAACGGTCATGACAGTCTCCAAAGTACGACGAACATCGAAGTCAGTCGAAGGAGGTGGAGGAATATCAGCAGCAGCAGTAGCATCAACACCAACTGGATCAGGAATATCCTTACCAGCAATACCTGCAGAAGAAGAAGGAGGAGGTGTGCTACTAGAGGGCTCAGACCTAGGATGTTTAGAACCAGCTCGAAGATGAGCGGCCCTCTGTCTAAGAAAAGACGCACCTATAGGAGCTATCACATGAACGGGTTCAGAGGAAGGAAAGCCACTAATATCAAGATAAAGAAGAATCCTATGAATGAAAATAGGATGTACAAGAGCATGAGCAGAAGATGAACTCCTATAAACATCGTTCAAAGAACGAAGAAAAATATGGGGAAAACTAATAGGAGCATCAGTAACCAGAGCGTACAAAAATACACACCTCTCAAGAGGAATAGTGTGAACATGGGAAATGGGCCAGATAGAATGACAAGCTATCCTAAAGAATAGATAGTGTAACCCGGAGAGCTCAGCAGAAGTGATCCGAGGATCAGAACCCCACTGGACAGTAGTCCTAGTGATGTAAGACAAGACATCACTAATCTCGGGAGACACGTCATATGGATAGACAGGATGCAGAACCAATGGTACCCCTAGAGCATCAGCCACTATCTGGGGAGTAATGGTGTACTCTACGCCTCGTATCCAACTCTTGACTAGAGTGTTGGAATCATAGATGCGGATAGAGATGTTCGAGTAGAACTCTCTTATCAAGGCAGAAGGTGGAGGAGGATCAGAAACATCCACCAAGGGTAACCAGCCCCTACGCTCAAGGTTTGCCCTAATGGCAGGATCAAGTTCATCTAAATGAACAGAACGCTCAGCCCATATCTTTCTCCTAACGTTCAGCTTCTCATAAATCTCTTGGTTTTTCTCACTCGAAAACTTCTCACGATCAAAGGATGGAGGGGGTGAAGGAGAAGGTGAGGGAACATTCCTACAGGCTCTAGTTTTCCTAGGCATAGTGCTAAGGAAAGGACAGAGACACAAAGTGAAAAACCAGAAAAAAAAAACACAAGAAAAACAAAACCAAGGGCAGACTGCAAGTTAGCACAAAAATCAAAAGAATGAAAATCTATATGATGCATGAACAAATTCAATGCCATGATGCATGCACTAATGCAGTGAGCAATTAAGTTCAATTGAGATTAAATTGACAAAATTGGCTTGAACAAGGAATTTCTCTCAAAAATCCCAAAACTTGAAAACCACATGTTGAAATTTTTAACCAAATTGATGAATTGAGCATTATACAACATAGTACAAAGATTATAATGCTTAATTGCAACAACACAACAAGCCAATTTCATCAAATTCAACCCAATTCAACAAAAACCCCAAATCGGATCAATTAGAAACCCTAGAATTTTTTTCAAATTTTCACCAAACACCAAATTGATCAAATTAACCATCAAGGATCATGTTTATGATGTGTCCCCACAAAAACCCAAAGATCAATTTCATAAAATATGACATGAATCAAAAGAAAATTCTAAAAATGGCAAAGTGCGAAAATCGCCCCCAAATGCATGAATATATGCATGAAATGATGAAAATTAAATCAAAAGGAAGGGCACAAGGGTCTTACCGGCTTGAGGAGAGAGAGATTTTGCAAAAAGTTCGGAGGAAAACGACAAAAATCTCTATGTGGAGCCTTGCCTCGTTGGAGAGAGAAAAGAAAAAGTTTGAAAAGTTTGAAATAGAACTTTGAAAAAGTCAGATCAGAACTTTTAAAAAAGCTTTTCCACGAGATTCGATCGATCGAAAATTACATTCGATTGATCGAAACACACAGTCATTTTGAGACAAATGGAAGGACTTTTTCGATTGATCGAAATACACAGTCATTTTGAGACAAATGAAAGCACTTTTTCGATTGATCGAAAATCAGAGTGGATCGATCGAAATGGGCAGAGGCTCACTAAATTTTGAGAACAATCACAGTTTTGAAAGATACAAATCTAATTTTTGAAAAATAACTCCTCAAAGCATTAAATTAAAGAAACAAAATGCATGAGTATGAGATGGAATGCTTTTTCAAAAACCCAAAAATTTTAAACCCAATTTTCTCAAAAACAAATTTTAATCATTCTTCCTTTGAATTTTCTCAAGCAACAGATATGTTGTGCACAAATCTCAAGATAATTTCAAACTTGGTTGGTCAGACCAAAAACACACATACTAGCATGTACAGTGTTTAACATAGAGTAACTTGTGTAGTGTGTGAAACTAGTAGACAACTTGAGATACATGTGAGGTGATATGTGAATAGCAATCAAACACAAAGTCTACACAATTCATCACATAGAATTTAAAAGAGACTATCACCTAAAGAGTTACATCCTATAACTCCCACATCTCCTAGAACAAAAGCTTGCAATCATGTAAGTTTCTTATATTTTTGCCCCCTTAGTATGTGAAATATATTATGTGAAATGGCATCAAGCCTAATAGTACACACCAATTTGAAATTAAGTGAATTGGCATCAAGCCTAATAATACACACCAGTTTTAATTTAATTGCGGCTACACCTTATGTTCTTTTTGTGCATGTGCTACACTTTCTCGAGCACAAAATCTTATGATATGCACTAAGGTGTTCATGATTGGCTAGTGAATAGTGGTGAGATGGTTATTTATGCCTTTCTCAAAAGAATCAAGTCCAACAGTCAAAAAACATGTGACTTCAAGATCAAGACAAAGTGATTAATAACCACACACATCTTTCCCACACAACATGCACTACAAAGTTTCAACTAGTCAAGTGCAATGAATAAGTTCATCAAAGTTAAACAAGGTACACAAGACATGATATGTGTAAAAAGATAGACCAACCTTGTTTTTCAAAAATCAAGAAGAATAGTGTCAAACATAATTTTAGCTTTCTCTTTTTCCTTTTTTTTTTTTTTATATATTTATAAAAAGAGAAAACAAATAAATCCTAGAATGAAATGCATGAATGTAATGCAATGCAAGTCCTAGAACAAAAGAAACACAAAAAACCAAAGAACAATGGTCACAAAAGAATGGAGCAATGAAGCACAAGGACCATGAAAGTCAAAAACAACTTAGGGACACTGAAGAACACCAATCACTTGACGAAGTGTCTCAAACTTACTTCCATCAAGAGGTTTGGTAAAGATGTCAGCGTTTTGACGATCAGTAGGGATATACTCAAGAACAACAATTTTCTTTTCAACCAAATCCCTAATGAAGTGATATCTAAGTTCAATGTGTTTGGTCTTAGATTGTTGAATAGGATTTTTAGAAATATCTATAGCACTAGAATTATCACAATAGACAACCATGGTGTCTTAAGGAATCCCATAATCACTCAAAAGCTTTTTCATCCAAAGGAGTTGGGAACAGCAACTCCCAGCAGCAATATATTCTGCTTCAGCAGTGGATAAAGAAACAGAATTTTGTTTCTTACTCATCCAAGCCACAAGATTGGCTCCAACATAAAAACACCCCCCAGTGGTGCTTTTTCTATCATCAGCATTCCCAGCCCAATCAGAATCAGAAAAACCAGCAAGAGACAAATTTGACTCTTTGCTATAAAACAATCCATAATCACAGGTTCCACTCACATATTTGATAATTCTCTTAACAGCATTTAAATGAGAAACCTTAGGATTAGACTGAAATCTAGAACAAACACCAACACTATAAGAGATATCAGGCCGACTAGCAGTTAAATACAAAAGACATCCAATCATGCTTCTATACAAAGTAATATCAACAGACTCACCTGATGGATCTAGTGTCAATTTTGTATTTGCAGCCATTGGTGTTCTAGCATGAGCAGCTTTGTCCAGTCCAAATCTTTTGACTAAATTCCTTGCATATTTAGCTTGATTGATGTAGATGCCGGACTCTGTTTGCTTTACCTGCAATCCCAAAAAGTAAGTCAGTTCACCAACCATGCTCATTTCAAACATTGCCTTCATTTCATCTACAAAAGAATGAGCAAGAGAATCATTAGTAGCACCAAAAACAATGTCATCAACATAAATTTGAGCTACAACAAAACCAGTCTTATCCTTTCTTATGAAGAGAGTTGTATCTGCAGATCCCCTTTTGAATCCATGCTCAGTGAGATATGCAGTCAATCTATCATACCAAGCCCTAGGAGCTTGTTTCAAACCATAGAGGGCTCTCTTCAACTTGTATACATCATCCGGTCTGTGAGAATCCACAAATCCCTTAGGTTGCTCAACATACACCTCTTCTTGTAACATCCCATTTAAGAAAGCACTTTTGACATCCATTTGATACAACTTGAAGTTTAGGTGACTTGCAATGGCCAACAGTATCCGAATGGATTCCAATCTTGCAACTGGTGCAAAGGTCTCATCAAAATCAATTCCTTCCACTTGTGTGTATCCTTGTGCAACAAGTCTTGATTTGTTTCTAATCACGGTGCCATGTTCATCTGACTTGTTCTTAAAGATCCATTTAGTTCCAATCACATCTACATTTTCAGGCCTAGGAACTAATTCCCACACATCATTCCGAACAAATTGATGAAGTTCTTCATGCATGGAATTTACCCAATCAGCATCTTGAAGTGCTTCATCTACCTTTTTCGGTCCAATTGGGACAAATAACATGAGTGAGTGATCACATTCAAGGCTTTTGATCTCAATCTCATGTTATCATTTAGACTACCCAATATATTTGTAGAAGGATGATTCAATCTCACTCTAGAGGATGGACGTTTAACAAGAGATGTTGTAGTACCTTTTTGTTCAATTAGAGGACTGAACTCACTTTGTACCTGTCGAGTGTCATGAACCGGAGTGGATGGTTCTGAACTTGATGGTACTGAGACTGTATCATTCAACACCAGCAGCTCTTCCTCACTATGTTTCCCAACATACTCAGTAAGAGGAGAATCATTAACCTCTAAAGACTTATCTTGAGCAGGAACAGTGCTTTCTGAAGAAGCTTCTGAACATACTTCATCATTTATCACAACATTTGAAGATTCCATGACTGTTTTGGTTCTCAGATTGTACACTCTATAAGCTCTACTGGTGGAAGAGTATCCTAGAAAGTATCCTTTGTCACTCTTTGCATCAAACTTTTCTAGGTTCTCTCTATCACGTAGAATGTAACAGTCACTGCCAAATATCCTGAAATACTTGACAACAGGTTTCTTCCCTCTCCAGAGTTCATAGGGAGTTTTCTTGGAGTCAGGTCTAAAATACACCCGGTTGAGTGTATGACAAGCAGTGTTGACAGCCTCTCCCCAGAAAGACTTTGGCAACTTTTTGTTGTGTAACATGACTCGTGCCATTTCCTGAACAACTCTGTTTTTCCTTTCCACAATCCCATTCTGTTGAGGTGTCTTGGGTGATGAGAACTCTTGGTGAGTGCCTTGATCATTGCAGAAAGTAGCCAGCTTGGTATTCTCAAATTCTCTTCCATGATCACTTCTGATTCTGGCTATCACAGCATCTTTCTCAACCTGCAATTTCTTGCATAGATGAATCATCTTCTCAGGAGCCTCAGCTTTATCTTTCAAAAGCACAACCCAAGTATATCTAGTAAAGTCGTCCACAACAACCAGAATATACTTCTTTCCACCCAAACTTTGAACTCTGGCAGGACCCATGAGATCAATGTGTAATAACTCTAAAGGTCTTGAAGCTTGAACACTAGTCACAGACGGATGCTTGGATTTTACTTGTTTACCTATCTGACATGGTCCACAAATGCACTTATCAATCTTCTCAAATTTAGGTAAACCGATAACTGCCTCACACTTGGAAATCTTCTCTAATTGCTTATGACTGGCATGCCCCAACCGTTGATGCCATAAATCAACTTGATCAATCTTTGCACTAAAGCATTTGTTGTTTACACTTGGTGTTATGCCATAACAGTTGTCAGCTGTCCTTACACCAACACACATACAGTCACCTCCTCCATCAAGTATCTCACATTCATACTTGGTGAAAAGAACATTTAATCCATTGTCGCAAATCTGACTTATGCTGAGTAAATTGGCCTTTAATCCATCAACATACCAAACATCTTCAAACACTAGCAATCCTGGAATGTCCACAGTACCAATGCCTCTGATCACAGATTTACTTCCATCTCCAAAAGTGACTGTCCCAATCTTTCCTTCAAAGAGAGTTTTGAATAAACCTTTATTTCCTGTCATGTGCCTGGAACAACCCCTATCCAAATACCAAAGACAAGAATCACGTGCCTTTAAGGTGGTTAAAGCAGTATAACATACATAATTCTTATCACATGTGATTATGCCAATATACTTAAAGAAAGATTTAACAAAAACAACAAAATGCAAAGATGACAAATAGATAAGTTGACAAATAAGCAGAAAAATTTTCCAAGAATCCATGACAACAGGGGTCAAGGATCAGCTCAGAGATTAAAAATCTCAAACAAAAAGAGCTACCTGCTCTGATACCACTTGACAGGAATTTAGACCCCTTAAACAACCAGATTGCGTAGCCTAGATTAATTAGCCAAGTTGTTACTTAGTCAAATTATGCAATTCTAGGTTAAAGCAATCAAACAATCATATCAAGAATAATAATGCAGCGGAAAATAAATGAACACAAGATATGATCACCCAGGAAACCACACGGTAAAAACCTGGGGAGGATTTGACCCACCGATCCTCAAGGCATAACAGAATTCACTATGAAAGAATTGAAGTTCTTACAAAAGGACTACAAGCTCCCCACTCGACTTCCTAATGCTACCCACCAGTAGAACTTCCTGACACGACCACGCGCAGGCTCCGAATCCACGGACTACTTCTTTCTTGAATTCCTCAATCAGCTACAAGCTCCCCGCTTGCTTTTCTTTTAAGTTCCAATGGTTGCAACTGTAATGATCTTCAAGATGTTGAAATCATCTCTACCTTGAAAACTCTAAGTTTTGTGTAAAGGAAGGCTCCTCAAAGATCTCACAAGAGATTCACACAAAACAGCAATGTATGAGCAACAAAGCAATATGGACAACCTTCAAAAACATGGCTAGGGTTTAGTTTATATACCTAGGGTAAAAACATAAAACCCTAAACGTTTAATGAAGTAGGGCTGAGTTGGAAATTCTGCAGAAAAATCAACCTGTGCGATTTTCGATCGATCGAGTCTATTCTTCGATCGATCGAGCCAGACTAAAAGTCCCAAGAACTTCTGCAGTCACTCGATTCCAACTTTACAATAATAAACCAACTTTGAGCAAGCCTAAACAAGACTAAATACAATGTTTTGATCATGGTTTGCCAACATTACAAATTAGAGTTCTAAATACATAAATTCCTAAGACCTTAGAACCTAACAGTCCAAAATGGACCGAAGTGGACTGGAGAGACCAAACTGGACCAAATGGACTGAAGTAGACTGAATGGACTTAAATGCTACGCATATGTGGTTTAACAAGAGTGTCGCAACAATAAATGACATATTTAAGCTTTTAGATATCATATAAAAATACAAATTCAGAATTTAAAATAAGTAGGTGTATAATGACATTTTAAATCCATAATATCACAACTCACAAGTGCTTTTGCTTGAAAAAAATATTCTAAACTCAAATATTTTACGTGCTGTTGAATTATAGTAGCAATTTAAAAAAAAAAAATCCTCAATTCCAAATACAACCTCAATTTCAAGGCTATGCCTGCATTCCATGTATTGGGTTCTTTGAATTGTTTAGCTCATTCTATTGCTGATAGCATACAAGAAACACACCTCTATCCGATATAAGAATCCATTAAATAAGACTACTCAGTGATGCTCTTCAATTTAAACACAGGAGCAGTGATATTAGATGAGTTTTACTAGTTTATCAACTCAAAATTCGAATGCATGACATGCACTCAGAAAGAATGAGATCTTGATGTCTCTTTGACAAAAATGAATCATCATCAGAATCAAAAAGGTCCACAAGCACAACACAGCTCCTCAATCCTCCACATGGTTGTATGAAAAGATTATATAACCATACATGTATATTTTTCACACTACTGATAAGATGATGCTAATCAAGTTTCTTTTCTTCACTACTTTAATAATTACAAGCTAGAAAATGTAAAAACTCACTAGAATGAGAAACTTGAGAAGAAAGAATTCTTGATATTCAAACTAATGGATCCCAATATATAATATGCAGGCTTCGGGATCAAAACTAATAACTTTGTAACACATCCTTAAGCTGTTAAGCACAACTCACTAGACCTTCTAGATAATTACAATCTCGATGCCAAATACTCATTCAGTACATACAAGTAGACATGGCAAAACGGGTCAGAATTTTCTGACCCAGCCCGACCCAAAAAATACTTGACCCGAACCCGATTTTTTTGACCCGAAGTAAAAACGGGTTGACCCGTGACCCGACCCGTGTTTTTTGTTAGTAAACCCTACTCGACTCGTAACCTGACTTAAACCCAAACTATTTTTTTTAAACTTTTTTTTGGGGTAAAAAAAAAATAGTAAAATTAAGACAATATTGGTTTAATTGTTTATTGTGAGTTTTAAGGAAACAATTAATACATTTATATAACTGTATGCAAATTAATTGAAAGATAAATGGTTGAGCATTCTATAATGAGTAAAAAATTTTAGATATCAAATAGTAAAGTACATTTCAAGATAATCTGGTTACAGTAGAGTTAAAAACATAAATTTAAAATTGTAAACATGTGTGAGAAACATTCACAAGTGTGAAAATAGTGAAGTCAAAGTATCAAATTAGCATAAATTATGAATGCTTAGACCTATTTTTTTAACAATTTATGTCCAAAATAAACGGCTTTTCAAAATAAATTATGATATTTCCTAGAGTGTGTGTTTCTTAACAATGATATGATATTCATAAAAGATCATGTATAAATAAGTAAGCAATCAAACTTTAATGTATATCTCAATTGAAATAGAATGTCAACCACAATTGATAATAGATTATAAAATTAATTTTCAAGATTATAAATTTCTTATATGTTTTTATTCTTTGTCAATTGAATTATCCAATAAGTCATTTGTAATTTTGTTTTATATTTTAGAATGTTGATATCGTGTAGAAATAAAACTTGTGTATTTGTTTTACTTATCTTTGTGTTATTTTGTTTTAGATAGCAATGTTAGGATTTGTATAATTTTAAAATTATTGAATAAGTATTAATAAGTTTAACTGAGTTCATTCTTGATATAAGTGGTGAATTCAAAATAATGCATTTTACATCAAGTAATTTGTTGCGTATCTTTCCAAATGGCAAATACATGTTATTTTCTTTTAAAAAAAAAAAATTCATGTGAAAAATACGGGTCAACTCGACCCGACCTGACCTGCAACCCAATTGACCCAAACCCCTTTTTAACCCGCTTAAAACGACTTGTTTTTGACCCGTGATCTGTTTGACCCGCAACCCGATTGACCTGACCCAACCTGCCTGTTTTGCCATGTTTACATACAAGTCACCAATAAAATAACAATACTCATTGTAACTTACAAAAGATCACATTAATCAAAATTAAAAAAATAAAGTGGGAATTGTTGTTTTTCATGAGTAACAATCAGCATACAAGTGAAGAATTATGCTTGCTTGTAGCAGATGTATCAAAGTCACCTTACTCGGGAGGAATTTTGGTAGGCTGGATTTCCATCCAGTCTAGGATGAAGTGGAGAACGATGGTGCAAAGGCTGCTGGCCTTGTCAATGAACCATAGGATGACTAGCATGATTTCTAGGCTCCCTTGGACTTTCATTGGCAGCTTCAAACCATTCCAATTTTTCTAAAACTTCTTTCATTGATGGTCGGAGCTTAGGTTCAGCTGCAAGGCACTTTAGAGCAAGCTGAGATATATGGAATGCAGCTTTGGATGGATATTTTCCCCCCAATCGGGAGTCCATGATTTGTTTCAACTTTATTATTTCTGATAGATATGGTTTGATCCAATCCATCAGATTTTGTTTCCCACTTGGACGATTTGTATCAAGTACCCGTAAACCTGTTAGTATCTCAACTAAAACAACACCAAAACTATACACATCGCTCTTGACGTACAGATGCCCTATATAATCAGCATAACATATTGTCATGGCACAGCTTTTAAAACATTCAGGGTTAAGTAGCTGAAGTTTGCCAAAATTTAGGTCAAGCTTAAGCCTCACCCTCATTTGGCCTTAAGAGCACCAAAAGTCCAAAAGTTTTGGCAGAAATAATACCTGTGGCTAAATACTCTGGAGCTACATAACCATATGTGCCCATTACTCGTGTTGTCACATGTGATTGACTAGCTGATGGACCCCACCTCGCCAAGCCAAAGTCTGGACTGCAATAAAATCAAAAGTTAGACAAGTTTAAACTTTATTTGTGAGACATTCTTTTTGTGACCAAGGAATTTTTAAACTTTTTAATTCCATGACGTGGCAGATCAATTGTGAGAGGTGGGTTCACAAAGGGAAAAATGGGTGTGCATAAAGATGATATAATAATCAATGGGCTAGGGACAGTAGCAATATATCATTCCTTTGTGCATCTCTTGTAGTTTGATAGTTATTCACTTTTCAATGGAAATTTACCCCATCCAGCAGTATATTGGAGGATTTAAAACCTCTATGAATAACTTGCTCATCAGATGTGTGCAAAAATGCCAGGCCCCGAGCTGCTCCAATCGCAATCTTAAGCCGTATATCCCATGGAAGTGGCCGAATACCTGACCCCCCCTGCATAAATAAAAGAAGTGTGAACCAAATGTACTTTTATATTTGAATCACATATTCACATTCATAGCACATTCCCTGCACATATTGACAATAACAGAATTCAATTATATTTTAAGCTCTTGCTTCCAAACAGATGGTTTGCTAGGCTGCCTTTTTGCATGAATTCATAAATGAGGAGTAACTCTCCGTCCTCCCAGCAGTAGCCTAACAGCTTGATTAGGTTAGGATGAGAGAACCTTCCTAAGAAATACACCTCTGACTGCACCAATAAATTAGCACCGAGATAAGCATACATATTTAAAATGGTTTGAATGTATGTTAAAAAGAAAATTACTGAAACATCTAACCAAACTCCAAATAATGCATGTGTGTGTGTGTGTATTCTAAACCAGAATAGTATTGTGTACCCGAGACTTAGTACCAATGAGGAAGCTGCAGTTCAGCCAAAGGAAATCAAATCACAACTGAATACATTGTTTCCTCTCTCTTTTTTTTCTCTGAAATTGTTTACAGTATTTAAGACGCAGCAAAATAACATATCCAAAGGTTTCTTATGGATATAATATATCAAAGGGTTCATTCTAGTTATCATCATAAAATATATCAAATGGTTAATTAGCAATGTTTACCCAACCATCCAAATTAGGTTAAAAATCTAACAAATTAGTGAGTTGGTTAGTGTGGACATTGCAAGTTAATGAAAACTAACACATTAGAGCATCCCACCACCTAATCAACCCACTAATTTTCTAAGTTTGATACTAATTTTAAATAGCATAGTAAACATTACAAATTGATCTCGAATCAGGGTGTTGATTACAAGAAAAATAAAAAATGATGACAAACATTGCAATGAGCTTATAGTTTTGGGTGGACAGTTGTAATTAACCCAAACAAGAAAGAGAAGTTGCGAATAAGATCTTACATGACTACAATTGAAAGTGGTTTATACTATTTACAACTACCTTTCCTGTCCAATTACCTTTCGCATGATCTTTTTCTACAAGTGGAGAAGGGTACATTAAAAAGAAACAAGCAATGATGAATATAGCAACAACAAGCACAATAAAAGTGCAACTGAGAGGCCTAATTGGATTTACAAGAAGCACAGTAAAAGTGCAATTGAAAGGACAAAAAGAATTCAAAACACATGAACTTCACAACTATATATACTTCCCTAGCAAGTTGGGTAGAATTACCTGCCACTCCTTAAATCCATGCCTGCTCTCGGGGCTCGTTTCTTTGACAGCAATTACCATCCTATTTCCACTCTTGGATTGCCCCTTATCCTTGAGCCAACCCTTAAAGACCTGCCCAAATCCTCCTTCACCAAGTATTGTATCAGGTCTAAAATTCTTGGTTTTTCCACTCATGGATTGCCCCTTATCCTTAAGCCAACCCTTAAAAACCCGCCCAAATGCTCCCTCACCAATTACTGTATCACGACTAAAATTCTTGGTTGCAACCTTTAATTCTGTAAAACTGAAGATCGTCAACTTTGGGGTGGGCAAGATCTGACCAAGTATTATTTCATCATTTTTGGAGCTACTACTGTTTATTTCAGACCCGACTGGTGGGAATAGTGACGAAAAAGAGAATTGTGCACGAGGTGATTGGTTAGAATCTGAACAACTATCGTTGGTCTCAGTCTCAGAAATGGTGGGTGGGAATATTAATGGAATGGAAAAACTTGTTGTTATGGTAATGGAAGGATTTGTAATTATTATCTCATAATTTTCAGGACTGCCTGTAGCAGACTTGGCTGGTGGGAATAATGACACTATGGAATTGGAATTATGAGAGAATCTTGGAGATGTTTCGTTGGATTTTGAACTACCATCATTTTCACTATCTGTGTTAATGGCTGGGAAGATTGATGGAATGGAAATAGGGGAGTCTGGATTTGTTCCATTCCTTATCAAACTAAAACTGCCGGACTCTGAGTTGGCTGGTGGGAAAACAGAGTACTCTACTAGTGATTCACTTCTTTCTTCCCTTACTGTACTAACACAGTCCGAGTTGTTGGCAACAAATCCTGCAACCAAAAATTACGAAATACAGAAATGTTAAAGTTGAAACTATATAGTATTCAGTCATCAAATTTTTCTTGTCTGACTCAAAATTCTTCGAAACTTAGCTGAATCAACTTGGTGCTTCCTGTTTCTAAAAATAAAAACAAAAAAAATAGGGATAATTACACTTTGTCCACCTGTGGTTTGCCTCTAATTCTATGTGCCCACCTGTGGTTTGAATTTTGACACTTTGCCCACCTGTGTTTCAGACCGTGAGTGCTCCGTAACCCACCTCAGTGTTTTCCGTTACTCTAACACCAAATAAGTAAAAAAAACATTCCAAAATGGATTAAAACTAACTCTCACTTGTAGAACTCACTCTCACTCCCAAAACTCTCAAAACTCACTCACTCCGACATTGGGCTTTGCTTGAGACAATCGTGGCAGGTCCGAGCTGAGGAAGAAAGTCATCGTTGCTCCTCCTCTGTTCAGCTGTGTCAGATCTTACAATGGGCTTCCATTGGTGCATGCTCCTAGGTTTTGACCGTGGGTTTTGATCGTGCAAGCTATTGGGCCTTGATCGTGGGTTTTGATCGTGCAAGCTCTTGGATCTTGGGTCTTGATTGGTGCATGCTCCTCTGTTCAGGTAGGTAGATCAAAACCCTTTTTACTTTTTAATTTTTGAAACCTAGGGTTTGAAATTGGGTTTTTTAATTCTTTCTTCCAAATTGGGTTTTTAATTTAGTCATCTCATTTTGATTGGAAATTGTATATAGCTCTGACATTTTTATTAAATTATGTCAATGCCTTGTCATCAAAAGTTGTGTTCTTATTATTGATTTTCTGATCATATTGCAGGCAAGGTGCATTTTAATGCAAGGGCCGTAGGGTTGAATTGGATAAGAGAGGGCCAAAAGAATCTCAGGCTATTGTTGAGTTATCCTCAGTATTGTAGGTTCTAGATTTGGCTTTAGGCCCACACCAAGTTGACATGTAAGTGAAAATCTATGTAAATGAATATCATCATTTGTGTTTCACACTTTCTAGCATGAGCCTTTTGAATTAAGCATTTAAGACATTACATAATGCTTTCTTCTCTCTTTGGAAGACAACTCTGCAGCCTTACTCCCCTTATTCTTCCTTTTTCTCTTCAATTCTAGTTAGATATTTGATTCCCTTTCTATGAAGAAGTATAATGCCACACTGCCAGTGTTAGCACTTCATGTAATTGGTGGATGTTTTAGTCAATATGTGAGTAGAAAACCGAAATAATAGATAGTTCTAACACAGCTAGTCAGCTACACATACAATATTCATGACAACAATGTTGAAAGGAAGATTGTGCAAGAGATTTGTACCGTGGACCATGATTGAGCCAAAAGCAATAAATAGTAACTATGGTACCACCCTGTGATTGATTCCATATTCTCAAATCACAGTTATTGAAATCAGAGATATGATTGATTTTAGTTCTTTATATATAATTGGTTTTGGTTCTTTAAACTGTTTTTGTTTTTGTGATTAAGACTTGAAAATTTAGTAGACAGGCAGAATCTTTTGATCACTTTATAGTGGCATAGTTAATACTTCAGTTGCATTATAAAAAAGCAGAATCCTCTGACTGGATATGGAACTTATTATTCTAAGAGGGCTTTGTGCATAGTGCAGACAAATGTGTGATGATGAATCCTGTATGTTGATAGTTGACGTGTATGATGGCATCAATGCTATGAGTTATGTGAAAGTTGAATATAATAATCAAGCATATATATATTATATAAGTGAAATTTTTTGGAAAGCTGATCTACTTTTGTATGTTATATTTGGTTAGCCAGGTCATGGTTCACTCCTACAAAGAATGATTCTTTTTCTTTTGCCATGTCTGATATAAATGGAAACCTTGCTACTGCTGCTGTAATGAGCTAAATCAAAGGAAGGTATGATAACTACACTCATCTCCCAGACCAAATACATAAGAAATTATTGATTAGATGCTAACCACACTCATCTCCCACACTTATACTTGATTTTGTTGTACTTTATATGCAGATGGCTGACTTGGCATTTAATTTTGAGATTCATCATGGTGGCCAGTTTGTGTGGAACCCAGATTTGGTATATTTAGGAGGTAGTACTTCTTTTGTTGATAATGTTGACCCAGATAAACTTAATTATTTTGAAATACAAGATATTTGTTCTGATGTGGGGGCAATTAGAACAAGTAGATATCATTATCTTATTCTTGGAGGTAATTTGGAGCAAGGGTTAAGGCTTATAAATGGAGATGATGATGTAGTTTATATGTGTGAGATTCATGCTGCATGGCCTACATATAAGATAACACTATATGTTGAGGGTGGTGAGGAGCCACTTGCAATTGAACAACCATTTGGTAATGAGGAAGTAGCAAATGATGATGATGTGCATGAGGTGGGTCAGAATGATTATAATGATGTTACTGTGCTACATGAGGGAGGTAATGTGGATGCTGAAGGAGGTAGTGGAGAAGATTTTGATTGGTTGGAGGAAGGGTTTGAGGGGCCAGATTTTGATGATGATATATTTGGAAATGTAGATGATGGGCAATCTACACATGATGATCCAGCCCTACATAGGCCCTCTGAGGGAGATGATGGGTCATCTACACATGAGAATCCAGCCCCACATAGGACTACTGCAGCTAACAATGACCCACCTCTTGAAGAGGGTGAATAGGTTGACCCACCTCTTAAAGATGACATGGAAAGTCTAGTAGAGTCTGATAATGATCAGCCAGTACCAACTGCTGCAAAAGAACCTGCGTTTAATTCCCAAACTGACATGAGAAAACCAGAGTTAAAGAAAGGAATGAATTTTCCAAACTCTAAGGTGTTTAGGGAGGCATTGAGGGAATATGCTATAAAGAAGCTAGTAGATATCAAGTTCAAGCTGAATGAGAAGAAGAAGGTATCAGTTTATTGCATAAATGAATGTGGATGGAGGTGTTATGCATCTCAACTATCTGGAGAGTTGACATTCCAAATAAAAACATTCAATCTAGAGTGCACATTCCCTAGATCCTTCAAACACAGCCAAGTGACTTCAAGTTATGTTGCAAAGAAGTTTATACAGGAGTTTGACAAAAATCCTGATTGGAAAGTGGCTGGTGTTCAACATCATGTGAAGCAAGCACTTGAAATTGACATAAGTTACAGTCAGGTGTATAGGGCAAAAAGGAAAGCTACTGACTTGATTACTAGGGATGAACAGCTGCAATATGGGAAGCTTAGGGATTATGCAGAGATGATAAGATTGAATGATAAAGGAAGTAGGGTTGCAAATTGAAATGGAAGATGAAAATGCACAGCCCAAATTTAAGAGAATGTATATCAAGTATAATGCTCAAAAAGTTGGTTTTTTGGGAGGTTGTCGACCAATCATTGGTTTAGATGGGTGCCACCTAAAAGGGAGATTTGGAGGGCAAATACTTTCTGTCGTAGCTAGAGATGCAAATGATAACATTTTCCCAATTGCATTTGCTGTTGTTGAGCAAGAGAATAAAGATTCATGGGTATGGTTTCTGCAGCAATTTTCAGATGACATTAGGAATCCAGAGCAACTTAATTTGGTCTTCATCATTGATAGACAAAAGATATGACTTTAGTAGTGTACTAACATATTTAACTCACATATTTAAAGTTCAATAATACATGCCTCAGTTCATTTCAACATGTTTAACTAACATATTTACTTGATCTGTTTTGTATATGAATTAGGGTCTTATACCTGCAATTGAGATGTTGTTCCCAACTTGTGAGCATAGGTATTGTGTGAAGCATATCTATAATAATTTTAAAGTGGATCATAAGGGCTTGGAGTTGAAGGATGCATTGTGGAGATGTGCTGGAGCCACAACAATCAGGGAGTTTAAGAGAAGAATGCAGGAACTGAAGGATTTGGATGTCAAGGCATGGGAGTATCTTGCTAACATCAACCCTGCACAATGGTCTAAGTCTCACTTTAGTAGTAGAGCTTTGTGTGACTGTTTAGCTAATAACTTGAGTGAGTCTTTTAATGCCATGATCTTAGAAGCTAGGGATAAGCCAATTTTAGCAATGTTAGAGTGGATCAGAGTTAGGCTCATGATCAAACAATACAAAAAACAAAAAGGTATAGCAAAATACACTAGAAAGGTGTGTCGTAATATTCAAGACAAATTAGAGAAGTTAAAACATGAGTATATACCTTTCAGTGCTACTCCAGCAGGCAGTTTCATGTATGAGGTTGATAATGGTCATGAGAGACATGTGGTTGACTTGGTTAAGAAAGCATGCAGCTGTAGGATTTGGGAATTGCCTGGCCAATCTGAGTGGGTTGAGACTAACCAACCTGCTTCTATTGCTCCTCATGTGTATAAACCACCTGGCAAACCACCAAAGCAAAGAAAATTAGATCCTGAAGAGCCAAAAAACCCTTATAGAGTTTCTAGGATGAACAAGACAATCAAGTGTGGGAAGTGCCAAAAAAAAGGACATAATGCAAGAGGGTGCAAGGCAGGCATCACTGGTGAAACTCCATGGCAGAGAAGAGATAGACTTGCTAAATCACATGCTGTAAGTATCTCCATGCTTTGAAATATATTCATTTCCTCCTATATTTCATGCGTATGTAACTTGTACAACCCTAGGAAGTAAATCTACAAAAACAAAGCAGACTGCAACACCTCAAACTGCATTTCAGCCACCAAGTACTAGATCTCAGCCTGCATATAGAGCTTTTGGTCAAACTGCATCTCAACCTGCACCAAACAATAGATCTAAGGCAGCAACTCAACCTCTAACTAGATCTTGGGCCAACTGGTTCTCTTCATCCTCACAACCGAGTTTCCATACCCCTAGAGAGACATGGGATTCTTTACCATCTCAGGCACCTCTACTTTCTTTTATTTTGTTTATTTTTTTTTTCCTTTTACTTGCTATTGTTGGACTAAGTTGCTAACTACTGGATTTTGGTTATGTAGCCAAGTGCATCTGTGAGCACTAGTGGTGTACCAAGTAAAAGAAGTGGTGGTGGTGCTGTTAAGGGGTTTAAAGGCAAAACGTGTGGTGTATCAAGGCCAACAAAGTTTCAACTAGTTGGTGGAAAGGGCAAGAAGGCAGCTGGCAAGGGCACCAAAAGTAGTAAATGAAGATGGAAGATGTTAAAGTTTCAACCACTTTTTTTGTTCTAGTTCCTACTTTTTTTGTTATAGTTCCGACGCTTAATGTATTTGCTTAAAGTATTTGCTTGAGCGTAGTCAAGTGTCAAAAACAATATTGGCAATTTTGGTTGGAATATGTGTATGTCTGATGTGTGGTGGAATAGTAGTTAGGTTTTGGTTGGAAGATGTGTAAAGTGACAGGATGGGCCAAAACAATATTGGCAATTTTGTATGCATGTGACATAAAGTCACAATGACTGTTCACTTTTATTAAAAGCAGTTAATGTGCATTGACACAAGATAAAGTATTTTGTTGTGTTGTGCTTGTCTTTACTTTTGGTGGATTTACACAGGAATGTGTTTTGCTTGTCTTGTTGTGCTTTTGGTGGATTTACAGGTGTGCATTGACACAACAAAGAAAATTATGTCTTTGAGCTTTATGTCACAGCAAAATACACAGCAAAGTTGTGTTGTTACAGGAGTGATTTTTATGTATTATTTTGGTATATTCTAACAAAATTGGACACTGCTTCTAGAACCAATTATTTATTCATTATATATCTCACAAGTTTATATGCAACCTACAATATCTTTTTGTTTGATAGAGTATTTTCATAACCTTGAAATGTGCAAAGTTATTTATATAGGCCAAAACAAAGGGGTTCCCAGCTCCTTTTATATTATTGCACAATCTTTCCAACACAAAGTAAAAGGTGAATTGACAAACCCAAGTGAGAATGATTTTATGGAAGGTTATTAACATTTCCACATAACACTTTGTGCCAATATATATCAATCAGGAGATAGATACAATAACATTTCAACATCCCAATCACATTTTAACATCCCCATTTCAAGAGATAGATATAATAACATTTCAATTACCCAATCACATTTCAAGACCCCCCCCCCCCCAAGCATCATGGCAGATTAAGGTTCCTCACCCTTACATTGTTGTTCACTAAGACAAAACACAACAACATTACAAAAATGAAAAATAACCATAACAAAACTAGTGCCACCTTGTCCAATCTCTCACTCTCTCTAACCCTCTTAAGTTTCTCCCTAGCTTCTACATAAAGCTCATGAGTTTCTCTTTCCCTCCAGTTAGCTCTTTCTTCCATTTCCCTAGTTGTCATTTCTCTCTGATTTGCAAGCTGCAGTTCATTCTCAAGCATACTTATCCTTTCACGGTCACTCTTACAAGTTTCGTTATCCACCCACTGAAAGAAGCCACATTTGGGACCAACCTGATCATTACAATTATAACAATTAATTTCACAGTTCACAATTAATCACAACTAATAATTCAATTCAATTCAAATACAACAATGTAATTGTTTCTTACATTAAATTGACTACAACCGAGAAATCTTCTTCCATAGTTACCAGTTTTTCGACTTGTTCGTAGGGCACAATTTTCAAGGGTACATAAATGACCATCTTCGGCACGGTAGAAACCACTAGTTGTAGAGCCATTGCCAGTTAATGAAGACATAGCAAAAATTTGTTACAAGCTTATAGACCAACAAATCTGTTACAAGTGGCATAGTTCAAATTTTCAGCATAGTTCAAACTTATATTTTTCCCAATTACTTGGATCTTGGATAACCTACTTAGTAATTAAAAATAACAATCAGGAAAATTTCATAGGAATAATATGGAAGCCCCAAGAGTAAGTAATTGGTTCCTAGACATTAAATTGAATAAACTAGGCCTGGGTCAACATTAGCAAAACTTTCAACTTGGACCATTGCAAACAGACATCAAGCATCTAATATAAGATGAAACAGTCATGTATTCAATTACATAAAAAGTTATAATGATTAATAAGTTGCAGCAGTTTAAGAGTACCCATAAAAAGTAAATGAAAATCATGTATGTCAAAGTGGTAACAGGCATGCCTTAATACCTTTTCTGCTCCTCCAGTTAAAACTGAGCAAACTTAGAAAGAACAATTGGTGTTCCTTTTTTCCTTTTTTGACTATGTTTCTATAGAAAGAACTCAATACACGTCCATAGGACACATTTGAATAGAGTGTAGGACACATTCAATACACTTCCAACTAATTTCCAAAAAACTAATATAAACTAAGGCTGCGGAGTTGTCTTCCAAAGAGAGAATAAAGCATCATGTAGTGTCTTAAAGGCTTAATTCAAAAGGCTCATGCCAGAACACCACTTTTGATGACAAACTTCTCTTTGGCGCAACTTGAAGCATGAAAAAGGGGAGGGCAGATCTAATCATTTTCAGGTGAAAATGACAAGGATGCTTTAGAACTTTCAATATCAAATTTGTAACATAAAACATGACAAGGATGCTTTCGAACTTTCAGTATCAAATGAAGAGAACGATTAAGGGGAGGGCGGATCTAATCATTTTCATTTGATGACAAGGCATTGACATAATTTAACAAAAATGTCAGAGCTATATACAATTTCTAATCAAAATAAGATGACTAAATTAAAAACCCAATTTGGAAGAAAGAATTAAAAAACCCAATTTCAAACCCTAGGTTTCAAAAATTAAAAAGTAAAAAGGGTTTTGATCTACCTGCCTTAACAGAGGAGCATGCACCAATCAAGACCTAAGATCTAAGAGCTTGCACGATCAAAACCCACGATCAAGACCCAAGAGCTTGCACGATAAAAAGCCACGGTCAAAACCCAGGAGCATGCACCAATCGAAGCCCATTGTAAGATCTGACACAACTGAACAAAGGAGGAGCAACGGTGACTTTCATCCTCAGCTCGGATCTGCCACAGTTGTCTCAAGTAAAGCCCAATGTAGGAGTGAGTGAGTTTTGAGAGTTTTGGGAGTGAGATTGAGTTCTACGAGTGAGAGTTAGTTTTGATCCATTTTGGAATGTTTTTTTTTTACTTATTTGGTGTTAGAGTAACAGAAAACACTGAGGTGGGTTATGGAGCATTCACGGTCTGAAACACAGGTAGGCAAAGTGTCAAAATTCAAACCACGGGTGGGCAAAGTGTAATTATCCCAAAAAAAATAAGAACTCGGTGCTTCCTCATACTGATATTGGACAGAAAAGATTTGGGAGATTGAGAACGAAAGAATTACATATAACAAATGGTGTGTTGTGTTGGTGTTCATAATTTATAAGAATTTGGAAGTTCCAGCGAAGATATTCTCGCGTTCCTTTCGGCGCTAAACAGTTTTTTAGTAGCGAACAAAGTGCGTTTGGTACTCTATTTATTTATTTATTTATTTTGTCTGCTTTGTGAATTGCGTTTGGGGATTCATATCCTGTGCAATACCTAGCTTAAATCTCATCCGTTTATTCAATCCAATGGCTCTTATATTTGACACATCATCAAAATATAAAAAGACAACTTCACCCCTAAAATATTTCAAACCCGGCGTTGTATCTCCTCTGGAACAAAAATCAAAATTCAAAATTCTCTCTCTCTCTCTCTCTCTCTCTCTCTCTCTCTCTCTCTCTCTCTCTCTCGGATTGAAGCTTTCTCTCTTCATGGCACAACCACTGGCCTGGATCTCCGGTTCCGATGATACTGTCCTTTTTCTCTTCTAAAAATCCCTAAAATCCACACTGGTACAATCACCAAATTTCAAAATTTTTCTCTCTTCCACCAAACCTTGCTATACATGGGACACCAGCGTCGATTCTCCATGACTATGGCTACAATTGGAAGCCTCCAAGGCTCACTTGACCACCACCGGTGGTGCTTGCTGGCCTGACCTTCTCCTCTCTTTAGGTCTCTGTTTTTTCGCTCTCTCAAGTCCAGCCATGGCCAAGCTTTTACTTGCACCACGACACCACCATTTCTGGTGATGCTTCTCCCCATATATACCAACATTGGTTTAAATATAACAATAATTCATATTCATCATTTGGGTTTGGCAGTAACTCAATGTTCTATTTTATTTTAATGTTGATTTTAGAAATACACAAAAGATGTTTGTGAAAATGTTTGATAGAAACTTTGAAGTTTGGTGACTGTACCAGTGTGAATTTTAGGGATTTTCCGATGAGAAAAATGCCAGTATCGTCGGAACCGGAGATCCGAGCTAGTGGCTATGCCGTGAAGAGAGAAAGCTTCAATCCGAGAGAGAGAGAGAGAGAGAGAGAGAGAGAGAGAGAGAGAGAGAGAAATTTTTTATTTTTGAATTTTGATTTTTGTTCTAGAGGAGATACAATGCAAGGTTTGAAATATTTTAAGGGTGAAATCGTCTTTTTATATTTTGATGATGTGTCAAATATAAGAGCCATTGGATTGAATACACAGATCAGATTTAAGCTATTGCACCCCGTGCAATACCCTAGGTATTATATGGGATATGAATCCTTGTGTTTGGTACTCTATTTGTGAGTAAAAAATGTGACTCTGAGTCTTCAGCTTATTTACGTCCCGAGAGCATTCATATCTTGCTATGGCTTAATTGCTATACAATAGGGCCTTACATCATTTGGGTTGTTCTGAGTTCTTTGTGGGTCTTAGCAAATCTAACTCAACAATTGGTCTTGTGGTCCTAATGCTCATTTGGATTGACTTTGGCACTTAGCTTTTGTGGGGCTTATCCTCGACTTTTCCCGTGTACTCAATCAACCCAAGTACATAGGCTCTGCTAGCTAGGTTAGTGGGATTTAATTTGACCTCTCACTTTCTAGTGGCCTTCGACTAACACGTGACAATGTTAGTGGCTTTCCATGGGCTGGTTTTCTTGAACCATTTTACTCACAAGTGGGTGTAATAAGCTTGGGTCAAATATGTATGGGTCAAAATTGGATTCTTTTAAATAGCAAAATTCATGGGCCTTGGGGATAAATTTGGTGGGCTGGACATAACAATTTATGGTATTTTATCTCAAGGTTAGTGGGTCGGAGTGATGGGCTTTGGGCTCAATTTGTTGTCCGAAAATTTGCTATTAACAACTTCATAAAACAGAATGGGATTTTTCATTGCTTTTTTTATAGTGTGATTTGAACCTACCTATGGCATTGATGTTGACCCCTTTTATTTTTTGGGAACAACAGAGAAAAAATTATTGGTGTGGATTTAACATAAAAACATGATCATAATTCATAAGGAAGTACTGTCGGTGAACAAAACTCACCTACTAGACTACGTAGAATTTGTTTCATCTGGCACTCCAAAAAGACAACAACAAAGTGGATGTGAAAAAAGAAAAATTAAGATACTTTAATGACGTGCAAATACGAAGTGAATGAATTTCAAACTATTCAATTTGGGAAAGTAATGACAATAAAAATAACAAAGACAATAACAATAACAATAACCATAAGAGAGAAAGAAGTGTTTAAGTACTACAAGTTTACAATTATTTATATACTATCAGCTGCTACTGGTTAATTGATTATGAGTTTGTTTCTATTAAGTTTCACCATCTTCTTTTGGATCACCTGTAAATCATGGCCATAACCTCTTGAAAACTGCTAGACTCTTTGTGATACAACTGAATAACCAACTGGAAAAGAAACTAATAACAAACCATATTACCCCAAGACTAAAGAAAGCCAGATTACGCAAAATTAAACAAAATTAGTTCGATATTCCCTCTCAAATACCCTAATTTCTCTCATTTATTTTCACCCAAGAATTTTGTGTGGACCTATCCTAACCTGAATTATAAAACAATGGCCTCCCCTTCACTATTTTTTAGAGTAGGGAACATGATGGGGCCTTCTGATCAAGAGCTAGAATTAGGTAGTGAGGGAGTGAGAGAAGGGGAAAATTTATCAATAGATACCAAATTGTTTTCCCTTCTAAATTCCTTCTTCCTTTTCTCAAAGTTAGAAGGCCAATGGGTTGAACATCATTAGGGATCGCTGATGACCATGGCGACGGTCTTGATGACAGTTTTGGGACCTTAGTAATACTTTTAACTCTCAAAGTAATCCCTACTTTGGGCGTATCAACTAGTTTACAAGTATTTCAAGCAACTATGATTTCCAGAAATATTTACTACAAACTTTAGATGCTATTAAAACTATAGTCTATATGCCGATGTCTAAAAATTCATTGGATATGTTATAAGGGTTGTATAAAGCACGTAAATACATTGTTAGCAGAGTTTTGGCTTTAGTGTTAACATTAAAAAATATATAAATTATAAAATGTTATGGTTGTTAAGGACATATTTTATGTAAATTGGCAAATCCTTTTGACAAAACGCACTCTACTTGTAATTGGGTAGTTCTAGGTGTTTTTAATACTTCAAGAAACAATGTTTCAAGGTCAAGTGTTGAAGTCATCAAGTCTGTCCAAGAAAAAGCAAGCTGAAGTGCAAAGTTTTTAAATCTCGACACCTCTCGATAGCTACCTCAATACCTGGCTATCTGTCGAGATCTTCAGCTGATTCTTATCGCAATCTCGATAGCTTCTCGATAGCTGGTCGATCGATCGAGAAAGTTTCTGTCCCCTCGACACCTTCTCGACACCTCCTCGATAGCTGCTATCTGTAGAGATTCATTAAACCTCGACACCTCCCGACACCTCTCGATCGATCGAGGTTACGGGAAATCAGAATTTTCAGCTTTTTGATTTTTGGGCCAGGCTTTTGTATTTGTGTAGGGTTTCTTTTCTCACAACCCTAGACCTATATAAGGCTTATTTTAAAGACCGTCACATAAGAGAATAAGAGAATACATAGGAGAACATATTCAAAAGATTATTCTCTCTGAAAGAAGCTACTGCGTCTTTGCGCCTTAGGGTTTTGTAACCAAGTGCTTCTAGGTCTTCATTATTGATGAAGTGAAGAACTTTGCATCCAACATTCTTCTTCTAGTTGGTGTTCTGAAGTCGCGTACTGGGATCCGCGCAATTGGTTAGTCACGTATTGGGATTCGTGCATCAAAGGGTGGCGTTCATAAGTTGAAGAGTTCAGAGGTTCTGAAGCGGTAGAAGGTTTCTGCTGTGAGTTCATCTACGGGGATTGTAGAGTCTAGGGACAAAGGTTTTGTACTAGATCTAAAACTTCTCTTTACTATAGTGAATTGCTTTTCGGGAAGGTTTCCCCCCAGGTTTTTTACTGTGAAACTGGTTGGTTTCATTGGTTTTCCTGGGTCATCATATTTTGTCTTATTTACTTTTCCGCTGCATTCATTATTGACATGATATTGATGTTTGTTTGTTTTAACAAGTTTATTCATAATAAATCTAATTAACAACTTGGGTTTAAAACTTGTTAATTCTATCAACTGGGGTCTAAATTTCCCAACAAGTGGTATCAGAGCGGGTTCACTCTGATTGGATTAATTTCCTGAGTGTGATCCTTGACCCCCGTTGTCATGGAATCTCTTAATTGTTTTGATTTGCATGATCTTGTGTTGAATGATGATGATGATTTTCAAGATGCCTATTGCAAGCTTTATAATTTTTGTATGAAATCTCTTGAATGTTCTACAAAATTGAAAGCTAAAATTAAAAAGGTCAAGCTTGAAAAAGATGATTTGATTGCTAAATTGGATGAAGCCAATAATTTGAATGAGAATTTTAAAAATCAAATTTCATCTCAGGTGGACAAAATTAAAAGTTTGGAAGAGCAACTAGTTGAATCTAAAACTGAAGTTGAACAATTAACTAGTGCCAAACTTGTTGTTGAGCCTAACTCAAAAGAAAAGGATTTTTATATTCCTCCATTTAAAAGGAGTAATGAAGAGTTGAAGGCTAATATTGCTAGGATAGACAAAGGTAAAAATTTTGATGTCAATGCTGAAGTTTCTAAACCCATGTCTAAAACTCCTCCTAGGTTGAATGATAAATCTGAATTTGTTCCCATTTGTCATCATTGTCATGTTGTTGGTCATATTTGGCCAAATTGTCCCAAGTTGAGGTCTCTGTCAACCTCTAAGGTTAGACCTCCTTCTAGGAAGCCGAGTAGTTCTAAAACTGCTCATGTTTGTCACCACTGTGGTGTTGCTGGATACATTCGTCCTAATTGCTTTAGGTTGTATCCTCATAAGCAATTGTCCAAACGGTCACAGGTTTCCTCTCAAGGACCTACACCTTTGTTTGGAGAGTTATTAAAAGCTTTGAGCTTTTTAACTCAATTTCAGGAGAATTATAATTCTTCTATGTCCTTTAGTAGACATACTAGGACACGTGCCTTTTCATCTTCACGGCCAAAGACTCGTGCTGTGTGGGTGAGAAAGGAGCCTAAGACTTAATTGTCTTTTCTATTTGTCCTCTGCTTTGATTCTTTCTATCTAAAGTAGGATTTTCTTTGCTTGATTTCTTAACTGTTTTTGGAATCATGCTTTCATGCATCTGCATCTTTCTATCATGCCTTCATGCATATGCATCTTTCTTTCATGCATTCATGTTGTTTATCTGTTTTTGTTTGGTTGTTTAGTTTTTATTTTGTTTTGTTTTCAAAATAAAAATAAAAAGAAAAAAATCAGAAAAATACAAAAACAGTGTGTGTTTTGTGTACTTGGTATTTGTATACCTTGGATGGCCAATGAACAAAGTTTTCTAAACTTTGTATCTCTTGTAGCTTAGATGAGCATCTCTATGCACAACTAAGCAAGTGAGCTTTGTGGCTCTTGTTTGTGATGAGTAAGATTAAGTTATCTCTTAAAACTTAACACTCATATCACTCTTTTTGACGGGTAGGACTAGAAAATCCTAAGAGAAAGGCATAAATGACCATCTCACCACTGTTACCCGCCAATCATTGTATGACACCTGTATGCTTCGGCATAGCAAAAGTGCAGTGTCAAAGACATTCGTATGCTTCGGCATAGCAAAAATGCGATGTCAAATGCTTAACATCTTGGGTATTTCTTTTCTCTCTTTTTATGCCCATGCATGATATGCTTAAAAGAAAATATGCAAAGAAAATATAAAGCAAAAAGATTAAAGATACTTTAAACATGATTGCAAGCGTGTTTTCTAGGAGATGTGGGAGTCATAGGATGTACCTTGAAGGTGATAGTCCCCATCAAACAGTTATGATTATGTGTGAGTTAAAAGTTATTTACTCATATCTCAGATCGTCATAATATCTATACACATATGCAATCTTGCAATGTTTTTCACACACAAACACGCAATATTCTTTGCTACTTTTGATACATGTGCAGGTACAATGTGATTTGGCCATCACAAGTGTTTTACATGTGCTAATGTATGCTCACTAAACTGTCATAACTTGTTTTTTTTAAATATAAAATTGGTTAGACTTATTTAGTAGGTGTGTGTGTTTTTGGGATTTTTGTGCTTAACATTTTTCTTGTTGAGAGATGTGTTTTTCACATGTTTTGTATCCTTCTATTATCTTGTCATCCATAACATCTTGTTTCATTACATTCATGCATTTATATGGATTTCTTTGTGCCTCCTTGATCATCCTTGATCATCTTTACGTTTCTCGGGCGAAGCTTTCTAGCTTCTTGTACCCTTTGTCAATCATGACAAAAAGGGGGAGAGAAAGTGTGGAGACCTTGTGGTTTCTTTTTAAGATTCTACATGTTAGGGGGAGAAATACATTCCTTTGTAAGGGGGAGATGTGTTTCATCTTGTTAGGGGGAGTGCTTACTTCCTTGTTCTTGTACCGTGGGTCTTGTGACCATTGTTTACATACATTGTGCTTATCTTCTTTATATGCTGATGTATGTTTCTTTCACCTACCTTTTCATGTGTTGTTTCTTTCTTATCTTTATACACATGTTTCTTGTTACTTGTATGCAATCTATTGATTTCTGTTTCACACAAGATGCCTTGATGAGTTTTGTTTAAAGTGTTTCAGAAATACAGGTTGACAAAGTCTACTTGCCATAAACTCTCTTCTTGCAAAGTTTTTCAAGAGTTTGTGTTAGGATAGATTTTATTGTATTCAACAAGTGAATATGAGTTGAGTGATTTATGACTTATCTCATATGTTCATTTGTTTGTTGTGGTTTTGTCACGGATTGCCAAAGGGGGAGATTGTTAAGGACATATTTTATGTAAATTGGCAAATCCTTTTGACAAAACGCACTCTACTTGTAATTGGGTAGTTCTAGGTGTTTTTAATACTTCAAGAAACAATGTTTCAAGGTCAAGTGTTGAAGTCATCAAGTCTGTCCAAGAAAAAGCAAGCTGAAGTGCAAAGTTTTTAAATCTCGACACCTCTCAATAGCTACCTCAACACCTGGCTATCTGTCGAGATCTTCAGCTGATTCTTATCGCAATCTCGATAGCTTCTCGATAGCTGGTCGATCGATCGAGAAAGTTTCTGTCCCCTCGACACCTTCTCGACACCTCCTCGATAGCTGCTATCTGTAGAGATTCATTAAACCTCGACACCTCCCGACACCTCTCGATCGATCGAGGTTACGGGAAATCAGAATTTTCAGCTTTTTGATTTTTGGGCCAGGCTTTTGTATTTGTGTAGGGTTTCTTTTCTCACAACCCTAGACCTATATAAGGCTTACTTTAAAGGCCGTCACATAAGAGAATAAGAGAATACATAGGAGAACATATTCAAAAGATTATTCTCTCTGAAAGAAGCTACTGCGTCTTTGCGCCTTAGGGTTTTGTAACCAAGTGCTTCTAGGTCTTCATTATTGATGAAGTGAAGAACTTTGCATCCAACATTCTTCTTCTAGTTGGTGTTCTGAAGTCGCGTACTGGGATCCGCGCAATTGGTTAGTCACGTATTGGGATTCGTGCATCAAAGGGTGGCGTTCATAAGTTGAAGAGTTCAGAGGTTCTGAAGCGGTAGAAGGTTTCTGCTGTGAGTTCATCTACGGGGATTGTAGAGTCTAGGGACAAAAGTTTTGTACTAGATCTAAAACTTTTCTTTACTATAGTGAATTGCTTTTCGGGAAGGTTTCCCCCCAGGTTTTTTACTGTGAAACTGGTTGGTTTCATTGGTTTTCCTGGGTCATCATATTTTGTCTTATTTACTTTTCCGCTGCATTCATTATTGACATGATATTGATGTTTGTTTGTTTTAACAAGTTTATTCATAATAAATCTAATTAACAACTTGGGTTTAAAACTTGTTAATTCTATCAACCGGGGTCTAAATTTCCCAACAATGGTTATGGTTATTTTTACAAGTTGTGAGATTCTATCGGTTTTGTGGATATCAGTTCTTTTGGCATTTGGGTCTCACTTACTAGAAACCTTGGAAGCTTTCTTGGAGAAATATGTGGTATGTATTTGACATGAATGACACTAGGGTGATGTGTGTGTGAAAGTCTTTTAATCGTTTTACTTACTCTTTTTTTAGGTTTTAGTAGCATTTGGATCATTTTAGCATTTTAGAGAGTGACATTTTAGAGAATGAGCAACGTTATTTAGAGGGTGAGCAATGTCATTTCACTTGCATATTTATAAGGCAAATTACAAAATACCCAATATGGTTTGGGGATATCAACATTTTGTCCACCAATTTTCAATTGTCCAATTTAATGACCTCTTAACATTTGGCACTAAATGAAACCATTAGGAATTTCATTGGACACATTTTGTAGTTCAAAGTGCCGCTGGTTGTAGAAACCCTCAGCATTGCTAATATAAAAAAACTCAAGCTCCCACATATTGCGGGAGCAATATTGTATGGCGTCTTCCGAAAATATGAAAAGGTATTAACCATTTTTCCTTTATATTTTTATAAGTTTTAGACTAGTATGTAGTATTATTGAATTTGCTTAGTAATTATTATATGTAATCGCATAAGTTTTTTTGTTACAGTTATTGTTTTTGATTTGTGAATGTTATTTATCTAAAACAATTTTCTTATTTTATTTCATTCAAGATAAAACAAAAATACTAATTATGGTCTGACATGGTACTTTTTAAATGCCGAATAAAATTTTTTTATTATTACTTTAATGGCCACGACGGTGTTTAGTGTGTTAATGGTGCACTTCGTTTGCCACATAAATTATTTTCATTTGTGAGATAACGGTAAGGACCAAAACTAGAACGCTTTTTGAAATGTATTTTCAAAAAATGTATTTTCGCCTTGGTTTTAATGTCAACATAAAAAATTAAAAATGTTATTGTTATGGTTATTGTTACAAATTGTGAGTTTCTACCAAACCCTTGGCATTCGAGACCCATTTACTCGAACCCTTGGAAGTTTTATTGGTGACATATGTGGTATGTGTTTGAAATGTGTGACACTAGGGTGATGTGTGTGTGAGTGAATATTTCACCTTTTTAACTTATTCATTTTTTAGGTTTTTGTAGTATTTGGGTCACTTTTGGCATTTTGGGGGTATTTTGTGTTAGAATAATGTGGTCCAACATGATATTTTATAATGTCTCCATTATCAATAATTTATTATTCAAAATTTCTTGTGAAATTTTTTCATATTTTTTTGATGTAAAATACTGGTATATTGATATATACCTACTTGATCTTGTCGACTAGGATTATGGATCATTTCATTATAGTTCTTGACTTGGCCATATCCATCATGATGTAGCCTATTTCTATAGGTACATTATTGGACCATGACGAAAAGGAGGTGTAAGTTTGCTCAAACTATGAAAGACAATAAGGGCTGATCTTTCAATGGTTAGTGCATAATAATCTTGGCAGTCCTTCCATAATGAGATTCATGCATGTTAAGCATTGACCTTAATAAATCTATCATGTCATTACTAGTAACTTGCCTCCTATAAGAGGTGTTTTTCATTGTAGTGATTCTGGATATGAGCGATAGATGAATCAATTTGTTAGTATGGAGTTACAAAAGTAATAACATGTTAATGAACTTCTTCATTAATGAATATAATTAATGAAGCTATTTATTAATGAATGTAATATATCTACTACATGAATTGTTATTACAATAGAAATGATTTTACGGCTGGTCATGTCCTTTTCGAATATTATAAATATTATCAAGGCAACACTTGCAAAGGGTGTGAGAAGGAGAAAAAAAAAATGCTCTTGTTAATCCTAACTTGCTGGGGAGAGCATCCAAATTTTTTGTGAGATCCTTGAATAATATAATTTATATTATGTAAATTTTTCATATCTTATTGTTGATTTTTATTACATATGTACGTGATATAATTATTAATTGATAGATGTATTACATTTTTTTCTCTTGAATTAACCCAATTACCCAACTGCACTAAATTCACCACAAAAATTTGGCTAAACCCAAATCTAGTCATCAACCCATGGAAAGAAAGATGGAAAATGTATTTTGTATCAAATGATATTACGCCATTCGTATCAAAATCCAATAAATGAGAGACATAAGTACAAAATAACTATTTACTACACATGTCTTTCAATTGTTAGTAAAGTAGTTATTTTTTGCTGACATGTCTCACACTTATTGAACTTTGATACTGCTAACATGATAACATTTTATACCGAATACCTTTTCAAAAAAGATGAGGGAGAAAAGGACAGAAGAAAGAAGATGGGAAAGATTTGACCAATAAGCAAGGGAAAAAGAAAATGAGAGAGAGATCCACACACCACAAACCCACAACATGATCAAATACAGCCACCAAATCACCAACGTCAACCCAAAAACTACTGCCACAACCTACTGCCAAAACTAAAGTAGTTGGATATGGTTTTTACCCAAACCTGACCCACCCGATTGTTTTTACTCATGATATGTCGGATAATGCCCGAAAGTTTCGGGTCAGTTCACCTTTGGGTTTGGCCATCCCTGCTAGGAGGATCAGAAGTGCTGATGTTAGTAAGTTGCCTAGGGTATTGAACGACCACATCCCATTTGAGGACGTGATATTAGTTGACTGTGCTGCTTGTGCTTGTTGCTTAGAACTCTTAAAGGACTTCTGGTTTTGAATCATCGGCAGGGATTTGAATCATCAGCAGCTGCTGCAGCTGCCACAACTTTTCACGGAGGTTTCTTTGATGACTATACCCACTTGCAGAAGATGCAGAGGAGGTGGTATTAGTTGTCTGGGCTGCTTGTGCTTATTGCATATTGCAGGACATCTGGGCTTGTGGCGTCAATTGTTTTAATGACGGCTGCAAATGACTACCTTGTACTGCCATCTGTCTTGAGGTAATAGTGCGAAATGTTTCATTAGATTCTGAACTAGTACTATCATCTGTCTCTGTCTCAGACTTGTAGGCTGGAAAGAGTAATGGGCTGGAAAGATTTTTTTTTCCATTAAGAGTTTGATTAGATTCTGAACTAGTATCAGACCTGGTAGGTGGGAAGTGTAATGGAATGGAAAGAGTTGTTTGTCCATTAGGTGGTTGAAATACTTGTGGAAATGAAGAGGCTATGGAAGGATTTGTAATTGTTATTTCATCATTTTCAGAACTGTCTGGAGACGTAGCAGGTGGGAATAATGACTCAATGGAATTGGAATACTGATTGAATCTTGGAGGTGTTTCCTTGGATTCTGAATTGTACAAGTTATGACCAGGATGGACCCAACATGGCCCTTTATTATGGTGAAGGATGGGTAGCGGCAATTGTACTGAGCATTGCCAGTCTTGGGGACAGCAATGCTGACAAGAGTGATGAGCTTGGTGCCTGCTCCTTGCTATCTCTCCTGAGAAAGGTATGTGGGAGGAATTAGACTGCTGGAGCTGGCTGCTTTCCTGCATGCTCCTTCTGGGAAACCTAGGATAAATTAAGTCGTGACATACTTCCATGGCTGCCTCGTGATCATAGTACGATGGAATATACTTTTCCTTCCAAGTGGAAACCCTTCCATTAGCCATTCCACTTGGATAGCATCTTTTGCTAAGTTCATCCTGCAATTCAGAAGGCATTCTCAACAATTTCATCATGTCTTGTTCAAGGTTCTCAGACTTGCCAGATGAATGAAAGCTTGTATTGTGGTCAAACTGATTATGCACTTCATGTGAAGGGCCACCACTCTCATAGCCAGATAAGGAACCCCTTTGATAGAAAGGCACCCTCGATGGATGGCTATCTCTCTCACGTCTCCTCCAATTTCTGACTGGGCGGCCATCAATTGTGGGTTCCAGTAATTCATAATGATCCCACTTGCTTCTATTGGCTAAATGCTTCTTAGCCGATGAATGAATTTCCCCTTCATGTTCAATATAAGAACTACAATTCATCATTCCGTTCACCTGAAATTTGTCCTTTTTGTGCCTTTCTTCAGAAGGAACAAAGTCTGAAACCTTATAAGCACTTCCAGATGAAGGTATATATAGTTCAGGAAGGTGGTCATCCACCCCATCTTAAGAAGAGACACTGCCCTCATATGCATAATAACTTCTGGTTGGGGATTTAGACAAATCTCTCAGCCCACCACTGAGCTCAGAGCTAGGGTTGACAAACTCTGCGGCTTCAAATGTATCTGATGAAATGCTTTCCCTTGCTGGCGTATGATTAGTAGCAATTGAAATACTTCCATTTGTAGCCACTAAAGTATCAGTGTTCAAGCTTCTGAAATTAGAATCACCCTCTTTGATATCTATCTGTGACTTTGCACCCGCCAACAGCAAGCCCTCGTCATTTGCCTCTACTTCTGAATTTGCTTGTGCTATTGGCGATGGCTCTTCATTCCCCTGAGAAGCAAGCTCAGTTGACAAACAAACTTCATTGCAAACCCCAAGCTGTTCAACATTGCAGTCACATGATTCAATTTTATCAATGTCACCGCTTTGGTAGTTATGGGATAAGTTTACACCCCGAAGTTGCTCACCATAACAATCCTCAGACTGGCTTTGATTCCTCTCATCATTTTGATCTTCATTTGATAAATTTATACCTCCAAGCCGCTCGCTGATGCAATCCCCCGATTGTTTTTGATCCCTCTCATTGTTTTGGTCCAAGGAACATTCTCCCAAGGAAGTAAGAATTTCTTTGTTAGAGCTGTTGGATTCTTTATCTTCAACAACAAGATCCACTGCATTTGTCTGTGCAGCATCTGTTTCATGTAAGCCAGAATCTATGCTTTTTGGATCACTTTTTCGATTTTTTGCTGCATGCGGGAAGAGGATTGGAAGAAATTAATACACAACTCTAAACGCATCAAGATATCTAAGCAAAAAATTTTAAAATCCATATAAAATGTTAAACGGATAAGTAATAATTGTCATCAAAAGCCAACAATAGTGGCAAAGGGTCCAGTGGTCCACTACTTTTATCTTTTATATTAAAAATGTCTGTTAACTTATTTTAATTTGAGAAAATAAATAAAATTCGTACAACCTAAAAAGGACTTAAACGTAAATTAAAATTCGCACCGACTTCCTGATACAGCTGTGAACACATTTACCAACACCAATCATTGGTCACCGAATTTACCAAAAACACCACCAAACATTTTCAGGTTAACCAACTCAAATACCGTTTCGCCGGCATTGACCGTTAACCAAAAATTTATTTAGTTAATTTATTATTTTATTTTAAAAAAAAAACAGAGAGAGAGAGAGAGAGAGTTTCAGAGACTTCTTGGTGTCCCCATGGGTCAGTCAAAAATTCCCTCCTCTCAAATCTTTTTTTTCTCTCTCTCTCTCCGCTTTCCCTCTTTGACTGAGTCACACAAACCCACCCGCCACGAGTCACGACTCTCATTTCTCTCTGTTCTTCGTTGTTGTTGTTGCTGCTTTTAGGAGAGAGAAAATAAACAAAAAATGCGAAGAAAATTTCAATTTTTTTGAAAAAGAAAATATTTATTTGAGAAAATAAATAAAAAAATTTGCACGACATTGAGATAGTGGAGGGTTAAAACTTACGGCCGCCAGTTCTAGAAATTTCCCAATGTAATAAAACTAAATTTCTGATTTCTAATCCATACATCTGTTTCATGAATCATGACAATTATAAAACCAATCTTCATTCTTAGAGTTTATCAAAATTGATCTTACATTTCATAGATTATTACCTCGGACAATTGCGCCACATCCGCCACACTGATATACAAAAAAGTCTACCGACTCTATCAGAACTTGCTCACATCTGGGGCATCGAACTAATCGACCTTTAGTAGTCACTCTGCTCGTCATCTTCCCCCAATTATGAAGTCTTGATGAACCTAAGACTTCATAATTGACAGAAAAATTTTAAAATCCATATAAAATGTAAGCCGTGACTTCAAACTTATGGATAAGTAATAATTGTCATCAAAAGTCAGCACTAGTGGTAAAGGGTCCAGTGGTCCACTATTTTTAATGTCTGTTAACTTATTTTCATTTGAGAAAATAAATTAAAAAAATTTGCACGCCATTGGGATAGTGGAGGGTTACAACTTACGGCCACCAGTTCTAGAAATTTCCCAATGTAATAAAACTAAATTTCTGATTTCTAATCCATACATCTGTTTCATGAATCATGACAATTATAAAACCAATCTAGTTTATCGAAATTGATCTCACGTTTCATAGATTATTACCTTGGAGTAATGTGTCACATCCGCCACATTGATAAAAAGGAAAGTCTGCCAACTCTGGCAGAACTCGCCGACATCTGGGGCATTGAACTAATCGAACTTTAGTCACTCCGATCGTCATCTTCCAACACCCCTCTTTGACAGAAAAATTAAATATCAAAGACCAGATTCATCCATGAGCAATGTTTTTTAACTAAAAAATAGTTGCCTCTCAAACTGCCTACAATAAGATAGAACAAATATATATAGGAAATGAGTTAGGAGTATAAAAGACAGATTTTGTAATTGCGAATAGAGAGATGATGGAAAAGCAAAGAAAATTCAAAAAATGACTTAATAACAGCATAAGCTATGTCTAAAGGAGTGGTTGTCTCTGTTAGAAATATATATTAGACATATTAGCCTAATGTAATTGACCTAAGCCCAGTCCTGCTTGTACTAGTAGTCTAGAGTTTAGCTGCCTATATATACTCATGTTAGAGTTCATTGTAACACATATTATTGTATTACACTCTTATACAATAAAGATATAGCCCTTAAGGGATTCCTCCGTGGATATAGACCGACAAGGCTGAACCACGTAACCCTCGTGTTCTCAGTGTTCCTATTCTATGTTTTTCCCTTCTGCATTCACTCCAGCATACACAACATAGGCTGCGTTTGTTTTGGGTGAAAACTACTTCCGGAAATGCTTTTCTGTAAATATGGGTGTTTGGTTGCGCATGGAAAATAGCATTTCTGGAAATTCGTTTCAGTTGACCGTGAGTCAAGGGTGAAATGCTTTTCCATTTTTATTTTCACTTCAAATCACATTTTCCGGAAAACACAGAGAGAGAGCACGAAGAGAGAGAGAGAGAGAGAGAGAGAGCACGAGCCGTGAGCTCGATCCGCCGATCCAAGCCCGGAGCAACCGCTAGCGACCTTCGACCCACGAACCGACGAACCCAGACCCATCGCCACGAATCGCACGATCTCTACCCATCGCCTTTGAACGAACGAACCCAGACCCATCGCCACAAACCGCATGATCTCGACCCATCGCCTTCGAACCGACAAACCCAGACCCAGACCCATCGCCACGAACTCTCTCTTCCTTGCTCTCTCTTCCTCGATCTCTCAATTTTGTTTTTTTAAAGTTTGATTTTTGTTGTTGTTGTGGTGGTGTGGTGGTGATGTTTTGATGGTTGTGACTTTTGATTGCTGGAATTTGCTGCCGGAATTTGTTGCTGAATTGGCTGTGATTTTGAAATTTTTTGTAATAAAATTTGTTTGGATGCTGAGAAAATAGCTGAAAAAATGTGAAAAAATTGTAGGAAAATAGCATTTTCAGAATAGAACCAAACACATGAAAATATTTTCTACAACAATTTTTATAATACAACCAAACACTTGAAAATATTTTCCTTTCCTGAAAATAGCATCCCCGGACAATAGACTATTTTTCGGAAATTATTTTATGCGAACCAAACGGACCCATAGTATCACACATTGCGTTTGCTAATAATATAACAATACATTTAACATGGTATCAGAGCCAAACTTCATTCTTGTCATCAAACAAACATCTCTAGCAAGTAAAGAAGATTCTCACATGCACACCACCATCAGAAGTCACACATGCTTCTCTGCTAGATCTAGACTCTATAGCACCCCGCAGCCACCGTGGCTCAGTGCTGTGTCCAAGATCTACAAACTCAAGCAAAGCCATGACTCAACTTCTTAAATTTGTGCAAATCCAAACTTTGCCTGATGAAACCAACACCACAGACGTGCCCCACGACCTCCCGCGACAAAAACCCAGAAAGTCGGCCCCCAACAACATCCCCACGCGCCACCATGCCCCGCTAACAGCTTCGGAAACTCCCCACGCGCCACCAAAAATCTCAAGAACCAGATTAGATCATAGCCACACACGCCGCCATGTCAGCCTTATTGCTCGGCGATCTGCAAAACCCAGGAAGTCCGGCCGTCTATTGCGTTAACACACGCCAACCCGCGCCTCCTGTGTTTCCGGATCCGCCCACGCGCTGCCAAGATCTCCTTATGTGTAGCTCATCCATAGGCCACACGCGCTGTCCTATCGGCCATGTCGACCACTGATCAGCCTACGGAAGAAATTTGGCTTTCAACCGCGCATGCACGCGGCTCCACACGTCGCTTGGGTAACTGGCTTCTCCTCCACGCGCCGGTGGACCTCCCACGCGCTGAAATATGTGATGACGGCATCCATGACGTCAGCAATAGGCCTCGTCAGCACCACGTCATCAGCCACGCAACTCGCCACATCAGCAATGTTGCCTTGTCAGCATCACGTCACCTAGTTGACGTTGACTCAGACCGACCTGACTCGGACCACCCGGATCTGACCCGTGAGCACTGACCGTTGACTTTGACCAGATCTGTTGACTTTGGTTGACTTTTGTCTTTTGCGTTGACTTTTGACTAAAAGTTAAAATTTTCGAAATGACCTATCTTGCTCAGTTTTTCGCATATATTCCAATTTTGGACTCCGTTTCTTCATTTGAAGCTCCAAAATTAGTCAATTGGCATATTCTTCATTGTGGTTTCTTCAAAAGCATTTTTCAAGGCATCTCCAAGTGCTCTTCTTATGCTTATCCAACCTCAAGCCTTCATCAAGCTTCCACCTTGAGTTTGAGGGAAGGTGTTAGAGATATATATTAGACATATTAGCCCAATGTAATAGACCCAAGCACAGTCCTGCTTGTACTAGTAGTCTAGGGTTTAGTTGCCTATATATACTCATGTTAGGGTTCATTGTAACACAAGTTATTGTACTACACTCTTATACAATAAAGATGTAGCCCTTAAGGGATTCCTCCGTGGATGTAGGCCGACAAGGCTGAACCATGTAACCCTCGTGTTCTCAGTGTTCCTATTCTATACTTTTCCCTTCCGCATTCACTCCAGCATACACAACATAGTATTAAACATTGCGTTTGCTAATAATATAACAATACATTTAACAGTCTCCAATTAAGCATCACAACAATGATCAAAAGAGTATTTAAATTTTGTTGTGCGGATAGGGGTTGAAGAGCTGTGTGGATAAAAGAGTAAGATAATTAAGTAATCAAAGAAGCTAAAGTTTAAGATTGAATGCAAGTTGGAGCACATACACAACTGGTGATTGTCAGTCATTTTGCATTGTTAGGAAAAAATTTCAAAGAATAAAAGATTATGGAAATAATCACTTCAATGCAAATTGATTTAGGAATCAGCATACCTAATGTCTTTTGTTTGATTGAAGAAAAAATTGCAACAACTTCTACAACCAAAGTAACAATAAAAATTGCAATTATATAGTATTCAGTCACTAAAATTTTATTTTCTTTAACTCAAAATTCTTTGAAACTTACTTGGATCAACTTGGTGCTTCTCCATAATACCAATATTGGACATAAGATTCTGGGAGCTTGACATAACTGAATTGGGGGAGAGAGAGAGAGTTGCATATCAAAATGGTTTTGTTATTCAAAATTTATAGGAAAATTTTGGTAGTTTTAGGAAGCAATTCAGCGGAAGATACGCGTGAAGGTACTTTACTCTTACATTTTTCAAGAAGAAATAATTAAAAAGAAAGAAGAGGAGTTCGTGGAAGATTCCACTGGTCATGGACGGAGCCATTCATTGACCGGGGGAAATGGTCCCCTATTTTTTTTATTTAATATAATTATATAACTATATATTTAGGTATTAATTTTAGCAATTTTGTTCAATAAAATTACATTTTGTCTCTCTTATTGGTCATTATAAGAGAAATGTTACAGTTACGAACTTTTTTACAACATTTTTATGGACTATTGAGGTAGCAAATTCTTACTGGTTTGCATCTGGATCCACCACTTACATAACTTTTTTACTTGCTAATAACCACTAATCACAACAAAAATTTGTAATAAAATATAAGTCTATAGATCATATGGAAAATAGTATCCAATTGATACAGAATTTTACATGTGTATTATGAATGTAAAGAACATACAATTTAACAGTTAGATTTTCAAAATATGTAATAACATTTATTTTATTGAATAATATTGTAGTATTAAATTACAACTAATTTTATAGCTAAATTTTGTTTGAGTGAAAATTTATGTAAAAAAGACTTATTTTTATTTTAGAAACATGTTAGAAAGACTTAATTGTGATAAAGTGTGACACCCAATTGGAGGATTGTATTGCGGAAACTTCATGCAAGGCTGCAAGGGGGACCTCTACTTTTATTGACTACTGCCGACGCTGAATAGTTAGTCTAGTGACACTTTATTGCTGCACCATTGATCCGGGCCATTGACATTATATGTCTCTTTAGGTACCTATTGGGACCCAATATAGGTATTGCATTGCATAGGGGTGCTACTGCATCAAATAGTTGAGGGAAAAAATTGAAATTTTAAATTATTTTCTTAGCAATCTGTTTACCTTATTTATTTATCATTATTATTTTATCTTCATTAATTAGATGCAATCCCATCTTTTCTTCATTAAAATTTTTGTTTTACATCTCAAGTCTTTAAAATTTTAGTACAACAGACGGCTTGAATCCGCGTCTTCCTAAGGCTCAATTGCTGTAAAAACGTGTGGGACACCCTCGTTGGAACATTGCATTACGAAAACTTCATGGAGGAGGGATTAAGAAGTATGAACACGTGCACTGGTATAGGAATGACATGAAAAATATATATTCACAGGCCTTGCTTAATCATTGATAATAAAAAATATACAACCTGATCTCCAACTATAGGTACCATCGTTGTCTATTATACATTAATTTATATGTGTTCTTTGATGCAAATATATATATATATATATATATTTTATGATTTTATTTACAACACTAAAATACTTTTAATGAATGGTGTTTGTTGTTGATCTAATTTGGAAAAAAATCATATTATAATATGTTGTAGTTTGTGTTGTTGTCAGGTTTTAGCTTATTTGGAAAACTACATGATATTTTGAACAAGTTGATGAAGAATAATTAGTTCAGTTGAAGACAATGATTTTTGTGCAATTTCCTTTTACTATTTAAAAATATTTGTTTAACAAATTAGTAATAAATTGTTATGTATTTTTTATATGATGTTTTTAGATGCTTGAGTGATTGTTTTAAGTGTTTATGAGTATTTTATGTTATTGGGCATTTTTTGCTTCAAGGCCAAGAGCTAGACCAATTGGAGCTTAGGCAATTTTTGCTCTTGTCCTACATTGGAAAGAAAGCCTCCCTCTTCATAACCAAACTAGTGGTACTCTATCACCATTGGTCATCCCTTATATGGCATGAAGAGAGAGACTTTCATTCCAATGTGGGACAAGAGCAAAAATTGCCTAGGCTCCAATTGGTCTAGCCCTTGGCCTTGAAGCAAAAAATGCCCCCACAGAGACTATTCTAAAAATATTATCATGTGCAATGCAGGGGTTCTGCTACTAGTATTATAAAAATTGGTAAAACACTAAAACTCTGCTATGTAAGGCTCAGTCATTAGGTGATGCATATAGTTTTGTAGTTTCTATATACTTAAATTGCTTCTTGTTTGTATAACGATGTTAAATGCTAAGAATGCTTCTATTCCATTGTTGGTAGGTCATGCCTTTAAAAAAACTATCACGCGCAATGCATAGGGTCCATGACTAGTATTATAAGAGAATTCGTAAAACACTAAAACTCTACTATGTAGAGCTCAGTCATTAATGCGTATCAGAGCCATGGATGGTAGATGTATGAGTTTTATTTCTTTGCAATTAAGACGTTACTAGGAACTCATATTACTGTATAGCCACTACTTGCTCCTTGATAGCGTTGGTCAGCCTCACACTCGTTGGCAAACCATAGTTTCGCGTTGGTCAGCCCGTTTTGTTAGCCGACGGACAGGCGTTGTTTGGGTGGTCCCGCAATGGAGTTTCCCGAGGAGGTGGTCCCGATAGCAAGGATACCAGTGGTTAGTAATAGTTCCGCCAGTAATAATTAATTGCTTGGAAGTAGAATGAATATATTTAGTCGCTCATCATCTGTTGCTAAGACACACTTAGGTCAAGCACACACTAATTCGAACATGGAAAATGATAAGATAGTCAATTCAGAGGAATATAGCATTCAAGATATAGATAGAAATTTGTTAGAATGGAATAAATGGAATATACCAACAGAAAGAATTGATAAAATCTACAGACAGACTTCTTTCTCTAAATTATCCTTTTTGACAGATTACACTATAAAAACTGAGGAAAAAACTTACTCTTTATTCAATGAATATGAAACAATTCAGTTATTTTCAACAGACTCAATTGACAGACATAAAGAAAAATATGGATTTTTACATGTTGGTTTAGTACAGGTAGCTATAAAACCATTAACAAGAGAAGCTTTAAACACAAGTATTTTACTTTGTTTAAGAGATGATAGACACTTAAGATTTGATGATTCACTCCTAGGAATGATGGAAACAAGTTTACATAAGGGACCAGTATATTTTAATTGTTATCCTAATTTTTCTTTAAGCTTAACTGACAGAAACATTATGGATGCTTTAACTTTGAATATAAAGACAAACGGTTATTATATGAAAGAAGGCTCAGAACCTTTAGCTATTGTTTATAGGATTTATTATAAACTCATGAAAACCACTTTAAATCCTGAATCTATGGTTGAACCCTCTCCCAAAGGTCATACTCTCCTTCTCCAAGCCTCAACATCAAATAGCAGACTTCGTGTACCCCAACAGTTACAATGGAAAGATATAACCCTTCCTGAAAGATGGCAACTAGAGGCCATTGCACCCACACCAAAGATAGAAAACACTGAACCAGATTTTATAGCACAAAAGACAGATGGTACAGTTATCATTTCCTTCAATAGTAATGATAGACACACTGACAGCCTTATAAGACCCAGAAGTTCTACAGGCAGAAAGACTCCTATGATGTTTACCCCTAGAAGCTCCTTTTCCTCTAGAACACCTTTCTCTGATTCTAGGCCTTTACCTCCCCAGAATCTTCCCCCAGTTATACACCTTCCACCTATAAACACCAATAGAACCCCAGTAAGGACTGGACCAGCCTATTATCCAACAGAAACCACAGAACCAACTCCCAATGTTCACCAAGCCCTTTATGAGCCCCAGCCTCAACCGGATTCTCCTACCCATACAGATATATTAGGATTTACAGATGATAGAGATGACAGACAAATTAATGTCTTGGCTAAGGAATTTGTTTTAGATAAAGAATTATTAAAATATGACTACCTAAAACCTGAAAATAGTGACAGAAAAACCCAATTTTTTAAAGAATATAATGAACAAGAAAGAAATAATTTAAAAGCTAAATATTATGAAATGGTAACAGACTTACAGACACATTTTAGTTTCTTTGACTTTTTGGACTATTATAACAAAAAGATAGGTGTTATAGAAAAAACTTTGTCATGGACGAAGACAAAAAACCATGAGAAAGTTTATCAAACCTACCCACCCTTTGAATCAATCATACTAAACCAAAACAGTGGAGTCCAAGTGTTGGCTACTCCAATCAAAAGACCTAGTCTAAGTGATGACAATAAGAACCTAGATAGTATAATTCAACAGAATAACTATACTAATACTTATCTAAAAACAATTGGTCAAAAGCTACAAGATATAGAAGACAGAATAACACCCCCCTCCACTTCCATAAAGAAAGAAAATGCGTCCAATACTCCTTTATTTATCCCTCATGAGATACCTTCTCACCTTAGAGCACCTTTAAAGAAGCCCAAGACAGAAAGAACTGATAATCTGCTTAATGAAATAAATAAAAAGCTAGACTTAATGAAACTAGAATCATTAAAGGACATGGAGCCATTAAAAAATAAGAATATTATAACGTTAGGACGAACTGACTCTTCAGAGGATGAAGAATCAGAAGATAGTCAATTGACAAATTTGACAGACTTATCAGATGTAGATAATTTAGAATCACAATTTACAGATAAATTACAAATTAATAAATTAACTTTAGCATCTTCATCGCAAGATCGTAAAAAAGGAAGAATTGAAGATATATACCCCAGAAAGAATTGGTATCCTAAACCCACTCCTCCTGATTTACAATTTGAAGAAAGACATACTTATGTCAATTCATCTTACTCACCAGATTTAATTTATGAATGGAATATTGATGGAATGTCAGAATATGAGATAATAAACCTTTTACATGAAATGACTTTACTCACTAATGTTTATAAAAATCATGGAAAACAGGATCACCAGATAGCTCATTTAATTGTCACTGGTTTTACTGGCCAATTGAAAGGCTGGTGGGATCATTATTTAAATAATGATGACAGAAATGAAATATTATCAGCAGTTAAAAGAGAAACAGATGGAAACGTTATAATGACAGATAGACAGCCTTCACAGGATGCAGTTAATACTTTAATTTTCACCATAACTAAACATTTTGTTGGAGATCCTAATCAATATAAAGAAAGAGCTTCAGATGTTTTGATTAATTTAAGATGTCCACAACTTTCAGATTTCAGATGGTATAAAGATGTTTTCATTTCAAAAGTTTTAAGTAGGAATGATTGTCAACAATCCTATTGGAAAGAAAAATTTATTGCTGGCTTGCCTTATTTCTTTGCTCAAAAAGTTAGACTTGATATAGCCACTAATGAAGGAACTATAGATTATCCTAGCTTAACTTATGGAGACATAATATCTTCAATTAATAAAACAGGTCTATGGTTATGTAATGATTTAAGACTAAAAAATCAAATAGAAAAAGAAAAAAGATTTGCTAAAAAAGAATTAGGAACCTTTTGTGAGCAATATGGCTTTGAACCATTGATTGCTCCATCTAGGAAAAGAACAAAAGAAAAGAAAGATACGGATAGATACAAGAACAATAATAGAAGATATCATAAAGGTAGAACTAAAGAAAAGAAAGAAGAGTCCAAAAGAAAGAAAAGTGACAGATATAGAGATATTACTTGCTTCAAATGTGGGAAAAAAGGACACACTAGTAGATACTATAAATTTCAAAGAAAGATAAATAAACTCGACCTATCAGGAAATATAAAAGATAAATTAATTAGTATATTAGAACAGACTGATAGCGAGCAAACAGATAATGAAATTCACCAGATAGATAATTGTGGTATTACCTCGACATCGACAGACACTTCTTCAGATAATGAGAAAATTAAATTATGTAATTGCAATAATCCTGATAACTGTTATTGTAAAAGAAAATTAAAAATGAGTGTTTTAACTAAACAAGAAGATATAATAATAGACTTAATAGATAAACTTTCGGATTCACAGACTAGGAAGGATTATCTATCTAAATTAAAAGAATCCCTAACTCAAATCGACAAATCTGAAATAGATTTGAAAGATTATAAGTCAACTTATAATTTTTCAGAAATTACGGACAGGTTTAAATTCAATAAACCTACAACTGTGACAGATTTACAAATAGAAATTAACAACTTAAAAAATGAACTGAAGGAATTAAAATCAGAAAATTTCATCTTAAAAGGTATGGTTGACCAGATAGCTGCACAAGTAATTAGTATAAAAGATAAAATTAAATTTTATAATAAACCTGTGATAGATCCCTCTCCTTTTGACAGACATAAGGGTGAAAGTTCTCAGAAAAATGATTATGAAGATGAATTTTTAAATATAATTGACAGAATGATATTTCAGAAATGGTACACTGAAATAACCTTGGTTGTTGATAAAGAATTCTCATTGACAGTTATTGCTCTTGTTGATTCAGGTGCTGATATGAATTGTATACAAGAAGGATTAATACCTTCTAAATATTATGAATCAACAACAGACAGATTAACTCAGGCCAATGGTGATAGACTTAAAATAAGTAATAAATTAACTAAGGTATACATACAGAATAATGGTATCAATCTCAGAACACCTTTCTTCTTGACAGATAAGTTGTCCTCTAAAGTTATACTAGGAAATCCTTTTTTGGCTTTACTTTACCCTTTTTTCACGACAGATAATGGAATATATACTAATATTTTAGAAACAAAAGTATTTTTTAAGTTCCTCTTACCACCAATCCCCAAGGATATATACTTATTGAAAGAAATTTCCATCTCAAAAGACACAAGTATTAATAAAATTGCACCAGTAATAGATGATGAGAGTCCTACAAATTCAATGATAGATGAAACTATGCTACCCAGTAGTAGTAGTATCTGAGTATATATATATATATATATAAACATATATATAAAAGGGAGTTTTGAAAGTCTTCCACCCCTTGTTGACTAATCTTCTTTTCACTTTTGTATCTAGCTTCCTATTTCACTTTTGTATTTAGTCTCTTACGTACCCTTCCCCCCCTTGTCTTTACCAATATTTGCCTTGTACTATATGATCATGTATCTAGCTTACTACTTCTTAGCTTCCTACTTTTGTATCTAGTCTCTTACGTACCCCCCCCCCCCCCCTTTTTTCACATCTCCTTTGTCTTTATCATATTTGCCTTGTACCATATGATCATGACTTTTACTCTCACATAATACTTCCTTACAAGATATTGTTGCACTGACTTTAATTAGTTAATTTTAAAATTAACGGTCAATTGCCTGGCAAGCAAGAGCCATTCTAAGGCTAAATTCACAGACCATATTTTGCCAAAATAGAAATCTTTAAACAGGTTTCAGTCAAAGCATGAAGGCATCTTAATAGAGATAATATCCCTTCAGAATACATGAAAGTGTATTCAAGTTGTGATCAGAAAAGCTATGCCATTATCAGACAAAATAATAGACAACTACAGACAGCTCATTTGAGCCAGATCAATATCCACACGTAAGAATGATTTCCAAATAAATCCAGTTCCGGATAGTACTAAAGATAGATACAAACAGATGTCGGAAAGATAGATACAGACAGACGTCCCCACTACTGTTTATTAGCATGCGAAAAGATATATCAGAGTTCAGACAAAGACAGCATCAGAGTTTAGACAAAGACAGCATCAGAGTCCAGACAAAGATAGCACATATTTTAAATTCACTGGCACGCGCTTACTGATAGACAGATTACTACTGTTCAAGATTTACTTTTACTGTTCAAGATAAGATAAGCTCAGACAGACTACTATTCAAGATTTACTTTTATTGTTCAAGATCCTGCCGACAGATTAACTTGAGTTCACTTTATTTAACTCAGGTTACTTTTAAAGTTTTACCACGGTTCACTTCATCTATAAAGAGACAGACTCCGAAGATAGAAGACAGGTCCAGAATGAAGAACCAAATTTCCAGAGAAAGTTTTAGAAAGCCCTTGTAATAGCCTTCCCTCTCTCACCGAAAGACTTTTGTAATCTCTCCTTTAATAGTCTTGTACCCTTTCTCCTCAGACAGTGTACTTTGTAATCTTGTAATCCTTCAGACAGTGTTTATTTTCAAAGCTTGTATCAAAGACAGTTTGTTTTCAAGTTTAATCAAGGAAAGAAGTATTTTCAAGTAAGATTTTATCAGTTTCAGTTTTCATATTCCATACTCTGTTTTAACTTATTTTGAATATATCTGTTTTGCTATTTTCTTCTTTATCATCTATTTTATCATTGTTTATGCTTCTATATTACTGCTGTGCTCTCTCCTGGGTAGTATTAACTACCCAGGAGAGAGCACAGCAGTAATATAGAAGCATAAACAATGATAAAATAGATGATAAAGAAGAAAATAGCAAAACAGATATATTCAAAATAAGTTAAAACAGAGTATGGAATATGAAAACTGAAACTGATAAAATCTTACTTGAAAATACTTCTTTCCTTGATTAAACTTGAAAACAAACTGTCTTTGATACAAGCTTTGAAAATAAACACTGTCTGAAGGATTACAAGATTACAAAGTACACTGTCTGAGGAGAAAGGGTACAAGACTATTAAAGGAGAGATTACAAAAGTCTTTCGGTGAGAGAGGGAAGGCTATTACAAGGGCTTTCTAAAACTTTCTCTGGAAATTTGGTTCTTCATTCTGGACCTGTCTTCTATCTTCGGAGTCTGTCTCTTTATAGATGAAGTGAACCGTGGTAAAACTTTAAAAGTAACCTGAGTTAAATAAAGTGAACTCAAGTTAATCTGTCGGCAGGATCTTGAACAATAAAAGTAAATCTTGAATAGTAGTCTGTCTGAGCTTATCTTATCTTGAACAGTAAAAGTAAATCTTGAACAGTAGTAATCTGTCTATCAGTAAGCGCGTGCCAGTGAATTTAAAATATGTGCTATCTTTGTCTGGACTCTGATGCTGTCTTTGTCTAAACTCTGATGCTGTCTTTGTCTGAACTCTGATATATCTTTTCGCATGCTAATAAACAGTAGTGGGGACGTCTGTCTGTATCTATCTTTCCGACATCTGTTTGTATCTATCTTTAGTACTATCCGGAACTGGATTTATTTGGAAATCATTCTTACGTGTGGATATTGATCTGGCTCAAATGAGCTGTCTGTAGTTGTCTATTATTTTGTCTGATAATGGCATAGCTTTTCTGATCACAACTTGAATACACTTTCATGTATTCTGAAGGGATATTATCTCTATTAAGATGCCTTCATGCTTTGACTGAAACCTGTTTAAAGATTTCTATTTTGGCAAAATATGGTCTGTGAATTTAGCCTTAGAATGGCTCTTGCTTGCCAGGCAATTGACCGTTAATTTTAAAATTAACTAATTAAAGTCAGTGCAACAATATCTTGTAAGGAAGTATTATGTGAGAGTAAAAGTCATGATCATATGGTACAAGGCAAATATGATAAAGACAAAGGAGATGTGAAAAAAGGGGGGGGGGGGGGGTACGTAAGAGACTAGATACAAAAGTAGGAAGCTAAGAAGTAGTAAGCTAGATACATGATCATATAGTACAAGGCAAATATTGGTAAAGACAAGGGGGGGAAGGGTACGTAAGAGACTAAATACAAAAGTGAAATAGGAAGCTAGATACAAAAGTGAAAAGAAGATTAGTCAACAAGGGGTGGAAGACTTTCAAAACTCCCTTTTATATATATGTTTATATATATATATATATATATACTCAGATACTACTACTACTGGGTAGCATAGTTTCATCTATCATTGAATTTGTAGGACTCTCATCATCTATTACTGGTGCAATTTTATTAATACTTGTGTCTTTTGAGATGGAAATTTCTTTCAATAAGTATATATCCTTGGGGATTGGTGGTAAGAGGAACTTAAAAAATACTTTTGTTTCTAAAATATTAGTATATATTCCATTATCTGTCGTGAAAAAAGGGTAAAGTAAAGCCAAAAAAGGATTTCCTAGTATAACTTTAGAGGACAACTTATCTGTCAAGAAGAAAGGTGTTCTGAGATTGATACCATTATTCTGTATGTATACCTTAGTTAATTTATTACTTATTTTAAGTCTATCACCATTGGCCTGAGTTAATCTGTCTGTTGTTGATTCATAATATTTAGAAGGTATTAATCCTTCTTGTATACAATTCATATCAGCACCTGAATCAACAAGAGCAATAACTGTCAATGAGAATTCTTTATCAACAACCAAGGTTATTTCAGTGTACCATTTCTGAAATATCATTCTGTCAATTATATTTAAAAATTCATCTTCATAATCATTTTTCTGAGAACTTTCACCCTTATGTCTGTCAAAAGGAGAGGGATCTATCAAAGGTTTATTATAAAATTTAATTTTATCTTTTATACTAATTACTTGTGCAGCTATCTGGTCAACCATACCTTTTAAGATGAAATTTTCTGATTTTAATTCCTTCAGTTCATTTTTTAAGTTGTTAATTTCTATTTGTAAATCTGTCACAGTTGTAGGTTTATTGAATTTAAACCTGTCCGTAATTTCTGAAAAATTATAAGTTGACTTATAATCTTTCAAATCTATTTCAGATTTGTCGATTTGAGTTAGGGATTCTTTTAATTTAGATAGATAATCCTTCCTAGTCTGTGAATCCGAAAGTTTATCTATTAAGTCTATTATTATATCTTCTTGTTTAGTTAAAACACTCATTTTTAATTTTCTTTTACAATAACAGTTATCAGGATTATTGCAATTACATAATTTAATTTTCTCATTATCTGAAGAAGTGTCTGTCGATGTCGAGGTAATACCACAATTATCTATCTGGTGAATTTCGTTATCTGTCTGCTTGCTATCAGTCTGTTCTAATATACTAATTAATTTATCTTTTATATTTCCTGATAGGTCGAGTTTATTTATCTTTCTTTGAAATTTACAGTATCTACTAGTGTGTCCTTTTTTCCCACATTTGAAGCAAGTAATATCTCTATATCTGTCACTTTTCTTTCTTTTGGACTCTTCTTTCTTTTCTTTAGTTCTACCTTTATGATATCTTCTATTATTGTTCTTGTATCTATCCGTATCTTTCTTTTCTTTTGTTCTTTTCCTAGATGGAGCAATCAATGGTTCAAAGCCATATTGCTCACAAAAGGTTCCTAATTCTTTTTTAGCAAATCTTTTTTCTTTTTCTATTTGATTTTTTAGTCTTAAATCATTACATAACCATAGACCTGTTTTATTAATTGAAGATATTATGTCTCCATAAGTTAAGCTAGGATAGTCTATAGTTCCTTCATTAGTGGCTATATCAAGTCTAACTTTTTGAGCAAAGAAATAAGGCAAGCCAGCAATAAATTTTTCTTTCCAATAGGATTGTTGACAATCATTCCTACTTAAAACTTTTGAAATGAAAACATCTTTATACCATCTGAAATCTGAAAGTTGTGGACATCTTAAATTAATCAAAACATCTGAAGCTCTTTCTTTATATTGATTAGGATCTCCAACAAAATGTTTAGTTATGGTGAAAATTAAAGTATTAACTGCATCCTGTGAAGGCTGTCTATCTGTCATTATAACGCTTCCATCTGTTTCTCTTTTAACTGCTGATAATATTTCATTTCTGTCATCATTATTTAAATAATGATCCCACCAGCCTTTCAATTGGCCAGTAAAACCAGTGACAATTAAATGAGCTATCTGGTGATCCTGTTTTCCATGATTTTTATAAACATTAGTGAGTAAAGTCATTTCATGTAAAAGGTTTATTATCTCATATTCTGACATTCCATCAATATTCCATTCATAAATTAAATCTGGTGAGTAAGATGAATTGACATAATTATGTCTTTCTTCAAATTGTAAATCAGGAGGAGTGGGTTTAGGATACCAATTCTTTCTGGGGTATATATCTTCAATTCTTCCTTTTTTACGATCTTGCGATGAAGATGCTAAAGTTAATTTATTAATTTGTAATTTATCTGTAAATTGTGATTCTAAATTATCTACATCTGATAAGTCTGTCAAATTTGTCAATTGACTATCTTCTGATTCTTCATCCTCTGAAGAGTCAGTTCGTCCTAACGTTATAATATTCTTATTTTTTAATGGCTCCATGTCCTTTAATGATTCTAGTTTCATTAAGTCTAGCTTTTTATTTATTTCATTAAGCAGATTATCAGTTCTTTCTGTCTTGGGCTTCTTTAAAGGTGCTCTAAGGTGAGAAGGTATCTCATGAGGGATAAATAAAGGAGTATTGGACGCATTTTCTTTCTTTATGGAAGTGGAGGGGGGTGTTATTCTGTCTTCTATATCTTGTAGCTTTTGACCAATTGTTTTTAGATAAGTATTAGTATAGTTATTCTGTTGAATTATACTATCTAGGTTCTTATTGTCATCACTTAGACTAGGTCTTTTGATTGGAGTAGCCAACACTTGGACTCCACTGTTTTGGTTTAGTATGATTGATTCAAAGGGTGGGTAGGTTTGATAAACTTTCTCATGGTTTTTTGTCTTCGTCCATGAAAAAGTTTTTTCTATAACACCTATCTTTTTGTTATAATAGTCCAAAAAGTCAAAGAAACTAAAATGTGTCTGTAAGTCTGTTACCATTTCATAATATTTAGCTTTTAAATTATTTCTTTCTTGTTCATTATATTCTTTAAAAATTTGGGTTTTTCTGTCACTATTTTCAAGTTTTAGGTAGTCATATTTTAATAATTCTTTATCTAAAACAAATTCCTTAGCCAAGACATTAATTTGTCTGTCATCTCTATCATCTGTAAATCCTAATATATCTGTATGGGTAGGAGAATCCGGTTGAGGCTGGGGCTCATAAAGGGCTTGGTGAACATTGGGAGTTGGTTCTGTGGTTTCTGTTGGATAATAGGCTGGTCCAGTCCTTACTGGGGTTCTATTGGTGTTTATAGGTGGAAGGTGTATAACTGGGGGAAGATTCTGGGGAGGTAAAGGCCTAGAATTAGAGAAAGGTGTTCTAGAGGAAAATGAGCTTCTAGGGGTAAACATCATAGGAGTCTTTCTGCCTGTAGAACTTCTGGGTCTTATAAGGCTGTCAGTGTGTCTATCATTACTATTGAAGGAAATGATAACTGTACCATCTGTCTTTTGTGCTATAAAATCTGGTTCAGTGTTTTCTATCTTTGGTGTGGGTGCAATGGCCTCTAGTTGCCATCTTTCAGGAAGGGTTATATCTTTCCATTGTATCTGTTGGGGTACACGAAGTCTGCTATTTGATGTTGAGGCTTGGAGAAGGAGAGTATGACCTTTGGGAGAGGGTTCAACCATAGATTCAGGATTTAAAGTGGTTTTCATGAGTTTATAATAAATCCTATAAATAATAGCTAAAGGTTCTGAGCCTTCTTTCATACAATAACCGTTTGTCTTTATATTCAAAGTTAAAGCATCCATAATGTTTCTGTCAGTTAAGCTTAAAGAAAAATTAGGATAACAATTAAAATATACTGGTCCCTTATGTAAACTTGTTTCCATCATTCCTAGGAGTGAATCATCAAATCTTAAGTGTCTATCATCTCTTAAACAAAGTAAAATACTTGTGTTTAAAGCTTCTCTTGTTAATGGTTTTACAGCTACCTGTACTAAACCAACATGTAAAAATCCATATTTTTCTTTATGTCTGTCAATTGAGTCTGTTGAAAATAACTGAATTGTTTCATATTCATTGAATAAAGAGTAAGTTCTTTCCACAGTTTTTATAGTGTAATCTGTCAAAAAGGATAATTTAGAGAAAGAAGTCTGTCTGTAGATTTTATCAATTCTTTATGTTGGTATATTCCATTTATTCCATTCTAACAAATTTCTATCTATATCTTGAATGCTATATTCCTCTGAATTGACTATCTTATCATTTTCCATGTTCGAATTAGTGTGTGCCTGACCTAAGTGTGTCCTAGCAACAGATGATGAGCGACTAAATATATTCATTCTACTTCCAAGCAATTAATTGTTACTGGCGGAACTATTACTAACCATTGGTATCCTTGCTATCGGGACCACCTCCTCGGGAAACTCCATTGCGGGACCACCCAAACAACGCCTGTCCGTCGGCTAACAAAACGGGCTGACCAACGCGAAACTATGGTTTGCCAACGAGTGTGAGGCTGACCAACGCTATCAAGGAGCAAGTAGTGGCTATACAGTAATATGAGTTCCTAGTAACGTCTTAATTGCAAAGAAATAAAACTCATACATCTACCGGAGAAAGTAGTGTAACTTTACAGAAAGTGCTCAGCACTAATCTCATGTTTCAGGACGGAGAATTTACAGACCTCCCTCTTCATATTAAACTACTTCTTGATAATTTACAGGCAGCTTTTACCCTTAAACAGAAAGACTTATTCCAAAAGACCCTTCAGGCTTTGGAATTACATCTTGTTAGCACCGGGGCATTTATTGAAGCTCTCGGTTGTCAACTCCCTGGCAAGGAGGTTGGAGATTCAAGCTCCACAAAGACAGAATCACAGTCTCTAAAAAGCTATCTTATGGGAACAAGCTTTTCAAAGCTCCACCCTAAGATTCAGCAAAAAACGAGGCTTGCCATCAGAAGTTTACTCCCTGAAATCCAACAGAAGATATTAACCCATACAGCTTTAACTAGTTCTTATGACAGATGGATGTATCTTTTTAAGGTATTAGTTTCTACAGCATTTATCAGAACAGAAGACATGACAGATGTTATATGGCTATCTCATAAAGCCACATGGTATGAAAGCTTTGGAAATGCAGACAGAGTTTATGAAAGAACAGGAGAAAGATATAATCCCTACCCGGGACTACTTATCAACACAGAGACAGAGGATCCAGTGGTCCGTGACCCTTTATGGTTATCTGAAATGTTAGAAGCAGGGTTTATTAGCAAATTAATTATAACTTCTGCAATTCAGATTAGTTTATTCCCCAAGGTCATCCAAGAAGCAGCTGCACAGATTGGCGGACTTAATTATATGAAGATGGAAATCTGGAGTACCCTTCCAATTTGGGACACCAGCTATTATATGGAAGCTCAGCCAGTACATATTCTAGTCCTTATCCATGATTGGGGATATATCCCTGAATACAACTGGTATACAGGAGACACTTATTTATCACTTGATGATCCAGGTGCTCTGGCTCAAGAATGGTCTAATTTTATGTGTAACAAGATTTATGAAGTTCAGAAAGAATTAGACAGAGGTTTCCACTTATATGGCTACACAGATAGAATAGTAGTGTATGGCCCAAGACCTTCAGCAAGGAGGCTTATTGGGAAAAGAAGGATTGTTAAAGACCCTAGATTGATGACAGCCAAGGATCACGTTCTTGTTTTCCTTCTTATTTCATATTGTGCTTTATGCAATGATTACGGAGTGCTCCATGAGCATGAGCAGTATGAGGACAACACCGATCCACTAGATTATGATAACTATGCAGATACAGATTAACAAGACAGACAGAAGACAGATAATGACAACAGATCACTATTCACTAAAGACAGATTACTATTCACAGACACACCAGACAGATCACTATTCACTAGCATGCCTCCTGACAGAAAGATATATGTTACTATTCAGCTTGCGCAAAAGGAGTTCAGAAAAGGACAGAATAGATGTTGAAGTCACTATTCAAGATTCTACCGACAGATTAACTTGGGTTCACTTTACCTAACTCAGGTTACTTTTAAAGTTTTACCATGGTTCACTTCATCTATAAAGAGACAGACTCCGAAGACAGAAGACAGGTCCAGAATTAAGAACCAAATTTCCAGAGAAAGTTTTAGAAAGCCCTTGTAATAGCCTTCCCTCTCTCACCAAAAGACTTTTGTAATCTCTCCTTTAATAGTCTTGTACCCTTTCTCCTCAGACAGTTTACTTTGTAATCTTGTAATCCTTCAGACAGTGTTTATTTTCAAAGCTTGTATCAAATACAGTTTGTTTTCAAGTTTAATCAAAGACAGAAGTATTTTCAAGTAAGATTTTATCAGTTTCAGTTCTCATATTCCATACTCTGTTTTAACTTATTTTGAATATATCTGTTTTGCTATTTTCTTCTTTATCATCTATTTTATCATTGTTTATGCTTCTATATTACTGCTGTGCTCTCTCCTGGGTAGTTAATGGTAATGGTATCAGAGCCATGGATGGTAGATGTATGAGTTTTATTTCTTTGCAATTAAGACGTTACTAGGAACTCATATTACTGTATAGCCACTACTTGCTCCTTGATAGCGTTGGTCAGCCTCACACTCGTTGGCAAACCATAGTTTCGCGTTGGTCAGCCCGTTTTGTTAGCCGACGGACAGGCGTTGTTTGGGTGGTCCCGCAATGGAGTTTCCCGAGGAGGTGGTCCCGATAGCAAGGATACCAGTGGTTAGTAATAGTTCCGCTAGTAATAATTAATTGCTTGGAAGTAGAATGAATATATTTAGTCGCTCATCATCTGTTGCTAAGACACACTTAGGTCAGGTACACACTAATTCGAACATGGAAAATGATAAGATAGTCAATTCAGAGGAATATAGCATTCAAGATATAGATAGAAATTTGTTAGAATGGAATAAATGGAATATACCAACAGAAAGAATTGATAAAATCTACAGACAGACTTCTTTCTCTAAATTATCCTTTTTGACAGATTACACTATAAAAACTGTGGAAAGAACTTACTCTTTATTCAATGAATATGAAACAATTCAGTTATTTTCAACAGACTCAATTGACAGACATAAAGAAAAATATGCATTTTTACATGTTGGTTTAGTACAGGTAGCTGTAAAACCATTAACAAGAGAAGCTTTAAACACAAGTATTTTACTTTGTTTAAGAGATGATAGACACTTAAGATTTGATGATTCACTCCTAGGAATGATGGAAACAAGTTTACATAAGGGACCAGTATATTTTAATTGTTATCCTAATTTTTTTTAAGCTTAACTGACAGAAACATTATGGATGCTTTAACATCGTTATACAAACAAGAAGCAATTTAAGTATATAGAAACTACAAAACTATATGCATCACCTAATGACTGAGCCTTACATAGCAGAGTTTTAGTGTTTTACCAATTTTTATAATACTAGTCGCAGAACCCTTGCATTGCACATGATAATATTTTTAGAATAGTCTCTGTGGGGGCATTTTTTGCTTCAAGGCCAAGAGCTAGACCAATTGGAGCTTAGGCAATTTTTGCTCTTGTCCTACATTGGAAAGAAAGCCTCCCTCTTCATAACCAAACTAGTGGTACTCTATCACCATTGGTCATCCCTTATATGGCATGAAGAGAGAGACTTTCTTTCCAATGTGGGACAAGGGCAAAAATTGCCTAGGCTCCAATTGGTCTAGCCCTTGGCCTTGAAGCAAAAAATGCCCCCACAGAGACTATTCTAAAAATATTATCATGTGCAATGCAAGGGTTCTGCGACTAGTATTATAAAAATTGGTAAAACACTAAAACTCTGCTATGTAAGGCTCAGTCATTAGGTGATGCATATAGTTTTGTAGTTTCTATATACTTAAATTGCTTCTTGTTTGTATAACGATGTTAAATGCTAAGAATGCTTCTATTCCATTGTTGGTAGGTCATGCCTTTAAAAAAACTATCACGCGCAATGCATAGGGTCCATGACTAGTATTATAAGAGAATTCGTAAAACACTAAAACTCTGCTATGTAAAGCTCAGTCATTAATGCATATATTATAAGCAGTGTTTTGTAGTTTCTATATACTTAAACTGCTTCTTGTTTGTAGAATGATGTTAAATGCTAAGAATGCTTCTATTCCATTGTCAGTAGTTAGATGTTAGATGTTTTAATGCTGATAGCTTCTACGAACCCAAGGAGTTTGATTCTTGATAGAGATTTTTAATTTTCATTCATATATTGCACAAACATCCAACTATAAGCTGCAAATAAATGGCTCATTTGGTAAGCGATTTCTAATAACGTTGTTTAAGTTTTATAAAAATACGAGTGTGTGGAAATACATGTTGTTGTATTTAAACAACAGTTTTCGTTATTTAAACACTGTTATCAAACGGGGCCTAACACATTTAGTATGCGTTTGGCTCCAAATTAAAGAGCCAGCTTATTTTTGCTACTATTCATAGGTCTCACTACACTTTTTGGTACTATTCATGAATTTTATTTGTACTATCTCAGCTAATTTTTATCTTTATCTACAGTACTTTTAGCAAAAAAAAATTTTAATTTCAGCAAAATAAACAGATTCCAAACATACCCTTAATTCTCATTTATTGTTGCACATGAAACACTCATCAGATAGTAATGTCACAGTATTGTCTAGGTGCAGGTTCAGCTTCAATCTTGTCAAACTGAGAAGTTGTGCATATAAAACTTAGACTATTCTATGGTGAAAAATTCTACTCAAAAGTCAAAAGTTAAAACTCTTTCTGAATGGTAACACACATTGATCATTGTTTATGTGACTTAAACAAGAAGCTTATGTAAAAAAAGAGAGAATTTTATATCTTGCACGTGAAATGTTATGGAGTTGGGCTTCTCAACAAACTTTTGATCATAAAATTGGTTTAGCTTTTAAGGCTCTATTTTGTTAATTAAAGGTTCAATACTTTAATAGCCACAAAAAAATTGTGAGAAATTCCTTCAAACTGGTTTAAAGTAATTTTCTCTAACGTAACCATTTATTTAACAATCTGCATCATTTCAAATAACAAGAATAATCAACATGTATGAATGACCCTATTAAGTTGTATAAATAAGTTATGTGACGATTAAGTTTGTTATATGATTAAAAATACATGTAAATAATCAATTGAATTGACACACGCGTGATGGGTTGAAGTCTTTTTATTTTATTTTATTTTTCTTTCAAACCAATTTAAAAGAAAGTTTTTAACTCACCTATATAATATTAGAATACCCTCTAATTTCTAGGATAATTCTACCATGAAGGTCTTAAAAATTTAGTCCATTAATTATTTTGAAATGAGTGAGTTGAATGTTAACACGTCATCAACATTTAAACAATGTTTAACTATCACCATTTTGATATTTATTTGAACCACTCATAAGGTGATAAAATCCACTTCACTTTTTTTTTTTTTAAATAAATAATAAGAATTTTAGAAATTCTACCCGAGAGTTTCTCTAAAAACTTTTGAGGATCATAACCCGATTAACATATAAATTTTTTTTATTTTTTATTTTTATTTTATTTTTTGTGCGTGTGATCTTAGAAAGAGATACCAATGATAGGGGGAAATTTTTTTCTTTTTAAAAATGTATCCAAAGTTGACTGGGAAATTGGAAACCCAAGAAAAAAGGCTTGGGCCGAAGTGCTTCAGAAAAAACAAGAGGAGTGGTTGGCGATAATGGGGCTGCGAGTGAGGCCTACTCCGGGCCTAAGGTCCAATTTACGTAGACGCTCCACTTCTCTATCCATTCTCCAATGCCAATCAAAACCTTATTGAGTAAGCGTTTATGGCCTGTTTGGATGTTTAAAAAAGGAGGGAGAGTAGAGTAGAGAAAGGAAGAGTAATTCAATTATCTTATTTGGAAGTTTTTTAAGGAAGGAGGGGGAGGGGTTTCAACTCCCTCTAGCCCCCATTTTTAATTCCCCAAATTAGAGAGATTTGGAGGAGTAGAGTGCATAAACTATTGACCAAGTAAATTACCTAATTTACCCTTATTATATTAACAAAATTACACAAGGGAAAAGACTAATTACTTCATTTCCCCTTACTAATTTTATCCCTTACTAATTTTAAAAACATCCAAACAGGATGGAGAGAAAATTCTCCCCTACTCTCCTCCCTCTCTAAACTTCCAAACAAGCCATTAGAGTGTCTTGATCAACTGTTTTCAGTGTTTTCAAGACAGATATTTTGAGCCTTTGACTTTTGAGTTACCGCTGCAATCCCAATTTCCTTCTTTCAACATCCCATTCGTTCATTTCCTCTTCCCTTTCTTCAAATTAACTTCAAAAAAATCCTCATTCTCATTCCCTAGATTATATATTTCCGATGGCTTCTGTGGACTCAGTAAACGCTTCCTCCTCCTCCTCATCTCTTCCTTTTAACAATATCTTTTCTGAAGACAGAAAGAAATTCGATGTCTTTCTCAGTTTCAGAGGCAGCAACGCCCGCAATAAGTTTACAGACCATCTATACTCTGCGATAAAACAGAAAGGCATACGCACATTTTGGGATGATGAACAGTACGAACGAGGAAAATCCGTTTGCTCGGAGCTAGTGAAATCAATAGAAGCATAAAAAATTTCTGTCGTCATTTTCTCGGAAAAGTACGCTTCTTCCACTTGGTGCTTAGACGAACTAGCAAAGATGTTGAATGCAGGGAAAAGAAGAATTTGAAAGTTTTGCCAATTTTCCACCATGTGTATCCTAGTGATGTGGGGAATCAGACTGGGGCTTTCGCTGATGCCTTTGCCAAACATGAAGAGCGTTTCAAAGATGTGAATTTGTGGAGACTTGCTTTGAGAAAAGCTGCTAGTATTCCTGGATTGGTTTTAAACTACGGGTAAGAATTCCTTTTCAAAAAATGTTACTTATCGTTGCTTTAATTTCTTCATAGTTCAAATTAGTTCATGAGTTTATCAAACCACTCTCCAGCCTCAGCGATCCGGAGTCGCAATTGATTCATGAGTTTATCGAATAACTCAGCAATCGGATGCCGCAAGATGGTTCCACCAATTGGAACTTACCACCAAGATATGATGTAACTCCAGATGAATCAGATGATGCAGATGAGATGGTGCAGGATTATGTAGCTGATTTGCCACTGGTAAGAAACTTTAATTGAATTCAAACCTACATGGAATTTGATTATTGAATTCTAGATTTTTATTTTTTTTTTTAATAGTAAACACTGATGTGATTTAGATCAAATTCATAATTTTAATATCAAATTTTAAAAGTAGAGTCTTAGAAGATTCTAGGGAAATCATGACTTGAAGATACCATTTTGTTAGTGTAATTCTAGCCTGATTATATCATTGATTGAACTTGGGAATTTAACACACACCTCTGCATCCACTGCCCAATTGGTCAAATTGTTGGTCCCTATCAGATTGGCCTAGAAAACTCCCCACCATGGCAGTTGACTCTCAAAAGTACCTGGGTCAGGATGCTTCTTAAGCCCAACCTCTTCCTCTACATCCAAAGCTTATATTATGAATCTAATTAATAAGATCTACTATCATGTGAGCGCATGAAGCATTGCTCCCATAGTACTAAATAATTGCTCTAGTTGTTTAATCATCAAACAGTTGTTTCTAATGTCATACGATAACGGCAATAATAATGCCAAAGATGATTGAGCAAATGAAAGGTAGTTCCATCAATTTGGAATTACCACCAAGATATGATGATTATATTGATGATGCAGTTGATGTGATGCAGGAAGCTCATGTGGTACCAGATGATGTAGCTGATGTGCCACAGGAAAGATACATTAACCCAAAACTACATGGTTATGAATTATTTTATTCTGAACTCTATTTAGAATAATAAAAATTAGTGTGATTAAGAAAAAAAATTATAATTTTTATATCAAATTATAAAAGTAAAATCCTAAAAGACTTTATCGAAAAATCATGATTTTAAATATACCATATCTGTTTAAATATATATAACCTTGATTCTAGCCTGATTATGTCATTGATTGAGCTAAAATCAAGGACAACCAATATGTCCTTGATAGTGATTGTACTGGCAATGCAGTTGATGTGATGCAGGAAGCTCATGTGGTGGAGGATCATGTTGCTAATTTGCCACAGGTAAGTGACATTAATCCAAAACTACATGTTTACAACTTATTGCATCCTGTAATCTATTTAGAATAATAAACATCATTGAGATTTAGAACAAAATTGTGATTTTTAATATCAAACTATAAATGTAAAATACTAAAGACTTCATTGAAATCATGAGTTGAAGATATCATTTTGTTAGTTTACCATATCTGGTTAAATATTTATTACCTTGATTCTAGCTTGAATATATCATTGATTGAGCTAAAATCAAGGACAATCAATATGTCCTTGATAGTTCCATCAATTGGGATTTACCACCAAGATATGATGGTTTTACTGATGATGTGATGCAGGAAGCTCATGTGGTAAAGGATCATGTTGCTAATTTGCAACAGGTAAGAGAGATTAATCCAAAACTACGTGGTTACAAATTATTGCATTCTGGACTCTATTTAGAATAATTAACATTAGTGTGATTGAGAACAAAATTGTAATTTTAATATCTAATTATAAAAGTAAAATCTTAAATTCAACTCATGAGTTGAAGATAGCCATTTTGTTAGTATACCATCTGTTATATATGTATAAGCATGATTATAGCCTGATGTTATCATTGTTTGGGCTAATATCTAGGACAATCAATGTGTCCTTGAGTTTAGTCCCAATCAAGGATCCCCTTGCCCTCCTAGGTCAACTACAATGACCTATATATTCAGGCAATCTCATTATATATTTGACAGTAAAATGACATGAAATGACATGGTCAGCCTGAAATTTTAGCCTTCCCCATAAGACATGTGTCCCCTCACTAACTGCAACCATTGAGGAAGAAGGTGAGAAGAGAATCAAGAAAGGACTGAAGCATATAATTTCAAGAAAAGAAATGTATAACATGCCTTCCCACGAGTTCCTACTTCATGGACTAATTATCTTAAGAGCGAGATCCATGGAATGGAATCAAAAGATATCGCCTCCTTGAGTAGAGCCTGGTTAACTCATTGCCTTAGCTGCAATCCCAAAATATGTTCCAGAAGTTCATTGTTTTACCCTCAAAAAACAATTTTAATTTTTTTTCCAAACCCATCCCTAATGGTTAATGTCGGTGGAAAATGGATCAAATTAGATAATTTAAAATCATTCAAAAAAGAAAAAGAAAAATTGCATAAACCTCTAATTTTTGAAAAAAGTATTTTATATCAAATAATACCACGTTATCCGTATCAAAATCTAATAAACGAGAGACGTGTACAAAAATAACTACCCACTAACACATGTTTTTTATTTGTTATTTTTTGTTGACATATCTGACATTTATTAGATTTTGATAATGCCGACATGGTATCATTTGATACCAAATACATTTTTCTAATTTTTTGAGAGAGTTTCAACCTATGACATCCGTTCCTGATGATAGCTCTTTATCATTAGATTAAGACACCAATCGATTTTTGGTGTAGGCGAGCATTGAATCTCAGATCTCCTATTCAACCATCAGAGACTTTACCAATTAAGCAAATTGGAACCCACCATAAACCTCTAATTTGTTCCGCTTTATAGATAACCATGCCCTTTTCGTAGTCTCTCCTTACTCCCAATTCCCAACGTGTCCATGTGCCCACCTCTCTCAACCTTAAGCGCAAGTGGTTGACTCCAGACCAAATCCCTTATTAGCATTAAATGGTATCTTATGAGATGGTTTTATGAGACCTCTTTCTAATATGATGTGCGGGTGTTCCACATATATGGGTCCCACTTAACATGAGAAGGTGGTAATGAGACTATCTCATGAAATATTCTCACTTAGCAACGGCAAATTCTTAAACTTTGATGCGATTTAGATCAAATTCGTAATTTTAATATCAAATTTTAAAATTAAAGTCTTAAAAATTTTTAGGGAAGTCATGACTTGAATATACCATGTAAGTGTATCATATATGTTTAAATATTTATAACCTTGATTCTAGCCTGATTATATCATTGATTGAACTTGGGAATTTAATACACCTTCATCTACTGCCCAATTGGCCAAATTGTTGGTCCATCTCAGATTGGCCTAGAAAACTCCCCACCATGGCAGTTGACTCCCAAAGTACCTGGGTTAAGATGCTTCTTAAACCCAACCTCTTCTTTGACATCCAAAGCTCATATTCCCAAAACTTCTTACTATTTTTTGTAGTAATTTGTGACTAAATTTGGATGTTGAGAAATAAACAAATCCATGACCTAGACTCATTTAATACCATACAAATTTCCAGAGATGTCAAAAATATACTTCTACTAATGTTATGTTTGGTCTTGCTCTGTTCCTCTACTTTTCTTTTTGTTCCTTCAACTTGGATCGATTCACTCTTTCTTACCATGCATAATTGCTCTACTTTGAACATAAGACCAAAAAATCTCAGTCAACTCTCTCTCATCTATTCATCAATAAGGGCTACCTTTATCTTAACATTCTCATTTCTGCTACTCATTTTATGGATATGCAACTTAGCATAGCTGATTGTATGGTCATTTTATAAAATTTTCCCTTCAACATAATAGATATCCTATGATCAAAAAAAGCTCCTGATGTGCTTCTCCACGTCATCTACTTTAATCTTATCTAATGATTCACATCCTCCTTAATCTCTCCATCCTTGTGAATTATTGACCCAAGATATCGAAAGCTCTTACTTTTTAGTATCTCTTGGATATAAAGTCTTATTGCTTCTTTGTCTCTATTTCTACTTTTATTGTACTTACATTCCATGTACTCCGTTTTACTCCACTTAAACGAAGGCCTTTAGATTCTTTGGCCTCTCATCAAATTTCTAACTAGGCATTAACTCCACTTTTAGTTTTATCTGCTAAAACTATATCATCTGTGAAAAAGTATACACTAAGGGAATTATGCTTGAATTGATTTAATGAGCTCATCCATTACTAGTGCAAAAAGATATGGGTTTAATGTTGATCCTTGATGCAAACCTATAGTGATAGAGAACTCACTTGTGATTTCTCCACTTGCTCTCACACTAGCACATATCCTTAATCAACTTAAAAATACTTTGCTACTCTTATGTATCCTTAATCAACTTAAATGTACTTCGCTACTAGTAATTTAATTTAATTTAATTAATTAATAATAAACACTACTTGCTTGAATGGAAGAGAGAAAATAAATTTTTATAGTAAATAAATTGGGGAGAAAAAGAGTGAAAATAAGGCTGCGTTTGAATTGGGCGTAAACGATTTCAGGAAATCGTTTTCCACATTTTCCACGTGTTTGGCTGTTACGAAAAATAAAATTTTCCGGAAAATCACTTCCAATTTTCCCTTACACAACGGAAATGATTTTCACTACCTATTTTCACTTCAAAGTACTTCTGGAAAAAGAGAGAGAGAGAGAGAGAAAGGAAGGAAGAAACGGAGAGCCCAGATCGCCGGTGCGAGTTCACCGGCGAACCCATCTTCACGATCGCCATGACCCACTGATCTTCGAACCAGAGCCGGCGACCCACAAACCCAAAGCCCAAAGCGTTCGACCCAGACCCAGGCGTTCGACCCAGACGTTCGATCCATCACCTTCGACCTTCGACCGACGACCCAGACCTTCGATCCAGATGTCATCGTCAACCCATCGCTGAGACTTAGACCCAAACCCATCTCAGTTTTGTTTTTTTAAAGTTTGATTGTTGTTGTTGTTGTTGTGTTGTTGTTGCCGGAATTTGTTGTTGAATTGGCTGTGATGTTGAAATTTTTTGTAATAAAATTTGTTTGGATGCTGAGAAAATGTGAAAAAATTGTAGGAAAATAGCATTTTCCTAATAGAACCAAACACATGAAAATATTTTCCACAACAATTTTCATAATACAACCAAACACTTGAAAATATTTTCCTTTTCCAAAAAATAGCATTTCCGGAAAATAGGTATTTTCTGGAAAATATTTTACGGGAACCAAGCAGACCCTAAAAGGAAGATGAAGGGATGGAAAAACTGTAAGGTTAAGGGATAGAGTTGCGGGGAGATAAAAAAGTAAAAGTGGGGTAAATATTGGAGGAAGTGTAATTGTAAGGTGATAAATTAACAAGGAAAAAAATAATTAAAAATAAGAGAAAATGTTGAAAATAGGTGGATGATGTGGCTACTGATGTGGCTCAACAAGAGTATAGCAGCACTAATTCCTACCGTACTTCAGCTTTTAGTTATATACCAGTTGCAGACCTGCGCAATACTTGAGAATAGATAAATATTATGTAATGGGGCATGTAATATATAAAAAGTAATGATTATTTCAAGTTTTGTTTATTTATAAAAAAGATTTCTACAAATATTTTTTATCTTTTTTATCTATACAAATATATCATTCTATTTTTTTTTTTTATTGATTAATATTTGTTAAAGTGAATCATATTCTTCTAACTTTTGTTGCAGTGTATTATATTTGCCTAATATACAACTAAACCTTATAAGTTTCAAATTTATTATTCAAATTTCTCAAATCTGAAGGAACAAAGAGATTATCATAATAATAAAAAAATCATCACAAAATTACTATATTATCTTAACCAAAATTAAAATGAAACCAAATAAATAAAAGATATACCTTATAATTATTTATTACTCAATAGGTAGGTATATTCAAATTCATAGTCATGTAGCTTGTGTTTTGATATAAATTCAAATTCCTATTTCCAAAAAAAACTAAGTACTAACCCAAGCCAAAATTCAACCAATGCTATAAAAGGAAGAGTGAAGATTCTCTCTCAAAAAAAAAAAAAAAAAAAAAAAAAAAGGAGGAGAGAAGACTTTGTGATGGGAAATTAAAAAAACACAATACTAAAATACACACTAAAAAAAAAAAACCATCAACCTTAATTAGAGTGATAAGAAAGAACCCCATAAAAAAAGAGTTATAAAAATGAACAAAAATAGACCAAAAGAAAGTAGAGGGGGAGAGAGAGAGTACTCACAGTTTTGTGTGAGAAAATATGGATTGAATGGTAGAAATGATATCAAATTTATACAAAATAAAATGGAGAGAAGAATAGTCAAAATATAAGAAAGAGAAAATGATGAAAGAGGTGTAATAGAAAAATCGAGAGGAGTGAAGAGATAAAGAGACAAAGAGGGAGGGAAAAGTTGAAAGGAGTGTAATAGTGGGTGTGGACTAACAAGGAGAAGATATATATTTGAGAATAAGGAGAAGAAAGGTTTAAAAAGAAAAAAGAAAATGTAAAAAATAAGTGGATGATATAGTCATTGATGTATGTGGCTCAACAGGAGCGTAGCAACAATAAATGTTAAGTTTCAGCTTTTAGATATATATAAAATATAGATAAATAAATATAGATATAGATTAATAAACTTATCATCTCAATAGTCAAATTAATATGTAAAATTTGTGAAGGGTATGAGTGTTGCTATATATAGTGTGCTTCGCCTGACTGTGTAACCAACTTATTAGATTTTAATCATTGCGTGCCTTGACACCTCCATTAAAGCAGTGGGCTGGGAAGGTTGTTTAGGAAAGGGACAATGCTTCCATTTTATCTATGTGCTTTCAGATTATGATGAATACAAAATGTTTAGAAATGAGATTGAACAATCGGTCCTGCTCAGTCAAAACTTGCAGACTCTTCAAGCACTTGGGTTACTAGCTCCGTATTAGTTCTGTCATCTGTGATACGATTGTCTAAACCAAACCATTGAAGGATCTCTAACAGGGTCATGTTAATTCGTCCAATTTAGTTTTAAGTCCACATCATTGTTGCCTTTTGGATTTATAAAATTATTATCTGTTTCAAGTCACGAATTTACTTCTGTTCAATTTGAATCCAGGAATGCGCAATTTGTGTCACTAATGCAAGGGGCATGGCTTTTCTCTGTGGGCACACGGTGAGCTGGGCCGATAATAATAATTTGATCATATTCTCTCCCTCATTTACACGGTGTAGCTAATATTTTGAGAAACAATTATTTCATTGCAGACATGTGTGGAATGTGGGGAAAGATTGGACAGATGTCCCATTTGCCGGGAACCGATCAGTTACCGTATCAGGTTGTCCTTGGAGTGACCATGCCCAGAGAATTGTTATTAATGAATGTGTAGAGGAGAGAATTAAATTTAAACTAGATTGCACATGGTTAGGTGTTTATCAAAGATTGTCTATGGTTTTGTCTTCCTTGCGTGTTGTATCATAAATGTCTATTGTTCTGTTCCATTATTGGATATGTTTCTATAAAATAACAGGTAGAAACTCCATCAAATGTTTTGTCTTCCTTCGTATAGTGTTATTTGGAATGTTAAATATGATATATTTTGTGGTGTTCCGAACTTCCGATTGAAACCATAGATCATATTGATAAAGTTTCTGGTTTTTTTGGGTGATCTTTCCTTTCTTCAGTCTAAACAAGGGATAAAGAAAAACTTTATACATAACCTAGTTTGGAGGTATTCCTACAAACTGGATTAGGCACAATGAAAAAATTGGTAACTTTCTTTGGTCATGTGAGAAGCACATAACCAATTAAATAGACTATTAGACCCAAACAAAGCATTCTCCTCACACCCTTTTCCTTCTCTCCCTAACCCACTTCTCTCTCCACTGGTCACAATCCTTTCTCCTCCACCGGCACCACCATCACCGATCCTCTATAACCACACCAGGACCTTTCCAAAATGGAATTACACAAGGATTCTAGCGTTTGTAATATGATTTCAAATACAAATTAATAGCCCTTACCAATGTTTTCATATTCCTTCGAGAAGAATTAAAACAATAAAAAAAATATAACAAAAAGAAATACACACAAAGCTGGGGTGAAAGTAGAGAACTTACCCATCTCAAACTAAATTTCTTATACACAAGCCAAATCTCATGGACAAATTATAAACAAATTCGTTCCATATTCTAGCAACAACTGAACCTTCTTGAAGATTATAGGCTTCATCCGACCATGAACCATCTTGATTCGAAGACTTGACTTCGTTGATGCTCACTACTCTCACCTTAGAGATCTCTTATGCTATTTCTCTCAATGTTCTCTTATTGAAGTGCTCATGGAATAGGATGAGAGTGAACTGACATGTGAAGCTAATGCCTCTCTGTACTCTTTACGGATACGCCAAAGGATTTCTGCACACCTCCTCATGCTAGGCCGATTCTGTCTACGTGGAGCCAAACATTGTAAGGCTAGTTCAAGAATCTTATCAACGGCTAAGATATTTGCAGAATCACATGCCAGCTTTGGGTCCAAGGTTGAAATAGCTTCTCCATCAGTAAACTTCTTCATGGCCTGAACTTAAAATCAAGTCGCATTAGGGAAAAGAATTTTCTTAGTTTTGGAAAATGTTCCAATGTAACTTATCCAGTTAAAAGAAGGGAAGAGTTGGAAAATTGTTGCAAAGATTAGGTAAGATACTTTGACGGACGTGTGAAGATAATCATATGGATTTTTGGAAGAAATTACACTTTACTATCCTAAACTATACACTAAATTACACTTTGCACCATAAACTATTCGAATGCACGCTTTGCACCATAAACTATGACCATTATTATACTTTGCACCCTAATGTTAGTTTTATTGTTAAGTTATACAGAAATTAAAAGCACATGACTTGTACATGATTTTTGCTTAAGTGGCGCATTGTTTAAAGACCAAAACATCCTTTTCACTTATAAATAAAATTACTTACATACAAGCAGGAACAATTCAAAGAAAAAAAATCAGATTTGCAGCGGCCTTTATCATCCCTGTTTTTCCACTATTTATTCTCATCTGCTACAAAAAATTTCATAATCATTCTTTATGTGTTGGACCTAATCTGCCGAAGGTTATAAATTTTTTCTTGTTATACTGCTGGAATATTGATCCAACCAACAAAGCGCCATCATTAAATCATTTTTTATGCTATTTTTTTTTTTTTAAGTTGTTAAATTAGCCTCCTTGAGAAGTGGTAAAAAATTTGAGATTGTTTTATGCAATAACGATTTTTTTTTCTTTTTTTTGAAACGTGGTTGCTCCGATGAGTTGTTAAAATGGCCTCCATTAAAATTGATTAGACATACGCTATTTTAAATTATGAATTTTAGAACCAAAAAAAAAAAAAAAAGGAATTGATGAATCGATATTTGAGTTGTCATTGACAGATCAATCATGTAAAAAGAAAAAGAAAAAGAGCTTTTGGGATTGATTGGAGTTCAAAGTAGTGAGGGCAGTAGTGTTATCGAAGGAGTAACTGCGACGCTGGTTTGGGCCTTGGAAACCAATTCGCTGGCGAGGAGTGAGAAAGATCTTAGCGGAAGAAGAATAAGAAAGCAAGAAATCTTTTTTTCCATTTTGCATTTTTGGGTGATATAGAGAGAAAACAAAGAAGGGAAATCAACATATATATATATATATATATATATATATATATCATATACTATATATAATAGCAGAAGTTGAGAGAAAGTTCGTTTCTACATTTAAGGAGATAATGACACGTATACAACTTCCAAATGACACAGCCGCACGTTACCACCTTTGGCCTTCCCAAGTTCTGTCACGTTTGCAATTTAAAAAAAAAAAAAAATATATATATATATATATATATATAACCGGTTAAAAATAAACCCCATAAAAAGAAAAGATAAAAAAACGCTGCAATCTTTCGCTGTGTAAAATACTGTTTGGAGCCTCTGGGTATAAAAGGTAAACTAACCGGTTAAAATTAAATTAAAAGGCTTACAGTACTCCCAAAAAATACTTGCGATACTGAGAACGGAGAAGGAGAGAGAGATCGAGAGATCAAAAACTGAAACCCAAAACTCTATCTCTCTCTTCTCACGAACCCTAATCTTTTTCTTCAAGATGAAGAGCCGTACAGTCTCTTCCAATATCCCCAAACTCTCTCTCTCGCTCTTCTCACGAACCCTAATCTTTTCCTTCAAGAATATTCAATCTCTTCAATCCAGGCTACAGGTTTGTTTCTTTAATTCAATTTTTTTCCAATTCAAGATTCATGTATTTGTTTCTTGCTTTCTATATTATTGAATTCCTCAAATTTTTAACTTTTTTTGAAAAATCAGATTTGAATCGATCTTTGTGTGTGTGTGTGTATGGCGAACGGTACGAATTCGGAGGAGTTCGTGTTGCTATCTCGGGTTCGGACGGGTCACAAGCGCGAGTTCGCCTTCGCAATGAAGGCGCAATCAGAGATCTGCGGGTCCTTGGGTCGGACCCTAGCGACACTGCGATATAGAGAAAGCGAAGGAGAAAAAAAAACCTTGCGCCACACTGGAGATTCTTACGGCCGGCCATCGCCATCCCCTTTTGAGTTTTTCAGGTTCGTTCTTCTCTCTCTCTCTCTCTCTCTCTCTCTCTATGTGGTTTTGTTGTTTTGATTCGGTTATGAAACTTTCCTGTGATTTCGGGATAAGTTTCCCCTGTTTCCGTGAATTTGCGGAATATTCTAGAACTGTTTTACGAGTTAAAGCTTTGACTTTGAATGCACGTGCGCGTGATTCTAGGGTTTTGTTATAATCGCCATTTGAAAATTCTATGAATATATATCTATATATACTAATTTTGGTTTAGGATTTTGTTGCTCTCTGCTACGATTGGCTTAGTTTTCGTAAAAAAGTCTATTTTTTTTTCAGGGATTCAAAGTTAAATGCGGAGATAGAGATCGGCGCTACTCCGACGAAAGGTACACATCAATTCTCTGTGTTCGAACTTGAATTGAAATTCTAATGTTCATTCTCTTTCTTTAGATGTTTTATTGTGAATATTGATTCTTACGGCATGGACAAGAATGCAGAACCCTAGAATTATGAGAGGCCATCTATAAATCAGACTGACCTCTTTTTCGAATTTGATTTGCATATCTAAAATTCAGCCACATTTAACTTTAAAAAGCGATAAATTATGATGTTTGACAATGCTAAAACACCGTTTAAAACCCTCCTTATAAATAAACCTTTCCCAGGAACTCTTGATATCAGACCATTCTTTCTCGGTAATTTTCAACTAATCTCTTACCCTATTGTCTTCAATTATGTTTGCTGTCAATTTAGGGATTTCATTGAAATCAGGGAAACAACCTAGAAGATCAAATTTAAACTGAATTGTTATTAGGAATTTTCTATTTCTGGGTTTTGTATCAAATTCTAACTGAATTGTTATTAGGAATTTTCAGTTTCTAGGTTTTGTTCCTATGCTTGCATGAATTTCAGTTTCATATTTTGTTTTGTTTTGATTTTTTTTTTTTTTGGCTTGCTATCTGGGTCATTAGAGAAGAGGGAGAACCGTTTTGGTACAACCCAAAAAAAAAAATGCTAGAGAGGGAGTTCGCAAGAGGGAGAGTTCACTAGCTGTATGCCTGCCATTGTAAAGTCCGATCTCCCACCACTATCAGACTCCTGTGACCCCACGGTAAAGTTTTTTTTTTTTTTTTTTCCTTTTTTTCATTATTAAAATTTATGGATTTGGTTGTATACTTACATTTGGTTGGATTGATATCGATTTAGATGTTTGAGTTAAATTTGATTTCATTCTTATCCTCACACATGTTCACCAAAAATTTACTTTTAACTTTTAAAAACCCACACCGGTTCAGTATGTAACCACTCTATCTGCCTTCTTATATATTGTTTCTTCTCTTCAATTTTCCCTTTTTCCTGTTATGCTCTTCTTCCTCTGCGATAAGAAACCCAGCGATGCTTGAAGAGAAAGAACAGAGGCCTGCCTTCACTAGCCTGCCGCCACCGGTCAGCCAGCGAGAAACCACTACCGGTAAAACTGATTTCTTTCCTTTTCCCCTTTCAGTTGTAGTGCTTTGGATTTTATTTCTTAATCTTCTTCTCCTTCTGAGTGAAAATTTGTTTGTGTAATTTGGGTAGCTCAATTTCTTTTTCCTTCCACCCTCGATGTTCACAGAGTCACGCTACCGTATTGCATTGTTAAAAAAAAGTAAAAACCCAATATTGCAACATTTGCCGTGTTTTTATTTCCTTCCACTAATTTGATCGAGATATAATTTTACCATTGTATGTTTTGATTTAGACTATTTTCCAGATTATTCCATGTTTGCTTTGGTGATATGAAAACTAACTTTTGCTTTTAAGAGGTGCCGAATCAAACAAATGTTAGACATGTTGCATTGTAGGAACGGTTCAATGTGCCAATAAGTAGTGTATTTCTGTTTTAATTCCTTTTATATGTAGTAACAATTGATAATATCTTAGACATTGAAATTTTGTGCACACCATGCGTTTGACAAAATGATTTACTTACTCTTGCATTAGTTTATATCCACTCAATGGTTTGTGCCTCTTGGTTTTAGTTGCCATTGGTCATTGCATTTTTTTCTAATGTGCATTTAGGCATTCTGTGTCAACAACATAAGTAGCAATTTAGTACACTATATACTAGAACTTTCCATCATCAAAACCCAAGTTCCGCAGTTGGATTTTGAATTTCCCTATACTAGAACAATTTGAAACAACAACTCCAGGTGTTTGTTAGTTTTTGATGGTCTGTTTTTCACTTAAAGCTATCTTTATACTTTAATTTTTTTCGTTTCAATTATACATACTGCGTATATATTTCTTAACAATGCATTATTTTTAATTATACCTGTTTGAACTTTTCATTATAATGTCTCTATCATGTCATAGTAACAGTACTATGTAGTTGTTGTGGGGTAGAAATCAGAAGAAATCTACCTGAAACGTTTCTGTTTGCCAGATTTCCAATTTCAAAAGAAAATACCATTGCTTTTACTTCCCATGTGCCGCACCACCTGAAGCAATTTACAATATTCTGCTCATCAATTTCTCTCTATATATATGCCTTTTAAATGAAGCAAGTTCAACAATTTTAAGTTTTGTCTGTAAATAAATTCTATATCAAGTTTTTTTTTTTTTTTTTTAAATGGTAGGACATTGAGAAATATAAGTTCTTTATGAATGTTCAATCAGATTCCTGATCATTATGTAATTCCTTTCAGGAGGCAAGATTTAGGAGGAAAATTTGTGCTATCTTTTTAAAATCCAGCAAGAATTGGCTTTTGAGATTAATTTATGATTAGTTTAGTGTTATTTTACAAAAGAAACACAGTTGCCTGTAATCTGCATAAACAATTAATGAAATAGAATTAAAAAAATAAGTTCTGTAGTTACATTCAAAACTATAGATGCTGAACAATTATTGAATTCTGATGTAAGGGGGTGTATTCTGCTGCATTTAGAGTTAGTGATTCAGTGTTATTCTATTTTAGTTTTGCTTGAATTATTTGAACAATTACCTAAAAAAAAAATCTTTAGTTTTGCCTCTTCCTCATTTAAAAAAAAAAAAAAAAAAAACTTACGTTGTAGACTTGGTGTTGATAATGGAAGGAAACTCATTTCTAACTCTCTCTCTTTCTCTTTGATTCCTTAATATTCAGCATCTAGACTCGGTATATAGTTTGGCCTTTCTTTCCTCCTTTACTACTTTGTCCCTTTTCTTTATGAATCTCTAAGTCTACGATAATATTTACATTAGATTACATTTTACTTAAGAAGTCTTACAGTTTCTGTGCTTAAATTGGCTTTAGAAGTCTTGCTGATGCCTTAAAAGCCTTCAAGGAGTCACCATGAAAGAAAACTTTTACAAATCCCCATTTCTATAAAAAAGAACGAATCCCCCATGTCACTTTCTGCCTTCTTTATCCTACACCTGAGCATGTGAATCTGTTTCCAACTACTAAAGCTTAGAATGACCTGTTTTCGATGCTGTCTTCCAGATCTTGCACATTTGTTTGCTGCCTCCTAAAGATTGCAATCTCTGTAGTTCTGTATCTCTATAATGCACTTGAGCATGTGAATCAGTTTCCGACTACTAAAGATTGCAAAGGATGTAGGAGTTAATTCTCTTGCTGCTGTTTTTGTGAGTAGGTATTAACTTGATTTAGGTGGATATTTACTGCACTATTATTGATCTTCATTATTCTGTTTTTACAAATTATTTTAATTAAAAAAAAAAAAAAACTTATTTTGCACTTTATTAAAAGAAAAAAAATAAAAATAAAAATAAAAAGAGAGCCCATAACCGTTAATAAACTTTAAACAGAGAACAAAATGAGATAAATAAAGAGAGAGGGAGATAGAAATATGTAGGTCAGCCCCTCTGTCAAGCCAGCTTCCTGCCAACGTGTACCTTCCAACCACTGACTCACCAGGACTGCTAACAGTAAGTTTTCCTCTTTATTTTTAAATTTGTGCATTAAATATGATCTTTTTTCCCCTAAATGTGTTATTTTTTCTTTATGAGATGTATATGTGTTGCTGCATTTGGATTATTTAAAAGTCATATAGGCATGGCTTTATGCATAAATTTGTGATGTTAGTTTTGCTGCTTTTACATGTTTGAGCTTTTGACATCTTATTTTTAGATTAAATGATCTATGACATTTTTCCCCTTCGAGTATGTGTGTGTGTTTAATTTACTGTATGTGTTCTATATACTTTCAGCCTCAACAATTTCATTTGAAGTACTGGCAGTTGCAATTTGGAGAACTTAGTCTACCAAAGGATTTAGTTGCTGGGTTTTGAGTTGAATGTATTTGTAGGTAGTCCTTTGATAAGATTATATGCAGCAGTGATTGCAACAATAATGCATGATGTGTGTTTGATAAAATGCCTGCCTTGAAAAGATTATATTATGTAGAATATTTTGCTAAATGGTTTACTTATTGTAGTAATTCTCTACAACTTTTTTTGAAATCGAATTAGTATGTGCATGAAATGCTTACTTATTGGATTAATAATAGATTGTTAGTGTTTAATTGGAAGAAAAACTAAGCTTGAAATTGATCCAATCAAACTTATCCAACATAGGCATTTCTACAGTGGATGCAACTGTTAGGTCCTAATAATGGACTTATGTTCAAGTTTTGTACAAGCTGCCTCGAGGTCCACTTAAGTTTGTTGCCTAAGATATATGGTTATTTATATTTGTATAATTGGGGCACGTGAGGATTGATCTGAAAGTATGTACGTAATCAGCTATATGTGCTGATTCAATAATTACAGAGTATGGCCTGCATGATTGAATTCATGGCCTATGGGACCAATGTTAGAGTTAGATTTTGGCCTTATTCCCAATGTTAACCATGCAATTCATTTTGCTATGAGTTTTCCTTGATAAGTTATTGATAGCATGGTCCTTAAAAAATTAACTATTTTTAAATTTGTGATTACCCCTTCCTACTGCTTGCAGTTCATTTGTATGGCCATGTTGTAGTTTTTGAAAGTTTTTGAGCACCATGGTTGGTAGCCCAACAAAAAAAAAAAAAAAAACCAAAGTTATGCAGAAGGTAGAAGTGTTTAAGAATATGAAACTGCCTTGAGTACTGTTTCTTTTTTGAGAATTTTGGTTAAGAAGGCCAATGATAGGAGGGTTTAAACCTTTCTCTGCAATTAAGGCCATTGCAACATGTAGGAAAACTCCCTACTTAAAAATCTGCCACTTTTTCCGTTTCTTCTTTCTCCTCCAGGTTTGTATCAGTTTGTTTTATATTTTCCTTTTGTTTTTATGTAATTAGTAATGTACTTCATATATTATAATTGCTTTCTTAATTTTGTAATCACTACGAAATTAGAGGGTGGGAGAGAGAGAGACTAACTCTGACTATGATATAGGTCAAAGATTCACTTATCAAAAAAAAAAATATGATATAGGTCAAAGATTAATGAAAACGTTGGGCAATGATGACGTCATCCTTAGAAAGAGCATGAAATTCAGTAACTTATCACTATGTTTAGCTATTTGATTCCATGAAATTTCAGGTCAATTGAGCCACAAGTGAAAGGAAAAGATTTACTCTGACTGTGATATTGCTTTAAGTCCTTTCTCTTTTGGGTTTCTTTTCTACTAAATTATCTCTTATCTTTTTCTTTATCTTTTTTATAATTCTTTTGTTAGCATTGTATAGATTTTCATTATTAACATAATAAAGCATTGCATTAAAGTTACCTAATATATGTGTTAGATGAAGATGAAAAAAAATAAATAAATAAATAAAGGAAAGTCTAAGAAAGAAAAATAGAAAGGGTAGACAAAAAAATAGTTGTTATAGGTGTCATATAAATTGCAAAAATCATCTTGAGTTTGAATCACATTTATAAGTCCTGGAAGTATTTTATGTGTCTTGATATTACTCCAACAAATGATATTTTAAGGATTACAAGGAATTTTGTCATTAGCAGAACCTATATTATATTTTAGTTACTCACTAATATATATATATATATATATACATTTAGTGGCTTTCTTGGTAGATTTCTATTGATAATTGTTTGTTCTAAGTTTACTTTATGTTTTTACTATCAGATTGTATCTGAAACACCAATGAGTTTAATCATAGTGCTAATATCCTATAAACCATTACATCTTTGTTGGGCTAATATTACATCTTTGTGGCATTCTAACTAATATTATGGTTTTGTATTTTCAGCCAAATCAACTTATAGATAAATATTGACAAATGGCAGGTGATGGTTACACAGTTGTCACAAATCGCAAGAAATGTTGGTTGGGGTTAAAAATGCGTCTTTGTTTCAATCTATATGTATTAATCTGAAGGATAACACACTCTATCAAGTCTATGAAATTCTATATGTATTTTTTTTTTTTGTGATCTTTTAAATTTATGAAATTCTTTGTCTGGTATTTTCTGTTTTTGTTTGTACCATGGGTTAAAAATGTGACAAAATGAATGTGTAGAACCTTTGAACATATGGATTCACCTATGCAAAAAAATTGCAGCGGTGTTGGTGGTGAATACGAATTTAGCCGTTGATTTAATTATGTTTTAGTTTTATTTCATAACTCTTGCCTTCAAAGACTATTTTAACATGATTGCGATTATATTGCATTAAAGGTTAGTTTGTTTGGCTCTAACTAATTGTGAAAAGACATGTCTCTTTTAATTCAATGTAATTTGTCAAGCTCCTCTATAAATACCACCAAATTTTGGATTGTGATGACTGGAAGTGAAGCTGTTGGCAAATATTGGACCAATTCTAGGAATAATGAACACTAGCTAACTTAAGAATTTTTAATCCTATGTGATAGAGATACCAAGGGAAGAGATTAAGTTTTAAATAAATGTTGTTAGGACAACTCTTAATACAAGAGGAAAATCTTTTACAGATTGATTTTATTAGCCAAGTTTCTCTCCTACTTATTTCATACTTCAATAACTATATTCTCTCGAATCCACAACCTTTAAAAAATTCTTGAACCAATTAGTTATAACTTATGAGATTTCAATTAACATTTTTTTTCTAGATTATGTGTTGATGCCAAGTTATTTCTGTCTTTTAGAAGAACACCTACTAGCATCATTATCTAAACAACTAACCATCTACCCCCTTCCATATTTTACCATCACATTAAGTATAATATATTAAGTTGATTTTTTTCTAACTCATAAAATGATCATGCGCATTGCGCGGGTTAAACGCTAGTATATATAAAAGCAGAGACCTCATACGGGAGAGCATGAGGTCTTGCCAAGTGGCGCCTTCTATGGTTAGCTCTTTTATTTAAACCATCCAGCTTTTTCTTTCTTTCTTTTTTTCCTTTTTTTTTTTTCCTTTTTTTGGTTAAAATTTATTACATCTTATCTGTTATTACTCCTCATTCCTCTCTCTCAATTGACAATAAAAGATCAAAATCACATTTAAAGTTTCTCAATTGATTATAAAATAACATTTAAACTTTCAAGTATGTCTCTTATGAAACCCAAACGTCTCCTTAATTACACAAGCTCAATTATTTTTACCTCTTGCAATTATGAGTTCTGACCCTTCTCATTTCCGTCTCAATCTCCTCTGTTTCCCATACATTTGGTCAGACAACCTGAAACACTTGTATACAAACAAAACTTTCATTTAGCTTATGACGAGTTGAATACAAGGTACGAACATGAACAAGTAAAATGCGATCAAGTATGTAAGCTAACATAAATCACCTAGCACCATTTTTCCTAATTGGGCAGAGAAACTACATATGAGAGGACGCAAATCACAGAAAACATTCATACAGAAGAGCAAACCAAATGAAACTCTGCATTAACAAGAACGGGTTATGAAAAGTTTCTTTTGTATCCTGGGGATCAAATTATTAACTTGATTCCAAACCCAGTAATCATTATGCTATAATCAATTAAATAACATTACGATGGCTAGACTTGTTTTTCACTATGACATTGCTAGGACTAGAAAGAGTAGTAAACATTTGTTGATAAGTTAGCCATAACTTATTTTGTCCATCTACATAAAAGAAAGAAAGCACAACAATAACATAGGCACAAAAACTTCCCAACAGATTTTACTTGATACAACAACTGACATGTCACTGTGAATTTCAAAGATGACCACTTAATGGTTTACACATTGAGTAAAAGTAAGCTCTCCAAGAGATTAGCAGTGTAAACCACCTCTGTAAAATTTAGAATTCCATAACCATTCTCATTTTGACTCACAGGGTCAAATGAAAAGACTTGATTATCTGACTTCATAATCACAAGTTCACCACTGCTCGTGCAGCCTAAGAAGTTCTTAACACCTGGCAACGGTACAGAAATTGTTGGAGTCCAAGAATCAGCAAGACCATTCTGCCCCATCACCCAAATGTGGCACGCTCCATCTTGGTTGAAAGCAATCAAAGCCAGCGGTCCCTTGAACACCGCAAGTTCTGGAGATAATGAGAAATTATGCGGTAGTTTTATCTCCTGGAATTGCTCATAATCAACATCGAAGCACAAAATGAATCCGTAGCCCTGAGAAGTGGTAGCTATAAAGTGCAAAGCTCCATTAAAAAATAAACAAGATGATGAATCAATCCAAGGTCTAGATCCTACGGACCCATCAAGTGGCTCCACCGGCTGTTTAACCCAGCTCCACGAATTGGTACTCAGCGTGTAAACCTGGGCCCGTAGTTGTTTTCTGTTAACGGAACACCCAAATACCAAAAGCTTCAAGTCATTGTTTTGAGAAGTGGGAAACGCAAGTCCATAAGAGCGATAATTAAAACGGTCATCATCGAGAACAGCTGGAAGTCTCTTATGCTTTCTAACGCTTGGGTTCCACAAATATATTCCCGCATTTCTAACCGTATGATAAACAGGAGAACGTGTTTTCGAAAAATGCCACTGATAACTGGTGCCGCAAAAGTTCCAAGGAGCTGGATGACTAACAGTAATAGTCCCGTAGCAAATGCCATTGCAGAAGCCAAAAGAACTGTCATGATAAATTGGATTAATTCTCAACCTAGATATCTCTGTCAAAGAACCGTCGCTGTTCGTATTGCAAACGAACGAACGCAACTCTCTCACCATAACCAATCTTGAATCGTGCACTGGCCTTGGTGATCTACATAGGAGATAACCATTGTTGTTGTTGTTATCATAATCATCTAATGATAATGACTTGGCCTTGTTCATACTGAGGTGTTTGTTAATGAATTCGGGATCAGAAATTTTGAAATTCCAAGATTGGCGAACGCATCTAAATCGGACTAAGGGTTTCGGTGGTAGCCAAGTAAGGATGTCTTCGATGATGTCGTCAGGGAGACTCGCTGAACACCATCTTGGTGTAGCCATTGCTAGGTGAGCTCCTTGGTTATATCTGAAAGCTGATTTGGCGAATGCTATTTGGAAAGTTTTTCTTTTGACCCTATAGGCTGCAAGCAACTACTATTTATATTTTATAGATGCATTTTTCTTTTTACTCTTTTTACATATATTTAAGAAAAAAAGCTTATTTATAAGTTAAATTTTTCATTTTAAAATTTCATATACAATTTTTAAAAATTTTACTTTTTTAAAGTAAAAATATATTTTTTTAGAACACTTCGAGTAATAAGTTTCTAATAAAAATTTGAGGAAAATACTAACCGATACTCTTAGGGCATTTGTTAATAATCTATTTAAAGAAAGTTTTTATGAAAAAAGAAAAAAAAAAGCAATTAATGTTTTGAGAACTTTTTTAATTTCCCATAAAAGTGATGTCAAAATTTTCCTAAAATAGATTATTAACCAATACTCTAAGAGCACTTGTTAGGATGACCCAAAATTTAAATATGTTATTCGGCGAAAAACTAAATAAGTTTACTGATGTTTGCAAGCCACATCCATTAATACAACCATAATTTATGGGTACCATGGTTCCACATGGCTTTTTCTTTTGCTTTATTTTTTCTCTTTTTATTTTTTAACCATACTTTTAGCTAGGGACGGAACTAGAGGGGGGAAGGGGGGGGGGGGGGGGGGGGGGGGGGGGGAGTGGGGGTAATCTTTTTTAAATTCCTATTTTAGTATTTATTAAATTATAAATGAGCCCCTATGGTTTTAAGGAAAGAAAATTTTCTGTTGAATAGTTTAATCCATTCTTAATATAACCTAATTAACTGCAAGAATGGCTCAAACGATAACAAAAAACATTAACATTTGTACTTGGGGTATGTTTGGTACACTGAATGGAGATTACAACATGAATTGTAATCTTTATTACTAGTAATAAAGTGTGTTGTAATGTAATAACTAAACATATTCATTAGTTTGGTTGTGAGTTATAACATTAAAATGAAACTTAACATTTATTTTAGGAAATATCTTACTCATACAATTGTATCTCCTTAAAAATTGTTTTTTTTTTTTTTTTTTAATTTAAGAAAGATATGTATTATTTTTTATGATTTTTTATTTTTTTTTTATCATTGTTAGATGTATATGGAAAGTTTGTTTATTTGGAAATATATTAAGTTTTGAAATTATTGCACTTACTAAGGAATAGCTAATACAATCTTTTAAAGAGAAATAATTATTCCTCATTTTGAAGAATAGCTATTCATAATGAATGACTATTCCTTGTAATAAAAACATAACCAAACTAAAGAATAACTAAACCATAGGAATAACTATTACATTACAGCGTCTATTACAGTCTACCAAACATGCCCTTAGTTCATTATGCATACTAGTCATATTTTTGTGTTCTTCTTTGATTGGCAACAAAAATGATATGATAAATATAATTAAAAAATTAATTATAATATTTTACTTTTTTAAAAGAAAAGATTCAAATTGTTTAGAATCTAATACTAGTGATATAAAATTGGTTTTGGCTTTATAAAATCAAAATGGAAGATGATCTCTTGACAAATTCTTTGATTTTATATAATGCGATATTTAGTACGTAGTAAATTATAAATGATTTTTGAGATCTAAAATAAAGCCAAATCTCTTATAATAGATTATTGTATTGCAATATATTAAGAAGTTAGTTTTCATAAATTTTCTTTGTTCATACTTCGCCCCCCCCCCCCCCCTCCCCACTCTGAATCCTGGTTCTGTCCTTCCTTCAGCAATAAGTTTTGAACAAAAAGCTAAATTAGTCTTTCCCATCTTATGGCTTCATCATTGATCCTTATTCTTCGATTTTTTTTTTTTTTTTTCATTTCTATAGATTTGGGTGGGACCATAATTTTTTTAATTATTTATTTTTTCCTATTCTTTTTTCTTTTTATACCTCTTGTTTTTCGCCTCCACACACGTATCTTCACTTTCTCCGCTTTTTCTCTCTACACAAGTATCCCCACTTTCTCCACTTTTCTACTTTACTGTCTTCTCTTTTTATCTCCACTTTCTCCACTTCCCGACTTTATTTTCTTCTCCTTTTTATCTTCTTCATCTATGTTTTTATTTTGAGAAATAATATGTTCACAACATTTTTACAACAAATCCTAAGTGGCAAGTTATTACTAGTTGTTATTGTTAGGATAAAAAAGTAATCTTAGTGTTAGGTTCAAATTTGAATCAATAACAACTAATTACCTATGATTTGTTGTAAAAATGTTGTGGACATAGAATCATTCTTTTATTTTTCTACGTCTTCGCCCACTTCGGTCTTTATTTTTTTTAAGAACAATAAACGTTGGTGTAATTTAGGAAAAAAAATTGTAATTTTACTATAAAATTATAAAAGTAAAGTCATAAAGATTTGAGTGAAATCGTGACTTGAAGATTCCATCAGTATACGTATCTTCATAAATATGTATAACCTCGATTTTCCCTAATTATATCATTGATTGAGCTTGGGAATTTAATACACCTCTTCCTCTACTGCCTAATTGCACAAATTGTTTTGTCCCTAAAATTTCCCACCATGCCAGTTAACTCCCCAGGTACTTGGATAATGGGTTGATGTTGGGGTTCCCCTGTGGGTAGAAGCTAGGACAGCACTTTGGTAGTGAAGGGCTTGTTACATGAAGGGTTCACCAATGTTTAATAACAAAGGTGAGGTCATGCAAAATCTCCGGTGGTAAACTTTGGACAATTGCTTTTTCTTAGAAGATGTGAATGCTATCAAACTTATCAAAGAGCATATAGAACCATAAAGATCAAAGATAATACGGGACAAAGCTTTCAATTCACTTTGGAAAGCATTGTCATGGTACTTGCAATCGTTCACATATGATTCATATGGTTTAGACTTAGAAATTTCAGAACACTTAATAGCCACTACTCGGCAATCATATAAAGTGGCATGGCAGATTGAGCCAAGGCTACCCGTTCCAATCCTGTGATCTTCTGAGAAGTTGTTGGTGGCTTCAAGGAGCATTTGCAATGGAAATCCTTTCCTACCCACAATTCCCATAAAGTCTTTGAAGCTTGTTGTTAGGATTGTGTGTCTAGGCCTTATCTGAATCATCTCATCATTTTCAAAACTGTCTGAGACTTGGCTGTTGAAAAGAATGACAGTATGGATTTTTTTTTTTTTTTTTGGGAATGAGAGAATATCCATGGTATTCCATTAGATTATGCACTATATTACTGCTCTTCCACATAAGAAACTCAAACAAGTCTTTCCGGATTATGCATGTAGTGTAGTGACCCAAAAGGGGGTCTTGCATTTCATGAAATCCCACATTGTTTAGGGAAGCACATGAGGATGTGCTTATAAGGAATGCCCTCCCTTGTTATGTATGAGGACTTTTCTCCAGCCCAACATGGGGAAGAACAAAACCTTAAGGGACTAAGAGAGAGGATCAATGGGAATTCACTACAACAAAATGTATTTTTAGTGACGAAAAAATTCGTCACTAAAAATCCAGTTTTTCGTCACTAAGGACCTTTAGTGACGAAATTAGACTTTTAGTGACGAAACTCATTTCGTCACTGTAGCCCCGTCACTAAAAGTCCTGGTGACGAAAAATTTCGTCACTAAAAGTCCGATTTGATTTTTTAAAAAAAAACTTTTAGTGACAAAAACATTTCATCACTAAATGTTTTCCTCACTAAAAACACTATTCAGTGACAAAAATATTTCGTCACTAAAAAAACTTTAGTTTACTAAATCATATTTAGTGACAAATAATTTCGTCACTAAAACTATGTTCGGGTATATATAGTGATGAAAAAATTCGTCACTATACCTATTTTTTAGAAAATCCAGGCACATATAGTGAGGAAAATTTTCATCAACAAAACTATTTCTTACAAAATTTTGCTATATTTAGTGACGAAATTTTGGTCATTAAATCAATTTTTTGTTGCTATATTTGTGACGAAAAAATTCATTACTAAAACTTATTTTTTGTTTTTATTTTTTTCATGACTTTGATATTAACCTATAACCTGTCATTACATTATTAAAACCTCACATTTGAATAACACATTTATTTCAACAACACATTTATAAAAAAAGATCCATACATTCCACAAGTAAAAAATAAAAAAAGTATCCAATTCAAACTCCTTCCATACAATAATTATTTGCAATACATACAATAACTCTACCTAAACCTTATTTTAGAACTAACGGAAGATGTCCTCATATGTCTTCAAGTAATGCAAAAAGTAAATCCCTTAAAAGCCACCAATAAGAAATCTGCACAAATATAAAAACAATACTTTGTTAAAATCGTAAAGTAAAAACATTAACTATGTTATAAGAAACATTTCTAACAACGCATTAAGAATAACCACACCAATAAATTAAAATTACAACTCCTAATATATAAGTTGTAGAAAGAAAATAAAGTACTAACCAAAAAGTGTTTTAACTTGAAGTTGAACCACCCCCATAAGTAAGAGCATCATCATAACCCTTGCTCCTCAAAAAGTTAAGAATATTCTTTTAGACCTCATTTTGCTTAGTTCGTGCCTCTTGGTCCTTAGCTCGCTCGTCTTGATCTCTAGCTCTTGCCTCTTTGAGCTCAATTATCTCATTTTCTAACCGTTTGATAAACTCCACCGATGAATTAGAGGAGGCGGTGGTTACTAGAGAAGAGAAAGGTCTCATGCCAAGTCCTTTTACAATACCGGACTTCTTCTTAAACACCAAGTTTGAGATCTCCTCTTGTGTAAGGAGAATTGCATTAGGATCTTGACAATGATCCGCTTGCACTTTGAGAATATTTTCCTATCATTTGAAAGAGAGAAAGAATGCATTGACCCCTTCAATATATGGATGACTTAATCTGCCATCAAGTGTCTTACCCATTGTCATCCAACTTTTATCCATGTTTGACTACAATTACAAGGTGAATGCTACTTTAGTAAAATAAAGACACCTCATGCATAATGTATTCTAACATCTAAGTCTATAAGCTACTTAGATAAAGTTCTATCTCATTTATGAATGCATAAGTCTATATTAATACTTAAACAAATATACATTGCACACACAAATATACACTCCCAATATTAGTTTAAACCACCTTATAACATCATGCAAGCCACCCGCTTGCTCCAACACAACAACCTACCATAAAACCAATCACAAACATCACAAGTATAGAGTGTTTACAAGTATTGAAATCAATTAAAGTACTATTCATTACATCTAATCAAAAAGTTCCATTCACATTTGCAAGAAATAAAAAACACTTCCAATATTAGTTTAAATCACCTAATAACACCATGCAAGCCACCCGCTTGCTCCAACATAACAACCCACCACAAAACCAATCACAAACATTACAAGTATAAAATATTTACAAGTATTAAAATCAATTAAAGTACTATTCATCACATCAAATCAACAAGTTCCATTCACATTTGCAAGAAATGAAAAACACTCCCAATATTAGTTTACACAACCTTATAACACCATGCAAGCCACCCGCTTGCTCCAACATAACAACCCACCACAAAACCAATTCCAACATCACAAGTATAGAATTTTACAAGTATTTAAATCAAATAAAATACTATTCATCACATCTAATCAACAATTCTCATTCACATTTGCAAGAACTGAAAAACACTCCTAATATATATTTAAACTACCTTATAACACCATGCAAGCCACCCGCTTGCTCCAACATAGCATACCACCACAAATCCAATTTCCAACATCATAAGTATAGAGTTTTATAATGTTTTTAACTAAAATTTACTTACTTTGCTCAAGCTAAGCTTACAACTTTCAGAAAAAATCCAAAATTATTGCAAACAATGTGAATTTAGCTTGCAAAAGAAAAGTTAAATTTATAAGTACTTTAGTCTTAAAAATGATCCTCTCATAAGTTATTACACAAACTCATAGCTTACACATGTAATACAGCAGTCATCCAAATTCCTCATCCAACATCTTCAACTTCTTCAACTAAAATTTCAACATCCAACCCCCGTAGCCACGTCCAACCCAGATTTCAAACAAACCCACCTCCCCAATTTCACAAACTGCATAGCAAAGCTCCTTTAATGAAGAAGAGTTATTTGGACATACAAAAGCATAAATATACACATACCAAGTAACTTTTCCTATCAATTCATTGAAGCAGCCAACCAATTGAATTCAAGCAGCAAACCACAATTAATAATTTTGGGGGGGAAAAAGGAAAGTAGAAAAGAAAACACCGTTATGCAGCACCATTACACAAACAAGGAAAAAGTACCCCACCAAAGAAATTTTAAGTGCAAGAGAACAAAAACTCAGAAAGTTCAAAGGGTCAAAACCATTAGTGTAGCTGAAACACATGCAGTGAAAAGGAGTTACAATTTAAATTTAGAGAAGTTCAAGGAATCAAAGCTATCTAGCAGAGCTGAAACACGCTCTAAGGAACTTCTCCAAATGGTGTGAATCATTGATGCCCATGATACAATAATAACAACCAAGTCTATTAGTCTCAAAATTTTGGTGTGAAATATGATAGTAGAGAACGTACCTTTGTTGGTCTAAGAACAACAGCTTTTTCTTTCTCTTAGCCAGTAGTTCATACAGTGCTCTGGTGAAAACTGAAAATAGTCCTACAAAAGAACCCAATTCAACACCATTATAACAGGTTCTAATGGCCTTCATTAACAAAATTCTATGAGAAACAGAGAGAGGTCCATGTAGAAACAGTACCAACATTTAAAAATAAAAATAAAAAACCAAATAAAGAAACATAATTCACTTTTCAAATTCCTTTTATCACAGAACAATGGAGAAAAAATATAAACAAAACTGGGCTTCGACCAGAAAACAAACAAGCAGCAATATAAAGACAAATTTCTTCCACTTGCCTATTTTTCAAGACATTGGGTCCTCCAAATTTCTTTGGGTTAGATTTGGATGTAGGAAGCCCCACCAACCATCTGCATGCTATTTCACATATTTAGCACATACAAGAACTATCTGATCCAAAAGAATGATAAAATCATGCACAAACTAAAGAGAAGAAAAATGGGGTAATGAATTATAAACAACAGTATGTATAATGTACCACAAAAATCCCTGTATTTACAAGTAAAACCATAACTAAGAAATTCAAATTCTTCAATTTACGTAGCAAAAAATAAAAATGAAAAAAAATAATATAAATATAAACTTTCTAATTCACAAAACCCCCCACCCCCCAAACAAAAAAATACAGAAAATTTATTAAACAAAATAAATTAGAAACAAATAAAAATGTGAAAAATAAACAAACCAAAAAATATAAATAAATCAAAATAAAAATGGAGAAAAATAAGCAAACCTCATACATGGGTTGAAAAAAAAAAAAATCAAGTTAAGAACTTACATGGGTTGATGGATCGTCGCCGACAAAAAATAGACAATAGTGATGACAATAGCTAAATGATGGATCGTTGCTGATGGATCGTCGCCGATGGTCTGTCGCAAGGATCATCGCCGTCGCAAAGATCGTCGCCATTGCAAAGATGGATCGTTACGAGGATCGTCGCAAGGTTTGCTCTTAACGGAGCTTCATTGGCGACGGTTTGAGCGTTAACGGCGACGGTTTGATCTTTAATGGAGACGGTTGAGATCAACGGCGACGGTTTGAGCTTCAACGGCGACGGCTGAGATCAACGGCGACGGTGGTTTGGGTTTGGGAGCTTAATCGCCGTTTGAGTTTTTTTTTTTTTTTGGACTGCTTTGAGTGAAATGTTTTGACCCTTTGAACTTAAAAGACTGAAATGGCTCAGAGAGGTATTGCAATTAGGCTTTTAAGTCTTTAGTGACGAATTCCAGTTTCGTCACTAAAGACCGGGCTTTGTTAAGTTTTTTAGTGACGAAGTTCATATTTCGTCACTAAATCATATTTTTAGTAACGAATTGTGATTTCGTCACTAAAAACATATGAGTGCAAAATTACTATTATTTTTAGTGACGAATATTTTTCGTCACTAATTCTTCTTCATAGTGATGAAAGGATTTTCGTCACTAATACTATCCACAGTAATACCTACAGTGACGAAATATTTCGTCACTAAAAATTTCAACTTTTAGCAACGAAATATTTCGTCACTATAGATTAATTAAACTCGCGCCAAAGTTTCCCTCCACTGGCGCCCATTTTTCAGATCACAATAGTGACAAAATTTATTTTTCGTCACTAAATGTTATAATTTTTTTCATTATTAGTGACGAAATCCATATTTTATCACTAAAGCTGTATTTTTAGTGATGAAAATTATTTCCTCACTAATTTTTGTCACTAAAAATACATTTTGTTTTAGTGATTATTTCATAATTTTCAGAACTACTAATAACCAGTAACAACCTGCCACTTAGGATTTGTTGTAAAAATATTGTAAAAATGTTATGGACATATCATTTCGGTAGAGTGATGCAGTGAAGCAATGGAAAGTTGCTTAGGGAAGTCTAGATTTGGATTTGTTGTTCCATTCCTTATCCAACTGCCAAGGTCTGAGCTATTGTTGGCACAAAATTCTGCAACAAAAAATATCAAAATATGATGAGAAAATATTCAATTCTCTTTTATTTGCAAAAGAAGTTAAAACTTTGTTTTTATAATTTAAAAACAGAGAAATCATATTGATTACACAATGTAACCAGTAACCACGTGACAAACACTATAACTACTTACTAACAAAAAAATGTACACTAAATGACTTGTAGCATAGGAAGCTAAAACAAATAGACTATTGTCGTTTATGCTAATGTGTTTCAAGTTATTGGCTAGATTAGATCCTATTTGAATTCCAAGAAAATTCTCAATTGGTTTCTATTTGGTTAGTGAGAAAAGGTGGCGGTGTTCTGTTGAATGCTGAGAACGCTAAGGAAGAACGAAATTTTAGGAATTGAGGTTTAATTTGCTTAAGAGATTTTGGCAAAGTTTGTGTACAAAGATCCATTTGGAAAAGGATTTGAGAGGCAATTGATTGCATAAAGCTTGTTGGTTCCCTTTTTTTTTTTTTTCAAAAACTCTATCTTGGTCAAATCTTGATATAATTTTTAAATTTCTTTATCTTTGTCAAATCATGTCAATTCTTTCAAACAATTTTTGTAAATTGATTTGTTGTTTGTAACGTAATTAAAGTGGAAAAGATTTTGTGCATGGAAAATTGCGGTTTGTTCATCCAAGAATCGCTATTCTAAAAAATTTTGAAAGGAATGAACAAAATTATTTTATTTTATTTTAGTTTATTATAATTGTGAGATAATTTTATTTCAAAAATATAATTTATAAAATAATATATAGATTTTACAAATTAATAAATTAATAATATATTTTATTTATCAATTTGAAAATCTATATATAATAGTGATTTATATTAGTTTATTATATTTGAAAATATAATTTATAAATAAATAATGTAATTTGAAAATCAACAAGAGAGTGACCCTATATTTGAGTTGTATTTATACCGGATTGTTTTTTAATTTTATCTCTACTTAAATATAGGAGTGTAAGAGTATTTTTGAACAAAAAAAGAAGAGGATATATATATATATATATATATATATATATATATGGTTTAGGTAAAATGAGAATTTTGCAAAGAATTTGGATGGTTCTGCATACTTTCCAGAAGATATAGTGTGGGTTTGGATTCAATGTTTCCGCGTTTCCAAACCCACGTTTGCATTTCATTTTTTATTATTTTTTTCCCGGATGCATGTCTAGCACTATTTATTGTTCATGAACAATGATTTTAGGCTTATGAACAGTGCCAAACATGTGAACAGCTGCAGTTGTTGACCAAGTTAGCAGTGAACAGTGCACCGTGTACTGTTCACAGGTCCCACAAACTTCACTTTTTAGCCATTTTTTCATTAAAAATGGATCCAACGATACTATTCATACATTTAAAAATTATTTTGTTACAGTGTTTTCAGTTTTCAGTTTTCGGTATCAGTAAAATAAGTTCTATTCAAACAGACCCATAAAAGAATGGGAAGTTTCCCTGCGCTATGCGTTTGTTAGCTTTAGAGCATCCGCATCAGATGTGGCAAAAATTATGCCATTTTGCCACACTAAAACCCTACTTTATTATTTTACCACATCATTTTACAACATCCCATTTATCAGATGTTTTATACTTCAATTCTATACATTAAAATAATATTTCCTACACATTAAAATAATATATTAAATTCCTCCCCCATCATCATCGTCATCATTAACCCCCACCGCAACAACAACAACAACAACAACTACAACCACAACCAGAAAAATTGTTGTGGCCACAATCACCAGAAAAACCAGAAAAATTGTTGCGGCCACAATCACCAAAAAAAAAAAAAAAAAACCCACCACCGAGATCAGAACAGATCAGAACAGAGATCGGCACCACCACCGATTCGCCCACCACCAGCTGATTCGCCCACCACCACTGATCCGCCCATCACCATTTCAACCCACCCACCGATCTGCCCATCTCAACCCACCCACCAGCTGATTCGCCCACCACCAGCCGATTCGCCCATCACCACTGATCTGCCCATCACCACCTCAACCCACCCATCGATCTGCCCATCACCACCGATTTGACCATCGGAACCCACCCATCAAACCACAACCAAAAAAAGTGAACGGAAAAAAGAAAAAAGGAAAAAAAAAAAAAAGAACCTGAAGCGAAATAGGGAAGACAGATGGCCGGCGGCATTGAGTGGTGGTCTTTGGTGTGATCGGCGGCGTTGAGTGGTGGCCATTGGTCTTCGGCGTGCTGTGGAAGACAAAGAGAGAAGATAGAGATGAGAGAGAAGACAAAGATGAGAAGACGGAGAGAGAGTGATACTGATATTTGTGATGAGGAGAGAGAAAACAGAATAAAATAATAATATATATTATGCCACATTTGTCCGTACAGTGCCAAAATTGTGATGGCACTGTAGCATGTTGCAAAAATTTAGAACATTTAACACATCTGATAAATGGGTGTTTTTAGTATTTGGTGTGCCAAATGTGCCAAATATTTGACATTTGGCACATTTGACATAGTTGATACAGATGCTCTAAAGTAATTCGGCATCTTCCACTATGGCTTGGAAGTAACGTGGGACTGGGAACCTCAAAATAAGAGAGGGTGGGGGCAACACACCCACATCATTTCGGTTGTCAGATTCAGGTTGTGTCAATGTCTTCTTTTTTATTAAAATAATTTTAATGTGAAACAACAGGGAGAAACAGCACAACATTTTGATAAAGATATACTCACAATACAGTGATAATTGCGCAAATAGTTCAGAAAACAATAGTAATAAAAGAAAATGACAATCAATTAATCATACTCCTCATAATTACAAATGCATAAAGTTGACGGTTTTTGCCCATCGCTTATCAATCCATTGTCTTCTACGAAAACTCCCAAAAGATTGGTTCCCCAAATACGGTGATAATTGCACAACTATACTTCAGAAACTTCTTGCTTCCAAAATCTTCCCCAAATTTTAATCTTCTTCGCTTCTATATCTTCAAATACTATTTAATTTCAATGTGAGAAAGGGAATCAATCTAATTGGCATGTAATTTGAAAAATATTTGGATTCAAGGAATATCAATGAAGAGAAGGATATATGACATACCTCTAAATAATTTAGGCCTTTGCATTCGCATTCATCATTTTTGTGTGGTAGAACTGATCGCAATTGTCCTTTTCAGCATGCATTCCTTAAGCCAACGTAAATATCTCAGAGGCTTATAAGATACTTGACGAAGAAGAAACGGAGGCACATCACCTAATACGATAAATATATTTTTTTTTTTGAAAGCAATTCTTGATGTAATAGAAGTGCAAAAATAATTTTTATTTTGTCTCTGACTCGATTCAGATGAATTCGAATTAATTCACATGAAATTATTAGGTCGAGTATGGGCACTGACTGCTAAGAGCTCCAAAATTTATCAAAAATGTAACCAACAGAATCAATTGTTATTGCTACGGAACTATCAGGTGGAATTATTTCATAATATTGGGAACTGTCTGTTAGAGACCTGTCGGGTGGGAAAAATGACACTATGGAATAAGAGAATTGTGTTTCATAATTTTTGTTAGTGTCAGACTCAGAAATGTCGGGTGGGAAGAATGATAGTATGGAAAGTTGCTTAGAGAAGTCTGGAGTTGGTTTGTTTGATACTGAACTGCCATAATCAGTATCTGACTTGTAGCTGTTGGCTGGTGGCAAGATTGACACTATGGAATATGACAATAATTGTGCTGCAGCAAGAGTTGTTTTGTTAGATTCTGAAATAGTACTACCATCTGTCTCACTCTCAGACTTGTAGGCTGGGGAAAATGATTCTATGGAAGGCTGCTTAGGAAAGACTAGATTTGGTCCAGTAGATACTGAACTGTCAGACTCCAACCTGTTTCCTGGGAAATACGACACAGACATGACAGAAGCCGTGGGGGTAATGGTGCGTGTGAGGCCGCAGATGTATTTATGTACCTCTAAAATGGCATAATCGGGAGGTGGAAGGACTTAGGAAGGATTATGGAAGGTTCAAGGAAATGGGGGATCGAATTTCAGCGACAGGTCCCCTACGCTTCTCGTCTTGTCTCCAAGTGAACATTGTTTTATTTTATTTTAAGAACAAGACAATGATGATGGTTGCTATACCCTCAATAAGATTATTGTTATTATTTAAAAAAAAAAGATTATTATTAATTATTATTATTATTATGAGATATGACTCAAAACACACTGACTGGAGGATTAGTAGACATTGGCTGAATGGGCGGGAAGATTAGTAGAAAATTGCTGAGATGCTTCTCTATTCACAGTGCACAGTTTATAATTGTCTCAATCAACGCGTTTGACAGAAATTACTTTTTGTCATACTTTTGACTAAATAAAGTTAAATTATCGTTTTTTGTTGAAAAGGTACCTAAGCAGAAATTGGCGTGAACCGTTTTTTGTGTGCATTTGGTACCTAAGCAAATAAACTGAGCACCGCCAAACGCGTTCTAAGGCTGCATTTTTTTTGCCTTCAAATGATTTCAGGAAATCATTTTACACCAGTCTTCGTGTTTGGTAACTACAGAAAATTGGGTCAAACGGAATTCATTTTCCGCGTTGACTGTAAAATACCCTGCCTCACTCGTAATTCATTTTCAGGTTTTATTTTACCTTCAAATGATTTCCACTCCAGGAAAATAGAAGAGAGAGAGAGAGAAACGGCAAGGAGAACGCACCAAGCACCGGTCCCAACCCCAGATCGCACCGGTCGTCGCACCCCAGCACTGGCGAGATTGCGTCGCCTGAAGCACTGCCAAGATCGCACCCCAGCATCGTCAGATCGCCATCCTCGACCCTAGCACACTAGATCACCGTCCTCGTCAGGTCAAGGAAGCTTTCTCTTCCCTGTTCCTCTCTCTTTCCCTCTAACCAACCAAAGCCGAGAAGCTATCAGACCCACCCATGATCTCTGATCTACAAACCAATCTCGTCGCCGTCGCCTCCTTCAGACCCACCTGCCGATCTTGCCGCTATTAGACCCACTTGCCGATCTGTGGTCCTGTACCAATATTTTCTCTCAATCTATCTCTCCCTCTCCCTCTCTCACGATCAGTGCTTACATTTGAGAAAGACTGAATTTTTTTTTAGACTGAATTGTTTTTTGTTATGTGTTATTGTTGATTTGGTTTATATATTCAAATTTTCTATTATAATATTTGTTTGGAAGATGAGAAAATGTGAGAAAATGTGTTTTCTAGAGAATTTTCAGAAACACAACCAAACACCTTAAATCATTTTTATTTCCAGAAAATATTTTCACTTGAAAATATTTTACGCTTTGAAATCATTTTACATTGAACCAAACGCAGCCTAAGCAACAATTTCTGCTTATCCTCCCAACCAATCAGCTTTTGTCCTAGTCAATGTCTAAGTATTTGGTATTAAACTATTAATGTAGATGTTCCGCTCACCATTTCGTTGTGCCTCGGCGTGAACACTTTTTTGCTTTTAACTAGCGACTCGATACTTTAACTTTATTTAGTCAAAAGTATGACAAAATGTAATTTCTGTCAAACATGTTGATTGAGTATGCGTTTGGGTTAGTATGAAAAATGAAAATTATTTCGCTATTCAGTTTATTTTTGTAACTATTCATGAGTTCCACTGTACTTTTTGGTACTATTTATGGGTTCTATTGTACTATTCATAGGCCCCATTGTCCATAATATTTTCACAATATTTTTACAACAAATCCTAAGTGGCAAGTTGTTACTGGTTATTGTTAGGGCAAAAAAGTAATCTTAGTGCTAGGTTTAAATTTGAACCAATAACAACTAATTACCTATGATTTGTTATAAAAATGTTGTAAAAATGTTGTGGACATAAAACCTCTATTTTATTTTTCTATTTGTCCACTTCGGTCTTTTTTTTTTTTTTTTTTAAGAACAACAAACGTTGGTGTGATTTAGAAAAAAAATTGTAATTTTACTATAAAATTATAAAAGTAAAGTCTTAAAGATTTGAGTAAAATCATGACTTGAAGATTTTATTAGTGTACGTATCTTCATAAATATGTATAACCTCGATTTTAGCCTAATTATATCATTGATTGAGCTTGGGAATTTAATACACCTTTTCCTCTACTGCCTAATTGCCCAAATTGTTTTGTCCCTAAAATTTCCCACCATGGCAGTTAACTCCCCAAGTACCTGGGTAATGGGTTGATGATGGGGTTCCCCTGTGGTTAGAAGCTAGGACTACACTTTGGTAGTGAAGGGCTAGTTGAATGAAGGGTTCACCAATGTTTAATAATAGAGGTGAGGTCATGCGAAATCTCCAGTGCCCAGTGGTAAACTTTGGACAATTTCTTTTTCTTTGAAGACGTGAATGCTATCAAACTCATCAAAGAGCATATAGAACCATAAAGATCAAAGATACTACAGGATAGTAGGACACAACTGGCAGCTGATCACCTGATCGTTCAGGAATTTTATCTGTCCCCTTCAATCTAAGGGGTGCTTTTTTCTGGTCTTTACTGACTTTAAACTGTGTATCAAATAAAATATTTAAAAAAAAAAAAAAAGAGGTTGAAAGTATGTTCTGTAGTAATATGTTTGAAAATAAGTTCTGATTGTTAGAAATACTGAGTGATTGTATTGTATTTCATAATCAAAGAATATACATGTGTACCTTTATATAGGAGGCATATGTGTATGGTACAAGTAAGCATATATGTGCGGTACAAGTAAAGTGTAGTACAAGTACAAGTGTGCTATACAAGTAAACTAGCTGGGCCTAAAGCCCATAACATAATATACATTAACAGCCTCCTTCAAACTCAAGGTGGATGTGAGACCAGCTTGAGGTTGTCAACCAAATCACGAGTGCGTCCCTTAGGAAGTGACTTGGTGAAAATATTTGCAAGTTGATCTTTGGAGGAGACGAAGAAAAGCTTGAGAGCACCATAGACAAGATGATAACGGATAAAATGACAATCAATCTCGATGTGTTTAGTCCGTTCATGGAAGACATCATTGTGAGCAATATGAATGGCACTCTGGTTGTCACAATAAAGGCGAGTAGCAGAAGCTGTGGACACACCCATATCCTTAAGAAGCCATCGTAGCCAAAGGAGCTTAGATGTGGTATCAGCAAGAGCACGATATTCAGCTTCAGTACTGGAGTGGGCTACGAAAGTTTGTTTCTTACTTCGCCAAGAAATCAAAGAAGAACCAAGGAGAAAGCAATAACCTGTAGTGGACCTGCGATCAGTGGGATCTCCTGCCCAATCAGCATCAGAGAATGCACGGAGTACAAGAGGAGACTGAGCTGAGTAGAAAAGGCCATGAAAGAGAGTGCCCTTCAGGTATCGAAGAATGGGCAGAACAGCAGCATAGTGAGTTGATCGTGGAGTAGACAGATACTGGCTTACCTGATGAACAGCATAGGAGATGTCTGGACGAGTAATTGTGAGATAAACTAGGCTGCCAACCAATCGTTTGTAAAGAGAAGGATTAGACAATGGTTTCCCCCCTGAGGGTGTCAGATGCGCATTAAGCTCAAATGGAGTGTCAACAATTTTGCTGTCAGTGAGTCCAGCTCGAGACAGAAGATCAGAAGCATCCTTGGCTTGAGTAATATAAAGACCATCAGTGGAATGAATAATTTCAAGACCCAAGAAATAGCTGAGATGTCCAAGATCTTTCATCTCAAACTGCTGACTGAGAAAATCCTTGAGTTCTTGAATGCCACTGAGGTTATCACCAGTTATGATCATATCATCCACATATAGAAGAAGCAAAATGGTGCCTTTATCAGTATGACGAAGAAATAAGGCAGAATCATATGGACTGGCAGTGTAACCCAAGCGAAAAATAGTGGAGCTGAACTTGGCAAACCAAGCTCGTGGAGCTTGTTTAAGGCCATAAAGTGCACGTCGAATGTGACAGACCTTGTTTGATTCAACAGAGAGACCAGGAGGAGGTTGCATATAGACTTCTTCACTCAGATCCCCATCAAGGAAGGCATTTTTTAACATCCAGCTGAAAAAGATCCCATTTACTAGCAGCAGCAACAGCTAAGAGAGTACGAGCAGATGAGATACGAGCCACTGGATCAAAGGTCTCTTCATAATCAATCCCAAACTCCTGTGTAAAATCTTTTGCAACAAGACGAGCCTTGTAGCACTCAATGGACCCATCAGAGTGAGTCTTGATCTTATAGACCCACTTACAACCAACCACAAACTGACCAGGAAGGAGAGTGACCAGATCCCAAGTATGATTTTTAGTTAATGCATCAATTTCTTTTTTCATTGCAATCTGCCATAAAGGGTTAGTAGATGCCTCACAATAGGTCTGAGGCTCGTGAAGAGTAGCAAGGGTAGTGTAACAATGATAGTCAAGTAAATGTGTAGGAATAAATCTTACCCGGGTTGAGTGGCGAGGTGGAATGTCTTGAGGAGGATCTTCAGGCAGAGCAGGAGCAGGGGACTCAGGCTCAAGGTGGGGTAGTTTGTCATCAACCTGTTCATCTTCAACCTGTCTAGGAGAAGCATAAAAAATATCTGAGGAGAAGTCAAAAGGAGGATCAAAAGTATTTGTAGAAGGAACATGAGACTTATCTGGAAAGATTTCTGAAACAGAGGAGGTAGTTAGGGAAGTACGAAAGTGAGAAAGTTCAACAAACAATCGGTGTTCCCAAAAGACAACACTACGAGAAACATGAAGACGATGAGAGACAGGATCATAACACCTATACCCTTTTTGAGTTTCACCATAGCCAAGGAAACAACAAAGTCTAGATCGAGGCTCAAGTTTGTTGTGCTCATGGGGTTGAAGAAGAACGAAACAGGCAGATCCAAAGGAGTGAAGGTGATGATAGTCAGGGGGTGACCCAAACAGACGCTCATACGGAGTCTGATTATGGATGACAATGCTTGGAATGTGATTAATCGCATGAACAGCATGACGAGCAGCTTCACCCCAAAATGGGGCAGGAATTTTGGCAAAAAGAAGGAGAGCACGAACAGTGTCAAGAATATGACGAAGTTTTCTTTCGGTTCGACCATTTTGCTGAGAGGTACCTAGACAAGTTAGGTGATGTACAGTGCCATAGGAATGTAACAGAGCTTGAAATGCATATTGAGTATATTCAAGAGCATTATCAGATCAAAAAGTTTTGATACGTTTGGAGAATTGTGTTTCAACCATTTTTGCAAAGTTGCTGTATATTGGTAATATTTCAGAACAAGATTTCATAGGAAAGATCCAACTCTAACGAGAATAATCATCAATAAAAACAACAAAATATCGAGATCCACCAATACTAGCAATAGGAGAAGGTCCCCAAACATCAGAATGAATTAGCTCAAAAATACTATTAGAAATGGACTCACTGTTATTGAAAGGTAAAGCTGGCTGTTTTCCTAAATGACATGAAGTACAATCAAAATTGTCTTGGACACAGAACCCAACAGACCCTTAGAAACTAACTGTTGTACCCGAGAAGATTGTGCATGACCAAGACGAGAATGCCAAAGTGCGAGAGATGGTAAGGAAGAAACTGCAGCAGCTGCAGCAGCAACAGAAATAGAAGCAACAGGTAGAAGATGAATATTGTTCACGGGAAATATACGCCCAACTCTAGGACTGGTCCCAAGCTCCTGCCTTGTCCTCGGATCCTGCACAATACACCCAGAATAGTAAAAAATAAGGCGATAACCTAGTTTAGCTAATTGTCCCACAGAGCACAAATTATATGATAGGTCAGGTACATGGAAGACTCCAGGAACAGAGAGGTTAGAGGTCGAAACAAAACCTAGACTATTCCCATGCATGGTGGAACCATCAGCTATAAAGGATGTGGTGCAGGGTCATGTTTGGAGAATAAGGATGAGTGAGGTGTCATGTGATTGCAACAGGCAGAATCAAAAAGCCAAGTTTGAGACTTACCAGGTAGAACTGAGAGAGCAGTGGAAAGAGATGCATTACCAGCCATACGAACAGCCTGAGCTATGATCTCCTATAGTTCAGTGGGGGAGAGGTTGATAGTGGATCCAGAAGATTGGGACTCAGCTGAAATGGAAGCCATCGGCGGAGTAAGCTCAGTGTTAGCAACAGCAGCAGTAGATTTGTTGCGATGGTAACAAGTCTCAATGGTGTAGCCAGGACGCTTGCAATAATTGCAGAACTTTTTGTTAGTCTACTTACGACGAATGCTAGAGCCAAAGGAATCACCTGATTGCTGAGGTTGCTTTATGAGTGGAGCAGAAGGAGTAATAGCCAAAACATTGAACTTATTCTGAGCTTGAAGGGTTGCAAGATGAGTTTCTTCTCTAACCAACTCATTCACAGCAGTATCAAGAGAGGGAGCAGGACTATGATTTAGAAGCTGACCTCGAATGGGTTCAAAGTCCTTATGAAGTGACATCAGGAATTCATAGAGACGAAATTCATCTCTAATGGAAGCATATTGCTGAGCATCCTTTGAGAATGCCCAAGTTGGATCAGAAAGTTCAATTTGGTCCCAAATGAAGTGAAGCTGATCATAGTAGTCATTGATGGATTGCCCTGGTTCTTGCCTGAGTTGATGCAATTCAACCACTAACTGATATTTCATGGATCCGTGAGTAGTGGAGTACCTTTTGGCCAACATATCCCATGCTGATTTTGCATCATCAAAGCTACCCAACAGATTGGAGATGGAGGGAATAGAAGTGTTTTGAATCCATGTGAGGATCATGTGGTTGTGACTATCCCATTCAATCATGCGACCAAGGAAGGCAGCATCTTCTTCACTTGCTCCCTTGACAGGAATGGTAATTGCACCAGTACAGTAATGCCAGATCATGCGACCCTTAAGAAAACTGCGCATAGCTTGAGACCAAGATAAGTAATTCTTGTTCCTCTCCAATACAGTATTGATGGGGCGAGGAAGAAAAACATCCTTTTTATCCATTTAGAAACACAATATGCAAAAACAGACTGTAAAAATGAAATCTACGCGAAAAACTGGGTAAGGAGAACCTGGACTGAAAAAGTCAACGATCAAAGTCAACGGTCAACGGCATGGTCAAAGTCAACGGTTAAAGGCGGTCAACGGTCAGCGTAGATGACGTCAGCAGGATGACGTGGCACTGTCATCAGCAGGTGACTGGATGCTGACGTAAGCTAAGGCTGACGTGGCACTGATGACGTCACAGGTGACGTCAGCCTGAAGCTTAATACGGCACGTGGGGGCGCGTGTAGCGCGTGGGCTGCTAAGCAGAACCTCTGGAAGGTGCGTGAGGGCGTGTGGAAGCTCTGATGGCTGCAAGGCTTTCACGAGCTTGTAGATCGGAGGAAGACGATCGTAGTGATGCCTGCAGAAATTTGATCGGAGAAATATTCACGGTGGTGACGGTATGTGCAGTGGTCTGTACAGTGTGGGACTCCTCAACGGCAGCGGCTATAGGTCCCGAACCCAAAGACAACGGCTGGAAGATGTCAGAGGTTCAACAGCAAAAGGCTGTGTGGACTGTTGTGACGGCGGAAGCGTAATTGAGAATGGAGTAACACCAATAAGGACAAGACTGCTAAGAAAAGGGTCATAGCAGTGGCTCTGATACCATGTTAGAAATACTGAGTGATTGTATTGTATTTCATAATCAAAGAATATACATGTGTGCCTTTATATAGGAGGCATATGTGTGCGGTACAAGTAAGCATATATGTGCGGTACAAGTAAAGTGTAGTACAAGTACAAGTGTGCTATACAAGTAAACTAGCTGGGCCTAAAGCCCATAACATAATATACATTAACACTGATATTTAGCAATTTCACAAAATAAATCCTTTTTTTTTATTATTATTATAGGTAAACCATACACAAAATAAATCTTAACTTGCCAATGATATCTAATGGATTAATTTTTCATATTGCTGAGGTATAGGAATAAATTGAACTAGTTTTAGCCCTAACCTCAAGATTGATTCCCACGGACACTCTCATGGTCAACCATTCATTCAACATTGATGAGCTCAAAGAGGCTTAGCAAGAATTCTAAGGTAATTGCAATTGTTATTTGAGGCTCGTAGAAACAACATGGCTCACTTCCATAATGCAAATTCAGAATTGAGAATATCCAACCCTAATTGTTCTACAATGCAACCCTTTGCTTTAACTCAAGTCAGTACATTCTATAAATATTCATTGTATTCAAATCCAGATAATGTGTACGTTACTTGTACACACTTTTCCATTGAATTTACACAATATTGTAAATTCAATTAATCCAACATATTGATTTTTTTTTTAGAAATCCAGACAATTTATACATCTAATGTACACAATTTTACATTGAATTTATACAATTTTGTACATTTAACGTATCTAACATATTCAAATCAATATATATCTATATATATATATATATATATATATAAGTAGAGACCTTATGCGGGAGTACTAGTGTATATGTAGCACTCTAATTTTGTATTTAGTCATTTTTACCTATTTTTATTAAGTTTTTTTTACGATTACCAAAAATTTCATATTAATTTATTTTTACTGTTATCTCATTAATTGTCTGAGCTTACATTGCACTTTTATCTTTTATTCATGTCTTTTATCATACACACCGTTTTAGTATTAAAAACAGAAGCAATAATAATAATAATAATAATAATTAGTAGTAATAACTATAAGGTTGAATTTAATCAACCATTTTGTTGGCTTTATTCCGTACCAAATTTGCTTGTAAATCAGCATTTAGAAACCCTATATTTAGGTGGGAATCATGTAAGGGTTGTGTGTGAGAGAGTGTAAAGAAATGCTTAAGACTGTGCAGTGAAGCAAAGACTCACGACTAGATCTCGCGGGTGGCTCGCGACTGGCAAGCTGCCAAAAGATGCACATGAGTGAAGCATGTAGAGAAGTTGAACCGTCATGCCAGTTGTAGCATTACAGGACAAAAAGTTCAGCTTGGCCATTCAGTTAGCTCGCGGCTTGAACTCGTGACTCAGTCAAGTTGCAAGGCCAGGTCGCCAGCCAGCTCTGTTTTGGAAAAACTGACTCTTCGCATTCCTTTCTCATCCTACTATAAATACTCTTTATACCCATGAAATGTAGAGAGCTTCCAGAGAGAATTTTGAGAGAGAAATCCTAGAGAAAAACAAGATTGACTCATCCACAATCTTTACATAGAGACTCTTCAAATTCCTCTACTTTTACCCTCTCCATTGTTACATCCTTGAAAGGTTCATTACCCAAATCCTTTTCTCACCATACCTATATCTGTGAGAAGGCTATTTGGTAATTGGGAAGCAGTTAGGAAGGGACCAATGGTTATTGGTTGATGCTATGGGCTATAGCGGAATCTGGTAAGCTAGAAAAGACAAAGGTTCGGCGTAACCTCGTTGGAGCAAGAAGCTTGGAGGGCTTAGGTACACTGGGTAGATTAGGCTTGGAGGGTCTATTGTTGTTCATATATCCCAACTTCATTTTCTAGTGGATTATTGACCACTTGAAGGGCGGCGGAGAGATTTTATGCCGAGGACTTCGGTTTCCTCTTCGATAACACATCGCTGTGTTGTCTTTGTGTTTGCATCTCTCTTCCCTTAATGTTTGCCATTTAATTTCTGCTGTGGATGTGATTTTAATTGGTTTAGATTGTTTATCAATTCTGTTATTAGCTTATGTTCATTTTCCGCACATATATTGTTTGACATTAAGCTTGAATTGATAATTCTATAATTGGGGGTCTAAACATCCATAATGTTTTACATGTTATTTGAACATTCAATAACTAACCAGATAAGGCCTTAAGGAGAGATAGAGAGACATGAAAATGTTGTGGATTTTAAAATAAAACACGTTATTTCACTATTACCAAAATAAAAAACCTAAGATTGACAAAAGATTTGTAAGAAAGAGAAATAGGAATCTGAGGAGCCGCCACCTCTGTCATACTGGCCTCCCACCACCATCAAGCCATCGAAACTCTTACGGGTAATTTTTTTTTCTTTTTTCTTTATAAATTAGGGGCTTAAATATAATATAGGTTTGACTAATTTGGTTGGATAGTTTTTTTTTTTTTTTTTTGGGAATATAAGTAGAGAGAGTATTTGGTGCGCAATGTAAAGTCATATTCTACGATTGTTTTAAATCATGTATAGGACACATGTATATGCAATTGCCTACTGTATCTTAATGTTGCACTATTGATGAGTGGAAGACGGTGAGAGAGTTGAGCATATTTTCATTTCATGGTATGCAATCAGTGAGTACAACACAAATTAGTTGATTTTTAAGGTCGTAGTACTCTTTTGCATTTATTTTTGGTTTCACGATTAAAAAAAAAAAGAAAAATTAATCTTACCTTGAGAATGCTACAAATATGCAGTGAAGCTACTAAACTAATTTTTAATATCTCAAAATGGATATGTTTCTTTACTCTAATTTAGTTCACTTTTTTTTTTAATAATATATGTATAACATTCTCCAAAACCATCTTATATAAAAGATCACAAAATTATCCGTGCATCGCACGAACAACTTACTATTTTTATTTTTATTTTTTAAATACGGAAAATTTGTATGTCCAATGTGTACATCTTATGTACACAATTATCCATTTATTTTATATTCAACGTATTCAAAGTTTTCTTCAAAACCAGACAATATGTACATCTAATGATCACAATATTCCATTGAATTTACACAATTTTGTACGTTTAACACATCCAACGTATTCAAATTTTTTAATAAATTCAAAAAATCTTAATATCCAATGTACACAATTTTTCTTTGAATTTACACAATTTTATACGTATCCAATGTATTCAAAATTTTCTACAAAACCTAGACAATTTTTATATCTAAAGAATGCAATTTTTAGTTGAATTTACACATTTATGTATATTCAAAGTATCCAACTGATTCAAATTTTTCTACAAATCCAGAAAATTTGTAAATTTAATATATACAATTTCTCATTAAATTTACACAATTCTGTACATTCAACGTATTTAACATATTCAACAATATTTGTTGCATAATTTAGTACATCATAGAGGCATTTAATGATATAAAATAATGGCTAGTTTCATTTTGATATATTGTAAGTGATTACGTTGAAATATATTAAAAAATAGTTATTTGTTTTTTTTATTCTATTTAGGCTAAAGAGCAAACTACATCTTTAACGTTTTGAAGGTGTTTGGATTTTACATTTTAAATTTTCAGAATTTGTATTTAATCCCTTAAAGTTTTATTCCATTTGTATCGGCAATCATTTAATCCATATTTTTCATTAAGTACTATATAAGCTTACTATATATGTTTAGTTTATTCAATTAAATAATGTCACCTCATTTTCGTCATTATGTTACATCATTTTTGTAGCTAGTCTTTTTTTTTTGGGTAAAATATCATTTTCGTCCCTAAACTATCACAAAAGTTTGTTTTTCGTCCCTAAACTTTCAAAAGTTCTATTTTCGTCCCTAAACTATCACAAAAGTTCGTTTTTCGTCCCTAAACTTTCAAACGTTCTATTTTCGTCCCTAAACTTTTCCAAACGTATTGATTTTCGTCCCTCCCATATCAGCACCCTGACAAGCCACGTCAGCACTCCGTCAGAACTTTTGAAAATTTAGGGACGAAAATAGAACTTTTGAAAGTTTAAGGATGAAAAACGAACTTTTGTGATAGTTTAGGGACGAAAATAAAACTTTTGAAAGTTTAGGGACGAAAAACGAACTTTTGTGATAGTTTAGGGACGAAAATGATATTTTACCCTTTTTTTTTTATCCAGTAGCTAGTCTTCATTTTCTGAGCTTTAATCCTCTGTTGTCTTTAAATGTTATCACATCCTACTTTTCATGGTCCTTTCCCATCTTGCCACTTGTTCCTTTAAAGAAATTAAGATTTGGCCCAACATATACCGTTTACAAGCCAATAAGATATAATTAGACTAAATACACCCGAATAGAACATTCGAATTAAATGGAAACAAATTGGGAAAAAGGCCACTTATAGTATTTGACTATTTGACAATACAGGCTCAACTACTAATAGTTACGAATGAAACAAAACGATATTCACACAAAGCCAACCCACCCCATATAGGAAAATACAAATCAAAGAAACACCATATTGCTTCTTCAGTTGTGATCCACTGCGAGGAATGCCACCAACACATCTGCCGATCCAATGCCTCTATCTTGATCACCTCCACCGCCTTCGGATCCAAGGCGCTCATTATTATCTGTTAAGGACATATTTTGTGTAATTGGCTAATCGTTTGACAAAACGCACTTTACTTGTAATTGGGTAGATCTAATATATGTTTAATACTTCAAGAAACATGTTGTTCAAGTCTAGTATTAAAGCCATGAAGGTTGGACCAAGAAACAAGTGAAAAAAAGCTGTTCATTAAAGCTGGACAGATAGCTCGACACCTGCGGATAGATAGCTCGACAGTTGCTCGACATCTTTCGACAGCTAAGCTATCTATCGAGCTCTTTAGTTGATTGTTATTGCAATCTCAACACCTTCTCGACAGCTAGTGGATCGATCGAGAAAGCTTCTGTCTCCTCGATACCTGCTCGACACCTCCTCGATAGCTGTATCTGTCGACGTTTAAAGTTCGACACCTTCTCGACACCTCCTCGACACTTGCTATCTATCGAGGTTACGAAAATCAGAATTTTCAGATCTGATTTTTGGGCCAGGCTTATGTATTTGTGTAGGGTTTCTTTTCTCACAACCCTAGACCTATATAAGGTTTATTTTAGAGGTCGTCACATAAGAGAATACAAGGAGAACATATGCAAAAGGTGACCGATGCCTTATTCTCTCTAAAAGAAGCTACTGCATCTTTGCGCCTTAAGGTTTTGTAACCAAGTGCTTCTTGATCTTCATTGTTGATGAAGTGAAGAACTTTGCAGCCAACAATCTTCTTCTAGTTGGTGTTTAAGTCACGTACTGGGATCCGCACAATTGGTTAGTCAGGTACTTGGGATTCGTGCATCATCAAAGGGTGGCGTTCATATTGAACGGTTTTAGACTCCTTAAAAACAACCAGATTGGTTAGCCTAGTTAATTAGCCAAGTTGTTACTTAGTCAAATTAAGCAATTCTAGGTTAAAACAATCAAATAATCATATTAAGCATATAAAGCAGCGGAATAATAAATAACACAAGATATGATCACCCAGGAAACCACACGGTAAAAACCTAGGGAGGATTTGACCCACCGATCCTCAAGGCAAACCTGAATTCACTATGAAAGAATCGAAGTTCATACAAAAGGGCTTACAAGCTCCCCGCTCGACTTCCTAATGCTACCCACCAGTAGAACTTACTGACACGACCACGTGCAAGCTCTGAATCCACGGACTCCTTCTTTCTTGAATTCTTCAATCAGCTACAAGCACCCACGCTTGATATTCTTTAAGCTTCAATGGTAGCAACTAAGTTGATCATCAAGATGTTGAAGTAATCTCTATCTTGAAAACCCTAAGTTTTGTGTAAAGGAAAGCTCCTCAAAGATCTCACAAGAGATTTACACAAAACCGCAATGTATGCGCAACAATACAACTGGAGCGACTCTAAAAACGTGGCTAGGGTTTTTCTTTATATACCTAAGGTAAAAACAGAAAACCCAAAACGTTTAATGAGTTAGGGCTGAGCTGGAATATTCTGCAGAAAAACATTCTGCCCGAGATTTGATCGATCGAGCCAGGCCAAAATGCACCAATGCATTTGCAGCCACTCGATTCCAACTTTGAGCAAGTCTAAACAAGACTAAATAACCTGTTTTGATTATGGTTTGCAAACAATACAAATTAGAGTTCTAAATACATAAAATCCTAAATCTTTAGAACCTAACACATATATTGAAGAGTTCAGAGGTTCTGAAGTGGTAGAAGGTTTCTGCTGTGAGTTCATCTACGGGCATTGTAGAGTCTAGGGACAAAGGTTTTGTACTAGATCTGAAACTTCTCTTTACTATAGTGGATTGCTTTTCGGGAAGGTTTCCCCCTAAGTTTTTTACTGTGAAACTAGTTTGTTTCATTGGTTTTCCTAGATCAACATATCTTGTCTTATTTATTTTTCCGCTGCATTCATTATTGACATGATATTGATGTTTGTTTGTTTTAACAAGTTTTATTCATAATAAATCTAATTAACAACTTGGGTTTAAAACTTGTTAATTCTATCAACCGGAGTCTAAATTTCCCAACATTATCCTCACAAAATCTTGATTAATTAATGAACAAGATTCTTGTGACTGAGGCGGGACAAAGCTTTCAATTCACTTTGGAAAGCATTGTCATGGTATGTGCAATCGTTCACATATGATTCATATGGTTTAGACTTTGAAATTTCAAAACGCTTAATAGCCACTACTCGGCCATAATTTAAAGTGGCATGGAAGATTGAGCTAAGGCTACCTGTTCCAATCTTGTGATCTTCTGGGAAGTTGTTGGGAGCTAGCATTTTCAATGGAAATTCTCTCCCACCCACAATTCCCATAAAGTCTTTGAAGCTTGTTGCTAGGATTATGTGTCTAGTAGGCCTTATCTGAATCATCTCATCATTTTCGGAACTGTCTGAGACTTGGTTGTTGAAAAGAATGACAGTATGGATTTTTTTTTGGAATGAGAGAATATCCGCGATATTCCTTTAGGGCTTTTTGATAATAGAGGATCAGTGGGAATTATTTCATAATTTTCAGAACTACTACTGTCTGATTGGGACTTGGCTAAAAAAAACGACATTATAAAATTGGAATAGAGAGCTAATTTTGGAGGTATTTCGTTGGATTCTGAACTAGTATCAGTTTCAGTGTCAGAGTTGTAGGCTAGGAAGAGTGATGCAATGGAAAGCTGCTTAGGGAAGTCTGGATTTGGATTTGTTGTTCCATTCCTTATTTAACTGCTAGGGTCTAAGCTATTCTTGGCAAAAAATTCTCCAACCAAAAATATCAAAATATAATGAGAAAATATTTAATTCTCTTTTATTAGCAAAAGAAGTTAAAACCTTGTTTTTATAATTTAAAAACAGAGTAATCATACTGATTACATAATGATGGGACTGACGAAGTTCAACTTCCCTGGACGATCTTACCAAATATACTTGTCCACCGCTACATGACACGGACAGACACAGGAGAGTCATTAATTAGAGTATTCAATACCTTGGGCAGTTGTCAAACAATTGGCAGACCGTTGGGGCCTCATCAAAGCCCACATTCATGGACCTTGAGGCGTTACAAAAAGAGGTACTAAAGCCCTAATCAATGCTCCAACGGCTAAGAACCATGAAGCTATATATATACTCTGATTAGAGACAAACGAGGTACATAGACACACCAAAAAGCACTACTAGTTATTCTAATACTCTGTTATTTCCTAAAAAATTTCTTATACTGACTTTGGCATCAGAGATGTTGTGGCAAACACCACACCGTGACCACCTTAAGGGAACTATCTTACCCTTTTCACGGTGACACAGACAAATATTCGGCTCCATCTTGACGTACTTACAACGACTGATGAATCTGCACTTCATCACATAATGTAACCAATAACCACGTGACAAACACTATAACTACTTACTAACAAAAAAATGTACACTATATGACCTGTAGCATAGGAAACTAAAACAATTAAACTATTGTCGTTAATGCTCATGTGTCTCAAGTAATTTTTTTTTTTTTTTTTTGAGAAAGATGTGTCTCAAGTTATTGGCTAGACTAGATCCTACTTGAACTCCAAGAAAATTCTCAATTGGTTTTTGTTTGGTTAGTGAGAAATGGTAGTGGTGTTCTGCTAAATGCTGAGAGCGTTGAGGAAGAATGAAATTTTAGGGATTGAGGTTTAAATTGGTTAAGAGATTTTGGCAAAGGTTGTGTATAGAGATCAATTTGGAAAAGGATTTGAGAGGCGATTGATTGGTAAAGCTTGTTGGTTCTGCTTATTTTTTTTCAAAAACTTTATCTTGGTCAAATCTTGATTTAAATTTTAAATTTCTTTATCTTTGTCAAATCTTGTTAGTTCTTTCAAACAACTTCTGTAAATTGATTTCTTGTTTGTAATGTAATTAAAGGGGAAAAGATTTTGGGCGTAGAAGATTGCGGTTTATTCATCCAAGAATCGTTATTCTAAAAAAAATTTGAAAAGAAAGAACAAAACTATTTTATTTTATTTTAGTATATTAGATTTGTGAGATTTTTTTTTTTTAATTTTTAAAGTTTTTAGGTAATTTAATTATATCTAATAATTAAATTGATGTGGCATGATATCATTGGGCCAATTAACATATGTGATAGACTTAGGCAACACTTAATGGACATATCAACACCAATCATAGAAAGAAGGGTCTTTTCTTCTTCTTTTTTTCTTTTTTTTGCCTCCTCAAAAATGATGCCTAGCATTAGGGGAGCATATCAAAATTTTAAGATATAAATTAAAAATTATCCCAAAATTTAATAATTTATTTTTAGTGAAACTCCTTTTTTATCCCTATATTTTGGAGTTGTTTTCAATTTGATCCTTATACTTTGAAAAGTTTCTACTTGGTCCTTGAGCTGTTCAAAATGTTTTAATTACTGGAAAAAAAAAAGTATAAAAAAAATATTTCAACATTTTAAAAGTTCTGTGACATACGCTGACATTAAATATATGCCTCAAGCCAGAATGAATCAGGGTGAGATTCAAAGTATATAGAACACAAAATTATATGTGCTGAAATCACTAATTGAGTCGCAGGTCTCATAATATTGAGTGAAGTAATCATACTTAGGAGAAGGATGCCACTGAAATCAACCTATAATGTCTTTAATTTTTCTTTTGTATGGCAATTAAAACAATTTGAACCTCACAACTAATAACATTGAGCAGTATAGATAAAGAATGTGCTTGAATCAACCAAAATAGATCTCCAAAGAGAAAATTGATCCAACTGACCAATAAGGTATCTCCCAATCAATCCACAAAGAGCCCATTGAACCCCCAAACCTCACAACAAAAGGCAAATCAATCATATCTACCAAAAGGAAAATTCATTAACATTCAAGATTGCATTACGATTCAGAACTATCATAAACAGATGAAAACTATTAATGTCAAGTTATTTATATTTGGCCGGTAGCTTCATCACCTCCACTGTGAGGAATGCCACAAACACATCCATCTACCACGCCACCTAACATTAATGTTAACGTTCAGTTGGTTTAACTACAGTTAAACTAATCATGAAATGAACACTATTCAACATCTGGATCCAAACACGCATCCAAGGCTCTTTGTAGGCTTTTTACAATCTCAGTCATTGAGGGGCGATTTAAACCTTCAGGACTTGCACAATTTACTGCTAGGTACCCAACATATGTCACTGCCTCTATTTCAAATGGGGTAGGTGGTGGTACTTTTGGGTCCAAAACCTTCTGAATTTCATCTTGGACGATGTATGGCACTACAAAATCAACGACATTCCATGGCACACCATTTTCACCCGAATGAATTACGTTGTACCCGGACATCATTTCTAGCAATACTACTCCAAACCCGTACACATCACTTTTAGTTGTCAACTATTGAAGCGTATAGTACTCAGGGTCCATGTAACCAACAGTGCCTGCCGCAAGAAGCGAAAGGGGTGACTCAGCGTCCATGGGGGCCTTCAAAGATAGGCCGAAATCAGTCACCTTGGCAGTCCATGTGGCATCTAATAATATGTTAGACGACTTGATATCGCGGTGTATGATTGGTGGAACTGCATATACGTGCAGGTACTCAATGCCTCTAGCTATGTCTAGTGCCACTTTAATCCGGGTAACCCATGACATTAGAGGACTACTTGGAAGCTTATGTAGATGGTCATGAAGGCTACCATTTCTCATGTAATCAAAGACCAATACATGCTCATTATCATCCTCAGAAAATCCCAATAAGCGAACAAGATTCTTGTGACTAAGGCGGGACAAAGCTTCCAATTCACTTAGGAAAGCATTGTCATGGTACTCGCAATCGTTCACATATGATTCATATGGTTTAGACTTTGAAATTTCAGCTCGCTTAATAGCCACTACTCGGCCATCATTTAAAGTGGCACGGTAGATTGAGCCAAAGCTACCTGTTCCAATCTTGTGATCTTCTGAGAAGTTGTTGGTGGCTTCAAGTAGCATTTGCAAAGGAAATTCTTTCTTACCCACAATTCCTATCAAGTCTTTGAAGCTTGTTGTTAGTGTGCGTCTAGGAATTATCTGAATTGTCTCATCATTTTTGGAATTGTTTGTTCGTGACTTGGCTGTGGAAAAGAATGACAGAATGGATTTTTTTTGGAACGAGAGAATTTCGGAGGTATTCCATTACTGCTCTTCCACTTACGAAACTCAAACAAGTCTTTGAAGGTAACTTTTCGGATTGGGTGTATGGGGCTTGCTGATATTGAAGGATCAGTGGGAATTATTTCATGGTTTTCAGAATTACTACTGTCTGATTGAGACCTGGCTGGTGGGAAGAATGACATTATGGAATTAGAATAAAGAGCTAATTTTGGAGGTATTTCGTTGGATTTTGAACTAGCATCAGTTTCAGTGTCAGAGTTGTAGGCTGGGAAGAGTGATGCAATGGAAAGCTGCTTAGAGAAGTTTGGAATTGGGTTTGTTGTTCCATTCCTTACCCAACTGCCAGGGTCTGAGCTGTTGTTGGCAACAAATTCTGCTACCAAAAATATCAAAATATGATAAGAAAATATTTAATTCTCATTTAATTAGCAAAAGAAGTTAAAACTTTGCTTTTATAATCTAAAAACAGAGTAATCAAACTGATCAAACTGGTTACAGTGTAACCAATAAGCATGTGGCAAACGCTACAATTACTAAATAACAAGAAGTGTACACTATATGAACTGTAGCATACGAAACTATAACAATTAAACTATTTTCGTTTATGCAGACTGTACAAGAAATTCAGCAGAATGCTTACTGCTTTGTTCAATTCTTTGACACTCACCCTCATGATGGAGTATGGGAGCATGGATTTGATCACAACCATCTTAGAGAAAAGCGTTGAATATACCAACATGAAGTAGCTTTATATTATAGTCCCAGCTTGTACCTTGTCCCTCATGGCAATCTTTTTCTATCTGTTTAATTTATTCATGAAAAACTGGATTGAACCCATATGAAGGGCTGCCAGATTGTCACTTAATAACAAAGTTGGTTGAGAAGGAGAGACATTGTGGTGCGAACACCAGAATTTTGATCAGAGCATTGCATTTATTGTGATTATAGTATTTATTTCTGATTTCAGCATTTTAAGTTATTACTTAAAAAAAAAAAATAGAATTAAGAAATTCATAAATCATTGGAAAAACATAAATACTATCATCTTCTTGCAAAGAAATTAATAAGAAAAAAAAACTAATTTCAATTATCTCAAGAGGAGATTAAGAGCATCCATATCAACTCATGCAATAATTTTTGTCTATTTTTAGCACAAGAACTTACTTCTTCTATTTTACTTAACTTCTTTTCAAAAATTCTCACATCAAATTATTTATTCCAAACTCTATTTCATTAAAATATCTAATAGATTCTATGTGAGTTAACATAGCTATTTCACCATTTGGAAGTTCCTCAACATAATGCTTTACAAATGTGATTATGATAAGTAGAGCAATAGAATGTACATTGTGATTTGTAGCCCTAGCATCCATAACACAAGTATCACTTTCATATGCATGTCCATTAACCACTATTTCAGAAAATATCAAATGCCTCGATTCACAACTGAAATTAGGACTATGAAAGTTCTGCCAAAAAGGAAAATTACCTGCCATAAAAGTGGAGTGAGTGGCTGGCTGAATTACATTGTTGGCCATGTAAACTTCATTATTAGCAAAATCAAAATTGACTGATTGAATTTGAGTTCCCAACATAGCCAAGGATTGCTGGCATTGCTCTTGAGTGAATGAAAATGAAGTAGAGGCAGAAGTAGAATTCTTTTCAACTTTTTCATCTTTAAGATTGACTTGGTGTACCACAGTGGACTTCTTTCCCTTTGACTTGAAGCAAGGAGGGTAGCCATAAATCTTGTAACACTTCTCAACAGTGTGACCCATCATTCCACAGTGATTGCAGGTGGAATTGTTTTTCCCCTTAAAGTTCTTGTTATTGTTGTTTCCTGCAAGATCTAAATTTTTTTCCACACTGCATTCCCTTTCTTCTTGAATCAATAAAGAGTACACTTCATCAATGGATGGGAGGGGATCCATCAACAAAATTTGTGCCCTAACTTGAGAATAAGAGTCATTAAGACCCATTAAGAATTGCATCACTAAATCTTGATGTTGAAGATCACTGAGTTTTTGACCTAAGTTGCAAGTGCAAGATCCACAAGAACACACTGGGAAAGGTTGAACATTTTGTAGTTGATCCCATAAATCCTTCAATTGAGTGAAATATGAAGTAATTGATGATTGTCCTTGAGTAATACCAACAATATCCTTCCGTAATTGAAAAATTCGTGGTCCATTTCCTTGTGAAAGTCTCTCCTTGAGATTGTTCCAGATTTCAAGAGCAGTGTCCCTATAGATTATACTTGTAGCAATTTCTTGAGAAACAGAATTGAGGATCCACGAAGCAACCATTTTGTTGCAGCGAATCCAAGCTTGAATTGTTGATGGTGTTTTGACCATTGGAGATGAGAGAGTCAATGTGCCATCAACAAACCCCAACTTGTTCTTGGCAATCAATGCCATTCGCATTGATCTCGCCCAAGTTGGGTAATTCTCCCCCACGAGAGGTTGATACACAAGCATAGCACCAGGGCTTTCTTCATGGTGCAGGTACAGAGGATTTGATGGATCATCCAAGATGGATGAGCTTCGTGAAGAGGATGAAGAAGTTGAAGTTGAAGCCATTGAAATGGAAGTGTTTTCAACTTGCTGCTCAAACAATATACTGAAATCTGATAAGAAAATATCTAATTTTCATAAATTAGGAAAACAAGTTACAAATCTATTTTTATACTCTAAGAACAAAGTAATCACATCGGTTAATTACAATACGACAGAATTAACAAGCACGATAACTACTTACTAACAAAAACATACAAATCTATAACAATCAAACTATTGTTTTTTTTAGTAGAATGCTTGCTTTTGTTTCAAATCTTTGACAAAAAAATTACGAATAGAAAACCATAAATTGCAATTACATATTTAGATACTAAAATTTTCCTGTCTAACCCAAAATTCTTTGAAGCTTACTGAGAGGTTTTGAGCTTGAAAGGTAGTTAACAATGGCGGAAGCTTAAAGAGAAAATCAAAGAAAGAAAAAGACAGAGAGGAAATTTCTATATTCCAAAGAAAATGAAAAATGAGTAATACAAGCTCTCAAGATACATTACCAACCCTCAGTATATATACACACTGGAATAGCTTAATCTAGATCTGCTAAACCGTTCTGAAATAACTAACTTGTAACTACCCTTGTAACAAACCATCCGTGAATTACGGACTGCTTGGTCACCACTGGGCATGAAGCAGAGCACACCTGAAGAGAAGAGTCTGCGTGTTTGATGAAGACCAGAGCCAAAACGACGCCGTCTCATTTTACTATCTCATATTAAAACACGTCACAGTTTAAACGCCACCGTTTCACTTGCTTATTAAACTTTTTCCCCTTTAAGTTAGACGACACCGTTTTGGCCTTGAGATAGAATACTGTTGTCAAAACTAGCCGTTACACTTCTCTTCTTCTTCATCAGTCTTGAGTGCTGAGCTGTTTGAGGTACTAACTTTAACATCCCCCCTCAAAACCATGGGGTCAACAGACACCATGATTTTGGACCGAAGAAAGCAAAAACGAGCAGTAGAGAGGCTCTTGGTAAATATGTCAGCTAATTGATCCCCAGTGGCAACATATTTAACCTGGAGATCTCTGCGCAAGACACGTTCTTGAACAAAGTGGTAATCAACTTCCACATGCTTGGTGCGAGCATGGAAGACTGGGTTAGAGGCAATAGCAAGGGCACTAACATTATCACACCATAAAGTGGGGGAAGTGGGAAGAAATATACCAAGATCTTTAAGGACCTGGCAAAGCCAAGATAACTCAGCTGCAGTGGAAGCCACCAAAGGGATCACCAGCCCAATCCGAGTCAGAAAAGGCTGAAAGGGAAAGAGGGCCATGTTGAAGAAAAATCCCAAAATTGAGTGTACCATTGATGTATCTGAGGATCCTCTTGGTAGCAATCAAATGAGAATCAGTGGGATTGGCCATAAATTGGCACACCTGATGAACTGAGAAACTGAGATCAGGGCGAGTGAATGTGAGATAATGCAAAGAACCAACCATACTCCTGTACTCATGAGGATTGAGAAGAGGGGAGCCTTCAGTGGGAACAAGTTTGAGATTGGGTGCACAAGGGGAACGAGCAAGCTTGGAAGAGTGCATGTTAAGCCTCAGGAGAAGGTCCTGAGCATATTTGGCTTGGCTAAGGAATAACCCTTTGGAGGTCCTGGTAATTTGAAGTCCCAGAAAATAATGAAGGGATCCCAAATCCTTGAGCTCAAAGGTACTGCTGAGTTGAGAGATAAGAGAATTGATGAACTGTGGATTGTTCCCAGTGATGACAATGTCATCTACATAGACCAGGAGGTAGACAACCAGCTTCTCACATCTCAGAATGAACAAAGAGGAATCAGCAAGAGATGCTTGAAAGCCCAAGTGAAGGAGTTGGGTGGAGAATCTCTCAAACCAGGCTCTAGGAGCCTGTTTAAGGCCATAGAGAGATTTCCAAAGCCTACACACATGATTAGGCTTGGAAGGATCAATATACCCTGGAGGCTGAACCATGTAAACCTCTTCTCTAAGCAGACCATGAAGAAATGCATTGCTCACATCCAGCTACCTCAAAGGCCAATCAAACTGAACTGCAAGAGAGAGAATTATTCTAACTGTTGGAGGCTTGATGACAGGGCTAAAAGTCTCCTCAAAGTCAATACCAAACTGTTGGTGAAACCCTTTTGCAACCAATCTAGCCTTGTATCTGCTAATACTGCCATCACTGTTATGTTTGAGTTTGAAGACCCACTTGCAACCAACCACATTTTGGGCAGGAGAGTGAGGTACTAGAGACCATGTTCCCTGTCTTTGAAGGGCAGCAAACTCCTCATCCATAGCCTTGCACCATTGTGGGTACTGAACAGCAACCTTGAAGGAGGGTGGTTCAATGAGGGTGTAATCAGGCCTGACAGCCTTAGAGGAACCAGAAACAGCCTTAGATGAGGATGTAGCAAGCATAGCCTTAGGTTTAGAAATACCATTCTTGGACCTTGTCACCATAAGATGTGAATTGGTAGTACAAGGAGCTGTTGAAGTCACATGTGGCACAGTGGGGGAAAGAGCAGGTGTAATGGGGAGAGGAATAGACTGGTATGGAAGCTGGGATGTAGGTTGTGAGTTAGGATGTGTTGGAGGTTGTGTTATAGGTTGTGGTGTAGGCTGTGTAGGAGGCTGTGATGCAGGTTGGGAGATAGGCTGTAAGCTAGGCAGTAAGGCAGGTTGTGATGCAGATGGAGATGCATTTTGAGATGATGAAGGGGACTGTCCAGAGGATAAGGAAACAGACTGTGTGGGAGAACCAGAATTAGGACAGGATGTAGATGAGGCCAGTGGATAAAACTGAAAAGAGGACTGATGCAAATTTGATTGAGACTGAGTGGATGACTCATGAGAGGGACTGGTGGATAAAGACTGAGAAGCCAGAAAATCAGTTTCATTGAAAAGCACATTTCTTGAAATGTAAATCCGAGAGGTAATAGGGTCCAAGCAAATATAACCCTTTGTGTATGCAGGATAGCCAAGAAAAATGCAGGAAGTGGTGTGTGGTTGAAGTTTATGATTGTTGTAAGGTTTCAACAAGGGAAAACAGTCACATCCAAAGGTCCTAAGGTGTTTGATATCTGGGGTAGATTGAAAAAGTAATTCCCAAGGAGTCAAATTGTGAAGATTGGGAGTAGGGAGCCTATTAACTATATGCACAGCAGTAGATATAGCATAGGACCAGTAAGAGATGGGTAATTGAGAGTGAGATAGCATAGTGAGAGAGGATTCAACCAAATGTCTGTGTTTTCTCTCAGCTACTCCATTTTGTTGAGGAGTATGTGGACAAGTGAATTGATGAACAATGCCATTGGATAAACAAAAGTGTTTAAAAGCATTTGAAGTATACTCACCCCCTCTATCAGACCTAAACACCTTGATTCTAGAGTCAAGTTGATTTTCAACTGTGGCTTTAAAATGTTTAAAGACCTCAAACACATCAGACTTGAATTTTAACAGATAAAGCCAAGTAAATTTGGAGTATTCATCAACAAAAATGACATAGTATGAGAAATCATTGACAGAAAGTGTGGGTGCAGGACCCCACACGTCTGAGTGAATTAATTCAAGGGGTTTGGAAGACTGAAAATCAGATGTAGTAAAAGGGAGTTGATGCATCTTTCCATTCAAACAATGTTTACAATGAGTGACAGTATCACTACTGTTCAAAGTACAAGATACATCAATTGAGGAAAGTACATTATTGAGAACCTTATTGCTAGGATGTCCTAATCTATGGTGCCACAACAACCAGTTATTGACACTCTTTACATGAAAAGCATAAGGTGTTTGAGAATATTGAGAAGACTGAAACTGAGGAGACTGTGGCTGTGAAGAAAATGCAGGATTGAAGGAAGGAGGTTTGATGAAGTGCTTTAAGTATATAGGGTAGACCCCATTCTCACTCAAGCCCTTGTAGAGGAGTCTCCCCGTAGGAATATCCTGGATTTTGAGTTCATTTGCATCAAAATGACAAGAACAATTATTATCAAGGCAGAATCTATGAACAGGTAATAAATTCATTGCAATTCTAGGCACATGTAGGACATTTTTGAGCATAAAGTTGTGGTATTTGGTATGAAGTGTAGTGTTACCTATATGGTTGATTGGGATGGACTGACCACTGCCCACAGTGACTTGATCAGGACCTTTGTACTGAGATTGGAGTGTCAAGTTGTTGAGATTAGCTGTGAGGTGATCAGTGGTGCCTGAATCAGCAAGCCAAGGGTCCTGGTTGGTGGTGATGGTAGCATTGGAAGCACTTGCCATGGCAGCAAGCTTGGTAGGTGGATTTTTGCCTTGGTAAGCAAAATCCATCCTATGATAGCAGTCTAAGGCTCCATGTCCAGATTTCCCACAAATCTGACATGATGGACGATCATTCTTGAAATTTTGAGAAGAATTTTGATTGTGATTGTGTTGAGGAAAGAAATTTTGAGGAGAATTTTGATTGTGATTGTGTTGGAGGAAAGAAATTCTGTGGAGAGAAATTCTGAGTTGCCTGTGGATTAAAATGCTGACCTCCATTGGTATTGAACCTGCCTCCTCTTCCTCTACTGTTATTGAAGTTGTTCTTACCCCTTCCTCTTCCAGAACCATAATTCTGAGATTGATTCTGGTAATTGCTGTTAGAAGCAAACATAGCAAGAGAGTTAGGAGCAAATTCTGAATGATCAGTCATGGCCTGCTCTTCACTTTGGAGCATGATAGCAAGTTGTTCATAGGATATTGGATCACTCCTAGTTCGAATAGCTAAGCAAAAATGAGCAAATTCTCTAGGAAGTCCTCGAAGAACAATGCAAATCAATTCTTCATTATCAACTACAACTCCCACAGCAAGCAACTTATCTCTGGCAATTTTGATCTTCTGCAGAAAACCATTCACAGAATCATTGCCTTTCTTGAGACTTTGAAGCTCAAGCTTCAAATTCAAGATGTTAGCCCTTGAAGTAGAGGTGAACCTCTGTTCTAGAGTATTCCAGACCTCTCTTGAGCTTGTGATTCCCACAACAAGAGAGAAAACTTGTGGTGTGAGTGTAGAATTTATCAAGGAAAGCAAAGCTTTATCCTTGATCTTCCAAGTCTGAAACTCTGGATTCACAACAGTAGTTGGATTTCCTGAAGAATCAAGAACAAATGGAATAGGTTTTCGAGTAGTGCCATCAATGTGTTCAATCAAAGAGTAAGCTTCTAAGATTGTAATCAATTGATGTTTCCATGGTATGTAGTTAGCATAGTCTAACTTGATGGACATGAGATTTGACATATTTGATAGTAGCAGAAGTGGTGATGGAGCAGAGTGTGTTGGATGAGTAGGAATTTGAGGCGTTGATGAGTGATTAGTATGAGAGGACTGAGCTGTATCTTGAGGTGTTGTTGAAGCCATGGATCTATGGCTCTGATACCATGAGAGGTTTTGAGCTTGAAAGGTAGTTAACAATGGCGGAAGCTTAGAGAGAAAATCAAAGAAAGAAAAAGACAGAGAGGAAATTTCTATATTCCAAAGAAAATGAAAAATGAGTAATACAAGCTCTCAAGATACATTACCAACCCTCAGTATATATACACACTGGAATAGCTTAATCTAGATCTGCTAAACCGTTCTGAAATAACTAACTTGTAACTACCCTTGTAACAAACCATCCGTGAATCACGGACTGCTTGATCACCACTGGGCATGAAGCAGAGCACACCTGAAGAGAAGAGTCTGCGTGTTTGATGAAGACCAGAGCCAAAACGACGCCGTCTCATTTTACTATCTCATATTAAAACACGTCACAGTTTAAACGCCACCGTTTCACTTGCTTATTAAACTTTCTCCCCTTTAAGTTAGACGACACCGTTTTGGCCTTGAGATAGAATACTGTTGTCAAAACTAGCCGTTACACTTCTCTTCTTCTTCATCAGTCTTGAGTGCTGAGCTGTTTGAGGTACTGACTTTAACACTTACTTGTATCAATTTAGTGCTTCTGCATATTGATCCAGGACAAAAAATTCTGGGAGATTGACATAATTGAATTGGGAGAGAGAGAGAGATAGAGAGATTTTGAAAGAATTGCGTATCAAAACGATGTGTTGGTATTCGTAAGTTATAACCATTTGAAAGTTTCAGCAAAGATGTTTCCGCGTAACTGAGGCCAAGTCCACTTTCCAAAAGAAATAAAAGAAAGAAGAGGAAGTTCCTCCTGCGCTGAACAATGTCTACAGGTGTCCACACTCACTAGTCTTTGAATCTTTGCCCTTTTCTTAGCTTCTCTATGTCTCTCTTCTTTTCTTTCCTCCTGCTTTGTTTTTTAATTTTTTGTCTTTACCTGGTCAAGTTATTTGTCAAGTCTTTTTGTCCAAGGTTCTTTTACTCCAATTCCATGTCTAACAAGTGCATAGGTAAAAACCTTATATTTAACAAATTTACCTGATTATATTTTCTTCTTATATTTTTTATATTTGTAAAATTTTTAAAAAATTAAAAATGCTATGTCACAAATAAATTGTTTAAATTGTAATTTTTTGAAATTTAAAATTATGCGTAAAATATAATCTTATAAATTATGTAGTAAATAATATCCAATTAGCACAAAATTTGACATATGTATTAAGAATGTAAAGAACATACAATTCAATTGTTAAATTTTCAAAATATATAGTAATACTAATGATATTGATAAAACTATATATATATATATATATATATATATATATAAAGTAAGTTGGCTATTAGGCTAGATCACCCAACCTGTTTAGTATCTAATTAATATTTATTTAGTATTTGTTTACCGTGAGTATCCAAAATGAAGTGGAACAATCTATTTGTTCACTATCTCACCTTTTATGAATAGGTGCAAGTGTGTCTATAAATAGATGTCCCTCATTTCATTTTAATTAGTTTTTTGTTTTTTGTTTTGTTTTGTTTTTTTTTTTTTTTTCATGCATGGAGTCATATTTTGAGAAAGGGAGACACAAACACGATTATGCAGTGGCGGCTCCAGGAATTTTTTTTAGAGTGGTCACTAAGAAATTTAAATTACCACAATATTTTTATTGGTACCATTTTTTAAAGAAAAATAAAATTAGAAATTATTTTTATTGAATAGGTTGAACAAGTTACAAATTTTATCTTTTTGTTTTATAATAGGCTTTTTGTTGAATAATATTTTCATTTGTTGTTGTTTGGTCTTGTCTTATCTTGTTATTGTTTCGTTTATGTTTGTTGTTATTTTTGCTTATATTTATTGTTGTTATTTAAGCTTTAAAAAAAGCAGGGATTAAGAATTATGTTTGGAGGCAGAATTAATTTTGGAGTAATGCTATGTCCACAACATTTTTATAATAAATCTTATGTAAAAAGCTATTATTAGTGGGTAAAAAAATAATATTAGTATTTGGCTCAAATTAGAATCAGTAACAACTTACTATATTAAATTTATTGTAAAATTATTGTGAAAATATTATGAATGTAGTAGCACTAATTTTATTTTTGTTGAACCCAAATTTTTGTAATTCTCAAGTCAGGGTGTTCAAAATTTTTACTAAAGCATTCACAATAGGTTAGTTTAGCATATATATATATATATATTTTTTTTTTGACAAGTATATATATACATTTTTTTACAAGTTAGGGTGGTCCTGTGACTACCCTCACTTGCATGTAGAGCTGCCACTGCGATTATGTTCGATATGCATGGAGATTGTTGTGCCTTTTTTGCATGCTGCTAATCATTGTATTTTAGGAGATAGATGTCCTGTCCATGAGTCTCAAAGCACCCTTCATGAAATAACGTGAGGGTGTGCAGGGAGATTAAACTTTCTAAATATGTTACAAATGATAAAATAAGTAAAGTAGGGAAATAAAAAGGACACGAGATTACATCAATCTGACATTTTATAGGAAGGTTGACACGTGCAAAGAACATTAATTAATGATATTAATAGTGATAATGTAATATGTGCTTGTTTAACATATTTTCTAAAAAATTCGTAAGGAAACATTTTGATCAAATTGGTCAATTTGGCATTTTGTGAAAAATAATAATACTAATAGCATCAAAAATTTTCATCCAAGTGAAAGTCAGTATGGGATTTAACTTTAGAAAGAAGAAATAACTAGCAATCAACTTAAATGGTGTTTTAAATATTACTAATTAATTTGCTTTTAAAAAAATTGATTTAACTATAAAATCAAATGAATAGTAAATAGCCTATAATAGAAACATATAATTTAAAAAAAAAATTATTTTTTATATACAAAATATAAATTTTACTTCAACCTAATTCAAGTGTGTATATATATATATATATAAAAGTTCTTTCCTAAGAGTTTTTAATCTCACCCCTGCAAACACTTTTTCCCGTGCCCCATATCATCTACAATATAGTGGGCCAAAAAATAAATTTTTTTTGTTTTTTTCATCACATGGTTTTGGGAGTAAATCGAAGACAGGATTTAGTCCCCTTTTCTTTGGGCTTTTATGTTTTAAATCCGACCCACTATGAAATGAAAAGCCCACCAGTGAGGACTTGCATGTCCAGCGAACTGTACTATTGGATTGGAAGGGTAGGCGCTGTGTTTTTTTTTTTTTTTTATTCAACTAGCCGCCGCCGCCTTTTCTTTACCTCCCTCTCTAGGAATCTGGTGATAACCCTTCTCTATAAAATAAAAGAGACCTGTTAGCCTACGGTTAGAGCAAAAATTTTAAGGGGCAGACTTCGCTGCTGCTACAGGTGATTTTTTTTTTTTCTTTTTTCTCTGTGTGTTTGCCTTCTCCTTCTTAGAATAATGTACTTAATTTCTTTAATCCTTCTTCTACTTTTCTACTCTGAGATAGCTTTGTTCTTCTTTTCTTTTCTTTGAGCATGATGTTGATCTCTTTCTTTTTTATTGGTCAGCTTAGAAGAGAACAAGTTGCTCTGCTCTGCTCGATCGTGTAGTCATCAAGTAGAAGAAATTTGAGTTGAAAGGTATTGAGCATCGAAATTCTCCTCACTGTCTGCTTCTTTCAACGCATGATTTCCCGCTATAAATCCCTCTGTGTCTTTTTGTTGTTGTTTCTTATAATATACTATATTACTCGAACACATTCCTCCCCTTTTTTTAAATGGTTGAAAGTCAATGCCGCTCCTAACAATAAATAAACCATGAACGCATGGTTGGCATCTTATTATGCATTTAACAGTTTCTTTCTCTTTTTTTTCAACATTGCTATAAGAAATATAAGAAACGTACGTGCATGGTTATCTATAATCTTCACAACATGAGGAAAAAAAAAAAAAAAAAACAAAACAAAACAAGAAATTTTCTTAGCAAGAACAGGTCCTCTATATTGTAGAGCTTGGTTGGGTGTCTACATTGCTCATATATGCAAAAGATATTTGATGATGTGCTCCATAAAATCATTAATTGAATGTTATGTTGACAATTTTTTTTTAAATGAAAAAAAGAGAACCCATAAGCCTAAGTTATTAAAAATTTGTGAATTTAATCATTTATTCTATAAATTTTGCAAGCTTCACAAACTTATACTTTAATTATTATAATTTATTTTGCTTTTTATTTTTTTAATTAGAGTCACGTTAGGATTATGATTAAGATAAAAGAATACACAACTACCATAAATTAGAACACACTACTTAAAAAATAAAATGAATAAATGCTAAAAGAAAGATAGAAGTAATGGATGTTGCCAAAGTATCTTGATATTAATTCGTTTTTAATCCATTGTAGCATTTAATATTTTGATAGATATTTAACATTTTTTCTAACTAGCCCGCTGTATTGCACAGCCACAACACCTAATTTAATTCATTCATTTTTTCTCTTGCAAAAAAAATTAATTAAAATTTCTAAACTAATTTTGCTGTCAATCTTTCCTCCTATATTACACACTAAAAAGATTTTTTTTTATAAAAGACATAATATAATTTGATCACTAAAAAGATTTTATAAAGAAGACATAATATAATGGGAAAATACTAGTAGACAGTGTACATGCATAAGGGTAAGTGCACTATGCAACTGTACATTAGTTGAGGAATCTGAGAATTTTATATTCTTCTCTGTCGTTGTCTCTCACCCTCTGACACAAACACACACAAAGAGACGGTGTGAGCGAGATGTGAGAGCTGAGGTGAGGTGTAGTGTAATATGACCTGGGCATTGAATTCAAGGTTTGATACTGAAATGGCGCAAGTTATCTGCTCTAAATATAAGGAATTGCATTTCTTTCATGTGGTTCGTTCGATTTCTAATCTTTCTATTCTCTTGTCTGTTCTTAATTTCACCTTTCTTTTCTTCGCTTTTAATTGCTCAAACATGTCTAACTCTTCATTTTACATATTTCTAATAAACCTTTGGAAATGTTTCAGATATCTTACTCCTTGCTTTATTTTATTCCAAATTTGCAAGTGGCCAATATCTTCTTCTTCTTCTTCTTATTATTATTATTATTTGTGCGGTAAGTTACTGATGTGTAATTCCTTCCCAGTGGTTATATTTACTTGGAATCTCATAAAACCCATTTGTTATTTTGTTACATATTATATATGTTTACCTTGAGAATTACTTGGTGGCAGAATGAAAGTTTTTTTTACTGTTCACTTGTGAGAGATTACGCTTTAAGTGTGTTTTTGTGAGTATGCATGTTTTAAATAAAATAAAATTTTATATGAGAGAAATCCATATGTTTATCTTGTTGACAACATAATGATGTATGCAGAAATTGAGGATGTTGGAAAATCTAGTTTTACATTTCATACAAAACACACAGCGAAAACAACAATTACGAATCTACATCATTCATGAGAGATAACGTGTAATCTTGAATTCTAGAACAAAGAATAGAAAGGGCTACATCATTTATGAGAGATAACGTGTAATCTTGAATTCTAGAATAAAGAATAGAAAGCGTACTTTGAAGCAATGAAATTCAAAACCAAGACTTGAGAATACCCTTAATCTTCATCTCAATTCCACATGGTGCCCAAGAAGTGTGATCTCTCAATTAGTTTTTTTGTACATTGATTCTCAAAGAAAAATCCTTCTTCTTCTCCTTGCAGAGAAAAACTGTTTTTTTTTTCATCATGCGTACATACTAACTACTTTTGTAGTTACTTTATTTAATAACTCTTATTAAATAAAAAACTGATTATCTAATTGGGTTAGCCTTTTGGGTCTACCCAATTTGGTTTTAGTTTGTAGCTTGAGATAGAACCAAAGGGAACAAATAAGACTCTAGCTCCAATGGGCCTTGGCTTTTTCTGTCAACTTTTGACAAGTCTAAAGTTACCATTAATTATATTCAGTACCACTATAAGAATATAATTGCACTCTAGGCCTTATTAAAAAAATTATATCCCAAGACTTTATTATACATATAACCCCTTCATTAAAATATTCGTAGTAATACAAAGTCATGAATGTTGATTGCCACTTTGAAGATTACTACATCTTAATCCTTGAGTATCTGGTTTAATCCTTTATGTTACTCATCATATATTTATGAAATCCAATTTTATAAATATATACTTTAGTAATGAGTTACTAAAGTGGTTAGGTCCAACACTTTGAATAACCAAACCCATTAAACTTATCTCAAGGGAATATTTTATATCTCCATTAAGAAATTATGAATTCCATCTTGAGAATATATGTTCCATCAATACTAAATGCGGCTATCCAACATACTGAGATTTTGATCGTGACTTATAGACTTCACTCCTGATATATCAAAGCAACCTACATCTTATGATCAGGTTCATTATTTTTTTAGGATTTAGAGTTAATGTAAATAGAAGTCGTGAGATTTATTATTCATTTGACAGTTGTTAGGAGAATAATAAATCTCATAACAGTTCAGTTCAATATGTCTTAACTCTTAAAACATATCAACATATCAACCAGAAGTCTCCACTTCTATGATCAAGACAAATCATCTTAGTTGATATATTATAATCTTTGTAGATGAAATGCCCAATTTCATTACCAATTACAAACTAAAATTCTAAGTTTACAAAGAACTTGTGATTTATATTCTCTGTGACTTTTCACATAAATCACATACTATGTATCTCATGGACTAAGATAATATCTCATTAGTTAATTAATAAATAGTCTCATACAATTAAACAATTTAATTATTTATGACATGCCAATAAATTGGATTTTAGGGCATAAACCCCAACAGAAGAACACAGCAAACTAGCAAGCATCTGGTGTAATGGGAGACAATAGTGGTGATGAATATGTGTCAGTTGGTACTGCACCTCCTCCTAGGGTAGATAACTTCAAAAAAGTTTCACTTTTGCCTACTGTATTCCTCATACTCTACGAGGTTTCTGGGGGACCATTTGGGGTCGAGGACACTGTTGGAGCTGCTGGTCCTCTTTTAGCCCTTCTAGGCTTCTTGATCTTCCCATTCATATGGAGTATTCCAAAAGCATTAATAATTGCCGAGATGGGTACCATGTTTCCTGAGAATAGTGGTTATGTGGTTTGGGTTTCGACTGCACTGGGTCCTTATTGGGGGTTTCAACAAGGCTAGGTGAAATGGCTAAGTGGGGTTATTGATAATGCACTCTACCCGGCTCTATTTCTTGATTATTTGAAGTCGGCAATCCCGGCTTTAGGTGGTGGTTTACCGAGAATCCTAACCGTGTTAACTTTGACTGTTTTCCTTACTTACATGAACTATAGGGGGTTAACCATTGTGGGATGGCTTGCTGTTCTTTTAGGGATTCTCTCAATTCTTCCTTTTGTAGTTATGGGGCTTTCAGTGATTCCAAAGTTGGAGCCTTCCAGATGGTTAGAGGTAAATCTACGTCAATGTGGACTGGAATTTGTATTTAAACACTTTATTTTGGAATCTTAATTATTAGGACTCAATAAGCACACTTGTTGGTGACGTGGACAACCCAAAGAGAACTCTTCCAAAGGCTTTGCTTTTATGCTCTGATATTGGTAGTTCTTGGATATTTCTTCCCTCTTTTAATTGGGATAGGCGTTGTTCCAATCAACCAGGAGTTTTGGACTAATGGGTATTTCTCAGACATTGCTAAAATTATTGGGGGAGTTTGGTTGAGATGGTGGATCCAAGGAGCTTTAGCAATGTCAAATATGGGGATGTTTGTAGCTGAGATGAGTAGTGACTCTTTTCAACTTTTGGGTATGGTGGAACGGGGTATGCTACCATGGCTGAACTCCATTGATAGGGATTTTATTCTCAACTTCTGGTGTGTTCTTGCTATCATGGCTGAACTTCCAAGAGATTGTAGCAGCAGAGAATTTCCAGTATTGTTTTGGAATGATTTTGGAATTCATAGCATTTGTATGGTTATGAGTAAAACATCCCACTACATATCGGCCTTATAAGATACCTGGGAGAACAGCTAGAGCCATTCTTTTGTGTATTCCTCCAACCATATTGATCTGCACTGTGTTGGCTCTTTCTACACTTAAGGTATTTCTTGTAAGTATTATTGCTATGATGATTGGACTTGTGATGCAGCCTTGTCTTAAGTATGTGGAAAAAAAGAGATAAATCAAGTTCTCTACTAATTCTAACCTCCCACTTCTAACAGGAACCCTCATTCCGCAATGATCAAGTTGACATAGTATTTATTGACAACTAGATGCAAAGACTTACTTTCAGTATTTACAAAATGTTGGAATGAAGGATTGTGATTCTAGTAATCTTTGAAATAAGTTATTACTTGTTGGAGAAGCATCTTTGGTTTGTTAATGCTATTCACTTTTTCTATCTTGTGGTTGCGTATTGAATCTTATAATTGTTTTTTTTTTTTTTTTTTTTTTTTTTTTTTTTTTTTTTGAGAAGAAAAGAAGAAGAATCAATCTTATGATTTTTATTTAGAAGAACTTCTGAGATTTTGTTTTGCTGAATTTCTACACTGTCAAACCAAGTAAAACCTTGAATCAATTTGGAAATCGGAAAACAACATGAAAAAAATACAATAAATAGAAGAGTATTGCATTATAATCAATGTAGATTGCCAAAGTTTCTGACACAGGCCAAAATTTTCTTTGCCTCAAGCATACGCTTGCATAATTGGCCAGAGCATTAATGCTGGTTCTTTATCTCATACAACCTTTTGGACTTGGCCTCTTTGATGTGTGCTTGGGACTGGCAAGAAGAAACGTTAAATCAATGACCAATAATAGACTTGTACAAATCCTCTGTGTTATTTTTATGTTCCACCAATCATAACATACTTGTTATGTATTTGTTTAGCTTTCCTTATAAAATAGTCAAAGTTTAAAATAGAAAAAATAAAAAATAAATAAACATATGATAAGTTGTAATTGGTGAAACATAAAGTAGAACACAAAAAATAATTCAGAGGATTTGTATTCGTTGTCAATGTGGGAGTTTGTAGTCCGCATAACACGTGTTTAAGGTATAAGCATTCTAGCAGAATGAAGACTTTGCTTATGATTATGAAATCCAATTTCTTGAAGAATATCTCATTATTTTTCTCTCTCTATTTTTACACTATTTTCAAAGAATACCACCCAGTTGATCTAGAATTTCTTTGTGATCTTTTTGGTAAATTTTTTATGTGAATATTGTTTGTTGTAGATTTGAATTAATAAATATATATTATACGAATAAAAATATACTATTAAAATCATTATGATGGTGGTTATCATCTCTTTTTTTGTTCTTTGTTATTAGTAGGCTCTTGGATTTTGTTGGCCCTAATTTACCCAAATGTTAAATGTACAATTTCAGCGTAGACCAGTCTTGAGTGCAGCCTTTGTTGCTTTGTCTTTTGAGATTTTTGTTTGCTTATGTTTCCGTCTTGAATGAATGTCTCTATTCTTGTCAATTTCTTTTTGTTTACCTTTGGGTTCTTTGAAATTGTTGCACTTTTCAAATCTAAATCTAATCTCTGATTATTAGAGCTGGATACATGGTATAATTTCAAACCTAAGACCAAAACACCATCTTTTCTTCATGATCCTGTGGTCTGATCTTATAAACAAATGGTAGACGTAGGTAGGGCCTATAACTGTAACAATTTCATTCTATTGTTACTTCAAGAAATAGAAATGTATAATAACTCTCAATAAGTGATTAATTCTGATCATTTGTTACCAGAAGGTAGGGCTTCTTGTAAGTTGTCATGTATGAGACTTCAGCATGTTGGATTCAACTTCCCAATTTAACATTTTTTTCTTGCTATTTGCAACCATACAAGGTGCTAACAGTTGGCTTGCAATAAAAATTTTAACCATGCTCACTTATCAGTTATCACTTCAAAGTGTGACCGTGCACACTTTTGATATGTTGAAGAATAAATGCAGAGTTATTATTAAAAACATGCTATCTTATTTGTTTCATGTACAAAGACTTATTGTATTTGCTACTATGGGGGGTGAAAGCCCAGCCTAATGTATTGGGCCTGGGGCCCTATTCGAAGACTACTAGATGTCCGAAGAGAAGAAAATATCTGAGAAAGGGTCCATGTGGAAGAATCATACTTGGAAATGAATGAGGGATGCATTCTGAAGAGGTCGTCAGTTGTTCGAAGAGGTCTTCCTCCTCGGATACGAATATTCTTGATCAATCAAATGTGTAGAGAGTCAGAATGATCTTCCTAACGGTTCCAATAACGAAGATAAACCCTAGCATGTCTGGAGATGATAAGAACGAAGAAATATTTAAAGGGAAAAGCTGCTACAACCGTATTTAATGCATTACATCTACTTTTCTGGCCACATTTATATGGAGAAGACCCCTGAACAGTGTAATCTCAGCTATCACCACTCACAGGAAACTAAAAAGAAGACTTGACATGACATATACTCGAGTGGACGCTTAGATGAAGACTAAGTGGACGATGAAAATGAGGGGTGAGGATGCTATATAAAGGGAAGAAGCCTCTGATGAAAAAGGGGGGAGAAATAGAGAAACAAAGAAGATAAATACGATTTTACTATAGCTCTAAGCATTGTAACCATCTTTATTCAATAAAAATCTCTTCGGACATTCATTAGGTCAATTGTTCAAGCCTGATTGCATGTTAATTCATCTTAACTATTTTAGTTAGTCACTGTGTGATTCATAACTAGCCTAGCTCTTTCACCCACTCTCTACAAATTTATTGTTCTGGGTTCAGTGGGCTCATAATGGAAGAATTGCTAAATGGGGTACGATATTAGGGGCTTTCGATATCAAATATATGCCTCGTACATCGGTCAAGGGCCAAATACTGGCGGATTTGGTAGCCGAGTTCATGGAGCCCCACTTAGAAGAAGTAACGCTCACATCGGACATGGATGAAAAATCAGTTGGCATAATTTCTCACCAAGGCCTGTCCCATTGGGAAGTGTACGTGGATGGCGCATCAAATCAGAAAGGTTTTGGAGTGGGGCTAGTGCTGATATCCCCCGAAAGAATCACCATTGAAAAATCATTAAGGTTGGATTTCTCAGCGACAAACAATGAGGCGAAGTATGAAATCCTACTGATGGGAATGGCTATGGTCCGACGAATGGGAGGAAAAGCAGTGGAGCTGTTCTCGGACTCAAGGTTAGTCGTGGGTCAAGTGCAAGGTGAGTTTGAAGCAAAGGATGAAAGAATGCAGGGGTACTTGAGCCAAGTTAACTGCCTATGGTCTGAGTTTGAATTTTTTAGTTTGCTGCACATCCCTAGGAGTGGTAATGCATACGCTAATTCTTTGGCCACTCTCGCTACTTCGGTGCAAAATTTACCGAGAGTCATCATTGTCGAGGACTTGCACGGGCCTACCGTGGCAAGAAGAGAAGCAGTTCAAGTTCATCAAGTTAGGACCGGGCTCTGCTGGATAGACCCTATTATTAAATTCTTGAAAGAAGATATTTTGCCTGAAGAAAAGGGGAAAGCTGACAAAATTCGAAGGAAAGCGACCAGATTCTGGCTATCCGAGGACTAGAAATTATACAAACGCTCCTATTCAGGACCGTACCAGTTATGCATTCATCCTGAAGCGGTTGAGTTGCTACTAGAGGAGTTGCATGAAGGAATCTGCAAGAGCCACACCGGTGGTAGGTATCACTCAAGGTTACTGGTGGCCGAACATGCAAAAAGAAGCCCACGAATACGTTAAAAAGTGCGATCAATGTCAGCGGTTTGCCCTAAACATTCATCAACCAGGGAGAACTCTTAATCCATTATCCAGCCCGTGGCCTTTCGCCCAATGGGGCTTAGATATCGTGGGACCATTCCCTAAACCTGAAGGAAACAGGAAATACTTTCTGGTCAGCACAGACTATTTCACCAAGTGGGTCGAAGCTGAACCTCTGGCCAACATTAAAGACGTAGATGTGCAAAGGTTTGTGTGGAAGAATATTGTCACTCGATTTGGGGTTCCTCATACTCTCATCTCGGACAATGGCCTACAGTTTGATAGCAAAGCATTCAGGAGTTATTGTAGTAAGCTAGGAATCATAAATAGATACTCCACCCCTGCTTATCCCCAGGGTAATTGGCAAGCAGAGGTTGTCAACAAGGTCATAGTAAATGGCTTAAAGAAGAGGCTCGACGACACGAAGGGCAAGTGGGTGGAAGAATTGCCACACGTACTTTGGGCATACCGAACTACGCCTCGTAGATCTACAAGAGAGACCCCCTTCTCAATGACCTATAGGGCTGAAGCTGTCATACCTTTGGAAACTGGGTTCCCCACACTGAAAACCAGTTCGTTCAATTCGACCGGCAACAATGAGCAACTAGAGAGGAGTTTGGACCTGATTGATGAAAAAAGAGAAAATGCATTGGTTCGACTGGCACATTACCAGCAAAACCTCAAGCAGGGCTATGATGCCAACGTAAGGCTAAGACCTCTAGAACCCGGTGATTTAGTGCTGAGGAAAGTTATCGGCACCGCAAAAAACCCAGCTTGGGGAAAATTAGGACCCAATTGGGAAGGGCCATATCATATTACTTCAAGGGCTGGCATTGGGGCATATTTCTTAGAAGATCTGGATAGTCATGTAATACCACGCCCCTGAAATGTAAATAACCTCAAAAGGTACTATTATTAATCGAATATTTTCTTTAATCAATATACTGATTCTGTATGTGAGTAGTTCTCTAAGTATTTAAACTTAAATTCAATCATGCCTGTAGTCTTCAGACCAGATGATTTGGGTTAGTTAACACTCCTTCCAAGTTCTCTAAGTGTTTAAACTTAAATTCAATCATGCCTGTAGTCTTCGGACTAGATGATTTGAGTTAGTTAACACTCGTTTTAAGTTCTCTAAGTGTTTAAACTTAAATTCAATCATGCCTGTAGTCTTCGGACCAGATGATTTGGGTTAGTTAACACTCCTTCCAAGTTCTCTAAGTGTTTAAACTTAAATTCAATCATGCCTGTAGTCTTCGGACTAGATGATTTGGGTTAGTTAACACTCGTTCTAAGTTCTCTAAGTGTTTAAACTTAAATTCAATCATGCCTGTAGTCTTCGGACCAGATGATTTGGGTTAGTTAACACGCGTTCCAAGTTCTCTAAGTCTTTAAACTTAAATTCAATCATGCCTATAGTCTTCGGACCAGATGATTTGGGTTAGTTAACACTCATTCCAAGTTCTCTAAGTGTTTAAACTTAAATTCAATCATTCGGATCAGATGATTTGGGTTAGTTAACACTCGTTCCAAGTTCTCTAAATGTTTAAACTTAAATTCAATCATGTCTGTAGTCATCGGACCAGATGATTTGGGTTAGTTAACACTCGTTCCAAGTTCTCTAAGTATTTAAACTTAAATTCAATCATGCCTGTAGTCCTCGGATCAGATGATTTGGGTTAGTTAACACTCCTTCAAGGGTCCTCTAAATGTTTAAACTTACATTCGACCATAACCGTTGTCCTCGGATCGGGTCATTTAGGCTAAAGAGCATCTTCATACAGTTATGGTTAATGTTTGAATTTACCGTGCCTGAAATTCTTGGATGCATTTAACTTTAATTTAGAGTTTGACTCCTCAATTAGAAATATGCTCTGCACACATTCAAGAAAGCCTGTGAAACTTTCATCTTACTCATCGTTTTCATTACTTATTAATAACTCTTGTATGTACCACTCTTTTCGGCATTGATTTAAGTCACTAGCCTTATTATCATGATATCATGGTTAAGTTCACCTATACTATTATAATCATGTGGTTTAAGCCGTTTGCAATAATGCCGAGACTTATAATTTAAGCAACAAGGATATTGAATGTAAAATAAAGGATTTCATTAATCAAAATAAAGTAGTTTACAAGCCTTTACCTAAAAAAAATAAAAAAAATAAAAAATAAAACAAACAACTGAACGAGGTTATATAAAAGTACAAAATAAAAACTCCTATTCCCATTAAGTCTTCGTCTGAGTAGCCGGAGGATCAATTGTCTGACTGGGCTGGGCAGCAGCAACGTCCGAGACTTGTTCTTTGTCTTTCTCTTTGGTACCCTCAGACTCTTTAGTTGCTTCAGTTGGAGCAAGAGGGGCCTGGCTAGCTAGGAGCTGCTCCTGAGCTTCTGGGAGTGCACGAATGTCTGAATCATAGTATATACTCCCAGGCAGCCTCAAAGGGGAATCTGCAGGAACCCCAGCAGCATCCAGCGCCTTTCCCCATGTTATATCACAGTAGTCTCAGCCAACCGAGGCAAACTATTCAGTGAGGCTGAGTTGGGTCTTCTCCACCCCTAGCTGGTATGCTGCCTTTCTTTCAGCCTCAACTGCCTCTTTAGCCAGCTGAGCATCATTCTCGGCCTTTTTGGCAATTTCCTTGACTTTCTTAAGCTCAGCCTGAAGATCATTCACCAGTGCTTGCTTTGTGGCCAAGTTGATCTCGGTCAGATTCAGCAGCTGGCGTTGGTCTTCGGCCTACTTTTCAGCATTCTTCAGGCCCGCATCAAGACTGTTTCTTTGCTTGACGACCTCCTTAAACTGCTCAGACAGCTGAAAATACTCCTCCTTCAGGCTACCCAAAGACTTTTCGGCCTCAGACCGAGAGTGGGCCTCTGCTTTGGCTTCAATGTATGTCTTTTTGTTCCACTCTTCAGCCACAAAGACTTGTTGGGTAATCTGCGCAGCAAAAATGATAAAGTTAACATAAAACCAAAATAATAATAATAATAATAACATCCTCAAATGAAGAAATGGGTTAACTCACTTACCATGGCTAAATCCCTCTTTAGGGACGAGAAGAATTCTTGCTGGCTGAAGCGCCTGTAAGACTCCGTGTCCCGAGGGAGGAGCAGTGGCTGCTCTAAAGCCTCAGCGATAAGGCCTGCCCTCCCTCCGTCATAGTTCCTTAGGCAAGTTTCCCAAGGAATTGGAGCGCCATCCAATTCTAATCGGGGGGACCAAGTGCGAGGTCCTCTGCGCATATCAGCAACAAAGGCCTCCTCTCGGCTCTCAGTGGATGAAGCCCTCTTGCTCCGGTGGTCTTTCACCACCTTCTGCTGCTTGGTCCCTTTTTGCGGAACCACCTCCCTTTCTTCTGGGGCCACAAGGGGCCTTTTCTTCCTCAGATCTGGCAGGGGTTTCATGCCGAGTTCAAGGGCCTGAGGGGGTGGTGGAGGAAGGTTCACAGCCGGTTGGGATGTACTAGTCCCCTTGGGCTCGGGCTTCTTGCCCTTATTCTTCATCAGGCTCCTTAGATCAGCCATGTCTTCCTCTTCCGAAGAGTCCTCGGGAAGAGTAGTTATTAGTACAGCTGGGTGGACAACAGACTGCCTGTCAGCCTCCTCCTCAGTGTTAGGAACTGTTATCACTTCAACCTCTTTCGAAACTTCTCCTTCGAATCTGAACTTGTCTATCTGTTCCTCAAGTGAAGAGGTTGAAGAGGCAACTCTTTCACCTGCTGCTTCCAGCCCGAGAGGAACCTGTTGAATTGGCTGGAGGAGCAAGGGTACACCCTGCGGATTGGGATGTGGCACGGGCGCAAGGTCGAACGGAGCCAAAAAATCCTTCCGGGCAACGTCTATATGGTTGATGCGATAGTCCCCCTGCCTTATCGCATTGCCGACCGGCTGAAAATCCTTCGGTTTCCCTGGGTACCCAAGAATAAGCGGAACCGATCGGAGTTGCTCGTCTTCGCTTACGAAAATCTCTGAGCGTAGCAGGTAATTAAGGGCAGCAACGTTTGTAAGGCTGAGCCGAGGAGAAACGTGGTCTTTATCTGTTAGTATTATAGCAAAACTTAGTCAGAAGCTTGAAAGGAATAAAAAATAATAATAATATATCATAATAAATAACAATAATAAAATTTAAAATTACTGGAAAGTGGAGATCCTAAATCTACTGTCAGTAAACCTAAATCTATGATATTCTACCTAGTTCTCCTGGCCTGGTCGGGCAATGAGGGCCGTCATGCCACGTGCCCGAGACGATCATATAATCGTCTTTCATCCCTTTATTAGATTTGGGAAGGCAGGAGACGAGCCTAACCACGTCAGACCGGGATTTGAGATAATATCCCGCCCCTTTTTGGCTGTGGCACTCATACATGTGTACCACATCGAGCCAGGTGAGGCCCAACCCTAGATAGCAGTTCAAATCCTCAACTACTCCTAAGATCCTAAACATGTTGGGCGCACATTGGTCAAGGCTAAGCCTATGGTTTCTAAGATAATTACTGGTAATGGGACCCATAGGGATGGTCATCTCCCCTTCTAGAAAGGCGATGATGGGGATAACAACTTCGCCCGTCTTTCAGTCTGTTAGTATTCTTTCCGGAGAGCAATACCTCAGACCCACATCTTGAGGTATGCAGTATGTCGCCTTAAACTCCTCTATTTGGGCGGGGCTATCTACAAGATACTGGAATCTACCCATCGCAATTAGACAAAAAGATGGAATCGCTAAGTGAAGTGACTAGAGGATGATTATTCGAAAGCCGAGGAGGTTGGCCGAAGAGGGAAACGAGAGGTTCAGAAGTTGAAACTTACGCAAACCAAATCAGAATGTGATCCTTGAACTCGCAGAAATATTCTTACGGATTCTGAAAAGGAGCTAGGACCTGTGATTGGAAGAACTTGAAGGATTTGAATGCTTGAGTTTGCTGAGTGCTCTAAGAGTTTGCAAAGTAAAGAGGAAATAACTGCCTCTAAAGCTTTATATAGGGGGACAGGTGAAAAGGCAGGAGTCATCCCGCCAACCTTTGAGGAAGAACCACGTCCGTTGGATCAATATCCCACTGTTGGATATAAGAGACAAAACGGCGCCTGGAGTAATTAATAGCGCCTTGGGAATGTTGAAACGACAGCAGCAATAATGAAGCGCTTGCATGCTCACGCATGTGTATTTCCAGATATTTGTGTGTTTTTCAAGCTTTTATTTAGTGATAAATCAAAATCCTATTTTTTCTCCTCGGATGCGAGGGAAAAACTAAAATTTTGAAGGGCTATTGTGGGGGGTGAAAGCCCAGCCTAATGTATTGGGCCTGGGGCCTTATTCGAAGACTACTAGATGTCCGAAGAGAAGAAAATATCTGGGAAATAGTCCATGTGGAAGAATCATACCTGGAAATGAATGAGAGATGCATTCCGAAGAGGTCGTCAGTTGTCCGAAGAGGTCTTCCTCATCGGATACGAATATTCTTGATCAATCAAATGTGTGGAGGGTCAGAATGATCTTCCTAACGGTTCCAATAACGAAGATAAATCCTGAGCATGTCTGGAGATGATAAGAACGAAGAAATATCTAAAGGGAAAAGCTACTACAACCGTGTTTAATGCATTACAGCTACTTTTTTGACCGCATTTATGTGGAGAAGACTCTTGAACAGTGTAATCTCAGCTACCACCACTCACAGGAAACTAAAAAGAAGACTTGACATGACATATACTCGAGTGGACGCTTAGATGAAGACTAAGTGGACGATGAAGATGAGGGGTAAGGATGCTATATAAAGGGAAGAAGCCTCTGATGAAAAAAGGGGGAGAAAGAGAGAAACAAAGAAGATAAATACAATTTTACTGTAGCTTTAAGCATTGTAACCATCTTTATTCAATAAAAATCTCTTCGGACATTCATTAGGTCAATTGTTCAAGCTTGATTGCATGTTAATTCATCTTTAACTATTTTAGTTAGTCACTGTGTGATTCACAACTAGCCCAGCTCTTTCACCCACTCTCTACAAATTTATTGTTCTGGGTTCAGTGGCTTATAATCCATATCTTTTGGGCTTGAGCTACAAATCTTGACCCTACAACTACCATGGTTCTTCATAATTTTGTTAGAATACATGATAAGGTTGATGAGGAGTTCAACATTTATATTCATAATTCAATTCAAGTGACAAATACTTGGTAGGATAGCGGCTTCAAACAATGACATTTCAACGAATGTTTTCACATATATTTCTCTACTGTGTAGTCATATATTTCTCTAGGCTCTGAATCTTTTGATTTGCTAATTTTTATGGCATTTTGAAAGTTTCAACATTTGAATTTTTTGGTTCAGTTTTTACAATATATGAATATGTTTGCTAGATATCAATAGCTATAGTCATGGCTTGTTCTCTTCAGGGTACCTTATCTCTCTCTTATATTTATTTATAGTTTAGTCTTATATATTTTGTTTTATTTCAATAATTTTTAGGCTCCAAATTTTTTGATTTGCTAATTTTTATGGTCTTTTCAAAGTTTTAACTTCTAAATTATTGGATTTATTTTTGCAATATCTTAAATCGGTACCTTATCTCTTATATTTCTCTGTTATGTAGTTATGTATTTTTTTTTCAATAATTTCTTTGCTCTAAATCATCTTTTTCTTTATTAGTTTTTTGGACTTTTGGAAGTTTTGACATCTAGTTCTTTGATTTTCCACTTTTTTTTTTTTTTTTTTTCAAAATCTGAAAATTTTTGACAGATTTCAACAACTATAGCCATAAATCATTCTTTTGACGTAGCACGTATTTCAATATATTTCTCTGTAGAGTAGCCATAGTCATATATTTTTTGTTTTGTTTCAATAATTCCTAAGCTTTGTATATTAAATTTCTTTTATATATTTAGCTTTTCGGAAGTTTTAACATTTGAATTTTTGTTTTCTTTTTTTGCAATAACTGAACCTGTCAACTATAGCCATGGATTAGTCTTTTGAGAGTAACTCCATCTTTTTCTTATATTTTTTTGTTGTGTAGTCATATATTTTTCATTTTGTTTTAATAATTTCAGCTTTAAATTTTATACATTATACATTTATGTAAAATTTTCCCATGTATTGTATGGGATTAAGAAATATGAATTAAACTTAGTCTACCTTAATAGATTTTACTTTTCCTCATGTCATGTGTTAGTAATTTAGCCGAATTTGACCTAATCCCATGGGCCAAATCATAGACCCTTATTTATTAAACTTATTAATTAATACATCGTTTTTTTCATAATACATTATATATTTATGCAAAGTTTTTCCGTGCATTGCATAGGTTAACGACTAGTAATATATTATATTTAAAACCAACGGATAGAAACATAATAATGGTAAAATTAGAAAATTTAAAAACAAAACCATCGCAATATATGCAGCACTCGTATATTATCATTATTTTGTAGCCTTTAAAAAAAAAAAAAAAAATCTTTTATAACTTTCCTTGTTCCCTCTCTGTGTATATATATAATGGTTTATTATATGTTCACCAATGCGTTGAAAACTTTGGTTCGTTTGTTTATTCATATATTGTGATACTATAAATTAAAACAAGGGAAGAAATAGAGAAGTGAGATGTCAAAGTACGGCTATGCAAGTACAATCATAGAATGGTAGTAACAACAAGCCAATAAAGATTGGAAACACTACTAGCTTCTTAGCCGAGCTAAGAAGCCTGCGTGATGGGCTGATGCTCTGCTTGAATAGAAACTTCACTATTGTGGAAGTAGAGCTAGATGCCAAAGCGTTAGTGGAAACTTTATTGTTTCTCTCATCTTGAATGATTGCAGGCAACTGGTATCTATATTTGCCCAAATTTAGTTTATGCACTGCTTTAGGGAAGCTAACCGTTGTGCCGACAGACTAGCGAGGATTGGAACTTTGCATGACCGGGATTTTATTTTGTATGAAAGTCCCTCTGTGGACTAGCGAGGTTGGTTACTTCTCTTTTCCCTTATTGATAAACATTTTATAAAACATATAAATATAGTAAATTATCATTAATTTGATTAAAATATATAGTATCATATAAATAAAATAATTTAATCCAGTTTAAAATACTAGTTTAGATTAGTATAAATAGTATGGATATAATATATACACACAAAAAAATGATTTGCTCGTTTTTTACTTGACCCTTCCACCAAAGGTAAATTTTAGCTCGGCCATTACTGGCTACGTCTCAATTGCAATAGAGTAGGGCATCTTACATCAGTTGTGTTGTTCAGTCTATAGCAGTGATTGACTGTAATGGCTTCGGTATAATGGTCCCAAATGCAAATGGTGTTATTATTGCAAGTAGATGTATAGAATTCCACGAATTCATAGCTGGTTGGAATCTTTTCTCTTAGAACCAAGGAGATTAACTTTTGTTTGGGATCTTTTTGTGGCCCTGACACGCGTTGTGATTTATAAGTCTGCCACTAGACCCGAGTTCTTTGGGGTAGTCAAGTTCGATAGTCGTGCCAATGATTTGTCAGTTGGTGGCTTTCGTTGGGTTTTCTCCTAGGCAAAAAACAACACAATGAGTAATTAAGAAAATAAGTTAATGAGGCAATAGTTTTCTCGTGTGTAAATAATTTTTTCCATAAAGCATAAATAAGTGGAAGGAAAATTAGGCAACCAGACATAAAAAGTTGAGGTGATTAAATATGTTTAGAAAGGCTAAACAAATATGTTTAAAGAGATTTCATAAATAAATGTTTGCCAATGTCCAAAACCAAATTAGTGGTACTTTGGATTAAGTAATGTATTTGAGCTTGATGAGAGAGGAAAATTAAGTGTGTGCCTTTAATAGTTTTTTTTCTTAAAAAAAAAAAAAAAAAAAAAAAAAAACCATTGATCCATGACAATAATATATTAAGCAACATTATATAAGATGTGCAGCAATATATAGAGTAAGATAAATAAAAAATTATCTTGTTTGCAAGCAATGCATATTGCTCTCTTGGCCAAAATAGATGTGAGGCACGTGCAAGGAGGCCAACCCCTAAGATTTGCACCAGTGACTGTGAAAGGGAAGCAACCATGAATACTTGCAAAAATAGCTCCCCCAACTTTAGAAAGTAAGATGTTAGCTCCAAGAAATAAAGGAAAGAGGGAGTGATGAGTTAAAGAAAAAGGGTATCCCTATTCGTGTATTCCAGAACTCATATATGCATCTCAAACACCAACTGAATGTAACCAAGTGTTCTGGTGTGTATGATAATCAAGAGGATTCAAGTGGTTGAGAAGCTGTGTGAGCACTAAAGTTTTTGGTCCGAAGTTCTTTTTTTTTTTTTTTTTGGTTTTTGGTCCGAAGTTGAGTGGCTGTTGAGGCCATTGAGTATTAAAATTGGACTGTCATTGAGCAGAACATTTTCTCAATAGTTGTTGTCACATTGTTTTGTATGAAGGTCCATAATGGGGCTACCTTAGATACCCTAAAATTATTTATATAAGAGGAAAGATCCTCACTGGAATTTGCTTGAGCTGAAAGTCCCAGCAGCCCCTTGCCAAGTGACATTTTTATTTTTGATTTGATGAGAGAAAGAATGGTGTAAAGGTGGGCCTTGTTACACTGCAGGTAATGCTTGGTGTTTTATGAGTTCTTTGTGGGTCTTAGAAAATCTATCTCAACAATTGGTCTTGGGTCCGAATGCTCATTTGGATTGACTTTGGCACTGAGATTTCGTGGGGCCTATCCTCGGCTTTTCCCGTGTACTGAATTAGCCCAAGTTCATGGGCTGCGCTAGCTAGGTCCATGGGATTTAATTTTACCTCTCACTTTCTGGTGGCCTTCGACTAAAACGTGACAATGTTAGTGGCTTTCCATGGGCTGCTTTTCTTGAACCATTTTCCTCACAAGTAGGTGTAATAAGCCAAGGTCATACAATATGTATGGGTCAAAATTGGATTTTTTTAATCAGCAAAATTCAAAATTCATGGGCCTTGGGGATAAATTTGGCAGGCCAGACATAACAATTTCTGGTATTTTATCTCACGGTTAGTGGCCCGAAGTGATGGGCTTTGGGCTGAATTTGTAGTCCAGAAATTTGCTACTAACAACTTCTTAAAACAGGTTGGGATTTTTCATTGCTTTTTTAGAGTGTGATGATGCATTGATGTTGCAGCTGCTAGAGCCTAACAACAAAGATGTTTTAAAAGTGCTCCATTTGGCCATCTCATAGAGAAAATTCATATAACATATAGCATAATTGAGTGAAGTCCTATGTTGAATAATAATGAGAAGAATGAGTAGTTAATATAACATAATTGAGCACATACACATTAGGTTTAAGCTTTTTGGGTTAAAGTGTATCTCTATATGTTATATTGTATACACACCTCTGTCATCACTGTTGCTATTGACCACACCTTGTATATGTTATAACTAGAGAAATACAATACAATTATTCAGTATTTCTAACAAGGTATTAGAGCCACTGCTCTGACTGTCACCACTGCCGCTGCCAACCACACATTGTATATGTTATTACTAGAGAAATACAATACAATTATTCAGCATTTCTAACATGGATGGTATCAAAGCCACTGCTCTAACCTTTCGTTGCTGTTGCCGCTGCTACTATCAAACACACCTTGTGTATGTTATTTCTAAAGAAATACAATACAATTATTTAGTATTTCTAACATGATATTAGAGCTACTATAACCTTTCATCGATGTCGTCATTGCTGCTATCAAACATAGCCTATAGATGTTATTACTAGAGAAATACAATATTATTACTAGAGAAATACAATACAATTATTTAGTATTTATAACATGGTATTAGAGCTACTACTCTAACCTTTCATCGATATCGTCGTTGCTGCTATCAAACACAGCCTGTAGATATTATTACTAGAGAAATACAATATAATTATTTAGTATTTCTAACATGGTATTAGAGCCACTATACTGACCTTTTGGTGTTCTCTTTGCAATCTTGTCTTCCTTGGTGTCTTCCATTACCTTCGTCGTCACTGCCACTTTCAACCACACCGAAGTCTCCGCCTTCTACCACTGCCAATATTATTGCTCCGATCTTGTCACCTATCTTGGAAGAAGAATCGATGTCATCAGAGCTATTACACACCCTCACACACTGTAGGAAATTTTCTATTACTGTCTTGGTACACTTACTATTTCTGTCAAGGGAGTGGTTGAGGAAGATGCTGCCTTCGTCCTTTGCCAGATTGAATGGGATAGTTGCAATCACATGACACCTCACTCATCCTTATTTTCTAAAATTGAACCTACACCACATCTTCTTAGTATTCATACAGCTGATGGTTCCACCATACATGGTAATAGTATAGGTTCTATTTCAACCTCTAACCTTTCGGTTTCTCGGGTTTTCCATGTGCCTAACTATCCTATGACTTGTTTTATGTAGGCCAATTAGCTGAACTTGGTTATTTCCTTACTTTTTACTACTCTAGGTGTATTGTGCAGGACCAAAGGACGGGGCAAGAGGTTAGGACTGGTCCAAGAGATGAATGTATGTTTCTAGCAGACAAACTTCATCTTTAACCCATTACTCTTGTGTCTGTTGCTGCTGCTGCAGTTTCTTTTATACCTTCTCTTGCACTTTAGCATTCTAGTCTTGGTCATGCACCCTCTTCTTGGGTACAACAATTAGCTTTTAGAGGCCTATTAAGTTTTGTGGCCAAGGATAAGTTTGATTGTACTACATGTCAATTAGGAAAACAACTAAGTATGCTATATAAATGTTTTGTGTAATAGGCATGTGGACTTTTGGCCTACTTTAATTTACTTGTACATCACACATACTTGTACTACACACACTTTGTCTTTTATATAAAGGCACTCTTGTATATGTTATTAAAATATAATACAATTATTCAGTATTTCTAATAAATATTATTGAAGATACAAAACTCCTCAAGTATGACTAAACTATAAGTCTCAAAACATGGCTCTAATATTTGTTGGGTTATAGATTGACCCTAGTTAATTAATATATTACTCAAGTTGATTAACTAGTCAAATTACATATAGATTAGATTAAAGCACAATCAAATCACCAAAGTAAATTCAGTACAACGAAAAATAAGCTTGATATGACAATTTGATCATGATGGAGAAAACCTTCGTAGGTAAAATTCTACTAGTTGAATTTCATATCACCACTCCCAAAGAATCCAATACCAAGAGAAAACAGTTACAAGCACAAGGAATCTTACCTTACAAGACTATCTCAAAGTAACTACCTACATTAGAACCTACTAAGTTATACCAAGCTTAGCTCTTATCCTCAATTGGACTTGATCTTGTAGAAGACTTTTTCTTTGCACAAATTTCCCTATCCATGTCTAATTCCACAACAACCTTCTTGATTGTTGTATCTTTGCAAAGTTTTTCAATCCATGCATTTTGTGTTGCTGAGGACACTGCCTATGTGTTCCACCCTACATCTTCATCTACTCTATCTTTTTCTAGAGTAGAGGCTACACTCGTCATACTTAATTAGATACATCACCTTCAAGGTAATATTCTAATCTGATTGGGATGTTTATAGGATGGCATATTGTCTTAGAGCATCCAACATAGAAGACGTTGTTAATGCCAGTAGAACCTTGAGAAGGTGTGAAGTTGGTGATGATCTTGATGAAGGCATGTAGCAAATTATGCAAAAAATCTTGAGAAGGTATGTTTTCTTACTTAGTGTTTAGTATTTCTTGTCATTTTGTTCTCAATGTAGGTTTTTTTTTCCTTTGAGATTGGTGTTGTTTGAGCTTCCTTCTCTAGTTACTAGTGGGGCTATGGTTTATGTTGAGGATCCAAAACAAGAACTCTCCAAATACCTTTTAGTGTACAAGGATTGACTACTGTAAATACTTTTAAGTGTACTATTCAAAAAAGATTTTGTGTAGCATGTAGTGATTCCTATTTCAAATTCAAATTCAAAAAAAAAAAAAAAAAAATGTAAAGGGCATTAAACAGAGTAGTTGAGTCATGTTGATTTGTATAGTTTTTTTCTTATCGTGTTAAAAGAATAATTGATTGGTTGTTGTAATTCAATTTGGAATTGCACAATTGTGTTTACATTTATATTTTGAATTAGGTTATTAAATTTTGATCAATGTGAAAGAGCACATTCAAATTTATTTATTTATTTATTTTAAAGAAAATACTTATTTCAATGTTTACAAACTGTTGAAATTTATCTCAAGATACCCTTTATCAACAATTGAGTACATGTAGAAAAAAATAATAAGCATCTTTATGTGTATATGTTTCAACGACTTTTAATAATATTTCAACATTTATTAACCATTCATAAAAGTGTAACATTTTTTTTTCGATGGTTGCATAGGTTGTAGAAAATGTTCTTGACATAGTTTTTAATGGTGGTTCTCAACGGTTATTTCAACATTCAAAAATAGTATTTTTGATGGTTTATAATACTTTTTATAACGGTTTCAACAGTTTAAAATAGCCAAATTTCTTGTAGTGATTTCCCTGTCCTTTTATTATTTATTTATTTTTTAAATTTTATCTGGGCAAAGGAATACATTAAATAAAAGAAAAAAGACAGATTTAAAGTTCAAACAATAAACTAAAGCAATATTTCAAAAAAAAGTACCCAATACTTATGCAAAATTCTTTGTTTTTACTTTTTAACATCATGAAGATTGTTTGAAAAGTCCAGCTATTTTGTAAGCTTAATATGAAGCAACATCAATTATAAATGTATTTTGAACAATATATTATTTTAGACTTCTCGATTATTGCCTATATTCTTAATTAGAATCCAAGTCCTTTTTTTTTTTTAATAAAAAAAAAATTAACAATAAAACGTAGAAGACTAGCCATAAACAAAAACAGACAAAGCATCTAAGGTCATAAAATTGGGTTATTTCACCAATTTTTTTAAAATATTTTTTAACGGGTGTATTTGGCAGTAAATATTGCATACTTTTTTGAGGAAATCAACCCAGGTGTATAAATAGGTTTTTAATTGTGGTAGAAGCAGTTTCCTCAGCAGAATGTATTAAAGAATGAAAATAGGAAGATAATTGGGTTTTACTACTAATCTTTTAAGTTGTACATTCAAAAACACAGAACATATTGAAGAAAACATACATACCTTCTTATAGATTCTCAAAAAAGTAAAACAGCTACGAGACTGTACAGAGGAAAATTAAATGCGGTAGAAGTAGTTTTCTCAATCTTAAATTGGTGGAAGAGAAAGTAGTTGTATTTTTGTAGAACTAGGAAGTTGAAAGTAGTGGGAAGTTGTTGATTTGTAGTTGGAAGTTTGTGATGTTTAGTGTTTTATTACTACAGTACAATGCATCTTGCATTACCCAATGGGGATGCTATTATAACCATTATTTTTAGGGTAAATTACACTCTCATTCCTTGAGGTTTAGGGAAATGACACTTACTTCCAAACTTGAAAAGAAAAAAAATACTCTTGTACAGGCATGATGTAAAGGCCCAGTCCATTATATGGGCATGATATAAAGGCCATATGATTGTTCAGCAACAGTAATGCCTTGGGGGAAATCGTCTGCCGAGAACTAATTGGAAGCGAGTGAAAGTTTCAAGACGGTCACATCTGTCTTAAGAAGTGGGCCCCATCTGATCAGGAATATATCCCAAAAGGGACCCCACCTACCTAAAAAGCCTCCCCATCATCATGAAAATCCCACTAAGGAAGTCTATAAATAGGGGCTAAAGGAGTGAGAAGGGAGGTGGGAAAAATTCAAGGCGAGAGAAACACACGAGAGAAAATTGTGAGGAATGACAAAAGAGGAGTAACTCACCATCAAGCCTAGGACTCCTTAGGGTATACACAAAAAGGGGTAGGAGGATACGAGCTGGACCATAAACTCTTTCATTTGGACCACTAGATTGGCCTCAGGAGGTCTTCCTATTATAGGAATCTCATTACCTACTTCATACAAGTAAATTGAGGGCTTGACCTTAGTGCAGGCTAACCAGTCACATTAGGTAACATGCTCGCACAACTCCCCTCTCTTGAGATTTGAAAAAAATAACACTCCCTCCCCCCACCCCCCCCCCCCCCACCTTCTATTAATATTAGTAAAGAATATTCCAACTTTTTAAAAAATTCACCAAAGTTTAACCATGGTTAGTAAAAAGAGCATTCACATAAAATAAAATAAAATAAAAAATGAAAAGAGCATATTATAAAACATGTTGCTTAAGCGGATTTTTAAGTCTTTACTGGCACCTTTCCAATTGATATTGTCAAAAATTGATGACCCTCTTAGGTTTTTTAATCGCAACTCTTACTAACACTTTGGGTCAAAATTTATGTGATAAAGTAATTTGCCAAAGCTTTCAAGCTTTTATTGTTAAAAAATGAGGTGTTGGGCTTGTCACAAAATGATCTAAACTTAATAAATGGATTGAGCTAAGCCTGGGTTCATTTGGGGAGTTCGGCCCACCACTCAAAAATCAAGGCTTCCCTTGATTGCTTGTGAGGCAGCCGAAGATCTAGCACCTGAAAATGCCAAGAGCCCAAGACCCAAAGAAAGGAATTAATTTAAGACTTGGAAACTCCTCACCGACCCAAAAAGAAGACTTGGAACTTCCTCACCAAATAAAGTTACTGTTTGCTAAAGATGTACTCGAGTTAGTTAATATAATATATAGGCTCTTATAGTTTTAAGTTAAGCTCGTGAGTTTGGGCCTAATAATATTATATTAACTATTCATTCTTTTCATTCGTATCTAACGTGAGACTTCATTATTTAATCAACCACACCATTCATATGTGAACATTATAACAAATCTTCCTCTTCATGTGTGAGTCTTCTAGCTACCAAGTCACTTGGGGAACTTCAGTTAGTTTCCCCTTAGAACATAAACTTTTTTTCTTAGAAATCCAAGTGTAATGCATCAGCAACACTATAAGTGTGCCCTTTACTTAACCATGCTTGGGGCGAAAATGGGAGTCTTCTTTGCACAACTATGAGAGTCACCAATACATAGTCACCTTGAGTCACCACTAAGAGAACTTTTGCTCAACCATGGGTGGAGGCATTTGAGTCTTCCTTGTTGTACTTGGTGGAACTCACTATTGAACACATGCCCTTTAACTACTGGATCTGTAACACTTGTTGATAACACTTATTAGTTAAAAAAACATCTTAGAGAGATTTCTTGAATAATTAATATAACATATAAAATAGATACACCACTTAACTTAAAAAACTTAAGCTTGTAACCAACATAATGCACAATAACATTATATATACACACACAAAAGTGCACAAATTTTGTCCTAAATTAAGCATCATATTGTAAATGCTAATTGATTAAGTGGCATGGGCGATGGGGGTACACAAGCTTCACAGTAATTTAATTACCACACAAGGAGAATATGTGGGTTTTAGTTGGGTAGCAAAATATTGTCAAGATCTTACAAGAAAGAATACAAGGAAGTGTTTTTTGGAATTTTTAATTTTTCTTCTAAAATGGGTAAAGAAAGTTAAATTGGTGGGGAATCCGCAAGTATCTTTCCTTCACTCATCCTGTAGATGCCTGAAATCTAAGCAGAAGAAATTTTCAATGAGGTGTCACCATTAAATGAACACTCTTCACCATTCAGATCTACACGTGTCCAAAGCACTTTTTAGGCTATTTACAATCTCTGTCATTGAGGGGCGATCTTGACCTCTTGGACTTACACAAACCAATGCTAGGAATCCAACATATGCTAGTGCCTCCAAATGGGGTAGGTGGTGCTACTTTTGGGTCCAAAACCCTGTGAATTTCATGCCGGACAATGTATGGCACTACAAAATCAACTAAAGTCCGACGCTCACCATTTTCAAGGTAATGAATTGCCTTGTACCCAGACAACATTTCTAGCAATACTACTCCAAAGCTGTACACATCAATTTTGGTTGTCAACTTTTGAAGAACAAAGTACTCGGGGTCCATGTAACCAATAGTGCCCACCACTGGATAATTGTCATCAGACCAATGGTGTGACTTTTCATCATCCGGAGCCTCCTTAGATAGGCTGAAATCAGACACCTTGGCAGTCCATGTGTCATCTAGTAATATGTTAGACGACTTGATATTGCGGTGTATGATTGGTGGTACTGCATACACGTGTAGGTACCCAATGCCTCTAGCTGCGTCTAGTGCCACCTTAATCCGAGTTGCCCATGACATTAGAGGAGTACTTTTTAGCTCATGAAGATGATCATAAAGGGTACCATTTTTCATGTACCTGTAGACCAATATGCGTACGTTTCTATCCTTACAATATCCCAACAAGCGAATAAGATTACTGTGATTGAGGCGGGACAAAGTTTTCAATTCACATAGGAAAGCGTGGTAATTGTCCTTGCGCTTAACAGCCACTTCTCGGCAATCACTTAAAATGGCACGGTAGGCGGAGCCAGAGCTACGTGTTTCAATCTTGTTATCTTTTGAGAAGTTGTTAGTGGCTTTAAGTAGCATTTGCAAAGGAAATTGTTTGCTATGAATAATATCGATCAAGTCTTTGGCTGCGGAAAACGCTGACAGTATGGAATTTTTTTTGGGATGAGAGAATTTTGGACTATTATTGCTCTTTGGCTTAAGAAACTCAATCAAGTGTTTGAAGATTGCTGTTCGGATTGTTCATCTAGGGCTTGCTGATATGGAACGATCAGTGGGAATTATTTCATAATTTTCACAACTACTACTGTCTGTTTGAGACCTGGCTGTTGGGAAGAGTGACACTATGGAACAGGAGAATTGTGCTTCTGCACGAGGTGTTTTGCTAGATTCTGAACAACTTTCTTCTGTTTCAGTCTCAGTCATGGTGGGTGGGAAGATTAATGGAATTGAAAGACTTGTTTGTCCATTAGGTAGTGGAAAGAAGTGAGAAAATGAGGAGGGTGTTGTAATGGAAGGATTTGGAATTATTATCTCATTATTTTCTGAACTACTGTCTGTTTGAGACCTGGCAGGTGAGAAGAATGATTCTATGGAATTGGAATAATGACATATTCTTGGAGGTGTTTCATTTGAATCTGAATTAGTGTCACTGTTATAGTTGTTGGTTGGGAATAGTGTTGAAATGGAAACAGAGAAGTCGTCTGGATTTGTTTCATTCCATATCCGACTGCAACTACCAAACTCCGACTTGTCTGATAGGAAAAATGAGTACTCTACTAGTGATTGACCTCTTTCTTCACTGATTGTGGGACTACCAGGGTCCGAGTTGTTGGCAACAAATTCTGCAACAAAAAATTAAGAAATGTTAATAATTGCAATTATATAATATTCAGTTGCTAGAATTTTTTCGTCTTGAATCAAAATTCGTTGAAACTTACTTGGATCAACTTGGTGCTTCCCCATATCGATATTGGGCAAAAAAATTTGGGGAATTGACATAACTGAATTGGGAGAGAGAGATTGCATATCAAAATGGTAGGTTGGTATTCATAATTTATAAGAATTTGGAAGTTTCAGCGAAGATACTTTCTTGCCGTGTTACTTTGGGCGTGACTGAGGGTACTTTCCAGGAGAAATAAAAGAAAAGGAAAGTTTATCCTGCGCTGAATAGTTTTTTGTTTTCTCCGTCTACGAGATAAGGCAATTGATTCTTGAAGAACCTCAAAATAAGAAATTATTTCTTGCGCGTCTTTCGGGTTGATTAGTCATCACTTCCAATTTTTCTATTAACATATTTGAACATTTGCCATCAAAAGTTGTTGGTACGTCGCTGGTGATGTAGATATTCTGTGGATGTCATTGGAACAGACGGTGAAAGTCAGGATAATATATGCAAAAATGCTAAATAATATATAAAGTATAAGGATTGGGATTATTATTCAGGTTGTGGCATGCTTGTAGGAGTTTTCATATCGCATCACATGATTCTTGATAGAAATTAAGATGATATTACCCATTATCGTCACGTGGTGTGATGTGAACTTGAGTATTGATGTAGATGTTCAACTCACCATTTCACCATGTTTATGCATGAACAATTTTATGGTATGTTAGTTTTATTATAAACTAGTAGGGGAAAAATTGACTCATATATATATATATAGAGAGAGAGAGAGAGAGAGAGAGATTTAAGTTGCACTTGGTGTAATTCTAAAAAGTTACACATTTTCTACACCATTAGATTTAAGTAAACCTAGTGGTCAAAAAATTAAACTCATTGATTACCATCCCATTTACTATCTCTTATTTATAAATTTCCATATTTGTCTCTACTCCTAAAATGTGCTCATATTCTCTCTCTTCTCTCCTGAGGTTGTATCTCCCATGTAGAATAGAAATCTGTAAAAAACTAAGGACAGTGGCAAACAGTTGCAGGACATTATCCAATACTATCAAGCAACTCGGTGGAGATTATCGAGAAAAAAAAAAAAAAAAAATCAGGCAACTCTGTGGAAATATTTTTTTAACAGTTTGTGGCCTTGATATATTATGACCCAATACTATCAACTATCAAGGATATTATCCAATAAAATCATAGTAGTGATTGGCAGCCAAATTTGGGACCTTTGGGTATGATCAACGTCAAAGATGCTCAACGCCAATCAACTGGGGAAATAATCCTCAGTTCCACCTTCACCAAATCACTATAATCACTACTATGATTTTATTTATTTCAATAAACACTATAATTCAGAACATAAAATGAAAATTTATTTGTATCTGCATAAAAAGAAAGTAAGATTGAGTCACTTGATTTGCTTCTCCTCTCTCTCTCTCTCTTTTGAAGTAAGATTGAGTCATTTAAATGAAAATCTATCCAGATCTACCCATCTGTATGAAATTAAAAAATATTGGTATACATTTTTGCCGAAACAGGAGGTCTGGTTATGGTGGGGTTCTCTTTAGTAGCAATAAATATGATTTGCAAGGTATTGAAAATGGCTGTGTATCTTCCAATCCAGTAGAAAGTGGAAACCAATTAATTAAGGAAATAGAGAAAAATGCTAATATTAATTAGGCAAAAAATGGAAAGTAATAGTAATATTTAATGATATTTTTTAACCATTGAATTTTTTAGAAATCTATAGTATAAAAAATGTGTAACTTTATAAGAGTTACACTAGGTGTAACTTGAACTCATCTTATATATATATATATATAGAGAGAGAGAGAGAGAGAGAGAGAGAGAGAGAGAGAGAGTTAGGAACGCTTGCTAAAAAGTTTGACCTATGCGAAAGTAAATAAAATTTTAGTGATCGAATTTAAAGTAAAATAATATAAGAGAATTTGATTAGTAATACCAGCATCATCACCCAAAATGACTATAAACAACTACTTAGAGTGAAAAATAGACAACCCAACATCCATTTATCACTTATTGTCCTAAAGAAAAAAAAAATTATGGTAGTAGTTTCATGTTTAATAGTTTTGGTTCTATAAGCAATGCTATCGAAATAGCTTTACTAACACAAAATATTGTTGCTATTATCTTGAAAATACTTCTCAATCTTCTTATATTAATCTTCTCCATTTGAATGATTTAAAGAACTTCTAGAACTTGTAAAAACTTATGTACATGAATATAAGAAAAGGTACAAAAGAAATATGCATTACACTGAGCAGGCTAATCATTTTATAAAATAGAATAGCATGGCGAGTTGCTTTCCCGTTTTATTTATCTATTATATTTCTGATGTTATTACTATCATATTTTTTGTATATTTAAGGAGTATCATGGATTGAAGAGCAACATATCATAGCCAAATTGAACTCAAAATAAGAGATAAGTTTAAACTAAATAAGGTAAGATGATTTAGTTCATGTAGAAGGGTACAAAATCATTTCACTCTGTTTTGATAAATATAAAGAACATATTGAACTAAGAATGAGAGATAAATTTATGCTTTTTTATCCTTGAGATAAGTATAAGCTAATTATGGTAATAAGATTTAAATTGTGTTGGACTGTACAAATCATTCTATTATGTTTTAATATATGAAATGGGTTCAACTTACATCTGGTGTAATTTTGCAAATGTTACACCTCTTTTACATCGTAGATTTATATGAAATCTAATGGTTAAAAAACATATTGTCCACCTCAGCCATCCTAATAAATATAGCGTCTTTTATGTTTCTCTCTCTTATTTATTAGAAAGAACTTAGGAGAGTGTTTACTGTCAATTTCTTCTTCAAAAAACCAATTAACCAAATCTCCTATAAAAAAAAAAAAAAAAAAAAAAAACCTCTAGAAATAAAGCTTAAAAAACACTCATTGAATTGCTTTTCTTGCAAAGCATTTGTCAAGTTTTTTAAAAAATAATAATAATGAGCTTTCGTAAGGCTTGCACAACCTTGCCACACCATAAACAGCCTTTATAATTTCTTAATTCTGTAAGTTTTATTTTTATTTTTTATTTTTTTTTAATTTGTAATAAATAAGGGAGAGAAACATAAAAGATGCTATATTAATTAGGATTTTAGCCATTAAATTTTCTACAGATCCACGGTGTAAAAAAAGTGTAACTTGAACCCAATCCTATATGGGTTGGGTTCAAGTTACACATGGTATAATTCTAAGCAATATTACACTACCCAATAACTTGTTATTGAGTTCATATTTTGAAAATTCAACCGTTGAATTACATGTACTATATGTTCTTAACATACTTGCCAATTTTTATGCCAATCGGAGATAATTTTTCATTCGATCTATAAACTCATCTTTTATGCATTATTTTAAACTACAAAAACTTGAATCTAAACAATTGATTGATGACATGATCATTGATCATTAATCATTAATCATCTTTAAATTTTGTAAGCATAGAGAATGTAATCCAGCGGAGGATTTATAAAAATTCACATTTAATTAAAAAATATTAGATAGTGTTACATTGCTTAAAGTTACACCAAGTGTAACTTAAACCCAAACTTCTCTATGTGTGTATATATATATATGTATATATGTATATATGTATTTAAGTTACACTTGTTGTAACTCTATAAAAGTGTCACATTTTTTAAACCATTGATTTCCATTAGATCTAATGGTTAAAAAAAGACTAGTGTCATGTCATTAAGTCATTAGATTCTCTTCTAAAAATAAACAAAAAGTCCTTAAATTATTTCACCCTCTACCATTGTCTTCTCTCTCTCTCTCTCATCTGCCTGGACCCCATGAACTCCTCCAATGGACAAACATGACTCAGTCCTAATAGAAGCTCCTCCCATAACCCAAATAAAAAAAGAAGAAAAAAATGACATGGAATTGACTTTTAATTTCTTAAATTTACTTTACTTTTCCTAGCCTTTTTCAATTTTGTAATCCGTCAGGTGGTTCGCAAATAAACAATTGGCCTTCAAATTTTTGCCAAATGATTTTGAATAATCATTGTACATGTAACCAGTTAGAACGTAATTAGCCTCTTCATCATGATGGTTATAACCATTGTGGACCATCTTGTATGTCTAAATTCCGTCCTTCATATTTCTAGACAGATTGCCTTTAAGAAATTGATTGTTCCTTTACATGCTCTTTTGGGTCATCAATAAACGCCACTTTATAGGAAAATTAGAGTAAATTTAAGAAACAAGGAATTAGGTACTGGTGTTCAGGTTTTTAGGCTGAAAAGGTTAAGGTGTTATCTAGTTTGCACAGGAACACCATTACAATGTATATATGGAACCTTGGAACACCTTTTTTTATTTTGGGTTATGAGAGGAAGAGCTTTTATTTGGTATTGTGAGTTATGTGCGTCCATTGGTGGAGTTCATAGAGGTCTAGGCAGATGAGAGAGAGAGAAAATTTAATGACTTTTTGTTTATTTTTAGAAAGAGAATTTAATGATATAATAACATTACACTAGTTATTTTTAAACCATTAGATCTAATGGAAATCAATGGTTTAAAAAAGGTGTAACTCTTATGGAGTTACACCAGATATAACTTGAACCAATCTCATGTGTGTGTATATATATATATGAGATGGATTTAAGTTACACCTTTTCTAAACCATTAGATTTAAGTTGATCCAACGGTAAAAAAAATTCACTCATTAATGCTGATAAGGATCTCATTTATTATCCTTATTTATAACATTCAATACCTATCTCTAATCCCAAAAATAGATATATTTTTCTCTCTGCTTTCTCCTTTTCATCTACTACACGTTTCTTTCTCCTCCATTGCTCTTCCACCTCCATTTTCATAAGGTTCCACCTCCACAGCCACATAGAATTTGATACAAAAAAATCTTATGAAAATGGAGTTATCTAGGGTTATCTCAAGCTGATTAACATGCTGTGCACATCAAACATGGCAAATCAGACTAAAGTCATCCAACATGAAAATTTTCGAAGTATCAAGCATCACAAAATTTACAATATATGGAAAGAAAAGAAATGATGGCCAAGAAACTGTAGGTAAGAAGGAGTACAATTAAGTTTCTTTTTTCTTTTTCTTTTTGGGAATTGTGACAAAAAAAGTGCTCCACTCAAGACTTAAATGCAAAATTCATAATACATCTTCTGTACTCTCAGCAACCAAATAGAAAGAAATGGAAGTATTTCCTAACTATTGTTTGTCATGTTGTATATATATAAAAAAAATTACAAAGAGAAAAAAACAATACATAGTTGAATAATTGATAGTATAGATTATGCATCTGCAATGCCCCATGGCACTTATGAAGAAACAAGTAATAATAATATCAACCAATTGTTTTGATTTGTCTTTGAATCAAAGCATCATAACCTAAGAGCATATCAAGGAATTTAAAGTTAATGTTTTTAAGGTCCATTTATCAAATTAACGGCTTTAATCATAGATTTTAGTCCAACCTAAACACGGGCTTTAGTAGTATCAGTCTAACATAAAACGTGATTTTCATAAGGTTCTACCTCCATAGCCATAGATTTTTTGTATCAGATTCTATGTGGTTGTGGAGGTGGAACCTTATGAAAATGGAGGTGGAAGAGTAATGGAGGAGAGAGAAATGTGTAGTAGATGAGAAAGAGAGAGAGCAGAGAGAAAAATACATATTTTTGGGATTAGAGATAGGTATGGAATGTTATAAATAAGGATAATAAATGAGATCCTTATCAGAATATTAGCATTAATGAGTGCATTTTTTTTACCATTGGATCTACATAAACCCAATGGTTTAGAAAAGGTGTAACTTGAACCCATATATATATATACTGGCTAGCATGATTTGAATTAGGTTGCAAGGTTTCCTAAGAATGGGATCACATTAAGGTATATATTTCAATTGAGAGAATTTTCTAATTCCAAAGTAATGGATATTAGCATTACCATGGAAAACATAAAGCAATACTACATGCATGTCGATAGTCATAAAATGGATACAATAGTTAAACAATGTTAATGTCCTAGAGTTGATAAGTGGGATTCAACTTTTATAATATACTGTCACTAACCCGCGCGATATGTAGAAAAGTCTTATCTAAATGTAATATATATATAATTTGTGTCATACCAAAAAGAAAACAATACAATTTTTCTCAGAAATTCAAAGGTAAGTTAATGAAAATATGTTGGATATATAAATGTACGCAGCGGAAAATTAACGGATCTACTTCATTCACAATTGATAACATGTACTATGTAAGTTTCAGAATATAGAACAAGAGAGTGTACCTTGGTGTGGTGAATTTCAAAACCAAAGATCAGAAGTTCTCAGGAACACTTTCAATCTTCACTCCAATTCCACTAACGCCCAAGATGTGTGGTCTCTTAATCAGTTATATGTGTATGTTCTAGAGAGAATGAGAGAGTGTCCTACACTCACATACCAAACATTTCATGCACTTGTGATAGTTAGAAAATTCTGTATGTTTCTCTCCTAATAACTGATTATCTAATTAGGCCAGCCTTTTGGGCATTTCCAATTGGGTTTTAATATGTGGGTTGGAGTGGGACTAAAAGGGAACAAATAAGACACTAGCTCCAATGGGCCTTAGGCTTTTCTGTCAACTCTTAACAAGTCCAAAGTTACCATTAATTATATTTAATACCACTATATAAATATAATTGCACTCTAGGCCTTATTAATAAATTATATCCCAAGACTTTATTGTACATGCAACCCCTTCATAAAATATTCGTAGTAATACAAAGTCATTAATTTAAACTGCCACTTTGTAGATTACTACATCTTAATCCTTGAGTACCCGATTTAATCCTTTTAAGTTATTCATCATATATTTATGAAATCTAATTTCATAAATATATACTTTAGTAATTTCTTACCAAAGTGGTTAGGCCTAACTCTCTGAATAACAAACCCATTAAACTTATCTCAAAGGAATATTTTGTATCTCTGTTAAGAGACTATGAATTCTATCTTGAGAATATATGTTCCATCAACACTAAATGTGGCTGCCCAACATACTAAGATTTTGACCGTTACTTTAGATCTCACTCTTGATATATCAAAGTAACCTACACTTCATGATCAGGTTCATTATTCTCTCAGGATTAAGAGTTCATGTAAATATGAGTCGTGAGATTTATTATTCATTTGACAGTCGTTAGGAGAATAATAAATCTCACAGCGATCCAGTTCAATATGTCTTAACTCTTAAAACATATCAACATATCAACTAGAAGTCTCCACTTCTATGATCAAGACAAATCATCTTAGTTGATATGTTATAGTCTTCGCAGAAGAAATGCCCAATTTCATCATCGACTACGAACAAAAATTCTAGTTTACAAAGAACTTATGTGACTTATATCTTCTGTGACTAAATCACATAAATCACATACCATTATTTCAGTTAATAATAAGACAACTTTATTAATTACAATATTAAGTCATACATCATGTCATACATAATGTCATACATAATATAATACATAGTATCATACAATAGGATTTAAGGGCACAAATCCCATCAAATATTCATTTTTTAAATAAGTTATTTATAACATTTTGTCTATCATTAAAATAAGTATGTAGAATTTGGAAATTATTCTTCTAGTTTTAAACAAACTTTCTCAAACCCAATTTTTTCTATCCTACAATCCAAAACACTGGAAAACATATCTCAAAAATTAATAAAATTCAACAAAACTACAATTCAAAAGTTTTAAAAAAAATGAAAAAATCAAACTCACATCAAAATCAAACTCTTTTTCCTGAATATGTAAAACATATCAAATATGATGTGATCAAGCCAAATATCCAACGCATAATCAAATTCAAAATATTTAATAAGGCTTTAAAGCCAAGCAATAGAAATTGGTGGCTAATCCCAAACAAAGGTATTGGTTATAGCTTTATACATGATAACTGTAAAGGGGAAAAAAATAGAAGAAATTTTTTTTAATAAAGTATTTTGAAAATAATATCATAATCTAACCTAACTTGTGAATAATGAATAGATAAATAAATAATTTTATTTATCCAAAAGATAATAAAAAACTACTAAATGGATTTAACTATAAGTCTATTGAAGAGGATAAAATTAAGGTTGACGGATCCGTTCAAATAAACCTGATGATATGAAATTAATGGGTTATCAAAAATAAGACGATGAACTAAGGTATTGGACGGATGGTCCCCCTATACGGAAAGATTCTAGGTACATGGGCCCTAGGCCGACGGGTACTGAGGCCACGTGACACCCACATGGCTTAAGTGAACTCCTTGGAATCCTAAATAGAAATACCTTGCGCCCTATGACAGCCCCTAATCAATGGGGACCCTGTATGGGAAGAATCCCGCAAAATACATACATTTATTAGGATCTTTTCTATAAGGAAAGATCTTTCTACCCAAGAAACAGGAGTCGGTTCTACACTACTATAAAAGCCTCAAAGCCCTCATAAACAAGGTACACATAATTGACCCCAACTCTGGCACTCTAGAGTGGTGAACAAGTTCTCTAACTTAACCTTCGGAGGGTATTTGGCCGGTACCACATCGATACTCTCTATAAGGTCTTCTTCTTTTTTTGTGTTCTGCAGGTTTTCTCTAGAGCATGTGAGGACTGTGCACCTTATTGACGATTTTTGACATCATCAGTTGGCGCCTTCTGTGGGGAACGGTCGATTAGAAGCAAGCCATACTATCGCCTCCAGGACAAAAAGTTGCATGGTACTTACTTGCTCGATAGCAACTATCAATAGCAATCAAGGGGACGAACCACGCACCACCGCCCTTGAGAGATAGGTTCAAACTCTCGTAGTAGTAGTGGAACGCCTCACCAAGCAAAATCATGACCTAGAGGGGCAGCTGCGCCAAAAGAACGCGGCACTTAACACCCAAGAGGAGGACCATGAAGATCTAGTGCTGAGAAGAGGAACCAGGAAGGGCCGAAAGGCAGCAACGCCTTAAGCAGACAAAAGCGACATGATACAAGCCGTCCATCCACCGTAGATACTGTTCCACCACACATGATCGCGGAGATGCAGATTATGAAGGAGTGGATGGACTTCATGATGAACGCCCTCAGAAGACAAGTGTTAAGCGACCTCGACGAGCTAGTCCATCAGACAGACTTGCCTTTTACTACACTTGTCACTTCATTCCCCCTTCCACCGAAGTTTCACATGCCACAGGTAGAAACCTATGAGGGGTCAAAGGTTCCCTTGGATCATATGGAATCGTTCAAAACCCTTATGCACTTGTAAGGCATTGCGGATGAAATCATGTGCCGAGCTATCCCTGTTGGAAATATGCATATACGCAGCGAAAAATTAACGGATCTACTTCATTTAGAATTGATAACATGCATTATGTAAGTTTCAGAATATAGAACAAGAGAGTGTATCTTGGTGTAGTGAATTTCAAAACCAAAGATGAGAAGTTCTCAGGAACACTTTCAATTTTCACTCCAATTCCACTATCGCCCAAGATGTGTGGTCTCTCAATTAGTTTCCAAGGGAGAATAATCGAGTGGCTTCACTCACACATACACACCATTTCACAATGGTGTCTCTCTTATTCTCTAATGATTATTTTTGTATATGTCTCCCTTTCTATTTAACTGATTATCTAATTGGGCTGGCCTATTGGGCCTTCCAATTGGGCTTTAGTATGTGGCTTGGAGTGGGACCAAAAAAGACCAATAAGGCACTAGCTCCAATGGGCCTTAGGCTTTTCTGTAAACTCTTGACAAGTCCAAAGTTACCATTAATTATATTTAATACCACTATATAAATATAATTGCACTCTAGGCCTTATTAATAAATTATATCCCAAGACTTTATTATACATGCAACCCCTTCATAAAATATTCGTAGTAATACAAAGTCATGAATGAAGACTGCCACTTTGTAGATTACTACATCTTAATCCTTGAGTGCCTGGTTTAATCCTTTTAAGTTATTCATTATATATTTATGAAATCCAATTTCATAAATATATACTTTAGTAATTTCTTACCAAAGTGGTTAGGCCTAACTCTCTGAATAACTGAACCCATTAAACTTATCTCAAGGGAATATTTTATATCTCTGTTAAGAGACTATGAATTCCATCTTGAGAATAAATGTTCCATCAACACTAAATGTGGCTCCCCAACATACTGAGGTTTTGACCGTTACTTTAGATCTCACTCCTGATATATCAAAGCAACCTACACTTCACGATCAGGTCCATTATTCTCTCAGGATTAAGAGTTCATGTAAATATAAGTCGTGAGATTTATTATTCAATTGACAGTCGTTAGGAGAATAATAAATCTCACAGCGGTCCAGTTCAATATGTCTTAACTCTTAAAACATATCAACATATCAACTAGAAGTCTCCACTTCCATGATCAAGACAAATCATCTTAGTTGATATGTTATAGTCTTCGCAGATGAAATGCCCAATTTCATCACCGACTACGAACTAAAATTCCGAGTTTATAAAGAACTTGTGACTTATATCTTCTGTGATTAAATCAGATAAATCACATACTATGCATCTCATGGACTAAATGATAATATCCAAATATTCATGTTACCATTATTTTAGATAATAATAAAGCAACTTTATTAATCATAATATTAAGTTATACATAATGTCATACATAACATCATACAAAATATCATACAATAGGATTTAAGAGCACTTATCCTGAAAATCCTGACTACTCTGAAGGGTCCTGCGAGGGTATAGTTCAGCAGCGCATAGTTTGCTTTGCATTTAATAGGAGGGCATAGGTATAAGAAGTCTACTATGTGCCTAATAAGTATCAAGCAGCGAAAGGATGAAACATTGAGATCCTATATAACCCGTTTCAACAAGGAGGCCCTCTCAATTGATGAGGCTGACAACAAGATACTAGTGGCTGCATTTACCAATGGGTTACGGAAGGGTAAGTTTCTATTTTTCTTATATAAAAACGACCCAAAAAACCATGTCGGATGTACTTTACAGGGCTACCAAGTACATGAACGCGGAAGACGCGCTGTTGGCCTAAGAAGAGGGAAAGACAAGAGGATGTACGCCAAGATAAGGGACAGAAAATGGCTAGAATCGGAGATCGATAGGAGGACAGGCACTCCAAACCTCCCACAAGAAGGCTCACAAGTTTCACCCCGCTAACGGCCCCAATTGACTAAGTCTTGATGCAAATCAAGGACGAAGGAGCCTTAACATTTCCCAGTAAGTTGAAGGGAGATCCCAGTAAGAGGCCTAAGGACAAGTACTACTGTTTCCACCGTGATCATGGTCATGATACGTGTGACTGCTATGACTTAAAGCAGCAGATAGAAGCTCTCATTAGACAAGGAAAACTGCAAAGGTTCGTTAGCAAGGAGAGTATGGACCCACCACAGGAGCAAGCTACCCGGAATGAAAACGAGCATCCCAAGCCCACCCTGAGAGACATAATGATGATCATAGGGGCAACCACAACTTCCACTTTGTCTAGAAAGGCATGCAAAACCTACCTATGAATGGTGCAGAATGTCCAACTGATGGGCTTTGTCCCAAAGATGGCACAGATTGACAACCCTGTAATTGGGTTCACAGAGGAAGATGCTCGGCGTCTCCACCACCCACATAACGATGCGTTGGTAGTTAGCATACGGGTGGGAGGCTACAACACCCATCAGGTCCTTGTGGACAATGGGAGCTCTGTTGATATACTCTACTACCTGGCGTTCTAGCAAATGAGGATTAAGAAAGAACGGTTGGTTCCAATTAACACATCGCTCGTTGGATTCAGGGGAACGAGAGTATACCCTCTCGACAAGGTTACTTTGCCCATGATGGTCGGTGATTACCCTCAACAGATCACCAAAGATGTCTCTTTCCTGGTTATTGATTGTTCGCTTGCTTACAATGCCATCTTGAGTCGGCCTACCCTTAACTCGTGGAAGGCCATAACATTAACTCATCACTTGATGATCAAATTCCCCACTGAGTGTGGAGTGGGGGAGGTACGAGGAGATCAAGCAGCGGCACGCGAGTGCTACATTGCCATGTTGGAGATGGATGATCATTTACAAACAATGTGTATAGAGGAGCAGTGGATGGTGGTAGAGCCCATGGAAAGGCTGGAGGAGGTGCTCATTGACAATTCTAGGCTCGATCGAATGACTAGGATCGACACTCTTGCCAGCCCACAGGTACGATAGGCCTTCATTGCATTTCTGAGAGAGAACTAGGATGTCTTCGTCTGGAGAAATGAAGACATGCCTGGAATTGATCCTTCGGTTATTGTCCACAAGTTGAATGTATCACCCTCTTTTCCCCCCATCCGACAGAAGAAACGAGTATTCGCGCAGGAGCGAGACAAGGCCATAACGAAAGAGGTTCACAAGTTACAAGAAGCAGGATTCATACGAGAAGTATACTACCTGGATTGGCTGGCCAATGTAGTAATGGTCAAAAAGGCCAACGGGAAGTGGAGGATGTGCGTGGACTTTACAGACTTATACAAGGCGTGCCTTAAGGACAGCTAACCACTTTCACAAATCGACATCCTGGTGGACTCAATAGCGAGACACTTGTTGCTAAGCTTTATGGACGCATTTTCTGGTTACAACCAAATCAAGCTAGCTGAGACTGATCAAGAGAAGACTTCATTCATCACCGGCCAAGGTCTCTTCTGTTACAAAGTAATGCCGTTTGGACTCAAGAACGTGGGAGCCATGTATCAAAGGCTGATGAACAAGATGTTTGCACAACAGATCGAAAGAAATGCTCAAGTCTACATGGACGACATGTTGGTAAAAAGCATTTGAGAGGATGACCATCTAGATGACCTCAAGGAAACTTTCGATACCTTTCACTCTTATAACATGAAGTTGAATCCAAGCAAATGTGCATTTAGAGTGATGGCTAGAAAATTCCTTAGGTTCATGTTGTTCCAAAGAGGTATTGAGGTCAACCCAGATAAAATACAGGCCATAATAGAGCTGACCCTGCCAAAAAACGTCAATGAGGTACAAAGTCTAAATGGTAAGGTAGCTGCGCTAAACAGATTCATCTCAAGAGCAACAGATAGGTGCCTACCATTCTTTCGCACATTAAAAAAGTCCTTTGAATGGATGACTGAGTGTTAGCGAGCATTTGAGGACTTGAAGGCATATCTTTCTTCCCCGCCTTTACTGAGTCCATCCAAACCAGGTGAAGAATTATTCCTCTACTTAGCTGTCTCCTTAGTTGCTGTCAGTGCAGCTTTAGTCAGAGAGGAGGATGGAGTTCAAAAGCCTGTATACTTCATGAGTCGAGCACTCCGGGGTGCAGAAGAGAAGTACCCACCAATGGAAAAGCTAGCTTTCGCCCTGGTAACAGTAGCCCGCAAACTCAAGCCTTACTTTCAGGCGCATACGGTGATTGTTCTAATGGACAAGCCTCTGCGAAGAGCAATGAGCAACCCAAAAGCGGCTAGATGGATGGCGTTATGGGCAATTGAACTGAGTGAATTCTACGTACAGTATCATCCCCGCAAGGCCATAAAGGGGCAAGTCATCGCTGACTTCATCGTGAAATTCACGCACATAGAAGACCAAGGGGTAGTAGAAGTTCCTCAATGGAGTATCCACATGGACAGATCGTCCACCAGACAAGCAAGCGAAGCTAGTGTGGCACTCTATAGCCTAGAAGGGGACGAGGTTGAATGCATGATCTGACTCGATTTCCCTACGACAAATAACAAGGCAGAATATGAAGCCTTGATAGCAGGGCTGGATCTAGCAAAAGCAGCAGGAGCCACGGATGTGGTAGTGTATTGTGACTCTTAAGTAGTCACCAGTTAGGTTAATGGGGACTATGAGTGCAAAGGCGAACGAATGAAGAAGTACCTCGATCAGGTGAAGAATCAGGTAAAGGACCTTCAAGCAAAGTTTGTTCAAGTCCCATGAGAGGAGGACGAGCGTGCCGACCGTCTTGCCAAGGCTACATCAGCAAAACATATGCTCATTCCTAATCAAGTACTTTCCTTCGTTCAGCTTTTACCATTAATAAATAGTATCAATGTGCATAAGATAGGCTCCAAAAGCGATTGGACAACACCAATAATTTCTTATCAGAAGGACGACGTGCTACTTAATGACAAGGAGGTTGCAAGGAAATAGAAGGTTCAAGCAACACAGGTTGTGTTGATTAAAGACATACTTTACAAAAGGGACTTCTCTCGCCCGTACCTGAGGTGTCTTATCTTCGAAGAGGCAGATTACATCATAAGAGAAGTACATGAAGGAGTCTGTGGAAACCATTCTAGATCATGGTCATTAGTGCACAAACTGATCCAGGCAGAATACTATTGCCTTACCATGCAGAAAGATGCCATTGCAAATGTCAAAGCTTGCAACAAGTGTCAAAGGTTTGACAACCTCATTCGGCAGCCAACAGAGGAACTCACTCCAATAACGGCCCTATGGCCTTTCACTCAGTGGGGATTGGACATCATGGGTGCGTTCCCAATAGCCGTTTGACAGCTAAAATTCCTGGTGGTCGGTATAGACTACTTCACCAAGTGGGTAAAAGCTGAAGCTCTAACTACCATCACGGAGAATAATGTGCGAAGCTTTGTACGGAGAAACATCATTTGTCGGTACGGTATACCTAAAGTACTAGTCTCCGATAATGGGAAGCAATTTGACAACAACGCATTCAGAGACTTTTGTTCACAGCTAAGGATCAAGATTCACTACTTATCACCCGCCCACCCTCAGGCCAACAGACAAGTTGAGGTCACAAACCGATCCTTGCTTAAAATCATCAAGACTTGGCTTGAGGGGGCAAAGGGTAAATGGCTTGAAGAATTACCAAGCATTTTATAGGCTTATAGGACGATGGCAAGGATGCCTACATGAGAGACACCGTTTCGTCTTGCGTATGGAAGCAAGGCAATCATCCCAGCCAAAATAGGACTTATAAGCTATAGAGGGGGAAACTATGACGAGAGTAGGAATGATAAAGCTATGCGCCTACAACTTGATCTGGTGCACAAGGTTAGAGCAACTACTGAGCAAAAAGTAGCACGGTACCAGGACCTCATGGCTAAGCACTATAACTCCAAAGTCATACACGGGGACTTCCAAGTTGGAGATTTTTTCTTAAGAAAGGTGATGGGCACCACAAAAGTCACCTCCTAGGAGAAGCTAGGACCTAACTGGGAAGGACCATACAGAATTGCATTATGGCATAGGAAAGGAACTTACCACCTAGAGACACTGGACGGGTAAAAATTGCATCACCTATGGAACACAGAACACCTAAAGAAGTACTACCAGTAGACAGTGGCAAGGACGACGACACTTCTCACAGCCTCTTAGGCTTGGGGGGCAACTTGCTGGTGGCAGGTGTCTCACCAACCACAGACCCTGTCGTCACCTTGGGCTTCTTAGGTTGACAGTCCACTCTTTCAAATGGCTTTCTCTTCGTGGACGAGTTAGCCATACCTGTCACCTTAGGAGGCAGGCTTAGCTCCTGTTTCTTCTTGGCAGCAGCTTACTGCTTGATGTAAGCCTTCCTCTTTCTTTCTTCCATTTCTGCATAAAGATGGACGGATAAGAGTTATATAAACTACTAAATACCAGAAAAGAAAGCAAGTAAGGATGACGGACTTACGTTTGCATACATGGCTGTCGTAGTGACAGGCAACTGCTATGGGTTCAGGATCGTCACAGTACCAATGGAGAGTATTAAAGGTAACTAGCTGCATCCACGTTCTTTCCGACAACTTGATCTTGAATATCCGCTCAAGGAAACTCCACTGTTCAAGTGTAACCTTTGGACAGTCCCAAGCTACATTAGGAGACGGTTAGAACACTATGTAAAAAAAAAAAAAAAAGGTTTCACACAGACTGACACCTACCAGACGGGGGCATTATACCCTAAGTCTTGTCCACTGGCATGTACTATTGGTCATCAGGGTGACACATTCAGTCATCCCTTTGGAGGAAGAAGTACCACCTCTTCCAGTTTCTATTGGAGTCAAAGGTCTCGCACACTAACCTAAGGGTCAGTTTTCTTGGTAAAAAACTACACATGCCCTTGGGCTGGACTATTTCAGATGGATGGTAGTAGTGGAAGAACTCCTCCACTGTCATCCTGCGTGCCCCATTAGATAACATGCCGTATAAAACTTCAGCACCTAGGAAGACTCTCCAAGCGTTCGGAGAGATTTAGGTGACAGCCAGTCCTAGGTACTTGAAGAAGACGACAGTGAAGAGCACTTAAAGGGAACCTAAGCCCCGCCTTTAGCATTTGCTCATACACCCCGACATCTTTAACATCCTTGTATTAGCACTTTTCAAACTTGTCAGGTAGACGGATAGGGATGCCAACGGGAATCTGATATTTTTCCTTAAGGGTTTCAAATGTTTTCTCTGTATGGTAGAATTAAAATCGTTCACTGTCCACAACGGAAGGAGTATGAACTTCCTAAGACCATCAGGGCCTATGACGAATTGGATTGGGGGTTCATCAATGCCCATGCCTTCATCCTCATTTTAGTCACCCTCTGATCTGTCTACACCCAAATCATCATCATCCTTCGTGAAATGTGAGTTGGCAGACGATACCCTTTCATCAGAAGAAGAGGTGCCGGGGTCGTCCTAACCTAATGGATACACCTCATCGTAGCCCGCTCCCTCGCAGACAAACAATTGTTCACTCGATGCACTAGATATCTGTCACCTACATGTGACGGATAAACCCTAAAACTCTAATGAGTCTACACAAAATTTAAATAAATGACAAAGGAAATTCAACAAGAGGTAAAGGATACTTATCGATTGAACAAAGTGAAGAAGGCAACAAAAAAGGTGTGGCTGACGGTCACATCAAGTAGACGGTATGCTGGTTTGATAAAGAGGACGGTAGCGCTCTAGTTGTAAATTCGTTGCGGAAAGTGAAATTGAAAGGTAAATGAGCACGTATATATAGAGGGAACAACACGGAAGACGAAAGGACACTTCGGTCTAAGTGATTGACCACTAAAAATGTGCCACACATCCCTACGACATTTATGGTCCTAGGCTAGCCTGTCAATCAAAGCACGTTTCTCAGGGTTTGCGTTAGATCGTCACTCCATGGGTCTGTCCGTGAAAGAGGGTGACGGACCCATAAAGAAAGGGGGCAACTGAAGAGGATAAAATTAAGGTTGACGGATCTGTTCAAATAAACCTGGCGATACAAAATTAATGGGTTATCAAAAATAAGACGACGAACTAAGGTACTGGACGGACGGATCATGAGACGGATGGTCCCCCTATATGGATGGATTCTATGTACATAGGCCTAAGGCCGACGGGTGCTGAGGCCACGTGGCACCCACGTGGCTTAAGTGAACTCCAAGGAATCCTAAATGGAAATACTTTGCACCCTATGACAGCCTCTGGTCAATGGGGACCCCATATGGGAAGAATTCCGCAAAATACGTACATTTATTAAGATCTTTTCTATAAGGAAATATCTTTTTGCCCAAGAAACAAGAGTCAGTTCTACACTACTATAAAAAACCCCCAAGCCCTCATAAACAAGGTACGCATAATTGACTCTAGCTCTGGCACTCTAGAGTGGTAAACAAGTTCTTTAATTTGACCTTTAGAGGGTATTTAGCCGGTACCACATCGGTACTCTCTGTAAGGTCTTCTTCTTTTTCTGTGTTGTGCAGGTTTTGTCTAGAGCACGTGAGAACTGTGCGGCTTATTGACGATTTTCGACATCATCATCTATAAACATCATTCCTTAGCAGCTAATTACTCTCTTGCACTGAAATTGATAGATGCTAAAGTAGCCCTAGCAAGTACTTAGACCCCTTAATAGAATTTTACACTTTTAACACTTTTAATTTAAAATTACAAATTAGTACAATATACGTGTTTAGCCAAGTTTCATATTGCACGCATGTACTATAAACCCTCTAAGCATATAAATCCCTATGTAATTGAAGCCTTCAAGCTCCAGCTAGTAATTGACTTCCCCGAGTCTTTTCTCCACCTATTTTATTGGAGTCATCACCATTGAACTGCCAGTGAAAAGCCACTAATAGATTTGGATTTAAGATCAGCTCCAATAGTTTCCAAACCAATCAACTCTCTAACACTCAAAAACGGTGTAAGAAGTGATGGTACAAATATCCTCTCAATGATATGTAAGATTGGAAAGGAAGAAGAAAAGGCAACTATGAGCAAGGGAGCCAATCTTGTACCGGTACCGACTGGTACGGCCGATATTTGTTGTACTAGTGCCTTGACCAGTACAGAAACACTGACGTTTTGTGCCGGTTCAAATACCGAGCAGACTAGGTCCGTTTCGGCCATTTTGGGGTAAATACTGAATTCCAACCGGTTAGTGGATACCAAACTGGTACCTTTTTTCACGTTACACTAAACTTCTATCTCTCTTTGCCTCCTTCTCCTTCTCCTTCTCACACCGGTGACGATGAAATACTGATTGCTAGTGAGGAGAGGCGTTGGTGATTCATACATTGAAAATCAGGTTGAAGTTAAGAAAAAAAGATACTGGAGTGATGCCAAAAGAGTTAGACTGGTGTGATACTCTAAGAGAGAGAGAGAGAGAAATAGATTTGTAACTAATGGGGAAGAAATGAAGTAAAAAAGTAAAGAGTGAAGACAAAATAAATTTGAAAGAGGAAGAGATAACGTGTGGTTGTAAAGAGATAGCGTGTGAAGCTATGATATGTTGGAACTTGGAAATAGGAATGATAGGTTGACAGACAACTAGCTTCCGGTGAGCAACAATAGAAAAAAGAAATGAAATAATAAAATAAATGTGGGGACTAGGAAAGAGAAAACTAGAATAAGAAAAGTGTTGAGCTTTTTTCTTCTTTTTCTATAAAAGGCAAAGAATTGGCTTGGGCTAATATTATGCATGGTATGGAAAGAAATAAACATGAAATTACCACTATATATATATATATATTTTATGAGCTAGAAATTTTATTGAGAGAAAGAAAACAAACTACAAGGCCCTATTGGACTCCTCCAAAATAATGGAAGAGAAACAAGCAAGACTATTACCAATATCAAAATGGCCAAAAAAAATTACAAGCTAGAGACCATTTTGCTAAAGAGTGGGTTGTTGCATTACACAACCTAGGCGTTCCCTTCACAAAAAACTTATAAAAAATAGTCAACATATTCCTCAAATCAGAGCACAAGGACTTGATCCTCTAAGGGGGGCTCGGCCAAATCATTGAGAAGCTGCACACAAGATTTGTAGTCTGACTTCACTATGATGCACTCATTACCCATGGCAGGAGTTAAAGAGAGGGCCCATTTAATGGCCTCTGCTTTCGCTTGCAAAGGGATGGTGGTGTTCACTTTCATAGTACCAGTGAATACCAACTCCCCTCTCTGGTCTATCGCCACAGCGACTATAGAAGAGAAGCAGGGCCCCACAACAGCATCAACATTAATTTTAAATGACAAACCTGGGGGAAGGATCCAAGTCTGAGCAGAGGAAGGAACTTGCTATCTTGGGGTAGAAGCATTGGAGATTTTGTGCTCAGAGAAGAGACAGGAAATTTAAGTAGAAACCCCATCAATATTTAGAGTGATGTCTCCAAATAGGGATTGATTTTTCAGCTTCCAAACCATGTCACAAAGGATGGCTCCATACAACAAAAAGTCTTCTTTCTGACCTAAACACTAATTATCCATAAAAGGGGGAGACAAGAAGAAGCTGGCAAAATTTGATGTGGTCTTGGCCCATGAAATTGTTCACAGCTGCAAATATACAGGGAAGAAGAAAGGTTTCCTTGGAATCAAGCTTGGTTTCCAAAAGGCCTACAACAGAATGGAATGAATTTTATTTTTATTTTTATTGTAGTCTTAAAAGCTTTTGGTTTCAGTAGCAGCTTTATAAATCTCATCCATCAGTGCCTCTCCACTGTTGAGTTCATTTTGCTTTTAAATGGAGGTCTTAGACCAAGTTTCTGTCCCTCTAAAGGGCTTAGGCAGGGGGACCCCTTGTCTCCATACTTATTTATTTTGGGCAATGAGGTTCTCATGAGGCTGATAAACAGGAAAGTGTCTTAAAAGAACCTAACTGGGGTTAAAGTTTTCAATACTCTGCCTCCCATCTCTAAGCTCTGCTATGCTGATGACATTTTATTGTTTTGCAAAGCTAAGTCATCTGAAATAGTCATTCTTAGAAATTTCTTGGAGACATTCTGTTTTTGGTTAGGCCAAACTATTAGTGTGGAAAACTCTAGCTACTTCCCTTCCAAAGGTGTGAGCCCTCAATTTATGAACCAAGTTAAGTGTTGTTGGGTCCATAAAGTACAACCTATCTAGGTGTTCCCCTCTTCCTGTCAAAGAGCAAAACCCAAGATTTCAAATTTGTTAAAGACAGATTGGACAGTAAGCTCAGTGTGTGGAAAAGTAAAATCTATCTTGGTTTGGTAGAGCAACTTTGATTAGATCGGTGGCCTAAGCCATCCCGACTTATTCTATGTCGGCTATACTATTCCCTAAAGGTCTATGTGATCAATTAGATGATTCAGTGTGTAGATTTTGGTGGAGCCCCAAATCAAAGGCGGGTTCGTACTGGACTTCGATGTCTTGGTCTTTTCTTTGTTGGCCATAAAAGGAGAAGCCTTGGGATTCAGAAAATTATGGGATTTCAACCAAGCTCTCCTCTCCAGACTTGGCTGGTGGATTCTATTCGGAAATTATTGTCTCTGTATTAAGGTTTTGAGGGAATAATACAAGATTCAGGACAATTGGCAGTCTCACCATTCTCCTAGTAATGCTTTCCCTTTTTGGAAGACCATGATGGGCATAAAACACCTTATCGCAAAGGCAGCTTGCCTTTTAGTAGGCAATGGGGATTCCATCAGAACATGGTTAGACCTGTGGATCCCTGATCTCCCAAGCTTCACCCCTACCCCTAAAGTTTATGCTAATCCGAACATTGCTTTGGAGGTTTCTCACCTCCTTACTCCAAACTGAAGTAGCTGGTATATTTCAAAGTTGAGATTGTTGTTTGAAGAACATGTGGTTGATCTAATCTAGAAAATTCCCATTCTTAGTTACCCCAAGGAAGATAGTTGGTTTTGGACTGCAACAAACTCCGGTTTTTTTTTTTTTTCCCTTGTCAAGTTAGCTTATTGGCTTTGTAGGTAAGGCTCTCCTGCCTCGAACCTCGACTATATTAGGGGTCAGATTTGGAAATCCAAAATTCATGAGCACCTCAAGATGCATATATAGAGAATTGCTGCCAATGTTTTGCCTACTAAAGAGGTAATAAGTATGTTCAATGAGAATGTGGATAAGACCTATCCTTATATAGTGGTAATCCCGAAACGGTATACCGGTATCATGCAGTACAGAATTATATTGTTTTCTTGACCAAACCAAAATGGCTTCTGGTACGAAATTGACTCCCTTGACTATGAGTTTCTCTTTAAAGGGGCGGGTAGCTCTCTCTTACACAAAAAGGGTTGGGGGGAACATAATGCTCTCACTTGTTTTTATAAGCTCAGCTCACTCATTTCCTGTTCACACTTGCAAAGGGTGTAAGTCTTGACTTATATGATGTGGGTAGAAAAACAGATAAGGATAAGAACAGAGCATTCTGCTAGTAGATATTTTGTGACCTTGTCGCGGGCTATCTAGTCGCAAGAAGGTTGTGACTCACCTAATCAGCAGTTTCTCTAGATCTTCTACCATGTGTCATTTGTGGGCAGTTCAAGTTGCCTAAGCCCACAAGATGACTTTGAATGTAGATTTGACAAAATACAAAGGGACTCAAGTACTTTTAACCCTAAATACAATAAAGCCCAGAAAGATACAATAAAATGAGAGAATAAATACAAATAAAATTGGCATGGAATAAACCAACAAACATATGGATTTTACAGAAATATTTGCAAACAAAAAAGGTTAAGGAAAAGCTGCACAACATCCAAAATAATGAAACTTACCAATATGGAAATATCACAGGGAATTACTCCACGATCTAGGAGGCTACATTTTTTCCACTAGGGTTCATTTGGTTTGGAGGATGGAAAGTGGAAGGATATAAAAGATTTTAGTTTTCCTCATTTGTGTTTGGTTGGGAGGGTAGAAAAGTGGATGGATGAAATTTTTTTTGCTTAAATAAGAAGAAAAATGGGGGGGATAGAAAATAGAGAGCTTGTATTTACTCAGATGTCCTTTGTTGAGGTCCAAAATGTGACGAGGAAGTCGAACCCATGAAGACAAGGAAGGAGGTCGTGAACCTTAACAAGAGAAAGCCTAGTTTGTAAAGATAATAAGGGACATGAAGGCCCAAAGGCCCAACGAGTGAAGAAAATCAAAGAAGTATGGAAAGGAAGAGAACCCAAACTTAGGCTGCGGATGGGTCCTCAAACCCTAGGAAGTGGGTCCCTTGGAAAAAATCTAAAAATGCTGAGTAGGACATGGATAGTCCAGAGGATGGTCTAAGTACGAGCAATGCATCTTTTGAAAAAGGGAAAAAGGGGAAGAAGCTGTTGGAAGTCCTGTCAAAGTCAAGCTCCTATGAGGCTGAAAGAAATGATAGGGACAAGTGATGGCTTCATGATCAAGACCCAGTGAAGGAACCGAGAGACCTCGGGTAAGGTAGAGGACATGGAGGAAGAAGAAGGATGGTCAGAGGCTTTCCAAGTCCGTCCATTACAAGGAGGAATCCATCCCATTTCTGGGAAAAAGGCCAAACCAAGAGAAGTTAGCATCAAGGTCCTAAAACCTTCAAAATGTCCTTTAAAGCCTTGGAAGGAGATCATGGAATATTGACCTTAAGGGAGAATTTGGATTTTTCTTAAGGAGGGAGCTTCTATGAGTAGAAAGTCAGTGAATGAACTTTCAAGTACGAGTTCCCAGAAGAGCAAAATAAGAAGAAATAAGGAAAGGACCAACCACCAATGTTTCAGATAAAGTAGACAGGCTTTGATACCCAAAAAACAAAGGGAGAGAATAGTAATTTGAAAGCCCTCCAAGAGTAGTATAAAAAGGGAGAAGCAAGGAAGACAAGGGGGACATCATTATACGTAGAAGAGACCAAGATATATATAAGAAGGGAGTTTTAAGCTTTAAGTTGAGTTCATTGAGTAAAGAGAGGCATTGTAAAAAGGTCCTGTAGCAAAATATTCGAGGAGTCACTCGGATTCAAGGGCCTCAAATTTCACAAGTCTTAGGAACCAAAAGGGGATTAGCCAAGTCTATAATCTTTGAGGCTTATTGGAGCTTGTGGAATACCCTCTTAGGATGGGACCAGATGTACTCTAACACTTGACTTAATCAAATATAGCTTTCTTGAAGCATTCATAATCATCATTGCTCATTTTTATGTTGTGTACTTGTTGTCTCTTCCTTTTACTCAGCCAATACGTACATATTTTGTGGAGTTCATTTGTCTTATACACATATTGGTTTGTATAGCGGCCCAAATAGGCCGAAGTAAGCCAAGCCCAGTTCACCTAACATCAATCCAACCTCTTTTTCAGTGACCCAAGGTCCCACACCTGAGACCAACGTAAGAATCTTCATATGCTATCAACAAAAGATGGCATTATACCAAGATAATAGTTCCATTAATGTTTGACAAGTTAAACAAAGCCCAAGGCCCATGTCGAGGAGGAAGAAACGTTCGAGGATTAAGTGAGAAGCCCAAATTGCCCAGGAACATCGCCGAGGACAATCCTGTCCTCTGCCAACTAAGACCATAGGAGGGAGAAGCGACCCACCATCAAGGGCAGCCTCCCAGAGCATCCCAAGAGAAAGAACAAGTACAATGTGTCAACGATGGAAGTATGGTGGAAGAGCAATTCCAGGATAAACTATCACTTCCGCATTAAATGCCCACAACTAACGTTCTTGCCGTATTAATGAGAAAATGACCCCTGAACAGTGCTGCCTTGATTGCTGCAACCCACAGGAAGAATGGGAAGGCTGCTAATGGGACAGGCGCTCAAGTAGTGACCTGCTTGATCAAGAAATGTAGGGCTAAGATGAACTGAAATGGGGTATATAATGTAAGAAATCCTTCTGGAAAAGGGATGGGCAATTAGAGGAAGAAAATATTGTAGCAATTCGTATCATCTTAGAAACCTTTGTAACCAGGCACTGAGAAAATAATAAGAACTTCAAACTCCTAAAAGAGGGTTGAGGAGCAGAATTTCACACTTTAATCCCCGGCCTTGTTATCCAATCCGCTCGTAACCATGCTTAGTTGTTGTGATCCTCACTAAGGCTTAGTTCTTAAACCCATCCTCTACAAATTTATTGTATTGGGCTAGTTGGGCTTGAGTTTACTCATCCAACAGTAGAAGTGCTCAAACCTAGTCCCTACAATTGGCACCGTCTGTGGGAAGAACTTGTGTGTTAGTAGGGGCAACAATCCAGCATGGTAGGATCAGGCCCTTATCAAGCAGGCTCCTATTAGCCCGAGCCAGCTAAGTCCCAGCAACGGGGTAACTTTCCCAACCCTGAGCGTGATCGAAATGAAGAGAATGGAAGGTTTCGAGAGGGAAGTGTACACACCACTCAAACCATTGGAAGCCACTCTCGTGGGGGCAGTCACGTGCTTCGGAGACAAAATGACAACTAGGCCATGCAATCAGAAGAGGTTAAGAGTCACGTATCCCAGAGACAGGATGATAAGCTGGCCATGCAGCGGGAGATAGACGACTTGAAGAGAAAGCTGCGCCATGCACAGCGCAGTCTCGTTCCAGTCCTGACATGCCCTCCAGTGATGAAAGCGATGATGACTATAGGCAGAGATCAAGAACTCCTCCAAGCGATACCTTCTCTCACGAAGAAGAGCACTACCGGAGGCGCAAATGTAAAAACCCATCTCCTAGGGGCTTGGGGAGCGATGCCATGAGCAGGGCACTGGATAAATTCTCCAAGACACCTTTCACATGTCACATAGAAGAAGCTATACTCCCTCGGTGATTCCAGCAGCCAACCTTCACCATCTATAATGGCAAAACAGACCATGTGAAGAATGTGAGCCAATTCAACCAAAGGATGGTCGTCCATTCTAAGAATGAGGAGTTGATGTGCAAGGTTTTCTCCTCTAGCTTGGGTCCAGTGGCGATGAGGTGGTTCAATGGCTTGAAGACGGACTCTATAGATTCGTATAGACAGTTGACCTAAGCCTTTGGCTCCTGCTTCGTTACAAACAGCAGAGCTCATCAGCCCTTGAGTGCGCTATTGTCTCTATCCATGCATAATGGAGAGACTCTAAAGGCCTACTCGGACCGATATTGGCAGATGTACAATGAACTGGATGACAATTTTGATGATGTCGCCATCAGTACCTTCAAAAATGGTCTCCCAGCTAGGCACGGCTTGAGGAAGTCTCTGACTGGCAAACCTGCCACCAGTATGCGCCAACTGATGGATCAGATAGATAAGTACAAATGAGTAGAGGAAGACCAGCTGTAGGGTAAAGGAAAGGAGAAGGCTATCCCTCAGGAAAGGAGGGATTTCAAGTTGGACCGATATAACAGCAACCGCCCAAGGAGAGATTTCGTAGGGCAATCCGGAGCAACTAACACACAAACTGTCAATGCTGTATTCTGAGAACCAGTACATCGAGTGTTAGAGAAAATCAGGAACGAGCCATACTTCAAACGGCCAGATAAGATGGCAGGAGAGCCCATGAAGCGCAATCAGAACCTTTATTGCCAATACCACCAGGACCACGGGCATACCACGGAGAACTGCAGGAACCTCTAGAACTATCTGGACTAGCTGGTCCTAGAAGGAAAGCTAAAGCACCTTCTGCATCATTCCAGTGGTCATCAAGGCCAGACCCATCAGGAGCCCTAGAGGGATACTGCCTTGAGGCCACTCGCAGGGACGATCAATGTAATCTTGGCGGCGCCAGGAAGAACAGGCATGCACCCTTCACGAGTGTTGCCTGTGGCTCAGTTGCCTGTCGAGGAGTCCCAACCAGAGCTAAAGAGGGCCAGGAGGAGTTTTCACCCAATCTTGAGTTTTTTAGAAGAAGACAAGATTGGAACCACCCAGCCCCATGATGATGCGCTGGTGATCACTCTTCGAATCGGGGACTACGGCGTGAAGAGGATGATGGTGGATGATAGTTGTGGGGCTGAGATTATGTACCCCGACCTCTACAAGGGGCTGGGTCTGAGACCGAAAGATTTGATGCCCTACAGCTCCCCCTTGATGAGCTTCGATGTGAAGCTTGTTATTCCAAAGGGCATGATTAGGCTACCTGTCCAAACCGGCCTAGAGATAGTGGAGGTAAACTTCATCGTAATGGACACCTACTCTCCGTACACAGCCATCGTCAGTAGGCCTTGGCTCCATACCTTGGGGCCTGTTGCCTCCTCCTTGCACTAGAAGGTGAAATTCCCGTCAGGAGACCAAGTTCTCGAAATTCGTGGTTGCCAATCCACAGTAAGACAGTGTATAGTGGCTGCCATTTCACATCGGCTCAATGCAGAGTCCTCGGCTTCTGCTGAAAAGAACTTATAGCAATCAAAGGCCTCGGCGGCGCCTCTTGATGCAGCTGCTGAGGAAGCCAAATGCGAAGATTTAGAGAAGGTGGTCATTGGTGACGACCCAAAGAAGTTCTTTCAAGTCGGGGCTCAGCTGCCTCTTCAGGAGAAGGAGGAGTTGATTGAGTTCCTCAAAAGAAATATTGATGTATTTGCATGAGATGCCTGTGATGCTTCAAGGATTGATCCAGTCATCATCTGTCACCATCTCAATGTCAACCCATCCATTATTCCCAAGAAACAGCCACCTCGGCACCCATCAAGAGAGCATGCCAATACGATTAGGGACGAAGTGAAGAAGCTTAAGCGTGCAGGGGCTATCAAAGAAGTTTTTTACCCCGAATGGTTGGCCAACATCGTGGTGGTTAAGAAGAAAAGTGGAAAGTGGCGAGTTTGTGTAGATTTCACAAACCTAAATAAGGCATGCCCAAAGGACCCGTTCCCTATGCCTCGGATAGACCAGCTGGTGAATGCAACTGCGGGCCATCCTCGGATGAGTTTCTTAGATGCCTTTCAAGGCTATCATCAAATACCACTAGCCTTGGAGGATCAGGAGAAGACAGCCTTCGTGACACCCATTGGGAACTACCACTACAAGGTAATGCTGTTCGGTCTGAAGAACACAGGGTCAACTTATCAAAGGATGATGACGAGAATGTTCGAACCGTAGTTGGGCAAGAGCATCGAAATCTATGTTGATGATATGGTGGTGAAGAGTAAAGTGGTGTCTGAGCATTTAAAAGACCTCGGCTGCACCTTTGATGTCTTGAGGAAGCACAAGTTGCGCCTAAATGCTTCCAAATGTTCATTTGGCGTGCGATCAGGCAAGTTTTTGGGCTACATTATTACTCACAGGGGAATTGAGGTTGACCATGACCAAATAAAGGCTATTAATAATTTAAAGCCCCCTGCAAAATGCCAAGGAGGTCCAAAAGCTCACTAGAATGATCGCAGCCTTGAATCGATTCATTTCCAGGTCGGTGGATAGGTGCAGGCCATTCTACCTCTTGATCAACAAGTGGAAGGGATTTGAGTGGTCCGAGGACTGTGTTGTGGCCTTCCAGCAACTTAAGGAGTACCTATCTCGGCCACCCATCATGTCCAATCCTGAGGCCGATGAAGTCCTACATGCATATATTGTTGTGGCTCCTCATGCTGTGAGCTTGGTGCTAATACGGGATGAAAACGACATTCAAAATCCAATCTATTACGTGAGCAAGTCGCTTCATAAAGCTGAGGTCAAGTACTTACCCTTGGAGAAAGCCATACTAGCTGTGGTCCATGCTACACGAAAGCACCCCCATTATTTCCAGGCCCACACAATGGTTGTTCTAACCTAACTCCCCTTGAGGTCTGTACTTCGGACTGCTGATTACACTGTAAGGATCGCCAAATGGAACATAATTCAGGGGGCTTTTGGCATCAAGTACATGCCTCAGACCTCTATAAAGTGCTAGGTCCTGGCTGATTTGGTGGCCGAATTTGCAGAACCACTAGTAGAAACAATAGCAGAGAAGGGAGATATGGATGGAAAATCAGTTGGGGCAATCTCTATCCTAGGGCCCCTATGTTGGAAGGTGTATGTTGATGGCGCAGCAAATCAAAGGGGATCTGGAGTGAGGCTAGTCCTAGTATCCCTTAAGAAGGCTGTCATAGAGAAATCCCTGAGGCTTGGGTTCTCGGCCACAAATAACGAAGCCGAGTATGAGGCCTTGTTGCAAAGGATGGTCATGGTACGAAAAATGGGAGGAAAAACAGTAGAGATGTTCTCGGACTCGAGATTGGTAGTAGGCCAGGGAAAATGAGAGTTGGAAGCCAGAGATGCGAGGATGCAAGAGTACTTAAGCCAAGTCAAACGCTTGCAGTCGGACTTCGATCTTTTCAGCCTATCACGTGTCTCCAGAAGTGGAAACATCCATGCAGACTAATTGGCCACACTTGCTACCTCCTCGGCAGGAGATCTGCCTCAGATTATTCTTGTTGAGCACCTGGAAAGAGCAAACGAGGTGGCAAAGGGTATGGTTCATATCCATCAAGTTGGAGTGGGTCCTAGCTGGATGGACCCTATAGTGAGATTCCTCAAAGATAATATCTTGCCCGAAGAGAAGTCAGCGGCTGATAAAATACGAAGAAACGCTCCTCGGTTCTGGCTGTCCAAGGACTACAGGTTGTATAGGCGCTCCTACTCTGGGCCATATTTACTGTGTATTCACTCTGAAGCATCAGAGTTTCTACTTGAAGAGCTGCACGAAGGGATCTGTGGGAGTCACACAGGAGGAAGATCCCTGTCACACCGAGCCATTACCCAAGGATATTGATGGTCAGGGATGTAGAGGGAAGCCCTAAAATATGTTAAAAAGTGTGACCAATACCAAAGGTTTGCCCTAAATATTCATCAACCTGGAGGGGTCCTCAACCTTTGTCCAGTCCATGGCCGTTTGCCCAGTGGGGCCTGGATATTGTAGGCCTTTTCCCCAAGGCATCAAGAAACAAGAGATATCTGTTGGTCGGCACGGATTATTTTACCAAATGGGTTGAAGTAGAGCCATTGGCCAACATCAGAGATGTGGATGCTAAGAAATTCGTCTGGAGAAACATTGTTACACGGTTCGGGGTCCCTCATACCCTCATTTCGGATACTGGGCTTTAATTTGATAGCAAAGCTTTCAGAAGATACTGTGGCGAACTAGGGATCACAAACAGGTACTCAACTCTAGCTTATCCTCAGGGAAATTGGCAGGCCGATGCTGTCGACAAGGTCATAGTTAATGGGCTCAAGAAGAGGCTGGATGACGCCAAAGGAAGATAGGTAGAAGAGCTGCCACACGTCCTATGAACTTACCGTACTACACCACGGCGGTCAACGGGGGAGACACCTTTTGCCATGACTTATGGGGCCGATGCTGTTATCCCTCTAGAAGCAAACTTCCCAACGCTAAGGACGAGCTCCTTCACCCCAAGTCGTAATGATGAACTGCTAAGGAAGAACCTAGATCTAGTTGATGAACGAAGAGAAAAGGCAATGATTCAGTTGACCTACTATCATTAGAGGCTCAAACAGGGATATGAGGCCAATGTGAAGCTGTGACCACTAGTACCAGGGGACTTAGTGTTGAGGAAAGTTGTGGGTGTTGCCAAGAATCCCTCCTGGGAAAGCTGGGACCCAATTGGGAAGGACCATACCGAATTACCTCAGTAGTAGGGGTAGGTGCATACTACTTAGAAGACTTATATGAAAATCCTGTACTTCGTCCATGGAATGTAAATAACCTTAGAATGTATTATTATTAATGAAAGCATTTCTGTCAATTCAAATTTTAAGTCTATTATAATTATATGTCTTGTGTTTTGGCAACAATCTAAGTGCTAGATAGAACCAAGGTCTTGCATGGTCCTCGGACTCAAACCTATGGGGAAACTAATTACTTCAGGAAGAATCTAAGTACTCAAACCTATGGGGAAACTAGTTACTTCAAGAAGAATCTAAGTGCTAGACAATACCAAGGTCTTGCATGGTCCTCAGACTCAAATCTATGGAGAAACTAGTTACTTCAAGAAGAATCTAAGTACTAGACAGAACCAAGGTCTTGCATGGTCCTCGGACTCAAACCTATGGGGAAACTAGTCACTTCAAGAAGAATCTAAGTAATAAACAGAACCAAGGTCTTGCATGGTCATCGGACTCAAACCTATGGGGAAACTAGTCACTTCAAGAAGAATCTAAGTACTAGACAGAACCAAGGTCTTGCATGGTCCTCGGACTCAAACCTATGGGGAAACTAGTCACTTCAAGAAGAATCTAAGTACTAGACAGAACCAAGGTCTTGCATGGTTCTCGGACTCAAACCTATGGGGAAACTAGTCACTTCAAGAAGAATCTAAGTACTAGATAGAACCAAGGTCTTGCATGGTCCTCGGACTCAAACCTATGGGGAAACTAGTCACTTCAAGAAGAATCTAAGTACTAGACAGAACCAAGGTCTTGCATGGTCCTCGGACTCAAACCTATGGGGAAACTAATTACTTCAAGGAAAATCTAAGTGTTAGACAGAACCAAGGTCTTGCATGGTCCTCGGACTCAAACCTATGGGGAAACTAGCTACTTTTAACAAAGATGTGAGCAAACACAAGCCCATGAGCATCACTTAAGGCATTCTGAGGCACATTGAACTTAACTCCCCAGCATAATCAGCAGCTAACTGTTTTCTTAAGGTCAGTAAATTTTTAGAGCATACTTGTGTGTACCTTTGTACATTGTGCTGTGGTATTTGATCTTAGGAATTAAAGGCTTATTTTATGGATGCTATGTGCTTAGCATTTTTTACCATTTGTGGTAACCAATTCATGAGGTACGGGATCAACATTGTAAAGTTATTCCCTTAGTATTCAATTCAGCAAAAGCAAGTCATAGTATTAAGGTGGCTCAATTATTAACCAAAGTCTTAGTGGAAATTATCACTATGGACTTTACATTTTTTGGCTGTTGATCCAAAATGGAAAACAAGTTGAACAATTGAGATTGTTTAGCTAATAATCAAAGCATAGGTTGTATAAACGGTAGAGCCCAACATAATAACAATGAACACATAATGTATAAAAGAAATTTCATACATTCAGCCTAAAAGTCACATTACATTTTCCCAAAAAAAAAAATAAATACAATAAGGCAAAAGTACAACTGGAGCTAGCCAAGGAGGTCTATTTCTTCAGCTTTATTTTGATCCCTTCCTTGGGGAGTTAAGCAGAAAGGGTCTCAGGATCCTTGGAGCCTTCAGTTGGGGGAACAGTCTGCAGAGGATCAACTAGAAGAGGTGCCTCCTCGGCATCAGGGGCTTGGGCACTAGTTGAGGACCTTGTGGCATCCTGGGGTGCCTCCTTGTTTGGACCTTTATCTATTTCGGTCACCCTAGTAGGCTCAGCTTCCTTGGCAGGCTCATTAGAAGTGGTAATGGCTAGAACAGCTTCATTTGGAGCAGTACCAACTTTCTCAGGAGCCACCTCAACCTTGGAGCTAGAGGAAGCAGCCTCGCGGATGGCAAGAGGGTAGTATACATGCTCCACCTTCCACAAGTCGGATGAAGCCTCAACTCTAGCTTGTTTTAAGGCTTCATTCCAAACTTGGGAATAGTAGAGCCTACATACCCTAGGCACTTGAGCCTTAAGAGTGGCTTGGGTCTCAGCCATACCCAAGGCAAAGGCCTCCTCCTCGCCCATTTCCTTAGAAAGCTAGGCCTCGGTCTTGGCGAACTCTGCCTCCTCCTTAGCCCTCAAAGCCTCGTTTCTGGCCCATTCTACCACATTCTTGGCCCCCTCAGCCTCGGCCATCTTCTTCTTTAGATCAACGATCTGCTCCTTAGTGATCCTCAGCTAATCCTCCGCTTGAGTAGGCACCTCGTCTGGTCCTAGGCCTGCTTCAGCGCTGTTTTGGGCCTTTGTCATCTCCTTCAGATCCTCCCTTGCTTTTGAGAGGTCGGCCTCGGAGACTTTAAGGGTCCGAGCAGTGTCCAGACGCTTGTCAAGCTCGAGGTCAAGGGCCCTGCTCTGGTTGTTGGCTACCTCTTCCAACCTGTAAGTGGCTTGGACGGCCTGTCAATTGAAGCAAGCGCATGATGAGTTGGAGACCAGAGAACAAAAATTAACAAAATCACAAGTGTCAGAAATCTTACCATGCCCAGGTACCTCTTAAGGTTAAGGACGACCTCCTGCCTCCTCAAGTCCCCCATCTCGGCCATATCGGCGAGAAGCAGCAGGGATCTCTCCAGTGCATTGGCCACATAAGTGCCTTCACCCCCTCAGAAGTCCCTGAGGGAGGCGTCATCCATCAAAGGCTCCCCATGAAGCATTGGGGCAGGGAGCCAGGCCTGGGGCTTGGCCTGTAGGGCCGCTTCCTTTCCTTGACCCTGGTGTCTGGTTTTTTTGTTGCTTAGGTGGCCCCCGAGCTTCATCCTCCTCCTGGGAGGGACGGGACTTGTCACCTCCCATAAGCCTTTTGCCTTTGTCCTTTTTATGTTTAGGATCAGTGGGCTCGAGCCTTTGTGGCAGACTTGGCTGAGGTGGAGGAGATAGAAGCTTAGACTGGGTGGAGGACTTGGTCTGAACGGGCTGAGACTTGGTTGAAGGAGGAGGAAGCTTGGATTGAGACTTCCCGTCGCATCCTTCCCCAGTTGGCCCTCAATCAGGTCGAACAGGCTAGTTTGGGGTTGTCTCTTGAAACCCATCTCGGCCCGAGGAGAAGTCCTTGCTGATTGGAGGTCTGCTTCGATTAAGTTTTGATCACCCAAGTCACTAGAGGGATCCTCAGACAGGTGGACTTGGTCGAATGCACCAAATTCGTCCTCGAACGGACCTAAATCAGCAACTTCTTCTTCTCTTTCTTTACTTCCTCCCTCAACCTTTGCAGCCTGATGGGAAGAGGAAGGGCCTGATAACGGAATGGCTTCTGGAGTAGGGGATCCCTCAGGGAGCAAGAAACCGTCCTCGACTACAGTAATTTTGTGAAGCCGAGGATCTTTGACTCTAATCACGTACTTCGGCGTTGAGAATGACTTCTGGATCGGATCGTACCCGAGGATCTTGTGAGCAGCTCTAACTTGGTTGTCAGCTTCGTTCATGAAGATCTCCGCCTTAAGGACAGTTTCCAAATCCGCCTTGTTGACCAAATGAAAATGACGCTCAAAAGCGTGTGGATCTGTAGAAAAGAAAACATGTTCTTGTTAGCAACCAAACAAAGTAAGCCATGAAAACACAAAAGACTAGACCCTCTCCCACTCTGAGTACCCCACCTGGTGTCCCCTCCTTAGTCGAACAATGAAGGTCGTCGTGCCATTCCCCGGACATGATGAGGAAGTCCTTATCTAGCCCTTTGCTGGACCCAAGGAGGCACTGGATAAGACGAACCTTATCATCCCTCGTCTTCATATAATAGGATTTGCCCTTTAGGCGTTGGAGGTAGTAGTACCAGTTTACATCATGGTGGGTTAACCTCAACCTAATCTTCTCATTTAGAGCGTTTACACAACCCAGAATCCTGAACACATTGGTGGTGCACTGAGTGGGGGCCAACCGAAAATTCCTTAGGTAGTCCCTCGTCACTAGCCCCATAGGGATCCTCATACCACCTTCTAAGAAAGCGATTATGGGAATCACCGTCTCACCCTCTTGCCTCCTAAAATGCCCCTCCCCTTCTTCACAATATCTTAAATCTACGTTACTGGGAATCTTGTAATCGGCAACAAACTTCTCCATTGCCTCTTCAGACTCGACCAATTTCTTAAACCTACCCATCCGTAGAGACAGCTAAAAGACTCGGGGAAAGATGAAAGGAAGAGAGGGGTACGAAGAAAAGAAGTTTAGAAGAGAGAAAGCTTGAGTTGGAGAGAGAAAAGAGGACTTACGGAAATGAGGAAAGGCTCCTCGGACAGGCTTTTTGTGCTGAAAGGAGTTGTGAGCTTAGTTGGGGATTTGATCGAACTCAGGGTACGTGCGCAAGAACTCTTGAATGTAAAAGTAAAGGGGCAAATCGGTTCAAATAGGTATTTATACCTCTAATTAAAAATAACTGAGCGGGTTTCCCCCCTCCTAAAGTCAAAGAGATATCCACCGTTTGATTACCATCATACCATTGAACGTAGGGAACACAGAGTCGCCAGAATTTAATGAGGGCGCGCTCCATATACCAAAGCGCCAGGAACGTGCCTTGGACAGGTGAAAAAACTTTGGCATTGATGGGGGAAAAGACTTGACAAGCCATGACAAAGGTTCGAGGAAATCAAAATCCTCATTTCCGTCTGAGGAGCAGGACAGCAAGATTTTGAGGGGCTATTGTAGGGCCAAAGAATTAGGCAGCCTTGGCCCACTTCGTATCAAGCCCAAGGCCCACGCCTAGGAGGAAGAAACGTCCAAGGACTAAATGAAAAAGCCCAAATTGCCTAGGAACATCGCCGAGGACAATCCTGTCCTCGGCCAACCAAGACTATAGGAGGGAGAAGCTACCCACCATCAAGGGCAGCCTCCCAAAGCATCCCAAGAGAAAGAACAAGTACAATGTGTCAGCCATGGAAGCATGGTGGATGAGCAATTCCAGGATAAACTGTCACCTCCGCATTAAATGCCCACAACTAACATTCTGACCGCATTAATGAGGAAATGACCCCTGAACAGTGCTGCATTGGTTGCTGCAACCCACAAGAAGAATGAGAAAGTAGCTGATGGGACAGGCGCTCAAGTAGTGACCTGCTTGATCAACAAATGGAGGGTCAAGATCAACTGAAAGGGGGTATATAATGTAAGAAATCCTTTTGGAAAAGGGATGGACAATTAGAGGAAGGAAACATTGTAGCAATTCGTATCATTTTAGAAACCTATGTAACTAGGCACTAAGAAAATAATAAGAACTTCCAACTCCTAAAAGAGGGCCGAGGAGCAGAATTTCACACTTTAATCCCCGGCCTTGTTATCCAATCCGCTCGTAACCATGCTTAGTTGTTGTGATCCTCATTAAGGCCTAGTTCTTAAACCCATAATTTACAAATTTATTGTATTGGGCTAGTTGGGCTTGAGTTTACTCATCCAACAGTAGAAGTGCTCAAACCCAGTCCCTACACTTTTCTTATAAAATAGTTAAAGTTTAAAATAGAAAAATAAATAAATAAATAAACACATGTTAAGTTGTAATTGGTGAAACATAAACTAGAACACAAAAAGTAATTCAAAGGATTTGTATTCGTTTGTCAATGTGGGTGTTCGTAGTCTCCATAACACGTGTTTAAGGTATAAGCATTCTAGCCGAATGAAGACTTTGCTCATGATTATGAAATCCAATTTCTTGAAGAATATCTCATTATTTTTCTCTCTATTTTTACACTATTTTCAAAGAATACCACCTAGTTGATCTAGAATTTCTTTGTGATCATTTTGGTAAATTTTTTATGTGAATATTGTTTGTTGTAGATTTGAATTAATAAATATATATTATACAAATAAAAATATACTATTAAAATCATTATGATGGTGGTTATCATCTCTTTTTTTGTTCTTTGTTATTAGTAGGCTCTTGGATTTTGTTGGCCCTAATTTACCCAAATGTTATACGTACAATTTCAGTGTAGACCAGTCTTGAGTGCAGCCTTTGTTGCTTTGTCTTTTGAGATTTTTGTTTTGCTTATGTTTCCGTCCTGAATGAATGTCTCTATTCTTGTCAATTTCTTTTCGTTTACCTTTGGGTTCTTTGAAGTTGTTGCACTTTTCAAATCTAAATATAATCTCTGATTATTAGAGCTGGATACATGGTATAATTTCAAACCTAAGACCAAAACACCATCTTTTCTTCACGGTCTTGTGGTCTGATCTTATAAACAAATGGTAGACGTAGGTAGGGCCTATAACGTACTGTAACAATTTCATTCTATTGTTACTTCAAAAAATAGAAATGTATAATAACTCTCAATAAGTGATTAACTCTAATTATTTGTTACCAGAAGGTAGGGCATCTTGTACATTGTCATGTATGAGACTTCAGCGTGTTGGATTCAGCTTCCCAATTTAACATTTTTTTTCTTGCTATTTGCAACCATACAACGTACTAACAGTTGGCATGCAATAAAATTTTTAACTATGCTCACTTATCAGTTATCACTACAAAGTGTGACCGTGCACACTTTTGATATGTTGAAGAATAAATGCAGAGTTATTAAAAACATGTTATCTTATTTATTTCATGTACAAAGACTTATTGTATTTGCTACCATGGTTCTTCATAATTTTGTTAAAATACATAATAAGGTTGATGAGGAGTTCAACATTTATATTCATAATTCAATTCAAGTGACAAATACTTGGTAGGATGAGGGCTTTGAGTACAATGACATTTCAATGAATGTTTTCGCATATATTTCTCTAAGCTCAGAATCTTTTGATTTGCTAATTTTTATGGCATTTTGAAAGTTTTAACATTTGAATTTTTTTGGTTCATTTTTTACAATATTTGAATATGTTTGCTAGATATTAGTAGCTATAGTCATGGCTTGTTTTCTTGAGGGTACCTTATCTCTCTCTTAAATTTATTTATAGTTTAGTCTTATATATTTTGTTTTGTTTCAATTATTTTTAGGCTCCAAATTTTTTTATTTGCTAATTTTTATGGCCTTTTGAAAGTTTTAACTTCTTAATTATTGGGTTTATTTTTGCAATATCTTAAATCGGTACCTTATAACTTATATTTCTCTATTGTGTAGTCATGTATTTTTTTTTTCAACAATTTCTTTGCTCTAAATCATCTTTTTCTTTATTAGTTTTTTGGACTTTTAGAAATTTTGACATCTGGTTCTTTGATTTTCCACTTTTTTTTTTTTTTTCAAAATCTGAAAAATTTTGACAGATTTCAATAGGTGTAGCCAAAAATCATTCTTTAGAGGTAACAGGTATTTCAATATATTTCTTTGTAGAGTAGCCATAGTCATATATTTTTTGTTTTGTTTCAATCATTCCTAAGCTTTGTATATTAAATTTCTTTTATTTTTTAGCTTATCGGAAGTTTTAACATTTGAATTTTTGGGTTCTTTTTTTGCAATAACTGAACCTATCAACTATAGCCATGGATTAGTCTTTTGAGGATAACTCCATCTTTTTCTTATATTTTTTTGTTGTGTAGTCATATATTTTTCATTTTGTTTTAATAATTTCAGCTTTGAATTTTATACATTATACATTTATGTAAAATTTTCCCATGTATTGTATGGGATTAAGAAATATGAATTAAACTTAGTCTAACCTAATAGATTTTACTTTTCCTCATGCCATGTGTTAGTAATTGTTAAATAACATTATTATATTAGCAACGTGATATGTTATATCATGTTGTATACGCTAGAGTAGATGCGGAAGAGGAAGCATAGAATAGGAACACTGAGAACACAAGGGTAACGTGGTTTAGCCTTGATGGCCTACATCCACGGAGGAATCTCTTAAGGGTTACATCTTTATTGTATAAGAGTGTAGTACAATAACCTGTGTTACAATGAACCCTAACATGAGTATATATAGGCGACTAAACCCTAGACTACTAGTACAAGCAGGAATGGGCTTGGGCCTATTACATTGGGCTAATATATGTCTAATATATATCTCAAACAGTAATTGAGCCAAATTTGACCTAATCTCACGGGCCAAATCGTTGACCCTTATTTATTAAACTTATTAATTAATACATCATTTTTTTTCATAATACATTATATATTTATGCAAAGTTTTTCCATACATTGCATAGATTAACGACTAGTAATATATTATATTTAAAACCAACAGATAGAAACATAATAATAGTAAAATTAGAAAATTTAAAAACAAAACCATCGCAATATATGCAGCAATCGTATATTATCATTATTTTGTAGCCTTTAAAAAATATATATATATATATATATCTTTTATAACGTTGCTTGTTCCCTCTCTGTGTATATATATAATGGTTTATTATATGTTCACCAATACGTTGAAAACTTTGGTTCATTTGTTTATTCATATATTGTGATACTATAAATTAAAACAAGGGAAGAAATAGAGAAGTGAGATGTCAAAGTCCGGCTATGCAAGTACAATCATAGACTAGTAGTAACAACAAGCCAACAAAGATTGGAAACACTACTAGCTTCTTAGCCGAGCTAAGAAGCTTGCGTTATGGGCTGATGCTCTGCTTGAATAGATGACAAAGCGTTAGTAGAAACTTTATTGTTTCTCCTATCTTGGATGACTACAGGCATCTAGCATCTATGTTTGCCCAGATTCAGTTTAAGCACTGCTTTAGGGAAGCTAACTGTTGCGCCGACAGACTAGGGAGGATTGGAACTTTGCAAGACTAGGATTTTATTTTGTATGAAAGTCCGTATGTGGACTAGTGAGGTTGGTTACTTCTCTTTTTCCTTATTGATAAACATTTTATAAAACATATAAGGGTTAAAATGCAAAACTGACCCTTTCACATTTTGTTATTTCAATCATTTAAGTTTCAGTTTTGTCATTTTAGTCTTTTTAGTTTCAAATTTTGTCAATTCAGTTTTCCGTTAGCCTTCCATCAAATGCTGCCGTTTACTAACCAAAGGTCCAAAACTACGTTGTTTTGGATGATTTTTTTTTTTTTTTTCTTATTTTAAAAAATTAAAAAACGTTAATTACAAAAAAAAAGAAAAAAGAAAAAAGAAAAGGAAACTAAGGGCTCAGGGAATGACATCGTTCCCTAGCTCCTAGTTCATTCTTCAACAATTGAAAGATGAACTTTCTTACAGCTGTTTTGTTCCCTAGCTCCTAGTTCATTCTTCAACAATTGAAAGATGAACTTTCTTACAGCTGTTTTGTTCAAGTAAAGACAATATTGCTTGAATTTCTTGTGCAACTGCTTCTCAAAAGGTGAAGAGTAAAATACTTGAATATGTAATTAAATCAATAACAAATATCATTAAAGAAAAATCCTATTACTAACAATAACTTTAGATTTTTTATCACAGGCAATTCGTCGAGCAGGTTGAGTGCAAACCTTTCGTTCCAGTTTTTGCCGCAGTTCATTGGAGGAAGCCAACTCTGCTTGCAATTCTTGGAACTTTCTGCCATATTCCTCCTCGGTTTGCTTTTGCTTCTGTATCCAAACAAACACCGAAATCCAACTTTTCTGCGACAGTAAAAAAAACCCTCATGATCTTGTTCTGTGCCTCTAAAGTCGTGGCACTAACCTCATGATCTTTAGACGTGCTTGCCTTTTAGCCTTTACCCATATTTGCTTCTTTTCTGCTTCTTTTTCTATCCCGGGTTTTTTGAAAAGAAAGAGAAGTTTTTCTCAGAAGAGACGAGACTTTCTTGGAGAGATGTAAATTGAAATGGCTAGGGGAACGACGTCGTTCCCGGGGCCGTTGGTTTTTTTTTTTTTTTTTAATTAACGTTTTCCAGTTTTTTTAATTAAGAAATAAAAAAATAAAAAAATAAAACCATCCAAAACGACGTAGTTTTGGTTAGTAAACGACAGCATTTAACGGAAGGCTAACGGAAGACTGAATTGACAAAATTTGAAACTTATAGTACTAAATTGGCAAAAATGAAATTTAAAAAACTGAGATGACAAAATGTGAAATTTAGAAGGTCAATTTTGTATTTTACCCAACATATAAATATAGTAAATTATCATTAATTTGATCAAAACATATAGTATCATATAAATAAAATAATTTAATTAGTTTATAATACTAGTTTAGATTAGTATAAATAGTATGGATATAATATACACAAAAAAATGATTTGCTCGTTTTTTACTTGACCCTTCCAAAGGTAAATTTCTAGCTCCGCCATTACTTGCTACGTCTCAATTGCAATAGAGTAGGGCATCTTACATCAGTTGTGTTGTTCAGTCTATAGCAGTGATTGACTGTAATGGCTTGGGTATAATGGTCCCAAATGCAAGTAGATGTATAGAATTCCACGAATTCATAGCGGGTTGGAATCTTTTCTCTTAGGACCAAGGAGATTAACTTTTGTCTGGGATCTTTTTGTGGCCCTGACACGCGTTGTGATTTATAAGTCTGCCGCTAGACCTGAGTTCGTTGGGGTAATCAAGTTCGATAGTCGAGCCCATGATTTGTCAGTTAGTGGCTTCGTTGGGTTTTCTCCTAGGCAAAAAATAACACAATGAGTAATTAAGAAAATATATTAATGAGGCAATAGTTTTTTCGTGTGTAAATAATTTATTCCATAAAGCATAAATAAGTGGGAGGAAAATTAGGCAACAAGCCATATAAAGTTGAGGTGATTAATTATGTTTAGAAATGCTAAACAAATATGTTTAGAGAGATTTCATAAATATATGTTTGTCAGTGTCCAAAACCAAATTAGTGATACTTTGGATTAAGTAATGTGTTTGAGTTTGACGAGAGAATATAATTAAGTATGTGCGTTTAATAGTTTGTTTCTAAATAAAAAAAAATTTGATCCATGACAATAATATATTAAGCAACATTATATAAGATGTGTAACAATATATAAAGCGAGTAAGATAAATAAAAAATTATCTTGTTTGCAAGCAATGCATGTTGCTCTCTTTGCTAAAATAGATGTGAGGCACGTGCAAGGAGTTCAACTCCTAAGATTTGCACTAGTGACTGTGAAAGGGCAGCAACCATGAATACTTGCAAAAATAGCTCCCCCAACTTTAGAAAGTTAGATGTTAGCTCCAAGAAATAAAGGAAAGAGGTAGTGATAAGTTAAAGAAAAAGGGTATCCCTAGAACTCATACATATATGCATCTTAAACACGTGCTAAATGTAACAAAGTGTTCTGGTGTGTATGATAATCAAGATTATTCAAGTGGGTTGAGTGGCTGTGTGAGCACCAAAGTTTTTGGTCTGAATTTGAGTGGCTATATTAGAGTTAGTTAAAACCTACTAAATGAGGGGGAGAACAGTTGAGGCCATTGAGTATTAGGTTGAACAGTCGACCTCACCATAAATTTAATGAGCGGATCTTACCATGAATGTGGAAAGAGAGAGCACTATTCTCCGTATTCCAATAGTACCTAAGAATTACTTGAGCAGAATACAGGGACGGAACTATTCATGGACCATGGGGGCCTATGCCCCCCCCCCCCCCCCCAACCAACAACGAAATTAAACCCAACAATAACAAAAATATAGACCTCTAGCCCATTTATAGCCCTTCAAAAACAAGAAAAAAAAATCACATGGACAGATTTTTTTTTTTTTTAATCCCTAAATTCATATTTGTTAACATGTATAGTGTATTGGGTTTTAGGCCCAACTAGATTACTTATATATCACATATTCTTGTATTACACTCTTACTTGTACTGCACTCATATGCCTACTATATAAAGGCACTTGTGTATAATCTTTCATTGAGAAATACAATACAATTATTCAGTATTTCTAACATGGTATCAGAGCTACTGCTCTAATCATTTGGTGTGCTGCTTTTAAGCAGTCTTGTCTTCTTAGGTGTCATCTGCAGCCGTTGTTGTGAGCAGCACCACTGCCTCCACCACGACTTCAGTACATCAAAGACCATTGCCTTGCCGCCACCACCGCTTCCACTTCTCCGATCAGACCACAGACTGCACCATTGGAAAGTAATCTCTCCGATCTGCCTTTCTGTGAAATTTCGTTTTCATCAGACCTTACACGTGCCTCCACACGCCACTAGAATTCCCGGCGTCACCGCCACGCGCCGGCATGCGCTTCCACGCGCAAGAACTCGGTCCGCTGATGTCATCAGTTTCGCCATGTTAGCCCTAGTGATGTCATTACTGCTTGCGTCAGCAACACAGTAGCGATTACGTCATCACCACAGACCGTTGACTGCGTTGACTTTGACCGGGCCGTTGACTATGACCGTTGACTTTTTCTTCGGGTTGACATTTTCTAGTTCAGGTGCTCTTTACCCAGTTTTTCGCATAGATTTCATTTTTGTGGTCCATTTTTGCATATTTTGCTTTTAAATGAAGAATAAGAACAAGTATTCTTCCTTTTGTGACAATCGTCGCCGACAATCCAACAAACGGTTTTGCAATTTTTGCAAACGTTTTGGCCATAATATTGAGACTTGCTATCAACACAACAAATCAGTTGTTTCCATTTCTGCTGCTACAATTGCTAACACTGAGAGTGTCCAACCCATGGCTTTAGTCTCTGCACAGTCTCAGTCTTCTGGATCCACTTTCTCCATTTCCAGAAACGACCTTATAAATATCATCACAAACGTCATTCGTATGGTTGGTAATGCATCTTATTCCTCTTCTCTCTCAGCTTTATCTGGTATGTCTCCTACCTCTTGTTGCAATCACATGACACCTTACTCATCCTTATTTTCTAACCTTACACCTGCACTGCACCCTCTTAATATTCGCACAGCAAATGGTTCCACAATGTCCGGTCATAATATAGGTTCTGTTTTGACCTCCAACCTCTCGGTTCTTAGGGTCTTTAATGCTCCTGACCTTTCTTACAATTTATTTTCTGTGGGACAATTAACTGAGTTGGGTTATCGCATTATATTTGATTATTTTGGGTGTATTGTGCAGGATTCGAGGACGGGACAGGAGCTTGGGACTGGTCCCAGAGTTGGGCGTATGTTTCCCGCGGACAACCTTCGTCTTTCACTTGTTTCTCCTGTTTCTGTTGCTTCATCTGCTACAGTTTCTTCAATTCTTTCCCTTGCACTTTGGCATGCTTGACTTGGTCATGCATCTTCCTCTCGGGTACAATAATTGGTTTCTAGAGGTTTGTTAGGTTCAGTGTCTACTGAAAATTTTGATTACGTTTCGTGTCAGTTAGGAAAACAACCAGCTTTGCCTTTCAATACTAGTGAATCAATGTACACTGATATCTTTGACCTTATTCATTCTGATGTTTAGGGGCCTTCCTCTATCTCTAGTATTGGTGGGTCTCGATATTTTGTTGTCTTTGTTGATGATTACTCTCGCTATAGTTGGATTTTTAATATGAAACATCGTTCTGAATTATTGGAAGTGTATTGTAATTTTGTAAAAATGGTTGAGACTCAGTTTTCTAAACGCATCAAAATTTTTTGATTTGATAATGCTCTTGAATACACTCAATATGCTTTCCAAGCTGTTCTGCATTCCTATGACACTGTTCATCAACTAACTTTTCCAGGTATCTCTCAGCAAAATGGTCAAGCCGAACGAAAACTTCGTCATACTCTTGACACTGTTCGTGCTCTCCTTCTCTCTTCCAAAGTTCCTGCTCTTTTTTGGGGCGAAGCTGCTCTTCATGCTGTTCATACTATTAATCGCATTTCGAGTTCTGTTATCCAAAATCAAACTCCATATGAGCGCCTTTTTGGATCACCTCCAAACTATCACTACCTTCACTCCTTCGGTTCTGCTTGTTTTGTTCTTCTTTAGCCACATGAGCATAACAAACTTGAGCCTCGGTCAAGACTTTGTTGTTTTCTTGGCTATGGCGAAACTTAAAAGGGGTATCGGCGTTATGATCATGTCTCTCATCGTATTCTATCTCCCGCAATGTGGTCTTTTGGGAACATTGCCTCTTTGTCGAGCTCTCTCACTTCCGTGCCTTCCTATCTTCCTCCTCTGTTTTAAATCTTTTTCTAGATGAGGCACACATTCCTTCTGTAACTGCTCCTGATCCTCCTACAGTTGCTCCTGATTTTGTTGCTGTAGACTTCTCTGATCCCTTTCCTAGTTCACCCTTTAATGAGCAAGTGGAAGATGAACAGGTCGAAGACGAGCTACCTAACCCCAACCCTAAGCTTGGGTCCCCTGCTCCTGCTTCACCTGAAGATCTTGCACAAGACATTCCACCTCGTCACTCAACTTGGGTAAGATCTATTCTTGCACATTTACTTGACTATCATTGTTACACTGCCGTTGCTACACTACACGAGCCTCACACCTATTGTGAGGCTTCTATTGACCCTTTATGGTAGATTGCAATGAAAGAGGAACTTGATGCATTATCTAAAAACCATACTTGGGATTTGGTGACACTCCTTCCTAGGAAATCTGTGGTTGGTAGTAAGTGGATCTACAAGATTAAGACTCGCTCCGATGGGTCCATTGAGCGCTACAAAGCTCGTTTTGTTACAAAAGGTTTTACACAGGAGTACGGGATTGATTATGAAAAGACTTTTGCTCTGGTTGCTTGTATGTCATCTGTTCGTGCCCTTTTAGCTGTTGCTGCTGCCAAACAATGGGACCTTTTTTGTATGGATGTCAAAAATGCATTCCTTAATAGAGATTTAAGTGAAAAAGTTTATATGCAACCTCCTCCTAGTCTCTCTGTTGACTCAAATAAGATTTGTCACCTTTGACGTGCACTTTATGGCCTTAAACAAGCTCCACGAGCTTGGTTTACCAAATTCAGCTCTACCACCTCTCGCTTGGGTTACATGGCCAGTCATTATGATTCTGCCTTATTTCTTCGTCGCACTGACAAATGCACTATTTTACTTCTCCTGTATGTGGACGATATGATCATAACTGGTGATGACCTCAGTGGTATTCAATAGCTCAAGAATTTTTCTCAGTCAGCAATTTGAGATGAAAGATCTTGGGCATCTCAGCTACTTCTTGGGTCTTGAAATCACTCATTCTACAGATGAACTTTATATCACTCAAACCAAGTATGCTTCTGAACTCTTGTCTCGAGCTAGACTCACTGATAGCAAGATTGTTGACACTTCACTTGAGCTTAATGCGCATCTGACTCCCTCAGGGGGGAAACCACTATCTAATCCCTCTTTTTACAGATGCTTGGTTGGCAGCCTAGTTTATCTCACTGTCACTCGTCCAGACATTTCCTATGTTGTTCACCAGGTGAGCCAGTATCTATCTGCTCCACGATCGACTCACTATGCTACTGTTCTGCGCATTCTTCGATACCTAAAGGGCACTCTATTCCATGGTCTTTTCTACTCTGCTCAGTTCTTCGTGTATTTTCTAATGCTGATTGGGCAGGAGATCCCACTGATCGCAGGTCCACCACTGGTTATTGCTTTTTTCTTGGTTCTTCTCTGATTTCTTGGCGAAGTAAGAAATAAACTCATGTGGCCCGCTCCAATACTGAAGCAGAATATCGTGCCCTTGTTGATACCACATCTGAGCTTCTTTGGCTACGATGGCTTCTCAAAGATTTAGGTGTGTCTACATCCTCTGCTACTCCTCTTTATTGTGACAACCAAAGTGCTATTCATATTGCTCACAATGATGTCTTCCATGAACGGACTAAACACATCGAGATCGATTGTCATTTTATCCGTTATCATCTTGTCCATGGTGCTCTCAAGCTGATCTCAGTTTCCTCTAAATATCAACTTGTAGATATCTTCACCAAGTCACATCCTAAGGGACGTCTTCGTACTTTGGTTGACAACCTCAAGTTGGTCTCACATCCACCTTGAGTTTGTGGGGGGTTATTAACATGTATAGTGTATTGGGCTTTAGGCCTAACTAGATTACTTGTATAGCACATATTCTTGTACTACACTCTTACTTGTACTACACTCATATGCCTACTATATAAAGGCACTTATGTATAATCTTTCATTGAGAAATATAATACAATTATTCAGTATTTCTAACAATATTGATACCTCATACCAGTCGAATAGAGAGACTCTTGTCTCCTTCATTTCCACTGCATAGTAGTACAAGCCACACCCACACTGCCATACATCCATTCCATGTAAGTGAGACTCACCTTCAATTTTGCAATTTGAATCATGTTGGCAGAGGCCCAATCTGTTGCTCATTCGTAATTTCTATCAAAGTCCTTCTCTCTCTCTCTCTCTCTCTCTCTCTCTCTCTCTCAATTAACTTTCTTTGATCACTCTCTCACTTTACTATAATGATATGGCTTCAACAGTTTTAGACTTTTTTAGTAAAGTCAATGTTTTGTCTTTTAATTGTTGTTGGTTTACTGAGTTAAGTCATAGTGGGTCAATGGCTGTGGGGTTGTTGTGCTTGCTTTTATTTTTATTTATTTTGGAGAATATAGTGGGGTCACCTTACAATTTATAAGGTTGATAGGTTTTGGACTAATGTTAAATAGATTTAAAATTGTTCAAAACTAACCAACTTAATCCTTAAACCTAACTTAGTTCCAAAACTAAAGAGTCTTAACTATATTTTACCAAAGTTTGTAATGTGTTCATATGCATTAAATATTATGGCATTCATAGGCTTACTAAATAGCCTTCTTCATATGGTTATTTTTTTTTTTCTTATCTTCTTATTTACTTAGCAAAAAATAATTCATCTTTTTGTTAGAAGACTTTACGACATAGAATGAGATAATAAACATAGATAATTGTATTGCAATTTAATAAGAAACAATTATTTTGTTAATACTAAATGAATGCTAATTTGGATTCACCCAAATTTTATTTTTATACTTCAGCCCCCCTCAATTGTAACCCTGTCTCCGTCCCTAGCAGAACACTTTTTCAATAGTTGTTGTCACATTGTTTTATATGAAGGTCATAATGGGGCTAACTTAGATACCCTAAAATTATTTACATAAGAGGAAAGATCCTCATTGGAATTTGCTTGAGGCTTGACCAAAAAGTCCCAATAGTCCCTTTCTAATTGACATTTTTATTTTTGATTTGATGAGAGAAAGAATGGTGTAAAGGTGGGGCTTTGTTACACGGGAAAAATGGGCTTTTTCCCTCATTAAAAAAAAAATAATAATAAATAAATCTAGCACAATGTCTATGTTTTGAAACTATTAAGCACCATGTCCTTGTTTTTGAAACTCAATTTTAACAAAATTGAGTTCTGTATAAAACTTGATATCCTCAAAATCGAGTTATATTTGAATTTTTAATTGAAACTCGACTTTAGCAAAGTCAAGTTTCACTTAAATTTTTTTTAAAAATTAAGTGGTAAAATATGCATAGAACTCGACATTAGCAATGTCGAGTTCCATATGTAGCTCGATTTTTTAAAAATCAAATTTCAAAACAGAGCCACAGTGCTTAATAGTTTCAAAACAGGGACATTGTGCTAGATTTTTTACAAAATAAGGGCAAAAGCCCATTTTTCCCTTGTTACACTGCAGGTAATGCTCTTCTTTTTTTTTTTTTTTTTTTGAGTTCTTTGTGGGTCTTAGCAAATCAATCTCAAGTATTCTCAACAATTGGTCTTGTGGTCCTAATGCTCATTGGATTGACTTCGGCACTCAGCTTTCATGGGATATAATTTTACCTCACTTTGTAGTGGCCTTCGACTAACACGTGACAATGTTAGTGGCATTCCATGGGCTGGTTTTCTTGAACCATTTTACTCACAAGTGGGTGTAATAAGCCTGGGTCAAATATGTATGGTCAAAATTAGAGTCTTTTAAATAGAAAAATTCATGGGCCATTGGGATAAATTTGGCTGGCCGGACTGGCCCGGACATAACAAGTTATGGTATTTTATCTCAAGGTTAGTGGGCCTGAATGACGGGCTTTGGGCTGAATTTGATGTCCAAAAATTTGCTACTAACAACTTCTTAAAACAGATTGGGATTTTTCATTGCTTTTTTTAGACTGTGATGACGCATTGATGCAGCAGCTGGTAGAGCCTAACAACAAAGATGTTTTAAAAGTGCTCCATTTGGCCATCTCATAGAGAAAATTCATATAACATATAGCATAATTGAGTGAAGTTCCACATCGAATAATAATGAGAAGAATAAATAGTTAATATAACATAATTGAGTACATATCTGTTGGGTTAAAATGAATTGACCTCTTACAAATTAATTAATTATCCAAGTTAATTAATTAGTCAAATTACATGCAATAGCGTGGTAGCACAAACAAATCACCAAATAACTAAATGCACCGAAAATTAAATTTGACACAGGTGATTTGTTTATGAATGGAGAAAACCACCGAGGCAAAACTCCACCGAGTGAATTTAAGATCACCGCTCCCAAGAATCTACTATTATCAATCATAAGCAGTTACAAGTATAAGAAATCTTACCAAACCCTTTGACTTAACCCGAAATACCAACCTACAGTTGAACCCTTACCCCAATACCCAATTAGACTTATATTGTAGTGGCAATCTCTCCGTTCAATGCATGAATCTCAGTACATGACTAACCAATGTTGCATGGATCCCAGTACATGACTAACTCACTAACTTGAGGAAGATGTTGGCTGCAAAAATTTTTCAATTCATCAACAATGAAGATCAGGAAGCTCCTTGGTCACAAAACCCTTGGCGTAAAGACGCAGTAGCTTCTACAGAGAGAATGATGAACTAGGGCACTTTTGTATGTATTATTCTTGTATCACCTTGTGACGGTCCTTAAAATAATTCTTATATATGTCTAAGTTTGTGAGAAAAGAAATCTTACACAAATACATAGGAATATGCGTGTAATCAAATCTGAAAAGTCTGATTTTGTAATTCTTGACAAATACACCTTGTGTCGAGCTTCTGTCGTGCTTCAACATTAAATCTTGAAAGAAAGAATTTTGTCGAGACTTTTGTCAAGCTTTAATGAACAACACTTCCTTCACTTTTTTCTTGGTCAGACTTGCATGGCTTCAATACATAACTTGAACACTTGTTTCTTGAAGTACTATACCCATCCTAAATTTACCTAATTACAAGTAAAGTGTGTTTTGTCAAAGGATTAGCCAATTACATAAATACGTCCCTAACAATCTCCTCCTTTGGCAATCCATGATAAAACCACAACAAACAAATGAATCATGAGAGAAGTGTTAAATCACTAAACTCATAACCACTTGTTGAATTACAAAATAAATCTAATCCTAACATAAACTCTTGAAAAACTTTTCAAGAAGAGAGTTCATCGCATGGTAGACTTTCATAACTTGTCTTTCTAAAACACTTAAATGAAACTCATCTAGGCATCATGTTTGAAACAAAAATATAGATTGCATACATAAAGAAACATGTGTATAAAGAGAGAAAAGAAACAACACATGTAGAGGTAGGTGAAGAAAAACATACATCATCATATATATATGAAAATAAAGTACAATGTATGTAAATAAATGGTCACAAGATCGATGTACAAGAGGCTAATATAAAAAAAGAAAAGAAAAGTACATATAAACCTAACTACATCCCTAAAAAACTATATATACTCCCCCTATCAAGAATGCCCTATACTAATTCTACCCTTAAGTACAAGACTATTCTCAATCCCAAAACTACTCCCCCCTTTTTGTCATGAATGACAAAAGGCAAGTCACTGAAAGGTCATCATCTCCTCATCACCGGAAGAGCTAGTGTCATCCTCATCATCATCAGCATCATCACCTTCATCAACAGAGGCCTCTGGAGAAGGAGAGGGAGAAGGAGCAAAACCACCAATGCGAGACTGTCTGCAGGTAATGTGACCGACTCAGGTGTTCATCTGACACATCTCATTTGTGAGATAGTCAAGACGAGAATCCATCTGCTACAGCTGCTCCATGATGGCATCAAAAGTCACACCAGTCGCCGAAGAAGAAGGAGCAGAGGTGGAAGGAGTCGAGGAAGAAGGTGGAACAGTAGAAGCTGTAGGATCATCCGTCTCAACCCGTGGCTGCTTCGGTCGAAGCTGGGCCTCACTCCGCCGAACAAAACCAACGCTGATGGCACCCATGGTGGTGAAGAAAGAAGAGGAAGGAATGAGAATGTGAAAGTGTGTGAGTATACGTGTGATAGCTGAAGGGAAGATGAACTTATCATGTGTAGCAGTATCCAAATACACATCTAGAATAGATGCGATGAAGTGAGAGGGAATGTCGATAGAAGGTCCTTTAAAAGAGAAAAAAGAAAATGAGCACGAGGCTCAGTAATGGAGTTATAGTGAGACAATGGAGTAAGAGTAAATGTCATCACTATGTTAAGGAACCTTGGGCCTTTGGCAAAGCCCAAGCATGGAGTGTTTAGCTTACCATCCCATGTGGAAGGAGTCTCACAAAAGTGAGAGAGAAGCTCGTCTCTAAGCACTATCCAAAGACGCTCACAGCCAGGGTAGTCAAGATGCGCTACCTTAAAGGTCTCTCAAGAAGAGATTCCTAACCCCAGGTTCGAATGACAGTAGGGAGAGGAGTGTCGGCAAAGTCTGACAAGATAACCTGGCGTTCTAGATGAATGCCATGTTTTTGGAAGTTCTCAGAGAAGTCCTTCCTAGCCTTCTCATCACGGAACCGAATGTGAGAGGGGGAGACGGGAGGATTAGAAGAAGAAGACCGGGAACCTTGAAGAGGATTCCGAGCCGGAGTGGATTTACGTGCTTTAGGTGCCATAGCGCAGTCTATCCGAGAAAGAGAACAAAGCACAACATTACTCAGAATAGGAAAGAAAAGAAATGTGTGCATGAAAAATGCATGAACATGTGACGTGAAAAAATTAAAAGCATCATTGGTAAAAATCCAATCCAAACCTACCAACACTCAAACAACAATAATCAATCACACATCTAAAATGCATGAAACATTGTTATAATGCAATGTGAATGCAATGTATGAGCATATATCACCAAATCAACATAACCCGACCCAAAAATTTCACAAAAATTTCAAAAACCCCAAAAATTTTCAAAAACCCAAAACCTAGGTCTAAAATGCATGAATGCATGAAAAAGAAGGGTTTAAGAACATTTACCAAGAGATTTAGGCTTGATTTAGGCCGAAACTTGATTGGGTAGAGAGATTGAGAGTGAGAAAGTATTTTGGGTCGAGAGAGAAGAGTTTCTATCGAGAGAGAAGTGAGAAAGTGAGATCTGAATCACGCCTCAGCTTTAAATATAAAATGCAGCTCGATGGATCGAAGATTCTATCAAGGATCTGTCGAGCATTAAATCTCGATAGAAAAGAATCGATCGAGAATCCATCGAGCAGACAGAATGCTTAGAAATTTGGCTCGATGGATCGAAGAAGCTGTCAAGAATCTATCGAGAAGAAACCCAAAAACCTCAATGGATCAAGAATTTTTTGAGATCTATCGAGAAAAGAGAAAGAAGGCTCGATAGAAAGATAATCTGTCGAGAAGTTGTTGAGCTTGAAGAAAAGAGTTTTTCAAGAAGGGAAAAACACAAAGAGATGAATGCAATAAGCAAGCTACTCAAACAAAGACCCAATCAACATATTCAGCTCTCAAAACATCTCTCAACATGAAAGCATAGTGCACGCAAACACACACACACACACACACACTAAACAAGTCTAACCAATTTTTTATTTCAAAAACAAGTTAAGACAATTTAGTGAGCATATATTAATACATGTATTCCTTGTGATGGCCAAATCACATTGTACTTGCACATGTATCAAAAGTAGCAAAGAATATGCATATTTTGTGTGAAAACATAGCAAAAGTGCATAAGTGTCTCATATTATGAAGATTTGAGAATAGAGAATCAAATACACTCACACATAATCATAACTGCTTGATGGGGACTATTACCTTCGAGGTACATCCTATAACTCCCACATCTCCTAAAAACATGCTTGTAATCATATTAAAAGCATTTTGATTCTTTTTGCGTTAATTTTCTTTGCATATTTTTCTCTTTATGCATAGCATGCATGGGCATATAAGGGAAAGAATAAATACCCATTTATCTAAGCTTAAACATCCCAATTTTGCTATGCCTAAGCACACAGATGTTATTCATGATTGGCTGGCTTTAGCGGTGAGTTGATTATTTATGCCTTTCTCTTAGGATTTTCTAGTCCTTCCCATTAAAAAGAGTGATATGAGTATGAGATATAAGAGACAATCTTTATCGTACTTATCACAAACACGAGCCACAAAGCTCACTTGTTTAGTTGTGCATTGAGATGCTTATCTAAGCTACAAGAAATACAAAGTTTAGAAAACTTTGTTTCAATGGCCATCCAAGGTACACAAGTACCAATATACACAAACACACACTAGTTTTGTATTTTTCTGATTTTTTAATTTTTTTAATGAAAAACAAATAAAGCCAAAACTGAAAAGCAACCAAAAAAAGAAAAAGAAAAAGAAACATAAAGAAACACACAAAACATAAAACTAGACTGACTCAAAAGCTAGAAAGCAAAACAAATAAGTAATGCATAAACATAAAGAGGAGAGAGAAAGAGTGACTGAATCACTTTGAGCATTTTTCCTTCCACACCTTGGAAGGACCATTCCTTTGTGCGAATCTTTGATCCTGAGGAGAGAGGGAAAATTGAAACCGTTCAAGTTCGAAAGGAACATGAGGGCCTTGAGAAGATCTCCAAGAGGACCCAAAGATGATGAGATTTAACCTTGACTACCAGATGATAACACATTATTGCTCTGTTGAGTGGCTAATCACTTATAGCAATTTGGACGATTTTGTCCCGAAGCTCCACAGTGATGACAGAAATGCGGCTTCTTTTGTTGAGACTTTTTATTATTGTCCATCTTATTCCTAGGGTTCTTAGTCTCTTTCTTTTCAACCTTAGGGGCTGCTCCTAAAATAGATTTGTCTTTGTCTAAGTTCTCACTAGCTATTTCAGTTTTAGAATCATTGTTCTCAGAATTAACATTATCAGCAGGTGAGACAAACACAATTCTACTTGAGGTGGCAATATTAGGAGAAGAGAAATCATACTCCAAAACGGTTATGTCAGAAGCAGTTTTTTGAAAACTCAGCATCTCATCGAGTTTTGCATTGGAAGTCCTCTCCAATTGAGCTCTAACCTGGAATAGTTTCGCCTCAAGCTTCTTTATCCTTTCAGCAAGGAAGTTGTTCTCGAACCGCAAAGCTCCAATGGTTTGATTAGCTTCATCAACCTTGGTAGATAGCTCATCTCGATCTAGCTCCACATCGCTCGGCTTCTTGGTGGCCAGCCTATACAGTTTCTCATGCTTCTCGGAAACCTTGTACAACTTAGCATAGGCTATATGGATGTCATCTTGATTGTCTATTTTCTCAAATTTGGATTCCACCAAGTCCTCTTCTTCATCCACTGCTTCTATGATCTCCTTAGTAAGATCCACTGTGGTAGTGAAAGCACTCAAGATTCCCTCATCATCACTGTTATCTGATGCAATCTCAGGCTTGGTATCAATCAAGGTAGTAGCAAGTGCCTTGCTTTTCCCAATCGACTTGAGATATGTTGGACATTCTTGTTTCATGTGTCCAAAACCTTGACATCTGAAGCACTTTGGTCCAGAGGAAATAGTATACTGATCGTTATCCTTAGCATCTTTCTTCCCTCTGTCTTGACTTTTGAATTGAGAAGAATTGGATTGCTTATGGTCCTTGTCAAAACCTTTCACATTGGCATTCTTCATGAACTTCTTGAACTGCCTAGTGTTGTAGGACTTCATCTTGGAATCTTCATCATCTGAAGACTCATCAATCTCATTACTTTTGGCCTTCAATGCCGTGCTCTTACTTTTGGTTCCTTTCCCAAGTCTAGTCAAACCCAATTCATAGGTTCGCAAGTTGCCAATTAGCTCCGTCAAAGGAATAGAGTCAATGTCCTTCGATTCTTCAATTGCTATTATCTTGGCATGAAATCTTTCAGGGAGAGATCTAAGCACCTTTCTCACAACCTTGGGTTCGGGAATAGTTTCCTTAAGATTAAAGGCTGAGTTAACTATGTCCTTGAGTTTGGCATAGAACTCATCAAATGACTCATCCTCCTCCATCTTGATCTTCTCAAAACTTGTAGTAAGCCTTTGAAGTTTGGAATCTTTAATGGCCTTAGTTCCTTCATAGGTCGTTTGGAGAACGGTCCATGCTTCCTTTGCAGTTTCAGTTTATGATATTTTCTTAAACTCCTCATTCGTGGCCGCACTGAATATGGCGTTCAATGTTCTGCTGTTGAAGTTTGCCGCTTTGATCTTGGTTTCATCCCAATCAGCCGGCGATTCCTTTTGCTTCACCTAGCCAATTTCCACAGCTTGCTAGACCTTCTCATATAAAGGCAGCAAGAAAGCTCTCATACGTACTTTCCAGTATGTATAGTTAGTGTCATCAAATAAAAGAGGTAAAATAAGAGATTGTCCTCTATCCATGACAAATAGGGGTCAATGGATCACACAGTAAAGATTAAATCTAATCAAAGTGTGCCCGTTCTGATACCACTTGTTGGGTTAAAATGAACTAACCCCTTGCAAATTAATTAATTCCCCAAGTTAATTAATTAGCCAAATTACATACAATAGTGTGGTAGCACAAACAAATCACCAAATAACTAAATGCAGTGAAAATTAAATTTAACACAAGTGATTTGTTTACAAATGGGAAAAACCACCGAGACAAAATCCTACCAGGTGAATTTAAGATCACCACTCCCAAGAATCCACTATTACCAATCACAAGCAGTTACAAGTATAAGAAATCTTACCAAACCCTTTGGCCTATCTCGAAATACCAACCTACAATTGAACCCTTACCCCAATATCCAATTGGACTTGTATTGTAGTGGCAATCTCTCCATTCAATGTACGAATCTCAGTAGGTGACTAACCAATGATGCACAAATCCTAGTACATGACTAACTCATCAACTTAAAGAAAATGTTGGCTGCAAAGTTCTTTAGTTCATCAACAATGAAGATCATGAAGCTTTTGGTCACAAAACCTTTGGCGTAAAGATGCAGCAGCTTCTACAGAGAGAATGATGAACTAAGGCACTTTTGCATGCATTATTCTTGCATTACCTTGTGACGGTCCTTAAAATAATCCTGTAATCAAATCTGAAAAGTCTGATTTCGTAATTCTTGACAGATACAACTTGTGTCGAGCTTCTGTCAAGGTTCAACATTAAATCTCTATAGAAAGGATTTTGTCTAAACTTCTGTCGAGCATTAATGAATAACACTTCCTTCACTTGTTTTTTGGTCAGACTTGCATGACTTTAATACTTAACTTGAACACTTGTTTCTTGAAGTACTAAACCCATCCTAGATCCACCCAATTACAAGTAAAGTGCATTTTGTCAAAAGATTAGTCAATTACATAAATATGTCTCACAATATCCATTAGGTTTAAGCTTTTTAGGTTAAAGTGTATCTCTATATATTTTATTATAAGTATTTCTAACATGGCTGTCGCTTTTGCCGCTGTCAACCACACCTTGTATATGTTATTACTAGAGAAATACAATACAATTATTTAGTATTTCTAACATGGTAAATATGACCAAACCTTGTATATCTCCATAACGAGACTAAGGAGTTGATTCCATATTTGTACTTTGGTTGGTAGTACTTTCGGCATCTCTACTACTGCCATTACTGTCTACTCAACTTCCTCAACTGCTATTACTTCCTCCCTCTCTATCATTGCTAATGTTGCTACTTTTGCTCCCTCCGCAATCAACCACAACAAGAGCCATGCAGAGATCTTCTTTGTTAGCAACTCGAAAAGACCAAATTTGGACCACAATAGTAATCCTCAGATCATTTGTTGTGACCACGTTGTTCCAATTTGTTCCTAGAACATATGAGGAACTTTTCTTCCCTGATTCCTTAGGCATGTCCCATTGCCTTAAAACCATCATATAGACCGTATTAGATGGCTCCACGAATTCCACTCCAATGGGCTTTTGCAGATCAAAAGCTTCTCTCTCTGTCTCTTTCAAGAAATTTGGATTGATTTGGCTTAAAGGCATGAATACCTTATTTTTATCTCGTTTCACATGAGACTAATGAGGGATTTTTGAATGACAAAAACTTCCTGGGTTCCATGTAGTTCTCTAATGCGATTCCTAATATCCTCAGGTAGGTCTAGTGGTGATGGTGGCACATGCAGCTTGGTCCTCCTCCTCCTCTTTGGTGGCTGTGGTTTTTCATTATTCTTGCTAACATTAGTATGTATACGCTTAGCAGGACTCTTCAATTCCTTCCCATCAAAGATGAAACACAGTTTCTTGACTGGCTTAGTTATAGGCACTTTCCCTTCAATCAGAGTTTCAGTCTTTAATAAAATAACTGGAGTTTCACCATTTAGTATCGGGTTTAGGCGAAGCCAAATGCTGAGTCCTAAGCTTCTTGGGAGTGTTTTCTGTTGTGAAACATTCAGACTTAGGGTCCGTTTGGATACAGCTGAAAACTGAAAACTGAAAACTGAAAACTGAAAACTGAAAACACTGTAGCAAAATAATTTTTAAATGTGTAAATAGTACCGTGGGATCCATTTTTAATGAAAAAATTGCTGAAAAGTGAAAATTGTGGGTCCGTGAACAGTAAAATTTTGTGGAAAAGTCAAATGTTGCGGCTACTGTTTAATGAACAGTAACCGCAACAGTGTTGCTACAGTGAAAAAGTGGCCTCTGAAAGCTGGAAACGCGTGTGGAAAAAAAAAAAAAAAAAAAAAAAAAAGGAAAAATCGCAAACGCAAACGCCCAACGCGCCAGCCAAACGGGGCCTTAGAACCATTGTTGAAATCTCCATGGATTTCAAAATTTGATAAAATAACTGGAGTTTCACCATTGGCATTAGTATGAGGTTTGGTGATCGCTGAGTCCTAGGCTTCTTGGGAGTGTTTTTTGTTGTGAAACATTCAAATTTAGAACCATTGTTGAAATCTTTTTGCGGCAGAGGCCTACGTTTGGTGCTGCTAAATAGTATAAGTGCTCGTTTGGCCAACGCGTTGCGTCTGGCGTTTACGTTTTCAGCTCCTTTTTTTTTTTTTTTTTTTTTCACTCGTTTCCAGCTTTTCAGAGACAAATTGTTACTGTAGCAATACTGTAGCGGCTATTGTTCAATGAACAGTAGTCACAAAGTTTGACTTTTCAACACAAATTTTACTATTCATGGACCCACAAATTTCACTTTTCAGCAACTTTTTCATAAAAAATGTGTCCCACAATACTATTCACACATTTAAAAATTATTTTGCTACAATGTTTTTCAGTTTTCAGTTTAAGTTTTCAGTGAGTAATTGTGCTGCATCTTCTCCTTTCTTCAAAGATTCCTCAACGCACTTTGGCTTAAGTTTTTCAAATGACTCACAAAAATCAGAAGATTTCACCATGGTATTTTGATTTTCTTCTCTTTCAGAGAGAACAAAAAAAATACGCAGAACACAAACTGCATAGAGAAACTCCCAAAAATCCTATTCTTATAGTGGAATTAATTTGTTTTTGAAATATTTAAAACTCTTCCAATCCCCACTCTGATTCTAGTTCGACTCTGAAACTGAAAAAATAAAATAAAATAAAATAGAAATAATTAAGCTCTCACCTCCTATCCTATCTATCATCATCATCTAATGATATTTTGATCTTCTTTCTTTATTTTAGAGAAAACCAAAAATTAAAATAAAATAAAATACGGAACACAAAATGCATGTAAAGACATTCTTATATGGTAAAACTCTTCTTCAATCCCAACTTTGAAACTGAAAAAAATAAACAAAAAATAAAAATTAAGCTCCCCCTGCCTTTCCCATTTATCATGATCATCTAACGGTAAGTAACAAATCCTTCCTCGATTTCAATTAGGATTTCATTTCAGTCATTGCCCATTTTACCCTTTTGTGTTTTTATTTTTTAAATTTTAAATCACATCCTAATATTAGGTGTTTTTTATTTTCTTTGCTCTTAATTGTTATTTTGTATGATTTTTATATATATACTACCCTTATCACATGTGCTTTGCGTGTGCAATAAGGCTTTTTTTTTTTTTTTTTAAGTATCATAATTTTCTATTCATCTCAATTTGAGACATATAGTGATTTTTATATGTTATTACTAGAGAAATACAATACAATTATTTAGTATTTCTAACATGGTATTAGAGCCACTACTTTGACCTTTTGTCATTGTCATCACTGCTGCTATCAACCACACCTTGTATACGTTATAACTAGAGAAATACAATACAATTATTCAGTATTTCTAACATAGTATCAGAGCCATTGCTTTGTCCTTTTGGTGTGCTGTTTGCAATCTTGTCTTCCTTGGTGTCTTTTGCTACCTTCATCGTCATTGCCATTTTCAACCACACTGAAATCTTGCCTTCTACCAACGCCATCATTACTACTCTGATCTTGTCAACTATCTTGGAAGAAGATTCGATGTCATCAGAGCTATTACACGCATGGTTTTAAAAACCGAATCGGACATCGAACTGTTTTTTTTAAAATTTTCGGTTCAACCCCGGTTTTTGCTCTATTTTGACCGGTTTTTCGGTTTTTGACCGATTGTTGATCGGTTTTGAGGATTTTAACCTGACCAGACTGGCTCCCAGTTCCTGGTTGAACTGGTCGGATCGGCCAGTTTGGTCCGATTTTTAAAACTATGATTACACACCCTCACACATTGCAGGAAATTTTCTGTGACCGTCCTAATACACTTACTATTTCTGTTAAGGGAGTAGCTAATAAATAGATGCTACCTTCATCCTTTGCAAGATTGAATGGGATAGTAGCAATCACATGAAACCTCACCCATCCTTATTTTCTAAAATCGAACCTACACCACATCTTCTTAGTATTCATATAGCTGATGGTTCCACCATACATGGTAATAGTATAGGTTCTATTTCGACCTCCAACCTTTCGGTTCCTTGGGTTTTCCAAGTGCCTGACCTATCCTAGAAGTTGTTTTATGTGGGCCAATTAGCTAAACTTAGTTATTGCCTTATTTTTTACTACTCTAGGTGTATTGTGTAGGATCGAAGGACGGGGCAAAAGGTTAGGATTGGTCATAGAGATGGACGTATATTTTTGGTGGACAACCTTCGTCTTTAACCTATTGCTCATGTGTCTGTTGCTGTTGCTGCAGTTTCTTTTATACCTTCTCTCACACTTTAGTATTCTAGTCTTGCTCATGCACCCTCTTCTTGGGTACAACAATTAGCTTGTAGGGGCCTGTTAGGTTTTATGGCCAAGGATAAGTTTGATTATACAACATGTAAATTAGGAAAACAATCAAGTATGCTATATATATGTTCTGTGTAATAGGCATGTGGGCTTTAGGCCTATTTTAATTTATTTGTACATCACACATACTTGTACTACACACACTCTACCTCTTATATAAAGGCACTCTTGCATATGTTATTATAAGAGAAATATAATACAATTATCCAGTATTTCTAATAGGTATTATTGAAGATACAAGACTCCTCAAGAAAAACTAAAAATGTAGACCTCGAAACATGGCTCTAATACTTGTTAGGTTATGGATTGACCCTAGTTAATTAGTATATTACTCAAGTTGATTAATTGGTCAAATTACATATAGATTAGATTAAAGCACAATCAAATCACCAAAGTAAATTGAGTACTACGGGAAAAAAGTTTGACACAACAATTTGATCACGACGGGAAAAACCCTCATAGGCAACATCCCACCGGGTGAGTTTCAGATCACCATTCCTGAAGAATCTAATACCAAGAGAAAACAATTATAAGCATAAGGAATCTTACCCTAAAAGCCTATCCCAAAGTACCTACCTACATTAGAACCTACTAAGCTATACCAAGCTTAGCTCTTATCCCCAATTGGACTTGATCTTGTACAAGACTTCTTCTTTGAACAAATTTCTCTATCCACGACTAACTCCACAATGACCTTCTTAATTTTTGTATTATATTCATTCAAATTTGTGGTTTACACTCATGTTCAATAATGTTATGCATTTGAGAACTACTGATACAGCTGAGTGTCATGAGGCTAGCTCCAAAATAAATATCAAAATAGCATTGAAATCATATGTTCATGTTTAAATGTGTTCATTTTTTGGAGCAGTAGCCTCATGACACTACTGACTATATCAGTAATTCTTAAATGCATAATATTATGGAACATATATATAAACCTCAATTTCGGATGAATAGAAAATTATAACACTAAACCTTAAAAAAAAAAGTCTTAGAGCATGTGCATAAGGCTAGCATTCCATAAATATCATCCTTTTTTTTTTTTTTTTTTTTGTGATTGTTAATTGATTAATTTTTGAGCCTTGGTATAATTAGAATTAAAATTTGTTGAACAATTCCCAAACTGGGAAGTTCTACACTGCGTGTGTGCTTAACCTTCTATTTTTTTTTTTTTTTTTTGTCCATTGACATGACTACCATATATAACAAACACATAAAGTAAATAATATTTGGATAAAAAAAAATTGTATTCTAAAAGTTCAGTCCACCCATATATATCAATATATGACAGTGTATGATGAAGAATTTTATGAGTCAGTCTTTTGTTGAGCCTTCCAATTGTTTTACAATAACATTTGAAGCTAACTAATTGCAAGAGGAAAATGAAGCCATGTTAAAATAAGTCCATTGCCACGTCATAAAATTTGTCGAATACATATATGGACAAAGTTTAGCTACAAAATTGGTTATAGCCTTAGGCTACAGACTCACTCAATAAAATAAATATTAATACATATTTTGAAAATCTAACCGTTGAATTATATGTTTTTTACCCTTTTAATGCACATGTTAATTTTTGTGTCAATCGGATATCATTTACTATATAATCTATAATCTTATATTTTATGCATATTTTTTTTTTTTTGAGAACGGAACTTCATTCATTCAATCATAATAAAATCAAATCCTGATACAAGGCTTCCAAAGCTAGTGGGGGAGAGTCCTCCAACCAATACAAATCATAATCTAAGTTCCTAGCATGTTGAGCTAATGCATGTGCTACCTTATTGCCTCCCCTCCTAATCTTACTAGTTGTAGCCCATTGTAAACCAGACATCAAATGGTGAATATCATCCACCACATTGTCAAGAAAGGAATAGTTAACTGCATCCGAAGAAATTGCTTGCATAACATTAGAGTTATCTCCCTCAATCACTAGTCGAGTAAAACCAGCATCCATAGCAAATTCAATTGATTTCCTGCACGCAAGAAGCTCAGCCTCTTCACTTGTATCCACCATCGGTCCAATAGCAGACATACCAGCCATGACCTCACCCTTATCATTCCTAATGATAGCACCTATACCAGGTTTCTCCAGCCCAGAAAAAATTGCTGCATCAAAGTTTAACTTATATTCCATAGACGGAGGTGGTTGCCATGCATCATCAATTGTTTGCTCCCTCGGACTGCTATCCAACGACACCTGTGCATGTTTAAATTCTTCTAGGAACTCCTCTACCTGCTTGTTAAGGCTGGACGGATGCTTCAGCTGACCTCCATACAAAATGCAATTATGCTGGTTCCAAATCAGCCAGCACTGAACCCAAAACAATTCCAACTCATTAGTTGAAAGCCGAACCACTAGGTGCTCCATGAGCTGCAAAAAATCACTGAAGGCCGAGACACCCTTTTGCAGTTTCAAAATGCTTCCAGCCCACACATCCTACACCGCTGCACAGCCCCATAAAGCATGGGTTACTGACTCCACCTCCCTAGTGCAAATATGGCATTTGTCATCAGTTATAATTTTCTTCTTCACTAGATTACACTTAGTTGGTAGAATGTCATTACATGCCCACCACCCAAATATTTTTATTTTGTTTGGAATACAGAGCTTCCATAGAACCAGCCAGACAAGCTTCCCAACACAGCCCCCTAAAGATTCAGCCCGAGACCCTTCACCTCTCATCCTTCGTGCAATCTTGTAAGCAGACTTAACCGAGAACATCCCATTTTTATTATGCAACCAAAAGATTGAATTCGACACAGCCCTTCTACTAATTTTATGCATAATTTTAAATTACAAAAACTTGCAATTTAAAAATTTATTGATGACATAGCTATTGATCTTTAATTTTCTTGAAATTTTACAAACATGGAGGATATAAGAAGAAGATGCGATCCAATGGTGGATTTGTCAAGTTATTTGTAGTGAATGGTTCCTTCTTAAGATTACAAAAGGGACTGGTATTAATTATATTTAAACCAAATTGTAATTAATTCGACATAACTACAATATGTTAACAATAACCAAGTATTCTAACATTGCTAAAGAAGAAACAAAAACAAAATTGTATTCACTTCAAACTCCAAAACAAACAAAAAAAACATTTTTAACTCTATTCTTTATTTTTAAAATGTAGGGAGAAAACATTGCTAATCGGTGTTGATTAGATGAGTTTGGGCAAGAGAAGTTAAAACCAACATCATATCTTGTGGAGAACAAGGTATTTCATTAAAACAATGTAACTTCTTTCTTTACCATACATTGTATCATATGATAAAAGCTTTAACTTTCTACATTTGTACGCAACAGTGGATTAAAAAAAGAAAATTAGCACATATATTTTCACTGTTGGCATAACTGTTGAAATAAAGTTTTAAAAATACAGAAGTTTAAGACATCAACGGCTTGATCAATGAGGATAAAATAAAAATAATAATAAAAAAAATAAAAACCATTTTTTATCAACGGTTTTGTAAATGTTGAAAATGAAGAACCATTAGATTATAAAAAGCTACAAATCTCACAACTCACAAGCCAAAAACGTTATATCTCTCAGCAAACTCAGCTCCTCATCACATGATCTCTCTCTTTGTGTTGCTGAGAAAACCTTTCTATTTCTCTATTATTTTCTCGGCAACCAAACAGACTTCTGTTGATTTTGCTTTGTTTCAAATTCAACAAGCTGGTACCATTACATCCAAATCTTTTATATATTCACAATTTTCCCTATCCAAACCCTCTGATTAGGTATATTCTATATGCAGGGCTAGCCCAACCTAATTTGGGGCCTAAGGCGAAAGATTTATGTGAGGCATTTTATATGTATATATTAGTTAAATAAAATTATTTAATGTTAATCAAATTGAGGTTAATTTGATGTATTAAATACATAATTTAATGAATAATACTAACTAAAACTAAGGTTAATTTCATATAGAGAATTGAATATCATAGTTGAAATATAAATTTAACCAAAAGAAAAAAATATATTATTTTTTAAAAAGAAAATTAATTTATCTTGGATATATGACGATACATAGTTAATTACATTTATAATCTAATGTATAATCTATGATATTAATTGATGTGCGGCTTTGTAGTAGATTAGCTTACAAATATGAAAGTTTAAAACTATTAAGGGAGATTAATCATCATTGATGATCTAACACATTTGTAAATTTTTTTAAAGCCTTGTTAGAAATAAAAAAAGGAAAATGCTAAAGGTACTACAAAATGTTTACAATATAATATGAAAATAATAGTGGTTGATGAGCTTCAATAATGTAATTGATGAATATTTAAAATAATTTTTTGTGATTGGTAACATGTCAATTTATAAATCTCTAGTAAAATTTGTGATATCCATAACATCACTAATAATTAAAAATGCACAACCATTTGAAAAAATTCATGTCTCTTATAAAATTTTGGGCCTTTTACAATGGGATGGGGACCTTCTTTGTAAAGATAAATATTTTTTATGGTGGGGGCCTTAGGCCTAGGCCTTGGGCCAGCCCCGTCTATATGTTTATTGCTGAATCCAATTTCTCATGCTCCCTAAAAACCTAACTTTCAATCTTTGTATTTCTTTGTTTTTCAGTTCTTAAATTCAATTGTTTCTTTTCTTGAATCTTAGTTACTGACTTATAGATTGAACATTTTATACATTGAATTTAAAAATTTTATTAGGAACAAGAAGGTCAATTATTGATAGCTTTAGTTTTGGATTCAAATTGGTTTTGTGTATTGTGTGCTTTCAATGTATTACTTTAGTTTTCGATTCATATTATACTAGGAATTCTTTTGAATATTCAATATCTCTTAGGGAATATTATATTAACTTGGGGAATATTGCTTCTAATTCAATATTATATAGAGTTGCTTGTTTCTAATTCAACATCTCTTTATCTCTACGATGAGAATTTATATAGGCTTCGTGCTACTGCAATATGGCTGGTGATTAAGCTCTGTACTTGATTGATTCTGGGTTCTCTTGCTAGTCTATTACGCTAAATGTAATGAGTCAAATTCTGGGAGATAGGTTTAAGTTTGAGAGACCTAACAAAAACTTGTTATGCATTTCAGAACCTTGTTGTAAGTAGTGTGCATTGGGGGTTGGCCCACCTTCTGATTTTGTGCTTTAAATTGAGTGGACAGTGTTATTATTTTCAAGAAAAACAGAAGTAGGTTCAATATGTTGGCACCTTACAACTTTGTTATAAATATCTAAGTATATAGATATTGTAGAAAGTTGGTTTCTCCTCTATTTTCTACCCAAAAGTGAGAGTGTATTGATCATTTTTTTGATGAGTAACACATTAGTCAAAAGATGGAATGATGGTTTCCCCATTTTGTGTATCAGTGATTTGAAAGCAAAGCTTGTACTTAATTTGCAGTCGGTTTTAGTTCTCAACGCAAGAGTCATGCTTGAAAATGTTATTGTACTGATGGTGGAATTACTTTTTTGAATTCCTTTATTAAGGCTTAAAGATATTCCTTGATTGAGGTGTGTGTGTTATTCTTTTATTGATTTGATAAATACATTGCAATTTAATTTATGTGTAGTAGTTAAGTGCATGGGAAGAGTTATTTTGCTATGGTTGGCTTGTTATTAGATCTAAAGGGCAAAGAAGATGATGGGGTTGACTTGCTCTAATCTGATTGGGATTTTTATAGGATGGCATATTGTCTTAGATCATTTGACAAAGATGATGCTTTTGATGCCAGTAGAACCTTGAGAAGGTGTGAAGTTGGTGATGATCTTGATGAAGGCATTAGCAAATTATGCAACAAACCTTGAGAAGGTATGTTTTCTTTCTTTGTGTTTAGTATTTATTGTCATTTTGTTCTCAATGTAGGCTCTTTCCCTTTGAGATTGGTGTTGTTTGAGCTTCCTTCTCCAGTTACTAGTGGGACTATGGTTACTGTTGAGGATAAAAAACAAGAACTCTCCAAATACCTTTTAGTGTACAAGTAATGGCTATTGTAGATACTTTTAAGTGTACTATTCAAAAAAGGTTTTGTGTAGCATGTAGTGATTCCTATTTCAAATTTAAAAAAAAAAAATTGTATTGGGCATTAAACGGAGTAGTTGAGTTATGTTGATTTGTATAGTTTTTTTTTAAAAGTTAAAAGAGTAGTTGATTGGTTGTTGTAATTCAATTTGGAATTGTACAATTGTGTTTACATTTATATTTTGAATTAGATTATTAAAGTTTGATCAATTTGAAAGAGCACTGTCGGTGCAAGTGCCCGCGACCATTTTTTGTGTTAGTACGCCTTAGCCTAGGGTGGATCATCGCGGAGGGTGTAAATGGAGTTGCCACCTAATTTAGGTTTAAGAACTATAAATATAGCGCCCTTTTGTGGAAGGTCTGACCTTTACCAGAGCATGTGTCCAGAGTTTAGGTATAGGGGTGGGAAGGTGTTAGGCACTTAACCTGACCCGACTCGTGAGTCGGCTTCCACTTATTATGTTCCAAATCTTAATCTCTTTGAAGAGAAATTTAACATGTTATTCTAACTCACACACACTCTAACATGCATCTAAAAGCAAGCAACATGGCATCATCATCCCCAAGCCTAGCATTAATCTATCATGGCATTAAGCACATATACCAAGGGCAGAAACATCACAAAGCAGATTCAAACAAGCATGTCAAGATATCTAAGCACTGAAACTAAGGTATTTAATCAAGCATATTCATGTTCATCAACCATATTATATTCGTCATCCAAATCAAATGCATGTTCATGTGATAATGCATGACTTGCCTCACCCCACAATATCACAGCACCTATGCATCAATGCATGTTCATGGTATTCAAGCAATCTAAACCCTAAATAACATCAAAGAGATAAAAAAAAAACAAAACAAAACAAAAAAGAGAAGTAGAGACTTAAAGATATGTAAACTAGGTTAAAAGAGACTAAACATGTAAGGAAAACAGGAAAATATCCAACAAAAACGAATTAGAGTTTCTGAGCATGAGTGTGCATGCGCATACATAGGGTATGCATATACATCCCAAATGTATGCGTACGCACACTTAGAGTATGCATATGCATGCATGAAGCATGCGCATGCATACACATCCAAAACCTTAACTCAAAAACTCAGAATAGAAAAACACAGAAAGCAAGAAATCTAACAACCTAGCATGCTTCTGACATAAACACCATGTAAATCTAAACTAAGCAAACATATTAAGGCATTAAAACATATATACAAAAAAAAAAAAAAAAAAAAGAGGAAAAACAAAGAAAAGCAAAGAGCCAAAGATAGAACCTTTGCCTCAACACTAGAACTCTTTAGAGCTTTGATTTTGACCATTCTCCTCAGTTAATCTATTTATAACCAAATCAAAAATGGATTAGTAAATTCCAGAACTCAAAAATTAAGACCAAAAAAGGTCCTAATCAAGCAAAATTTGACTTGAGAATGTTTTGTGAAAAACTCTCTATTTGATTTACTATTTTCTAGTGAATCTTGTGTCTTTTACTATCGTTTTTGTCCTCCCTTGAAAAAGTGCCTTTTATGGCTTTATATATTTGAAAAATAGGAGTTTGGGGCAGCTCCCAAATGATGTGAGATTCATTCTAAACTAGAATTAAGTGTAAAAAGCTTTCCTTACATAGTTTCTGGAACCCTAGCTATGTATCCATGCTTGTACATGCATGCGCAGGTAGTAAGCATGTGTACCCATACGCGTGTATGCATGCGCACAATTAGGGTTTCCTGTGGCCTTTCTTTTTTTTACCAGAAATAGTTTTATTCTTCCAAAAATATGCTATATTTTCCAGAAATACTTTCCTTAAGTCAATCTTCATGAGATTGGGCCCTAAACCGACCTTGAGCTTTAGAGCACTACGATTATTGGGGAATGGGGACTCGAGCTGTAAAGGGTACAAAATGCGGTGTCAACAAGTACACTCAAATTTATTTATTTATTTTAAGGAAAATACTTATTTCAACATTTACAAACCGTTGAAATTTATCTCAAGATACCCTTTATTGATGGTTGAGTGCATGTAGAAAAGTGTAATAAGCATCTTTATGTATATATGTTTCAACAGCTTGTAATAGTACTTTGACATTTATTAACCATTGATAAAAGTGTTACATTTTTTTTTTAACGGTTGCATAGACTGTAGAAAATGTTCTCGACATAGTTTTTAATGGTGGTTCTCAATGGTCATTTCAAGCTTTAAAAACAGTATTTTCGACGGTTTTTAGTACTTTTTCCAATGGTTTCAACTGTAGAAAATAACCAAATTTATTGTTTTTAATTTTATTTGGGCAAAGGAAATACATTAAATTAAAGAAGAAATACAGATTTAAAATTCAAACAATAAACTAACACAATACTTAAAAAAGAAAAAGGTACCTAATACTTATGCGAAATTCTTTGCTTTTTTACTTTTTAACATTATGAACATCATTTGAAAAGTCCAGTTATTTTGAAGGCTTAATATGAAGCAGCATCAATTATAAATGTATTTTTAACAATAAATTATTTTAGACTTCTCAATTATAGTTGATGATGCCAAGAATTTCACCAATGAGCCACACGGTACTTACGCACCTGAAAACAATACCTGCACAACACAAAGAGAAAACCTAACAGAGAGCACCGGTGTGGTGCCGGCCAAATACCCTCCGAAGGTTAAGTTAGAACTATTCTCATAACTCTAGAGTGCTAGAAAGGGGGTAAATTATGCGTACCTTGATTTGTGAGGGTATTGGGGCTTTTATAGTAGTAGGGGGTTGACATCTCTTACTTGGTGCGGAAGTCTTTTCCTTATAGGAAACCTCTTGTATAATCCCAAACGTGGTGGACAAGATTTTTCCTCTTGTATGTATCTTCCGGAATCCTTTTTGTGCTAGAATTCCATTTATCTTGGGATTCTATGTTGTGTGTCACAAGAATCTCATATCTAGGGTTTTCTGCTTGCCACGTGGGTATTGGACCCGTCACTATTTCCTCCGTTCATGTAGGATCCATTTACAACAGATTGTGTAGATGTTGGGCCCGTCCCATATCGGCCCATGGATGACGAACCGTCAGGCCCATCTCATGGCGATCCGTCAACATAAACTTTTACCTCTTCAGTTGCCCTTTCACCCCATGGGTCCGTCATATTCTAGTGGAAGGGCGTATAGGGTGACGATCTATGGTTTCTAGGGTGACGGTTCAAAAGCCTGTGGGTCGACGGATTCAATATGTCATCCGAGAACTGTTTCCCTTATTGACAAATCGTTTGGATGAAATTTATGACGCATGACACGTGTCGTTCTTCCATTGAATGATGTCTTGGATTGAGGCGTCGCTTCGTCTTCCATGCACTTCTTCTATAAATATCACAACCTACATCTCTCATTTTTCTACTTTCCGCAGAAACACAATTGTCAGAGCGCATTCCATCATCCTTGTCAGAGAATACTTCGGCCGATTGTATCCGTCATCAACACCTTTCGTCCGTTCACTCACTAACTGGTAAGTACTCTTTCTCTCGTCTTTTTACCGTCAGATTCATTCATTTTTTTTTATATCTTCCCAAACTTTTTATTCCCGTTATCCATTCTTAGCCCCATCAGTCTTAGGTTTTGTCGCCACTTGTAGGCAATGTCTAGTGCGTAGAGTAATCCGTCGGTTGTCCGTGATGGGGCGGATTACGAGGAAGTATACCCGTCAGGTCACAAAGACCAAGAGAGTCCCAGCGAAGAGAGGAGTCCGTCCGCCCCTTCCTCGTACTCAATAAATGAGGATATGGAGGTGTTCAAACCAGAGGAAGGTTCTGATGACGGCGAGGAACAACCAGTAGAACCCGTCGTAGGAGCTGATGGACCAAGGGAGTTCATCATGCTACTGGAGTGGACGATGAATGATTTTAGATCCACCATCAAGGAGACACACTTTAAAACACTTAGGGCCAACTACCAAATCCTAGATAATATCCCCATCCGTTTACCCTATAAATCAAAAAAAATGGTACTATGAAGGGGTAGAAGGTGTCGGGGTGTACGAACAAATGTTGAAGTTAGGACTTAGGTTTCGACTAAGCTCCCTTCACCATGAGCTTCTCAAATATTTGGGCATGTCCATCAACCAAGTATCTCCCAACGCCTGGAGGGTCTTCATAGCAATGGAGATCCTGTATGGTGCTTAGTCAAATGGCACTTGGAGGCTGACAGTGCGGGAATTCCTTCACTGCTACCGTCTAGATGAGATAGATAAATCAAGGGGGATATACAGTTTTGTCCCTAGGAGTCTGTTGTTGAAGGTCATATATGAAACTCCAGATTCCAACAAGGACTGGAAGAGCCGTTATTTTTTCTTAGAGGGTGACAAGTGGATGTGTCATCCAGGGGATACTGAGCACATGCTCGTCGACACGACTTTGGGTATACTATTTCAAGCTGGTATGCACCCATCCTAGTGTGCCAAAACTTTTCCAAACTGTTCAGTTTAACTATAATTACTTCAACACTTTTTAACCGTCTTCTTTTCTTTGCAGTTCGACGGCGTCCACAGGTTAATCTTGAGGAGTACAGCTTACTTGAGAAATTTTTTGAAAAGACCATGCCAGAGGAAAGGACTTGGGCCAAACTAGTCAATCTTGACACCATACACTAGTATTGTGACGGACCTGTACCAACACTAGTAGCCATCAAATATGAAGCCAGAATTCGTCAACGTAAGTCCGTCGCTCCAATTCTACTTGAACAGTTAATTTTTGTTAGGACATATGTGTTTTCACTTGTTAAGAACATATGTCAATATATTTTATGTAGTTGGCTAATCCTTTGACAAAACGCACTTTACTTGTAATTGGGTAGATCTAGGATGTATTTAATACTTCAAGAAACCTTGTTTCAAGATCAAGTGTTGAAGTCATCAAGTCTGTCCAAGAAAAAAAAAGCTGAAGTGCAATTTCATTAAAGCTCGACACCTGCTTGATAGCTACCTCGACACCTGGCTATCTGTCGAGATCTTCAGCTGATGCTTATCATAATCTCGATAGCTGGTCGATCGATCGAGAAAGTTTCTGTCCCCTCGACACCTTCTTGACACCTTCTCGATAGCTGCTATCTGTTGAGATTCATTAAACCTCGACACCTTCTCGACACCTCCTCGATAGCTGCTATCTGTCGAGGTTACGAAAATTCAGATTTCTATTTTTGGGCCAGGCTTTTGTATTTGTGTAGAGTTTCTTTTCTCACAACCCTAGACCTATATAAGGCTTATTTTAGAGGCCATCACATAAGAGAATACAAGAAGAACATATGCAAAAGGTGATCGATGCCTTATTCTCTCTAAAAGAAGTTACTGCGTCTTTGCGCCTTATGGTTTTGTAACCAAGTACTTCTTGATCTTCATTGTTGATGAAGTGAAGAACTTTGTAGCTAACATTCTTCTTCCTTAAGTTTGTGAGTGAGTCACATATTGGGACTCGTGCAAAGGAGTTAGTCACGTACTGGAATTCGTGCAACAACAAAAAGGGTGGTGTTCATATATTGAAGAGTTTAGATGTTCTGAAGCGGTAGAAGGTTTCTGCTGTGAGTTCATCTACGGGGATTGTAGAGTCTAGGGACAAAGGTTTTGTACTAGATCTGAAACTTCTCTTTTCTATAGTGGATTGCTTTACAGGAAGGTTTACCCCCAGGTTTTTTACTATGAAATTGGTTGGTTTCATTGGTTTTCCTGGGTCATCATATCTTGTCTTATTTAATTTTTCCGCTGCATGATTTTGACATGATATTGATGTTTGTTTGTTTTAACAAGTTTGATTCATAATAAATCTAATTAACAACTTGGGTTTAAAACTTGTTAATTCTATCAACCGGGGTCTAAATTTCCCAACAAGTGGTATCAAAGCAGGTTCACTTTGATTGGGTTAATTTCCTGAGTATGATCCATTGACCCCTGTTGTCATAGATAGAGGACAATCTTTATTTATACCTCCTTTATTTGATGGAACTAGTTATGCGTACTGGAAAGTTCGTATGAAAGTTTTTTTGCAGGCTCTAGGTGAACAAGTATGGCAAGCTGTTGAAGTTGGATGGATTAAGCCGAAGGAAGCACCTGTGGGTTGGGATGATGCAACAATTGTAGCTGCAAATTTCAATAGTAATGCCTTGAATGCTTTGTTTTGTGGGGTGACCAATGAAGAATTCAAGAAAATTTCATCCACGGAAGTTGCCAAGGAAGCATGGATCATTCTTGAGACCACCTATGAAGGTACCAAGGCAGTAAAGACTGTAAAGTTTCAAAGACTCACTAGTAGGTTTAAAGAAATAAGAATGAAGGAGGATGAGACCTTTAATGAGTTTTATGCCAAACTCAAGGATATTGTGAATTCTGCCTTCAACCTTGGAGAATGTATTGTAGAATCCAAAATTGTGAGGAAAATCCTTAGGTCTTTACCTGAAAGATTCCATGCCAAGATCACTGTCATTGAAGAAGTAAAGGATGTTGATAAAATTCCTTTGACTGAGCTTGTAAGGAACCTTCAAACCTATGAGATAGGATTGGGCTCAATGGGAAAAGGTGGAAAGAGTAAAAACTTGGCTCTTAAGGGTATAGAGGAAGAGATTGGGGACTCTGAAAGTGAAGATGAAAATGAAGATAATGATGAGGATGAGGATCTATCCTTCATAACTGATGAGATTATCAGACTTCTTTAATTTAGGAAAAAGGATAAGGGTAAACCTTTTAGGAAACCTAAATCCTCAAGGAAGGGCAAGAATGAGAAACCCCTCATCCAATGCCATGAGTGCAAAGGTTTTGGTCATGTGAGGATAGAGTGCCCAAACTACTTCACGAAGGAAAAGACCAAGGAGTCAAAAGATAAAGGGTTGGTTGCTACCTGGAGTGATACTGAGGATGACTCTTCTGATGAGTTTGTGGATGAATGTCGTCAAGTTATGGCCTTTGCTGCCATAACTGATAAGGTGATTGTGGAGAGTGCTAGTGACAGTGACGATTCTTTTGATGATGAAATACCTAAGAAGATGGCCCTTCATGAAGCCTATGATAAGCTATGCACTGAGTTTATCAAATCTAAAAAGACTTCTCATCTTTGTAGAAAAGAGCTTAATGAGGTAAAACTGAAAAAGCTGATCTATTAGTCAAGTTAGATGAGACTACAAGGTTAGTTGAGACTCTTGTTGTAGAGAACACCTCATTAGAAGAGAAGGTCAAGAATCTTAAGGTTGAGCTTAGTCAAGCTAGAACTCAAATAGAGAGGATGTCTAGTGCAAAACTTGATGAGGTATTGAGTGCTAAAAAGCCTAGTTTTGATAAGACTGGCTTCGGATATGTTGTTTCCTCCAGCCCCTCCTCTTCCACAGCTTCTAAATCAAGGACTGTCTTTGTGCCCCAATCTGAGAAAGGTAATAAAGGTATGAAATCTAAATCATTTGTTAAGCCTCATGTTTGTCATCATTGTGGTGTTGCTGGACACATTCGTCCTAATTACTTTAAGTTGTATCCTCAAAAGCAATTGTCCAAACAGTCACAGGTTTCCTCTCAAGGACGTACACCTTTGTTTGGAGAGTTATTAAAAGTTTTGAGCTTTTTAACTCAATTTCAGGAGAATTCTAATTCTTCTATGTCCTTTAGTAGACATACTAGGACACGTGCCTTTTCATCTTCACGGCCAAAGACTCGTGCTGTGTGGGTGAGAAAGGAGCCTAAGGCTTAATTGTCTTTTTTGTTTGTACTCTACTTTGATTCTTTCTATCTAAAGAAGGACTTTCTTTGCTTGATTTCTTATCTGTTTTTGAAATCATGCTTTCATGCATCTGCATATTTCTATCAAGTTTTCATGCATATGCATCGATCTTTCTTTCATGCATTCATGTTGTTTATCTGTTTTTGTTTGGTTGTTTAGTTTTTATTTTGTTGGTTTTCAAAATAAAAAGGAAAAATCATAAAAATACAAAAACAGTGTGTGTTTTGTGTACATTGGTACTTGTGTACCTTGGATGGCCATTGAAACAAAGTTTTCTAAACTTTGTATCTTTCGTAGCTTAGATGAGCATCTCTATGCACAACTAAGCAAGTAAGCTTTGTAGCTCTTGTTTGTGATAAGATTAAGTTATCTCTTGAACTTAACACTCATATCATTCTTTTTGACGGGTAGGACTAGAAAATCCTAAGAGAAAGGCATAAATAACCATCTCACCACTGTTGCCCGCCAATCATGAATGACACCTGTATGCTTCGGCATAGCAAAAGTGCAGTGTCAAAGACATTCGTATGCTTTGGCATAGCAAAAATGCGATGTCAAATGCTTAACATCTTGGGTATTTCTTTTCTCTCTTTTTATGCCCATGCATGATATGCTTAAAAGATAATATGCAAAGAAAATATAAAGCAAAAAGATTAAAAATGCTTTAAATATGATTGCAAGCGTGTTTTCTAGAAGATGTGGGAGTTATAGGATGTACCTTGAAGGTGATAGTCCCCATCAAACAGTTATGATTGTGTGTGAGTTAAAGTTATTTTCTCATATCTCAGATCGTCATAACATGTATACACATATGCAATCTTGCGATGTTTTTCACACACAACACGCAATATTATTTGCTACTCTTGATACATGTGCAAGTAAAATGTGATTTGGCCATTACAAGTGTTTACATATGCTAATGTATGCTCACTAAACTGTCTTGACTTGTTTTTGAAATATAAAATTAGTTAGACTTGTTTAGTGTGTGTGTGTGTTTTGGGATCTATGTGCTTAACATTTTTCTTGTTGAGGGATTTGTTTTTCACATGTTTTGCATCTTTTTTTTTTATCTTGTCATCCATAGCATCTTGTTTCATTACATTAATGCATTTATATGGATTCTTTATGCCCCCTGGATCATCCTTAATCATCTTTATGTCTCTCTGGTGAAGCTTTCTAGTTTCTTGCACCCTTTGTCAATCATGACAAAAAGGGGGAGAGAAATTGACAATGTGGTTTCTTTTATAAGATTCTACATGTTATGGGGAGAAATACATTCCTTTGTTAGGGGGAGATGTATTTCATCTTGTTAGGGGGGGGTGTTTACTTCCTTCTTCTTGTACCTTGGGTCTTGTGACCATTGTTTACATACATTGTGCTTATCTTCTTTATATGCTGATGTATGTTTCTTTCACCTACCTCTACATGTGTTGTTTCTTTTCTATCTTTATACACATATTTCTTTACTTGTATGCAATCTATTATTTCTGCTTCACACAAAGATGCCTTGATGAGTTTTGTTTAAGTGTTTCAGAAATACAGGTTGTCAAAGTCTACTTGCCATAAACTCTTTTCTTGCAAAGTTTTTCAAGGGTTTGTGATAGGATAGATTTTATTGTATTCAACAAGTATGAGTTGAGTAATTTATGACTTCTCTCATATATTCATTTGTTTGTTGTGGTTTTGTCACAGATTGCCAAAGGGGGAGATTGTTATGACATATGTGTTTTCACTTGTTAAGAACATATGTCAATATATTTTATGTAGTTGGCTAATCCTTTGACAAAACGTACTTTACTTGTAATTGGGTAGATCTAGGATGTGTTTAATACTTCAAGAAATTTTGTTTCAAGATCAAGTGTTGAAGTCATCAAGTCTGTCCAAGAAAAAACAAGCTGAAGTGCAATTTCATTAAAACTCGACACCTGCTTGATAGCTACCTCGACACCTGGCTATCTGTCAAGATCTTCAGCTGATGCTTATCGCAATCTCGATAACTTCTCGATAGCTAGTAGATCGATCGAGAAAGTTTCTGTCCCCTCGACACCTTCTCGACACCTTCTCGATAGCTGCTATCTGTTGAGATTCATTAAACCTCAACACCTTCTCGACACCTCCTCGATAGCTGCTATCTGTCGAGGTTACGGAAATTCAGATTTCTGTTTTTGGGCTAGGCTTTTGTATTTGTGTAGGGTTTCTTTTCTCACAACCCTAGACCTATATAAGGCTTATTTTAGAGGCCATCATATAAGAGAATACAAGGAGAACATATGCGAAAGGTGACCGATGCCTTATTCTCTCTAAAAGAAGCTACTGCGTCTTTATGCCTTAGGGTTTTGTAACCAAGTGCTTATTGATCTTCATTGTTGATGAAGTGAAGAATTTTGTAGCCAACATTCTTCTTCCTTAAGTTTGTGAGTGAGTCACGTATTGGGATTCGTGCAAAGGAGTAAGTCACGTACTGGGATTCGTGCAACAACAAAAAGGGTGGCGTTCATATATTAAAGAGTTCAGAGATTCTGAAGCGGAGAAGGTTTCTGCTGTAAGTTTATCTACGGGGATTGTAGAGTCTAGGGACAAAGGTTTTGTACTAGATCTGAAACTTCTCTTTTCTATAGTGGATTGCTTTTTGGGAAGGTTTCCCCCCAGGTTTTTTACTGTGAAACTGGTTGGTTTCATTGGTTTTCCTGGGTCATCATATCTTGTCTTATTTAATTTTTTCGCTGCATGATTTTGACATGATATTGATGTTTGTTTGTTTTAACAAGTTTGATTCATAATAAATCTAATTAACAACTTGGGTTTAAAACTTGTTAATTCTATCAACCGGGGTCTAAATTTCTCAACAATTTTCATTTGAGAAATTATCTTCATCCGTCCATCTTTACAGAAATGGACGACGCCAAGAGGAGGGCAATAATTAAGGCAAATGCTGCCAAGAACAGGGAGGCCGGCACTGCTGATCCTAAGGAGATGGGCACAAGCAACCCTTCTACAAAGAGAAAGCAACTGTTCAAAGGTGACCATCTTCCAAAGAAACCCAAGGTTCCTTTGGAGCCCCTCGTAGGGCTCATGGCTAAGGGCTCTAAAAGCTCGATAATGTGTTAAAAACACAAGAGCTGCTTAGACCCCCAATTAAAATTACAGTTCGATAGATATTACACTAACTTACTACAAAGTGCGGAATAGTGTAAAAGCGAGCGGATGAACAAGTAAGCTACTCTAATCCATAAACTAAGCAACACAGTAGTAAAATGGAATAAACAAGAGTAGGGAAGAAGGATGCAAACACAGAAAACACCGAGACGTGTTCTCAAAGAGGAAACCGAAGAACTCGGCGAAAAACCTCTCCGCCGCCCTCCAAGCGGAAATCGATCCACTAGACAATTAGTTGGGATACATGGGTTAGCAAGAGACCCTCCAAGCCTAATCTACCCGATGCACCTAAGCCCTCCAAGCTCCTACTCCAACAAGGCTTCTCGAAACCGTGTCTTGTCTAGCTCTCCGGATCCCGCAACAAGCTTCATGTTGCATCTGCCATTCCAGGCTTCTTCCAATGCTTCCCAGCAACACCAAAAACGTCTCACAGCACTCTCAAAGGATGTGGTAAGTGTTTGGGCTATCAACCTCTCAATGGTATGAAAATGGAGAGGGAAGGGTTGAGGAGATACCACAAGCAAGTGTATAGAGAAATGTGGGGATGACAATCTCTAATTCATAATGTGTTTGGCTAGGGTTTTCTCTCTGAAGCATCCCTCAACATTTGTGGGTAATGAGGGTTTATATAGGATAGGTGCAAAATGTGTGAGTCAGTCAGTACAGGCTGGCAGAACAGCTTGTCTCGCGGGTGTCTCGCGGGAAGGCCTTACCCGCGAGATACTCGCGAGAGACAGCTGTCTCCACCTGGCCTGACTCTTCGCATTTCAGCATGTGCAGGGCACATGCTTCAATTCGCGGGAAGCTAGGTCGCGACATACCCGCGAGAATCCTCCAGTCTTCCAATTGCTTGAGTCTTCACACATTCTCTCTATCACACAACCCTTACATCAAATCCCACAATAAATACAGGGTATAAACGATTGAAAATACTTACAATCAAATTTGGCACGGAATAAAAGCCAACAAAATACATAGTTGTAAATAACAACTTTGCAATCTCCCCCCTTGGCTATTCCGTGACAAAACCCTAAAACAGACTCTAGACTTAAACGTGAGTTTGGGAACAAAGGCAAAACTCACTCACACCTAATTCTAGATTCTGATAAGCTCTTGAAACATATGAACAAGTATCTCCTGAAACACAACAACAAAATAATATCATTGTATGCAGAAAAACTTGAAAAACATATGGAGCAGTAATAGCATGATCAAGCAAAATGGAATAAAAATAATAGACCATGGCAAGATCAAACACGCAATCACTTACGCAAAAGTGATCACTATGCTCATTCACACACGGAATGACCATCCGGACATGCAAGGTGATAAGCTCAAATAAAGAGTATCATTTGCAAGTCCAACACTCAACCAATGCGAAATACAAGAAGTATTTGCATCTAGGAACAATCCTACTAGGGCACAAGAGTGTTGTACTGAAGTAAAATGGAAGACATTAAACTTCAAGAACACAACCAAAAAGGCTGCATAAACAAAGTACAGAATATGCATGGCACACACCATAAAAGCCTACAAATTATGCAATGAAACAAACCCTTAAAGCTTACAAAAGCAACATGGGTACATGCAAAGTATGCTACAAAGCATAGAGAATAACACAAAAGAAACTTCTGAAATAATACTTAAATAATAAAACATAGTATCAAAGTTTTAAACCAAAAGCCGTAAAACAGTTATAAAGACTAAATGATACTGAATAAAAACCGTCTGAAAAACCAATAACCAATGTTACTAAGTTTCTATAGTATGCTCCCCCTAACGCTGTGCAAGCTCTTCTCCAGCTCCCCCTCAAAATTTTCTCCCCTTTTTTGACCGGAATGGCCAAAGGGCTAGAACTGATCTGACTCTGAATCCGAGCCTTGCTCCATAGATAAGTCTTGTATTTGGGAAGAGAGCGTGGTGATCTGTCCTTGAAGGTATGCAAACTGGTCCGCGGTGTACTGCACATGGGAGTCAAGCACTGTAGACATCTGATCCATCTTAGCAAGCAACTGATCAAGTTTGCTTAAGCCTTGTGGTGGAGCCGAAGATGATGGCTGTGCAGAGGGCTCTGGAGTCGAGGTGAATCTATCAATCTCCTCATCTGTATCTTCACCTTCATCCTGCTGAACCCGTCGTGGTGGCGGTATGGTATGCACACCAGTCTTAGAACCTTTGATGTGTGCAGTGCTCCTAGTCAGTGTATGACCACCAATGGGGTAGTCCCTCTGAACAACTGTGAGGCCACTGGGTAGCTTGAGCTTTGCCTTGGCAATCAATCCCATGATCAAAGAGGGGAACAGCATCACAGTCCGTGAATTCTGCTTTGTGATGCTCTTCTTCAGGACATGCATGATATGGCCACAAATGTCAATCTCCTAATGTGTAAAGAGATCATATAGGAATCTTGTTCTCGGAGTAGATAGAGTGGTGAGATTGGTGACCGGATACAAATTGTGAATCATCACATAGCTTAGTGTCCTCATTTCTGGAGAGAACTTGATTGTGTTCATGGATGATTTCTTCGGTTCACCACCAAGGAGTGTAATCATCTCAGCAGTAGAACCCAATCTGTCCTCATATGCAACTGTGATTGGCTGAGATGGAGGACGAGTTTCCAAAAAGTCTTGGATGATCTCTCTTGTAATCACAAACTCCTTGTGTCTTACCCAGCACTCAATACAGTCTCCGTTGACAGTGGCATTAGAGAAGAACTCCCTGATAATCTCTGAATATACCACTCCAGTCGGGTTTAGTAACTTGGTCCAAGTTCTATCTTTGAACACTTCAGGGATGAAAGTGCCCTCAAGAGTCTCTAACTGGACTACCCGTTCCATGATGATCGTCTTGTCCTTGTAGCAGTCATTGTACTTCATATCAGCTTCTATAGACTTGAAATGATCAGAATTAGTTCGGGCTCGCTTTGAGGTCGATTTCTTCTTAGCTGCATGCTTGGTGGGAGACATCTACACAATTTCACAAAGCATAAAAGAAAAAAGTGCAAAAACACAAACCAGAACACAAAACTTGATTAGATTCAAGTTAGTTCCCAAAACAGAGTTGAACTAACTGAAAGACAGAGCATGGTTGACTCTAAATAGCATACTTAAAAAACACAAACCTATAAGGCATAAACACAATGCATATAAAACTAAGAGACTGTGCATGTGTGTGCACATGTGTGCATGTGCTGATGAGTGTGTGCGGCACGGGATGCATGAGGGTGCCTAAGTGTGCCTAGTTGTGTGCCAAGAGTATGCAACTTGAGTAAAGTGAAAGAAATACGGGTTCAATGACCAAACCAAGTAAAATAAGGTTAAACAAGTGAAAGTTCATGGATTGAAGTCACTTGATTCCAATTTGGCACAAAAATGTCACTCGGACATTTTGACAAATACCTAGCATACACAAATGCAAATATAACATGAATAATGCATGAACATGGGAAAATCTACCCTCAATACATGATAAAATACCACAAGGGGCCAACACAAATGCAGAAACAACAAATGGGACACAGCCCAATCAAAATATTTGAGAAAAGTTCACCCAATTTTGAAAACTAACCCAAAGTTTCGAAAATCCCCAATTATCAAAACCCTAACAAAAATTCTGCATAATCTAAGCAAAAACTTAAAAAGAATTGATTATCGAACATACCTTGAAGAAGAAAATGCAGAAAAAATGCTTAGATTGAAGGGGTTTGAATGGAATAGTGATTTGGGTTGAAAAAGGTTCGAGAGAGGTTGAGCGAGGGAAGTTTTTGTGTTTTGAAAAACTGTCACATCAGCAATATAAAAACTGAAAACACGCATTTTTCGCGGGTTAGAGAGTGGCGAAACAGTCGCGAGATAGTCGCGAGAAGGGCCACTGAAGCACAAAAACTTTCGCGAGAAGCATTAAGTCGCGAGACAGTCACGAAACAGTCGCGATAACCTCTGTCTGAAATTTGAGAAGTCCAATTTTTAGCCAAACAGCATCTCGCGAGAAGCTTTTGGATCGAGACAGTCGCGAAAGTTTCTGTGTGACAGGATGAAAAAATATTTCCCTCAAGCCCTTTTCGCGGGAAGTTCTAAGTCGCGAGCTTCTCGCGAGGCAACCCCTGAACCAGTTTTTTGAAGGAAGACACAAAAGTGCATTTTGAACAAAAAAACAAAAGACAAGAAAGTACAAAATCACTTTCAAAAACAAATAAAACACTCAAAAATCTTTTTGGATTTGATCAAACAAAGATTGCGCATGTGAAAACACATTGAATCAAGTACAATCACACAGATGAATATGACATTCATTGAACATAGACTTGTGTGTTGTGTGTGGATATCAAAAATGAGATAGTCCTTAGTCCAATGTGAAGATTCAATGATCAATTCAATCAAGGCATACACAACTAGCACTAGATTATGTGACCTATCTCAATTATAGAAACATGCATATATGACCTCCCACACGTACTTGATAACAATTCATTGAAGCTTTTCATTTGGCTCCATATTCAACATATCATTTGCAACTTTTGAGCAAAGAAAATCTCATTTAGAGATAGATGCCTGAAATTTTTGATATTTCAATTGATGAGTTAGTCTTTGGCTTTTTGGGCATCATACATTTTATTTTGTCGCTTTCCCTTTTTCCTAGTCGAATACTAGTTTGTGCGACAGGCTTTTGCAGCTCTATATCTCTTTTCATTTGGAGATTTACATTTAGAGAGCTCTTTTAAGCAAAAATAAAAAATAAAAGGTGGGAAGATATATAGGCATGAGTCTATGCATGTCTCAAGATCAACAAAAAACATTCACTAATCATTCATGACAAGGTTGAAGATCTATTTATAACAGTCACATAGATTTCAAAATTTCTTCCACAATGATATGAGTGCATGAGAGACAAGCTAAGCTCGTTAAATGCACAAAGCCATAAGTACAAAGGTACAAGGCAAAACATGCTTTGAGACAAAACTCAACAAAGTGATCAAATTTTTGGATTTTCTATTTTTTTTGTTTTTGAATTTTTGAACACACCCAAAACAGAACAAGAAAGGAAAGATCAACAAAAACAGCTGGTACAAACCAACCAGACAAAATAACAACAGTAAAAAGAAAGCAATGCATGAAAAGATGCAACAGCAAATGTCCCTAAACATTGAAAGAATTTATGCGCGGACATGTTATAATGCTTATGCATGAGTACCCCTCTTCACCGACACGTCACGTGCGTTTGGGGTGATATCCTTAACGGATTGGGTACGAGAATTTGGACTGTCAAACCTTCTGGTGAAACTCTCCAAGCAAGTGGTGAAGGCACTGATCATTTTCATCACGTCCATCATACCGGGATCACGATTTTGACTTCTCGGTTGTTCACCACCCCAAGACCTCATGTCATTTCTCCTTCCTCGTGACCGAGGTGTGCTTGCATTGTTGTCTGATCTCAGCTTTTGACAGTTGGGTCTGGTATGTCCTTGCAGTCCGCAGTAATGACACACATAATCCGTTCTAGGACCCCGTTGTGATCTTGGGAGAGATCTTCCTCTGGTTTCATGTTTAACCACAGATTGATTTCGGGGCTTATTCACCATTCGTTGCTCAGCCATATTCTTCTTCTTTACGTCCTCAACTTTCTCAAGAATGGGTTCTTCTACAATCATCTCGTTTGCCTTCACAAACTTTACTTCTTTGGTGACTTTGACTGATGAGCAGCTTCCTCCGGTGTATCCCAACCCGGACTTGTCTGAAGAAGGTTTTTGAGATGAGATAACATCATCTAACTTCTGGGAGGAGACTCTCTCTATCTTGGTATGAGCTTGCACTACCTCTTGCTCAAGAAACCTCACCTTCGTATAGGCTTCAGACAACTCACCATTTAGTGTCTCAATCTCACACTTAGCCTCTTTATATCTGACCAAGAGACTTCTGTAATCTTCCTCAGCTTTCTTCATTTTCCTTACAGCTGCCTTGGCTACTCTGTTATACTCTCCCGACTTCTCAAGTAGTAAGGAGTAATTTTCTTGAAGATTAGCTGTATTTTCTTCCTCTTCAGCATCTAATTCTTCCACAATCCCAATAGACTCTAAATCAGAATGCTCACCAAGCTCCTTCACAAGTGCACCCAAATCATCTGATGACTCCACATGAGCAATGGTCATGAAGGCGGAGTAGTTTCCCTCTCCGTCACAGCTCTCTTCCGAGTCAGAATCAGAAGAGTCTGAATCACTGAGCGTAGTTGCATAAGCCTTGCCTTTTCTCCTCAGAAAATTTGGACACTCCTTCTTTAGATGTCCATGGCCATTGCACTCATAACACACAATGTCTGAAGGAGGTTGAGAATCCCTGCCTTCCTTCCTCGTAAACTCTTTCCTATCACCTCTTGAAGATGAGAATTTTCCTCTGTTGAATGGTTTTCCACTGTTTTTCATCTTCAAAAATTTTCGGAAGTTTTTCGCAAGGTATACTACTTCCTTCTCCACTCCATCTTCTTCGGAAGGATCATCCATTCTTTCGGTGATGGTTTTAAGTGCAAGCGATTTACTCATCCTGTGGGAAGGCAGTCCAAGCTCATACGTTTGGAGTGATCCAATGAGCTCTTGGATCTTAATTTCATCCAAATCCTTGCTTTCTTCTATGGCTGTGACTTTTGCTCGAAAGCTCTCCGGTAAGGACCTTAGAATTTTTCTCACCACCTTAGTCTCTTCAATCTTCTCCCCAAGATTGAATTTAGCAATTACAATTTCATTGAGCTTCCCATAAAATGAATCAAATGGTTCATCATCCCCCATCTTGAGCTCTTCAAATTTGGTGGTAAGCATTTGAAGTTTTGTGTCCTTAACTTTCTTCGTACCCTCATATGTTGTCTCCAAAATCTTCTAAGCTTCCTTGGCTACCGTCATATGAGAGATCCTGTGGAATTCATCAGGAGACACACCACAGAAAATAGCATTTAAAGCTCTACTATTAGCATTGGCGGCTGCGAGAGCTGCCTTATCCCAAGTGGACTTAGGTTCCTCCCGCTTAGTCCAGCCTATCTCAACCGCATCCCACACGGTATCATCCATAGAACATAAAAATGCTCTCATTCTGACTTTCCAGAATGTATAATTGTTCCCATCAAAAAACGGTGGAACATTGAGCGATTGAGACCGATCCATCTCAAATAGGGTCAAGGATCACACTCAGGTATTTAAATCACAGCAAGTGTACCCGCTCTGATACCAATTGAAAGCTCGATAATGTGTTGAAAACACAAGAGCTGTTTAGACCCCCAATTAAAATTACGTCTCAATAGATATTATACTAACTTACTACAAAGTGCGGAATAGTGTAAAAGCAAGCGGATGAACAAGTAAGCTACTCTAATCCATAAACTAAGCAACACAGCAGTATAATGTAATAAACAAGAGTAGGGAAAAAGGATGCAAACACAGAAAACACCGAGACGTGTTCTCGAAGAGGAAACCGAAGAACTCGGCGAAAAACTTCTCTACCGCCCTCCAAGCGGAAATCGATCCACTAGACAATCAGTTGGGATACATGGTTTAGTAAGAGACCCTCCAAGCCTAATCTACCCGATGCACCTAAGCCCTCCAAGGTCCTACTCCAACAAGGCTTCTCGGAACCGTGTCTTGTCTAGCTCTCTGGATCCCGCAACAAGCTCCATGTTACATCTGCCATTCCAGGCTTCTTCCAATGCTTCCCAACAGCACCAAAAACATCTCACAGCACTCTCAAAGGATGTGGTAAGTGTTTGGGCTATCAACCTCTCAATGGTATGGAAATGGAGACAGAAGGGTTGAGGAGATACCACAAGCAAGTGTATAGAGAAATATGGGGATGACAATCTCTAATTCATAATGTGTTTGGCTAGGGTTTTCTCTCTGAAGCATCCCTCAACATTTGTGGGTAATGAGGGTTTATATAGGATATGTGCAAAATGTGTGAGTCAGTCAGTACAGGCTAGCAGAGCAGCTTGTCTCGCGAGTGTCTCGCAGGAAGGCCTTACCCGCGAGATACTCGCGAGAGACAGCTGTCTCCACCTGGCCTGACTCTTCGCATTCCAGCATGTGCAGGGCACATGCTTCACTTCGCGGGAAGCTAGGTCGCGACATACCCGCGAGAATCCTCCAGTCTTCCAAATGCTTGAGTCTTCACACACTCTCTCTATCACACAACCCTTACATCAAATCCCACAATAAATACAGGGTATAAACGATTGAAAATAATTACAATCAAATTTGGCACGAAATAAAAGCCAACAAAATACATAGTTTTAAATAACAACTTTACAGGCTCGAAGGTAGTTACCCCAGCGAAGCATGGGGCTGGCAAAGGCCTCATGAAGGGTCCGTCTACCAGCCTGAAGAAGCCACCTACCCTCCTCCGAGATGACCCTAAATACGCCTTAGAGCAACTCTCGTCCATAATCACTTCCGAGGACTACGAGGACTTAAGTAACTATTCGACGGAAGCGATGGGTGAGATAAGGTTGTTTAGTATCGCTCAGGTATGCCCGTCTATTTTTCATTTGTCTATCTATGTCTTTGCAGAAATTAATTTATTCCCATTTTCCAGGCCATGGTCATGATGAAGGGTTTGATGGGATGGTGTCTAAATCATGAGACGACCTTGGATCGCATAAGGGAGAAAGCAAAGTTGATGGAGGATAAGCTCGTCGAGCTGAAGGCCTGGAAAGTGGTCTAGGAGAAGAAGCTCAAAATGGCTGAGGAAGCAAGGGACCAGTACTACCTACTGACAGAGGAGCTGAAGAAAGTCGTTGAAGATAAAGATAAATGTAAGGTTGAATTTAATCAACCATTTTGTTGGCTTTATTCCGTGCCAAATTTGCTTATATTTTAGCAATTAGTAACCCTGTATTTAGGTGGGATTCTTGTAAGGGTAATGTGTGAGAAGATGTGAAGAAAAACTTAAGTTTGTGCAAAGAAGTAGAGTCTCGCAGTTAGGACTCGCGGCTGACTCGTGACTGACAAGCTGCCAATTGCAGCACATGTGAGAAGCATGCGGGGAGGTGAAGGGTCACGCCAGCTGTCGCACTACAGGATAAAAGTCCCAAGCTAGCTAGGCCGTTATCTCACAGCTTGAACTCGCGACTGAGACCAGTCGCGACGCCAAGCCGCTAAACCACCCTGTTTAGGAAAAACTGTCTCTTCGTATTCCAAATACTCTCCACTATATATAGACCTTTATACCCACCAAATGTAGAGAGCTTTCAGAGAGAATTTTGAGAGAGAAACCCTAGAGAAAAACAAGATTGATTCATCCATAATCTTCACCTTAGAGACTCATCAAATTCCTCTACTCTCACCCTCTCCATTGTTAGATCCTTGAAAGGTTCTTTGTCAAATCCTTATCTCACCACACCTACGTCTGTGAGAAGGTTTATTTGGAGTTTTGGGAAGCAGTTATGAAGGGACTAATTCACATTGGTTGATGCTATGGGCTATTGCGGAATCCGGTAAGCTAAAGAAGAAATAGGTTCGGCGCAACCTCGTTAGAGCAAGAAGCTTGGAGGGCTTAGGTACACTGGGTATATTAGGCTTGGAGGGTCTTCTACTGTTCATGTATCCCAACTACATTCTTTAGTGGATTATTTACTGCTTGGAGGGCGGCAGAGAGGTTTTACACCGAGGGCTTCGGTTTCCTCTTTGATAACACACCGTGTGTTGTCCTTGTGTTTGCATCTCTCTTCTCTTTATCTTTGCCTTTTATTTTCTGTTGTGGTTGTGATTATATTTTGCTTAGATTGTTTATCAATTCTGTGTTAGGCTTATATTCATGTTCCGCACATTAATTGTTTGACATTAAGCTTGAATTGATATTGTGTATTTTGGGGTCTAAACGTTCAAGGGTATTTTACACACATTTTGAACATTTAATTGGTATCAGAGCAGGTACACTTGTTGTGGTTTAAATACCTAAGTGTGATCCCTGACCCCCTTTGAGATGGATAGGTCTCAATCTCTTAATGTACCACCATTTTTTTATGGTAATAATTATGCTTTTTGGAAAGTTCGTATGAGGGCATTTTTATGTTCTATTGATGATGCTGTGTGGGATGCAGTTGAAGCAGGTTGGACAAGGCCGAAGGCTACCAAATCCACTTGGGATAAGGCTGTTCTTGTGGTGGCTAATGCAAATAGCAAAGCCTTGAATACAATTTTGTGCTGTGTCTCTCCAGAAGAATTTTACAGGATTTCACATATCACAATTGCTAAGGAAGCATGGGAAATTCTAGAGACAACTCATGAAGGGACTAAGAAAGTGAAGGACACCAAACTCCAGATGTTGACCACTCGCTTTGAGGAGCTAAAGATGAGGGAGGATGAGTCTTTTGACTTTTTTTATAGTAAGTTGAACGAAGTTGTTGTTGGCAAATTCAACTTGGGGGAGAAGACAGAGGATTCAAAAATAGTAAGAAAGATCCTTCGGTCACTGCCAGAGAGTTTCCGTGCCGAAGTTACAGCCATTGAAGAGAGCAAAAATCTTGACGACATTAAAGTTCAAGAGTTGGTTAGTTCTCTACAGACGTATGGATTGTCATTGCCCACACAGAAAAAAAGTAAATTGATTGCTCTTAAAACAATTGATGAGAGGGTGGTATCTCATGACTCTTCAGATGAAGATGCAGTAGATAAGATGTGGCGTATCTTATGAAAAACTTCAGGAAGTTCTTGAAACTTAAGAACGGTGGGAAATCCAGTGATAAAGGAAAATTTTAGAGTTCCGGGAAAGAGAAGAAAGAATTTTGAAGGAAAGATGGCAGAGATTCCCAATCTTCACAAGGAATTACGTGCTTTGAGTGTAATGGACATGGACACTTCAAAAAGGAATGTCCCAACTATTTGAAGTCGAAAGGCAAGGTATATGCCACTACTCTGAGTGACTCGGACTCATCAAATTCTGACTCTGAGGATAGCTATGACAGAGAAGGAAATTACTCTGCATTTATGACCATAAATCATGTTGAGTCCTCGGAGGACCTGAATCAACTTGTACAAGAACTTGGAGAACACAGTGATGAAGAATCCCCAGGGATTGTTGAGGAATCAGACGCTGAAGAGGAGAAAGATGTAGCTAACCTTTAGAGAATTACGCCTTCCTTCTTGAGAAATCAGGAGAGTATACAAGGGTGGCGAAGGCGGCTGTGAAGAAGATGAAGAGAGCTGAGGAGGATTACAAAGGTCTCCTGGTCAGCTATAAGGAGGCAAAGTGTGAGATTGAGACACTAAATGGTGAGCTATCTGAAGCTTATACGAAAGTGAGATTTCTTGAGCAAGAGGTAATATAAGCATATGCCAAGATAGAAAGGGTCTCCTCCAAGAAGCTGGAAGATGCTATCTCATCTCAAAAACATTTCTCAGATAAGTCTGGGTTGAGTTATACCGGAAGGAGTAGCTCATCGGCCCATGTCACCAAAGAAGTGAAGTTTGTGAAGGCCATAGAGACGGTTGTGGAAGAGTCTATTCCTGAGAAAGTTAAGGTTGAGAAGAAGAAGAAGATGGCTGAACAACGGGTGTTTAATAGGTCCCGTAATCAATCAAAAGCCAGATTTGAAGCTAGAGGAAGATCTCTTCCAAGATCACAATGGGATCCTGGAATGAATTATGTTTGTCACTATTGTAGATTGCAAGGACATACCAGACCCAACTACCAGAAGTTGAGAGCATTGAACAATGCAAGTGCACCTTGGTCACAAGGAAGAAGAAATGACAAGAGGTCTTGGGGTGGTGAGCAACCGAGAAGTCAAAATGGTGATCCCGGAATGATGGACGTAATGAAAATGATTGGTACCTTCACCAACTGCCTAGAAAGCTTCACACGAAAGTTTGAAAGTCCTAACTCTCGTACCCAATCCGTCAAGGATATCACCCCAAACGCACATGACGTGTGGGTGACGAAGGGTACTCATGCATAAGCATTACAACATGTCCATGCATTAATACTTCCCATATTTTTGTGTATTTGCTTGGTTGTATGCTTCTTGCAAGTTTGAGTTGAAAACTTTTTTTGTGAGTTTTGTTTAAAATGCTTTTACATTGTTGTTCTGTTTTTGATCAACCTTTTACTGCTTTTGTGTCAAAAATCCAAAAACACATAAAAAATAGAAAATCCAAAAAGTTTGATAGACTTTATTGAATTTTGTCTCAAAGCATGTTTTTCCTTGTACCTTTGTACTAATGGCTTTGTGCATCTACAAGCTTAGCTTGTTTCCTATGCACGCATATCACTGTGGGAGAAAATTTGAAATCTATATGACTGTTGTAAATAGATCTTCAACCTTGTCATAATGATTAGTGAATGGTTTTGTTGATCTTGAGACATGCATAGACTCATGCCTATACACCTTTCCACTCTTTATTTTTCTGTTTTGCTTAAAAAAGCTCGCCAAATGTAAATCTCCAAATGAAAAGAGATATTGAGCTGTAAAAGTCTGTCGTACATACTAGTATTTGACTAGGAAAAAAGGAAAGCGACCAAAAATAATTGTATGATGCCCAAAAAGCCAAAGGCTAATTTATCAATTGAAATATAAAAAATTTCAGGCATCAATCTCACAATGAGATTTTTTTTTTCAAAAAGTGCAAATGATATGATGTATATGGAGCCAAATGAAAAGTTTCAAAGAATTGTAATCAAGTCTTTTTGTGGGAGGTTATATATGCATATTTCTATAATTGAGGTAGGTCACATTATCTAGTGCTAGTTGTGTATGCCTTGATTGAATTAATCATTGAAGCTTCACATTGGACTAAGGACTATCTCATTTTTGATATCCACACAGAACACACAAGTCTTTGTTCAATGAATGCCTTATTCGTTTGTGTGATTGTACTTGGTTAAATGTGTTTTCACATGCTCAATCTTTGTTGATCAAACACAAGAAGATTTTTGAGGGTTTTTAGTTGTTTTTGGAAAGTATTTTGTTTTTACAAAAATATCAAGACTTCAAAAAATAGTTTTGCCCTGTTTTGGCGACTCAATTGCGAGTTGTCCCAGTCGCTTGTCCCAGTAGCATGTCCCAGTCGCAAGCCCACTCCAAGATTTTTCGCGGCTCACTGGCGGGTCAGTATCTTAGTCGCGGAAAAGACTTAGAAATTTTTTCAAAAGTTGAGTTTTTATGTTTCTTGCGGGTCATTGTGGCGACTTGTTCGCCGGTGGAAGGTCCAGTCGCGAGAGGTACACAGAGATTTTCGCGGCTTACCTTGCGACTCTCTCGCGGGTAGACCTTCCAGTCGCAAAAAACACTGAGAAAATTTTTCAAGAATCTTGTTCTCATAGTGTTTCGCGGCTTACCCTGGCAACTTACTGGCGATTTGATCCAGTCGCGAAAAATGCGTGTTTTGCATTTTAAAGTCAGTTTTTAAAAATTTTTTGTTTTTTTTCTTGTACTTTTGTGACTGTTCATTGTCTTCCCCATTTATCTCTCTAAAACACTCCGTGTATCTCCTCGAAAAACCTCCATTTCTGCACCATTTTCACTTCAATCTTCAAGAAAAAGGTATGGGTTTTTCCTCTATCACTTCATAGTTCATGATTTGTGTGCTATTTTCTTGAATCTGTGAGTTCTGTTGCTGCCATTATGGTTTAGAATATATCATTTTCGTTCATGGGTATATTCTATTTTGTTGAGTGTCCTTTGGTTGAGTGTTGGTGATTTTGATTGTCAATTGAGTAGATTACTGTTGTTTTTATGGAGTATGTGATCTATGGTGTCTTTCATGGCTATATTGATTTGTGCGTATCATGCTCATGGTAGTTTGTCACAATGTCAGTTATGTGTGACTTTGTAATTTTCAGTGTTCACTTGACACTGAGTTATACCTGAACAATCACCATTTTTGTTCACTTGCTTCTTACCATACTTCAGTGTTGCTTATGATATCTTATTTTTTATCTGGATCATATTGTGTGATTAAGTGAACTCTCTCTGATTCACATTCTTATCTGAATCTAATCAAGTTGATGTTGGTACCTTGTGGTATTGCATTTGGTTCTCTACTGTGTGTCTGTTCTTTTATAGATGTTTCGTCGTTCCTCTAAGGGCAAAGCTATTGCAACCGATGATCCATTAACCCCGGTTGCTAAACAGACTCGACTCTCATCTCAGTCGTCTAGAGACTCTACCACTGAGAAATTCAGGGCTCCTCTTGACTCAAAGACCTACACAGACATTTTTAGAGAGGCTACTCCCATTGTGGAACGAATTGTCAAGTTTGATACCTTGGGAACAACGTTTTTCCCTAAGATCTTTGAAGAAAGAGATTGGGTTGACCTTTTTGGGAATTTTGAGGATCCAATTGAGGAACTGGTTAAGGAATTCTACTCTAATGCCAGATACACAGGGGTAGAGTTGAAATACTGGGTACAGGGAACAGAATTTTCTATCAATGCAGCCTACATTGCTCAGGTTCTTCGCATCACCAGACCAAAAAATGTGGATCGAACTTCCTATGATGATAGAGTACTTCAAGCACAAGACATTCTTCAGGTTCTTGGGAATGAACATAATTTGGGAAGCATAGGATCATCTATAGGCACTGCAAAGTTTTCGCCTGAACTGACAACTCTAAAGCTGATCATGTTCTCCAACCTCTACCCATTGTCAAACACTACCTTCATCAGTCTTGGAAGGGCTAAATTCCTGTGTGACCTCATTTTCGGTGTCCCGATTGACATCTGTGCCCACATATTTCAGATCATTGGGAAAACAGCGGCTAGATCAGCAACACGAACAAATCTTCCGTTCTGTAGTCTTATCATGAAGATCATCCTTCATGAAGGTGTTAGTCCTCCCTCAGATGGAAAAATTGTGTCTTGTCCTCGACCAATATCCATGTACACTCTTCAAGCAAGTAAGAGTCACTCCTCTAAAGCACCTAAAAGTGAACCAGTCACTCCATTTGGTCAAAGTTCAACTACACCTGTGCAATCAACTGGTACTCCATCTGTTCCCCCTAGATTTTAAATGCCTAAGTAAAGCCACTTGATTGAAAATGTGGTTGATCGAATCTCTAATCTACAACGGCTCATCTACTCAACTAACAACCAAGTTCAAATGCGTCTCACGACCATTGAAACATAGTTGGATGCTATTCAGCAAAAGTTGGAAGAAAGCCTTTAGTTATTCGTGACAAAAAGGGGGAGAGCGATAGCATATAGTAAGGGGGAGAGCGACACAGGAAGGAGAAGTTGTGCATACTGGAAGGGGGAGTTGTGTGCTCAGGATGTTGATATACATTTACATACTTTTTGGATAGACTAACAAACTTATGTTTCCTGTTTATATCTATTTGTGTGGATACAGGTCTAATACTTTGGTTTTTATTAATAATTATGATGTTATTCAGTTAGTTGTGTTTGTATGGTACTCTTGTACCCATGATGCTTTTGCAAGCTTTTAGGGTTTACTTCCATGCATGTTTGTAGGCTTTTATGGTTTGTACCATGCTTATGCAGCCTTTATGCTTTATGCTTAAGTACTTGATGTTAAATGTCACGCATTTTTCTTTAGTACATCACTCTTGTGCCCTTGTAGGATTGTTCCTAGATGCATATATGTTTTATGCATTGGTTAAGTGTTGGACTTGCAAATGATACTCTTCAAATGAGCTTATCAACTTGCATGTCCGGATGTTCATTCCTTGTGTGAATGAGCATAGTGATCACTTTTGTATAGTGATTTCTTGTTTGGTCAAGCCATGGTCTATTGCTTTATTCCATTTTGCTTGATCGCTTTATTCTTACTCTATATGCATTTTAAGTTTTCTGCATACAATGATATTGTTGTGTTGTTGTGTTTCAAGAGATACTTGTTCATATGTTTCAAGAGCTTATCAGAATCTAGAGTTAGGTGTGAGTGAGTTTTGCTCAACTGTTCCCAACTCACGCGTTAAGTCTAGAGTCTGTTATAGGGTTTTGTCACGGAATAGCCAAAGGGGGAGATTGTAAGGTTGAATTTAATCAACCATCTTGTTGGCTTTATTCCGTGCCAAATTTGCTTGTATTTTAGCAATTAGTAACCCTATATTTAGGTGGGATTCTTGTAAGGGTAGTGTGTGGAAAGATGTGAAGAAAAGCTCAAGTTTGTGTAAAGAAGCAGAGTCTCGCGGTTGACTCGCGACTGGCAAGCCGCCAATTGCAGCACACGTGAGAATCATGCGGGGAGGTGAAGGGTCACGCCAGCTATCGAACTATAGGACAAAAGTCCCAAGCTAGCCAGGCCGTTATCTCGTAACTTGAACTCGCGACTGAGACCAGTCACGACGCCAAGTTGCCAAACCACCCTATTTGGGAAAAATTTTCTCTTCGTATTCCAAACACTCAGCACTATATATAGACCCTTATACCCACCAAATGTAGAGAGCTTCCAGAGAGAATTTTGATAGAGAAACCCTAGAAAAAAATAAGATTGATTCATCCACAATCTTCACCTTAGAGACTCATCAAATTCCTCTACTCTCACCCTCTCCATTGTTAAATCCTTGAGAGGTTCTTTGCCAAATCCTTATCTTACCACACTTACGTCTGTGAGAAGGTTTATTTGTTGTTTTAGGAAACAGTTATGAATGGACCAATTCACATTGGTTGATGCTATGGGCTATAGCGGAATCTGGTAAGCTAAAGAAGAAATAGGTTCGGCGCAACCTCGTTGGAGCAAGAAGCTTGGAGGACTCAGGTACACTGGGTAGATTAGGCTTGGAGGGTCTTCTGTTGTTCATGTATCCCAACTACATTCTTTAGTGGATTATTTACCGCTTGGAGGGCGGCGGAGAGGTTTTACGCCGAGGGCTTCGGTTTCCTCTTCGATAACACATCGTGTGTTGTCCTTGTGTTTGCATCTCTCTTCCCTTTATCTTTGCCTTTTATTTTCTGTTGTGGATGTGATTATATTTGGCTTAGATTGTTTATCAATTCTGTGTTAGGCTTATGTTCATGTTCCGCACATTAATTGTTTGACATTGAGCTTGAATTGATATTGTGTATTTTGGGATCTAAACGTTCAAAGGTGTTTTACACACATTTTGAACATTCAAGAAAGAAATCTGTCAAGCCAAGGAAATTGCCGTTCTAGAGTACCGCGACTCCGACGCCCTCTTGTCTAAGCTTGGGGTCTCGTACGGTGACGACTTTAACGAGGCCATCCGTCAAGTGAAGGCCTTACATCCTCAGTTGGATTTGTCCTCTGTCAACATCAATGCCCCGAAGCAATCGTCCATTCGTCCTGTTCAATCTGAGGGTACGGACGAGCTCTTTGGTGAGAACGCCCCCGTCAATGCCCCTAGCGAGCAGGTTATAGTTGAAAGTGACCTAAAAGATGGTTAGGCCCGTAATAGTGAGGAAAAGGAAGCCCCCGCTGTAGATTAAAGTTACTTTTAATTTTAACTTAACTTTTTTTTTTTTTTTTTTTTTGTTTCATTTCATGTAAGAATATTTGGAGAACAGTTGATGACTCTTCCGTCATATTTTTTATTTATGCAGACATTTCCCTTCGAGGGCTTTTATTCTGTTTAATTCTCTTTCTATTTTGGCTTAGTCCGTCTTCTATATTGATCTGTTTGATAGTTTGCATCCTTCTACTTTATTTTGTTTCTTTAATGGTTGATGTCATCCACCTTGTGGGCTCATGGATTTTTGTCGATACAATGATAGACCGTCCTTTTTGTGGATTTACTTATTCATTGGTACCTGTCCTTTTTTGGACTAGGAATTTCATCCTTTTGGGATGATCCGTGGAATCTGAAGACTCGATTCACACCCGTCCACTTAGAATTCCATCCCCTTGAGATGATCCGTCCATTTAGTGGACTTAGTTTATACCTATTCACTTTTGGACTTGCAATCTCATCCTCTTGGGATGATCCGTCCACTTTGTGGGCTTTGGTTTATACCCGTCCACTTTTGGACTTGTAATTTCATCATTTTGGGATGATCCGTCCACTTTATTGGATTTGGAATTTCCATCCGATTGGAATGATCCGTCCACTTTATGGACTTAACCTTATATCCGTCCACGTTGTGGACTTTGTAAAAATTCTCACCCTCTTGGGATGATCCATCCACTTTATGGACTTAACTTTATATCCGTAAACGTTGTGGATTTTGTAAAAATGGTTCAGAAAAACATAGTTGTGCCTGAATACTCCTCTGATTAATTAAAAACCATGCGTTTGTAGAAAAGCACTTGCCCCCTCGGGCTTAAAACATATTGTATCAAAAAATAGTCTAAGAAAAACTAGTAATTGTAGAAAAACTAAATAAATTGGGAATTTGGAGAGCGTCGTTGTTCTTCATATTGCTTCTACTGGTAGTATTTCCGTAGGTGCTCCATGTTCCATGGGTGCTGCAGCTTTCGTCCGTCCAGAGTCTCTAGGTGATAGGGTCCCTTCCTCTACCATGATGTGATCCTGTAAGGTCCTTACCAGTTGGGGCCGAGCTTTCCTTACGAAGGATCTCTAGTAGCGCCCATTACCTTCTGTGGTACAAGATCTCCAACTTGAAAGTCCCTATGCCTGACTTTGGAGTTGTAGTGTTTTGCCATAAGATTTTGATACCGCACCAATCTTTGTTATGCTGCTGCCCATAATTCGTTTACCAGGTCGAGCTGAAGGCGCATGGCGTCTTCGTTCTTATCTCCTTCTTAGTTCTCCACCCGATAGGTTGTTAGTCCTACTTCTGCTAGGATGACAGCGTCACTTCCAAAGGCCAGTCTAAACGGCGTTTCTCCAGTGGGAGTTCTTGCAATGGTTCGGTATGCCCACAGAACACTTGGTAGCTTGTCTGGCTAGATGCCCTTTGTCTCCTCGAGCCGGGTCTTGATGATTTTGAGCAAGGAACGGTTCATGACTTCAACTTGCCCATTGGCCTGTGGATGCGTTGGTGATGAGTAGTGGTTCTTGATGCCTAGCTCTGAACAGAAGTCTCGAAATGCGCTGTTGTCAAATTGCTTTCCGTTGTCGGACACGAGCACTCTGGGAATCTCGTACATGCAGATGATATTTCTCCAAACAAAACCTCGAATGTTTTTCTCCATGATAGTGGCTAGGGCTTCTGCTTCCACCCATTTGGTGAAGTAGTTGATTCCAACTACCAAAAACTTTTACTACCGGACTCCTGTAGGGAAAGGACCCATGATATCTAGTCCTCATTAAGCGAATGGCCAAGGGGCCGTCATGAGGGTCAGCTCTTCGGTCGGTTTCCAGATGAGGTTACTGAACCTTTGGCACTTGTCGCAGGTTTTGACATAAGCTTGCGTGTCCGTCAGCATTGTAGGCCAATAATATCCCATTTAGATCAACTTGTGCACTAATGACTGTGCCCCCGAGTGGTTTCTGCAAATACCTTCGTGTACTTCTCTCATTACGTAATCTGCTTCCTCATGGCTTAAACACCTTAGGTACGGTTAAGAGAATCCCCTTTTGTATAAGGTATCTTTTATCAGCACAAACCCCGATGCTTGGACCCTCAGCTTCCTAGTAGGATCTTTCTCCTTTGGCAATACGCCGGCCTTGAGGTAGGATATTATTGGCGTAGTCCAATTGCATTCAGAATCTACGTCCTGCACATTTGTTCCATCATCGATAAGTGAGAAGTTTTGAACAAATGACAATACCTGTTCCGGGACAAGCATAAATTCTGCTGAGGCGGATTTTGCCAGACAGTCGACACATTCATTTTCCTCCCTAAGGATCTGAACGAATATGACTTTGAGGTTACTGATGCGATTCTTCACCTCCTCTAGATACTTCTTCATCCTTTCATTCTTGCACTCGTAGCCGCCATTAACCTGACTTATTACTACTTGGGAGTCATAGTGTACGACTATGTTTTAAGCACCTGCTGCCTTCGCGAGGTCTAGCCCTACTACTAGCGCTTCATATTCAACCTCGTTATTGGTCGTGGGGAAGTCTAGTCGGATCATGCACTTGACTTTATCCCCTTCCGAGGTCTGGATCACTACACCAGCCCCTCATGCTAGTCTATTGGAAGATCCGTCAATGTGGATGCTCCACTGTGCGGCTATTTCTGCTCCCTTGTTGTCCAATCTAGCAAATTCAGCAATGAAGTCAGCCACTACTTGCCCCTTTATCGCAGTTTGCGGGTGGTACTATATATCAAATTCACTCAGTTCTATTAACCATAAAGCCATTCGTCCGGCAATTTCAGGGCTACTTATGGCTCTTCTCAAGGGTTGGTCCGTTAAGACTACAATGGTGTGCGCCTGGAAGTATGGCTTGAGCTTTTGTGCCGCAGTTACTAGTGCAAAGGCCAATTTCTCTATTTGGGGGTACCTCTCTTCTGCTCCTCGGAACGCCCTACTTATAAAGTAGACAGGCTTTTGAGATCCTTCCTCCTCCTTGACTAGGGCCGCACTGACTGCCACTTGTGAAATTGCTAAGTAGAGGTAGAGTGCTTCCCCTGACCTGGACGGGCTGAGTAATGGTGGAGATGACAGGTACTTCTTCAAATCCTTAAATGCTCTCTGGCACTCGTCCGTCCACTCAAATGATTTCCTCAAAGTGCGGAAGAAAGGAAGACATTTGTCCGTCGCTTTCGAGACGAACCTGTTCAGGGCCGCAATTTTACCGTTCAATCTTTGCACCTCCTTGACCGTCTTTGGCGGCTCTAACTCCATGATGGCCCGAACCTTCTCTGGATTAACTTCTATACCTCTATGGGACACCATAAAGCCTAAGAATTTCCCCACCATCACACCGAATGAGCATTTGTTTGGATTCAGCTTCATATTATATGAACGGAGTGTGTCGAATGTCTCCCGGAGGTCATCTAGATGATCATCTTTACGCAGGCTTTTTACTAACATGTCATCAACGTAAACTTGTACGTTCCTCCCAATCTGGTGCGCGAACATCTTGTTCATCAATCTCTGGTATGTTGCTCCCGCGTTCTTAAGCCCAAACGGCATCACCTTGTAGCAAAAAAGACCTTGGCTGGTGACAAAGGAGGTTTTCTCTTGATCGGCCTCATCCATCTTAATTTGATTGTAGCCCGAGAAGGCATCCATGAAGCTCAATAGTTGGTGTCTTGTCGTTGAGTCTACCAAGGTATCTATCCGAGGTAGCGGGTAACTATCCTTTGGGCACGCCTTGTTGAGGTCCGTGAAGTCGACACACATTCGCTACTTTCTGCTAGCCTTCTTGACCATTACTATATTTGCTAACCAGTTGGGGTAGCATACCTCTCGAATGAAGTCTGCTTCCAGTAGCTTCCTGACCTCTTCTGCTATTACTTCGTCTCGCTTTTGAGCGAACACTCGCTTTTTCTGTCAAACAGGCGAGAATGCGGGATTCACGTTCAACCTGTGAACTATGACTAAGCGATCAATCCCGGGCTTGTCCTCGTGGCTCCAGGCAAAAACATCCTAATTCATCCTAAGGAATGCTGTGAGGGCTTGACGTGTTGGTTGGCTGACCAACGTCCTCATTCTAGTCGTTCGTTTAGGTCTTGACTCATCCTAAGGAATGCTGCTCTTCTATGCACATGGTCTGCTGGTGGTCTTCCATCTCCAGCATGGTAATGTAGCATTCGCGAGCGGCCACCTGATTTCCTCGTAACTCGCCGACCCCATACTCCGTAGGGAACTTAATCATCAGGTGGTATGTTGACGTTGCTACCTTCCATGCGTTAAGGGTAGGTCGTCCGAGGATAGCGTTATAAGCTGATGAGTAGTCGACCACAAGGAATGTCACATCCTGAGTGATTTGCTGAGGATAATCGCCTATCATTACTGAAAGCGTTACTGCCCCTATTGGAAATACTCTCGTTCCTCCAAAGCCCACCAGCGGGGCGTTCGTTGGTATCAGTCGTTCCCTATTAATCCTCATTTGTTGGAATGCTGGGTAATATAGGATGTCTGCCGAGCTGCCATTGTTGGCCAACACTCGGTGCATGTTGTATTCCCCTACTTGTAGGGCAACAACCAATGCATCGTCATATGGGTGGTGAAGACGTCGTGCATCTTCTTCCGAGAATCCGATGATTGGACTTTCTTTTCGTGCTATCTTTGGTACTGAGCCCGTTAGCTGGACGTTCTGGACCATTCAGAGGTAAGTTTTTCGGGCCTTTTTGGATGACCTGGTTGTCGCTGTTCCCCCTACAATCATCCTTATGTCTCCAATTGAGGGTCTAGGACGCTCATTATCCCGTCGAGGTTGCTGCTCTTGAGGAGGTGGATCCATCCTCTCTTTGCTGACGAATTTCTGTAATTTCCCTTGTCTGATAAGTGCCTCTATCTGTTGCTTTAATTCGTAGCAATCAGCCATGTTGTGACCGTGATCGCGGTGGAAGCGGCAATATTTGTCTCTAGACCTCTTGCTGGGATCTCCTTTCAGTTTCCTGGGAAAGGTTAGAGTCCCTTCGTCCTTGATTTGCATTAGGACTTGGTCTATTGGGGCAGTCAACGGGGTGAAGCTTGTAAACCTCCCTCTTGGTGGCTTAGAGTGCCTCTCATCCCTTCGGTCTCCCGTTCATGGTCTCTTCGATCCTTGGTCTTGTCATACCTCTTCCTGTTGCTCCATTTTTCTGGGTTTTTCCTCCCGAGCCAGTAATGCGTCTTCAACATTCATGTATTTGGTTGCTCAGTAAAGTACTTCTGACATGATCTTTGGGTCGTTCTTGTATAAAGATAACAAAAACTTATCCTTTCGTAACCCGTTCGTGAAAGCTGCTACCAGTGTCTTGTCGTCGGCTTCATCGATTGAGAGTGCTTCCTTATTGAAATGCGTTATGTAGGATCTCAATGTCTCGTCCTTTCATTGCCTGATGCTCATCAAGCACGCCGTTGACTTCTTATACCTATGTCCTCCAATGAAGTGTGCAGTGAACTGAGCGCTTAGCTCCTTGAAAGTGCTAATGGAGTTCGGTGTCAATCGGCTGAACCAAATCCTCGCGACTCCCTTTAGTGTTGTAGGGAAGGCCCTACATATGATATCATCTGCTACCCCTTGAAGGTGCATTAAGGTTTTGAAGGTTTCCAGGTGGTCTAGAGGGTCCTTCACTCTATCATAACTGTCAATCTGCAGCATTTGAAACTTATGTGGTAGAGGAAAGGAGTTGACGACCGCAGTGAATGGTGAGTCGGTGCAGTTGACCAAATCGTCAAGGTCGCTGGACACCCGCCCCTTGAGGGTATTCATCATAACCTCCATTTGTTCCTTCATCGCCTGCATCTCTGCGACGATATGTGGTGGAGTCGCATCCGTGAGGGATGGCATGCTCAAATTGTGTCATTCTGGTTTGCTTTGAGCATTACTGCCTTCTGGCCCCTCTCGTTCCCTTCCATCAGCACTGGTGCCTTCTTAGTCCTACTCGTGGGTGCCGTGACCTGCGTATTTCTGGCGCAGCTGCTCCTCTAGATCGTGGTTCTGCTTAGTGAGGTGCTCCACGGTAGCAGCTAAGGTTTGAACATGTCTCTCGAGCGCTGCTGCGCGAGTTTTGTCTCCTTGAACGATGTTTATCGTTGCCATTGAGCGAGTCAGCACCATGCAACTCTTTTGTCTGGGAAGTGTTTGTTATGGCTTACAAACCAGGAAAAACGTCGAATTCCCACAAACGACGATAACTGATGATGCCGAGAATTTCACCAGTGAACCACACGGTACTTACGCACCCGAAAACAATACCTACACAACACAAAGAGAAAACCTAACAGAGAGCACCGGTGTGGTGCCAGCCAAATACCCTCCAAAGGTTAAGTTAGAACTATTCTCACAACTCTAGAGTGCTATAGAGGAGGTAAATTATGCGTACCTTGATTTGTGAGGGTATTGGGGCTTTTATAGTAGTAGGGGGTTAACATCTTTTTCTTGGTGCGGAAGTCTTTTCCTTATAGGAAACCTCTTGCATAATCCCAAACGTGGTGGGCAAGATTTTTCCTTGTAGAGAAGATCTACATTAATGTATGTATCTTCCGGAGTCCTTTTTGTGCTAGAATTCCATTTGTCTTGGGATTCTATGGTGTGTGTCGCAAGAATCTCATATCTAGGTTTCTCTGCTTGCCACGTGGGTTTTGGACCCGTCACTATTTCCTCCGTTCATATAGGATCTGTTCACAACAGATTGTGTAGATGCTGGGCCCGTCCCATATCGGCCCATGGATGATGAACCGTCAGGCCCATCTCATGGCGATCCGTCAACATAAACTTTTACCTCTTCAATAGCCTATGTTCTTAATTAGAATCCAAGTCCATTTTTTTTATATAAAAAAAATTAACTAAAAAACCGTAGAAGACTGGCCATAAACAAAAACAGACAGAGCATCTACGATCATAAAATTGGGTTATTTCACCAACTTTTTTTTATATATTTTTTTAACGGGTGTATTAGACCGTAAATATTGTATAATTTTTTGAGAAAATCAACCCAGGTGTATAAATAGGTTTTTAATTGTGGTAGAAGCAGTTTTCTCCACAAAAGTTATTAAAGATTGTAAATATGAAGATAATTGGGTTTTACTACTAATCTTGTAAGTTGTACATTCAAAAACACAAAACGCATTAAAGAAAACTTACATACCTTCTTGTAAATTCTCAAAGAATTGCTGCGAGACTGTGTACAGGGGAAAATTAAATGTGGTAGAAGTAGTTTTCTCAATCTTAAATTGGTGGAAGAGAAAGTAGTTGTATTTTTGTAGAAGTAGGAAGCTGAAAGTAGTGAGAAGTTGTTGATTTGTAGTTGGAAGTTTGTGATGTTTTGTGTTTTATTACTACAGTACAATGCATCTTGCATTACCCAATGGGGATGCTCTTATAACCATTATTTTTAGGGCAAATTATATTTCCCTCCTTTGAGATTTAGGAAAATAACACTCACTCCCAAACTTAAAAGGAGAAAACACTCATCTCCCTTGAAATTTGAAAAAAATAACACTCCCCCCTTCTGTTAATATTAGTAACGGAATATTCTAACTTTTTAAAAGATTCTTTTTACCAAAGTTTAATCATGGTTAGTAAAAACAGCATTCACATAAAATAAAATAAAATAAAAAATGAAGAGAGCATATATAAAATATGTTGCTTAAGTGGATTTTTTAGTCTCTTCTAGCACCTTTCCAATTGATATTGTCAAAAATTGATGATCCTCTTAGATTTTTTATTCACACCTCTCACTAACACTTTGGGTCAAAATTTATGCAATAAAACAATTTGCCGATGCTTTCAAGTTTTTCTTGTTTAAAAATGAGCCGTTTGACTTGTCACAAAATTATCTAAACTTAATAAATGGATTTTGCTTGGCCTGGGTTCATCTGGGGAGTTCGGCCCACCACTTAAAAATCAAGGCTTCCCTTGATTGCTTGTGAGGTAGCCGAAGATCCAACACCTGAAAATGCCAAGAGCCCAAGACCCAAAAAAAGGAATTATTTTAAGACTTGGAACTTCCTCATCAACCCAAAAAGAAGGAATTATTTTAAGACTTTGGGACTTCCCCACCGACCCAAAAAGAAGGAATTATGTTAAGACTTCGAACTTCCACACCAAATAAAGTTATTGTTTGCTAAAGATGTACTGGAGTTGGTTAATATTATATATAGAGTTATCACTTAACTTAAAAGAGTTAAGCTCGTGAGTTTAAGTCTAATAATATTATATTGACTACCTAATCTTCTCATTAGTATCTAATGTGTGACTTCGTTACTTAATCAACCACACCATTCACACGTGAACATTATAACAAATCTTCCTCTTCATGTGTGAGTCTTCTAGCTACCAAGTCACTTGTGGAACTTCAGTTAGTTTCACCTTTGAACATAAACTTTTTTCTTAGAATTCCAAGTGTGATGCATTAGCAACACCAATAGTGTGCCATTTACTCAACCATGCTTGGGGAGGAAATGGGAGTCTTCTTTGCACAACTATGAGAGTTACCGATACACAGTCACATTGACTCACCACTAATAGAAATTTTTCTCAACCATGGGTGGAGGCATGTGAGTCTTCTTTGTTGCACTCGGTGGAACTCACTAATGAACACTTGCTGTTTAAGCATCATGTTGTAAATGCCAATTGAGCCAGTGGCATGGGCCGTGGGGGTACACAAGCTTCACAGTAATTTAGTTACCACACAAGGAAAATATGTGGGTTTTAGTTGGGCAGCACAATTTTGTCCTTCCATTACAAGAAAGAATACAAGTGTTTTCTAGAATTTTTAATTTTTCTTTCTAAAATGAGTAAAGAATGTTAAATTGGCGGGGAATCCGCAAATATCTTTCCTTCACTCATTGATCATGTTGTAGATGCCTGAAATTGAAAAGTGACATTTATTGTCACATATGTAACATTAGTAGGGAGATAGTTTTTTCCTACCCATTTACCACTCATCAAGATAATGAGTTAGGTTCTTCTCAAAAAATAAAATAAAATAAAATAAAGATAATGGGTTAGGCTAAAACTACTCCCCACATGATGTAATTGCCAAATTACAAGTGGCGTATTTATCAAACTAACATATGAAATAGTTGCAAACTTACATGTGTAGTTATTTATAAGATTACTATTTGACTCTATGCCAATTATAACTATTAATGCTCCGACTGATCAAGAAATTACTATCTCGATTTTTAGTCTCGTTATTATTATTGAGCCACTAGTATCGGAGCTAGAGTCGATGTTATTGTTATAATACAAAAAAGAAAAAAGAAAAAAGAAAAAAAAGAAACATAGTTTTTAAAACCGGACTAGTTGTTTGAATGGATTAACTGGCAACAGGCTTGAAAGTTGATTTTTAAATCCTAAATATCCGAATTTTCAAAGAAAGGTTTTTTTTTGAGAAGCAGACACACACATACAAGAGAGAGGGAAGAGGGGTTCTAACACAAAGGCACACCACAACTCCACTTAAAAGCTTTAATGATAATAAATAATGGAATTCATGGTTTATTATCCATTCATGTCCACAAAATGCTATTGCAATTATGTAATTACTATTGATGACATGATTCATTTTGATAATATATTAAGATAGCTACAACAAAATACAAAGGAAAATAGATTACTTATCTTGTTGGGATTGCATCTGTAAACTTATCCTAATTCTTGTCTCTCTTTTTTTTCTTTTTTTCTTTTTTTTTTCTTTCTTTCTTTTTAGAATTATTTCTCTATAACATAAATTTCTTGATTCATCAACTGCCGCATTGAAATTTCAGCAAATGGCTTGGGCAATTGTGACCTTTGAATAGAAAACTCCTGTGATACTTGTTTCATTGTGGGGCGGGATTTGGGATTGGAACGTAGGCCTGCCAATGCTAGCGTTACAACTAGAACCACACTCTGAGCAATTGTTTGGTTGATATGAGGTGAGAGGCGAGGGTCTAAGACATCTTTCAGCATGATATGTTGAGTGGATGATGATGCCAATGAGGAAATAAGCTCTCCTGGATGCCTTCCCATTATTGTTTCTAGCACCACTACACTGAAGCTATAGACATCGCATTTTTCATTCATAACCATGGTGTAAGCAAGTTCTAAAACACAACAAAATAAAGTGTGAGCAAAACAATACTACTCGGAAGATGTAACTTGTTAGCAATATTCTACTATTGTATGACAGTTAGTCAGCAACTTGAGAACATATCAACAATTTGATCTTTCTAGTAAATATGTGAGCATATGATCAATAATAAATCTCATGTTTTTTTGATAGTGTGTGTGTTTGTGTATGTAAAAATAAAAATAAAAAAATTACCTGGGGCAATATATCCATAGGTGCCAGCAAGTGTGGTTAAATTGGAGGAATTAGGATTTAAGGGTCTAGCTATGCCAAAATCTGCAACAATTGCCTCAAATTCCAAGTTTAGTAAAATGTTGTTGGTAGTTAGGTCTCGATGGACAATTGTTGGAACGCAATCATGATGCAAGTAAGATAAAGCATTTGCTATGCCTTTAATGATGTTCACACGTTTCTTCCAATTCAACTCCTTGGCTTCAATGTCATTGCTTAGGACATAAAATAAGCTTCCTCTTTCAATGTATTCATAAATCAAAAACATGCATCTTTTATGTAGACAGAACCCATAAAGCTTCACAATGTTACGGTGACGAATTTCAGACAAGACTTTGGCTTCATTTCTGAAACTCTTGTCAAAAGATGGCTCATCGGCCTCTAAACGATGAAGTTTTTTAAGGGCAACAACTTTTCCACTAGGTAAGTTAGCTTTGTAAACGCTACCATAACCACCAGTTCCAATACAATATTTGATGTCAAAGTCCTCTGTTGCTGTAATGATGTCTTCAAAAGCAATATTTCCATCATAATTCCATATTGAGAATAAATCTCCAGTTCTCATTGCTTTAGACTCATGTTGTTTGTTCCTAATTTCCTTCCGATGAGAGAGGAAAGCAATTCTAATTCCAATAATTCCAAGCAATAAGAATCCAAGGATAACCGTGAAAAGAATAATTGTATTAGTCCTACTTGAGGATTTATTAATCCTTGTGGAGCAATTAGGTAATCCAGAGATGTGATCATAGCATAAATTCGTGTTGCCTAGAACTGCCTTACGTGTATTATATATCCAAAAACTATTTGGGATTGGACCTTCCAAAGAGTTGTAAGACAAATTCAATTCGTATATTGAACAAAAAGTGCTGGGAATGTTACCAGTGAGATTATTAAAGCTGAGATCCAAGCGCCGTAAGAAACCGAGGTCCCCAAGTGTAGGGGGTATTTTTCCACTAAACAAGTTGTGACTAAGGTCGATGGTAGTTACGATATATGAGTAAGAAAGATGAGGCGGAATGCTTCCATAAAATTGGTTGTGGCTCAAAAACAATTCCTCCAAAGAATAGCACTCGTAAAATGGGAATAATTCACTCAGATTGTTGTGGGACAGATCCAGAACAGAAATTGCCTTCGAGGAAAAACCGTTGCCTGAAAGTTTGTTGAAGGAAAGATTAAGATATCGCAATAGGGCTAACTGACTAAGCTCCTGCGGAATGATTCCAGATATATAGTTACTTGATAGATCCAACTTTTCTAAAAATAGCAAATCTGCAATCGTTGAATTTATGGAACCATTTATTTGATTTGAATGAATGTCCAGATATCTTAAATTGGGTGAATGACCCAGGTATGGAGGAATTGAACCAACTAAATTATTAACACTAAAATTCAGAAACACCAATTCGGTCAAGCTCCCTATAGTTGAAGGGATTAGGCCAGCAAGGTTATTATTATGGAGATCCAAGTGCCTCAGCTTTCTCATGTTTCCTATTTCTAGGGGAATGGAGCCATTGATTTGGTTGGAAGCAAGAGAGAGAAAGGTCAAGTTTGTCAAACAACTCAAAGTATGAAGAAGTGGACCAGTGAGCGTGTTACTAGAAAGGTCCAGAGAAACAAGATTTTTCAGCTTTCCTATTTTTGAAGAAATTGGACAAAGAAGATTGTTTGTACCCAAATGCAGAGTCGTCAAATTCTTCAGATTATAAATTTCAGAAGGGATAGTACCGTTAATTTGATTTGAATGTAAATCAACATGAGTGAGACAAGTCAAAAGACCAAGAGTTGAAGGAATTGAACCACTGAAGTAATTTCCAGCGAGGTATAATTCAACAAGGCTACTCAGGTTTCCCAGTTGTAAGGGAATTGGACCGCTCATTCGATTGAAAGAAATATCAAGCTTCTCTAATTGAGTGAGTTTTGCGAGTGAGAGAGGTAGTTCACCTGAAAGACTATTCCAAGATAAGTTAAGATGAGTGAGTTTAGAAACACTACCAATCTCTGGTGGGATGCTCCCGTATAGCCCCATTCCTGCTAGCTTGAATCGAACCAAATTTGGTAATGAAGAGAAGCTGAAATTGCTTAACGGGACTCTCATATACCAAACTGTATCGTTTAAGTTGATCTCTATCACGCTTCCACCATCATTGCAAACGATGCCGTCCCACTTGCAAAGATTTGAGGTTGTTTCTTCATTCCACCACCACCACCACAGAGTCTGGTTCAGAGCCTTTGCTTCTTGGGCTAGTGGCGGTGATTGAGGTTTTGCAATGGTAGAAGTATTCGCGCTACCCACATGGCTTAAGATTATGATAGTAGTAATCCAAACTAATATCACAAGGGAAATGGAAACAGAGGATGGCATGTTTAGTGGATAACTGGCGATCGTTTTAGTTCAATACAATTTTACTAAGCAAAATAATTGATTATTCCGATTGCAAATAGTTCATTTAGACTTTATACAATTGTGGCATGGAGGAAGCGACCTTGAATCTCCAGTCTCTTGCTGCTTGTGGGACCCACGAGAGCTTGGAAAAAAATGTGATTGCCGTGTGGAATCTTTTTATCAACAAACAGTACAGTCAATAAAAGTAGAGATCCCTCTTCCTCGAAATTTCCTCAATGCAATTTTCCACCAAGGGTGTCTCACACGTTCTGTATTTTCCACAATGAGAGAAAGTCATGTGCGAACATCTTTATCATTGTAGCTTCTATGCTCTCTCCTTGAGCTTAAAAAAAAAAAAATGCTTAAAAAAAGAAAAAAAAAAAAAGAAAAAGGTGGAAATGCCCAATTCTGAAATGAAAAGAGACATAAAAAGAATTTGTAAGGAAACAACGAGTTGTAGAGACTCAGCAAAGTCAGAACCACACAATAGAAAGTGTAAATGCCAAATTCTGAAATGAAACAAGGAGTTTTTTGGCCTGAAAAAGTTGAGGAATTTGAAAAACAAACCCCTCTAGAAAATCTAGATTGTGAAACTGTTACTCATGACAATAGAAGAAAGGAAACAGAGCAACATAATGAGGTGGTAGGGACTTCTGATGTTTTAGCAGTTGAATCTCAGAGGATTTGCATAACAGGCTGTTCTTTAAACGTCAAATGTGTTTCACAGATTGTTTTTAATAGTCATGTGATCGGTAAAAAGTACTTGGAAAATCTAAAGCTAATTGATATTTCAAAACTCAGCAAAGCCGCGTGAATTGAATGCTTATTTTTGTTCTTTTCTAGTCTTTTTTTTTTTTTTTTTTTTGCTGAATGTTCTCCTATTCTAGTCTTAAGGTGATTATAATTTGTCCAAAATTTCTCATTAAATTGTTAAAATTAAAAGTAATTTTGAGTCCTCTAATTATTAAGTAGAGTTCAATTTGGTGACCATACTATTAACTATTAAGTGTGTTAATTTAGAACCTCATCGTCAATTTCATTTTTGGTTCTACTTTATGTTTAAATTTTAACAAAATTAACTATTTAAATTATTTGATTTTGAAATTTTATAATTTTCATAATAATTATATAACATGTCTCATTTTTCACAGTAATTAATTTTGTTAAATTTAAACGAAAGGGGGAAATTTAAGGACAAAATTGACTTGGCTTCAAAATTTGGGGAGACTAATTCATATAATTAATAGTTGATGGTGATCTTGACACAATAGTTAAAGAAACACATTAATAATTTAACCTTAAAATTATCAAAGTACATAAATAAAAATAATTAAATTTGGCGTAGTGAGTATAAAAATAGGAATGGCGAAGAAGTGGCTATCTCTCAAATTTTTAACCATTAAGAATATTGCACACAATAAATTTGAGTAAAAAAAAAAAAAATTGACTACATAGTATGGGCAATTCTTTATCATTGAATCCTTAAGAGTAGAACAGATTTTCTTTTCATATAAAACCTTTAGCAAAGGAAGATTCTCTTATTCTTCTCTTCAAAACTAGTTTTGATTTGAAAGTTTTATTATTATTATTATTATTATTATTATTATTATTATATTATCAAGATTTGAAAGTTTCAAAGATATAAGTTAGAGAGAAACGCATGAAAAAAAAAATTTAGGCTTTTGTGTATTATTCGAAGCTCTTCAAAATTTTGGTGCTTTGATGTTCAAAGGAGTGTACCTATATTTATAGGGCTGTTTAAGGAGTTTGATATGATTTAGCCATCTATTTAATTATTTCAATTGTAAATGGTCAAATAGTTCTAACAAGATTTGCATGGGATGATAATTATCTTAATTTTTTTATAATTTAAGATGAATATCAATTAATTTAATTTAGTGACATGTAAATTTAAGGTTGGACATTAAATTTAATTGATTAGGCTCTCTTAATAACACATGCATCATCTTCCCAAGAAAAAATAAAACACATGCATCATTGTAATTTGACCTTTGTATGTGTATTCTAACTTCTAAGTCTATTCGACGTGACATGCAGAATTTGAGTTGCAAGTCTTGCATACAACAAGGGCCAAAAGACTTTCGAGAGTAGATTTTCCATTTTCCATTCAAAGTCTCCCCTCTACAAGGACAACATGACTTTACCGGCACGCACAAGTTGAGTTGTAACTTGTAACAAGTTGAGTTGCTTCATGGTAAACTCAAGTTGTAGAGCTATTCATTCAATTGACTTCAATTTACCCTGAAGAGACTCCTTTTTTTTTTCTTTTAACAAAATTAAAAAAAAAATAATAATAATAATAACAATAAAAAAATGGTCATGACTCAAGTCACACAACAAGTCACAATTGATCCCTAAAAGTATATATTTAATCAGTAAATATAATCTCCAAAATATCAAAATGATCCAAATTCCACAAAATTTAAAAATATTAACAAAAATATTAAATAATTCCTCACAAAAGCAATATTTTAAATTTAAACTTAAAATCCTAACGCAAAGGGCATAGGAAACTCCTTCAATAACAACTAGGTGCTTGATGTCTCAATAGCATAGGAAACTCCTTCAACAACAACTACGATCACATTCTAGCACCCACTTGTCACTACGAACATGAGCAGCTAATCTAGAAAACGAACAATAGGAATAAGCTAATGCATTTTTATAGATTTGCACTTATAATGTAAATTATTAACTTACATGGTAGATACAAAAGGTAGTAAATTTTATACATATTTGTAAAAAGTGGTAAATATTTTACACCTTTTGCAAATGCATACAATATTTACTATTTTTATGTGTTTACATTGTAGGTTTATATTGCAAGTACAATGTAAACTAAAAATGTTTCTGAGATAAAGCTCAACAAGTAGTAATTTACTAATTCCTACACCATAATCAAGGAAAACAAAAGGCTCTACGTTCGCAAAACAAGAAGCAAATAGAATAGCAACGAGGGTAGAAAACTTGATACACCATAAATAAAAATTTAAGTCCATTATTAAATTTTAATAACTTCAAAATTTTGGTCCATTAATGGTTGAACCAAAAAATTGCCTAAACAAATACAAATCAGCCCAAACAACAACGAAAATTAGCCATTTTTGAATTTATGATATCATTCTATGAAAGTTGAATAAAAACATTGCCCAAACAAATACAAATCAGCCCAAATGCCTAAACAACAACACAAATCAAATATTTTTGAATTTAAGATCTAATTTTTACAACGCAAACAAGTTTTAGGTTTCATTCCTTAAAATACCCTCAAACACTCGCTAATGATAAATGCAACAAAAACTCTCCTGGTCTGACCTCTCATCAAATATCAGCTTCTTGGTGCAAGCTAGTAAACGATGGAGAACGTCAATGTAACAAAAATTACGGTGGTTATTGGGCAGGAGGCTTCTGAGCTCGATATACCCAAAATACACAAGGAAAAATTATCTCTAGGCTTTTGAGCTAGATGCACCTCTTTAAGAACAAATGCTCGCATCTCATCTCCTCTCAAAAATATCAACAGATGCTTCACTCTCTCCCTCTCTCTGGGCAAATGCTTGGTTTTTATTGTAGCTTAGATTAAAGGCATTTCTTTATTTGTGGTGTAACATTGTGGGACTTAAAAAAAAATAATTGATATATGGTTTAGAAAAAGTGCTTTTTAGAAGGGATTAAAAAAAAAAAAAAAAAGAGAAACTAATCGAAAAAGTCAATGCTTGAGCCTTGAAGTGAATATATTGAAATGGACAAAACTTATGTATAGTACCTTAGATGTTGTTTCATAGATTTCCTTTTTAAAATTTTGACATGTGGCTATTTAACTAAAAACATACATTTTCATCCAAGAGAAAAAAGCCATATGACAGAATTTTAAGAGGGAAAACTAAGGAATAATACCTATATACCATATCTAAGTCTTGCCCTATTTAAATTATTATGTATAATTTAAGACATATGTTTGCAGTTAAAAAAGATGACAAGACAATATTCATATCACATTAAGTTGTTTTTATTAATTTGCATTGAAATAGCAATTTTAGATCAACTAGTTGTTAACTCGCGTAATGTGTGAGAAATTTTTAAATAAATGTGTAACATATTCTTGCTCTAACATTGACGAAAGACCTTTAGAAGAAAGGAAGAAAAATTCCAATCCTAAATAACATGTGGTTACAAAATTTATCACACCATCAAAATTATACAGTCAATTGACAATTATTTCTATAATAAGATATAGTATTTCACTTGTATGAATGGTCTAAATTATCGGTGTTATACTATTATAAGGAAAAACATATTATAGGTGATATATTCCTTTTTACCTTTGTGTTTGCTTTGTAAAATCTTTATTTATTTTCTAGATGTTGTTCTTCTAATGATTAGATCAATTACTATAATACTTTTAATAAGTAATATTAATTATTTTTTTTGTTGACAAACGAGTGTATTTAGATCTCTTTAAGTATCTGACTATTTTCTCAGGTGTATGCAGTCTCCTGTCTCACACACACTAAGTTATTACAAGGAGAAATCCCACGGGAGTGGTTCCAAAATGCTTGCAAGTTGTTAGGTCCTTCTAAATATTTAGGAATAAATGTTTAGGTTTTAATTTTATGTATGTTGGCAAACCGAGTAAAAAATATGTCTAGTATAAGATATCTTAGAACAAATTTAGACATTTCTCAAGTTGATTCAAGTCAAGATTCAAGAATAGATAAGCTGCAGGAAGAAGAATTTAGAAATTGCAAGGCTCAACTAATCAAGAGAAAGGTTTGATTGATCGAACTGTGATTTTTGCAGATTTTAAATCAGGCCCGAAATCCCGCGAAACGTTTAGGATTTGAGTCCAACACTGCTAGGTATAAAAGGAAGACCCTAATTCACATTTCAGAAGTCTTGTGAAGTCTTGTGAGTTATTCCTATGAGATCTACGAGGTTTTGTAACCTTCTAACTCAACAAGCATCTACCAAAAAAAAAGTTTTAAATACAAGAACCGATGGAGATAAGTTGCTTCATACAAGATCAATTGCTGCTGATAATCTAAAGCTTTGAGTGTGATATCAAAGTCACAAACTGGAGTGTTTGTATGCAATAAATTTAGATAGAAAAGTCTATGGATTCGGAGCTATGTGTGGTCACGTGAGTAAGTGCTACAAGAGGTAGCATCAGATTTAGGGAAAATTTTATTGTAAACACTTCCATATATTTAGTGAATTTGTTGCCTTGTGGATTGTTTAGGTTAAATCCATTCCAGGTTTTTTATCTTGAAATTGGACGGTTTCATTGGTTTTCTTGGGTCATCATATCGCTTGTTTTCTTTACTATTCTGCTTTATGTGATATGATTGTTATTGTTTAACTTAGATCGCATAATAAACCTAAGTAACAACTTGGTTAATTAATTAGGTTAAACAATCTGAGTTTAGAGGGGTCTAAATAAACAAACACAAGTGGTTTCTAACTTGAGATCTCATGGATATCATGAGGTCTTAGGAAGCACTAAGTCAACCTTTGGAGTTTTTTTAATCTCATATCTAACAAGTAACAAGTAAGGAAGTGTGAGCATGAAAATTTGGCAGTCACACAAAAAAACAAAAACAAAGATATTGAAATATATCAAAAGGTGAGAAAGAAATAAGAAGTTGAATTACAAAGAATACTAAGAAAACCGTGGTGATTTTTTGCATCAAACATCCAAATAAATTGTTCATGAATCTGGAAGTTTGAAAAAATATATACAAAAGGAAAGAATGAGAACATAGATAAATTACAAGAAATTAAGGGGTGAGAGAGAGAGGGGGGGGGGGGGGGCGAGAGTAGAGAAAATGATGAAAATTGAGCTTTAATTTAAGAATGAAGAAAGTGGGGCTTTCTTCTATTATTCTGGAGGAAGATTTTGAAATAGTTATTCTAGGAATTTATAATTACTAGAAGGGTCTTTCGGATTGGCTATAATCTATAGGATCGATACTATGATCCCAAACTGATCCTATATTATTACATATGTGATTAGTCATTGAACAAAGTCTAGGGCTCACCTTCTATAAAGCCAGATTCTATTTTCATCTCACTCTTGTGATTAGAGGATGGAGAGAGAGAGAGAGAGAGAGAGAGAGAGAGAGAGAGAGTTTCCTGTTGGGTTTGTATTTTAACATGTTAGAACCAAACAGAGAAGATTGGAAAAAATATCTCACTACACTTTATCTGTAAGTTATAAACGCACTAGTAAACCTTTACTCCATGACCACACTCAATCCAATTCATTCTTATTGAGAGATGTGTGATATAAATTAAGTTAGACATCTATATATATATATATATATATATATATTAGAGAAAATTCTATTGAAATCCAATTTTGCGTCATGTGTCCTAAATGTGGAATCACATCATAAATATCCATCCAAGTGAGTTATTGTGCACAAAACCAAAAAGTCTAGAACTAATGAACATAAGAAAATTAAAAAAATAAAAAAATAAAAAAATTGACAATTTACATGTTCTACCTAATAATATTCTTACAAGACTTTTTAAAGAGTTAAAAAAAATATAAAAATGACTATCAATAATATTTAAATATATATGTAAGAGTTATACTATGCATCTTAATGTATATATTTTAAGTACATTCATACATATACATAGGGTTACAAGCTTGTTAAATTTAATTAAAGATAAATATAAATTATAATTTTATTTAAAGATTTGCATCTGATTTCTTTAATTTTATTTTTAAATTAAAGATGAATATCAATTACTCCTGTAATTTAGTGACACGTAAATTTAAGAATAGACGTTAAATTTAATTGATTAGGCTGTCTTAATAATGCATGCATGATTATAATTTGGCCTTTGTGTGCGTTCTTCTAAGTCCATTTGGCGTGACATATATGCAAAATTTGAGTTGCAAGTCTTGTATACAAAAAGGACCAAAAGACTTTAGGGAGTAGATTTTCCATTTTCGGTTCATTCCAAGTCTCCACTCTACAAGGACTTCCATGACTTTAATGACACGCACAAGTCGAGCTGCAACTTGTAGGGATATTTCATTCAATTTACTTGAGTTTACCTTGATCAAACTCTTTAAAAGAAAAGAAAAGAAAAAAAGAGTCAAGTTGATTCAACAAGTCACAATTTTTAATGCCCATAATTTTCAACTCGAGAAGTTTATATTGAATTTCAAAATAAAGCAAATTCAATCTCAAAATAAAGCACATAGTTATTCATCTAATCTTAAAAATATTTAAATGATCCAAACTTTAAAAGATTTAAACATAAACGAAAATCTTAGATAACTCCTCATGCACAAATTAAGCAGTCATTTAAATTAAAACATAAAATCCTAACATATAAGAAACTTCTTCAAGACAAGAACAACTAATAAATGCTTAAAATCTCAATAGTTGTTCCCTTGCATAATAATGATCACGTTCTAGCACCCACTGGTCACTTGTCCCTATGAACGTGAGCAGCTTATCTAGAAAAATATTGGGACAATGCGAATGACCTAAAAACTCTCTACGAGATTGAGCTAAAATTACTTGGTTCAATTTTGATTTTCAAGCAATCCCTTCTCACTCTATGCAAAGTTTTTTTTATCTGCTTTGTCGTTTTGGAGCAGCTTATCTAGACATTAAAGGCTGCCCCAAAACGCTGCGTATTGAACTTGAAGTTCAAATGATACGGTGCGTTTCATCTTCATCAGTATATTCTTCTTCAGACTGCCTTACATCAGTCTACTCTCACTTGCTCACAATGTACATTTTTCTGAGTCTACGTTCACAATTTTGAGGCCCCTGTTAAATTTTCAAAATTGTAGGGTAAATTTTACTTCTATACTGAAATTTGCTGTTTCTTTTTATGAAAATATTTGTAATGACATGTAATTTGCGTAATACTGGAATATATATATCCTATGTGCTTGTTGCAGTAGATGAAGCTGTTAGGTACCTAACGTCTCTCATGGTTTAAGTACAGAAGCTCGCAGTGACATTAATTTAATTAGGGGGAGGGGATGTTTTATTAAAGAATTATTGGAAAAAAAAAAAAAAAAAAAAGTCACACATTTGCATTGCTGGCAAAATACAACTTTTCAGCACCCCAGGGTAGTAAGGGAAACAATGGCATGAGGTATAAAATATAGATATATACAACAAAATCATTACTCAATAGACCACCCGCTTTAGCTAAAGGGTCAGGGCTAGTGTTGTCTTCCCAGTATGGATGGCTTTGTCTACTGCACCTACTGAAGATGGGCCACCAAAGACCTACAATAAGAAATTATAAAATGAAATGTTAAAATAACAAAAAAATAAAAAGGTTTTTTGATGTGTCAAAATAGTATTTTTTTAGAATGCTTAATGCTAGTACTCTAAGAGTCTGATTAGCTATAAAATCATCAACCGTTTTGCCATCAATCATGCATGAAGCAACAACAACATTTTTAGAAAAACTGCAAGCTCATCAGGGGCGTAGCTAGTATTTTTTACCTGGGGGGGTCAAGTTACATATTTGTATGTTTGTCATAATTTATAAATATGTTGTATACAAGATGATCAAACTTAAAATATATAACAATATTTCTAAACTCAAATTTGTGTACAAAATTTGCCGAATTTGCTATAAACATGTATCAATTTTTTTTTTTTTTAAATAAAATAAACTTGGCATCTCCTATAAAAGGTATGCTCAACATTGATCCTTCATTAAATAAAATTCATCCATTATGAATTCTAAATGGAAATTCTTAGCAATTTCCTTTTTGAATCTTAAAAAATAGAATAAATCTTATGTCTATATGGCAGTCTAAATTCTCTTCTAAAAACAAATTAATGTTAGCACCACTTATCAGGCAACTACCTATCCCCCCCCCCCCCCCCCCCCCCCCACCCCACCCCAAAAAAAAATAAAAAACTTATCAAGCAACTAGATCTAGTAGCAAAAGATATAACCAGCTAGAGAAAAAATGACATGATACAAGCCAACTAGGCATTTATTATAAGTTTGGTAAAATGTTATATTTTATTTGGGTGGGACTCCACTAAAGAGTAGAGAAATTAACAGTGGGATGTGGGGTTGACTGACTATACATTACAAGATTTCGAAGGAAAGAAAATAAAAACCAACGGTGGACTTGGACTTAAATTTTTTTGGGCGGCCAATCATTACAATTTTAGAAGCCCAATTTATTTTTTACCTCGTACCAATATACAATTACAAAGGATTTCAATAATTTTGGCCCCTAATGTTATAGGCACCTATAACTTATAGGTGCCTCTGCCCTTGAAACCCATTGTCCTTTATCATTAAGAATTAAATTGTTATACTTTTTATTGGCTTTATTATGCATTTCTATTGCGTCTTGAAGCTTTAAAAAAAAAAAAAAAAAAAAACATACTAGTACTTATGGTCGGTGCAACTTCCTTCATGTCTACAAAAATGTAATCATGTAATTAGTTTCGATGGCATAATCCATTTTGCTATAATATATTTAGATAGCATACAAAAGAAAATAGATTACTTACCTTGTCTAAACTTTTCCTAATTCTTGTCTACCAAATATATTTCTTGATTCATCAGCTCCCACATTGAAATTTCAGAAAATGGCTTGGGCAGTGGCGGCTTCTGAACAAGAATTTCTTGTGACACATGTTTCATTGTAGGGCGAGATTTAGGATTTGAACGTAGGCAAGCCAATGCTAGTGTCACAACTAGAACCACATTCTGAGCAATTGTTTGGTTAATATGAGGTGAAAGGCATGGGTCTAAGACATCTTTCAGCATGATATGTTGAGCAGACGATGATGCTAATGAGGAAATAAGATCTCTTGGATGTCTTCCCATTGCTGTTTCAAGCACCACTACACCAAAGCTATAGACATCACATTTTTCATTCACAACCATGGTGTAGGCAAGTTCTAAAACACAACACAAAAAAGTGTGAGCACAACTAAACTACTTAGAGTAAGAAATGCTAGGAATATCTTACTATACTATGACAATTATGTAGCCACTTTAGCTAATAAATATGTGAACATATGATCAGTGGTTAGCAAATAGAGTGATGCTTGAAATATTACAAGTTTAAGAAATTTACTTATTATATTGTTTATATGATACTAATCACATTTATTACTCATCAACTATTGTTATTCTATTTTGTCTCTTGCTTCATATGAAACCTGTGACATTTTGTTATACCTGAACCTGATGGTAGTGTATGAATTACTAGTATTTATTGGGCTTTTAGCTCATTTATGTTGTTCTTACATGTTTTTTAGATTAACAACTCAGATTTATTGCCATAGGAGGTTGCTAGGATATATATGATCGCTTGCTGCTAAGGGGTACCACTAGTATTCAATTTATGGGCTACTATTATACTATTAATTATTACACTGTAATTTGGACCTATAGGGGAAAAAAAAAAAAAAAACCTATAGCCGCTTTTTTAAAACGCGGCTATAGACATATTAAAAAAAATATTAAAGGGGTTGTAGCCGCGTTTTGAACGCGGCTATAGGGGGGTCTATGGCCGCACTTTTCAAACGCGGCCTAAGAAGGGGTCTATGGCCGCATTTTCCAAACGCGGCCATAGACCCCATTCTTAGGCCGCGTTTGGAAAATGCGGCCATAGACCCGTTCTTAGGCCGCGTTTCAAAAGTGCGGCCATAGACCCTGTTCTTAGGCCGCGTTTCAAAAGTGCAGCCATAGACCCCCTCTGGCCTATGGTCACGGGGTTTGGGCCACATTTGAAAATGCGGCCTAAAAAAAACGCGGCCATAGGCCAAATGGGCCTATGGCCACGTTTTTTGGACCTAAGGCCGCGTTTTACAAATGTGGCCTAAGAACTTTTTTTTGTAGTGTCATGATTAATCTAATTTTTTTTTTTTTACAAAGTGTGTTTGTGTAAGTAGAAGATAAATATTCACCAGGGGCAATGTATCCGTAGGTGCTAGCAAGTGTGGTTAAATTGGAGGAATCAGGATTTAGTGGTCTAGCAATGCCAAAATCTGCAACAATAGCCTCTAATTCTGAATTCAATAAAATGTTGCTTGTGGTCAAGTCTCGATGGATAATTGTTGGAATGCAATCATGATGCAAGTATGATAAAGCATTTGCTATTCCTTTAATGATATTCACCCGCTTCTTCCAATCCAATTCCTTTGCTTTGACATCATTGCTTATGGCATAAAATAAGCTTCCTTTTTCCATGTATTCATAAACTAGAAACATGCATCGCTTGTGTAGACAATACCCATAAAGCTTCACGATATTACGATGACGAACTTTAGACAACACTTTGGCTTCATTCCTAAAACTCTTGTCAAAAGTGGGCTCCTGAGATTCTAAACGGTGAAGTTTTTTAAGGGCAATCACTTTTCCACTTGGTAGCATTGCTCTGTAAACACTACCATAACCACCGGTTCCAATGCAATATTTGATGTCAAAGTCCTCTGTTGCTGTAATGATGTCTTCAAATGCAATATTTCCATCATAATTCCATATTGAGAATATATCCCCATTCCTCTTTGCTTTACACTCTGGACCAGTGTTTTCGATTATCTTCTAGTGAGAAAGGAGCACAATTCCGAGTAATAAGAAGTTGAAGGAAATGACAATGGGAAGAATAATCTTTATCCATTTTGTGACGTTTTCGGTACTTGTGGAGCCAATATTAATGTTGGGTGATCCTCCAAAGCAATAATAATAGCCTGAGATATTTTTTTCCCAACATAAATCCTTGTTGCCCATAATTGTTTCCGGCCCAAAATAGTAACAAAAACACTCTGGGAGTGGACCAGTCAAAGAGTTGTAAGAAAAATTCATTTGACGCCAGAAACCAAGATTGGGAGGAATATTACAGGTGAAATTGTTATTGCTGAGATCTAAGTACTGTAAAAAGCCCAAGTTCCCAAGCTGAGGAGGTATTTCTCCACTTAACAGATTATGACTAAGATCAATAGTAGTTAACTTAAATGGGTAAGCCACTCGAGGAATGCTTCCAGTTAAGTTGTTGTGGCTTAAAAGCAATTGCTCCAGAGCATGTAAATTCGTAAGTTGAGTTGGTAGTGGTCCACTCAGCTTGTTAAGTGAGAGGTCTAAGACAGAAAGATGGATGAGATTTTGCAAATTGGTTGATATCCTTCCAGAAAGTTTGTTTGAGGAAAGATTAAGATATTGTAATCTGGTTAGCCGAGAAAGCTCATACGGAAGTGGACCAAAAATATTGTTTGTACCCAAATGCATAGTCATTAAACCTTTTATATTACAAATTTCAGTAGGGATTGTACCATTAAAGAAATTTCCACCCAGGTTCAATTTAACAAGGCTTCTTGGGTTTGTCAAAGTATGAGGAAGTGGACCAATGAGCAAGTTATAAGAAAGGTTAAGAGAAACCACATTTTTCAGGTTTCCAATTTTTGAAGAAATAGGACCAAAAAGATTGTTTGTACTCAAATGCAGAACCATCAAATTCTCCAGATTATAAATTTCAGAAGGGATAGTACTGTTGATTTGATTTGAATGTAAATCAAGATGAGTACAAGTCAAAAGACTAAGAGTTGAAGGGATTGTCCCATTGAAGTAATTTCCACCCAGGTATAATTCAACAAGTCTACTCAGGTTTCCCAATTGTAAGGGAATTGGACCGCTCATTTGATTGAAAGAGATATCAAGCTTCTCTAATTGAGTGAGTTTTGCGAGTGAGAGAGGTAGTTCACCTGAAAGACTATTCCAAGATAAGTTAAGGTAAGTGAGTTTAGAAACACTACCAATCTCTGGTGGGATGCTCCTATATAGCCCCATTCTTGCTAGCTTGAATCGAACCAAATTTGGGAATGAAGAGATGTTGAAATTGCGTAACTGGACTCTCATATACAGTTCTGTAGAGTTTAAGTTGATCTCTATCATGCCTCCACCATCATTGCAAACGATACCGTCCCACTTGCAATGATCTGAGGTTGTTTCTTCATTCCTCCACCACCACTACCACAGAGTCTGGTTCAGAGCCTTTGCTTCTTGGGCAAGTGGCGGTGATTGAGGTTTTGCAACGGTAGAAGTATTCGCACTACCCATATGGTTTATGATTATGATAGTAGTAATCCAAACTAATATCACAAGGGAAATGGAAATAGAGGATGGCATGTTTAGTGGATAATTGGTGATCGTTTTTAGTCAATACAATTTTACTAAGCAAAATAATTGATTATTCCGATTGCAAATTGTTAGAGATATATTAGTCTATTAACATAGGCCCAAGGCTAATTCTACTTTGTGTACAAGCCAAGTCTCCTACTTGTACTAGAAGTCTATTAATCTAGGGTTTAGTCTACTATATATACACATGTTATGATTCATTGTAACACAGGATTTGTACTACACTATAATATATTATTGATGTAGCCTTTTAGGGTTTCCTCCGTGGATGTAGGCCATTAGGCTGAACCGCATAACTCTTATGTGTTATTGTGTTCTATATTTTATGCATTCGCTTCCGCATCCATACTATCATATTCAACATGGTGTATCAATGCTAATATTTAACATGGTATCAGAGCTACCTTATTGAGGCCATGGTTTTCTGTCCTTGCGGTATATTTAAGAGCAATCTTGGTTTTCCTCGGTGTTTTTTCACTGTGTTCATCTTCTTTGGCTTCCTACTGCTGCCGTCAAAATTCTTCGGTATAGTCATGCCACTGTTAGAAGTCGCATCAATATTGCAAGACCATTGCCTTCCTTAAACTACCGTCACAAAGCCAAACTTCATTCAAGGGATCTTCTCAACCTTATCAAATCTCATAATTTCATCAAACTTCCATCTTGAGTTTGAGAGGGGGTGTTAGAGATATATTAGCCCATTAACATTGGCCTAAGCCTAATTCTACTTTGTGTGCAAGCAAAATCTCCTACATGTACTAGAAGTCTATTAGTCTAGGGTTTAGTCTACTATATATACACATGTTATGATTCATTGTAACACAGGATTTGTACTACACTATAATATATTATTGATGTAGCCCTTTAGGATTTCCTCTGTGGATGTAGGCCGTTAGACTGAACCACGTAACTCTCATATGTTATTGTGTTCTATACTTTATGCATTTGCTTCTGCATCCATATTAGCATATTCAACATAGTGTATCAATGCTAATATTTAACACAAATAGTTCATTTAGACTTTATACAATTGTGGCATGGAGGGAGCGGTCTTGAATCTCCAGTCTCCTGTTGCATGTGGGACTCACGTTTGCTTGGAAAAAAATGCGATTGCCGTGTGGAATCTTTTTATCAATAAACAGTGCAGTTGATAAAGTGTCAATTTACTCATGACTTACCTGAATAACCACAATACTATAGTCAATATGTTACGACCCGTGGGCATGAGGAGTTAGAAGAAATGGCTGAGTCAGATAGTGGCTAACATGGACCAAGTGATGTGGATCAAGAGATTGCCTCAAGTAGTAGTTATCGTGTGTTAGGATAAATTGTTATTTAAATTTAATTAAGTTATTGTTAGGATAGGGTCTATCTTGTGATAGAACTCTAGATGATAAGAAGTGAACTGCAAATGATAAAATGGCTTAGTCGTATTCGAGGCGACTACCCTCCTAGAATTAAAGGGAGAAAAGAGTGTTTGGGTTAAATTCTTCTTGCCTCATGTTATTGATCTTTAATGCTTAAATACATTGAAATGGAATTCCAAATAATAAGATAACTCCTAATCTTATCATCTAGAGTTCTATCACAAGATAGACCCTATCCTAACAATAACTTAATTAAATTTAAATAACAATTTATCCTAACACACGATAACTACTACTTGAGGCAATCTCCTGATCCACATCACTTGGTCCATGTTAGCCACTATCTGACTCAGCCATTTCTTCTAACTCTTCATGCCCACGGGTCATAACATTCCCACCCTCTGGAGAACGAATCTTGTCCTCAAGATTCAAATGGGGAAACTGCTGTAGTAAATCTGGAAGAGGTTCCCACGTGGCATCATCACTTGTTATTCCCGTCCAATGTACTAATGCTTCCTGAAGGACCTTCTTTCCTGCCTTGCTCCAACGGTAATCCAAAATTGCAGCTGGTTCCAACAACAACTTGCCATCGTCTTGCACCTTAGGGAGCCCTTGTACTGCTCGGTCTAAGTGTCCCAGTTGCTTCTTCAGTTGTGAAACGTGGAAGACCGGATGAATCCGGGAATCGGTTGGAAGTGCTAATTAGTAGGCCACCTTTCCCACACGTTCCATTACCTGGTAAGGTCCATAAAAACGTGGAGATAACTTCATATTACCACGAGTTCGCATCGATAATTGTCGAAATGGCTGCAACCAAAGATATACAAAGTCACCGGCGCAAACTCCAACTCGCGACGGTGGTAGTCTGCATTCATTTTCATCCGTTGTTGGGCAGTAGCCAAATTGTCTTTCAACACTCGGAGAATCTCATCTCGGCTTCGCAAGGAATGCTCAACCTGTGCCACCATTGTGTCGCCGTGCACATACGAATGGATGGTTGCTGGGGGTCGCCCATAAACAGCTTCAAAGGGAGTCATGCGAGTAGCGGTATGGTAGCTTGTGTTGTACCAATATTCTGCCCATGGCAGCCACTGGAGCCACTGTTTTTGCTTGGAACTCGCAAAGCAGTGCAGGTAATTTCCAAGCAACGATTGAGGACTTCCGTCTATCCATCCATTTGAGGGTGATAAGCAGAACTCATACGCAATTCAGAACCGTGTAGGCGAAAGAATTCCGACCAAAACCGACTAGTAAAAACAGGGTCTCGGTCAGAGACTATGGATCGCGGCATGCCGTGAAGCCACACGACTTCCTTGACAAAAGTCTCCGCCACCACCTTTGCTGAGTAAGGGTGCTTAAGGGCGATAAAATGGCCATATTTGGAGAGTCGGTCCACCATTACCAAGATGACAGAGAAGCCACTCGATGTCGGAAGGCCTTTAATGAAATCCATGGACACATCCTCCTAAACCCGGTTCAGAATGGGCAACGGTTGTAATAAACTAGCCGAGGTCATCGTATCATGCTTGTTACGTTGACAAACATCACACCTCTGAATGTAGTGTTGAACATCCCGTTTCATGCCCGTCCAATGGAAGTTGGCAGCCAAGCGTTTAAAAGTTCGAAAAATTCCGGAGTGACCCCCAACTGGTGTATCGTGAAACTCTCGAATGATGGCTTCCTTGTGCAGAGAATTTGGAGGCAAGACCAACCTGCCTTTGTACCACAATTGGCCACCTCATGCCTCATAACCACTAATGCTCTTAGTGCCTTTTTGCAAGTCGTCTCTCATAGCAATCAAGATTGGATCGTTGTGGGCTTCATGGCGAACCATGGCCAACCACATGGGTCGTGGATAAGTTATTGCAGTTAAATCGCCATGTACACGTGAAAGAGCGTCGGCCACCACATTCTCACGACCTGGTTTGTATTCGATCTCATAGTCGTAACCCATCAACTTCACAAGCCATCTCTGTTGATCCATGGTCGAAATGCGTTGTTCTAGTAAATATTTCAGGCTTTTATGGTCAGTATGAATGCGAAACCGCCACCCCAACAGATAATTACGCCATTGGAGGACCGATAAAACGATGGCCATCAATTCCTTCTCATAGGTGGAACACGCCAAGGCTCGGCCTGCAAGTGCCTTACTGTAGTAGGCGATGGGTCGACCGTCTTGCATAAAGAATGCACCTAGCCCAGTTCCTGATGCATCAGACTCAATCACAAATTGCTTGGTAAAGTCCGGCAATGCGAGAACAGGGGCTTGAGTCATTGCGTACTTGAGAGTGTGGAATGCCTTCTCGGCTGCCTCTGACCAATGGAATCCATCCTTTTTCAATAACTGTGTGAGCGGTGCTGCGATGGTGCCATAGTGTTGGATGAATTTCCGGTAGTAACCGGTTAACCCCAAGAAGCCGCGAAGGCCGGTGGTGGTTGTCGGAGTTGGCCAATCTGCCATGCTCTGTATCTTCGTCGAATCGGCAGCCACACCTGTAGCACTAATGACATGGCCTAGGTACTCTACTTCTTCCTGAGCAATTAAACATTTAGATTGGTTTACATATAAGCGATTGGTCATCAAAGTATGCAGCATAGTATCTAAATGGATTAAATGTTCATCCCGTGTTTTGCTATAAACCAATATGTCATCGAAAAATACAAGGACGTACCTCCTCAGTAATGCCAAGAAAATGTCGTTCATCAAGGACTGGAATGTTGCTGGGGCATTGGTGAGTTCGAACGGCATGACCAAAAACTCGTAATGGCCATCATGGGTGCGAAAAGCGGTCTTATGAATATCATCGGAATGCACCCGGATTTGATGATATCCCGATTTGAGGTCCAGCTTGGTGAAATACGTTGCACCATGGAGTTCGTCAAGTAGCTCATCTATTGTTGGGATTGGATAAAGATCCTTGACTGTGACGCGATTTAATGCTCGGTAGTCAACGCAAAAACGCCAAGAACCATCCTTCTTCTTAACCAGGAGGACCGGCGATGAAAATGGGTTGAAACTTGGTCGTATAATTCCCATGGCGAGCATCTCCCTGACAGCTCACTCAATCTCATTTTTTTGTGTTTGGTGTTTGAAACACCCGCTGGTATTTCCTCAATAATAAGTCAAGTTCGTTGCATGGGTCGTGGGCCATCTTTGTTATAAGTGCTTCGGTGGGCCTTCCTAAAATTGGCATAATACAAAACTTCACACTGCCAGATGCCAACCGTATAATGGAGTGTATGGATTCTTGAAACACTCTTCCATTATCTTCCCCATGTATAATGAATTGTTGGCCGTCGACCCAAAACTCCATAGAGAGTTTATTCCAGTCATGCAAAACTCGGCCAAGACTCTGTAGCCACTATATGCCCAAAACTACATCTGAGCCTTGTAGATCGAGAGGATACATGTTAGTTTGGAATTTATAGCCTTGTATCTCTATGGGTATTGCCACATAAATTTCTTCGCACCGTAGTTTTTCACCGTTGGCTACCATCACTTGGAAGGCCGGTGCCGAAGTTGTAGAGCAGCCCATTCGCTTAGCGAATTTCAAACTGACAAAATTATGTGTGCTGCCGCTATCAATAAGTATGTGCAATCTTCGGCCACGGATTAAGCCAGTGACTCGCATCATTCGGGGCGTGGACACTCCAGACAATGCATGGAGCAATATTTCCGGCACTGCTTGTGATGCTTCAAGTTCAGGATCAAGCTCTACTGCCCCGGAGTTTTCTTTCGTCTCTTCCATTGTTTCCAAGACAAATATTTGTTGCTTTTTGCATTGGTGTCCTGGTTCGAACCTCTCGTCACAGTTGTAGCAAAGGCCTTTTTCCCGTCGCGCTTGCATCTCAGCCCATGACAATTTTTTTAATGTCGGGTTGGTGGTAGTTCGGTTGCTGGGATGAAAGGATGTGGTGGTTTTGATGGGTGTTGGGGTAGGAAGGAGGGACGGTTTGTATGGTGGGGGCTGTGACAGTGAAGGTCTGGGTGGTGTTGTTGTGAATATTGGCCGCCGTGTTTTGGATAGTTTTTCTTCTAGTAACCGAGCCAAGCTTGCGGCATGAAGCAGGGAGGTGGGCCGGAAAAGTTTAACTTCTGCACAGATCTCTTCTTTCAGCCCGCCGACATAGCTACCCACCAGCGCTCGCTAAGGCCATTGACTGACACGAGCAGCCAAGCGTTCAAACTGCGTTTGGTATTCTCGTATAGTGCCCGTTTGTTGTAATTTAGCGAGAGCCTCATCGAAATCTTCAGAGTCTGAAGGGCCGAAACGGATGCACAAGGCTTTGGTGAACTCCTCCCATTGTACGTTTGGTTGGGATTGTTCAAACCATTGATACCACTCTAAGGCGTCATCTTGTAAGTGGAAGGATGCCAACAACACCTTTTCGTTGGCCTTCGTTCTTTGATAATGGAAAAACTGTTCGGCTTTATAAATCCATCCGGTTGGGTTTTCCCCATCGAAACGAGGGAAATCCAATCGTGAAAATCTGGTCTGCAGGCTGCCCTGTTGAGTGCCTCGGCTTCCTTCTCCGTACTCGCGATGTCGGTTGATGGACCCATTGTCTCGGCCACTGCTGCTCTGGTCCTCATCACCCCGAGTTCCCTTTCCCTCCATCGCTCGGCTCATTTTGGCCACGGTATCAGTGAGGGCCTCTAACGCTCCCTTTATGCCTGCAAACTCTTCCTTTTGAGCGTCAGCCTGTTGCTTGAGGGAATGGGTGCTAACCTCCAAGGCAGCCAGGTGGTCGTCATTGGTGGTTGAACGTGTATTTGGTGGGATGGTTGTCATGGCTCTGATACCAATTGCAGTGAACTGCAAATGATAAAATGGCTTAGTCGTATTTGAGGCGACTACCCTCCTAGAATTAAAGGGAGAAAAGAGTGTTTGGGTTAAATTCTTCTTGCCTCATGTTATTCATCTTTAATGCTTAAATACATTGAAATGGAATTCCAAATAATAAGATAACTTCTAATCTTATCATCTAGAGTTCTATCACAAGATAGACCCTATCCTAACAATAACTTAATTAAATTTAAATAACAATTTATCCCAACACACGATAACTACTACTTGAGGCAATCTCCTGATCCACATCACTTGGTCCATGTTAGCCACTATCTGACTCAGCCATTTCTTCTAACTCCTCATGCCCACGGGTCATAACACAATAAAAGTAGAGATCCCTCTTCCACGAAATGTCCTCAATGCAATTTTCCACCGAGGGTGTCCCACACGTTCTGTATTCTGACTATTCTCCACAAAGAGTCTGTACTCTCCACAGAGAGAGAAAGTCAAGTGCAAACATCTTTATCATTGTAGCTTCAATGTTCTCTCCTTGTGCTTAAAATATAAAAAAAAATAAATAAATAATTAAAAAAAAAAGTTTAAATGCCCAATTCTGAAATGAAAAGAGACAAAAAGAATTTGTAAGGAAACAACGATTTGTAGAGACTCAGCAAAGTCAGAACCACACAATAGAAAGTGTAAATGCCCAATTCTGAAATGAAACAAGGAGTGTTTTGGCCTGAAAAAGTTGAGGAATTTGAAAAACAAACCCCTCTAAAAAATCTAGATCGTGAAACTGTTACTCATGACAATAGAAAGGAAACAGAGCAACATAATGAGGTGGTAGGGACTTCTGATGTTTTAGCAGTTGAATCTCAGGGGGTTTGCATAACAGGCGGTTCTTTAAAAGTAAGTGTGTTTCACAGATTTTTTTTTAATAGACATGTGATTGGTAAAAAGTACTTGGAAAATCTAAAGCTAATTGATATTTCAAAACTCAGCAAAGCCGCGTGAATTAAATGCTTATTTTTGTTCTATTCTAGTCTTTTCTTTCTTTCTCTATTTTTGGCTGAATGTCCTCCTATTCTAGTCTTAAGGTGATTATAATTTGTCAAAAAATTCTCATTAAATTGTTAAAATTAAAAGTAATTTTGAGTCCTCTAATTATTAAGTAAAGTTCAATTTGGTGACCATACTATTAACTATTAAGTGTGTTAATTTAGAACCTCATTGTCAATTTCATTTTTGGTTCTCCTTTATGTTTAAATTTTAACAAAATTAACTATTTAAATTATTTGATTTTGAAATTTTATACTTTACATAATAACCATATAACATGTCTCATTTTGCACAATAATTAATTTCCTTAAATTTAAATGAAAGGGGAAAATTTAAGGACAAAATTGACTTGGCTTCAAAATTTAGGGAGACTAAATTCATATAATTAATAGTTGATGGTGATCTAGACACAATAGTTAAAGAAACAAATTAATAATTTAACCTTAAAATTATCAAAGTACATAAATAAAAATCATTAAATTTGGCTAGTGAGTATAAAAATAGGAATGGCGAAGAAGTGGCTATCTCTCAAATTTTTAACCATTCAGAATATTGCACACAATAAATTTGAGTAAAAAAAAATTGACTAAGTATGAGCAATTCTTTATCATTGAATCCTTAAGAGTAGAACAGATTTTCTTTTCATATAAAACCTTTAGCAAAGGAAGATTCTCTTATTCTTCTCTTCAAAACTAGTTTTGATTTGAAAGTTGTTTTTTAATTATTATTATTATTATTTGAAAGTTTCAAGGATGTAAGTTAGAGAGAAATGCATGAAAAAAAAAATTAGGCTTTTGTATATTAATCGAAGCTCTTCAAAAGTTTGATGCTTTGGTGTTCAAAGGAGTGTACCTATATTTATAGGGCTGTTTAAGGAGTTTGATATGATTTAGCCATCTATTTAATTATTTCAATTGTAAATGTTCAAATAGTTCTAACAAGATTTGCATGGGATGATAATTATCTTAATTTTTTTTTATAATTTAAGATGAATATCAATTAAGCTTAATTTAGTGACATGTAAATTTAAGGTTGGACATTAAATTTAATTGATTAGGCTCTCTTAATAACACACGCATCATTTTCCATTCAAAGTCTCCCAAGCATATAGGAAAAAGGGAAAAACACATGGAAAAACCATGTCCCACACTATAATTCTTCCTTGTTTCCTTCATTTCTTTTCTTCTTTAATAATCTTTTTATTATTTTAATCAAACTTTTTTAATTTATAAATTATTTTAATCATATATATAAATTTGTGGGGTGTACCGTGTATGACAACATGACTTTACCGGCACGCACAAGTTGAGTTGTAACTTGTGCGTGCCGGTAAAGTCAATTGACTTGCATTTACCCTGAATAAACTCGTCTTCTTTTTTTTTTTCTTTTTTTTTTAACCAAAAAATAATAATAATAACAATCAAAAAAGGGTCATGACTCAAGTCACTCAACAAGTCACAATTGATCCCTAAAAGTATATATTTAATCAGTAAATATAATCTCCAAAATATCCAAATGATCCAAATTCCACAAAATTAAAAAATATTAACAAAAACATTAAATAACTCCTCACAAAAGCAATATTTTAAATCTAAACTTAAAATCCTGATGCATAGGACATAGGAAACTCCTTCAACAACAACTAGGTGCTTGATATCTCAATAGCTATCCGCTTGCAATACAACGATCACATTCTAGCACCCACTTGTCAGAGCATTAGCATTGGCAAATGCTAAAGCCAAATCTAAGGAATATTTAGCATTTTTGGTCTCAAAACCAGCTGCATCAGAGGATTGCAAACAACACTATTGCAAATATTTTTGCAATAGTGCTACAGTGCAATTCTAAACATAGAATTGCACTGTTCACAGTATTGCAAAAAAATATTAATATTTTACTCATTTTCCCCTAAAATTTCTCTCTCATCCCTCTCATTTTTTCTGTTCTCTTCTCTCTCTTCCTTCTCTGTTTCTCCATCTGCTCTCTCATCTCTGAAGCTTCATTGCCGAAATTTCTCACCCATCTCACACGGCCTCTCTCTCATCTCTCATCGCACGGCCTCTCTCTCATTGCACCGGTGCTGGGTTTTGGATTTTTGAGGTTGGAGGTTGGATTAGCGTGGATTGGCGAGCTAGGTTTGGATCGGTGGGCTGGGATCGGTTGATGGCGAGCTCCGATGGTGGCTCCGGTGATGATTTTTTTTTGAATGGGTTTGCTCCGGTGGCTCCGGTGATGATTTTTTTTGAATGTATTTGAATGGGTTTGCTCCGGTGGCTTTGGGGATTTTTTTTTGAATGGGTTTGCTCTGGTGGCTCCGGTGATGATTTTTTTTTTTAATGGATTTGAATGGGTTTGCTCCGGTGATGATTTTTTTTAAATGGGTTTGCTCCGGTGGCTTTGGGGATATTTTTTTTGAATGGGTTTGCTCCGGTGATGATTTTTTTTTAATGGATTTGAATGGGTTTGCTTCGGTGATGATTTTTTTTAATGGGTTTGCTCCGGTGGCTTTGGGAATGATTTTTTTTGAATGGGTTTGAATGGGTTTGCTCCGGTGATGATTTTTTTGATCGGTGTGTGTGTGGTGATGGGATGCTGTGTGTGTGTGGCTGTGTGTGTGGGTTTGCTTTGTGTATGGGTTTGAATGGGTTTGCTCTGTGTGTGGCTCTGTGTGTGTGTGTGTGTGTGAGACTGTTGAAAAGCCCAGGAAAAAACGGTTGGAAATAAATAATAAAGAAAGGTTAAAAAATAATATTTTAATGAGTAAAAGAGTGAAATAGAAGTTTGGGATGTAGGAGGTATTGTAAAATTAGATGTTATAATGATAAAGTGAGGTTTTGGAATGGTAAAATAGAGTAGCATTAGCATTTTTCAATGCTAATGCTCTCACTATGAACATGAGCAGCTAATCTAGAAAACGAACACGAGGAATAAGCTAATGCATTTTTATAGATTTGTACTTATAATGTAAATTATAAACTTACATGGTAGATACAAAAGGTAGTAAATTTTATACATATTTGTAAAAAGTGGTAAATATTTTACACTTTTTGAAAATGCATACAATATTTACTATTTTTATGTGTTTACATCAAATGAGTCAATACCGTACTAGAAGGCGTTTCTATTTGTTCAAAAAAATGAAATATTTCGGTACCAATTAATACCAATATACCATTTTGAAATTACCGCTAAAACATATATATTGTACATGGATTGAGTTAAAAGTGTGTATATAGTTATTAAATTTATATCCAACCTTTATATGTTTAGTTCAACATACCCAATAAAAATGGCCCAAGTCCAACATATCATATTAGCCTAACATTATCTAAGACTTAAAAAAAAAAAAGAAAAAAAAGAATTAAATATAAGGACAGAAAATAAAAATAGAATGTAAAATTTCAAAATTGAAACCCACATGATTGCCTTGGAAATAGAAGAGAGTTGGTGTGGACAATAACTCTACTCCTTATCCCAACCACACCTTCTAACTTTCAATCATTTCTTACTTTTTATTGTTTTTTTCTTTTCGTTACTTTTTCTCCTACGTCTCGTTCTCCACTTATTCAATGGTTCTCTCTTTCTTCCACAAAATGACAATCTGTCCAGCCAAGCTTCAGTTCCGCTCAGCCCAACTAAAGCAACGCGACTAGGTCCACCACCACGCCTCTGTTAACTTAAGGTTCATGGTTTTCTCTTTTTTTTTTTTTTTTGGCCGCTTGAGAGTTTGCTGATGTTACCCCTCAGTTCCCATACTTATCGTTTGTTTGTTTCAATTTGCAGGCTGTCCAAGCCACTTACAGGCTGGAAGATGAGGCCAATAAACAGAGCAGGGCCCTGGAGCAGGAGCTTGACAACCGCCTGGATGCCATGCGGATCCGTAACAAATCCAAGGGTGACCTCAAAAAGGCGAGGGAGGCCCTAAAGGAGGCGACGAAGGCTAGAGATAGCGCGGTGGCAGGCTTGACTGGCGCTCAAAAGCAGGCCGCCGATCAGACGAGGCGCCTTCTAGACACTAAGGGCCAACTGCAAATTGCCAAGGAGCACATTGCTGACTTAAAGCAGAGGTTGGCCGAGGCAGTGGGTGCTAGAGGCGTTGCCGAGCACGTAAGGGATAAGGCTTTGAGAGCCAAAGCAGAGGCTAAGTCTGCGCGGACAGAGGCCGAGAGCTCTAAAGAGCTAGCTGAGGAAGAGGCTTTTGCTGAAGGAGTGGCCAAGACTGAAGCTGTCCTCAAGGCTCAAGTCCCTCAAGTGTGCAGGCGATACTGCTCCTAGACTTGGGAAGAGGCCCTCAACCAAGCGGGGGTCGAGACCTCGTCTGACTTTAGGAGGGCCTAGAGAGTGTACTACCCTCCCGCTATTCGAGAGGCTGCCTCTGCTACTTCTTAAGCCGGTACTGCGCCCGAAGCGGCAGACGGGGACCAGGCCGAGGCTGCCAAGGATCCCACTTCCACCGATAGGCCTGCCAAGGAGGCTGAGCATCAGAAGGTGCCAGAGGAAGGGGAAACTAGTAATTTGGAAGCGCCCCCAGGTGTGGTGAAGCCCCCTGTTGGCCCTCAACTCCCTGCTGCTGACTCTCAGGCTCTTCCTGCTGAGGGAGACCTTCCCAGAGTTGCCCCTCCAGCCAAGGAGACAGCTCTCATGGTGATGCCTCTACAGGTGGTTCCCCTAGGTCAAAGCTCTGAGGACCCCGCGGACACCTCTGGACAGCCTCCCAAGGGAGAGTAAAGCTTAAGTCGAAGAACTAGGCTGCCTTAGCTAGCTTTCACCTTTTGTTTCCTGCTTTTGTTGTTGTTGCTTCTCTTTTTTTTTTAAGCGCTGTACTGCTACTTCTAATTTTGAATGTATGAATCATCTCTTTTTTACTTTATGCGTTAATTATCATTGTGATGAGTTTTACTACTGACATAACCTGGGCTTTAACTATTAGCTTCACAATCTTAGAAGCTCAACATGCTTTTCATTCTGAACTAGGTACTGTAAACAGTAGAAGATACTTAGAAAAGCCATTAGTTGCTGACTATGCTAAGGGGTTAGGTTCTATGTGCCTCAGAATACTTTAAGTGATGCTCATAGGCTTGTGTTTATTTATGCCTTTGCCGAGGGTAGCTAGTTTTGCCAAAGGCCTGAGTCCGAGGACCATGCAGGACCTTGGTTCCATCTAACTCTCAGGTTCTTCTGTAGGTAACTAGTTTCCCCATAGGTTTGAGTCCGAGGATCACACAAGACCTTGGTTCTGTCTAACACTTAGATTCCCCTGTAAGTAGCTAGTTTCCCCATAGGTTTGAGTCCGTGGACCATGCAAGACCTTGGTTCAGTCTAGTACTCAAGTTTGTCTTAAAGTAGTTAGTTTCCCCATAGATTTGAGTCCGAGGATCGTGCAAGACCTTGGTTCAGTCTAGTACCCAGGTTTTTCTTGAAGTGGTTTAATCTAGTACTTTAGGTGGCCGCCAAAACATAAGATATATAATCATAATAGACCTGGAATTCGAATCGTAAGAAAAAGGATGTTTTCATTAATAGTAATACCTTCCCAGGTTGTTTACATTCCATGGGTGAGGTACATGTTTTTCATCTAGGTCTTCTAAGTAGTATGTACCTATCCCTGCTACTGAGGTAATTCGATATGGCCCCTTCTAGTTGGGCCCCAGCTTTCCCCAGGAAGGATTTTTGGCAGCCCCCACAACTTTCCTCAGCACCAGGTCCCCCCGTGCTGGTGGTCTGAGCTTTACATTAGCATCATATCCCTGTTTGAGCTTTTGGTGGTAATAGGCCAGTTGGATCATTGCTCGTTCCCTTCGTTCATCAATCAGATCTAGGCTCCTCCCCAGCAGTTCATCATTGTTGCCTGAAGTGAAAGAGCTCGTCCTTAGCGTTGGGAAGTTTGTTTCTAGGGGGATAACAGCCTCGACCCCGTAAGTCATGGCAAAGGGTGTCTCCCCCGTTGACCGCCGTGGTGTGGTCCGGTACGTCCACAAAACGTGCGGCAGCTCCTCTACCCATCTTCCCTTGGCATCATCCAGTCTCTTCTTAAGCCCATTGACGATGACCTTGTTGACAGCCTCGGCCTGTCCATTTCCCTGAAGGTAGGCTGGAGTTGAGTACCTGTTTGTGATCCCAAGTTCACAACAGTATCTTCTGAAGGCCTTGCTGTCGAATTGGAGTCCATTATCCGAAATGAGGGTATGAGGGATCCCGAATCGTGTGACAATGTTCCTCCAAAGGAATTTCTTTGCATCCACATCCTTGATGTTGGCCAATGGCTCGGCTTCGACCCACTTGGTGAAGTAGTCCGTGGCAACCAACAGATACCTCTTATTCCCTGGTGCTTTGGGGAAAGGGCCTACAATGTCCAAGCCCCACTGGGTAAACGACCATGGGTTGGACAAAGGGTTGAGAACCCCCCAAGCTGATGAATATTTGGAGCGAACCTTTGGCATTGGTCACACTTCTTGACATACTCCAGGGCCTCCTTCTGCATTCCCGGCCACCAATACCCTTATGTGACGGCTCGGTGAGACAGGGATCTTCCTCCTGTGTGGCTCCCACAGATTCCCTCGTGCAGCTCCTCGAGCAGTAATTCTGCTGCTTCGGGGTGAACACACAGCAGGTATGGTCCGGAGCAGAAGCGCCTATACAACTTGTGGTCCTCGGACAACTAGAATCGAGAAGCATTCCTCCGTATCTTTTCAGCCTCTGGCCTCTCCTCTGGCAGAACATCATCTTTGAGGAACCTCATTATGGGGTCCATCCAGCTGGGACCCACCCCAACTTGGTGGATGTGGAGCGTGCCCTTTGCCACCTCACTTGCTCTTTCCAGATGCTCCACAAGTATGATCCGAGGCAAATCCCCTGCCGAGGAAGTGGCGAGTGTGGCTTTAAATGAAAAAATTGCAGAAGAAACCATTTCGAACCAAAATACATTTTTGTCTGGAATGGCTGAAATGTGTCGAAATGGCCGATACCTCCAAAATGGTCCAATATTTAGAGCGAGACGAAATACGGGGTGTTTCTGTACCGTAGTGAGTTTCGGAACGGAAAATACCGGCCATACTGGCCGGTATGATATTGACTCCCCCTTGTTTACATTGTAGGTTTATATTGCAAGTACAATGTAAAATAAATTTTTTTTCTAAGATAAAGCTCAACAAGTAGTAATTCACTAATTCCTACACCATAATCAAGGAAAACAAAAGGCTCTAGGTTCGCAAAACAAGAAGCAAATAGAATAGCAACAAGGGTAGAAAACTTGATACACCTTAAATAAAAATTTAAGTCCATTATAAAATTTAATAACTTCAAAATTTTGGTCCACAAAAGGTTGAACCAAAAAATTGCCTAAACAAATACAAATCAGCCCAAACAATAACAGAAATTAGCCATTTTTGAATTTATGATGTTATTCTATGAAAGTTGAATAAAAAAATTGCCCAAACAAATACAAATCAGCCCAAATGCCTAAACAACAACACAAATCAAATATTTTTGAATTTAAGATCTCATTAACATGTTTTAGGTGTCATTCCTTAAAATACCCTCAAACACTCTCTAATGACAAATGCAACAAAAACTTTCCTGGTCTCACCTCTCGTCAAATATCAACTTCTTGGTGCAAGCTAGTAAACAATGGAGAACGTTAATGTAACAAAAATTATGGTGGTTATTGGGTAGGAGGCTTTTGAGCTTGATATACCCAAAACACACAAGGAAAAATTATGTCTAGGCATTTGAGCTAGATGCACCTCTTTAAGAACAAAAGCTCGCATCTCATCTCCTCTCAAAAATATCGACAGATGCTTCACTCTCTCTGTGGGAAAATGCTTGGTTTTTATTGTAGCTTAGATTAAAGGCATTTCTTTATTTGTGGTGTAACATTGTGGGGCTTATAAAATATAATTGATATATGATTTAGCAAAAGGGCTTTTTAGGAGGGATTTAAAAAATATATATATATATATATATATTGAAAAAGTCAATGCTTGAGCCTTGAGGTGAAAAAAAAAATATATATATATATATATATTGATAGGTAATCAGAAAATTAATATTAATGATAAAAAAAATAAGAGAAAAGTACAAGATGTTCATGATGATGAACAACAAGAAAAAAAGAGCACACAGCACAACAAAAAGAGGGTAATTAGGAAACTTAGCTAAGGGAAGACATAAACTCAAAGAGAGAAGAACAATCAGTAAAACCCTAACAACGAGACCACTCCAAAAGACTACGTTGGCTTAAAACCTTTAACTCATCCAACGTCTTCTCCTTGTCCTCAAAAGATCGACAATTTTGTTCCAACCACACAATCCACATTAAGCACCCTAGAACCAAACTCCAATTGTCCAAATTATGCTTCCCAAGCCACTGATGCCAACAAGATAACAAACCTGCCACTGAACTTGGCATAACCCAATGAATACCAAAAGTCTGAAGCATAAAAGTCCATAGGGAATGAGTAACAGGACAATGAAGAAGAAGGTGGTCTATCGACTCCCCATCATGGCAACATATACAACACCAATTAGCCAAGGGGTGACCCTTAAGTATTAGATTATTCAAAGTGAGGATCTGACCATGAGCAGTTGTCCACAAAAAGATCGCCACGCGCTTAGGAATCTTTGGTTTCCAAATCCCCTTCTAAGGAAACAAAGAATTCGAAGCACCTTGAATCGCATGATAGTAAAATCGGGTGTCAAACTTACCATCACCTTTTAGCTGCCAGCAAAGAGTATCTCTCCTCTCACCCCGAGGAATACGAGTTTGGATAAGCTGAAACAGAGAATAAGATGCAACTAACTCCTAATCTTCAAAAGCTCTATAAAACCTTAAATTCCACACTCTAACAGTACCCCCTTCTGGAATCTACAAAACCTCAGAGATGCATGCATCCTCGACCGCTAAACACACATAGAGCCCAGGATAGAGATATTTTAGAGTATTATCACCAATCCACCTATCATGCCAAAAACAGATACAAGTGCCTTCGCTCACTAAAAAAGACAGATGCTTAGAAAAGCTCTCCCACCCTTCATTAATGCTACTCCATAGGCCACACCCATGAGTCCTCCTACAGACTTTAGTACTCCACCCCCTTTGACCCTCACCATATTTTATGGAGATAACTCTCTGCCAGAGATGGGTAACTTCATGACCATATCTCCATAGCCATTTCCCTAATAGAGCTTGATTAAAAAGACACCACACTTCTTATCCCCACACACCCATCTCAATGGGTAAACACACCTTTTCCTAAGCCACCAAAGGATACTTGAAACTCCCTTCAGAAGACCCCCACAGAAAATTCATCTGAATACTTTCCAATCTAGCAGCCATAGCTTTAGGAATAGTAAAGAGAGATAAAAAGTATGTTGGGAGACTAGAGAGGGTACTCTTTATTAGCATGAGCCTACCACCCTTAGATAAATAGAGATGCTTCCACCCAGATAGTTTCTTCTCCATTTTCTCCAAAATAGGATTCATAATCGAAGTTGTCTTAAAAGAAGTTCCCAACGGCATCGCCAAATATTTCATAGGTAAATTGCCTACTCTACATTGAAGAATATTAGCCAATGCATCTAGATTATTCACCTCCCCAATAGGGACAATCTCACTTTTCCTGACATTGACCTTCAAACCCGTAATAGCCTGAAAACAAGACAACACCAACCTAATGGACAGCAACTATTCCCTAGAGGCATCACAAAATAAGATAGTGTCATCAGCAAATAACAGATAGGAGATACGCACACCAACAGAGTTCACAGCTCCCATATGAAAACCCCAAATAAGACACTCCTCAGTCTTCTTCAAGAGTCTACTTAAAACCTCCATTATCAAGAGAAGCAAAAGTAGGGATAGAGGATCCCCTTGTCTTATCCCACGAAAGTTTCCAAAAAAACCTTCAGGGGATCCATTAACCAGGACTGAAAAACGAACCGACGTAACATAAGCCTTAATCCACCCCCTCCATTTCAGCCCAAAACCCATCCGGCCCAACAAATAAAACAAGGCCTCCCAATTCACATGGTCATAAGCTTTTTCAATATCAAGCTTGCAAACCACACCTGGTATTTTGCTCTTCAACCTATTATCCAGACATTCATTTGCAATAAACACTAAATCCAGAATTTGCCTTCCGCCAACAAACAAATTTTGAGACTCAAAGATGAGATTTTCCAAAACCACCCTCAACCTATTAGCCAACACCTTGGACAGTAGCCTGTACACGCTATCCACCAAACTAATGGGGCAAAAGTCCTTAATGTTAACGGCATTACACTTCTTAGGAATTAAAGTGAGAAACGAAGCATTCATAGACCGTTCAAACACAGAGTGCCGATGAAAGTAAACAAAAAAATCCATGACATCCTTTTCCACCACACTCCAACATTTGTGAAAAAAAGCTATGGTAAAACCATCAGGACTAGCGGCTTTATCACCCTCCATCTCCCTTAATACCTGGAAGACTTCCTCCTTCATGAACTCCTTCTCTAATGATAACTGCTCATCCTTTTCAATACAAGCAAAATCTAACCCATCCATGGTGGGATGCCCCACCTCAATTTCCTTATACAGCCCTTGATAAAAGAGAACTAGTTGAGAGTGTACATTAGACTCATCCTCATAAAGAACACCATCCACCTCAATCTGTTTAATTTGATTAGCATTTCTATATGAGTTTGCTAATCGATGAAAGAGCCGAGTATTATTGTTGCCCTCCTTCACAAACAAGGCCCGAGACTTTTGCCTCCAAGAAATCTCCTCAAGAGAAGCCAACTGTTCTATGTGTCCTTTGAGTTGAAGGCAATGAATCTGTTTCTCGTTTGAAAGACCCACTAACTCCTCTCTCGCATCTAAACCCATCAGCTCAGTCAACAAGTTCTTCTTTCCAAAAGCCAAATCACCAAACTCCTCCTTGTTCCACTTTTTTTAAATCAACTTTTAGAGCCTTCAATTTTTGAGCCAAAATGAAACTAGGAGAGCCCGCAAAACTGTACCCATCCCACCATTGCTTAAATCTATCAACAAAACCCTCAACTTTCAACCACATATTTTCAAATTTAAAGGCACTTTGCCTACGTCGAACAACACCAGCTTCCAACAAAAGCAGGCAATAGTCTGAAAGAACACGGGGAAGCACCCATTGGGATACATTCTCAAAGTGCTCCTCCCAATCAAGAGAAACCAAAGCCCTGTTAATTCTTAACATAAAGGGAAGACCAGAATCTCTAAACCAAGCAAATGAGGCCCCCTCTAAAGGTAAATCAACTAAAGAATTATTCTCTATAAAATCCGAGAATGCAAACATGGCAGGGCTAAAAGACTCACAGCCAAGTCTTTCACTTGGGTACCTGATAATATTGAAATCACCTACTAAACACCATGCCATAGGCCACCTGGCACGCACCTGTGATAACTCCTCCCACAAAGAAGACCGCTGTCCATTGTCATTAGGGCCATACACACCTATACAAGCTTAAACAAAGTCTTCCACCACTCTTCTCAATAATACACTGACAGAAAACTGTCCAACAATGACATCCAACTTCTCAAAGACCCTCTTATCCTAAATTAGCAAGACCCTTCCTGAAGTCTGCATAGCATCCAAAACAACCCAATCAATAAAAGGAATACCCCCTAAACTCCGAACAAAAGCAACATCGAGAGAAGATACTTTTGTTTCTTGAAAACATACAATATCATACTTCCACTCTTTTAGGAGATTCTTACAAACCTCTCTCTTCCGGGGATTGTTAAGCCCCCTTACATTCCAAGAAAGTAGTTGTAGAGTCATTTAAAAATACCAACAACCCCCATAGCAGTTGAAGAAGCTCTGCTCCTACTCCTAGATGAGACTCCATCATAATTAACATAAGAAATAAGCCCCTTAAGCTCCTTGAGACCTCGTGACCCTGAGTTTGCAGGTCGCTTAGACACCCCATCATCATTCACCTTGAGACATTCCTATTCCAGAATGCAAAAAAAAGCCAAACATTGAGCTTCATGTTTCACAATAGGGAAACCCACCATTTTATCAAAAATTTTCATCAACTGTGACACCCAATTTAAAGGTGGCCTAGACTCTGTCCCCTGTGTTCCCTCTACAGAATCCTAAACCAACAAACCCTCACTGAGATCCTTAGGTTCTTACCGAGATAGAAGTTCACATTCCAATACACAAATATCTTTCTCTCCACTACCACGACCACTGTCATCCACCCCACTAGTCTCCCCCGGTAGAAGGTGAAGCCCATAGTCTATCTGAAATTCCCCAACAGAATCCACTAACCTCTGTTGCATTGTATCATCATAAGTACTACTTTGTTCTTCTGCATGAGCTTCCCTTTCCCCAAACTCAGCTTCCATCCCATTGCCCAAAATAGAGGGACGAGAAAATCTATTTTGAACCACCCATGGTTGTCGACAAAGGATCGGCGGCACCTCTGTCAGAATCGGAGGCTCAATCACTGCCATTGCCAAGCTAAACCCCATATTACCTGTGAACCCAGAGTCCCGAGAACCTAATCTATGAGTTACCTCAGCACCGGAGTCCGTGAACCCAGAAAAATCAGCCTTACCGAAGTCGAGATCGACTATATCCGAGCTACACCTTGTCGCCGATTCTTTTCCGGTCACTTGAACACTGAGAACACTCATCGGCAACGTCCCAACGCCACTTGAAATGGAAAAAACTTATGTACAGTATCTTAGATGTTGTTTCTTAGATTCCATTTTTAAAATTCTACAATGTGACTACTTAATTAAAAAAATACATTTTCATCCATGATAAAAAAGCCATATGACAGAATTTCAAGAGGGAAACCTAATGAATAACACTTATGTACCGTACTTAAGTCTTGCCCTATTTAAATTATTATATATAATTTAAGACATATGTTTGCAATTAAAAAAGATGACAAGATAATATTCATAGCACATTAAGTTTTTTTTATTAACTTGCATTGAAACAGCAATTTTGGATCCACTAGTTGTTAACTCGCGCAATGTGTGAGAAATTTTTAACTAAATGTGTAACATATTCTTGCTCTAACATTGACGAAAGACCTTTAGAAGAAAGGAAAAAAAAATTCAATCCTAAATAACATGTGGTTACAAAATTTATCAAACCATCAAAATTATACAATCAATTGACAATTATTTCTATAATAAGATATCGTATTTCCCTTGTATGAATGGTCTAAATCTTGGTGTTATACTATTATAAGGAAAAAATATCATAGGTGGTATATTCATTTTTACCTTTGTGTTTGCTTTGTAAAATCTAAGTCAGTTATTTATTTTTTAGTTGTTGTTCTTCTAATGATTAGATCAGTTACTATAATACTTTTAATAAGTAATATTAGTTATTTTTTTGTTGACAAACAAGGGTATTTAGATCTCTTTGAGTATTTGACTATTTCTTCAAGTGTATGCAGTTTCCCGTCTCACACAAACTAAGTTATTACAGGGAGAAATCCCATGGGAGTGGTTCCAAAATGCTTGCAAGTTGTTAGGTTGTTCTAAATATTTAGGAATAAATGTTTAGGTTCTAATTTTATGTTTGTTGGCAAACCGAGTATAAAAACATGTCTAGTATAAGATATCTTAGAACAATTTTAGATATTTCTCAAGTTAATTCAAGTCAAGATTCAAGAACAGTCAAGCTGTAGAAAGAAGAATTCATAAACTGCAAGGCTCGACCAATCAAGAGAAAGGTTTGACCAATCGAACTGTGATTTCTGCGGACTTTAAATCAGGCCCGAAAGCCCACGAAACGTTTAGGGTTTAAGTCCAACACTGCTAGGTATAAAAGGAAAACCCTAATTCACATTTCAGAAGTCTTGTGAAGTCTTGTGAGTTACACCTATGAGATCTGTGAGGTTCTGTAACCTTTTAACTCAACAAGCATCTACCGGAAAAAATATTCAAATAGAAGAACTGATGGAGATAAGTTGCTGCATACAAGATCAACTGCTGCTGATGATCTAAAACTTTGAGTGGGATCTCAAAGTCATAAACTGGAGTGTTTGTGTGCAACAAATTTAGATAGAAAAGTCTGTGGATTTGGAGCTGTGTGTGGTCATATGAGGAAGTGCTACAAGAGGTAGCATTAGATTTAGGAAAAAATTTATAGTAAACACTTCCAACTATTTAGTGAATTTGTTGCCCTGTGGATTGTTTAGGTTAAATCCTCCCCGAGTTTTTTACCTTGAAATTGGACGGTTTCATTGGTTTTCTTAGGTCATCATATTGCTTCTTGTCTTCTTTACTATTCCGCTTTATGTGACACGATTGTTATTGTTTAACCTAGATCTCATAATAAACCTAAGTAACAACTTGGTTAATTAATTAGATTAAACAATCTATGTTTAGAGGAGTCTAAATAAACAAACACAAGTGGTTTCTAACATGGGATCTCATGGATATCATGAGGTCTTAGGAAGCATTAAGTCAACCTTTAGAGTTTTTTTAATCTCATATCTAACAAGTAACAAGTAAGGAAGTGTGAGCATGAAAATTTGACAATGACACAAAAAAAACAAAAACAGAGATATTGGAATATATCAAAAGGTGAGAAGGAAATAAGAAGTTGAATTATAAAGAATACTAAGAAAACCGTGGCAATTTTTTGCATCAAACATCCAAAAAAATTGTTCATGAATCTGGAAGTTTGAAATAATATATACAAAAGGAAAGAATGAGAACATAGATAAATTACAAGAAATTAAGGGGAGGGGGGGGGGGGGGGGAGTAGAGAAAATGGTGAAAATTGAGCTTTAATTTAAGAATGAAGAAAGTGGGGATTTCTTCTATTATTCTAGAGGAAGATTTTGAAATAGTTATTCTAGGAATTCATAATTACTAGAAGGGTCTTTGGGATTGGCTATAATCTATAGGATTGATACTATGATCCTAGATTGATCCTATATTATCACATGTGTGATTAGTCATTGAAAAACGTCTAGGGCTCACCTTTTGTAAAGCCATATTCTATTTTTGTCTCACTCTTGATTAGAGGATGGTTTGTGTGTGTGTGTGTGTGTGTGTGTGTGTGTGTGTGTGTGTGTGTGTGTGTGTGTGTGTGTGAGGGAGAGAGAGAGAGAGAGAGAGAGAGAGAGAGAGAATTTCCTATTGGGTTTGTACTTTAACATGTTAGAACCAAACAGAGAAGATTGAGAAAAATATCTCACTATACTTTATCTGTAAGTTATAAACGCACTAGTAAACCTTTACTCCATGACCACACTCAATCCAATTCATTCTTATTGAGAGATATGTCATATAAAGTTACACACACACACACACACACATATATATATATATTAATACGCAAAATTTAGATAAAATTCAATTGAAGTCCAATTTTGCGTCATATGTCCTAAATTATTTACTTTTAGAGAGAGTTTAATTTCTTAATTTTGGAGTCAAATGTGTAATCACATCATAAATATATATCCAGGTGAGTTATTACGCACAAAACCAAAGAGTCTAGAATTAATAATCATAAGAAAATTTAAAAAAAAATTAAAAAAATAGACAATTTACATTTTCTACCTAATAATATTCTTACAAGACTTTTTAAAGAGTTAAAAGAAAAATAAAAATGACTATTGTAGGGACTGGATTTAAGCACTTCTTCTGTTAGATGAATGGACTCAGACCCAACTAGCCCAATACAATAAATTTATAGAGAGTGGATTGGAGAACTAGGCCTTAGTAAGGGTTACAATAACTAGACATGGCAATGAATGGGTAGAATAATAAGGACGTGGACTAAAGTGTAACATTTGGTCCTTGGCTCTCCTCTGAGGGGCTTATTGTTCTTATTATTTCTTCTGTCCCTGGTTACAAGGGTTTTGAAGATGATATAAATTGTTGCTGTGTTTTTTCCTTCTCCCTCTTTTTTTTTTTTCCCCTGGAGGGTCCCTTACATTATATATCCCCTTCCAGTTGATCTTGGCCATCCATTTGTTTATCATGCAGGTCATTACTCGAGTGTTTGTCCCATCAGCCACCTTACCAAACCTTCTGTGAGTTGCAGCAACCAAGGCAGTCCTGTTCAGGGGTCACTTCCTCATTAATGCAGCCGGAACGTTAATTGTGGGCATTTAATACGGAGGTGACAATTTCTCATTGAATTGCTCCTCCACCGTGCTCCCATGGCTGACCCATTGTACCTATCCTTTTCCTTGGGATGCTTTGGGAGGCTGCCTTTCATAGCATGCCACTCTTCCCTTCTGTGATCTCGGTTGGCCGAGGACTGGATTGTCCTCGGCAATGTTTTAGGGCACTTTGGACTTGCTCCTTTCGTCCTCGGCCATTTCTTCCTCCTTGGCGTGGGCCTTGGGCTTAGTATAAAGTGGGCCGCGGTTGCCAAATTCTTTGACCCCACAACTATCAATAATATTTAAATTATATATGTAAGAATTATACTATGCATTTTAATGTATATATTTTAAGTATATTTATGCATATGCATGGGTTTACAAGCTAATTAAATTTAATTAAAGATAAATATAAATTATAATTTTATTTAAAGATTTGCATCTGATTTCTTTAATTTTATTTTTTAATTAAAGATGAATATCAATTACTCCTATAATTTAGTGTAAATTTAAGAATAGACATTAAATTTAATTGATTAGGCTGTCTTAATAATGCATGCATGATTATAATTTGGCCTTTGTGTGCGTTCTTCTAAGTCCATTTGACGTGACATATATGCAAAATTTGAGTTGCAAGTCTTGTATACAAGAAGGACCAAAAGACTTTAGAGAGTAGATTTTCCATTTGCCATTCGTTTCAAGTCTTGTATACAAGGACTTCCATGACTTTACCGACACGCACAAGTTGAGCTGCAACTTGTAGGGATATTTCATTCAATTTACTTGAGTTTACCTTGATCAAACTCTTTAAAAGAAAAGAAAAGAAAAAAAAGTCAAGTTGACTCAACAAGTCACAATTTCTAATGTCCAAAATTTTCAACTCGAGAAGTTTATATTTAATTTCAAAATAAAGTAAATCCAATCTCAAAATAAAGCACATAGTTATTCATCTAATCTTAAAAATATTTAAATGATCTAAACTTTAAAAGATTTAAACATAACGAAAATCTTAGATAAATTAAAACATAAAATCCTAACATATAAGAAACTTCTTCAAGAACAACTAATAAGTGCTTAAAATCTCTATAGTTGTTCCCTTGCATAATAACGATCACGTTCTAGCGCCCACTGGCCACTGATCCCTATGAACGTGAGCAGCTTATCTAGAAAAATATAGGGACAATGCGAATGACCTAAAAAATCTCTACGAGATTGAGCTGAAATTACTTGGTTCAATTTTGATTTTCAAGCAATCGCTTCCCACTCTAAGCAAAGTTTTTTATCTGCTTTGTCTTTTTACCCTCTTTGTTAAATGGCTAGCAAATTGATTTATGAATAAGCCTTAAGTGAAACACAAACTTTAATAAATTGTTTATCGTTTTTCTCTACTCTCTATTATGGCCTCGAATAACGACAATGAATAACGGAAAGAAAACAACCTTAAATTGAAACGATTTCATAAAGTTGGTACTGTATATTCTATCGAATTGGGATTGAAGAAGCAAAATCGTAAAGCTCTGTTTCCTTCTAAAGGTGTTACTGTGATCGGGTCAAAAAATATTCTAGTGATGACTCAGTCTACTCTCACTTGCTCACAATGTACATTTTTCTGAGTCTACGTTCACAATTTTGAGGCCCCTGTTAAATTTTCAAAATTGTAGGGTGAATTTTACTTTTATACTGTAATTTGCTGTTTCTTTTTATGAAAATATTTGTAATGACATGTAACTTGCGTAATACTGGAATACATATTACCCATGTGCTTGTGGCTTATAGACAATGCTTTAAAATTTGCATTGGATAGCTCGGAATTGAAACATGGAACTATTAGGGACATTAATATTAGTGGAAACTTTCTTGTTTGAGGCACTGAGAGGCATAGTCAAATGATACTGTTGTCGCAGCAGATGAAGCTGTTATGTACCTCACGTCTCTCATGGTTGACGTTTTATCAAAGAATTATTGGGAAAAAAAAAGTCACACATTTGCATTGCTGGGAAAATACAACTTTCCAGCACCCTAGTGTAGTAAGGGAAACAATGGTATGAGGTATAAAATATAGATATATGCAACAAAATCATTATTCAACAGTCCACCCGCTTTAGCTAAAAGGTCAGGGCTAGTGTTGTCTTCCCCGTATGGATGGCTTTGTCTACTGCACCTACTGAAGATGGGCCACCAAAGACCTGCAATAAGAAATTATAGAATGAAATGTTAAAATAGAAAAAAGTGATTTTTTGATGTGTCAAAATAGTTTTTTTTTTTTTTTTATAGATCACTTGATGCTAATGCTCTAAGAGTTTGATTAGCTATAAAATTATCAACAGTTTTGCCATCAATCATGCATGAAGCGACAAAAACATTTTTAGAAAAACTGCAAACCTATTAAGGGCGTAGCCAGGATTTTTTGCGGAAGGGGGGGGGGGGGGGGAGGGGAAGTTATATATTCGTTTACTTGTCATAATTCATAAATATGTTGTATACAAGATGATCAAATTTAAAATATATAACAATACTTTTAAACTCAAATTTGTGTACAAAATTTGCCTAATTTGCTATAAACATGTATCAATTTTTTTTTTTTTAATTTTATAAATTAATAATAATCTTGGCATCTCCTATAAAAGGTATGCTCAACGTTGATCCTTCATTAAATAAAATTCATCCATTATGAATTTTATATGGAAATTCTTAGCATTTCCTTTTTGAATCTTAAAAAATAGAATAAATCTTATGTCTATGGCAGTCTACATTCTCTTCTAAAAACAAATTAATGTTGGCACAACTTATCAAGCAACTACCTATCCACACACACACACACACGCGCGCACACACACACACACACACAAAAAAACCTTATCAAGCAACTAGAAACAATAGTAAAAGATATAATCAACTAGAGAAAAAATGACATTAAGAAAAAAAGATCAAAAATAAGTTCGAACAGTGCCCCATGTGCATTGCACTTAAACAATTGAATACACAAATAACACAATGCACTCTTGTATATTTATAAAATATAAAAAGAAATGACACAAGCCAACTAGGCATTTATTATAGGTTTTGGTAAAAGGTTATGCTTTATTTGGGTGGGGCTCCACTAGAGAGTAGAGTAATTAACAGTGAGATGTGGGGTTGACTGACTGTACATTACAAGATTTCAAAGGAAAGAAAATAAAAACCAACTGTGGACTTGGACTTCAATTTTTTTGGGGGGCCAATCACTACAATTTTAGAAGCCCAATTTATTTTTTACCTCATACCAATATACCATTACAAAGGATTTCAATAATTTTGGCGCCCAATGTTATAGGTGCCTCCGCCCCTGAAATCCATTGTCCTTGATCATTAAGAATTAAACTGTTATACTTTTTATAGGCTTTATTACGCGTTTATGTTGCGTCATGAAGCTTTCTCTAAAAAAAAAAGAAAAAATACTAGTACTAATGGTCGATACAGCTTCCTTCATGTCTACAAAAAATGTAATCATGTAATTAGTTTTGACAGCATAATCCATTTTGCTATAATATATTTAGATAGCATCCAAAAGAAATAGATTACTTACCTTGTCTAAACTTTTCCTAATTCTTGTCTACCAAATATATTTCTTGATTCATCAGATCCCACATTGAAATTTCATAAAACGGCTTGGGCAGTGGTGGCTTCCGAACAAGAATTTCTTGTGACACATGTTTCATTGTAGGGCGAGATTTAGGATTTGAACGTAGGCAAGCCAATGCTAGTGTCACAACTAGAACCACATTCTGAGCAATTGTTTGGTTAATATGAGGTGAAAGGCGTGGGTCTAAGACATCTTTCAGCATGATATGTTGAGTAGACGATGATGCTAATGAGGAAATAAGCTCTCCCGGATGTCTTCTCATTGTTGTTTCAAGCACCACTACACCAAAGCTATAGACATCACATTTTTCGTTCACAACCATGGTGTAGGCAAGTTCTAAAACACAACACAAAAAAGTGTGAGCACAACTAAACTACTTGGAGTAAGAAACCTGCTAGGAATATCTTACTATACTAAGACAATTATGTAGCCAATTTAGCTAATGAATATGTGAACATATGATCATGATTAATCTAATTTATTTTACAAAGTGTGTGTTTGTGTATGTAGAAGTTAAATATTCACCGGGGGCAATGTATCCGTAGGTGCCAGCAAGTGTGGTTAAATTGGAGGAATCAGGATTTAGGGGTCTAGCAATGCCAAAATCTGCAACAAAAGCCTCCAATTCTGAATTCAATAAAATGTTGCTTGTGGTCAAGTCTCGATGGATAATTGTTGGAATGCAATCATGATGCAAGTATGATAAAGCGTTTGCTATTCCTTTAATGATATTCACCTGCTTCTTCCAATCCAATTCCTTTGCTTCAACATCATTGCTTATGGCATAAAATAAGCTTCCTTTTCCATGTATTCATAAACTAGAAACATGCATCGATTGTGTAGACAATACCCATAAAGCTTCATGATATTACGATGACGAACTTTAGATAACACTTGGGCTTCATTCCTAAAACTCTTGTCAAAAGCGGGCTCCTGAGATTCTAAACGGTGAAGTTTTTTAAGGGCAATCACTTTTCCACTTGGTAGCATTGCTTTGTAAACACTACCATAACCACTGGTTCCAATGCAATATTTGATGTCAAAGTCCTCTGTTGCTGTAATGATGTCTTCAAATGCAATATTTCCATCATAATTCCATATCGAGCATATATCCCCATTCCTTTTTGCTTTACACTCTGAATGAGTGTTTTCGATTATCTTCTGGCGAGAAAGGAGCACAATTCCGAGTAATAAGAAGATGAAGGAAATGACAATGGGAAGAATAATCTTTATCCATTTTGTGACGTTTTTGGTACTTGTGGAGCCAATATTAATGTGGGGTGATCCAAAGCAATAACGGAAGCCTGAGATATTTATTTTACAACATAAATCCTTGTTGCCCATAATAGTTTCCGGCCCAAAAATTAAATCAAAACCCTCTGGGAGTGGACCAGACAAAGAGTTGTAAGACAAATTCATTTGATGACTGAAAACAAGAGTGGGAGGAATATTACCGGTGAAATTGTTATTGCTGAGATCTAAGTACGGTAAAAAGTTCCAGTTCCCAAGCTGAGGAGGTATTTCTCCACTTAACAGATTATGACTAAGGTCAATAGTAGTTAACATAAATGGGTAAGCCAATCGAGGAATGCTTCCAATTAAGTTGTTGTGGCTTAAAAGCAATTGCTCCAGAGCATGTAAATTCTTAAGTTTTGGGAGTGGTCCACTCAGCTTGTTAAGTGAGAGGTCTAAGAGAGAAAGATGGACGAGATTTTCCAAATTGGTTGATATCCTTCCAGAAAGTTTGTTTTAGGAAAGACTAAGATATTGTAATCTGGTTAGCCGAGAAAGCTCATACGGAAGTGGACCAAAAAGATTGTTTGTACCCAAATGCATAGTCATTAAACCTTTTATATTACAAATTTCAGTAGGGATTGTACCATTAAAGAAATTTCCACCCAGGTTCAATTTAACAAGGCTTCTTAGGTTTGTCAAAGTATGAGGAAGTGGACCAATGAGCAAGTTATGAGAAAGGTTAAGAGAAACCACATTTTTCAGGTTTCCAATTTTTGAAGAAATAGGACCAAAAAGATTGTTTGTACTCAAATGCAGAACCATCAAATTCTCCAGATTATAAATTTCAGAAGGGATAGTACTGTTGATTTGATTTGAATGTAAATCAAGATGAGTACAAGTCAAAAGACTAAGAGTTGAAGGGATTGTCCCACTAAACGCATATCAGGATATTGATGAGTCACTAAACGCATATTCAGGTATTTCAAACTTGAATTCAGTTTTGGATAAAGGGTTAGAGAATAATGAGGAGATAATGCTATTGGATGTACCGGTGGTAGTGGCTGATTCTACGCATCTGGATGGCGAGTGGAGGAAGGATAAGATGGGATCAGGAAAATATGGAGAGGCTGATTCGGAGTGTGAGTTTCAAGTGGGTTGGATAGCTGGTGAGAAAAACAAGGTTGGTGGGAGAGTAGGAAGCAACAAGGGTGGAGAAAAGAGTCGTGGTAAAACCAAACAGTCCCATGAAAGTGTTGCACGTACTAAGGACTCTCATGCACAGGATGTGGGTCCAAAGAAGTCAACTTGGACTAGAATTCCACGGCCCAACTCAATTTCAAAGTCTGACGTAGGAGTGGAAGGCCCGAAAAGAAAGAGTAGTCAGCTGACTGAAAAGGTAGAAGAAGCTTTAGTGTCTGTTAAAAAATACAGTGGAGGAGGATGTTGCACCAGTGAATATGATTAATCAAAGTATATCGGCGGAGGCTGCAATGCAGTCCCGCCGGGAACAATGAGTCTCCTAAGTTGGAACTGCCGAGGGCTTGGGAACTTTCGGACAGTTCGGGCCTTACAGAAGGTTATTAATAGAGAAGATCCCGCAATTGTCTTCCTTATGGAGACGAAATCAGATTTAGAGTGGATGAGGAAAGTAAAGGAGTGGTGTAAATTTAAGCATGGTTTTATTGTTCCCAGTCAAGGTAAAAGTGGAGGACTAGCAATGTTTTGGAGGGAGGAAGTGAGATTAGATATTCAGACATATTCTTTTTCCCACATTGATGCATGGATCCATGGTGGAGGTAATGTGGGTTGGTGGCATCTAACTGGTTTCTACGGTGACTCTGATACTTCTAAAAGAGGGGAATCATGGCAAAAAATGAAACACTTATGTGGGACATCAGATTTACCTTGGCTCATAATTGGAGATTTTAATGAGATCACAAGGGGAGAGGAAAAAGAAGGGGGAAGCTGCAGGCCACGGCAACAGTTGGGGAATTTTGTGGATACTATAAATTGGTGTAGGCTTAAAGAGGTGGAATTTGTTGGTCCAAGATTCACTTGGTTATATCAAAGGGAGGATGGAATTCAGATTAGGGAGAGATTGGATAGGGCACTAGCAACGTTGGAATGGTTGAACTTATTTCCATCAGCCAAATTATTTCATCTAACCTCCTCAACATCATATCACTCTCCATTGTCTTTACATCTTGAAAGAAGGTCTCCCAAAAGAAAGGTGGGAAGAGTATTTAGATTTGAATCAATGTGGTTAAAAGATTCAAGGTGTGAAAAGGTGGTCAATGAAGCTTGGGATGAAGGAAAGTTAATGGGTACAGATTTCACTTTGAAGAATTGTCTGGATAGGTGCCGTGAGAAGCTTGATGCCTAGAATAAACATGAATTTGGCCATGTAGGTTGAATGATTGCTGAGTTACAAAAGAAATTAGAATGGTTGGAGAAATAGCCTTTCACTTCGGAATTTAGTACTGCTTTGAAGACCACACGGATTGAGTTGAATTGTTGGCTTGAAAAGGAGGATGAGATGTGGAGGCAGAGATCCAAGATTAATTGGTTACAATCAGGTGATAGAAATACGAGATTTTTTCATGAAAAAGCTTCAGCAAGATTGAAGAAAAACTTGATTGTTGGCCTAATGGATGATGATGGAAGATGGCAGGAGGATGAAGCTAAAATAGAAGATATTGTGGTTGATTATTACAACAACCTCTTTAAATCCAACAACCCCACAGATTGCACAGAAATTTTGGAGGCAGTCACACAAAAGGTAACTCCTATCATGAACCATAGTCTCACAAGGGATTTCTCAGCTGCTGAAGTGAAACTGGCACTCAAACCAATGTATCCACAAAAAGCCCCAGGTCCGGATGGAATGCCACCACTATTTTTTCAGCATTTCTAGTCAAAGGTTGGTTGTGAGGTGACAACAACAGTCCTGGATTTTCTCAACTCAGGTATTTCTCCTCCTAAATTTAATGAAACCCACATAGTGCTTATTCCAAAATGTAAGGAGACAAAGAACATCACAGAATACAGACCAATTAGTTTGTGTAATGTAGTTTATAAGATTGCTTCAAAAGCTATTGCTAATAGGTTAAAAAAGATTTTACCAATTATTATTAGTGATACCCAAAGTGCTTTTGTGCACGGAAGGTTAATCACTGATAATGTTTTGGTAGCTTTTGAGGCCATGCATCACATCAGTAGGAAGAAAAATGGTAAGATGGGGGAGATGTCATTAAAACTAGACATGAGCAAGGCTTATGATAGGGTTGAATGGGCTTTCTTGGAGAAGATAATGCAGAAGCTTGGTTTTGAGGATAAATGGAGGGCGCTTATCATGAGATGTGTCACTACAGTTAACTATTCCATCAAGATTAATGGTAAGCCAAGGGGTTGTATTATTCCTAGTCGGGGGATTAGACAAGGAGATCCATTGTCTCCCTATCTTTTTTTATTATGTGCAGAAAGCCTCTCTGCATTAATAAGAAAATCAGTGGAGGAGGGAAAGATGGGAGGTATAGCAGTTAGTCGTGGCGGCCCTAGATTATCTCATTTGTTTTTTGCAGATGACAGTTTGATTTTTTGTAAAGCATCCATTGCTGAATGTAGTGAGTTGAGAAAGATTCTACAAGTCTATGAGGATGCATCGGGCCAACAATTGAATAGAGCTAAGACTTCACTATTTTTTAGCAATAATACTCCACGGATGATACAAGAAGAGATTAAGAATAGTTTTGGGGCACAAGTGATCAAGCAGCATGAGAAGTATCTAGGTTTGCCTTCACTAGTGGGTAAAAACAAAAAAAGCACCTTCAATGACATAAAAGAGAAGCTGAGGAAGAAACTAACAGGATGTAAAGAAAAACTATTATCGAAGGCTGGGAAGGAAATTCTAATCAAGGTAGTGGCACAAGCAATCCCGACTTATTCAATGAGTTGTTTCAAGTTACCAGATTCCCTTTGTGAGGACTTGACAAGAATGATTCGTAATTTCTGGTGGGGTCAACGGCAAGAGGAGAAGAAAATGGCATGGGTGAGCTAGGAGAAGTTGTGTGCCCCTAAAGCATGTGGAGGTATGGGATTCAAGAGCCTAAAGGAATTTAATTTGGCAATGTTAGCTAAACAGGGGTGGCGGCTGCAACAGAAGAAAAATTCTCTGGTTTATCTGGTTCTGAAGGCTAAATACTTTCCAAATTGTGAGTTCTCTCAAGCAACTTTGGGTAGTAGTCCATCTTTTACATGGCGAAGCATAATGGTAGCACAAGCTATTGTGAAGCATGGCTTACGGTGGCGGATTGGAAATGGAGAGAAGGTAAGGGTCTGGGGAGACAAGTGGTTGCCCACGCCTACTACATACCAAGTGACATCTCCAAGATTGTTCTTCCATGTGGAGACAATGGTGAGTGACTTAATTGACCGTGAAAATGCTTGCTGGAAAACAGAGGCTATTGATGCTTTGATTTTGACCCACGAAGCAGAGGAGATAAAGAAGATCCCATTAAGTAGCCGTCTTCCACCTGATAGGCAGATATGGGCATGCAGTCCTAACAGAGTGTTTAACGTGCGTAGTGCATATTGGGTGGCTAGAGAGATGGGGAGGCCCAACAACTTTAGCTCTGGTTCGGATGAGGGTGGGAATAGAAAGTTTTGGACTAAGCTATGGAAGATTCAGGTGCCACATAAAATACGGCACTTCACTTGGCGGGCTTGTCGAGATGTAATTCCCACAAAGGTCAACTTGGTGAGAAGGCAGGTGTTGCAAGATGATCAATGTGAGGAATGCCATCTGGAGGTTGAAAATTCCAACCATCTGTTTTGGAAGTGCAAACGAGCCCGTGAAGTATGGGAATGTTCGAAACTGGTATTGCCTTTTACACCTGAACAGTCTTGCTCTTTCAAAGATATGTTGTGGTGTTTATTAATGGAGGTGGAGACTACACCGGAAAAGGTAGCAAAAGTAGTGACTTATGTATGGGCCTTATGGAGTAATAGGAATGAAATTCGCCAAGGAGGGAAACGGAAAACGGGTTTGGAGCTGGTTCGAGGGGCAACTCAGTACTTAGAAGAATTCCATGCTGCGAATACAGAGGAGGAGGTTGTAAGAAACTTTAACACCCAACAGGTCCGATGGGTTCCACCTCAGGGGCAAACGTTCAAAGCAAATGTTGATGGGGCTGTTTTTGCTGAACTAAAGGTTGTGGGTATAGGGGTGGTCATAAGGGATATGGAAGGGAAAGTCAAGGCAGCTTTGTGTCAGAAAATAAAAGCACCGTTTGGACCTGTAGAAGCTGAAGCCAAGGCTTTTGAAATGGGCACACAGTTCGCAAAAGACTTGGGAATAAGGGATGTGGTGATCGAAGGAGACTCCTTAATTGTGCAGCGTGCATTGAACGCGTTGGCCCCACCTCCTCCATCAGTGGATGCAGTTGTTATGGGTATACAAGATGCAACAGTTGATTTTCAGCACATAGCCTTCACACATGTAGGCCGTCAAGGGAATAAGTCAGCCCATTTGTTAGCTAAATATGCCAAGAGCATTGATAATGTTTTAGTTTGGATTGAAGAGATTCCTTGTGTTATAGAACAAGCTCTTATCCAAGATGTAATGTCTTTCCAATGATTTAATAAAAGTTTCACTCTTCTTATCAAAAAAAAAAAAAAAAAAAAAGATATTGTAATCTGGTTAGCCGAGAAAGCTTTTACGGAAGTGGACTAGTGAGCATGTTATAAGAAAGGTCTAGAGAAACAAGATTTTTCAGCTTTCCTATTTTTGAAGAAATTGGACTAAGAAGATTGTTTGCACTCAAATGCAGAGCTGTCAAATTCTTCAGATTATAAATTTCAGAAGGGATAGTACCGTTAATTTGATTTGAATGTAAATCAAGATGAGTGAGACAAGCAGTCAAAAGACCGAGAGTTGAAGGGATTGTACCACTGAAGTGATTTCCACCCAAGTATAATTCAACAAGGCTACTCAGGTTTCCCAATTGTAAGGGAATTGGACCGCTCATTTGATTGAAAGAAATATCAAGCTTCTCCAATTGAGTGAGTTTTGCGAGTGAGATAGGTAGTTTACCTGAAAGACTATTCCAAGATAAGTTAAGGTAAGTGAGTTTAGAAATACTACCAATCTCTGGTCGGATGCTCCCATAGAGCCCCATTCCTGCTAGCTTGAATCCGACCAAATTTGGGAATGAAGAGAAGTTGAAATTTTAAGTTGATCTCTATCACGCTTCCCCCATCATTGCAAACGATACCGTGCCACTTGCAATATCTTGAGGTGCTTTCTTCATTCCACCACCACCACTCAGTCTGGTTCAAAGCCTTTGCTTCTTGGGCTAGTGGCGGTGATTGAGGTTTTGCAATCGTAGAAGTATTCGCGCTACCCACATGGTTTATGATTATGATAGTAGTAATCCAAACTAATATCACAAGGGATGGCATTTTTAGTGGATAATTGGTAATCGTTTTAGTTCAATACAATTTTACTAAAGCAAAATAATTGATTATTCCGATTGCAAATAGTTCATTTAGACTTTATAGTTTATACAATTGTGGCATGGAGGGAGCGGTCTTGAATCTTCAGTCTCTGCTGCAATTGGGACCCTCGAGAGCTTGGAAAAATAATGCGATTGCCGCGTGGAATCTTTTTGTTTGCAAAGAAAATGCCAGACATTTATTTGATATTTCAAAACTCAGCAAAGCCGCCTGAATTGAATGCTTATTTTTGTTCTATTCTAGTATTTTGTTTCCGGTTTTTTTTTTTTTTTTGGGCTGAATGTCCTCCTATTCTAGTCTTAAGGTGATTATAATTTGTCAAAAAATTCTCATTAAATTGTTAAAATTAGAAGTAATTTTGAGTCCTCTAATTATTAAGTACAAGTTCAATTAATTTGGTGACCATACTGTTAACTATTAAGTGTGTTAATTTACAACCTCATCGTCAATTTCATTTTTGGTTCTCCTTTATGTTTAAATTTTAACAAAATTAACTATTTAAATTATTTGATTTTGAAATTTTATACTTTTCATAATAACCATATAACACATGTCTCATTTTTCACAATAATTAATTTCGTTAAATTTAAACGAAAGGAGAAAATTTAAGGACAAAATTGACTTGGCTTCAAAATTTAGGGAGACTAAATTCATATAATTAATAGTTGATGGTGATCCTGACACAATAGTTAAAGAAACAAATTAATAATTTAACCTTAAAATTATCAAAGTACATAAATAAAAATCATTAAATTTGGCATAGTGAGTATAAAAATAGGAATGGGGAGGAAGTGGCTATCACTCAAATTTTTAACCATTAAGAATATTGCACACAATAAATTTGAGTAAAAAAAAAAATTGACTAAATAGTATGGGCAATTCTTTATCATTGAATCCTTAAGAGTAGAACAGATTTTCTTTTCATATAAAACCTTCAGGAAAGGAAGATTCTCTTATTCTTCTCTTCAAAACTAGTTTTGATTTGAAAGTTGTTTTATTATTATTATTATTATCAGGATTTGAAAGTTTCAAGGATATAAGTTAGAGACAGACGCATGAAAAAAAAAATTAGGCTTTTGTGCATTGATCGAAGCTCTTCAAAAGTTTGGCGCTTTGATGTTCAAAGGAGTGTACCTATATTTATAGGGCTGTTTAAGGAGTTTGATATGATTTAGCCATCTATTTAATTATTTCAATTGTAAATGTTCAAATAGTTTCTTACAAGATTTGCATGGGATGACAATTATCTTAATTTTTTTATAATTTAAGATGAATATCAATTAAGCTTAATTTAGTGACATGTAAATTTAAGGTTGGACATTAAATTTAATTGATTAGGCTCTCTTAATAACACATGCATCATTTTCCATTCAAAGTCTCCCAAGCATATAGGAAAAAGGGAAAAACACAACGAAAAAGAATAATAAGAGTAAAAAGCGGAGAGTGTTGTCCTTTACGGTGTCTTTATTACGAAGCCGGCAAGGATTCTTTCAAGGTACTGGTAGGACCTACACCTCTTTCCAAGAAGAAGCAGCATTTCTCTGTTGGGTTCACTTTCTTGCCACTCAACCGTAGGAAACTGGGAATCCTTACAAATCGCAAAAAAGCTTCGACTACAAAAAACTGGGCCTGTAATGGCGTTTTTTTTAGTGGCGTTTTCCATAAACGCCACAATAGGTACCCTATAGTGGCGTTTTCTATAAACGCTGCTATAGGCAGAGCTATAGTGGCGTTCAGGAAGTCCTATAGTGGCGTTTTAAAAAATGGGTCTATAGTAGCGTTTTATAGGGTCTATAGCAGCGTTTTTACAAACGCCACTATAGATCCTGGTCTTACGACACCCTATAGTGGCGTTTAACAAACGCCACTATAGGATCTTGTAACTGTAGGACCTATAGTGGCGTTTGAAAAACGCCACTGTAGGTTTTTTTTTTTTTTTTTTTTAATAATAAAGGCTGAAGGAGGAAAAAAAAATTATGAAACATAAATTTTTGAAGAAAAAAAGTCATTACAAATAAAAAATTCAACTTAGGGAAGGCAAAATCAGACTGCATCCATTTGCCCACCCAATTAATTGGATTAAATATACATTAACCCAATTAAATCTAATTAACATTAATGTTTGTTGAGTTTTAACTAAGTACCCAATTATATATAGATTTAATATATATATATATATATATTGATAATATAATCAAATTTAATAGCAAATAAATGGTAAATATATTTTTAAAAATTAAGTACATAGAAAAAGTATATTATGTAAGTATTTTTTTTTTTTGGCAAAAAAAGATATTATAAAATATTTTTTAAAATTTTTGTCAAGTTTAAAATTTCTTTAAGATCTTAGTACTAAAATTGCAATTTGATTTTGTTTGTGTGTGTGGCACTTTAAAATCTTCCCATTCTAATCATATATAAATTTCTTGCATATATAGTCAAAAACAAATTCCATAAATTACAAAAATAAAACAAATTCCATAAATCCTAAAAAATGTAAGTATTTAGACTGCAATATAAATTTAAAACTTTACCTATAAATTACTAATCATAATCACTTTAATGTTTCCATAAGTAAGGAAATAATCTAGGCCTTGTAGGGTACCACAATCAAAATAATTTCAAAAATTGATAAATAAATGTACATAAAAGGAAAAAAGAAAAAAGAAAAATTGTGCCGCAATGTAAATGTGTAAAAGTTTACATAAAAATTACCTGTGTCTAGCTATTTTGATATTGTCATTCGTGTCTAGCCATTTTGATATTCCTATAAGTGAGAAAATAATCTGCACAATCAATTAAGATCTGAACACTAAATCAAAAAATAAATCAATAATTAAGACGAATTGCATCATGTCAAACATTTTTAAAAAAATCATAGAATTTAAAGCAATAATTGAACTACGTTAATAGAAAAATAGAAATGCAAAAAATAAAAAGTAAAAAGAATATAGCTCTTCTCACTGAAAAAGCCAAATCTTTCATGTAGTAATTCTTCACTTCATTTTGGTTTTCTTATTTATTTATTTTAGCATTCTTAAATAGTAAAATAGAGTAGATTTAGTAGAGTTGTAGTAGAGTTTTAGTTCAACTCAATTTCTCTTCGATTCAACTTCATTTGTAGAGTGGTTTTCTTTTTATGTGTATTATTATATGTTTTTTTTTAATTGGCTGTTTTCTTTTTAAGTGTAGTTATATCAATTTTTTTTTTTTAAATCATATATAAACGTGCACTATGTTGTTGGTTTTTTTTTTTTTTTTTTAATTAAGATTTTGTTTTCAACTTTTCTTATTTTTTTTTATAAGATTTTTTTCCACTCATACGTGTACTATGTTGCAAGTTTTTTTTAAGTAATTTTTTAAAAAAAAAAATAAAGGATTAGATAAAGAATTTACATTTTTTTTTTTAAATTACGATTTTCATTACCTTAAAAATGATAGGAGAGTAAAAATTATATCTATTTTTAAGAAAACATTGAAAAATAAATTTATGCAAATGACATTTTTTTTTTTTTTAAGAAACAAACACACAAGGAAGAGGGAAATGCTCTAATACAAAAGCACACCACAACTCCACTTAAAAATTTATACAATTTAGTGTAGTCGCCTAACTAGTGCTTCTAAACTCAACTTTTATTATATTAGTATATGATATAATATGATATATATATATATATATAAAGGATCTATAACAAAAAAATAAATAAATAAATAAAATTAAAGAACGACCTATGACCCAACCCCAAAAGAATAAAAATTTGAGGGACCTTTTTATTTCGTTTTTTTTTTGGGGGGGGGGGGGGGGGGCTGGTTTTTGTTTTTATATTAATAATGATCTATTAAATAAATTAAAAAAAAAAAAAAAAAAAAAACCCGATAGCAACCCCAAAAAATGAAAAAACCCTAGCCACTATCATCTGAACTCTCTTTACTCAAACAATTGAACAGAAAAAAACTCTTCTCTCTTTCTCATTCTCTCTCTCGCTCTCTCACTCTCTCACAGCCGCCGCCGTCAAGGCCTCCCGCCACTGCCAGCCTCCACCTCGTCCTCCACCCACAAACACACACCTACAAGGTATGATCGATTTGATTTGATTGCATTTTTTTTGTATTTGTTTGTGGGTTTTTGGTTTGGTTTGATAGAACATCTTTGGTGATGGGAAAAGAACTAGAGCATTTGGTAAGTGAAAAGTCAGAGCTTGAGAGGTTTGAGATTTGTGGGTAAGGTACACAATATGAAGAATAAACTGAATTAAAGAAGCCACAGAAGGAAACATGTAACTTTGTGTGTGTGTGTGTGTGAGAGAGAGAGAGAGAGAGAGAGGCTGGGGTGTGTTTCTGAAGAGGAAAAAAAAATAAATGGTAGTTAAAGGGTGTTGTGGTGGGATTTTGGCTATGATTGGAAGGATAAGGTCTTTGGGGCTTTCCAAGTCTTGCTGACTAGATATTTTGGATGGTGTTTATCACTTTATCTTATTTTTTTGAGAAGGATTACTTTATCTTCTTCATTCTGTCCTTTTCTTTTTTGACCTGAAACGTTTATCTTCTTTAGGTGGGTACAACACATGACTCACCTTTTTTCTTTTCTTTTCTTTTTTTTTAATCTTGAAAGGATAAGGTTCTCTCTTGGTACCCACTAGGAAATAACAAATCTGATTTTTTGTGGACGTTGGCTAAGTAGTAACTTTGATAACATATAAAAATGTACATACACATGGTTCCTTATAACTTAGACAGCATTTCATTGCATTAAATAAGAAATTAATAGTCAAAATCAGATAAAAAATTAAAAAAATAGAAGTAATTCTAGAAATACAAATGTTTATTATTATTTTTATTAAAATCGGTAAATGGGTTACAACTAGTTTGCACGTAGTTTTTCTAGTACTTATTCATTGATTATATATATATATATATATATGTATGTATATTTATTTGGAAAAGGTACCATGGCTAGTTGAGAAAACCTTGAAACTAATCAAACACTTTCTATATGTTGTTTCTTGCAATTGAATAATGGACAAAAAGACATCATAAGCTAGCTCCCATTCTGCATGGTTCTCCTCTCCCAAGTATCAATGTCTGAGCATCACGTTATGGTGTTGATGGATTGATTGTAGCTAGCTAGGGATACCTTTGATTATATTTAAAATCCCATGATTATTATGTGATTTAGTCACCAAATTTCCTTCATAATTTACATCTTTCACGTATAGCCACATCATGAGGCCTAGAGCCAATCCAATAATTAAGTTGTTTGAATCAAATAATTAAAAAATTGGATCATGTGTAGGAGTTGGGATATAGGATAATCTCACATTGGTCTTTGGATGTAAATTCATTGTACTCCCTATATATAAATACAACTATTGTATTTTTTTTATTGATACTTGCTATATTTTTTGAATGGTACTGGGGGGGGGGGGGGGGGGTTAATGTTATTAGTTTCCAATTGACTATCAAATTAGACTAAATTATTACAATTATAGCATAAACTTTATCTCATGCCAATTACTTTTCCAGCAACACGAAAGGGCCTTTTTATACCATCAAGGGCTTGTAATTGGGTATAACCCTTTAGGTCATGGATTGTATAAAAATATGTGTTGTTTTAAATACTATATAGCATGCATTGTACAATGCATGCTATATAGCATTTAAAACAATATAGCATGCATTGTACAATGCATGCTATATGGTATTTAAAACAACACGTATTTTTATAAAAAATTCATACCTTCTGAGACGTGCATGCATTTTTTAATTCCTTTTGGGATTGATCCTAAAGGATAGCTATCACAAGGAGTACCCAATAGAGTTCTCCTTGATGCTAAAGACATCCTTGACAATATAATATATAGTAGGGTGCTGTTAACGTGGTAGTACAGCACCAGTTAATGTGATAAAATTAAAAATAAAATATTCACTTTTTTTTGGGGATGTGGAAAAAACTGAATATGCATTAAATGTGTGTCAGTTTAGATGAAGAAAGTTAAATTATTTTGTGATACACCACAGCTGAAAAATAAAACTTTGTCAATTTTCAATGTAGTGGAATCTGTGATAGGTAATGAACTAGCTGTGATTCATTTATTACCTATCACAGATTCCACTACATTGAAAATTGACAAAGTTTTATTTTTCAGCTATATTACAATAGATTATATATATATATATATATATATATATAATCTATTGTAATATTAAATTAGGTTAAAAGCTAGTGACCCACTAGAATTAATGAATTATCCATTGAATTACTATACTCGAGCAGCCATAAATGTACGCTAGCTACCAGTATGAATCTATTGCAATAACTTTTGACATAAACTCTCTCTAGTGTAAAGCAAACACATACTACCAATAATCCTCCAAGTTTAACCAAAATACCATATTTCATATAGAAGGGAATTATTGGGAAGCTACTATGAACAATATTTATGGTGTAATTTCATTGGCAATATTTTTTACATAAATTTGGAAACCAAAAGGTTGCGAAAAAGCATATAAGAGGAGAATGAATGTTATTTTTTTATTAGTCCACCATGCACTTCAATCACTCCAATAATATAACTGGCTTTATGTATAATGTATTGGAGTGTATATATATATATATATATATTTTATAAAATAGGTTGGGTCATATTTTATTGATTTGACATAGCTTGAGTCAAATTAGATTATCTACATTATTCCCTTTACATTTTTTTTTTTTTTTTTGATTGGAATTCCCTTTACATTTTAATAACTTATAAAATACTTATTTTGCATGTCCTACTTTCATTGCAGGTCCTACTTTTATCTTTTAGATAAAGATCTGCAAACTTAATTACTACTACTCCAGGTAAATTCTGTTTAAAAAAATATTGTTCCTATTGTGTATGATTTCTAGGAATTGGAAATAATTATTAATTAATGTCATCTTTAGCATAAAATTGAGGTATAACAAACCATTGTTGATAGCAAAGAAATACCAAATTATTATTGGTGTTGGACTTATCATTGTTATTGGTATTTTTTCCCCTCTTTATTTGTAACTTTTATTTTTAAGTGATTATAACTTTAAGCAAAGTGAAAATTACATATTTCATAACTTTAACCAAACTGAAAATTTAAAACTATTATTCACATGGGTTAGTGAGTAATATTATAGTTCCAGTGATAACTACCCAGGAGAGAGCACAGCAGTAATATAGAAGCATAAACAATGATAAAATAGATGATAAAGAAGAAAATAGCAAAACAGATATATTCAAAATAAGATTAAAACAGAGTATGGAATATGAAAACTGGAACTGATAAAATCTTACTTGAAAATACTTCTGTCTTTGATTAAACTTGAAAACAAACTGTCTTTGATACAAGCTTTGAAAATAAAGTACTGTCTGAAAGGTTACAAGATTACAAAGGAAAACTGTCTTTGAAACTAAAAGGTTACAAGGTTCTATCTGAAAGGGAAAGGTTACAAAAGGATAGAGTACAAAAGTCTTTCTGCTGGAAAGGGAGAGAACTATCTTGGACTTGAATCTGAAATTTGAACTTGAGAATTGGAACCTGTCTTCTGTCTTCGGAGTCTGTCTCTTTATAGATGAAGTGAACCATAGTAAAACTCTAAAAGTAACCTGAGTTAAATAAAGTGAACTCAAGTTAATCTGTCGGCAAGATCTTGAACAGTAAAAGTAAATCTTGAACAGTAGTCTGTCTGAGCTTATCTTATCTTGAACAGTAAATCTTGAACAGTAATCTATCTGTCAGTAAACGCGTGCCAGTGAATATGTGCTATCTTTGTCTGGACTCTGATGCTGTCTTTGTCTGAGCTCTGATATATCTTTTCGCATGCTAATAAACAGTAGTGGGGACGTCTGTTTGTATCTATCTTTTCGACATCTGTCTGTATCCATCTTTAGTACTATTCAGGACTGGTTTGGATCTGTCTGGATTTATTTGAAAATCGTATTGATGAGCTGTCTGTACTTTCTGTAGTTATTTATTATTTTGTCTGATAATAGCATGTCATTTTGAGAAACCTTTCTGATCACAACTTGAATACATTTTCATGTATTCTTGAAGGGATATTATCTCTATTAAGATGCCTTCATGCTTTGACTGAAATCTGTTTAAAGATTTCTATTTTGGCAAAATATGGTCTGTGAATGTAGCCTTAGAATGGCTATCTTGCTTGCCAGGCAATTGACCGTTAATTTTAAAATTAACTAATTAAAGCCAGTGCAACAATATCTTGTAAGGGAGTATTATTTGAGAGTAAAAGTCATGATCAAGGCAAATATGGTAAAGTCAAAGGAGATGTGGAAAAAAGGGAGGGGGGGGTACGTAAGAGACTAGATACAAAAGAAGAAGTAGGAAGCTAGTTACAAAATTGAAAAGAAGATTAGTCAACAAGGGGTGGAAGACTTTTTTATATATATATTTTTATATATATATGTACTTAGATGCTACTACTACTGGGTAGCATAGTTTCATCTATCATTGGATTTGTAGGACTCTCATCATCTATTACTGGTGCAATTTTATTAACACTTGTGTCTTTTGAGATGGAAATTTCTTTCAATAAGTATATATCTTTGGGGATTGGTGGTAAGAGAAACTTAAAAAATACTTCTGTTTCTAAAATATTAGTATATATTCCATTATCTGTCGTGAAAAATGGGTAAAGTAAAGCCAAAAAAGGATTTCCTAGTATAACTTTAGAGGACAACTTATCTGTCAAGAAGAAAGGTGTTCTGAGATTGATTCCATTATTATGTATGTATACCTTAGTTAATTTATTATTTATTTTAAGTCTATCACCATTGGCCTGAGTTAATCTGTCTGTTGTTGATTCATAATATTTAGAAGGTATTAATCCTTCTTGTATACAATTCATATCAGCACCTGAATCAACAAGAGCAATAACTGTCAATGAGAATTCTTTATCAATAACCAAGGTTATTTCAGTGTACCATTTCTGGAATATCATTCTGTCAATTATATTTAAAAATTCATCTTCATAATCATTTTTGTGAGAACTTTCTCCGTTATGTCTGTCAAGAGAAGAGGAGTCTATCAAGGGTTTATTATAAAATTCAATTTTATCTTTTATACTAATTACTTGTGCAGCTATTTGGTCAACCATACCTTTTAAGATGAAATTTTCTGATTTTAATTCCTTCAGTTCATTTTTTAAGCTGTTAATTTCTATTTGTAAATCTGTCACAGTTGTAGGTTTATTGAATTTAAATCTGTCCGTAATTTCTGAAAAATTATAGGTTGACTTATAATCTTTCAAATCTATTTCAGGTTTGTCAATTTGAGTTAAGGATTCTTTTAATTTAGATAGATAATCCTTCCTAGTCTGTGAATCCGAGAGTTTATCTATTAAGTCTATTATTATATCTTCTTGTTTAGTTAAAACACACATTTTTAATTTTCTTTTACAATAACAGTTATCAGGATTATTGCAATTACATAATTTAATTTTCTCATTATCTGAAGAAGTATCTGTCGATGACGAGGTTATATCACAATTATCTATCTGGTGGATTTCATTATCTGTTTGCTCGCTATCAGTCTGTTCTAATATACTGATTAATCTATCTTTTATTTTTCCTGATAAGTCAAGTTTATTTATCTTTCTTTGTAAGTTACAATATCTACTAGTGTGTCCTTTTTTCCCACATTTGAAGCAAGTAATGTCTTTATATCTGTCATTTTTCTTTCTTTTGGACTCTTCTTTCTTTTCTTTAGTTCTACCTTTATGATATCTTCTATTATTGTTCTTGTATCTATCCGTATCTTTCTTTTCTTTTGTTCTTTTCCTAGATGGAGCAATCAATGGTTCAAAGCCATATTGCTCACAAAAGGTTCCTAATTCTTTTTTAGCAAATCTTTTTTCTTTTTCTATTTGATTTTTTAGCCTTAAATCATTACATAACCATAGACCTGTTTTATTAATTGAAGATATTATGTCTCCATAAGTTAAGCCAGGATAGTCTATAGTTCCTTCATTATTGGCTATATCAAGTCTAACTTTTTGAGCAAAGAAATAAGGCAAGCCAGCAATAAATTTTTCTTTCCAATAGGATTGTTGACAATCATTTCTACTTAAAACTTTTGAAATGAAAACATCTTTATACCATCTGAAATCTGAAAGTTGTGGACATCTTAAATTAATCAAAACATCTGAAGCTCTTTCTTTATATTGATTAGGATCTCCAACAAAATGTTTGGTTATGGTGAAAATTAAAGTATTAACTGCATCCTGTGAAGGCTGTCTATCTGTCATTATAACACTTCCATCTGTTTCTCTTTTAACTGCTGATAATATTTCATTTCTGTCATCATTATTTAAATAATGATCCCACCAGCCTTTCAATTGGCCAGTAAAACCAGTGACAATTAAATGAGCTATCTGGTGATCCTGTTTTCCATGATTTTTATAAACATTAGTGAGTAAAGTCATTTCATGTAAAAGGTTTATTATCTCATATTCTGACATTCCGTCAATATTCCATTCATAAATTAAATCTGGTGAGTAAGATGAATTAACATAAGTATGTCTTTCTTCAAATTGTAAATCAGGAGGAGTGGGTTTAGGATACCAATTCTTTCTGGGGTATAGGTCATCAATTCTTCCTTTTTTACGATCTTGCGATGAAGATGCTAAAGCTAATTTATTAATTTGTAATTGATCTGTAAATTGTGATTCTAAATTATCTACATCTGATAAGTCTGTCAAATTTGTCAATTGACTGTCTTCTGATTCTTCATCCTCTGAAGAGTCAGTTCGTCCTAGCGTTATAATATTCTTATTTTTTAATGGCTCCATCTCCTTTAATGATTCTAGTTTCATTAAGTCTAGTTTTTTATTTATTTCATTAAGTAGATTATCAGTTCTTTCTGTCTTGGGCTTCTTTAAAGGTGCTCTAAGGTGAGAAGGTATCTCATGAGGGATAAATAAAGGAGTATTGGACGCATTTTCTTTCTTTATGGAAGTGGAAGAGGGTGTTATTCTGTCTTCTATATCTTGTAGCTTTTGACCAATTGTTTTTAGATAAGTATTAGTATAGTTATTCTGTTGAATTATACTATCTAGGTTCTTATTGTCATCACTTAGACTAGGTCCTTTGATTGGAGTAGCCAACACTTGGACCCCACTGTTTTGGTTCAGTATGATTGATTCAAAGGGTGGATAGGTTTGAAAGACTTTCTCATGATTTTCTGTCTTCGTCCATGACAAAGTTTTTTCTATAACACCTATCTTTTTGTTATAATAGTCCAAAAAGTCAAAGAAACTAAAATGTGTTTGTAAGTCTGTCACCATTTCATAATATTTAGCTTTTAAATCATTTCTTTCTTGTTCATTATATTCTTTAAAAAATTGGTTTTTTCTGTCACTATTTTCAGGTTTTAGGTAGTCATATTTTAATAACTCTTTATCTAAAACAAATTCTTTAGCCAAAACATTAATATGTCTATCATCTCTATCATCTGTAAATCCTAATATATCTTTATGGGTAGGAGAATCCGGTTGGGGCTGGGGCTCATAAAGGGCTTGGTGAACATTGAGAGTTGGTTGTGTGGTTTCTGTTGGATAATAGGCTGGTCCAGTTCTTACTGGGGTTCTATTGGTGTTTATAGGTGGAAGGTTTATAGCTGGGGGAAGATTCTGGGGAGGTAAAGGTCTAGAATCAGAGAAAGGTGTTCTAGGGGAAAAGGAGCTTCTGGGGGTAAACATCATAGGAGTTTTTCTGCCTGTAGAACTTCTAGGTCTTATAAGGCTGTCAGTGTGTCTATCATTACTATTGAAGGAAATGATAACTGTACCATCTGTCTTTTGGGCTATAAAATCTGGTTCAGTGTTTTCTATCTTTGGTGTGGGTGCAATGGCCTCTAGTTGCCATCTTTCAGGAAGGGTTATATCTTTCCATTGTATCTGTTGGGGTACACGAAGTCTACTATCTGAACTCCTTTTGCGCATGCTAATGAATAGTAACATATATCTTTCTATCAGGAGGCATGCTAGTGAATAGTGATCTATCTGGTGTGTCTGTGAATAGTAATCTGTCTTTAGTGAATAGTGATCTGTCGTCATTGTCTGTCGAGAAAACTCTCCTGTCTGTTCTGTCAATCTGTATCGGCATAGTTATCATAATCTAGCGGATCAGTGTTGTCTTCATACTGCTCATGCTCATGGAGCACTCCGTAGTCATTGCATAAAGCGCAATATGAAATAAGAAGGAAAACAGGAACATGATCCTTGGCTGTCATCAATCTGGGATCTTTAACAGTTCTTCTTTTTCCAATAAGCCTCCTTGCTGAGGGTCTTGGACCATATACTGCTATTCTGTCTGTGTAGCCATATAAGTGAAAATCTCTGTCTAATTCTTTCTGTACTTCATAAATTTTATTACACATAAAATTAGACCATTCTTGAGCCAGAGCACCTGGATCATCAAGTGATAAATAAGTGTCTCCTGTATACCAGTTGTATTCAGGCATATATCCCCAATCATGGATAAGGACCAGAATATGTACTGGCTGAGCTTCCATATAATAGCTGGTGTCCCAAACTGGAAGGGTACTCCAGATTTCCATCTTCATATAATTAAGTCCGCCAATCTGTGCAGCTGCTTCTTGGATGACCTTGGGGAATAAACTAATCTGAATTGCAGAAGTTATAATTAATTTGCTAATAAACCCTGCTTCTAACATTTCAGATAACCATAAAGGGTCACGGACCACTGGATCCTCTGTCTCTGTGTTGATAAGTAGTCCCGGGTAGGGATTATATCTTTCTCCTGTTCTTTCATAAACTCTGTCTGCATCTCCAAAACTCTCATACCATGTAGCTTTATGAGATAACCATATTTCACCTGTCATGTCTTCTGTCCTGATAAATGCTGTAGAAACAAATACCTTAAAAAGATACATCCACCTGTCATAAGAATTAGTTAAAGCTGTATGGGTTAATATTTTCTGTTGGATTTCAGGAAGTAAATTTCTGATGGCAAGCCTCGTTTTTAGCTGAATCTTAGGGTGGAGCTTTGAAAAGCTTGTTCCCATAAGATAGCTTTTTAGAGACTGTGATTCTGTCTTTGTGGAGCTTGAATCTCCAACCTCCTTGCCAGGGAGTTGACAACCGAGAGCTTCAATAAATGCCCCGGTGCTAACAAGATGTAATTCCAAAGCCTGAAGGGTCTTTTGGAATAGGTCTTTCTGTTTAAGGGTAAAAGCTGCCTGTAAATTATCAAGAAGTAGTTTAATATGAAGAGGGAGGTCTGTAAATTCTCCGTCCTGAAACATGAGATTAGTGCTGAGCACTTTCTGTAAAGTTACACTACTTTCTCCACATGAATACCTTGCTTCTGCTAGCAACGTATCCTGAAGGGATATTGTCTCTATCAAGACGCCTTCCTGCCCATCCATAATTTTGACTGAAGGTTTTCGAAAATGTTTGGGCACTGCAAGAGCTTTGCCCTTTCCTTTCCTATCTGACTGGGGGGTTCTATTACTCATGTTAGTCTGCAAATGGGGTTGGGGAAAAGGATTATGTGCTGTCTGCAAATGGGGTTGAGGAAAATTGAGTTTTGAAATATTATTTTGAAAACAAGCCTTTTCATTCAAAGTTTCTTTTGAACTCATTTTTAAAATCCTTTCATAAATATTTTTCTGTGAAACCTTTTTAAACTGTTCCATAGTATATATAATAAAACAAACTTTTCTCTGTACACTTTTGTGCTCTTGCTGAGTAGTGGTATAAGAGTAATCATAATGAAGTCTTTCAATATTAGAGGGATTGGAATTTAAAAACTTTACAAAATCTATCATGATTCTATCCGTTTTATACGTGTCACTATATATCTCATTTTGTGAAAATATATGAAATAAAGCTTCTCCATAAAGTCTATTATCAACTGCTAAAATAGTTTGGGGAAAATCTGTCAGATAATTAATTCTGTCTATCAAGAGATTAAATCTGTCTCTACTCAAGAAATTATCACAATTAATATCTTCTTTAATAATTATTAAAGGAGAATCTGTCAGGACTTCTTTTATTACACCATTTATTACATTAATATTTGAGATTACTACAAAGGATGCAAGAATGTTGTCTATCATAATTTTGTGTGGTACATCTGTCATACTTTCAATTCGTTTAGTCCAATCATATTGACTTGTAAGCATAACTCTTTCTTTTGTGCTGAATCCTTTTTCATAAACTATTCTTTGGGTTATAGATTGATACAAAAAAGAACGAATCTCTGTCTCTCTATCTTGTTTAGCCTTTTTTATGTCTTTATTGACATCTGCCAAGTGGTTATAAAATGGTTTTTCTGTCAATTGTCCCTTACAATTTCTTTCTTTATTGACATTTTTCAAGATAGTGACCTTGTTCAAAAAATAAATTTCTTTCTGAATTATGGGTGAGATGAATTTAAAAAGTATTTCTTTTCTTAAATCATCAAGTTTAACTTCTTCATTACATATGTGATTATTAATCAACTTTTCTTCTCTATTGTCTCGAATTAATTTATCAAATCCTCTTTCATTTTCAAAAGGTATTAATCTTTCATTCATGTTGTCAATATCTAAGTCTGTAAGTGTCACTTTTGTTAAAGAAATTTCTTTATTAATAATTTCTGTATTTCTTTTTTGAAAAATAACTCTGTTAATTAAACTCAAAGAATTCTGTCTATTGCCATCATCTTTTTCTAATAAAGGTAAGTCTATCACGTGTTTAGAACTTTCTTTTAAATTTATTAATTCTGTAATATTTTGTTCATTTATATCTACGGAATTATCTTCTTTAATATCTTTAATTTCTTGTTTTACCGTTTTTGCTTCTGTCATTAAGTCTTGTAAAGTTACTGATTCTATCTCTACTTTATCTTTTTCCTTTTTTATCTTCTCTTGCTTGTCTTTTTCTTTTTTGGCTCTTTCTTCTTTTCTGCACTCTGTAACATGGTGTCCATATTTCTTACATCTAATACAAGCTATAGGTATATTTATGGAATCTTTCAATTTTAGTAAATAGTCTTTTTTGTCTTGATTAGGTAGATTATCTATCAATTTCATTATTATGTCTTTTTGTTTTCTTTTTCTTTTATTAACTTTAAGTGGGTTGGTTGATTTTAGTTCTTCCTTTTTCTTTACTCGATTTATCTCTTTTTGACTAATATTAAATATTTCCATTAATCCATTTAATGTGTCTTTTTCAAATTCTAATTTACTAATTTGTTTAGCAATTTTATTCTGCCTAGCACATTGTTTTTTAGTGTGTCCATATTCTTTGCATTTATGACAAATAGTATGTTTAACCTGTCTGTCACTATTCTCATTATCTGATACTTCTGTAATATTTAAAACTGCTATTTCTTTTACCCTGTCTGTATCTAGAGGTGAATTTAAAATTTTCATCTTTCTTTTTAATTCTGCGAAATTGTTATCTATCATTGATTTCTCAATTAATTTTAGTCTTTCATCAATTGCCTCTTTTAAACTACCAGTATTATCAATTTTCCTTCTATTGTTGATTTCTTTTGCTTTTACTACACTATCACTATTCTCCTTTTTTAAAAGATTATTTTTTTCTTTCCTACCTTTGTTGACTAATTCTCTTTCTTTTAGTCTATCTCTTTCTATTTCTTCTTTTGGCTCTAGCTTTGTCCGTATCACTTGTATTGAACTAGCTTTTTGTTTTTCCATCACTTCTTTTGGACTACTATTATTAGTTTTCCAACAACTGTTGACTATTTCTTTAGCTTTTGTTCTTTCTTGTTTTTCTTCTTCTTCTATCTTCCTACGCAGGGGTTCTTTAACAACATGTTCTTTCCCTACATCTTCTTTTGTCTCTAGCTTTTTATTATGTTGTCTTTCAATTATCTCTTGGTCTTTTACTATGTCATCTTTCTTGACATTTTGTCTTTCTATTACTTTTATCATTTCTTTTACCATTCCTTCTTTTATTATTCCTTTATCTTTTTTGTCTTTATCTATTATGTCTTTAGCACTTATTTCTTTCATGGGGTTCTTTTCTTCTACACGTGTTACACTTTCCTTACTTGGGTTAGTTTTCCTATCAACTCTCTTGTCGGCTGCTTTTAATGTCTGTGAGTCTATTTCTTTAGCTTCTACACGTGTTGATATTTCCTTAATTAGGTTAGTTTTCCTGTCAACATTTCTGTCAGTTGAATTTAGAGTTTGTAAGTCTATTTCTTTATTTTCAAATGCTATAGGTATAGCTCTGTCAGTTGCTTTTGAATTTTTTAAAAAGCTAACTTTTCTGCTGTCTATCATATTTACTAACTTGTCGATACTTTTTGAATTATGGTCTTGACTATTATGCCAATTATCTGTCACAGTATTAATTAAAGATGATCTTTGATGGGGTTCAAATTCTCTTTCTTTTCCTAAAGGTGAATTTAAAACTTTCATTTTCTCATAGAGGTCCAAAAAACTATCATTTTTTCTTTCTTCTTTAGCATATATCGTAGATCTTTCTTCATTTTCTAAAGATTCTAATTTTTTATTAATTATGTCTAAGAAGCTGTGTCTATTAGTCTGTCGGTTGATTTTATCTCCTGTTAATATACTCCAATTTTTTGTGTTATTATTATAATCATAATTATAATCATCCATATCACTGTCGGAATCAGAATCTGTTTCATAATCCATATTACTGTTAGACCAATTATTGTCTATATCTCTCATGCTATAACCTTCATCATATTCTATATCATCATAGTCCATGTTTCAAATTAGTGTGTGCCTAGCCTAAGTGTGATCAAGCAAACAGATTATGAGCTGATAAATGTATTTATTCTCTTTCTAAGCAATTAATAATTACTGGCGGAACTATTACTAACCACTGGTATCCTTGCTATCGGGACCACCTCCTCGGGAAACTCCATTGCGGGACCACCCAAACAACGCCTGTCCGTCGGCTAACAAAACGGGCTGACCAACGCGAAACTATGATTTGCCAACGAGTGTGAGGCTGACCAACGCTATCAAGGAGCAAGTAGTGGCTATGCAGTAATATAAGTTCCTAGTAACTTCTTAATTGCAAAGAAATAAAACTCATACATCTACCATCCATGGCTCTGATACCATTAAAATTGAGGTATAACAAATCATTGTTGATAGCAAAGAAATACCAAATTATTATTGGTGTTGGACTTATCATTGTTATTGGTATTTTTTCCCCTCTTTATTTGTAACTTTTATTTTTAAGTGATTATAACTTTAAGCAAAGTGAAAATTACATATTTCATAACTTTAACCAAACTGAAAATTTAAAACTATTATTCACATGGGTTAGTGAGTAATATTATAGTTCCAGTGATATGCAAAGTCTTTGAATGTAACAACCTATGATCATGGATGACTTAGCTTAGAGTTTAGATCTATTAATTAACAATTAAACCCAAGATTAAATGACTTGTAACATGACTGATAGAAGGAAAAAATCACTTTTGTTAGGTTATTGCTTTATACTTATATCTCTCTCAGGTTTTAGTCATGCATGTTCATGACTTCATTTTTTTTTTTCCCCTCTCATTTTGTCATTTTCTTATAAGGTCTGCCCTTAGAAAATTTCTTAATTTACTATTTTAGGAAAATTTTAATATCACTTTTATAGGAAATATAAAAAGTTGTGAAAAAAATAATCTATTGCTTTTTTCTTTTTCCATAAAGATTAGTTTTTAAAAATATTTCTTAAATTAAAGTTCTTAGGATATCTATTACCTTTTCCGATCTTACATAGAGTATGTTTGTATATTTTTACATTTACCTAAATATAAAATTAAAAAAACAAATTCATAGTCAAAATATATTCATGAGGACCCTGCCCATTTGAATTTTGAGAATGCAAGTTGAGAACATTTCTATTTTCTAAGAACTAAGAATTATAATTCCCTTGAAACACAAGATCTTTTTTTTATTTTTTTTTTCCTGAATTATAATTCTCTTATATCATTTTTTTTATTTTATTATTTTTTTACTGATAAATTTTGCCACCCTTTGTATTGAGAGGTGTGTTTTCATTAGGTGACTTGCGTCTTGTGTGGGTTGTTACGAGGTTGGTAAGCTATAGTGCAGAGTAAGTTCAGCTGACCTATTCTTATTTCCCAACTCTACAAGATCAATTATTGGTGAAATATCTGCTTTGTGGTGGGTTGTTAAATTGGTGCAAGTAGGTGGCTTGCGTGGTGATATAAGGTGGTTTTTGTTGTATATTGGGAGTGTTGAATGTGTTTTATGTATTTTGTATATTTGATGATTCATGTGTAGCATATTGTGACCCATTGAGTAACTTCTTATAATATTAATGTATTCAAATTCTGGAATGATGTATACATTGAGTTGCTATTTTTGGTTATGGCTTTATGAAATGGAGAATGCAGAATATGTTGAATGAATATGTATAAAATTTACTAGATACTTCTGTATGTAGTTATTACGTAAATATAATCTTATTACTAATGATTAGCATATTACATTCTATAAGTCATCTACATATCTTATGTTCATGTTTAATGCTTTAGATGTTAGGAGATTAGGATCTAACCATTGGTTTATACTACACTAATGATGAGGTGTTGTAGGAGACTGTGTTAAGATATTGTTTAGCAATGGATAAGAGTTGGATGGACAAGAAGAGGGGTACTAGGGAATATGTTGAAGGTGTCAAACGATTCGTGGAATTTGCGTCTCTTAAAGCACGCAATGGGAAGATCCCATGCCCTTGTGTCAAATGTGTGCATAGTCAACTCCATCCAGCAGAAGTTGTACGTGGTCACCTAAACAACTTTGGGATACTTTCCAATTATAGAACTTGGACGTTGCATGGGGAATCACAGTCGACCACGACACCTGCTAAAGTTAGGAGTAGTCATGTGCATGAAAACTTGAATGAATACGGGAATTTTGGTGGGATGTTGCATAATTTGTTCTCCATGCATGATATGGCACCAGAATCAATGGATGAAGGTCCTAGTGTGCAACAACCGGCAGAAGGTCCTAGTGTACAACAACCGGCAGAAGGTCCTAACGATGATGCAAAAAAGTTTTACAAAATGATAGAAGATGTGGAGAAACCTTTATACAAAGGATGTACAAAATTTAGTATATTCTCAGCTGTCGTTGTGTTGTACCAGCTGAAGTCTCTTTGTGGTTGGTCCAACAAATCATTTACTTTGTTGCTTCAAGTTGTGCAAGACTTACTTCCTTTGGATGCTACATTGCCAAAAGATTGTTATGAGGCTAAGAAGATTATTAAAGATTTGGGTTTGGGTTATGAGAAGATTCATGCCTGTATTAACGACTGTATGTTGTTTTGGAAGCAAGATGCTAACCTAGAGGCTTGCAAATTTTGTGGAGAGTCTAGGTGGAAAGAACAGAACACAACTTCTGGGGAACCAAATAATGCATCATCTAGTAAGGGGAAGAAGAAAGCTTCAAAGATGCTACGGTGGTTCCCTTTGAAACCAAGATTGCAACGGTTGTTTCTGTCACCCGATTTAGCGGGATATATGAAGTGGCATGCGACTGGGCGTACTGATGACGGGATAATGCGGCATCCCGCTAACTCAGAAGCATGGAAAATGTTTGACACTAAGTATATAGATTTTTCATCTGAGCCTCGTAATGTAAGACTTGGATTAGCATCGGATGGGTTCAACCCGTATGGCATTTTGAGTACCAGCCACAGTACATGGCCGGTTGTTTTGGTCCCCTACAATCTCCCTCCTTGGATGTGCATGAAAAGGTCATCTTTGATACTGTCACTAGTTGTTCCTGGTCCTTCCTCACCTGGTGTAGCCATAGATGTGTACTTACAACCTTTAATCGAGGAACTCAGGGAGTTATGGGACGTTGGAGTAGAGGCGTATGATGCATCTTCTAAAAACAGGTTCCAATTACGTGCAGCATTGATGTGGACCATAAATGATTTTCCTGCATACTCGGATTTGTCTGGTTGGAGTGCGAAAGGCATGTTTGCTTGTCCTTCTTGTGCCTCTAATACGGACTCTCGCTATTTAAAACATGGCCACAAATTTTGTTACATGGGACATCGGCGTTGGTTGTATAGAGATCACCCATTTCGGAAAGATGATACAAACTTTGATGGTACTCAAGATACGAGATTGGCTCCTGTGCCTCCATCGGGGTTAGATATACTTATAGATACAGAAAGTTTAGATGGACGTTGTCTTGGTAAGAAAGCTCAAGCTACGTTCAAAAAAAGAAAGAGAGGGGATGAAAATGTAGGTGCTTGGAATAAGCGAAGTATATTATTCACATTGCCTTATTGGAGGGATCACAAGTTGCGTCACAATCTTGATGTCATGCACATAGAGAAGAACATGACAGACAATATAATAGGCACGTTGTTGAGTTTGAAGGGCAAGACAAAGGACAATCATGAGGCACGCCTTGACTTACAGGCCATGGGTATACGGAGTGCTCTTTACCTAAAATCAAGTGTCGGCGATAAATATACTATGCCGCATGCATGTTTTAATATGACTGCAAGAGAGAAAGATGGGTTCCTGCAAATTCTGAAGGATGTAAGAGTTCCCGATGGTTATGCTTCCAATATTTCACGACGTGTCAATCTCAAAAATCGCACGATTTCAGGGCTAAAGAGTCACGATAATCACAAATTGATGCAGCAACTCCTCCCAATAGCATTACGCGGATCGTTGCGAGCTTCAGTAACTAGGCCCTTGATGAAGTTATCTTGTTTCTTTAGGGAAATTTGTTCGAAGACGTTGAAGGTTTCCGAGATTGAGAATCTTGAAAAGGACATTGCAGTGACGTTGTGTGAACTTGAAAAGATATTTCCTCCATCATTCTTCACAGTTATGGTACATTTGGTGATACATTTGGCCACTGAGGCCAAGATTTGTGGACCTGTTCATTATCGTTGGATGTATCCCATTGAAAGGTTAGAAATATGTAAAATAGTATATGCTTAATGGTTTCATTCAAATTATAATTTTCAATTTTTAATATTATTATTCCAATTAGGTACCTCTCTCGACTTAAGTCCTATGTACGAAATAGAGCTGCTCCAGAGGGATCTATTGCTGAAGGGTACTACGTAGAGGAGTGCTTAACATTTTGTGCGCGGTACATGGAAGGAGTTGAAACTATATTCAATCGACCGACTAGGTTGATTGAGGGATCTACAGGGCCTGTGTTGAGCATGGAACTAATGAATATCGAATTAACCTAAGCTCATCGATACATTCTATTCAGTAGCAAAGAAATTACCAAGTTCATTGAGTAAGTAATAGAAAGTATACCGATATCGCTGCATGTCAATCTGATAACGCTAGCTTATCATAAGACTAACATAATTTCCTTCACAGGATGCACAGAAAATTGGTGGAGGAAGAACTCCAAAATGCCCACCGTCGTGTATCCGTGAATGTTATAAATAAGCATCATATGGAGCAATTCTGTAGTTGGCTTAGACATCACGTACGTTTCAAACATGCAACTTAATTATTCATAACATTGTAATAACTAGTATTGTATTACTAATAATTTATGTGCTTGATTCTGTTAGGTGGTGACAATGACTGATGCTGATAGGGCAAGACTAAGTGATACAATAATAACACTATCTAGATGGCCATATGAGACAGTGAAGCGGATGAAGCATTATGTAATAAATGGATTGAAATTCAGATGTGTGGATAATGAGGCACATAGGAAAACCCAAAATAGTGGAGTTAGTGTTGTCACAGAAGGTGGCGTAACTTACTATGGTGTCTTAATTGATATTATTGAGTTAAATTATAGTGACCGTATAAGACACGTCTTATTCAAATGTAGATGGGTTGATGTTCATAGTATTAGGGGATATAAGGTTGATGAGTTTGGGTTTCCTATGGTAAATTTGACTCGCTTGATACATCGTGGGGATAAAATGACTGATGAACCATTTGTCTTGGCATCTGAAGCTTCACAAGTATTTTATGTTGCAGACAAAAGGGAGAATGATTGGTATGTTGTTGTTAAAACTAAAGCGAGAGATGTGTTTGATGCTGGTACTAGTCCACAACGTGATGACGATGATGACGATGCATATACATATTGTGAGCACGTTCCTTACAATATAAGTACAAACGATTATTTCGATGGAGCGAATGACAACCAAGGATGGGCTCGAGATGATATAGAGGGCATGACAATTGATGCCCCAGTCAGTGGGGACTTAGCTGTTTCTGGATGGGACGACATAGATGAGAATGATGTTATTGACGACGAAGACGATTATGAGGACACTGATGATCCGTAGATATTATTTATTACTTGTATGTATAGTTTACTAACCCACGTGTTCCTAACTTATTGATAGCATGTCCCTTTATGCTCAACCCTTTAAATCTAGCCCATGGTATTTTGTAATGATAGTTATTTAATATGGTAGACGATTAATTGCTTGAAGTATATCCTAAATAAGTACATGGTATTGATTGTTACTATAAGCATTGTAGCCTTCGCACTTCCTTTCAATGCAATTATTGTTGTATAACTATTATAATGTTTGTGTTTTTCAGGTCTTTGAGGGAGGAATGGGTAGAAAACGGCGACTAGAGTTAGTGGAAAGTGGGCAGTGCTCTTCTCATGCAATAGGGAGCCAACAAGAAGAGACACGTAATGCTGCATTAGAGGAAGACATTTCACATGGCACTACACATGACGATGATGCCACAGAACCTCCAGGTATGAACTCTACTTTTCAAATTCTTGCTTCCATGTGTGTGCTAGTTGTGATGTGAATATTGGAAAGTAGTTTCTCATTGTGGTTCACTATGTATAGATGACATGGTGGCAACCCCTGCTAATGTTGTACCATGTGCAAAACGTGGTAGTACACTAATGCGAGACATATGGAATCTGCCGCCAGGAGCAAAACATGTACTGCATTTGAATAGCCAAGGCCAACCAATTGGGAGCAGTGGGGCGACATTTAAGAGGTGGCTAGGCACTATTACGAGAAAGTACTATATGTGCCCAGTGGTGCCTACTGATTGGCGGGAAGTGCCTATCCAGTATAAACGAGAGTGTTGGGGGGAGATTGAGGTAATAGTGACAACAACTTTGGAATGTTGTTTTAATATTATCAAATTATAAGTATGGTTATGCGTAGTTATGCTAGATGATGTAATATAGACTAGAGTATCATTATGAGTAGCTATGTAATTATAATTTTGCCAAGTATCAATTTTGACATGTATGTTGACTAAATGTTTTCTTTCCAGAGACGATGGGCCATCCCTGAAAACAAAGTCCCACTAGAGAAACAAGAGGATTGGGCAATGCAACTATTGGGGCTCCTGAGAAGGGCGCGCAAGACCACCCTAAAGAAGCAAAAATGTTTGGAAGGTATGAGTAAACAAGAAGTTGTGGCCAACATACCAAACAATTGTGATGAAGAACAGTGGAAGAAGTTGGTGGAATACTAGTTTATAGAGGAAGTACAGGTGCTTACATTTTTTGCTTATTGAAATTATTTGCAATAACAATGGGTTGATATTATTGGACTTTATGTATTATATTAGATTGATGATATTGTTTGGTGGTGATTTGTGTGACTACATTTGTAGACAAAGGCTCTGAAGAACAAGGCCAGCCGTGGATTCCAAAAAGAAATACCTACAACTGGACCAAGAAGTTTGGCACAACTAGTTGCTATCATGGTATGATGTCTACCTCTTACATCTATAAAAAAACAAAAACCGAATATGCTAAATAGGCTATTGATTTAAAATCTCACTTTAGTGCTAGAAATTATTTTTCTTACGCTATTCTCACAATTCAGTTGTCTACCATAATAAGCATATCAAAAAGACATATCATTGTTAAAGAGGTTACTTTTATTGAAAAAGTCATGTGCTTCATTATTTGTGGCCTTGCTCTAAAGCTACATTATGGTTCATCTCTCATAAGCCTTATCTTGGGCTAAGCATATTGAATGGAGCTACTATAGTTTATGTAGCGTTAGTTGATACAAGTTCATCTATTACAGAGTGGTTTGTGAAATTCTGAATTTAATTTTGAAAAAGAAAAGTTCTTAGCAACCATAGTTGCAAATTTGATTTATTAATCTTGGATGACTTACTACATTAGGAAATTATAGACAATATAAGCTCTAGATCATAAGGCCTTGATCTACTCGACTTCTCTGTAAACAAAAGAATTTTGACTTATTCCCTTGGAAAAAATTTGGGAATTAGTCCATACATGACATATGGTCACACTTTTGGGATCAAAATGAGAAATTGTCAGCAATTCTTTTGGGGAGATTGTTTAGAATTTATCATTGAAGTTAATATTACATTAGTTGTTGATTTTTATAAACTATGTTTACTAACAAATAACTTATTAATACATGTTTCTAATTATTATCTACCCCCTACAAGGGCTTAAATTTCATTTGAAGTGCTAAACGGGTGCTAGGAGGGGATATTTGTATCAACGGATCCTAATGAAGGTTCTAAAAGTATTGATATAATAACTTTTTGCTCTCTTTCAAATTTTCTTTCAAGTATGGCAAGTAGTACATTTTAATGTTTTCTGCAATGCCAAGCCAAAGTCATTAAGTTATTATTCTACCATGTTGCATAATTGCATGGTAACCTTGACACCATGCAATTATTCAACCATGACCTTAGAACCAATATATATAAGCATTGCAAATTTGCATCAATTTGTTTCCAAAAAATTTTAGATTTGTGGCATATAGAAATAAGGTGGCTTGTCTTGTTTTTTTTTTTTTTTTTTTTTTTTGTCTTACTTGTTAAGAGTTTTACTTAGCACAATAATTAATGGATATAATGAACATGTTTTAGGAAAACGAAACAGGCAGGCCAGTAGAGCGTGCTGTAGTATATGACAAAGCTTATAGACGTAAAGATGGGACACCTGTAACAGATAAAGCTGCTGAAAACATCGTAAGTATTTTCTTTATTAATCATTTGTGACTTGCTTATTTTTTAAATTGATAAGGAAATTGATGTTTATAAATACGCTTATTTTTTTACACTATATGTAGAATCTAATAAGTCATTTGGTAAAATTATGAAAATAGAGGAAGATGCAAGAACTGCTGAATGCTGGAACCTAATTAATTGGAGAGAGTAGTCATGGTGGAGGCGTTCTTTGGGCACCAGATGATGCCTTTGCTCAGGTGATGGGGCAAGAGCGTAATGGACGCGTGCGTGGAGTAGGGTTTGGACCGACCCCATCCGGTAGAAAGGCGAAAGATGTTCTTCCAGGCAGTACGACTCCACGACAATCTTATGCCAGTGACCAAAGGGTTGTGGAGTTGGTGGATCAAATAGCGACACTGACACAAGCTCGAGTGGAGGATGCAAATAAAATAGAGGCACTGGCCCGATTAGTAACACTTGAGAGAACTCAAAGGATAGAACGAGACGCCCAAATCCAGAAAATGATGGATTCATTTAGTAATTATATGCGTGGAATGCAGAGTCAGGTATAGCTTTATAATTTATTAATTTCGTTTCATGTATTAGTCATTGGTACTCTTTGATACAAATGCATACAAAGACAAGATAGGTCATTTCAGCACTTGACTTGGGCTTTTATGTTGAAAAATGTCTTAAGGTAGGTCATTGTATTATGTATGTGTTAGTGGGAAGGTTGTGAGCAATTAGAGGCTGATGAGTGGGAGTTATTCAAGGCTAGATTTGGGTATTTAGATTTTGTTTATACCCTTGTGTCATATTTTAGAAGCGAAATAGGGAAAAATATATTGCAGGCTTATTTTTGTCATTTTACCAAAAATTGCTTTTATACTCGATTTCTTTGTGATGTGCTTCTACTATTTGGCTTTGTTGTTCATTTGTTATAATGTTGCCTCCATCTTATTCAGAATGAAGAAGATGCTCATGCTGATGTTTATGATGGGGATGAACTTAATGATGTGGATGAACTTGATGATGGGGATGCACTTGATGGTGATGACAGATTTTTTTGATGGAGTTATGAGTATTATCCTTCTGCTTCATGTATTTATATTGATTATGTAGTTTAGTTGAGTATGTATGTATGTATCAAGTTTAGTTGATACAATTTTGGCTTTGTTTGTTCCTTTGTTATAATGTTGTCTCCATCTTATTCAGGGTGAAGATGATGTTCATGCTTATGTTGATGACGGCAATGCACTTGGGGATACACTTGATGACGAGGATGCTTTTGATGATGGTGATGACAGATTTTTTTTTGATGGAGTTATGATTATTGTCCCGCTACTCCATATGCTCCATATGTAGTTAAATTGAATGCTCCATATATTAGGGCCTATTTTGTGTACCCTTAGAAAGGGTGTGATATGTTTTGTGTACCTATGCTTGTGATTTGCCCAGGACAAGTTAGAAAGGTGTGATATGTTTTGTGTACTCTATGCTTGTAATGCCCAGGACAAATTTGTGCATATAAAGGGTGTGATATGTTTTGTGTACCCTATGCTTGTGATGCCCAGGACAAGTGAAATATGTGTGCATATATATATATGTATATATAATGGCGATTGTGACTATTGATATATGCTTGTGATTTGCCCAGGACAAGTGTGTGCATATATATATATATATATATAGCCGCGTTTGTAGACCCAGCAGGATATTTTTGTATTTTTTTTTAAAAAAAAAAAAAAAAAAAAGGTAGTGGCGTTTTTGGACCTATAGTGGCATTTGTAAAACGCCAATATACAATGGGTGAGGAATCCGTTCTTGACCTATAGTGGCGGTTTCAAACGCCACTATAGGCCAACCCTATAGTGGCGTTTCTCAAAGGCCACTATAGGTCCTTCCTGTAGTGGTGTTCACAAACGCTGCTATAACCCCATTAAAAGAAATTTTGATTTACCTATAGTAGCGTTTTAAAAACGCCATTATAGGTTATGGACCTATAGTGGTGTTTACAAACGCTGCTATAGGTAAATCGATTTTTTTTGTCATTTAGCTATAGTGGCGTTTGAGAAACGCCACTATAGATCAACACCCTATAGTGGCGTTTCCGAAACGCTACTATAGCACTTTTTAAAAAACAATCTCAGGATATAGTGGCGTTTTAGGGTAGACCTATATTGGCGTTTGTAAACGCCACTATAGGTCTATAATAGCGGTACAATAGTGGCGTTTACAAACGCCACTATAGCAAACGCCACTATAGCTCAAATGGGCCTATAGTGGCGTTTTTGGGACCTGTAGTGGCGTTTCAAAAACGCCACTATAGGCCCAGTTTTTTGTCCCACACTATGATTCTTCCTTTTTTCCTTTATTTCTTTTCTTTTTTAATAATCTTTTTATTTATAAATTATTTTAATCATATATTTAAATTTGTGGGGTGTATCGTGTATGACAACGAGTTCAAATGTTCTGTCTCACTTTTCCTGCTCTACTCTATACTCCACCAATAAAAATTTGCCACATGTTCATCTAATTAATTAAATACTATCATTATTAAGTATTTAATTAATTAGGTAAACATGCAACAAGCTTTTATTGATGGAGTATAGAGTGAAGCAGGAAAAATAGGACAGAAGATTTGGACTTGTATGACAACATGACTTCACCAGCACGCACAAGTTGAGTTGTAACATGTGGTAAAGTCAATTGACTTGAATTTACCCTGAAGAAACTCCTCTTTTTTCTTTTTCTTTTTAACAAAAAAATAATAATAACAATCAAAAAAGGGTCATGACTCAAGTCACTCAACAAGCCACAATTGATCCCTAAAAATATATATGTAATCAGTAAATATAATCTCCAAAATATCCAAATGATCCAAATTCCACAAAATTTAAAAATATTAACAGAAATATTAAATAACTCCTCACAAAAGCAATATTTTAAATTTAAACTTAAAAATCTAACACATAGGGCATAGGAAACTCCTTCAACACCAACTAGGTGCTTGATATCTCAATAGCTATCCGCTTGCAATACAACGATCACATTCTAGCACCCACTTGTCACTACGAACATGAGTAGCTAATCTAGAAAACAAACAATAGGAATAATTAAGCTAATGCATTCTTATAGATTTGTACTTATACTGTAAATTATAAACTTACATGGTAGATACAAAAGGTAGTAAATTTTATGCATATTTGTAAAAAGTGGTAAATATTTTACACTTTTTGCAAATGCATACAATATTTACTATTTTTATGTGTTTATTGTAGGTTTATATTGCAAGTACAATGTAAACTAAAAATTTTCTAAGATAAAGCTCAACAAGTAGTGATTCACTAATTCCTACACCATAATCAAGGAAAACACAAGGCTCTAGGTTCGCAAAACAAGAAGCAAATAGAATAGCAACAAGGGTAGAAAACTTGATACACCCTAAATAAAAATTTAGGTCCATTATAAAATTAAATAACTTCAAAATTTTGGTCCATTAAAGGTTGAACCAAAAAATTGCCCAAACAAATACAAATCAATCCAAACAACAACACAAATTAGCCATTTTTGAATTTATGATGTCATTCTATGAAAGTTGAATAAAAAAATGGCCCAAACAAATACAAATCGGCCCAAATGCCTAAACAACAACACAAATCAAATATTTTTGAATTTAAGATCTCATTTTCACAACGCAAACATGTTTTAGGTGTCATTCCTTAAAATACCCTCAAACACTCGCTAATGACAAATGCAACAAAAACTCTTCTGGTCTCACCTCTCGTCAAATATCAGCTTCTTGGTGCAAGCTAATAAACAATGGAGAACGTCAATGTAACAAAAATTACGATGGTTAATGGGCAGGAGGCTTTTGAGCTTTATATACCCAAAACACACAAGGAAAAATTATCTCTAGGCTTTAGAGCTAGATGCACCTCTTTAAGAACAAATGCTCGCATCTCATCTCCTCTCAAAAATATCAATAGATGCTTCACTCTCTCTCTCTCTCTGTGGGCAAATGCTTGGTTTTTATTGTAGCTTAGATTAAAGGCATTTCTTTATTTGTGGTGTAACATTGTGGGGCTTATAAAAAATAATTGGTATATGGTTTAGAAAAAGGGCTTTTTAGAAGGGATTTAAAAAAAAAATTAAAAATTAAAAAATAAGGAAAAAAAAAAGAAGTCAATGCTTGAGCCTTGAAATGAATATATTGAAATGGACAACTTATATACAGCATCTTAGGTGTTATTTCTTAGAATCCCTTTTTAAAATTCTGTCATGTGGCTACTTAATTAAAAAAATATATTTTCATCCATGAGAAAAAAGCCATATGATAGAATTTTAAGAGGGAAATATAAGGAATAACACCTATGTACCGTACCTAAGTTTTGCCCTATTTAAATTATTATCTATAATTTAAGACATATGTTTGCAATTAAAAAAGATGATAAGGTAATATTCATAGCACATTAAGTTGTTTTTATTAACTTGCATTGAAATAGCAATTTTAGATCAACTAGTTATTAGCTCGTGCAATGTGTGAGAAATTTTTAAATAAATGTGTAACATATTCTTGTTCTAACATTGACGAAAGACCTTTAGAAGAAAGGAAAAAAAATCCAATCCTAAATAACACGTGGTTACAAAATTTATCACACCATCAAAATTATACATTCAATTGACAATTATTTCTATAATAAGATATTGTATTTCACTTGTATGAATGGTCTAAATCTTGGTGTTATACTATTATAAGGAAAAGATATCATAGGTGATATATTCATTTTTACCTTTGTGTTTGCTTTGTAAAATCTAAGTTAGTTATTTATTTTTTAGTTGTTGTTCTTCTAATGATTAGATCAGTTGCTATAATACTTTTAATAAGTAATATTAGTTATTTTTTTGTTGACAAACAAGGGTATTTAGATCTCTTTGAGTATCTGACTATTTCCTCGGGTGTATGCAATCCGCCGTCTCACACACACTAAGTTATTAAAGGGAGAAATCCCATGGGAGTGGTTCCAAAATGCTTGCAAGTTGTTAGGTCGTTCTAAATATTTAGGAATAAATGTTTAGGTTCTAATTTTATGTTTGTTGGCAAACCGAATACAAAAACATGTCTGGTATAAGATATCTTAGAAAATTTTAGATATTTCTCAATTTAATTCAAGTCAAGATTTAAGAACAGTCAAGCTGCAGAAAGAAGAATTTAGAAACTGCAAGGCTTGACCAATCAAGAGAAAGGCTTGACCGATAGAACTGCAATTTATGCAGATTTTAAATCAGGCCCGAAAGCCCGTGAAACTTTTAGGATTTAAGTCCAACACTGCTAGGTATAAAAGGAAAACCCTAATTCACATTTTAGAAGTCTTGTAAAATCTTGTGAGTTACTCCTATGAGATCTGTGAGATTTTGTAACCTTCTAACTCAACAAGCATCTACCGAAAGAATTGATGGAGATAAGTTGCTGCATGCAAGATAAATGGCTGCTGATGATCTAAAACTTTGAGTGGGATCTCAAAGTCACAAATTGGAGTGCTTGTGTGCAACAAATTCAAATAGAAAAGTTCATGGATTTGGAGCTATGTGTGGTCACGTGAGTAAGTGCTACAAGAGGTAGCATTAGATTTAAGGAAAATTTTATAGTAAACACTTCCATCTATTTAGTGAATTTGTTGCCTTGTGAATTTTTTAGGTTAAATCCTCCCCGGGTTTTTTATCTTGAAATTGGATGGTTTCATTGGTTTTCTTAGGTCATCATATCGCTTCTTGACTTCTTTACTATCCCGCTTTATGTGACATGATTGTTATTGTTTAATCTAGATCTCATAATAAACCTAAGTAACAACTTGGTTAATTAATTAGGTTAAACAATCTCAGTTTAGAGGGGTCTAAATAAGCAAACACAAGTGGTTTCTAACCCGGGATCTTATGGATATCATGAGGTCTTAGGAAGCACTATGTCAACTGTTGGGAAATTTAGACCCCGGTTGATAGAATTAACAAGTTTTAAGCCCAAGTTGTTAATTAGATTTATTATGAATAAACTTGTTAAAACAAACAAACATCAATATCATGTCAATAATGAATGCAGCGGAAAAATAAATAAGACAAGATATGATGACCCAGGAAAACCAATGAAACCAACCAGTTTCACAGTAAAAAACCTGGGGGGAAACCTTCCCGAAAAGCAATTCACTATAGTAAAGAGAAGTTTCAGATCTAGTACAAAACCTTTGTCCCTAGACTCTACAATCCCCGTAGATGAACTCACAGCAGAAACCTTCTACCGCTTCAGAACCTCTGAACTCTTCAACTTATGAACGCCACCCTTTGATGCACGAATCCCAATACGTGACTAACCAATTGCGCGGATCCCAGTACGCGACTTTAGAACACCAACTAGAAGAAGAATGTTGGATGCAAAGTTCTTCACTTCATCAATAATGAAGACCTAGAAGCACTTGGTTACAAAACCCTAAGGCGCAAAGACGCAGTAGCTTCTTTCAGAGAGAATAATCTTTTGAATATGTTCTCCTATGTATTCTCTTATTATCTTATGTGACGGCCTTTAAAATAAGCCTTATATAGGTCTAGGGTTGTGAGAAAAGAAACCCTACACAAATACAAAAGCCTGGCCCAAAAATCAAAAAGCTGAAAATTCTGATTTCCCGTAACCTCGATCGATCGAGAGGTGTCGGGAGGTGTCGGGAGGTGTCGAGGTTTAATGAATCTCTACAGATAGCAGTTATCGAGGAGGTGTCGAGAAGGTGTCGAGGGGACAGAAACTTTCTCGATCGATCGACCAGCTATCGAGAAGCTATCGAGATTGCAATAAGAATCAGCTGAAGATCTCGACAGATAGCCAGGTGTCGAGGTAGCTATCGAGAGGTGTCGAGATTTAAAAACTTTGCACTTCAGCTTGCTTTTTCTTGGACAGACTTGATGACTTCAACACTTGACCTTGAAACATTGTTTCTTGAAGTATTAAAAACACCTAGAACTACCCAATTACAAGTAGAGTGCGTTTTGTCAAAAGGATTTGCCAATTTACATAAAATATGTCCTTAACATCAACCTTTGGAGTTTTTTTAATCTCATATCTAACAAGTAACAAGTAAGGAAGTGCGAGCATGAAAATTTGGCAATGACACAAAAAAACAAAAACAGAGATATTGGAATATATCAAAAGGTGAGAAAGAAATAAGAAGTTGAATTACAAAGAATACTAAGAAACCATGGCGATTTTTTGCATCAAACATCCAAACAAATTGTTCATGAATCTAGAAGTTTGAAAAAATATATACAAAAGGAAAGAATGAGAACATAGATAAATTACAAGAAATTAGGGGGCGGGGGGGAATGATGAAAATTGAGCTTTAATTTAAGAATGAAGAAAGTGGGGTTTTCTTCTATTATTCTGGAGGAAGATTCTGAAATAGTTATTCTAGGAATTCATAATTGCTAAAAGGGTCTTTTGGATTGGCTATAATCTATAGGATCGATACTATGATCCCAGACTGATCCTATATTATTACTTGTGTTATTAGTCATTGAACAAAGTCTAGGGCTCACCTTCTGTATAGCCAGATTCTATTTTTGTCTCACTCTTGTGATTAGAGGATGGTTTGTGAAAGAGAGAGTGAAAGTTCAAAAAGGGTATGAAACACCTTTGAACGTTTAGACCCCAAATTACAAAAATACCAATTCAAGCTTAATATCAAACAATAAGTGTGCGGAATATGATAACAAACTTATAACAGAATTGATAGAACAATCTAAGCCAAATATAAACACATCCACAGCAGTAAATATAAGGCAAAGATAAAGGAAAGAACGATGCAAACACACGGACAACACATTGGTTCTTTCCCAAATTGCTTCCCTAAGCACCAAATGAACCTTCTCACAGACGTGGGTGTGGTGAGATAAGGATTTGGTAAAAGGTCTCTCAAGGGTATGACAATGGAGAGGAAGAGAGTAGAGGAATTTGAAGAGTCTCTAAGGTAAAGATTGGGGATGAGGCAATATTATTTTTCTCTAGGGTTTCTCTCACAAAATTCTCTCTAGAAGCTCTCTCAATTTAGTGGGTATAAGGGTGTATATATAGTAGGGTGAGAGGGGAATGCAAAACGTCAGTTTTTGCCAAACAGGGTTTACTCGCGGCTTGACCTCGCGGCTTGTCCAAGTCGCGAGTTCCAGTCGCGACGTAACGGCCTGGACAGCCTGGAACTTTTGTCCTGTAGCGTGACAGCTGGCGCGACCCTTCAGCTTCCTAGTGTGCCTCTCACGTGCCTGCCTTTCGCGGCTTGCCAGTCGCGATCCACCCGCGAGCTCTAGCCGCGAGACTCTGTTTTCTTGCACACTCTTGAGCTTTTCTTCACATCTTCTCACACACTACCCTTACAATTTTTCCACCTAAATACAGGGTTACTAAGTGCTAAATTACAAGCAAATTGGTCACGAAATAAAGCCAATTAGATGGTTGATTAAATTCAACCTTACAATCTCCCCCTTTGGCTATTCCGTGACAAAACCCTACAACAGACTCTAGACTTAAACGTGAGTTGGGAACAATTGGAAAACTCACTCACACCTAACTCTAGATTCTGTAAAGCTCTTGAACATATGAATAAGAAACTCCTGAAACACAATAACATAACAATATCATTGTATGCATAAAACTTAATAAGCATATGGAGCAAAATAGGCATGATCAAGCAAAAATGAACAAAAGCACAGAAGCAATAATTCATGGCAAGATCAGCAACAGTAGTCACTTAAGCAAAAGTGATTACTATGTTCATTCACACAGGAAATGAACATCCGGACATGCAAAACTGATAAACTCAATTGAAGAGAGTCATTTGCAAGTCCAACACTCAACCAATGCATACAAACATATATGCATCTAGGAACAATCCTACAAGGGCACAAAAGTGTTGTACTTAAGATAATGCAAGGCATTAACAAGTACCAAAACACAAAAGCATAAAGGCTGCATAAGCAAATTTTTGCAAATACATGGCACAAACCACAAAAGCCTACAAGTATGCATAAGTGCTATAAACAACCCTCAAAGCTTACAAAAGCAACAAATGGTACAGATTAACAACTTAAAGTACATAAGCTGAAAAACATCATACTATATATATATATGCTGAAATAAACAACTGCTAGAAAGAGTTCACAAATTAAGAGTTTAAAACAGACTTAAACCAGAGTATCAAAACAAAAAAATATAAACACATATTTAAAACTCCCCCTCAAACCAGGCACTCCCCCTCAAGAGCTGCCTCAAAAATTCTCCCCCTTTTTGACCGGAATGGCCAAGGGGTCAGTGATCCTGGCTAGTATGAATGCTGTCAAACTTGGCAGAGAGAACATCAAGCTGGTCCTGCATTGCTGTCATCCTCTTAGTCTGTTGATTCTGAACATCTCGGATTGTATCAAGTCTCTCCAGGATGATTTGAAAGGCATCAGGAGGTACAGGTGATGAGGTGGAAGGTCTGCTCCTCTTGACTCTTACTCTAGGTGTGGAAACTGGTCCTGCACCTTCTGCTTCAGTCTCCATAGGATCACCTTCTTCATGTACACCCTCTTCTTCTTCACCTGGAAGATGACTATGTATCCGTATGAGAGTAAGTTTGTTGATAGCTGATAACGGAGGCATGGGACTGATATCTTGTGGGATTGCAACACCCTTTTCTTTGAAAATTCTCATGAGAAGACTTGGAAACACCAGCTTGGGCCTCGAGGTGGTTTTAGTTTCTTCCATGATAGTAGCAAAAATGTGGGAACTGATGTCAATAGGGGTGTTTTCCTTAAGTTCCATAAGAAAGATAGCTCTGGCATTTGTCAGTGTAGTCATCTTCCTTATAAGGTACAGATTGTACATCATTATCGTTGTTAAACATCTCATGTCTGTAGGAAAGTCAGAAGTGTTGAGACACCTCTTTTCTAGAACCCCACCAATCTTTCTCTCGACAGCTTCTAGAGAGACCATTCTGTCCTTGTAGTTTGTGAATTCATACTCATCTAACCCCTCCAACCCCAAGACCTTATCAATGTCATGAGCATCTAGGGTAAACTCCTTTCTCCTTACCCAATAGTTCAACTCCTCCTCCTTTATCACAATATTGGCATAAAATTCTCTGATTAGTGGTTCACACACTAAAGGTAAGTCACCTAGAAGTTTTTTCCAGCCTCTGCCTTCAAAGCATTTTGGAATGAATGTATCCCTCAAGTCATGTAAAACCACAAATCTCTCTTGGATAATGGTTCCCTTTACGAAGGAATCTCTGTATCTCTCAAAGTGCTTGACTGACCTAAACAGGTTGTTGTCCATTTTCAATCTTTTATCAGCCTTCTTAGCAGGAGTCTTTTTCTTAGAGGATGTGGAAGCCATCTGTAAACACTCAGAAAAGGCCATAACAAGACATAGCACAGAATAGGGAAATTCACACACATTAGTAACAAATGAGTTACACAGTGATAAAACAGACATAGACTAAGCATAGTTGATAACCAATCATTGGATATAACTAGTTCACCAAGTTTACACTGAAGAGTGCAACCAAATTCAGAGCAAGACCCATTTGGACTGAATAGAGCAAAAACATAAATGTATCAACAACTACAAGAGTATGATTGCCATAATCTCAAAAAAAACAACACAATCAATCAGATAAATGTATAAATACAAAATTGCAGAACCACCTCATACCCATATGCCCAAAACTCAACAGACAAATATCAATGCTCACACAGAGGAAAAGTGACCTGAAATAAGCAACTAATTCTAAACAATCAATGCAGTAATAGCAAGGAACAACTCACACACCCAAACACAACAAAAAGGTAAACCCATGTTCGAAATCCAAAATCAACACAGCCCAACAGCACAACATTCAGATTCAAAAGAACAACAGTGAAATCATGATGAATGAAGTGAAGTTTTGAAAACCCATACCTTTTTCGTGATGTTTGATGCAGAAATTTAGAGCTCTTTCAAAGGAACACGGAGTGTTGAGAGGAAATTTTGAGAAGAAGATGAACAGACACTGAATTTCGAGGGAAAAACTAGAAAACAATTTTAAAAACTGTCTTCAAAACGTAAAACACGCGTTTTTCGCGACTGAATCAAGTCGCCAGTAAGTCGCCAGATTGAGCCGCGAAACACTGTGAGGAGAAAAGCTTGAGAATTTCTCTAAGTATTTTTCGCGACTGGAAGGTATACCCGCGAGATAGTCGCGATATGAGCCGCGAAATTCCCTGAGTACCTCTCGCGACTGGACCTTCCACCCGCAAACCAATCGCCACACTGACCCGCGAAAAGTGTAAAACTCAAATTTTGAAAATAATTTTCTAAGTTTTTTTCGCGACAAGAATACTGACTCGCCAGTTAACCGCGAAAAATCTCTAAGTGATCTCGCGACTAAGACAAGCGACTGGACCAACCCGCGACTTAGTCGCCAAAACAGGGCAACACTGTTTTTGAAATTTTTGACATTTTGCAAAAACAAAGTACTTTCCAAAAACAAAACAAAATACTCAAAAATCTTTTTGTGTTTGATCAACAAAGATTGAGCATGTGAAAACACATTTAATCAAGTACAATCACACAAATGAATATGGCATTCATTGAACATAGACTTGTGTGTTGTGTGTGGATATCAAAAATGAGATAGTCCTTAGTCCAATGTGAAGCTTCAATGATCAATTCAATCAAGGCATACACAACTAGCACTAGATAATGTGACCTATCTCAATTATAGAAACATGCATATATGACCTCCCACAAGAACTTGATAACAAAACTTTGAAGCTTTTCATTTGGGTCCATATTCAACAAATCATTTGCAACTTTTGAGCAAAGAAAAATCTCATTGTGAGATAGATGCCAGAAATTTTTGATATTTTAATTTATGAGTTAGCTTTTGGCTTTTTGAGCATTACACATTTTATTTTGGTCGCTTTCCTTTTTTCCTAGTCAAATACTAGTGTGTGCGACAGGCTTTTGCAGCTCTATATCTCTTTTCATTTGGAGATTTACATTTAGAGAGCTCTTTTAAAAGCGAAAAAAATAAAAAGTGGGAAGATATATAGGCATGAGTCTATGCATGTCTCAAGATCCGCAAAACCATTCACTAATCATTCATGACAAGGTTGAAGATCTATTTACAACAATCACATAGATTTCAGAATTTCTTCCACAATGATATGAGTGCATTAGAGACAAGCTAGGCTCGTTAAATGCACAAAGCCATAAGTACAAAGGTACAAGGCAAAATATGCTTGGAGACAAAACTCAACAGAGTGATCAAACTTTTTGGATTTTTCAACTTTGTATGTGTTTTTGGATTTTTGACACAAAAACAGTAGAAGAAAGATAAAAAGAACATTTTAAACACAAAACAAACTACAAATTAAACAAGTTCTCAAAAACACAAAGCAAATAACCAATCTTATCCACAAAGCATAGGAAGAATTAATGCATGGACATGTTATAATGCTTATGCATGAGAACCCTTTGTCACCCACACGTCACGTGCGCTTGGAGTGATATCCTTGACGGATTGGGTACGAGAGTTAGAACTTTCAAACCTCCTATTGAAGCTCTCCAAGCAAGTGGTGAATGCGCCAATCATTTTCATCACGTCCGTCATTCCGGGATCACGGTTTTGACTCCTTGATTGCTCATCACCCTAAGATCTCTTGTCATTCCTTCTTCCTCTTGACCGAGGTGCGCTTGTATTGTTGTCTGCTCTCAGGTTTTGACAGTTGGGTCTAGTATGCCCTTGCAGTTCGCAATAGTGACACACATACTCTGTTCTAGGACCCCGTTGTGGTCTTGAGAGGGATCTTGCTCTGGTTCCGTGTCTACCCGTATATTGATTTCGGGGCTTATTTACCATCCGTTGCTCACTCACATTCTTCCTCTCAGCCTCAACATTCCCAGAGATGGTTTCTTCTTCAATAGGCACTATGGCCTTCACAAATTTCACTTTTTGGTAGCTTTGGCTGATGAGCTACTTCCTCCGGTATAACCCAATCCGGTCTTATCTGAGAAGTGTTTCTGTGATGAGATAACATCTTCCAGCTTTCTAGAGGAGACCCTTTCTATCTTGGCTTGTGCTTGCTCCATCTCTTGCTCAAGGAATCTTACTTTGGTATAAGCTTCCGATAACTCTCCATTTAGTGTCTCAATCTCACATTTAGCCTCTTTATATCTGGCCAGTAGACTTTTGTAGTCCTCTTCAGCCCTTTTCATTTTCTTCACAGCCGCCTTTGCAACCCTTGCATACTCACCTGATTTCTCAAGAAGTAAAGCGTAATTCTCTTGAAGACCCAATGTACCTTCATCCTCTTCAGCTTCCGATTCTTCAACAACCCCAATAGACTCCAAATCAGAATGCTCACCAAGCTCCTTCACAAGTGTATCCAAGTCATCTGAGGATTCCTCATGAGCAATTGTCATGAATGCGGAGAAATTTCCTTCTTCATCACAGCTCTCATCAGAGTCAGAATTTGATGAGTCCGAATCACTTAAAGTAGTGGCATAAACCTTTCCCTTCGACTTCAAGTAATTTGGGCATTCCTTTTTAAAATGCCCATGTCCATTACATTCAAAACATGTAATTCTTTGTGAGGATTGGGAGTCTTTACCATCTTTTCTTCGAAACTCTTTCTTCTCTTTTCGGGCACTCTGGAATTTTCCTTTGTCATCAAATTTTCCACTATTCTTGAGCCTTAGGAATTTACGAAAGTTCTTTACAAGATACGCCACATCTTTATCTACCGTATCCTCTTCCGAAGAGTCATGAGATACTATCCTCTCATCAATTTTCTTAAGAGCAAGGGATTTGCTCTTCTTCGCCGAAGGAAGGGACAACTCATATGTCTGTAGAGAACCAACCAGCTTTTGAACCTTGATTTCGTCAAGATCTTTGCTTTCTTCAATGGCTGTAACTTTGGGCCGGAAGCTTTCTGGTAGTGACCGGAGAATCTTCCTTACAATCTTCGAGTCCTCCGTCTTTTCCCCCAAGTTAAATTTACCAACAACCACTTCGTACAACTTGCTGTAGAACGAATCAAACGACTCTTCATCACTCATCTTTAACTCCTCAAAACGAGTGGTCAACATTTGAAGTTTTGTGTCCTTCAGTTTCTTAGTTCCCTCATAGGTTGTCTCCAGAATTTCCCATGCTTCCTTAGCAATGGAAATGTGAGAGATCCGGTGGAATTCTTCTGGAGAGACACCGCAGAAAATAGCATTCAATGCCTTGCTATTTGCATTTGCCGCTGCAAGAGCAGCCTTATCCCAATTGGCCTTAGGAGCCTCCGGTTTGGTCTAACCTGTCTCAACTGCATCCCACACAGTCTCATCCATAGAACACAAAAACGCCCTCATTCGGACTTTCCAAAATGCATAATTATTACCATAAAAAAATGGTAGAACATTGAGAGATTGAGACCTATCCATCTCAACAAGGGGTCAAGGATCACACTCAGGTATTAAAACCACAACAAGTGTACCCGCTCTAATACCAATTGAAAGTTCAAAAAGGGTATGAAACACTTTTGAACGTTTAGACCCCAAATTACAAAAATACCAATTCAAGCTTAATATCAAACAATAAGTGTGCGGAATATGATAACAAACTTATAACAGAATTGATAGAACAATCTAAGCCAAATATAAACACATCCACAGCAGTAAATATAAGGCAAAGATAAAGGAAAGAACGATGCAAACACACGGACAACACACGATGTGTTATCAAAGAGGAAATCGAAGTCCTCGGCATAAAACCTCTCTGCCGCCCTCCAAGCGGTGATACAATCCACTAAAGAATATAGTTGGGATACATGAACAGCAGAAGACCCTCCAAGCCTAATCTACCCAAGTACCTAAGCCCTCCAAGCTTCTTGCTCCAACGAGGTTACGCCGAACCTATTTCTTCTCTAGCTTCCCGGATTCCGCTACTTGACCATAGCATCAACCAATGTATATTGGTTCTTTCCCAAACTGCTTCCCTAAGCACCAAATGAACCTTCTCACAGACGTGGGTGTGGTGAGATAAGGATTTGGTAAAAGGCCTCTCAAGGGTATGACAATGGAGAGGAAGAGAGTAGAGGAATTTGAAGAGTCTCTAAGGTAAAGATTGGGGATGAGGCAATTTTATTTTTCTCTAGGGTTTCTCTCACAAAATTCTCTCTGGAAGCTCTCTCAATTTAGTGGGTATAAGGGTGTATATATAGTAGGGTGAGAGGGGAATGCAAAATGTCAGTTTTTGCCAAACAGGGTTTACTCGCGGCTTGACCTCGCGGCTTGTCCAAGTTGCGAGTTCCAGTCGCGACGTAACGGCCTGGACAGCCTGGAACTTTTGTCCTGTAGCATGACAGCCTTCAGCTTCCCAGTGTGCCTCTCACGTGCCTGCCTTTCGCTGCTTGCCAGTCGCGATCCACCCGCGAGCTTTAGCCGCGAGACTCTGTTTTCTTGCACACTCTTGAGCTTTTCTTCACATCTTCTCACACACTACCCTTACAATTTTCCCACCTAAATACAGGATTACTAAGTGCTAAATTACAAGCAAATTGGTCATGGAATAAAGCCAATTAGATGGTTGATTAAATTCAACCTTACAGAGAGAGAGAGAGAAAAATAAATAAAGAGTTAAAGGATCTAGTTTTTTTAAGAAACACATGAGAGAGAGAGAGAGAGAGAGAGAGAATTTCCTATTGGGTTTGTATTTTAACATGTTAGAACCAAACAGAGAAGATTGAGAAAAATATCTCACTATACTTTATTTGTAAGTTATAAACACACTAGTAAACCTTTTTTTTTTTTTTTTTTTTTAATTTTATGGAAACTGGGACAAGTACTATATACAAACAAAAGGTTCTATTGGTGAGCTCCCCGCTTCGCTAGAGAGTCCGCACATTCATTAGCTTCACAATAAATGTGTTGCACTTGCACCTCCCAGTCTTGATCCATGAGGCTTCTACAATCACAGATTAAAGGAAACATATTAGTTGGGTAACTTGTTTTGTTATTTTTTAACCATGTTAGCAGTACACTAAAGTCAAGTTCAAGCCGTATAAACTTAAAACCCATATTCCATGCCATTTTCAAACCCTGCTGGATAGCAGCCAACTTAGCCATATTATTTGATGCTAATCCCAAATTAAGGGAGAAACCCGAGATCCATCTTCCTGAGTGATCCCTTAATATTCCTTCGACACCAGCTATTCCTGGGTTACTTATTGCATTACCATCAGTATTTAGTTTAATATAAGGATTTGGGGGCGCTTGCCATTGTATAATCTGCAGGGTTTTAACCCTTCTTCATTTTGTAGTGTCTACTAGGAAGTAAAATTCCATAGCGGCTTGCACGAAGGAGTGAATAAGGCTATGTTAGGATTGAGATTAATTCTTGAAAATCCTTTCATTGCGCGCTAACCAAAGATTCCAACAAATGAAAGGAAAATAAACTCGCCAACGGAATTGATGGTGCATGATGATGCTATCTGCAGTTGCATTGCACCAGAGCCAGTCTTCAAACACATTTGAAAGAAGGACATGGGCAAGATCCCCAGGGATTAATTCCAAGCCTCTATTGCCCAGGGGCAATCTCGTAGAATGTGTATGGTCATTTCCAGGCTGTGGCATTGAGGATAGTGGTTATCCAGATGGTGACGCCCAATAGTTAGGAATTGTTTGGTGGGCAACCGGTTGTGCATAGCTTTCCAGAAGAAAAATTGGATCTTTGTTGGACATGGTAAAGCCCAAGTCCAGTTCCATACTAGTTTATTCCAAGGTACTTGTTGTTGTTGAAAAAGAAATTTAGAAGTGGATTTAACGGAACATGTACCATTGTTATGGGGCCACAGAAAGTGTCAGCAATTCGAGCAAAGCGTGCCACAGGAATACCCTAGATAAGGTTTTGAATATGGGGGGAAAGAGGGATGTTGAGAGAGTTGAATGACCAAGTGTGATTAGTCCGCAATGAACTAAGCCTATGGTCTTCATCATGGAGTAGGAGGGTACCTTCAATATAACTGCGAAGGGGGCCCAGAGGAAACCAAGGGTCCTTCCAAATCCGAATAGTTTGCCCATCACCGACAATCCAAGTCACACCCTCAAGTAACAATTTGACCCCTATCGAGAAAGCTTTCCAAATATGGGACACTCTTGGATTTCGTGGACTGGTAAACAAGGTTGTTTGTGGGAAGTATTTAGCTCTGAGAACCTGGGCCTATAGCGTGTTGGGATTAGTATATAGGCGCCAGGCCTAATGCATGAGAATCGCACGGTTTTCATGCCGGATGGATGGGATTCCCAGCCCACTAGCCTCTTTGGGTAAAGTGATGGTCTCCCATTTAACCGTGTGACAACCTCTATGTTGAGCGGTGTCCCCCCATAGGAATTTGCAACTCATTTTGTCTATCTAGTGACTAATCTTTTGAGGAAGGAGTGTGGTTTGCATGGCATAGATTGGGATGGATGTCACAGATGCCTTTATGAGAGTGGCTCGGCCATCCATAGATAAATATTTGGCTTGCCATCCTTCAATTCTCATTTGTATTTTGTCCACTAAATATTGATATGATTATGTTGTTCGGCATGTAGTAAAAATGGGTGTCCCTAGATAAGTGCCAATGCGGTCTAGGGTGGGGATACCAAAGATGCCAGCCACCTACTCTTTTATACACCTAGGTGTACGAGGAGAAAACCATAATCGCGATTTGGTAACACTCATAAGCTGGCTCAAAGAGTCACAAAAATTTTGTAGGATTCTGCGTAAATTCTTGCAGTCCCTAGCCTTGGCTTTAGTGAAAAGAAAGATGTCATCAATGAAAAATAAGTGCGAGAGGCGTACCAGACCCCTAAAATTGATAGGATGCATGACTTGAGCTACGAAGAAGAAGAAGTAAATGTTAATGGACAACCACCACATGATAGTGATGCTGAGGAACAGCCAAGAAGGGATGCCACTCAACCAAGCGAAGAGGAAGAACTGACTGAAGATGCATGGGAGATCCGGGTACCCACAGAGATGAAGCGCAAGTTGGCTGGCCCATGGAAAACGAGCATCATCCTCAAACTTATGGGACGGCAACTTGGATATCGTGCACTCCAAACCAGGTTAGCGGGTATATGGAGACCTACAGGTACGATGCATTTAATTGATATCGGATATGGTTTCTATATTATGTGATTTGAAATACTGAAGGACTACCAACATGCTCTCATGGATGGACCATGGTTTGTGGGAGACCAATACTTACACGTGGAGGCATGGGAGGCGGTCTGGATTCGCTTAGATCAATTACCTATAGAATATTATCACCTGACTTTCTTAAACACGTGAGAAATAAATTAGGAAAACTTTTTAAAGTAGATGCGGTGACTAGCGCCGCCATTCGTGGGAGGTATGCTAGATTATGCGTTCAATTCAACATGGCCTACCCTTTGCCAAAACGTGTCAAAATTGGAGTATTTTGGCAAGATATTGTCTATGAAAACGTTCCAATGTTATGCTACCGGTGTGAGAGACTTGGACACAGAAAGGTCCATTGCACTGAGTCGAGTAAAGAACTGAAAGCCACGTTCTCGCTAGGACCTGAACCAGTGGAGAGCAAGGGACGAAGGAGCTGGAGCAGCAAAACACACCATGGAAAACTTTCCAAACTCGGCACTCCAGACCACGTGGACCCAACACCGAGAATCACCCACGAGGTAAGCCTTTCCAACGTGACACCCATCCACCGGCTCCCCAACGTGGATTTACCGCTTCGGCCAAATCACATGCAATGAATCATCCACAAGCTGAATCGTTGATAGGACAGGAGTCTGAGGGGTCGAAGAAGACAACTGGTTTTCACCGAAACAATGTGGCAATGCATGGTGAAAACTATGATTTACTAAAGCCACGTGAACCATCCATGATTCCATGGAAACCATGCAAGCTTCCCACATGAACACCTGTCCAAGGTTAAATCTGATCAGCAACACCTCACAAGAATTGACACACTCGGACCATATAAGGGACTCTACACCTCACAGGACAACACAGATAACACCCCAACACACAAATGGCTCCCTCATCAGACCAATACTCCTCGACTCCCACTCCAACAGACCCCAATCTCCATCTCACTCCCACTCACCAAAGCAACCCGAGTCTCCCAGCCACTCCTTCCATGCACACACATTCAACTACCCCCCCCCACCCCCCCCAACCAAGCTCGGGTAATGGCGAGCCTCAAGCAGAAACAATCTCTAATTTAAAATTAGCGGAAGTATTCCTAAATTAGCATGTCAATCCACACGCGGGCCATCACAATCTCCAATTAAAAATTTTTTAATGTTGTAAAATTGTTATGATATTTGATTGTGTTTCTAGCATTAATCACAAAAACAACTTTAGCTCACCAAACATAATCCTTAAACCCTTAAAAAAAATTTAAAAGCCCCAATAACAATAATTAAAATTGGCCCAAATAACAACAAACATAGCCTAAATAATAACAAGATTAGGTCAACCAATAACAAAACATTCAACAAAAATTCATTAAAAAAAAAAAAAAAAAAAAACCTCTTGTGATAGCATGTATCATCCATTGCTACTTGTGATACTGATACAAAGAACAGGATTCTATGAAGGCATCTCTCTCTCTCTCATATTTCAGACACTTTCTCACTTTATTACCCTCATTTCAACATTTTTAATTCTCAATTTGTCTCTTATTTGGTCCTTTTTGTTTTAATTCTTTAGTAGAAGAAAATTGTAAAACTTCACATATTTGTGTGTGTTTTTTGTGATGTCAATATATTCAAGTTTTCTTATTATTAGATTTTGTATGATTTAAGTTTCTTAATAACTATTCTATAAAATTCTTAGAGCGCATTCTAAAAACTGTGAACTTTTTCTCACTCATTCTTTACTTTAATACATTGAAAATGTTGAATTACACTTCATTTTTTTCACTTATTTGGCATTTGATAACAACGAATTGTTTTATCCTTCTTCATTCTTTCAAATAACTTCACACTTGCCAATATGCTTACCTATAAAGCAATAGTTTGACCTAAAAAAACTCCTACTAAGTTTGTTTTTGAAAGATTCAAATACAATAAAAAAGAGAAAGAGAGGGTAAAACAGGAAAAAACATATTTAAGCCACCAAAATTTGATAATTTGGGTGTGAAATAACCCTTTTAATCTAGGGGTGTCTACAAGTCAATTCGAGTCGGGTTTACGCCCAAAGTAAAACTAACCCAACCAATTCAAGTTGAGAAGTTTCAAATCTCCACCATATCCATATCTAGTGAAGATCTCATTGGATCTAGTAGATCCCCACTAAATCGTCACTAAAAAACACTTAGATATTGTTAGATTTGGTGGTTTTTATGGTCAGGTTGATTGGCTTAGGATTCGGAGGAGAAAACTCGTTCACCACCCCTCTAGTGTCGATTTCTGAGGCCAAAAACCCTCTACCAACTGCCAAAGTAATCAGTTTGGGCAGAAGACAATTTGGGTTCAGTTAGGTGGGTCAGGTTGTCGGGTGACTTAGACACTCTTGCATCTATATAAGGGAAATTAATCAAATATCCAAGTATTTGGTTCCCTTTTCTTTTAAAAATGGTAAGTTGCATATTATACTTCTAAAGTTTGGGGGTATTCGGATTTGACACTTTAATATTTTAGAATTTGAATTTTATCTCATTGAAGTTTGGAGTTGTTTGAATTTTAGACTTTGACGTTTCAAAATTTAGATTTTATCCCCTAAAAGTTTGGACGTATTTGAATTTTATATTTCCAAATTATGAAACATAATAATATAAACTCCAAACACTCCCAAATTTTAAGAAATAAAATCTTAACACTCCTAAAATTTAAAGGTAAAATCTAAATTTTAAAACGTTACGATGTAAAATTCAATTACTCCTAAAAGTTAAGGGGTAAAATTTAAATTCTATAATGTTAAAATTTAGTTATCCCAAATCTTTAGAAATAAAATTTAAATTATAAAATTTTAAAGTGTAAAATCTAAAATCTAAACGGTTACTTAAAAAATGACTATTTTTAAGAGAAGCTTCTGTCCCGTCGTAAAGGCCTAACCCACTCGTTCAGTTCGAAGTTCAAAGTTCAAACTCCTGAGTCTTGACTCTTGACTTAAGTAGCTGTTGTGTTGTGTTTCAACTTTCAACTTCCAATAATGAAGTCTTTCAGTGAACAGTGTATCTTCATTACATCAAATAAAGATAATTTTTTTTTTTTTTCCAAACCTCATTCTCTCCCTCCGTCTGTGACTCTATCTCGCTCTGGGTGTGAACTTCAGCATCAAGATTCCGTGAAGTTTCAGCTCCGATCTAAGTGTGAAATTTTGGGTCGATCAGGGTATTTGAAATTTTGAATTTGTGAATTTTTCTGGTCTGGAGAGAGAATAATTTATAATTAAATGGAATAGTGGTAGATTGTTGACTTGAGTAGTAGTTGTAAATTGTAGATTAGCAAAAATTGAAAAAGTGAGATTTTTTATATATACCAGAATTGACTATAGGAGTTTATATAAATGCTAAGAAGAATTCGATGTTTGTAGGAGTTCATTTCACTGCTAGTTTACTTTTTCATTTATTTGAATAGAAATCTAATTCATCTTAAAAAGAAAAACGAAAAAAAATTCAATTTCTTTTTGGCATAGTTGGGTAGATTGGTTTTGTTTCTTAATTGGATTTCCAAATATATTGGATACAGAACAATTTATGGCAGCAGCATATGTTGGAGGGGCTGCTCTTGAGGAAACATTTTTAGAGGTTTTTGCAGTGTTGCATGACACAATTAAGAATGTGGGAAGCAAAGCCCATATGTTCAAACCCATTCTTAGACACCTCGAATCCACGCTAGATCGTTTATTGCCTATGATCAAAGATATAAAACTACTAAGCCAACAACTTGATTGCCCAGAAGAGGAAACATTGGACTTGATCGAAGAAATGAAAAAGGGTGAGAAACTGGTTTGCAAGTGCTCGAAAACCCGATGGTGGAACTACTGTTTTAAGGTCCATTACGCCATTAAACTTTGCAAGTTGGATGAGGACATTGCAAGGTTTGGTCAGGTTGATTTACAAATGCAGAAGACTACATTGGTGCAAATGCTTTGTCCTGATGACAAAATTGAAGGTACTTTCATCTCTCTATTCTTTTGTGTGCGCGCAATTTTACTTTTTAATTGGCTAGGTTTTTTTAGGAAGTATTGTTTGCATTTTAGTGGAAGTTATTTAAAGTGCTAGTGAATCCTTTTCATAGTAAAAGTAAACTGTTTCCAGGTGCTTAATATTTAAATATTGATTAAATAATGTGTATTTAATTTTCTATCTTATAATTTTTTCTCTTTTGTTTAAAAACCATTTTCTTGCTTTTTGAGATGTAAAATTATTATTTAAATTTTTGTATTCAGTTTTTATTAACATCTCTTTTACAATAAATAATAGTGAATGCACTTAATGAACACACTCATAACAATTTTCTTTTGGTTAAACAATTAAAGGGTTTCAATTGAGTTGGATTTTGATTCTCAAAAAAAAAAAAAAAAAAAAATTGAGTTGTATTTCTATTGGCCCAATATTTTGGAGGTGGTAGAGAGAATGGAAAATCCACTTATATCTTTTTATTTAAATAAATAAATAAATTATCACTCTAAATAATCCCTTGAAACCTCAACAGTGCAAAATGAAAGTAATTTTCCTGTAAAAGTCCATCCATTACCTCTTTCTCCTGGAGCAGCCACGCCTTCACCGTCTGCTCCCACTCCCCAACCTATAGCTGAATCAGAGTCATTATGGATGAATAGCCACTTGCAAAAAGGAAGACTTATTGGGCGCGGTTCATTTGGAAGTGTTTATTTGGCCACCAACAGGTATATATGTTTGATGTAATTCTTATGCTAGTTTATTTACCTCCAGCAATGTCTTTAGTACAGTTACTCTTTTCTTACAGAGAAACTGGAGCTTTATGTGCAATGAAGGAAATTGAATTATTTCCTGATGAACCAAAATCTGCAGAGTGTATAAAGCAGTTACAGCAGGTCATTCTCCAGAATTTATTGCACTACTAGTTTGCTCTATAATTATATATTGAAATCAAACATGTCAAGCTTTTGCCCTAATTTATTATTTCTATGACATTTTTCCTAAATAAATATATTATTAGTATTAGTATTTGGTAAATTGTCTTTATAATTATTTGTTTGGTTTTCTTGCCTCATGCCTCAATTATTCCAATTATTTGTTTCAGGAAATCAAAGTTCTCAGCCAGCTGAAGCATCCAAATATTGTGCAGTATTATGGTAGCGAAATAGTGAGTATTCTCCGAGTTACATGTTTAGAAATTCTCATTGTTGTTTACAGTAGTGTCCTTTATGCAATGTATGAATATTGTTGTGCATATGCAGGTTGATGACCGGTTTTTTATATATCTGGTGTATGTTCATCCTGGTTCCATTAACAGATATGTTCATGAATATTTTGGAACCATAACAGAGTATTGTTCGCAATTTTACTCGCCATATTCTCTCTGGGTTGGCATACTTGCATATCACAAAGACAATTCACAGGTACAATTCACGTTTGATTTGATTTGTTAAAACAATCTACTTAGTGCTGCAACTCACAAATTAGAATTTAACACTTAGGCATGTGAAATTTCTATGCATCACTTTAGTGTGGTAGCAGTCTTGGGGCTAATTTGCTTAATATGACATTTGGAAAGTTTTTCTTTTCTTGTCTCAATAGGGACATCAGAGGGGCTAATTTGCTTGTTGATTCATCTGGAGTTGTCAAGCTTGCTGATTTTGGGATGGCTAAGCATGTGAGATTGTTGTCTTCTTCTTCTTCTTCGTCTTTGTCTTCTTCTTAGTCTTCTTTATTGTATCATCTTGTGTTTTGATTTTTATCTTGCATAATGATTCTCTTTGGATGTAGTCGTTCTTCCTTTTGACATGTAGTAGATGGTATTTCTTCCGTCTTCTTCTTCTTCCTGTATATAGACTCTCCTTAACAGTCCCTTGTCTTCTTGAACTTTTGGTGAAAAAATATCTTTACTTCACCTACTTGTTCCTTATTTTCTCATCAAACAAGATTATCAATACTTGTGGATAATTTTCTTTTAAAAAAGAAGATAAATTGATGTTTGTATGCTCAATTGTGATCGAGTCTATGGTTGTGACAACAGCATGGCCCCTATTACGAGAAAGCAGAATCAGTGTAGTGTAATCCTTAGTATGAAGAATGCTCTTGTAAAATATTACAATTGGTATTATTGCATTTCTCTCTGTGTTTTGTTCAATTCCATACGCCGAGCATGTAGGTGGATGTTGAGGTGCCTGCTTTTAAACTTGTGAATCCTTTGGTAGGAGTTCGTTGTTATTGCCAGCATCTAATTTCCCCCTGGCCACAGTAATAAGCTGAAGATAATTCAGAGAAATATGGGTGATTACCTTTGTTTAGCAGTGATACCTAATTCTATAAGTTGGTGTATCATCATGTTCTTCATTAAAACTATTCTTGGTCTGTTTTATTGTTGCTGCCTACTTACCAATAATAATAAATAAATAAATAAAGAATTATTGCTGCCAACTTGCTATTTTAATTTGCCTTCTGGGGTTCTAGTTGATGTTTCTAATATTGGGCTTAAGTAATTTGGGACTTCTTGTTGCACAGCTTACTGAACAAGCAGCTGATCTTTCTTTAAAGGGAAGTCCATGCTGGATGGCTCCAGAGGTATTTTCTTGCTGCTAAATCAATTTGTCATAGGTCTTTATCTTCCCCTACTGAGATCATTGTCTTTCTGCAGCTCATGCAAGCTGTGTTGCAGAGAGATTCCAGCTCTGATGTTGCTCTTGCTGTAGATATTTGGAGTTTGGGTTGTACTATTATTGAAATGTTCACTGGAAAAGCTCCCTGGGGTGAGTATGAAAAGATAAGCACCTAATGTTCCTTTATATTCTTTGTTAAACGGGAAACTTTCAACCTGCAGTATTACAATAAATTGATGTTTCTTTTTGCATATTTTTTATTAAATTTTGATTAAAAAATAATCGTGCGCTAAGACCTCATCATTTTCAGATTTTGAAGTTTATATGGTTGGATTGCTGCTTTGCATTAGCTGTTGTGGTTCATGTCTATCCCATCTAAATTACTGACAACTGAATAAGGCTAAGATCAAGCTACATTGTGATGTGGAAGCACAACCAGAATTTTTGTTCTTTTATTTTTCTATTGATATTGTCCTGCAACAACATGGTATGAGAGCAAATTCCAATCCATTTGAGCATCACCGATGGTCAACTAGATTTAAAAAAATAAAAAAAATAAAAAAAACCTCACCACCGTCGTTTTTCACACCAGGCACCCAAGTCAAACCCAAAATCCCACCACTGCACAACCAAACCACCATATTCCATCCACTGGAAAATCTAAACTAAATAAAAATCCTTTGCCATGTTTCTCATCCCATCAAATCACTGTAACCCATCTGCCATATAACCCAAGTCAAACAGCAAACCCTATCATCTGAAAACCATCTATGAAAACCCAACCACAGTGCCCAGCTACCCCGCCACCATTGCCAAAAAATAACCATAAAAAAAGGGCCATCGCCAAAGTCCTCTGCCCCATCGAAGAGTCCCACCACCCAAGAGGTCACCAAACGCTGATCCATTGAAAAAAAAAAACACCTAACTTTCCCCCAACCTGATTCATATTAAAATCTTACAAACTGTCACAACTCGACCCATACAAGAAGCCGGAGAACCTTTTACCCAACCCCAATAAAACCCCAACACAGCCCATTAAAAACTTAACCCAACTAAGTCAAACCTAAAACAAACCCACAAAACAAATTATTGGAAGCCCACACGACAGCCCGCAAAGCCCAATAAGAATCTTTGAGCTTTCAGCTGTGCCAACCCACCAACACCATAATGATTGGTTTAGACTTAAGAGCACATCAACCAGCCAGCCAACATTTTCAAGTTCTGGTTCTTGTTCCCTTATTTTTTGAGACTTATTATTTTAGGTCATCATGATAATCTCCCAACCACCTATTTTTTATGGTCATAAAGATCAAGACCCATGGATTTTCAACAATTGGCAAATTATTCTGTTGTATTGGCAGTGTGCTTGTTGGTAGCCAACTGGTGGCTGGTTTTGTTGTGCTAAAGTGAAGTTAATAGCAGCATGTATCTAATGAAACTTCTTGTCCAATTTGTTGTTGATTACAATTCAAGTGTTGCAATAAATTTAAGTGAGGTGCGCTGAATTTATATGTGTGGATCTTACCAGTCTTTCTGTTACAATGACTTAGAAAATTATATATTAAATTCTTCGATTTGATACTTGATCTCTTTTCAATATTTAGATTTGTGTCTTTTCTGTATAAATCAAGTTAAGTGACACTGTAATTCAAGTAAATCAATAAAACTTATACTTCATACATAATGCGTCCATGCAATCTGATGTGGATGAAACACAGTGAGTGTGATTATTTATATGTTTTGCAAATTATGAGATGATTATGGCTAGTGTGTTTACTGAGTTGGGAGTTCATCTTAGAAATGGTTAATGACAATTAGAAAAAGACTCAATTAATTTCGCCTGCTTGTGGCAGAATATCAATCAATTTCAGAGTTTACTTTCCCACCTTTAATTCTCATGTGGGTTCCATTATGGAGGGAGAAGCATGTGTGGCATATGTTATGTTGTATCTGGTGGCATTGCAATGTATTTGTCTGGTGTGTCTGCTTGTAGGAGATACTGAAGCGTGGTAATTGGATAACATTTCTTTTATATCATATTGTTACCTAGTTCTGTAGAGTCTGGTAATATTGGCAACTTTTGCTTTCTGCATTCAGCTGTAGCTTTTGTCTGCTGCCTCTGGATTTAGCATAGTGGATGGTATATTGCAGTTGGAGTTGCATTAATTATATTATTTGTGTTTAGATCTTCCCAGTCTTGTTTAAGTTGCATTGATCATATTTGATGCAGGTTGCAGCCATTTTCAAGGTATTGCATAACACCCCTCCTATACCTGAAACATTGTCATCTGAGGGCAAGGACTTTTTGCGGTGCTGCTTTCAGAGACTTCCTGAGGAGAGGCCATCTGCTGCAATGTTACTAGAACATCCCTTCGTGAAGAAGTCGGAGCAGCTGGATGGACCATCTTGCAACTGAGCATTTAACGGGAAGAACTTGATGGTAAATATAAATGTCATGCCACTTATTGTTACAAGCTAGTTAAATTTAATTAAAGATAAATATAAATTATAATTTTATTTAAAGATTTGCATCTGATTTCTTTAATTTTATTTTTAATTAAAGATGAATATCAATTACTCCTATAATTTAGTTAAATTTAATTAAAGATAAATATAAATTATAATTTTATTTAAAGATTTGCATCTGATTTCTTTAATTTTATTTTTAATTAAAGATGAATATCAATTACTCCTATAATTTAGTGACACGTAAATTTAAGAATAGACATTAAATTTAATTGATTAGGCTGTCGTAATAATGCATGCATTATTATAATTTGGCCTTTGTGTGCGTTCTTCTAAGTCCATTTGACGTGACATATATGCAAAATTTGAGTTGCAAGTCTTGTACACAAAAAGGACCAAAAGACTTTAGAGAGTAGATTTTCCATTTTCCATTCATTCCAAGTTTCCACTCTACAGGGACTTCCATGACTTTACCGACACACACAAGTTGAGCTGCAACTTGTAGGGATATGTCATTCAATTTACTTGAGTTTACCTTGATCAAACTCTTTAAAAGAAAAGAAAAAAAAATTAAAAAAAATAAATAAAAGAGAAGAAAAAAAGACTCAAGTTGACTCAACAAGTCACAATTTTTAATGTCCATAATTTTCAACTGGAGAAGTTTATATTTAATTTCAAAATAAAGTAAATTCAATATTCTCAAAATAAAGCACATAGTTATTCATCTAATCTTAAAAATATTTAAATGATTTAAACTTTAAAAGATTTAAACATAAACGAAAATCTTAGATAACTCCTCATGCACAAATTAAGCAGTCATTTAAATTAAAACATAAAATCCTAACATATAGGAAACTTCTTCAAGACAAAAACAACTAATAAGTGCTTAAAATCTCGATAGTTGTTCCCTTGCATAATAACGATCACGTTCTAGCACCCACTGGCCACTTGTCCCTATGAACGTGAGCAGCTTATCTAGAAAAATATAGGGACAATGCGAATGACCTAAAAACTCTCTACCAAATTGAGCTAAAACTACTTGGTTCAATTTTGATTTTCGAGCAATCGCTTCTCACTCTAAGCAAAGTTTTTTTTTTCTGCTTTGTCTTTTTACCCTCTTTGTTTAATGGCTAGCAAATTGATTTATGAATAAGCCTTAAGTGAAACACAAACTTCAATAAATTTTTTATCGTTTTTCTCTACTCTCTATTATGGCCTTGAATAACGACAATGAATAACGGAAAGAAAACAACCTTAAATTGAAACGATTTCATAAAGTGGGTACTGTAATCTATCGAATTGGGATTGAAGGAGCAAAATAGTAAAGCTTTGTTTCCTTCTATAGGTGCTACTGTGACCGGGTCAAAAAATATTCTAGTGATGACTCAGTTGAAAAGAAAACTCTAGAAGGAAATCTGAAAGAAAAGATCTTTTCATAGAAAATGAGTGGTTGATTACATTGTGGAGCCACTGATCTGTTTATGTACTAATTAAGAGAAAGAAAGGCTAAGCGTAGAATCAGGAAATCTGTTATAACAGATTAACTAACAATTACACATGTTAAAACAGAGAATTAAAACAACTGAACATTAAAATGGTGCGTTTAAGCTTTAGACATTAAAGGCTGCTCCAAAACGCTGCGTATTGAACTTGAAGTTTAAATGATACGGTCGTTTCATCTTCATCAGTATCTTCTTCTTCAGACTACCTTACATCAGTCTACTCTCACTTGCTCACAATGTACATTTTTCTGAGTCTATGTTCACAATTTTGAGGCCCCTGTTAAATTTTAAAAATTGTAGGGTAAATTTTACTTCTATACTGTAATTTTCTGTTTCTTTTTATGAAAATATATGTAATGACATGTAATTTGCGTAATACTGGAATATATATTTCCTATGTGCTTGTTGCAGCAGATGAAGCTGTTAGGTACCTAACGTCTCTCATGGTTGAAGTACAGAAGCTCGCAGTGACATTAATTTAATTAGGGGGAGGGGACGTTTTATTAAAGAATTATTGAAAAAAAAAAAATCACACATTTGCATTACTGGGAAAATACAACTTTCCAGCACCCTAGTGTAGTACGGGAAACAACGGTATGAGGTATAAATATAAATATATACAACAAAATCATTATTCAACAGTCCACCCGCTTCAGCTAAGGGTCAGGGCTAGTGTTGTCTTCCCAGTATGGATGGCTTTGTCTACTGCACCTACTGAAGATGGGCCATCAAAGACCTACAATAAGAAATTATAGAATGAAATGTTAAAATAACAAAAAAAAAAAAAAAAAAAAGGTTTTTTGATGTGTCAAAATAGTTTTTTTTTTAGAATGCTTAATTCTAGTACTCTAAGAGTCCAATTACCTATAAAATCATCAACAGTTTTGCCATCAATCATGCATGAAGCGACGACAACATTTTTAGAAAAACTGCAAGCCCATAAAGGGCGTAGCCAGGAGTTTTTTACCTAATTTGTCATAATTTATAAATATGTTGTATACAAGGTGATCAAACTTAAAATATATTACAATATTTCTAAACTCAAATTTGTGTACAAAATTTGCCTAATTTGCTATAAACATGTATCAATTTTTTTTTTTAAATAAAATAAACTTGGCATCTCCTATAAAAGGTATGCTCAACATTGATAATTCATTAAATAAAATTCATCCATTATGAATTCTAAATGCAAATTCTTAGCAATTTCCTTTTTGAATCTTAAAAAATAGAATAAATCTTATGTCTATATGGCAGTCTAAATTCTCTTCTAAAAACAAATTAACGTTAGCACCACTTATCAGGCAACTACCTATCCCAAAAAAAAAAAAAAAAAAACCCTTATCAAGCAACTAGATCCAATAGTAAAAGATATAACCAGCTAGAGAAAAAATGACATGACACAAGCCAACTAGGCATTTATTATAAGTTTTGGTAAAATTTTATATTTTATTTGGGTGGGACTCCACTAGAGAGTAGAGAAATTAACAATAAGTTGTGGGGTTGATTGACTATACATTAAAAAATTTTAAAGGAAAGAAAATAAAAACCAACTGTGGACTTAGACTTAAATTTTTTTTGGGCTGCCAATCATTACAATTTCAGAAGCCCAATTTATTTTTTACCTCATACCAATATAACATTACAAAGGATTTCAATAATTTTGGCCCCCAATGTTATAGGCACCTATAACTTATAGGTGCCTCCGCCCCTGAAACCCATTGTCCTTTATTATTAAGAATTAAACTGTTATTCTTTTTGTAGGCTTTATTATGCGTTTCTGTTGCGTCTTGAAGCTTTTTTTTCTTTATAAAAAAAAAATAAAAAATAAAAAAACCTAGTACTAATGGTCGGTACAGCTTCCTTGATGTCTACAAAAATGTAATCATGTAATTAGCTTTGGTGGCATAATCCATTTTGCTATAATATATTTAGATAGCATCCAAAAGAAAATAGATTACTCACCTTGTCTAAATTTTTCCTAATTCTTGTCTACCAAATATATTTCTTGATTCACCAGCTCCCACATTGAAATTTCATAAAACGGCTTGGGCAGTGGCGGCTTCCGAACAAGAATTTCTTGTGACACATGTTTCATTGTAGGGCGAGATTTAGGATTTGAACGTAGGCAAGCCAATGTTAGTGTCACAACTAGAACCACATTCTGAGCAATTGTTTGGTTAATATGAGGTGAAAGGCGTGGGTCTAAGACATCTTTCAGCATGATATGTTGAGTAGACGATGATGCTAATGAGGAAATAAGCTCTCCCGGATGCCTTCCCATTATTGTTTCAAGCACCACTACACCAAAACTATAGACATCACATTTTTCGTTCACAACCATGGTGTAGGCAAGTTCTAAAATACAACACAAAAAAGTGTTAGCAAAACTAAACTACTCAGAGTAAGAAATCTGCTAGGTATATCTTACTATACTATGACAATTATTTAGCTACTTTAGCTAATAAATATGTGAACAGATGATCATGATTAATCTAATTTTTTTTAGAAAGTACGTGTTTGTGTATGTAGAAGTTAAATATTCACCAGGAGCAATGTATCCGTAGGTGCCAGCAAGTGTGGTTAAATTGGAGGAATCGGGTTTTAGGGGTCTAGCAATGCCAAAATCTGCAACAAAACCCTCCAATTTTGAATTCAATAAAATGTTGCTTGTGGTCAAGTCTCGATGGATAATTGTTGGAATGCAATCATGATGCAAGTATGATAAAGCATTCGCTATTCCTTTAATGATATTCACCCGCTTCTTCCAATCCAATTCCTTTGCTTCAACATCATTGCCTATTGCATAAAATAAGCTTCCTTTTTCCATGTATTCATAAACTAGAAACATGCATTGATTGTGTAGACAATGCCCATAAAGCTTCACGATATTGCGATGACGAACTTCAGATAACACTTTGGCTTCATTCCTAAAACTCTTGTCAAAAGCGGGCTCCTGAGGTTCTAAACGGTGAAGTTTTTTAAGGGCAATCACTTTTCCACTAGGTAGCATTGCTTTGTAAACACTACCATAACCGCCGGTTCCAATGCAATATCTGATGTCAAAGTCCTCTGTTGCTGTAATGATGTCTTCAAATGCAATATTTCCATCATAATTCCATATTGAGAATATATCCCCATTCCTCTTTGCTTTACACTTTGAACGAGTGTTTTCGTTTATCTTCTGGCGAGAAAGGAGCACAATTCCGAGTAATAAGAAGATGAAGGAAATGACAATGGGAGGAATAATCTTTATCCATTTTGTGACGTTTTTGGTACTTGTGGAGCCAATATTAATGTGGGGTGATCCAAAGCAATAACAGAAATGAAAATAATGAATCAATACATAACCCTACTCTGCTTTATATACACAGTACAATGTAACTGACTACATTTGGCGCCAAAAAATCAGTTATTTGAATCTCCTAGAATCTGTACACGTGGCAGTCCAAGAGCAAGAGACTCCTGGATTTACGGAACTAACTTCTTCAATGCTATTGGATGAAGAACTCGTGATCTGGCATGGCTTCTAGCATCTCCAACACTTCTGTGCTTATCAAGCCTTTTGATGCCATCCTAATGCTCTGAGTGATGCACTCCTTATCAGCAGCTGATGCCTTCCTAGCTTGATCAACACCCTTGTCATCAGCAACTGCTGCATTGCTAGCCTCCTTGTCATCAGCAACTGCTGCATTGTTAGCCTCCTTTGTGCACCTCTGCTGTGGGATATGAATTGCACTTTTAACACTCCCCCTCAAGAGCACAGCTCTTGCCTTTTGCTCTTCCAAACCTGTATGAGGATAAGCCACTGTAGAAGCAAAAATATTGATCACACCTAGCCTTCGGATTAGTTTAAGAAAACTCTCTACTCCTAATGCTTTGGTGAACACATCTGCCAGCTGATCTTTAGTTGATACATAGAAGGTTTTAAGTGCTCCATCAAGAATTTTGTTTCTCACAACATGACAATCTGCCTCTATATGCTTCGACCTTTCATGGAATACTGGATTTGCAGCTATATGAAGTGCTGCCTGGTTATCACAGTACATCAGTGCAAGCTTATCATGTTTGACATGTAGATCTTGTAACAAATGCAAAATCCAAGTTAGTTCACAGGTTGTAGTGGCTATAGCCCTATACTCTGCCTCTGCACTGGACCTAGACACTATGCTTTGCTTCTTAGACCTCCAAGACACCAATGCATCACCAAGAAACACACAATAGCCTGTTAAAGACTTCCTAGTATCAGGGCATCCTGCCCAATCTGCATCACAGTATGCTTTTAGGTGCAGGTCAGAGTTATTGGGGAAGAAAACACCTTGACCAGGTGTTCCTTTGATGTACTGCAGAATCCTAGAGGCTGCTTTCATATGTGGTGCTCTAGGTTGTGCCAAGAATTGGCTAAGTCTATGCACGGCATATGTGATGTCTGGTCTGCTTAGAGTCAAGTACATAAGCTTTCCAATGAGTCTTCTAAACTGCCCTGAATCAGTAGGCAAATCTCCACTGGTTTTAGACAACTTGAGTTGTTGCTCCATTGGAGTTTGGACTGGTTTACACCCTGTCATACCAGTCTCTTCAAGAACCTCCAAAGCATACTTCCTTTGAGATAGGCTGATTCCACTTTTGTTTCTTGCAATTTCTAAACCCAAGAAATACTTGAGTGATCCTAAGTCCTTAATACCAAACTTCTGATCTAAAGCAGACTTGAGGGAAGTAACACAAGCATGATCATTTCCAGTGATAACCAAATCATCTACATAAACCAACAGAGCAGTGAACAAAGACCCTTTGCTGTGCACAAATAGAGAGTGATCAGCCTGAGATTGAACAAAACCAAGCTCCTTTATAGTTGCTGACAGCTTGGTGTACCATTGCCTTGAAGCTTGTCTCAAACCATAAAGAGACTTAACCAACTTACACACCCTAGGAGCAGTAGAAGAAGCTGAAGCACACTCCCCCTTACTGTGAAAACCAGGTGGCATGGACATATAGACCTCTTCATCTAAATCACCATGCAAAAAAGCATTGTTGATGTCCAATTGATGCAGAGGCCACTGCCTGGCAGCAGCAAGAGCAAGTAAGACCTTTACTGAAACAGTTTTAGCAACAGGAGAAAATGTTTCAAGGAAATCAAGGCCTTCCCTTTGGGTATAACCCTTGGCAACCAGCCTAGCTTTAAGCCTTTCAACACTACCATCAGGATTAAGCTTCACTTTGTAGACCCACTTGCAGCCAATGGGAGACTTACCAGGAGGTAAACTAGTCACATCCCATGTATGATTTAGCTCAAGGGCTTGGATTTCTTTGTCCATGGTAGCTCTCCAAAGAGGGTCCTGAACTGCTTGAGAAAAGCTATGAGGTTCTTTGGGACTAGAACTGACAGCTAGCAAGTAAGAATGATAGCAAGGTTCCAAATGAGAATAGGTAAGGCACTGAGCAAGATCATAGGGAGCACCAGCTGCAACAGTAGCACAAGCATAGTCCTGCAGGTAGGCAGGAGGTCTGATGTCTCTAGATGACTTCCTAAGAGGTACTGATGGAACTGGAGCAACTGGTGTAGAAAAATGTGGTACCTGAACAGAATGAGGCACCTGAATAGGACTAGATAAAATATCATTAGGATCAGATTGAACAATAGCAGAAGGATTAGGAACAACATCAAGGTTTAAGGAAGCAGGATCAGGTATGCTAATGGGAGTGACAAACCCATCAGCATCAGCAGGGCAGGAAGCTTCAATAGCAGAAGGGACAAAAGGATCTGCAGCCTTAGTTGAAACAGAAGTAAAAGGAAAGGAATGTTCATGGAAAACCACATCCCTAGAAAGGAACACCCTATTGGTAGCTAAATCAAGGACTTTATATCCTTTGACCCCAAAAGGATATCCCAAGAAAACACATTTGACAGCCCTAGGTGCAAACTTGGATCGATGAGAAGAAATTGTAGAAGAAAAGCATAAACAACCAAACACCTTTAAATGTGCATAACTAGGTGGATGACCAAATAGCATTTCAAAGGGAATTTTATTTGATAAAGCAGATGAAGGGATTCTGTTGATCAAATAAACAGCAGCAAGAATAGCATGACCCCACAAATGCAAAGGTAAATGAGATTGAAACATAAGAGCTCTTGCCACATTCAAGATGTGTTGATGTTTCCTCTCAACAATGGCATTTTGTTGTGGGGTTTCAACACAACTTAAATGATGCAAAATGCCCTTCTTGGCAAAGAAATCTTTCATTAAGAATTCAGTACCATTATCAGATCTTAGAGTTTTAATTTTTGTAGAGAATTGAGTTTCCACCATAGTGCAAAATTGTTCAAGAACAGATTGTGTTTGGGATTTATGCTTTAACAAATACACCCAAGTGCACCTAGAGTAATCATCAACAATGGTTAAAAAATACTTGCAATGATCAATAGTAGGAATAGAGAAAGGTCCCCACAAATCACAATGGATCAATTCAAAGCAAGACTTAGAAAGATGAGAACTTTTATTGAAAGGTAAATGTTTCTGTTTAGCAAGTGGACAGATGTCACAATTGAAGTTCTCAATAGAAGTGAAACAAGGTACATCATTTGGTTTTATTGAAGCCAATTTGGCATTGGACAGATGACCCAATCTAGAGTGCCAGATATGAGGCTGTGAACTATGTACAGAAGCTGAAATGGAAGCTGCAAAGGAAGGTGTAGAGATGCTGCCTTTGTCCAACAAATAAAGTCCATTGCATTCTCTACCCAGACCAAGTGTGCTCCAATGAGCAAGGTCCTGGATAAAGCACAAATTTCCAAAGAAAATGAGGCAACAAACAGTGGACTTGGCTAGTTGACTGACAGAAATAAGATTGAAGCTAAAGGATGGAACACATAGAACATTATGAAGAGTAAGATGTTCAGAGATTTTCACAATGCCTACATGAGTGACTGAAGCTACTTCTCCATTGGGCAGATTAACAAATGTGTTTAAGGTAGCAGTAACAGTAGTAAAACAAGAAATGGAATGGACCATATGATCCGTAGCCCCTGTGTCTATGACCCAATTAGTGGCATGAAAAACCTCTCTATCAACTACTTTGGCAGAAAAAATGGAATGTTTTAAAGAAGGAGTGTAAGGGAACAAAGAATTTGTACCTGACATGGTGTCAACAAAAGAACAATTAGCACTTTCTGAAGGTGAAATGGATGAGGAAGGCAAACCAGTTGCAGCAGGTACACCAGGAGCTCTAGGAAGTATGTTAGAGACAGCACCACTTGTACTCACAGTTGCAACATGGTGATTAGCACCTTGATCAGTTCCAGTATTGAAGAAAGCAAGCAATTGCTCACATTGTGCCTTAGAAATAGGACATTGAGCAGATGCATTGGAAGGAACTTCAACACCTTGGCTTTGAGGGTATGAAACTTGATTAGCATTGAAATTTGGCTTGCCTTTGTGCTTGTAACCTGGTGGGTATCTATGCAGCTTGTAACACTTGTCCACAGTGTGTCCAAGCATGTTGCAATGGGTGCACAAAGGCCTCTCCTTCTTAGGGCCACCTTTACCTCCATAATTCCCTCTGGTGTTGGCATACATTGCCACTGAATCAGGTTTAGGTGTGAAGGTAGAACCATGTCCAATGCCTTTGTGAGATTCTTCTTGAAGAACTAAAGCATACACCTTGCTCATTGATGGAAATGGCTCAAGCATGAGAATGTGGCTCCTCACAGTCTCAAAATTCTCATTGAGCCCCATTAAAAACCTCATCACATAGGACTTTTCATGAGCAATGCTTAGAGTCTTCATTGCCCCACACGTACAAGCTGGTAATGGTTCATAATGAAGTAGTTGATCCCAAAGCTTCTTGAATGTAGAGTAATACTCAGTCACTGACAACTGACTCTGAGATATTTGTGAGATTTCCTGTTGCAGATTATACATCTTTGGTCCATTTCCTTGTGAGAATACACGTTGCAACTCAAGCCACATCTCCCTTGCAGTCTCACAGTACATAATACTGCTTGACACATCAATATGCATAGAATTGATCAACCAAGAAAGGACCATTGTATTGCAGCTTTCCCAATCTTCGTACAGAGGAGAATCATCTTCAGGCTTTGCAATCTTGCCATTTACAAATCCTATCTTTTTCTTGGCAGTTAATGCTAGAACCATAGCTCTAGACCAAGATTGATAGTTTCTCATTCCCAAAAGTGGTTGAGTGACTAAGATATCCCCTGGATTCTCACTGGCACTAAGGAAAAATTGATTGGGAGAATTGGTCTCTGTGGTGGACTGAGGGATTTGCTGCGTGGATTGATTCTGCGCAGGAACAAAGTCACTTCCTTCTCCAGAAACCATTGATGCTTTCACGAGCTTGTAATGAAACTTCCAATGAAATTCAATGAAATTGAATAGGAAAAACAAAAGATTCTTCAAGGTACAGATGAATCAAGTCTCTGTGGATCAGAATTCAAGAACTTTCTTGAAGAGATTTCTGTTTGGTAAGTGAGAATCTTTTGAGAAAAAAAACTGAGACTAGGAAATCAGTATAACTGTGCTAGTCGCTCTGATACCATGTAAAAGATAGAAAATCTAAATAGAATTGAAGAATTTCATTGATGGAGAAGAAGATTACAAGAAATGAAAATAATGAATCAATACATAACCCTACTCTGCTTTATATACACAGTACAATGTAACTGACTACATTTGGCGCCAAAAAATCAGTTATTTGAATCTCCTAGAATCTGTACACGTGGCAGTCCAAGAGCAAGAGACTCCTGGATTTACGGAACTAACTTCTTCAATGCTATTGGATGAAGAACTCGTGATCTGGCATGGCTTCTAGCATCTCCAACACTTCTGTGCTTATCAAGCCTTTTGATGCCATCCTAATGCTCTGAGTGATGCACTCCTTATCAGCAGCTGATGCCTTCCTAGCTTGATCAACACCCTTGTCATCAGCAACTGCTGCATTGCTAGCCTCCTTGTCATCAGCAACTGCTGAATTGTTAGCCTCCTTTGTGCACCTCTGCTGTGGGATATGAATTGCACTTTTAACAATTTCATAACATAAATCCTTGTTGCCCATAATTGTTTCCGGCCCAAAAACGAAATTAAAACCCTCTGGGAGTGGACCAGTCAAAGAGTTGTAAGACAAATTCATTTGATGCGAGAAAACAAGATTGGGAGGAATATTACCGGTGAAATTGTTATTGCTGAGATCTAAGTACTGTAAAAAGCTCAAGTTCCCAAGCTGAGGAGGTAGTTCTCCACTTAACAGATTATGACTAAGATCAATAGTAGTTAACTTAAATGGGTAAGGCACTCGAGGAATGCTTCCATTTAAGTTGTTGTGGCTTAAAAGCAATTGCTCCAGAGCATGTAAATTCGTAAGTTGAGTTGGGAGTGGTCCACTCAGCTTGTTAAGTGAGAGGTCTAAGACAGAAAGATGGACGAGATTTTGCAAATTGGTTGATATCCTTCCAGAAAGTTTGTTTGAGGAAAGATTTAGATATTGTAATCTGGTTAGCCGAGAAAGCTCATACGGAAGTGGACCAAAAAGATTGTTTCCACCCAGGTTTAATTTAACAAGGCTTCTTAGGTTTGTCAAAGTATGAAAAAGTGGACCAGTGAGCGTGTTATTAGAAAGGTCTAGAGAAACTAGATTTTTCAGCTTTCCTATTTTTGAAGAAATTTGACTAAGACGCCTGTTTGTACCCAAATGCAGAGCTGTCAAATTCTTCAGATTATAAATTTCAGAAGGGATAGTACCGTTGATTTGATTTGAATATAAATCAAGATGAGTGAGACAAGTCAAAAGACCAAGAGTTGAAGGGATTGTACCACTGAAGTAATTTCCACCCAGGTATAATTCAACAAGGCTACTCAGGTTTCCCAATTGTAAGGGAATTGGACCGCTCATTTGATTGAAAGAAATATCAAGCTTCTCTAATTGAGTGAGTTTTGCGAGTGAGAGAGGTAGTTCACCTGAAAGACTATTCCAAGATAAGTTAAGGTAAGTGAGTTTAGAAACACTACCAGTCTCTGGTGGGATGTTCTCGTATAGCCCCATTCCTGCTAGCTTGAATCGAACCAAATTTGGGAATGAAGAGAAGTTGAAATTGCGGAACTGGGCTTCCTCACACGATTTTGTATCGTTTAAGTTGATCTCTATCACGCTTCCACCATCATTGCAAACGATGCCGACCCACTTGCAAAGATTTGAGGTTGTTTCTTCATACTGCCACCACCACCACTGAGCCTGGTTCAGCGCCTTCGCTTCTTGGGCTAACGACGATGATTGAGGTTTTGCAACCGTAGAAGTATTCGCGCTACCCACATGGCTTAAGATTATGATAGTAGTAATCCAAACTAATATCACAAGGGAAATGGAAACAGAGGATGGCATGTTTAGTGGATAATTGGTGATCGTTTTAGTTCAATACAATTTTACTGAGCAAAATAATTGATTATTAGACTTTATACAATTGTCGCATGGAGGAAGCGGTCATGAATCTCCAGTCTCCTGCTGCATGTGGGACCCACGAGAGCTTGGAAAAAAATGCGATTGCCGTGTGGAATCTTTTTATCAACAAACAGTGCAGTCGATAAAGTATCAATTTACTCGTGACTTAACCTGAATAACCACAATACTATAGTCAATAAAAGTAGGGATCCCTCTTTCACGAAATTTCCTCAATGCAATTTTCCATCGAAGGTGTCCCACACGTTCTGTATTTTCCACAGAGAGAAAGTCATGTGCGAACATCTTTATCATTGTAGCTTCTATGTTCTCTCCTTGAGCTTAAAAAAAAAAAAAAAAGTGTAAATGCCCAATGCTGAAATGAAAAGAGACATAAAAAGAATTTTTAAGGAAACAACGAGTTGTAGAGACTCAGCAAAGTCAGAACCACACAATAGAAAGTGTAAATGCCCAATTCTGAAATGAAACAAGGAGTTTTTTGGCCTGAAAAAGTTGAGGAATTTGAAAAACAAACCCCTCTAGAAAATCTAGATTGTGAAACTGTTACACATGACAATAGAAAGGAAACAGAGCAACATAATGAGGTGGTAGGGACTTCTGATGTTTTAGCAGTTGAATCTCAGAGGATTTGCATAACAGGCGGTTCTTTAAGCGTCAAGTGTGTTTCACAGATTGTTTTTAATAGTCATGTGATTGGTAAAGTGTACTTGGAAAATCTAAAGCTAATTGATATTTCAAAACTCAGCAAAGCCACGTGAATTGAATGCTTATTTTTGTTCTATTCTAATCTTTTTTTTTTTTTTTTTTGCTAAATGTCCTCCTATTCTAGTCTTAAGGTGATTATAATTTGTCAAAAAATTCTCATTAAATTGTTAAAATTAAAAGTAATTTTGGGTCCTCTAATTATTAAGTAAAGTTCAATTTGGTGACCAAACTATTAACTATTAACTGTGTTAATTTAGAACCTCATCACCAATTTCATTTTTGGTTCTCCTTTATGTTTAAATTTTAACAAAATTAACTATTTCAATTATTTGATTTTGAAATTTTATACTTTTCATAATAACCATATAACATATGTCTCATTTTTCACAATAATTAATTTCGTTAAATTTAAACAAAAGGGGGAAATTTAAGGACAAAATTGACTTGGTTTCAAAATTTAGGGAGACTAAATTCATATAATTAATAGTTGATAGTGATCTTGACACAATAGTTTTTTTTTTTTTTTTTTTTTTTGAGGGAGATTGACAAAATAGTTAAAGAAACAAATTAATAATTTAACCTTAAAATTATCAAAGTACACAAATAAAAATCATTAAATTTGGCATAGTGAGTATAAAAATAGGAATGGCGAAGAAGTGGCTATTTTTAACCATTAAGAATATTGCACACAATAAATTTGAGCAAAAAAAATTTTGACTAAATAGTATGGGCAATTATTTATCATTGAATCCTTAAGAGTAGAACAGATTTTCTTTTCATATAAAACCTTTAGCAAAGGAAGATTCTCTTCTTCTTCTCTTCAAAACCGGTTTTGATTTGAAAGTTGTTTTATTATTATTATTATTATTATTATTATGATCAGGATTTGAAAGTTTCAAGGATATAAGTTAGAGACAAATGCATGAAAAAAAAATTAGGCTTTTGTGTATTGATCGAAGCTCTTCAAAATTTTGGTGCTTTGATGTTCGAAGGAGTGTACCTATATTTATAGGGCTGTTTAAGGAGTTTGATATGATTTAGCCATCTATTTAATTATTTCAATTGTAAATGTTCAAATAGTTCTAACAAGATTTGCATGGGATGATAATTATCTTAATTTTATTATAATTTAAGATGAATATCAATTAAGTTTAATTTAGTGACATGTAAATTTAAGGTTGGACATTAAATTTAGTCACATGATCACCGCGCACCCTTGGTGCAGTAGTCACTTCATAAGTATAAAAGCTTGTGGGGTGTGGGGGGTAAGGGTCGGGGTTCAAGTTTCCAGGAGAGAGTTTCATACACATATATACTTAGATTAAATTAGAGAAGAATTCTATCTTGTATAAAAAAAATTAAAAATAATAAAAATAATACACGCATCATCTTCTCAAAGAAAAAATAAAACACATACATCATTGTAATTTGACCTTTTTATTTGTATTCTAACTTTTAAGTCTATTTGACGTGACATGCAGCATTTAAGTTGCAAGTCTTGTATACAACAAGGGTCAAAAGACTTTCGAGAGTTGATTTTCCATTTTCCATTCAAAGTCTCCCTTCTGCAAGGACAACATGACTTTACCAGCGTGCACAAGTTGAGTTGTAACTTGTAAGTTGTAACAAGTTGAGTTGCTTTATGGTAAAATCAAGCTGTAGGGCTATTCATTCAATTGACTTGAATTTACCCTGAAGAAACTCCTTTTTTTTTAACAAAATAATAATAATAATAATAATAACAATCGAAAAAGGGTCATGAATCAAGTCACTAAACAAGTCACAATTGATCCGTAAAAGTATATATTTAATCAGTAAATATAATCTCTAAAATCTCCAAATGATTCTAATTTCGCAAAATTTAAAAATATTAATAAAAATATTAAATAACTCCTCACAAAAGCAATATTTTAAATTTAAACATAAAATGCTGACGCATAGGACAAAGGAAACTCCTTTAACAACAACTAGGTGCTTGATATCTCAATAGCTAGCTATCCGCTTGCAATACAACGATCACATTCTAGCACCCACTAGTCACTACGAACATGATCAGCTAATCTAGAAAACGAACACTAGGAATAAGCTAATGCATTTTTGTAGATCTCGATTTCACAACGCGAACATGTTTTAGGTGTCATTCCTTAAAATACCCTCAAACACTCGCTAATGACAAATGCAACAAAACTCTCATGGTCTCACCTCTCATCAAATATTAGCTTCTTGGTGCAAGCTCGTAAACAATGGGGAACGTCAATGTAACAAAAATTACGGTGGTTATTGGGCAAGAGGCTTCTGAGCTGGATATACCCAAAACACATAAGGAAAAATTATCTCTAGGCTTCCGAGCTAGATGCACCTCTTTAAGTACAAATGCTCGCATCTCATCTCCTCTAAAAAATATTGACAGATGCTTCACTCTCTCTCTCTCTCTCTCTCTCTCTCTAGGCAAATGATTGGTTTTTATTGTAGCTTAGATTAAAGGCATTTCTTTATTTGTGGTGTAACATTGTGGGGTTTTTAAAAAATAATTGATATATGGTTTAGAAAAAGGGCTTTTTAGAAGGGATTTAAAAAAAGAAAAAAAAAAAAAAACTAATCAAAAAAGTCAATGCTTGAGCCTATGGTGTTGTTTTTTAGATTCACTTTTTAAGATTCTACCATGTGGTTACTTAACTAAAAAAACACATTTTCATTCATGAAGAAAAAGCCATATGACAGAATTTTAAGAGGGGAACCTAAGGAATAACACATATGTACCGTACTTAAGTCTTGCCCTATTTAAATTATTATATATAATTTAAGACATATGTTTGCAATTAAAAAAGATGACAAGATAATATTCATAGCACATTAAGTTGTTTTTATGAACTTGCATTGAAATAGCAATTTTAGATCAACTAGTTGTTAACTCGTGCAATGTGTGAGAAATTTTTAAATAAATGTGTAACATATTCTTGCTCTAACATTGACGTAAGACCTTTAGAAGAAAGAAAAAAAATTCCAAACCTAGATAACATGTGGTTACAAAATTTATTGCACCATCAAAATTTTACAGTCAATTAACAATTATTTCTATAATAAGATATTGTATTTTACTTGTATGAATGGTCTAAATCTTGGTGTTATACTATTACAAGGAAAAAATATCATAGGTGATATATTCCTTTTTACCTTTGTGTTTGCTTTGTAAAATCTAAGTCAGTTATTTAATTTTTAGTTGTTGTTCTTCTAATGATTAGACTAGTTACTATAATACTTTTAATAAGTAATATTAATTATTTCTATGTTGACAAACAAGGGTATTTAGATCTCTTTAAGTATTTGACTATTTTCTCAGGTGTATGCAGTCTCTTGTCTCACACACACTAATTTATTACAGCTAGAAATCCCATGGGAGTAGTTCCAAAATGCTTGCAAGTTGTTAGGTCGTTCTAAATATTTAGGAATAAATGTTTAGGTTCTAATTTTATGTATGTTGGCAAACCGAGCACAAAAACATGTCTAGTATAAGATATCTTAGAACAATTTTAGACATTTTTGAAGTTAATTCAAGTCAAGATTCAAGAACAATCAAGCCGCAGAAAGAAGAATTCAGAAACTACAAGGCTAAACCAATCAAGAGAAAGGTTTGACTGATCGAACTGCGATTTCTGCAAATTTTAAATCAGGCCCAAAAGCCAGTGAAACATATAGGGTTTAAGTCTAACACTACTAGGTATAAAAGGATAACTCTAATTCACGTTTTAGAAGTCTTGTGAGTTACTCTAATGAGATCTATGAGGTTTTGTAACCTTCTAACTCAATAAGCTGATAAGCCATAATCTAAATGACCCCTTGTGATTAAACCAATTAATTAATCAGCCAAGTTATTAATTAATCAATTTATCATGCAATTGCGTGGAAGCACAAACAAATTACCAAAAACTAAATATGCAGCGGAAATTAAATAACATGGTGATTTGTTTATGAATGGAGAAAACCCTAACAGCAAAAACCCCACTGGGTGATTTTCAGGTCACCACTCCCGAAACTCCACTATTATCAAATCAAGTAGTTACAAGTAAAGGAATCCCAAGTACCTTACCAACCTACAGTTGAACCCTTACCCCAATACCCAATTGGACTTGATCTGTAGTGACAATTTCTACCTTTGATGCACGGCTCCTAAGTACGTGACTAACCAATGCGCGGATCCCAGTACGCGACTTCAAACACCAACTAAGAAGGAGAGGTTGGCTGCAAAGTTCTTCAGTTCATTATACACGATGAAGATTAAGAAGATGCTTGGTTATAAAACCCTATGGTGCAAATACACAGCAACTTCTTCAGAGAAGATGAACTAGGTCAAGAAATTCGTCTTTTGATCACAATTTGCTTGAACATAGATTGCTCAATGCTTTTGCAACTTGTGTACAATTTGACGGCTCTTAAAACAATCATTTTATATGTTTAGGGTTAGAAGAAAAGAAGACCCAAAAGCATATTCACGGATCTCAAGAAAATCATATCAGAAAATCTGATTTTGTAATTCTCGACAAATAGCAGGTGTCGAGGTAGCTATCAAGCAGGTGTTAAGAATTAATGAACTTGCACTTCAGCTTGCTTTTTCTTGGACAGACTTGATGACTTCAATACTTGATCTTGAAACCTTGTTTCTTGAAGTATTAAAAACACCTAGAACTACCCAATTACAAGTAGAGTGCATTTTGTCAAAAGGATTAGCCAATTTACATAAATAAGTGACATATGTTCTTAATAAGTGAACACACATATGTCCTAACAATCTCCCCATTTGGCAATCCATGACAAAAACACAACAAACAAATGAACATATGAGAGAAGTCATAAACCACTCAACTCATATTCACTTGTTGAATACAATAAAATCTATCCTAACACAAACTCTTGAAAAACTTTGCAAGAAGAGAGTTTATGGCAAGTAGACTTTGACAACCTGTATTTCTGAAACACTTTAAACAAAACTCATCAAGGCATCTTGTGTAAAACAGAAATAAATAGATTGCATACAAGTATAAAGAACATGTGTATAAAGATAGAGAAGAAACAACACATGAAGAGAGAGGTGAAACATACATCCACATATATAGAAAATAAGTACAATGTATGTAAAACTGGTCAAAAGACCTCATATACAAGATCAATGTATCTATAAAGAATAGAAAAGAAAAGATACATCAAAACCTCACTACATCTCTCAAAAAATATCAACACTCCCCCTATCAAAATGTCCTATACTAACTCTCCCCCTAAGATGACTACTCTCATAACCCAAAACTACTCCCCCTTTTTGTCATGAGTGACAAAGGGTAGAGTGTAATGTAGACATATCATCAGTAGAGCTAGCATCTCCATTATCATCATCCGAAGTATCATCATCATCATCATCCTCCTCAGAGTCAGAAGCTGCTGGAGGAGGTGGTGAAGGAGTAGCCTCTGGAGCAAAACCACCCATGGTTGCCTACCGTCGTGCAATACGACCAATACGAACATTCACCTAATACAACTCAGTGGAGAGTGTATCAAGGCGAGTGTCCATGCGCTGCAACTGCGCCATAATGTCTCCTAGAGATACATCGCCAGTAGAGGAAGAAGGAGCAGATGTAGATGGAGCTGATCTGGATGGAGCCGAACGAGAGGGAGGAGTAGAATCCGTCTATCGAGACCTAAACTGAGCCTCACTACGTTTTACGGTAGCGGCATCTATGGTACAGATGTGAGTGAAGTGGTCGGACACAGGAAAAGGGATAGAAAAATGGCGTAAGATCCTCGTGATAGCGGAAGGAAAGATGAGCTTATCATGGGACGCCAAATCTAGATGGACATCTATGATAGAAAGGATGAAATGAGAAGGAAAATCTATAGTAAGATGCTTTAGAAGTGATAACAAAAATCGAGCACGAGGCTCTGTGATAGAGTTGTAGTGAGAGAGTGGATGGAGTACAAAAGTCATCACCATGTTTAAGAATCTAGGACCTTTAGTAAAAGGCCTACATGATGTGTACTGATGCTCACCCCAATCAGCAGGACGCTGACAAAAGGCAGAGATGAGCTCATCTTTGGACACAGTCTGCAGACGCTCACAGGAAGGATAGTCAGGAAAATCTATCCTAGGAACCCTAAGTATATCCGCAACTAGCTGCGGTGTAACAGGGATGCGCCTACCTTGAACGCGAGTGAAAAAGAGAGGTACTGAACGATCAATCCCGTGCATGTTGGAGTAAAACTCCTGAATGAGCATGAGAGGACAGGTGACCAGGACGTCACACAGTGACTCCCATCCCCTACTGTGAATGACAAAGGGAAGGTCAGTGTTGGCGAAGTCCGCCAAAATGACTTGGCGTTCCGAATGAACACCTCGTCTAGAAAAGATCTCAGAAAATGCCTTGTGGGCATCTCCATCACGGAACCGAAGGTTAAGAGGAATAGAATCAAAAGAAGAGGAAGCTCCAGAACGTAGAGGGTTCCGAGCCGGAGTGGATTTACGTTTGGGTGCCATAGACACTACTAACGTAAAAGAATGAGAAAGAGATAGAGAGGAAGACAATCAGAAAAGTCCCAAAATAGTTCATATATATGAAATATATTGAACAACAAGTACGTATGCATGGGAATGCATGAACATGTGACATGCAAAGGAAAAAACATCATTGGCTCAGCCCAATCCAATCCTAGCAGCACACAAACATAGAACACACATCTAAATGCATGTAAATACCATTCTAATGCATATGAAATGCAATGTATGACATTTTGAAAACATTTAAGTGCAAACCCAACCCAAAATTTGAAGAAAAACTCATCAATTTTGAAAAACCCCAAAAATTTCCAAAAATCCCAAAACCTAGGTTTCAAAACATGAAATGCATGAAAAAGGAAGGGAAAAATGATCTTACCAAGTGATTAGAAGCAAGGGAAGACCGAAAATGAAGAGGGTTTGAAGATTTGAGTGAGGGAAAGGTGGTTGGGAGATGAAAAGCCTTCGGACAGATCGAGAGAGATCAAGAGAATGAGAGAAAAATCGCAACAAGGCCTTATATAGACACCTCAGTAAATCTCGACAGCTGAGGTGTCGAGAGGTATCGAGGAAGCTGTCGAGAAAGGTTTCGAGGATTTGGCCTTCGATAGCTTCAGGTGTCGAGAGGTGTCGAGGTACAAGACCAATTTCAGAGATCAGAAGCTCGATCGATCGATAAGGTATCGAGAAGACAGAAGATTTCTCGATCGATCCATCAGGTGTCGAGACAGGTGTCGAGATTACGATTAGAAAAGGCTTGAGAAGCTCGACAGATGATCAGGTATCGAGGAGGTGTCGAGGAGGTGTCGAGACAGCAGTTAAAAGCAGTTTTTCAAGAAGAGAAAAACACAGACATGAATGCAATCCATCATACACCTCAACCAAAGATCCAATCAACATTTTAAGCTCTCAAAATCATCTCTCAACAATAAATATAGCACATGGATCCTCAAAAACACACATACACACTAAACAAGTCTAACCAATTTTATATTTCAAAAACAAGTCAAGACAGTTTAGTGAGCATACATTAGCACATGTAAAACACTTGTGATGGCCAAATCACATTGTACTTGCACATGTATCAAGAGTAGCAAAGAATATTGCGTGTTGTGTGTGAAAAACATCGCAAGATTGCATATGTGTATACATGTTATGACAATCTGAGATATGAGAAAATAACTTTAACTCACACACAATCATAACTGTTTGATGGGGACTATCACCTTTGAGGTACATCCTATAACTCCCACATCTCCTAGAAAACACGCTTGCAATCATATTTAAAGCATTTTAATCTTTTTGTTTTTTTTTTCTTTGCATATTTTATTTTAAGCATATCATGCATGGGCATAAAAAGAGAGAAAAGAAATACCCAACATGTTAAGCATAGACATTGCACTCTTACTATGCCGAAGCATACGGATGTCTTTGACACTACACTTTTGCTATGCCGAAGCATACAGGTGTCATATTATGATTGACGGGCAACAGTGGTGAGATGGTCATTTATGCCTTTCTCTTAGGATTTTCTAGTCCTACCCGTCAAAAAGAGTGATATGAGTGTTAAGTTTAGGAAATAACTTAATCTTACTCATCACAAACAAAAGCCACAAAGCTCACTTGCTTAGTTGTGCATAGAGATGCTCATCTAAGCTACAAGAGAACACACTCTGTTTCATTGGCCATCCAAGGTACACAAGTACCAAAGTACACAAAACACACACTGTTTTTGTATTTTTTTTCCTGATTTTTCAATTTTTTTATTTATTATTTTTATATCAAAAACAAAATAAACAAAACTGAAAATAAACAAACAAAACATGTTATCAAAGCAAAGCAAAACTAGACTGACTCAATAGAAAAGCAAAACACACAAGCAATGCAACAAACAAGAAAAGCAAGAAGGGAAAAGAAAGTGATGAAATCACTTAGAGTCCTTTTTCTTCCACACTTTGGAAGAGCCTTTCCTTTGATTGAACCCTTGAACCGGCGGTGAGGGGGAAGAATTTAAACCATTCAAATTCGAAAGGAACATGAGGGCTTTCAAAAGATCTCCAAGAGGAGCAAGAGAGGATTGAAGCTGATTTTGGCTTCTATAAGCTATCATGCCATTGCTCTGTTGAGTGGCTAACCACTTATAGCAATTTGGTCGAGTATGACCGATAGCTCCACAATGATGACAGAGATGCTGCTTCTTTTGTTTAGGTTTTTGAGAGTTAGCCTTCTTAGCCCTAGGGTTTTTAGCGTCTTTCTTATCTTGCTTAGGGGGTGCTCTTAAGATAGATTTACCCTTGTCTAAGTTCTCATTAGCTAATTTAGTTTTAACATCAATGTTCTCAATTTCAATGTTATTAGCAGGAGGAACAAAAATAGTATTGCTAGCAGAAGCAGTATTAGAGAAAGAAAGACCATACCCCAAGCCAGTTCGATCCGAAGCAGATTTCTAATTGCTAAGCATCTCATCAAGCTTTGCACTTGAAGTCCTCTCCAGTTGAGCTCTAACTTAAAACAACTCCGCTTCAAGCTTCTTGGTCTTCTCAGCCAAAAAGTTTTTCTCAAATCTCAGTGCTCCAATAGTTTGATTTGCCTCATCAAATTTTGTGGACAATTCTTCACGATCAAGTTCCATATCACTGAGCTTCTTGGTGGCCAGCCTATATAATTTCTCATGCTTTTCAGAAAGCTTGTAAAGCTTCTCATAGGTTGAATGGATATCATCTTGATCATCCATCTTCTCAAATTTGGACTCCACCAGTTCTTCTTCTTCATCCACTTCTTTAACAATCCCTTCAGTACGATTGACTGTGGCAGTGAAGGCATTTAAGATTCCATCATCCTCATTGTCAGAATCATCTTCAGGCTCAATGTCACTTAGAGTTGCAGCAAGTGCCTTGCTTTTCCCAATGCTCTTGAAATATGTAGGACACTCATGTTTCATGTGTCCGAACCCATGACATCCAAAGCACTTTGGTCCTACGAGAACAGTGTACTGACCGCCCTCCTTAGCATCCTTCTTTCCTTTGTCTTGGCTTTTAAACTGAGAAGAACTAGACTGCCTGCGGTCCTTGTCAAAGCTCCTTCCATTGGCATTTTTCATAAACTTCTTGAACTGCCGAGTAATGTAGGACTTCATTTTGGAATCTTCATCATCGGAAGACTCATCAGTATCACTGCTCTTTGCCTTCAAGGCCATGCTTTTGCCTTTATTTGACTTGCTAATCCTAGATAACCCTATCTCATAGGTTTGCAAGTTTCCAACCAGCTCAGTCAAAGGAATCTTGTCTATATCCTTTGATTCCTCTATTGCCGTAATCTTGGCATGGAATCTCTCAGGTGGAGATCTGAGCACCTTCCTTACAATCTTGGGTTCAGGGATGGTTTCCCTAAGATTGAAGGCTGAGTTCACTATGTCCTTGAGCTTGGCATAGAACTCATCAAACGACTCATCTTCCTTCATCTTAATTTCTTCAAAGCTTGTAGTGAGCCTCTGAAACTTTGAATCTTTGATAGCCTTTGTTCCTTCATAGGTTGTCTGGAGGATGGTCCAAGCCTTCTTAGCAGTTTCAATTGAGGATATCTTCTTGAACTCCTCATTGGTGACTGCGCTAAATAGGGCATTTAACGCTCTGCTGTTGAAGTTGGCTGCCTTGATCTTAGCATCATCCCAATCGGCTAGTTCTTCTTTTGGCTTAGTCCAGCCAATCTCTACAGCTTGCCACACCTTTTCATCTAAAGACTGCAAGAAAGCTCTCATGCGTACTTTCCAATATGCATAGCTAGTGCCATGAAATAAAGGAGGTATGATTAATGACTGTCCTCTATCCATGACAAACAGGGGTTAATGGATCAACACACCAAAGATTAAACCTAATCAGAGTGTGCCTGCTCTAATACCACTTGATAGGCCACAATCTGAATGACCCCTTGTGATTAAACCAATTAATTAATTAGCCAAGTTATTAATTAATCAACTTATCATGCAATTGTGTGGAAACATAAACAAATCACCAAAAACTAAATATGTAGCGGAAATTAAATAACACGGTGATTTGTTTACAAATGGGGAAAACCTTAACGGCAAAAACCCCACCGGGTGATTTTCAGGTCACCACTCCTGAAACTCCACTATTATCAAATCAAGCGGTTACAAGTAAAGGAATCCCAAGTACCTTACCAACCTACAGTTGAACCCTTACCCCAATACCCAATTGAACTTGATCTGTAGTGACAATTTCCACCTTTGATGCACGGCTCCCAAGTACGTGACTAACCAATGCGCGGATCCCAGTACGTGACTTTAAACACCAACTAAGAAGGAGAGGTTGGCTGCAAAGTTCTTCAGTTCATCATACACGATGAAGATCAGGAAGATGCTTGGTTACAAAACCCTATGTTGCAAATACACAGCAACTTCTTCAGAGAAGATGAACTAGGTCAAGAACTTCGTCTTTTGATCACAATTTGCTTGAACAGAGATTGCTCAATGCTTTTGCAACTTGTGTACAATTTGACAGCTCTTAAAACAATCCTTTTATATGTTTAGGGTTAGAAGAAAAGAAGGCCCAAAAGCATATTCACGGATCTCAAGGAAATCAGATCAGAAAATCTAATTTTGTAATTCTCGACAGATAGCAGGTGTCGAGAATTAATGAACTTGCACTTCAGCTTGCTTTTTCTTGGACAGACTTGATGACTTCAACACTTGATCTTGAAACCTTGTTTCTTGAAGTATTAAAAACACCTAGAACTACCCAATTACAAGTAGAGTGCGTTTTGTCAAAAGGATTAGCCAATTTACATAAATAAGTGACATATGTTCTTAACAAGTGAACACACATATGTCCTAACACAAGCATCTACCGGAAAAAAGATTCAAGTGCAAGAATCGATGGAGATAAGTTGTTGCATACAAGATCTACTGCTGCTGAAGTGTTTGTGTGCAACAAATTCGGATAGAAAAGTTCATGGATTTGGAGTTGTGTGTGGTCACGTGAGTAAATGCTACAAGTGGTAGCATTAGATTTAGGGAAAAACTTATTGTAAACACTTCCACCTATTTAGTGAATTTGTTTCCTTGTGGATTGTTTAGGTTAAATCCTCCCCAGGTTTTTTACCTTGAAATTGGACCGTTTCATTGGTTTTCTTGGGTCATCATATTGCTTATCTTCTTTACTATTTCGCTTTATGTGATATGATTGTTATTGTTTAACCTAGATCTCATAATAAACCTAAGTAACAACTTAGTTAATTAATTAGGTTAAACAATCTGAGTTTAGAGGGGTCTAAATAAACAAACACAAGTGGTTTCTAACCCGAGATCTCATGGATATCATGAGGTCTTAGGAATCACCTTGTCAACCTTTGGAGTTTTTTTAATCTCATATCTAGCAAGTAACAAGTAAGGAAGTGTGAGCATGAAAATTTGGCAATGACACACACAAAAAAAAAAAAATAATAAAAAAAATAAAAAAACAAAACAAAAACAAAAAAATAAAAAAATAAAAACAGAGATATTGGAATATATCAAAAGGTGAGAAAGAAATAAGAAGTTGAATTACAAAGAGTACTAAGAAAACCATGGCGATTTTTCGCATCAAACATCTAAACAAATTGTTCATGAATCTGGAAGTTTGAAAAAATATATACAAAAGGAAAAATTGAGAACATAGATAAATTACAACAAATTAGGGGGGGGGGGGAGTAAAGAAAATGATGAAAATTGAGCTTTAATTTAAGAATGAAGAAAGTGGGGCTTTCTTCTATTATTCTAGAGGAAGATTCTGAAATATTTATTCTAGGAATTCATAATTACTAGAAGGGTCTTTCGGATTGGCTATAATCTATAGGATCGATACTATGATCCCAAACTGATCCTATATTATTACATGTATGATTAGTCATTGAACAAAGTCTAGGGCTCACCTTCTGTAAAGCCAGATTCTATTTTTGTCTCACTCTTGTGATTAGAGGATGGTTTGTGAAAGAGAGAGAGAGGAAAAAAAAAAAATAGAGTTAAAAGGATCTATTTTTTTAAGAAACACATGAGAGAGATAGAATTTCCTGTTGGGTTTGTATTTTGCATCTTAATGTATATATTTTAAGTATATCTATGCATATGCATAGGGTTACATGCTAGTTAAATTTAATTAAAGGTAAATATAAATTATAATTTTATTTAAAGATTTGCATATAATTTCTTTAATTTTATTTTTTAATTAAATATGAATATCAATTACTCCTATAATTTAGTGACTCGTAAATTTAAGAATATACGTTAAATTTAATTGATTAGGCTGTCTTAATAATGCATGCATGATTATAATTTGGCCTTTGTGTGCGTTCTTCTGAGTCCATTTGACGTGACATATATGCAAAATTTGAGTTGCAAGTCTTGTATACAAAAAGGACCAAAAGACTTTAGAGAGTAGATTTTCCATTTTCCATTCATTCCAAGTCTCCACTCCCTACAAGTTAAGTTGGAACTTTTAGGGATATTTCATTCAATTTACTTGAGTTTACCTTGATCAAACATTTTAAAAGAAAAGAAAAGAAAAAAAGAGTCAAGTTGACTCAACAAGTCACAATTTTTAATGCCCTTTTTTTTTTTTTTTTTTTTTTTTTTTTTGAGAAAGAAGTGAGTAAATTTTATTAAGCTAAATCTGATTGGAATATATCATCCAAATCACTAGGTAGGGATTCTACCCATACATCCGTGTCTGCAGATAAAACTGCTCTTCTAGCTAAGGCGTGAGCTAATCTATTCCCCTCCTTGTAACATGCTGAAACCTACAAAACCTCAGAGAAGCACTGACTCTGCTACATTCATCAGTCACATGGCCAAAGAGTGTATTATAGCTCTTCGAATCATTCAAAGCTGAAATCACCCTTGAACAGTCCCCCTCAAGCTTAACACTGAATAAACTTAACTCCAAAGCAAACCCAACTGCCTGCCTTTTTGCTAAGGCCTCTGCCAACTCCATTGTTTGAACCAAAGGAATCTTCTGGCTTAATGTAGCAATAACTTGACCCTCATGATCATGAAAACCACTCTAATCCCTGCACAACCCGAAGCATCAAAAAATGCTGCATCAAAATTCCCCTTATAGTGCTACTCAGGTGGAGGACACCAACGAACACTAACAAGTCAAGGTACACATCGAGAAGGCTGAGAATTTGCTTCAAAATACTCCCCAATCAGCTCCTTAGCTTGACTCCCCAATTCTTGAAGACTCCAAGTATGTTGATGCTCATGAAGCCGATTCTGTCTCTGCCAAAAAGCCTAGGCAATGGTGGAAAACAAAGTAATTTGATAAGTCGAAAACGTATTCAACACCTTTGCTATCAAATCCAAGAAAGACCGATATTGTCTCTAATACAGAGGAGCAAAGCTTGGGATGGATTTCCAAACATATTGGGCCTGATCACACAACCATAAACTATGCATTAGTGATCCCTTTCCTCCCTACACAATTCACAGGTCTCATAAACGGGCGCGCTGTCCATAATTTTCAACTGGAGAAGTTTATATTTAATTTCAAAATAAAGTAAATTCAGTCTCAAAATAAAGCACATAGTTATTCATATAATCTTAAAAATATTTAAATGATCTAAACTTTAAAAGATTTAAACATAAACGAAAATCTTTTATTAGGTTCTAAGGATTTAGGATCTAAATATTTTAGAACTTTAATATGTGATGTTGGCAAACCATGATCAAAACTTAGAGTCTAGAATTAGGCTGCTCAAAGTATGTTTATTGTAAAGTTGGAATTGAGTAATTGTCAAAAATTACTATTCACTTTCTGCGAGGCTCGATTAATAAAAAATTAGACTCGATCGATCGAAACTTGTACAGATTGTTTTTCTGCAGAATTTTTCGACTCAGCCCAAACCCATATGACGTGTAGGGTTTTATGTTTTGCCTCAAGTATAAATGGAAAAACCCTAGCCATGTTTTCAGGTTATTGTTCATGCTGTGTGTATGAATCTCTTGTGAGATCTAGAGGTGTTTGCCTTCATACATATTTGGAGTTATCAAGATCAAGATTGATGTTGAGGGCTTGGTGATCGTTTTAGTTTCTGCATAAAGAGATTAAAGAAAAACACAAGTGGGAGTACTTGTGGTTGCTGTGAATTCAAGAAAGAAGTAGTTCGTAGACTCGGAGCTGTCACGTGGTCGTGGTAGTAAGTTTTCTACTCGATGTAGCAATAGGATGTTAGTGGTATAAGTTGCTATTGCAAAATTTCAATTCTTTCATAATGGATCTGTTTTACCTTGAGGATAGCTAGGTTAAATCCTCCCCAAATTTTTTACCGGTTTTGTTTTCCTTGGTTATCATATCGTTGTGTTCTTTATTTTCCACACTGTTTCAATGATATGATTTACTTGTGCTAACTTATATTTGAATAATTTATCTAAGTTAATTACTTGGCTAAATAACTAGGTTAATCTGTTTGTGTTTAAGGGGTCTAAAAACGTACATCTTAGATAACTCCTCATGCACAAATTAAGAAGTCATTTAAATTAAAACATAAAATCCTAACATATAAGAAACTTCTTCAGGAACAACTAATAAGTGCTTAAAATCTCAATAGTTGTTCCCTTGCGTAATAACGATCACATTCTAGCACCAACTGGCCACTTGTCCCTATGAACGTTAGCAGTTTATCTAGAAAATAGAGGGACAATGCGAATGATCTAAAAAATCTCTACGAGATTGAGCTAAAGTTACTTGGTTCAATTTTGATTTTCAAGCAATCGCTTCTCACTCTAAGCAAAGTTTTTTTTTTATCTGCTTCGTCTTTTTACCCTCTTTGTTTAATGGCTAGCCAATTGATTTATGAATAAGCCTCAAGTGAAACACAAACTTCAATAAATTGTTTATCGTTTTTCTCTACCCTGTATTATGGCCTCGAATAACGACAATGAATAACGGAAAGAAAACAACCTTAAATTGAAACGATTTCATAAAGTTGGTACTGTAATCTATCGAATTGGGATTGAAGGAGCAAAATGGTAAAGCTCTGTTTCCTTCTATAGGTGTTAGTGTGACCGGGTCAAAAAATATTCTAGTGATGACTCTAGTCTACTCTCACTTGTTCACAATGCACATTTTTCTGAGTCTACGTTCATAATTTTGAGGCCCCTCTTAAATTTTCAAAATTGTAGGGTAAATTTTACTTCTATACTGTAATTTGCTGTTTCTTTTTATGAAAATATTTGTAATGACATGTAATTTGCGTAATACTGGAATATATATTACCTATGTGCTTGTGGCAGCAGACGAAGCTGTTAGGTACCTCACGTCTCTCATGGTTGAAGTACAGAAGCTCGCAGTGACAATAATTTAATTAGGGGGAGGGGACGTCTTATTAAAGAATTATTGGAAAAAAAAAAGTCACACATTTGCATTGCTGGGAAAATACAACTTTCCATCACCCTAGTGTAGTAAGGGAAACAATGGTATGAGGTATAAATATAGACATATACAACAAAATCATTATTCAACAGTCCACCCGCTTTAGCTAAAAGGTCAGGGCTAGCGTTGTCTTCCCAGTATGGATGGCTTTGTCTACTGCATCTACTGAAGATGGGCCACCAAAGACCTGCAAAAAGAAATTATATAATGGGTTCGTTTGGATTGAATTTATTGTTACTGAAACTGAAAACTGAAAACTGAAAATACTGTAGAAAAATCATTTTTAAATATGTGAATAGTTCCGTGAGACCTATTTTTAATATTTTTTATTACGTGAACAGTGTATAAATAGTATACACACTGTTCATGCACATTATTTTTTTCTCTCAAAGTCAAACAATGCGGCTAAAAAAAAAAAAAAAAAAACGCAGATTTGAAGAACGTGGACGCGCAAACGCGCAATCCAAACACCCTCAATGAAATCATCAACAGTTTTGCCATCAATCATGCATGAAGTGACAACAATATTTTTAGAAAAACTACAAAACCATCAGGGGAGTAGTCAGGATTTTTTACCTAGGGGTAACAAGTTACATATTTGTATGTTTGTCATAATTCATAAATATGTTGTATACAAGATGATCAAATTTAAAATATATAACAATATTTCTAAACTCAAATTTGTGTACAAAATTTGCCTAATTTGCTATAAACATGTATCAATTTTTTTTTAAAAAGAAAATAAACTTGGCATCTCCTATAAAAGTTATGCTCAATGTTGATCCTTCATTAAATAAAATTCATCCATTATGAATTCTATATCGAAATTCTTAGCAATTTCCTTTTTGAATCTTAAAAAATAGAATAAATCCTATGTCTATATGGCCGTCTAAATTTTCTTCTAAAACAAATTAATGTTAGCACAACTTATCAGGTAACTACCTATCCAAAAAAAAAAAAAAAAAAACCTATCAAGCAACTACATCCAATAGTAAAAGATATAATCAGCAAGAGAAAAAGTGACATGATGAAAAAAATATAAAAAAAAAGTTCAAACAGTGCACTTTAACAAATTTAATTTTTTTGAGTAAATAGTAATTTACTAGAACACACATGAAAATAGTAATAATAGTATTTTAAACTAGATTTATAATCCATTACATAACCAGAATACAACTACAAAAAGGTCTATTGCACTTTAACAATTGAATATACAAATAACACAATGCACTTTTGTATATTTATAAAATATAAAAAGAAATGACACAAGCCAGCTAGACATTTATTATAGGTTTTGGTAAAAGGCAAAGTTTTATATGGGTGGGGCTCCACTAGAAAGCAGAGAAATTAACAATGTGATGTGGGGTTGACTGACTGTACATTACAAGATTTCAAAGGAAAGAAAATAAAAACCAACTGTTGACTTAGACTTAAATTTTTTTGGGGGGTCAATCATTACAATTTTTGAAGCCCAATTTATTTTTACCTCATACCAATATACCATTATGAAGGATTTCAATTGTAATACCTAGAAAAAAAAATAAAAATAAAAGGAGGGGTATTTAAGTAAATTTGTTCATGGGTCAACTTTTATAATTAATATTACTAAGGGGTTTTTTAGAAAATAAGGTTGAAACCCTAGTTTACATAGTCTAATTTTAAGTCAGCGTATACTAACAGACGTTTTGAGAGAGGAGACTATACAAAATACTGAAGTAGAGAATGTTTGACTGCACAATTGAGATAAGAGCCTAAAAATCTCTTATTGTCAAATCTAAACTTTATTTAGAATTAGAGTTTTTATTTTATTTTTTTATGTGGGTATTTTGACCAATAGCGAAACTATTTAATTATTCAAGAATTTTAATGATGCAAACTAAGAAAAGTATAGATTTATATTTCGGTCAATTGGACGCTACTACCTATTGATTTTTCTGTGCTTAGTTTTTTAAAATTTATATATATATATATATATATATATATACACGCTTCGTTGCGATAAGCGTAGCTGGTAGTTGTAGATTTTAGGCGTGATGGTCTAATGCTCAACTATCTGCACAGTTTGGTTGTTTAAGAAATTGTGCCCGAATTGATGGAATTGGGAAAAAAAAAAAATGAAATGAAGAAGAAGAAAGCTGTAAAGTGTAGCACACGTCCTTGTCTAGTATGACATAGTACTACGTTTAGGTGCTATAGCCCTATCTTTTAAGGCATAAAAGGTGGCAGAATATATATATATATATATAAAGAAAAATATTAAGACTAGGTAGAATTTTGGTGTGAGATAAGCAGACAACGATGAGATATTTTTAATAGTTTTTTTCTGGTCGGGTACTGTTATAAGCTTTTCTTGAATTATTTGATTATTGAGTAAATTGTGCTTATAAATTGTTAGATGAGATCTAAGGATTTTAGAAAAAGTGTTAGGGAGAAGTTCTTTGTGGTAAGCTTGCTGAGGTAAGTAACCTTATCCTAATTGGTTTTATCTTTGCATATTTTAACTACTGCAAATTGTTTACAGTTGTTACAATTTATTTTTATTGTATTACTGATTTCAAGTAAAGAATTATCGCCAATATATCTGATTACTGAATATATGATGTATTTTATTTAATTGTTTTTAGCTATACTTATTCAAAGTAAAGAATAAAGAGTTTCCACCAATAAATATGAGCATTGAATATAAGATTTATTTTATTTAATTGTTTTTTTTAGCTATATTGATTTAAAGTACAGAATATAGAAATTTCACAAATATATTTGAATATTGCATATATGATTATATATATATATATGTGATTATAGACAATTTTGTTAGGTTCTAAAGATTTAGGAATTTATGTATTTAGAACTTTAATGTGTAATATTGGCAAACCATAATCAAAACAATGTCTTTAGTCTTGTTTAGACTTGCTCAAAGTTGATTAATTATTGTAAAGTTGGAATCGAGAGGCTGCAGATGCATTGGTGCATTTCAGCCTGGCTCAATCGATCGAAAGTTAGACTCGATCGATCGAAAGTCGGCCAGAATGCTTTTCTGCAAAATTTTCCAACTCCGCCCTAACTCATTAAACATTTTGGGTTTTCTATTTTTGCCTTAGGTATAAAAGGCAAAACTCTAGCCACGTTTTTAGAGTTGCTCATGTTGTATTGTTGCTCATACTTTTCTATTTTGTGTAAATCTCTTGTGAGATCTAAAGGAGCTTTCCTTTACACAAAGTTTAGGGTTTTTAAGGTAGAGATTGTTTCAATATCTCGATGATCAACTCAGTTGCTACCATTGGAGCTTAAAGAATAACAAGCGTGGGTGCTTGTAGCTGATTGGAGAATCTAAGAAAGAAGGAGTCCGTGGATTCGGAACTTGCAGGTGGTCGTGTCAGTAAGTTCTACTAGTGGGTAGCATTAGGAAGTCAAGCGGGGAGCTTGTAAGTCCTTTTGTATGAACTTCAATTCTTTCATATAGTGGATTCGAGTTTACCTTGAGGATAGCTAGGTACCGTGTGGTTTCCTAGGTGATCATATCATTGTGTTCTTTATTATTCCGCTGTTTTATATTTTTGATATGATTGTATGCTTGTGATAACCTAGAATTGCATAATTGGACTAAGTTAATAACTTGGCTAATTTACTAGGTTAATCTGGTTGGTTTAAGGAGTCTAAAACTATTCAAGTGGTATTAGAGTAGGCTCTTCTTGTTTGAGATTTTTTGATCTCTGAGCTGATTCTTGACCCCTGTTGTCATGGAACACGGTCACTCTCTAGTTGTTCCTCATCACTTTGATGGGAATAACTATGCTTATTGGAAAGTAAGGATGAAAACATTCCTGAAATCCATTGATGAGAGAGTTTGGAATTCCGTTGAGTACGGATGGGAGAAGCCAACTACTCCTGTGAGTGAGTGGCAAACTTCTCAAAAAAAAGCAGCTAGTTTCAATAGCAAAGTTATGAATGCCATCTTTAATGCTGTTTCCATGGAGGAATTTAAGAGAATCTCTAATGTTAAGGTTGCTCATACTGCTTGGAAAATCCTCCAGACTGTGCATGAAGGCACAAAGGCAGTTAAGTTAAACAAACTGCAGCAATTAACTTCTAGGTTTGAGAGCATTAGGATGTCTGATGATGAATCCTTTGATGAATTTTATGCCAAACTTAATGACATTGTTAATTCTGCTTTTAATTTGGGTGAAATCTATGATCAACCTAAAATTGTTAGAAAGATTCTTAGATCTTTAACTGAAGACTTTAGACCCAAACTGACTGCCATTACTGAGAGCAAGGATGTGGACTTCATTCCTGTTGATGAGCTTGTAGGATCTCTTTAGTCCTATGAGTCTAACTTACCCAAAGCAAACAAATCCAAATCAATGGCTTTTAAGTCAGTTGATGATGTTGAGGTTGGTGGATTTGATGATGAGCTCTCTGCTACAGAGATTGCGTACCTCACCAAAAACTTTAGAAACGTTCTTAGGAATAACAACAGAAAGGCAAGAGGTACAAACACTGCTGAACCTAGAAACTTTAGGAAGAATGACCCCACTAAGGTTAATAACTTTGAAAAACCTAGAGAAAGAGTTGGTCAATCTTCAAACAATTCTTTGGGTGCTCAGTGTTTTGGTTGTCAAGGATATGGTCATGTTAAATCTGAATGTCCTACATTCTTGGGGACTAAGGGTAAAACTATGGCTGTAACCCTTAGTGATAATGAGGTTTTTGATGATGAGTCTGGATGTGACGAGGATGGAAACTTCATTGCTTTCACTACTATTGCTATAGTTAATGAAAGTGTGTCTGTTGAGGAGAACCCTTCTGATGGGGAACTCTCTGAGGATGCAAATCTTCAAGAGGCCTATAATAAACTTTGCAAAATTACTGCAAAGGATGCTATGAATGTTGAACTTGGCCTGAAGAAAATTGATTCTCTTGAGCTTGAAAAGAAGAATTTGCTTGTTAAACTTTTTGATGCTAATGATCTTTTGAACCATGTGAAATTTGAGAACATGCTCTTGTTTGATAAAGTTAAAACTTTGGAACATGATTTATCTATTGCTAGATTTGCTAGTTCTAAACTTGATCAAATGCTGAATGTTCAAAAGTATCCTTCTGATAAATCTGGGTTAGGTTATGTTGAAAGAATCTCTGTGTCTGCTCCTAATTCCACAAACTTTGTTCCTTCATCTTCTTTTGAACCTTCCGTGAGTGAGGTTGTGAGTGAAACTGTCAAACCACCTGTGAGTGAGGTTGTCAAACCTGTAGAAGTTTCACCCCCTAGGAAGATTAGGGTTGATCTAGGAGAGACTAAACCTAAGGAATCTACCCTTTCTAAGGACAAGATGCATGGTAAACCTACTTGGGTTTGTCATTATTGTGGAAAGTCTGGACACATTCGTCTTAATTGTTACAAGATTCAAGCTGCTAAGAGAGCAAACAAACCAAATGTGCATGTGCCTTAAGCACAAGATCCTATGACACTTATTGGTGATTGGTAAAGGCGTTGAACCTTTATTCCAATCCTAGAGTTGAAAATCACTCGAATGTGAATATGAACTACAATGCTTGTGGTGCATCTAAAAGGTTTTGAATGCAAAAGACTCAATTTAATTGAGTTTTTCTGACATGGTCCTTGTGCTTCATTGCTCATTCCTTTGTGACCATTGTTATTTGGTTTTTGTGTTTTTGTTTGTTTCTAGGATTTGCATCGCATTACATTCATACATTTCATTCTAGGATTTATTTTTTTTCTCTTAAAATAATTTTTTTTTTTTTTAAAAAAGGAGAAAAGCAAATTGTGTTTGACATTATTTTTCTTGGTCTTTGAAAACAAGGTTGGTCAATTTATTTACACATAACATGTCTTGTGTACCTTGTTTAGATTTAATGAGCTTATTTATTGCACTTGACTAGTTAAAGCTTTATAGTGCATGTTGTGTGGGAAAGATGTTTATGGTGTTTATCACTTTGTCTTAATCTTGAAGTCACATCTTTTTTGACTGTCGGACTTGATCCTTTTGAGAAAGGCATAAATAACCATCTCACCACTGTTCACTAGCCAATCATGAACACCTTAGTGCATATCATAAGATTTTGTACTCGAGAAAGTGTAGCACATGCACAAAAAGAACATAAGGTATTGCCTCGATTAATTGCTTAATGCTTAAAATTGGTGTATACTATTAGGCTTGATGCCATCTCACATAATTTAAAACCGATGTGTACTATTAGGCTTGATGCCAATTCACATAACTAAAATATGTGTGTACATTATGAGACAAAAATTCAAGAAACTTACATGATTGCAAACTTATATTCTAGGAGATGTGGGAGTTATATGATGTAACTCTTTAGGTGATAGTCTCTTTTGAATTCTATGTGATGGATTTTGTAGACTTTGTGATTGATTGCTATTCACATATCACCTCACATGTACCTCAAGCTTTTGCTAGTTGCACACACTACACAAGTTACTCTTTGCTAAACTTCATGCATGTTATTGTGTGTATTTTTTATCTGATCAACCAAGTTTGAAAATACCTTGAGTATTATGCAAAACAATTTTTTTTTTTTTTTTTGCTTGAGAATTTAAAGGAAGAATTGCTGAAATTTTCTTTGGGGAAACTGGGATTAAAACTTGGGTTTTTTTTAAAAAAAAGCATTCCATCTCATATTCATGCATTTTGTTTCAACAATTTTAATGTTTTGAGGAGTTGTTTTCAAAATATGGTTTGTGTTTTTCAAAACTGGATTTTTTCTCAAAATGCTGTGAGCCGCTGCCTGTTTCGATCGATCCAACCTGTTTTTCGATCGATCGAAAATTTCTTAAAATTCTTTTGGAAATCTCGGATTGATTCGATCGATTGAATGTAATTTTCGATCAATCAAATATCGCAAATCAGGTTTTTAAAATATCATACTTTGAATAATTCAAAACACTTTTACAAACTTTTCAAACATTTTTCTCTCTCTCTCCGACTTGGCAAGGCACTACAGCAATTTTTTGTCGTTTTCTCCCAAAATTTTTGCAAGGTTTCTCTCTCCTTAAGCCGGTATGTCCATATTACCCTTCCTTTTGCATTGTTTTTCATGTTTCATGCATTATTTTCATGGTTTATGGGTAAATTTTCGAACTATGCTTAATTTGGATTTTTTGTTGATTCAAGCCTTGTTTTATGCAATTGATCAATGGGTTTTTGTCGGGACTTGATATAATCATGATCTATGTTGGTTAATTTGATCAATTTGAGGTTTTGTGAAAAATTAAAATTTCTAGGGTTTGAAATTGATCCGAATTGGGAATTTTGTTCAATTGGGTTTAATTGATGAAATTGGCTTGTTGTATTGATGTAATTGATCATTATATTGTGTATTCTAGCTTGTGTGATGATCACTTGGTCAAATTTTTCCAAAAAACTTAACAAATGGTTTTCATTTTTGGAGTTTTTGGTAGAAACTCTATGTTTAAGCCAATTTTGTATAATTGAACTTAATTTGAACTTTGTTTACTGCATTAGTTCATGCATCACAACATTGTTATTGTTCATGCATCACATATATTTTTGTTCTATATTGTTTTTGTGCTAACTTGCAGTCTGCCCTTAGTTTTGTTTTTATTTTGTTCTTTTGGTTTTCTCTTTGTGTCTTTGTCCATTACTTAGCACTATGTCAAGGAAGACTAGGGCTCGTAGGTCTATTCCCTCACCTTCTCCATCCCCTCGTTCGTTTGACCGTGAGAAGTTTCCGAGTGAGAAAAACCAAGAGATTTTTGAAAAGCTAAACCTTAGAAGAAAAATTTGGGCTGAGCGTTCTGTTCTTTTAGATGAGCTTGATCTTGCCATTAGGGCAAACTTTGAGTGTCGGGGTTGGTTACCCTTGGTAGATATTTTTGATCCTCCTCCACCTTCTACCTTGATTAGAGAGTTCTTTTAAAACATCTCTATCCACATCTATGATTCAAACACTTTGGTAAAGAGTTGGATACGAGGCGTAGAGTACTCCATTACTCCCAAGGTAGTGGCTGATGCTCTAGGGGTACATTTGGTCCAGAATCCTGTCTACCCTTATGATGAGTCTCCTTTGTTGAGTGACGTCATGTCTTACATCACTGGGTCATCTATCCAGTGGGGTTCTGATCCTAGGATCACCTCTGCTGAGCTTTCTAGGTTGCACTATCTCTTCTTTAGGATAGCCTGTCATTCTATTTAGCCCATATCTCATGTTCACACCATTCCTCTCGAGCGGTGTGTATTTTTGTATGCTCTTGTTACTGATGCTCCTATCAGTTTTCCTCATCTGTTTCTTCGTTCTTTGAACAAAGTTTATAGGAGTTCATCTTCTTCTCATGCCCCTGTTCATCCTACTTTCATTCATAGGATTTTGCTTTATCTTGACCTTAGTGGTTTTCCTTCTTCTGAGCTTGTTCATGTTATTGCTCCTATAGGTGCGTCTTTTCTTAGGCAAAGGGTTGCTCACCTTCGAGCTAGCTCTAAACACCCTAGGTCTGAGCCTTCTAGTAGCGCACCTCCTCCCTCTTCTTCTATAGGTCCTGCTGGTGACGATGTTACTGATCCTGTTGGTGATGCTACTGCTGCTGCTGATGTTCCTCCACCTCCTTTGGATGACTTTGATGTTCGTCGTACTTTGGAGACTGTTATGACCATTCAGGCGGCTCATAGTCAGATTTTGGTGGACTTGCTTGATGAGATTCATGCTCTGCGAGCCGACTTGGTGCATCTTCATTCTCCCTCACCACTTCATTTTGATGATGGCTTGTGATTGCCCTTTGGCATTCCGTCACAAAAAGGGAGAGTAGAGTTTGACTTGTAGAGGGGTTTTTGTAGTGAGGGGGAGTATATTTTTTGTTTTGAGGAGCTTGTGGAGTTTTTAGATTGTATCTAGGTGCTTCACTTTGTATATTATTTTTTGGGGCTATTCATGTTAGGGGGAGTAACATTGTTTTTGATATACATGATTTATACATGATTCTTGTTTCTTGTGATTCATTGTTTATTGATTTATATTTATGAGTTGTTCATTGATATATGTCTTTATTATGTGTTGTGTGAATCATACAAGAATGTTATACATGTTACTTTACTGTTTTTTGTCACACATGTGTTTATGCATTTGTTGAGTGTTTCAGGAATAAACAGGCTGATTCAATTGAGCTGCTGTCTACACTTGCAACTGATGGATAGTAGTTAGAATTGAATTTGACTTTATGAGCATTATTTTTGTAAAGGGCTTTTTACTTGTAAACTTTGAGCTTAAAATTTGTGTTTTGTCACGAATTGCCAAAGGGCGAGTTTGTTAGGTTCTAAAAATTTAAGAACTTATGTATTTAGAACTCTAATGTGTAATATTTGCAAACCATAATCAAAACAATGTCTTTAGTCTTGTTTAGGCTTGCTCAAAGTTGATTAATTATTGTAAAGTTGGAATCGAGAGGTTGCAGATGCATTGGTGCATTTCGGCCTGGCTCGATCGATCAAAAGTTAGACTCGATCGATCGAAAGTTGGCCAGAATTCTTTTCTATAGAATTTTCCAACTCAGCCCTAACTCATTAAACGTTTTGGATTTTCTGTTTTTGCCCTAGGTATAAAAGGCAAAACCCTAGCCATGTTTTTAGAGTTGCTCCTGTTGTATTGTTGCTCATACTTTTCTGTTTTGTGTAAATCTCTTATGAGATCTAGAAGAGCTTTCCTTTACACAAAGTTTAGGGTTATCAAGGTAGAGATTGTTTCAATATCTTGATGATTAACTCGGTTGCTGCCATTGGAGTTTAAAGAATAACAAGCGTGGGTGCTTGTAGCTGATTGGAGAATCCAAGAAAGAAGGAGTCCGTGAATTCGGAGCTTGCACGTAGTCGTGTCAGTAAGTTCTACTAGTGGGTAGCATCAGGAAGTCAAGTGGGGAGCTTGTAAGTCCTTTTGTATGAACTTCAATTCTTTCATATAGTGGATTCGAGTTTACCTTAAGGATGGCTGGGTCAAATCCTCCCCAGGTTTTTACCGTGTGGTTTCCTGGGTGATCATATCATTGTGTTCTTTATTATTCCGCTGCTTTATATTTTTGATGTGATTGTATGCTTATGATAACCTAGAATTGCATAATTGGACTAAGTTAATAACTTGGCTAATTTACTAGGTTAATCTGGTTGGTTTAAGAGGTCTAAAACTGTTCAAATTTGACTATGAATTGATTCTGATACCCAAACCAATGGGGGTTATTCATTACTACTCTGATACCTAGCCAATGGGGGTTATTCATTGGTATTATAATACCCAAATCAATGAGGGTCATTCATTGGTACTCTGATACCCAAACCAATGGGGGTTATTCATTGGTATTCTGATACCCAACCAATGGGGATTATTCATTGGTACTCTGATGCTCAGTTACGGGGATATAGTATGACCATAGTCATAAGATTGTTAAGAATATGAATTACATTTGAATATTTAACTATTTTGACTCATTAAAACTGCTAATGTATTTTTGGAACCTATTGTAAGTTATAACTTTTGATATATGGAAAACTAACTACACTCTAAACCATCTATGATATAATTGTAAGATTAAAGTTTAAGATTATGAAACTTCTTTAGCTATTTTTGAAACCCATAGCATATTATAACTTTTGAATATTCATATTACATCTTATTACTTTACAGATCTATTGCTGGATAGAACTTACTCGGATTTTGGTTACTTATTGAGTTGTCAACTCACCCCCCCCCCCCCCTTTCTCCTTTCAATTTTTGATTCAGAAGAGTAGCATATGTTTGGGCTTCCGCTGGGATTTGCGCATGAGTGAAGTTTAGGAAATCAATGGAATAAGACTTGAGCTTTTATGTTTAAGATTACCATTTGTGTTGTCCTTTGGATTTAAAGGATCCAGTTTATTTTTATTTGATGTTGGAAGATTATTAATTGGAGATCTTTTGAGAATTGCTTTATTGAGGATATTTTTAAATTTATTGATGAAATTTTCTTGAGGATAATTCTTTATTTTTTAAGAGGGCCTTACACACTTGTAGGGTGTAAACTTTATAAGTGAGTGTGTGGCTGTTGTCACGTGCCTAGCTCTTACTTGGGTTCGGGGCGTGACATCAATAATCCCCTAAAACCCATTGTCCTTGATCATTAAGAATTAAACTGTTATACTTTTTATAGGCTTTATTATGCATTTATGTTGCATCTTGAAACTTAAAAAATAAAAAAAATAAAAAAATAAAAAATAGAGAGAGAAAAAAATACTAGTACTAATGGTCGGTACAGCTTCCTTCATGTCTACAAAAATGTAATCATGTAATTAGTTTTGATGGCAAAATCCATTTTGCTATAATATATTTAGATAGCATCCAAAAGAAAATAGATTACTCACCTTGTCTAAACTTTCCTAATTCTTGTCTACCAAATATATTTCTTGATTCATCAACTCCCACATTGAAATTTCATAAAACGGCTTGGGCTGTGGCGGCTTCCAAACTAAAATTTCTTGTGACACATGTTTCATTGTAGGGTGAGATTTAGGATTTGAACGTAGGCAAGCCAATGCTAGTGTCACAACTAGAACCACATTCTGAGCAATTGTTTAGTTAATATGAGGTGAAAGGCGTGGGTCTAAGACATCTTTCAGCATGATATGTTCAGTAGACGATGATGGTAACGAGGAAATAAGCTCTCCCAGATGCCTTCCCATTGTTGTTTCAAGCACCGCTACACCAAAGCTATAGACATCACATTTTTCATTAACAACCATGGTGTATGCAAGTTCTAAAACACAACACAAAAAAGTGTGAGCACAACTAAACTACTCAGAGTAAGAAACCTGCTAGGAATATTTTACTATACTATGACAATTATGTAGCCACTTTAGCTAATAAATATGAGAACATATGATCATGATTAATCTTTTTTTTTTTTTTTTTTTTTTTACAAAGTGTGTTTGTGTATGTAGAAGTTAAATATTCACCAGGGGCAATGTATCTGTACGTGCCAACAATTGTGGTTAGATTGGAGGAATCAAGATTTAGGATTCTAGCAATGCCAAAATCTGCAACAAAAGCCTCCAATTCTAAATTCAATAAAATGTTGCTTGTGGTCAAGTCACGATGCATTTGCTATTCCCTTAATGATATTCCCGCTTCTTCCAATCCAATTCCTTTGCTTCAACATCATTGCTTATGGCATAATTAAAATAAGCTTTCTTTTTCCATGTATTCATAAACTAGAAACATGCATTAATTGTGTAGATAATACGCATAAAGCTTCACGATATTATGATGACGAACTTCAAATAACACTTTGGTTTCATTCCTAAAACTCTTGTCAAAAGCGGGCTCCTGAGATTCTAAATGGTGAAGTTTTTTAAGGGCAATCACTTTTCCACTTGGTAGCGTTGCTTTGTAAACACAACCATAACCACCGGTTCCAATGCAATATTTGATGTCAAAGTCCTTTGTTGCTGTAATGATGTCTTCAAATGCAATATTTCCATCATAATTCCATATTGAGAATATATCCCCATTCCTCTTTGCTTTACACTCTAAATGAATGTTTTCGATTATCTTCTGGCAAGAAAGGAGCACAATTCTGAGTAATAAGAAGATGAAGGAAATGACAATGGGAAGAATAATCTTTATCCATTTTGTGACGTTTTTGGTACTTGTGGAGCCAATATTAATGTGGGGTGATCCAAAGCAATAATGGAAGCCTCAGATATTTTTTTCACAACATAAATCCTTGTTGCCCATAATTGTTTCCGGCCCAAAAACGAAATTAAAATCCTCTGGGAGTGGACCAGTCAAAGAGTTGAAAGACAAATTCATTTGATGCCAGAAAACAAGATTGGGAGGAATATTACTGGTGAAATTGTTATTGTTGAGATCTAAAGTACTGTAAACATCTCAAGTTCCCAAGCAGAGGAGGTATTTCTTAACTTAACAGATTATGACTAAGGTCAATAGTAGTTAATTTAAATGGGTAAGCCACTCGAGGAATGCTTCCAACAAGTTGTGGCTTAAAAGCAGTTGCTCCAGAGCATGTAAATTCGTAAGTTGAGTCGGGAGTGGTCCACTCAGCTTGTTAAGTGAGAGGTCTAAGACAGAAAGATGGACGAGATTTTCCAAATTGGTTGATATCCTTCCAGAAAGATTGTTTGAGGAAAGATTAAGATATTGTAATCTGGTTAGCCGAGAAAGCTCAAACGGAAGTGGACCAAAAAGATTGTTTTCACCCAAATGCAGAGTCATTAAACTTTTTCTATTACAAATTTCAGTAGGCATTGTACAATTGAAGAAATTTCCACGCAGGTATAATTTAACAAGGCTTCTCAAATTTGTCGAAGTATGAAAAAGTGGACCAGTGAGCATGTTATTAGAAATGTCTGGAGAAACTAGATTTTTCAGCTTTCCCATTTCTGAAGAAAATGGACTAAGAAAATTGTTTGTACCCAAATGCAGATTCATTAAATTCTTCAGATTATGTATTTCAAAAGGGATAGGACCGCTGATTTGGTTTGAATGTAAATCAAAATGAGTGAGACAAGTCAAAAGACCAAGAGTTGAAGGGATTGTACCACTGAGGTAATTTCCTCCCAGGTATAATTCAACAAGGCCACTCAGGTTTCCCAATTGTAAGGGAATTGGACCGCTCATTTGATTGAAAGAAATAGTTGTTGTCACATTGTTTTGTATGAAGGTCCACAATGGGGCTAACTTAGATACCATAAAATTATTTATATAAGAGGAAAGATCCTCACTGGAATTTGCTTGAGCTGAAAGTCCCAGCAGCCCCTTGCTAAGTGATATTTTTATTTTTGATTAGATGAGAGAAAGAGTTGTGTAAAGGTGGGCTTTGTTACACTGCAGGTAATGCTTGGTGTTTTATGAGTTCTATGTGGGTCTTGTCAATTTCATGCTATATTGTGTAAATTTTTGCAAATTTTTGCACTTTTTGTATTTTACACTCACTGATAAAATTGCTCTTAGAGCCTAACAACAAAGATGTTTTAAAAGTGCTCCATTTGGCGATCTCATAGAGAAAATTCATATAACATATATCATAATTAAGTGAAGTCCCATGTTTAATAATAATGAGAAGAATGAGTAGCTAATATAACATAATTGAGCACATACCCATTAGGTTTAGGCTTTTTGGGTTTAAGTATATCTTTATATGTTATATTGTACACACACCTCCATTGTCGTTATCGTCGTTGTTGCTATTGACCACACCTTGTATATGTTATTACTAGAGAAATACAATACAATTATTCAGTATTTTTGACATGGTATTAGAGCCATTACTTTGACTGTCACTGCTGCTGCTGTCAACCACACATTGTATATGTTATTACTAGAGAAATACAATACAATTTTTCAGCATTTCTAACATGGATGATATTAAAGCCACTACTTTAACCTTTTCTCAATGTCGCCATTGCTACTATCAAACAAGCCTTGTATATGTTGTTTCTAGAAAAATACAATACAATTATTTAGTATTTCTAACATAGTATTAGAGCCACTGCTCTAATCTTTCATGAATGTCACCGTTGCTACTACACACCCTGTATATGTTATTACTAGAGAAATATAATACAATTATTTAGTATTTCTAACATGGTATTAGAGCCACTGCTCTGACCTTTGGGTGTGCTCTTCGCAATCTTGTCTTCCTTGGTGTCTTCCATTGCCTCCGTTGTCGCTACCACTATCAACCACACCGACGTCTCTGCCTTCTATTGTTGCCAATATTATTGCTCCAATATTGTCACCTATCTTGGAAGAAGAATCAATGTCATCAAAGCTATCACATGTCCTCACACACCATAGGAAATTTTCTATTACTATCCTGGTACTCTTAATATCTATGTCAGGGGAGTAGTTGAAGAAGATGTTGCATTCGTCCTTTGCCAGATTGAATGGGATAGTTGCAATCACATGACACCTTACCCAATCCTTATTTTCTAAAATTGAACATACACCACATCTTCTTAATATTCATACAGCTGATGGTTCCACCATACATGGTAATAGTATAGGTTTTATTTCGACCTCTAACCTTTCGGTTTCTCGGGTTTTACATGTGCCTGACCTATCCTATAACTTGTTTTATGTGGGCCAATTAGCTGAACTTGTTTATTGCCTTATTTTTTACTACTCTAGGTGTATTGTGCAGGATCGAAGGATGGGGCAAGAGGTTAGGACCGGTCCTATAGATGGATGTATATATTTGGTGGACAACCTTTGTCTTTAACTTATTGCTCTTGTGTCTGTTGCTGCTGCTGCAATTTCTTTTATACCTTCTCTTGCACTTTACTATTTTAGTCTTGGTCATGCACCCTCTTCTTGGGTACAACCATTAGCTTTTAGAGGCCTATTAGGTTTTGTGGCCAAGGATAAGTTTGATTGTACTACATGTCAACTAGGAAAACAACCAAGTATGCTATATAAATGTTCTGTGTAATAGGCATGCATGTGGGCTTTAGTCCTACTTTAATTTACTTATACTACACACACTTTGCTTCCTATATAAAGACACTTTTGTATATGTTATTAAAAGAGAAATACAATACAATTATTAAACATTTCTAATAGGTATTATTGAAGATACAAGACTCATCAAGAAAAATTGAAACTATAAGTTTCGAAACATGGCTCTAGTACTTGTTGGGTTATAGATTGACCCTAGTTAATTAATATATTACACAAGTTGATTAATTAGTCAAATTATATATAGATTAGATTAAAGCATAATCAAATCACCAAAGAAAATTAAGTACAACAACAAAAAAAAAGTTTGATACGACAATTTGATCGTGATGGGGAATACCCTTGTAGGTAAAATCCCACTAGGTGAATTTCAGATCACCACTCCTAAAGAATCCAATACCAAGAGAAAATAGTTACAAGCACAAGGACTCTTACCCTACAAGCCTATCCCAAAGTACCTACCTACATTAGAACCAACTAAGCTATACTAAGCTTAGCTCTTATCTCCAATTGAACTTGATCTTGTAGAAGACTTCTCCTTTACCCAAATTTCCCTATCCATGAGTAACTCCACAACAACCTTCTTGATTGTTGTAGCTTTCCAGAGTTTTTCAATCCATGCATTTTGTGTTGCTGAGGACGCTGCCTATGCGTTCCACCCTACATCTTCATCTGCTCTAACTTTTTCTAGAGTAAAGGCTACACCTGTCATACTTAATCAGATGCATCACCTTCAAGGTAATTGCTCTAATATGATTGGGATGTTTATAGGATGGCATATTGTCTTAGAGAATCCGAAAAAGAAGATGTTGTTAATGCCAATAGAACCTTGAGAAAATGTGAAGTTGGTGATGATCTTGATGAAGGCATGTAGCAAATTATGCAACAAACCTTGAGAAGGTATGTTTTCTTTCTTTGTGTTTAGTATTTCTTATCATTTTGTTCTCAATGTAGGCTTTTTTTTTCCTTTGAGATTGGTGTTGTTTGAGCTTCCTTTTCCAGTTCCTGGTGGGACTATGGTTTTTGTTGAGGATCTAAAACAAGAACTCTCCAAATACCTTTTAGTGTACAAGGATTGACTACTATAAATACTTTTAAGTTTACTATTCAAAAAAGATTTTGTGTGGTATGTAGTGATTCCTATTTCAAATCTAAAAATGTAAAGGGCATTAAACAGAGTAGTTGAGTTATGAAGATTTGTAAGGTTTTTTTTTTTTTTTTTTTTTTCTTATTGTGTTAAAAGATTAGTTGATTGGTTGTTCTAATTCAATTTGGAATTGCACAATTGTGTCTACATTTATATTTTGAATTAGGTTATTAAATTTTGATCAATGTGAAAGAGCACATTCAAATTTATTAATTAATTAATTAATTTATTTATTTTAAAGAAAATACTTATTTCAACGTTTACAAACTGTTGAAATTTATCTCAAGATACCCTTTATCAACGGTTGAGTACATGTAGAAAAAAGTAATAAGCATCTTTATGTTTATATGTTTCAACAACAACTTTTTATAATACTTCAACATTTATTAACCATTGATAAATTTTTAACATTTTTTTTCGATGGTTGCATAAGTTGTAGAAAATGTTCTCGACATAGTTTTTAATGGTGGTTCTCAACAGTCATTTCAACATTCAAAAATAATATTTTCGATGGTATATAGTACTTTTTCAACGGTTTCAACTGTTGAAAATATCCAAATTTCTTGTAGTGATTTCCTTGTCCTCTTTTTTTTTTTTTTTTTTTTTTCATATTATCTGGGCAAAGGAATACATTAAATAAAAGAAAAAAGACAGATTTAAAGTTCAAACAATAAACTAATGCAATACTTCAAAAAAAAAAGTACCCAATACTTATGCAAAATTCTTTGTTTTTACTTTGGCGAAAAGCACATTTTAGTCCCTACATTTTAGGCGATTCCCATTTTAGTCCCTACATTTTATTTTTACAGCTTTTAGTCCCTATCTTGAAAAACGCTTCCCGTTTTAGTCCCTGCCGTTACATCAGAGACGGAAAATGCACACGTGGCAAACGGAAAAAATTAAAAATATTAAAATAATGCCCACTATGTCCACGTGGCTTTCCATGTCAGCCACTAAATTAAAAAAAAAAATTAAAAACAGAAATAAAAACCAAACCCAGCAAGAACAAGATGAACAAAACACAAACCCAGCAAGAACAAGATCAACAAAACACAAACCCAGCAAATTTAAAACCCAAAAAATTAAATTCAAACCCATTAAATTCAAACCCCCACACCACCAAAACATCAAACACAAAAATAAAATCTAGATTTTCGGCCCCCAAACTCAAAACTCAAAACCCAAATTTTCTTATACTTTCTGAGAAACCAAACACAAACCTCAGATCCAAACCATAGAGTTGAAACCAAACCACCTCCAACCTCAAATTCAAAACTATCAAACCCAAACGAAATCAACCTCACTTGACAACAAAACCATCTCCTCTCTTAGCCGACGCTGCTTTCCAAATGCAAAAGCAATTACCAAAATTAATTTCGAACTAGTGTAATTCCGAAACAGAGGAAGCTAGTGAAGCTACTGATGTTTGACTGCTTGGCTCAATTCCTCAGACACGTTTTCTGTCCTCATGGTGCCTCTTCATCACTCACCAACAAAAGCTTTTGCTGCTTCAAGAATGGTAACCCTGTACACCCACACACACCATAGCACCATGGATTTCCGTACTTGTCAACCATGGTTTAGGCCCACAATGAGTTTAAATAATTTTTGTGATTCTGATATTGCCACTGATCTGGAAGTGTACTAGCTTGTGATTTCTATGTTATTTAAATGATATAGGGCATACATTTCTAGCATTTTCAACCTGCAAAGTTTTGAATTTTGGATTTTCTTCTTGATTTGCCATGTGGGTCTAGTGTGTTATAAGCTCACCGTCATTCAAAGCTTAGGAATTCAACGAATTTCCCCTGGTTAGACCCCAGCGTCAGATAAATGAAAAGAAAAGGCATCTTCTTCTTTTTTTCTTTTTTCTTTTCTTTTTTTTTTTTTTTGTGCTGGGTATTTGAGCAATTGACCCGATCGGAAAATTTGTGATGTTTTGATGTAATTTGGGGCGGACCGGTGGTTTTGGTGGTGTATGGGTTTGAATTTAATTTTTTGGGTTTTAAATTTGCTGGGTTTGTGTTTTGTTTATCTTGTTCTTGTTGGGTTTGTGTTTTGTTCCTCTTGTTCTTGCTGAGTTTGGTTTTTATTTCTGTTTTTAATTTTTGTTATTTAGTTAATTTTTTTTAATTTAGTGGCTGACATGGAAAGCCACGTGGACATAGTGGGCATTATTTTAATTTTTTAAATTTTTTTCATTTGCCACGTGTGCATTTTCCGTCTCTGATGTAACAGTAGGGACTAAAACGGGAAGCGTTTTTCAAGATAGGGACTAAAAGCGGTAACAATAAAATGTAGGGACTAAAATGGTAATCGCCTGAAAATGTAAGGACTAAAATGTGTTTTTCGCCTTTTACTTTTTAACATCATGAAGATCGTTTGAAAAGCCCAGCTATTTTGGAAGCTTAATATGAAGCAACATCAATTATAAATGTATTTTGAACAATATATTATTTTAGACTTCTCAATTATAGCTTATGTTCTTAATTAGAATCCAAGTCCCTTTTTTAATATTAAAAAAATTAACAAAAAAAATGTTGAAGACTGGCCATAAATAAAAACAGACAGAGTATCTATGGTCATAAAATTGGGTTATTTCACCAATTTTTTATATTTTTTAACGGGTGTATTTGGTAGTAAATACTGCATACTTTTTTGAGAAAATCAACACAGGTGTATAAATAGGTTTTTAATTGTGGTAGAAGCAGTTTTCTCAGCAGAAGGTATTAAAGAATATAAATAGGAAGATAATTGGGTTTTACAACTAATCTTGTAAGTTGTACATTCAAAAACATAGAACACATTGAAGAAAACATGCATACCTTCTTGTAGATTCTTAAAAAATCAAAATAGCTGCGAAACTGTACAAAGGAAAATAAAATGTGGTAAAAGTGGTTTTCTCAATCTTAAATTGGTGGAAGAGAAAGTAGTTGTATTTTTTTAGAAGTAGGAAGTTGAAACTTGAAAGTAGTGGGAAGTTGCTGATTTGTAATTGGAAGTTTGTGATGTTTAGTGTTTTATTACTACAGTACAATGCATAATGCATTACCCAATGGGGATGCTCTTATAACCATTATTTTTAGGGCAAATTACATTCTCTTCCCTTGAGGTTTAGGGAAATGACACTCACTCCCAAATTTGAAAGGAAAAAAAAACTCCTATACAGGCATGATATAGAGGCCTAGACCATTGTACGGCGTAATATAGAATCCTAGCCCATCAATTTCAATATACTGAAAACCCCAAGCCCAATAATAGGTAGTAGGACACATTAGTCCAAAATTTTGCTACATATCGAGAACAAGACTGTTCGGCAATGGTAGTGCCTTGGGGGAAATCACCGTCCTAGAACTAATTGGCAACAGGTGCAAGTTTAAAGATTGTCACATCTGTCTTGAGAAATGGGCCCCATCTAGTTTGGAATATATCCTAGAAGTGGCCCCACCTACCTAAAAGACCTTCCCATCATTATGACAATCCCACTAAAGGAAGTCTATAAATAGGGGCCGAAGGAGTGAGAAGGGAGGTGGGAAAAATCCAAGGTGAGAGACACAAATGAGAGAAAATTGTGAGGGACAACAAAAGAGGAGTAACTCACCATCAGGCCTAAGACTCCTTAGGGTATACACAAAAAGGGGTAGGAGGATACGGGCTGGACCATAAACTTTTTCATTTGGGCCGTCAAATTGGCCTCAGGATGTCTTCCCATTGTAGGAATCTCATTAACCACTTCATACCAAGGTTTTGAAACTCGGACCGGACCATATGGTCTGATAGGAGAAACCTCGAACCGCTCATTTTTGCAGTTCTTTTAGTCTCAAGAACTACTCTATGGGAAAAAAGCAGGGACCCGTGCGAACCACAGTTGAACCTCATGGTTCTGAGAACCGTGAACGGTTCTCGCAGTTCTTATAGGTCCCTTTTTAAAAAAAAAAAATTAAAGCTTTAAACAGCACCATACCAGAATATTTTCTATTTTTGGTCGGAAAAAAAATCCACTAGTAAAGAATTTGAATAAAAGTAAAAAGAAATAATAAAAAAAAGCAGGGACCCGTGCGAACCACGGTTGGACCTCATGGTTCTCGCAGTTTTCATAGGTCCCTTTTAAAAAAAAAAATTAAAGCTTTAAACGGCACCATACCACAATATTTACTATTTTTGGTCAGAAAAAAAAATCCACTGGTAAAGAATTTGAATAAAAGTAAAAAGAAATCAAAAAACGTCTGATCTTTGTTTCTATCTCTTTGCTTCACTCTCAAAAAACGTCTCACATAATCCAAACACAAAACAAAATCCAATTCTTGCAATAAAGTTGAATCAGAACAAGTAAATATGAAAAAAAAAAAAAAAAGGAAAAAAAAAATAGAAATAAGAAGAACAAGTCGATCTGACCCAGTCTGGTGGTAGGGAGGAAGACGAAAGGCGGTGGGGCGGTAAATGAGGTAGTGTTGCATGGTGAACGCCGATCTCCACCAGCTTTGTCCTTTCGGTGACCTCGATCTCCATTGGCCTTCGATCTGTGCACCATGATCTCCACCGACACTTCAAATTCTCCTCTCTCTCTCTCTCTCTTCTCTTTTCTCTAATGTGAATATGTGAATGTGATAACCACTGTTTTAAAAACTGAACCGAACTGGCTGGTCTGACCGGTTCAACCAGGAACCGGGAGCTAGTTCGGTCCAGTTAAAACCCCAAAACCGGTCAACAACTGAAAAACAGGGCAAAAACCGGGGTTGAACTGGAAATTTTTTTAAAAACGATTCGATGCTTGGTTCGGTTTTTAAAACCATGGTGATAACTGTGAAGTAAATGTGAGGTTGTGGGTTAAGTAATAAATTGGGTCCGTATGAAAATGTGTGGTGGTCTTTATCCCGTAGTTTTATTTTATTTTATTTTTTTAGGTAATCGTGTGGTTTTTTTTTATTATTATTCAAATGTGTGGTATTTAATATTAAGAAATGGCAATTAAGAAATACTACCACAATATTTTCACAATAAATTTTAAGTAATAGATTGTTATTAGCTAATATTGGTGAGTAAAAAAAGAATTTCAGTGGTGGGTTCAAATTAGAACTAGTTACAATTTTCCACATAAGATTTTGATGTGATTCTTGTAAAAATATTGCAAAAAATATTGTGGATATAACATAACAATTCCTTCTTCATCTGCTTTTGTTTGTATTGCTTTTTTATCTCTTCCTTTAAATTCGTTCACTTTTGTTTCTAGTGCTTTTTTAGGTTTGTGAATGTGAGCTAGACAACTGGTCACGTGGGCATTGGAAAGTGGAAATTGGAAAGACAATCTGATGCTTTCAATTTTCTTTTTATAAAAAAATGGTTATTATTATTATTGGATAGATATTTCATATTTGGGCTATAGATGGATATATTAGACATAGTTAAAATATGGATTTATTGTTGGAAATATGCATAAACGCAGCGAAAAAATAACGGATCTACTTCATTCAGAATTGATAACATGCATTAAGTAAGTTTCAAAATATAGAACAAGAGAGTGTACCTTGGTATTGTGAATTTCAAAACCAAAGATCAGAAGTTTTCAGGAACACTTTCAATCTTCACTCCAATTCCACTATCGCCCAAGATGTGTGGTCTCTTAATCAATTTCCAAGGGAGAGTAATTAAGTGACTTCACTCGCACATACACACCATTTCACAAACTTGTTGTGTTATATGAAATTCTGTATGTTTCTCTCCTAATAACTGATTGTCTAATTGGGCTAGCCTTTTGGGCCTTTCCAATTGGGTTTTAGTATGTGGCTTGCAGTGGTACCAAAAGAGACCAATAAGACATTAGCTCCAATGGGCCTTGGGCTTTTCTGTCAAATCTTGACAAATCCAAAGTTACCATTAATTATATTTAATACCACTATATAAATATAATTGCACTCTAGGCCTTATTAATAAATTATATCCCAAGACTTTATTATACATGTAACCTCTTCATAAAATATTCGTAGTAATACAAAGTTATAAAAGTAGACTGCCACTTTGTAAATTACTACATCTTAATCCTTGAGTAGCTGGTTTAATCCTTTTAAGTTATTCACCATATATTTATGAAATCCAATTTCTTAAATATATATACTTTAGTAATTTCTTACTAAAGTGGTTAGGCCTAACTCTCTGAATAACTGAACCCATTAAACTTATCTCAAGGGAATATTTTATATCTCTGTTAAGAGACTATGAATTCCATCTTGAGAATATATGTTCCATCAACACTAAATGTAGCTGCCCAACATACTAAGGTTTTGATCGTAACTTTAGATCTCACTCTTGATATATCAAAGCAACCTACACTTCATGATCAAGTCCATTATTCTCTCAGGATTAAGAGTTCATGCAGATATAAGTCGTGAGATTTATTATTCAATTAACAGTCATTAGGAGAATAATAAATCTCACAGCGGTCCAGTTCAATATGTCTTAACTCTTAAAACATATCAACATATCAACTAGAAGTCCCCACTTCCATGATCAAGACAAATCATCTTAGTTAATATGTTATAGTCTTCACAGATGAAACGCTCAATTTCATCACCGACTACGAACTAAGATTCTGAGTTTACAAAGAACTTGTGACTTATATCTTCTGTGACTAAATCACATAAATCACATACTATGCATCTTATGGACTAAATGATAATGTTTGAATATTCATGTTACCATTATTTTAGATAATAATAAAACAACTTTATTAATTACAATATTAAGTCATACATCATGTCAAACATAATGTCATACATAATATCATACATAACATCATACGATAGGATTCTAGGGCACTAATCTCAACATTTATAGTTTTAATTGGACTATTTTAGTTAATTTTTCCATTTTTTACTAATTTAATATTTTTATATATATTTAAAATAATTATTAAATTAATTATGACGTCATCACGGTTTGACCCCGGTTCGACCTCAGTTCAACCTCAAAAATCTTGAACATCTCCCTTTTACGGTTCAATGAATGGTCCGAGTCTGAAAACTTTGCTTCATACAAGTAAATTGAGGGCTTGGCCTTAGGGCTAACTAGTCACAGTGGGTAACAGGCTCGCACAACTCCCCTCTCTTGAGATTTGACAAAAAATAACACTCCTGCCTTCTGTTAATATTAGTACCAGCATATTCCAACTTTTTAAAATATTCTCTTTTCTAAAGTTTAACCATAGTTAGTAAAAAGAGCATTCACATAAAATAAAATAAAATAAAAAATGAAAAGAGCATATTATAAAACATGTTGCTTAAGCAAATTTCTTATTCTCTTCTAGCACCTTTCTAATTGATATTGTCAAAAATTGATGATCCTCTTAGGTTTTTTAATCGCACCTCTCACCAACACTTTGGGTCAAAATTTATGTGATAAAACAATTTGTCAAAGCTTTCAAGCTTTTATTGTTTAAAAATGAGTTGTTTGGCTTGTCACAAAATGATCTAAACTTCATATATGGATTTAGCTAAGCCTGGGTTCATTTGGGGAGTTCAGCCCACCACTCAAAAATCAAGGTTTCCCTTGATTGCTTGTAAGGCAGCCGAAGATCTAGCACCTGAAAATGCCAAGAGCCCAAGACCCCAAAAAAAGGAATTATTTCAAGACTTAGAACTTCCTCACCTACCCAAAGAGAAGGAATTATTTTAAGACTTGGAACTTCCTCACCAAATAAAGTTACTGTTTGCTAAAGATGTACTGGAGTTAGTTAATATAATATATAGACTCTTATAGATACATCACTTAACTTAAAAGAGTCAAGTTCGTGAGTTTGGGCCTAATAATATTGTAAGGTTGAAATTTATCAACCATCTTGTTGGCTTTATTTCATGCCAATTTGCTTATAATTTAACACTTAGTAACCCTGTATTTAGGTGGGATTCATCGAAGAAAAGCTCAAGTTTGTGCAAAGAAGCAGAGTTTCGCGGCTAGGACTCGTGGTTGACTTGCGACTGGCAAGCCGCCAATTGCAGGCACGTGAGAAGCACACAGGGGAGTTGAAAGGTCGCTCCAGCTGTCGCTACAGGATAAAAGTCCCAGGCTGGCCAGGCCGTTATCTCGCGACTTGGACAAGCCGCGAGGCCAAGTCGCCAACCAGCCTTGTTTGGCAAAAACTGTCTGTTCATATTCCAAACACACACCACTATATATAGACCCTTATACCCACGAAATGTAGAGAGCTTCCAAAGAGAAAAATTGAGAGAGAAACCCTAGAGAAAAACAAGATTGCCTCATCCCCAATCTTCACTAAGAAACTCCTCAAATTTCTCTACTCTCTTCCTCTCCATTGTTACATCCTTGAGAGATTATTTGACCAAATCCTTGTCTCACCACACCCACGTTTGTGAGAAGGTGTATTAGTGCTAAGGGAAGCAGTTTGGGAAGGAACCAATGGTGATTGGTTGATGCTATGGGCTATAGCGGAATCCGGTAAGCTAGAAAAGAAAAAGGTTCAGCGCAACCTCGTTGGAGCAGGAAGCTTGGAGGACTTAGGTACCTGGGTAGATTAGGCTTGAAGGGTCTATTGCTGTTCATATATCCCAACTATATTTTCTAGTGGATTATTGATCACTTGGAGGGCGGCGGAGAGGTTTTTCGCCAAGGGCTTCGATTTCCTCTTCGATAACACATCACATGTTGTCTTTGTGTTTGCATCTCTCTTCCCTTTATCTTTGCCATTTAATTACTGCTATGATTGTGATTATTTATGGTTTAGATTGTTTATCAATTCTGTTACAAGCTTGTTATCATTTTCTGCACATACATTGTTTGATACAAAGCTTGAATTGGTAAATTTGTAATTGGGGGTCTAAACGTTCAAAGGTGTTTTACACGCATTTTGAACTTTCAATTGGTATCGGAGCGGGTGCACTCTTTGTGGTTTGATTACCTGAGTGCGATCCTAGACTCCTTGGTTATGGATGCAGCTGTGAAAACGGTCATGTTGAATTGTAGTTTAGATGTTTGTGATAATGACTCTATGAGTATGTTTGAAGGGTATTCTAAAAATGAACTCTTAGAATTAATTAAGTCCAGGAAACATGCTAGGATGTTCGTTCACATGTTGAAATACTTTGAAAATAAGAACCACATCTTACACAATAGTTTATGTGAATCTAACTCTTTGATTGAGAAATACAAAAGAAGAAATAGAACATTGTGTGAAAAGGTTGATAAACTGAAAAATGAAATTCAATCTAGCAAAAGCATGGAAAATAAAGATGAATTTATGTCTGATGGTCAAGAATGCTTGTCTCATGCTTGCATGTTTGTACACACCTCATTGAAGGTTTTTAACTTATGCTTATGGTATCTTGATAGTGGATGTTCTCGTCATATGACAGGAGATAAATCATTGTTTAAGACTCTTAAAGAGAAAGCTTATGATTATGTGACTTTTGGTGATGGGAGCCATGCTCAAGTTCTCAGGAAAGGGACGGTTGAAATACCGGGATTACCTCTACTAAAAGAGGTGCTATACATCAAAGGATTGAAGGCAAATCTCTTAAGCATCACTCAAATATGTGATGAGGACTTTCTTGTACAATTCTCAAAGAAAGGGTGTATAATCATAGATGAAAAAGGGATTCATGTCTTGGAGGGAAATAGGACTACTGATAATTGCTATGGAGTAGTTCCTACGGCACATATTTCGTGTAGAAGTGCTCGTGTTGATATGCTGAAACTTTGGCATCACAGGTTTGGACATGCAAATTTCAAACAAGTATCTAAAGTCTCTAAATTTGAGCTAGTGGAGGGACTTCCAAAGTTTGGAAAGATGGAGAAGACTATATGTGGAGCATGCCAAACGGGAAACAAACAAAGGCAACCACCACAAGGTGAATGTAATTGCTACATCACGGTGTTTAGAGCTTCTTCACGTTGATCTAATGGGGCCTACAAGAACTGAAAGCCTAGGAGGAAAGAGATACATTATGGTGGTAGTTGATGATTTCTCAAGGTACTCTTGGGTGGAATTCCTTAGAGAAAAGTCCGAAGCATGTGATAAAATGCAAAGGCTGTGCAAGAGACTGCAGAATGAAAAAGGAGTTCCCATAGTCAAAATCAGAAGTGATCATGGGAAGGAATTTGAGAATGCGAAATTTGAAGCTTTCTGTGAGGAGCATGGTATCAAGAAGGAATTTTCAGCTCCAAAGACTCCACAATAGAATGGGGTGATTGAAAGAAAGAACCGGGTGATCCAAGAGATGACAAGAGTCATGCTACTCAACAAAAACATACCACAAAGATTCTGGGCTGAAGCTGTGAACACATCTTGTCACATTTGTAATAGAATCTATTTCAGAGCAGGGACAAAGAAGACGTAATATGAAATATGAAGAGAAGAGAAACCCAAGGTGAAGTATTTCAAAATTTTTGGAAGCACATGTTACATTCTAAATGACATGGAAAATCTGGGAAAATTTGATGCTAAAAGTGATGAAGGAATATTCCTAGGTTACTCCACAAATAGCCGAGCTTATAGAGTGTACAACAAGCATACTAAGACGGTGATGGAGTCAATCAATGTGGTCATAGACGACACCATACCAAAAAATGAAATTGACGATGATGGAAAGGGGCTCAAACTCAAGAAGAATAAGGACGATGATGATATTTCTCTAAGTAATGATGCTAAGAAAGACACACGTGTAAAGGATTCCACACCTTCTATATCAAGAAGTGTGACTAGATCAACACAAGAAGTCTCAAGTCCACTCACACCTCCAAAATTCCAAACCCCAATCTCTCGAGATGAGGAACTCTCAACTTCCAAGAAACCTTCATCAAGAGTGACTCTCAATCACCCATCAAGTAATATTATTGGGGATGTAAACGAGGGACTTCGTTTGAGGAAACGACCAAGGTATAGTGCAAACCATGTGACATACAACTGTTATCTTGCTCAATTTGAACCCAAAAAGGTAGAAGAAGCACTGAAAGATGAGAATTGGGTAGAGTCTATGCACCAGGAGTTACATCAATTTGTTAAAAATGATGTATGGGAATTGGTTCCAAGGCTTGAGGATACACATGTGATCGGCACCAAGTGGATTTTTAAGAATAAAATAGATGAAGATGGTGAAGTTGTCCGAAATAAGTCTAGATTGGTGGCTCAGGGGTATACTCAAGTAGAAGGCATTGATTTTGATGAATCGTTTGCTCCGGTAGCAAGACTAGAGTCCATTCGAATTCTCTTGTCCATAGCATGCATCATGGATTTCAAGTTGTACCAAATGGACGTGAAGAGTGCCTTCTTGAATGGTCTTCTAAATGAAGAAGTCTTTGTTGAGCAACCAAAGGGCTTTGAAGATCCTCACTTCCCAGGTCATGTGCTAAGATTGAAGAAAACTTTGTATGGTTTGAAGCAAGCACCAAGAGCATGGTATGATCGTCTCACCACTTACCTATTGGATCATGGGTTCAAAAGAGGACAAGCAGATTGAACATTGTTTGTTAAAAGGGATGAAAAATCCCTCCTTATTGCTCAAGTATATGTGGATGATATTGTCTTTGGATCCACAATTGATAAACTAGCTCATGATTTCTCCGAAGAAATGAAAAGGGAATTTGAAATGAGCATGGTGGGAGAGTTGAATTACTTCCTAGGGCTTCAAGTGAAACAACGGAAAGATGGAATATTCATTTCTCAAGAGAAGTATGCCAAAAATCTTGTCAAAAGATTTGGTCTAGATTCTAAGAAACATACTTCTACTCCCATGAGTTCCTCTGCAAAACTAAGCATAGATGCAGCCGGTGGTGATGTCGATTCAACACTCTATCAAAGTATGATTGGCAGTCTTCTCTATCTCACAGTAAGTAGGCTAGATATTGCATTCAGTATCGAAGTATGTGCACGGTTCCAATCTGCTCCTAAAGAATCCCACTTAATAGCAGTAAAGCGAATCATTCTCTATGTCAATGACACATCTGACTATGAAATTTGGTATATAAAAGATTTGAATGAGTGTTTGGCGGGATACTCAGATGCTGACTAGGCAGGGTGCATTGATGATAGGAAAATCACTTCTGGTGGGTGTTTCTACCTTGGAAATAACTTGGTGTCATGGATGAGCAAAAAGCAAAATTCAGTGTCCCTTTCAATGGCTGAAGCTGAATACATTGCAGCGGGAAGTTGTTGTGCACAATTGTTATGGATGAGAAAGCTACTGTATGACTATGGAATTTCTCAAGACACTATGTGTGTGTTCTGTGATAACACAAGTGCCATAAACTTATCGAAGAATCCAGTTCAGCACTCCAAATCAAAGCATATCAAGATTCGGTATCACTTCATCCAAGACTTGGTAGAGGACAAGATAGTATGTCTAGAGTTCATCAATACTGACAATCAGAAGGCAGACATATTTACCAAACCTCTTGATGGCTCGAGGTTTGAATTCTTGCGTAAGACAATTGGTGTCGGTATCATTCCTTGAACTCAATCTTCCATGAAATCTCACTATGTTTGTGTTTGCATCGTGTTTCTTACCTTTGTCTTTAGTATTTTTATGTTATTTCTCATTGTTGCTTTGTTTTTGATCATCCTTTTACTACTTTTGTGTCAAAAATTCAAAAACACATAAAAAGGAGAAAATCCAAAAACACATAAAAAGTAGAAAATCCAAAAAGTTTGATCACATTGTTGAGTTGTGTCTTAAAGCATGTTTTGCTTTGTACCTTTGTACTAATGGCTTTGTGCATCTACGAGCTTAGCTTGTCTCTTATGCACGCATATCATTGTGGAAGAAATCTTGACATCTATGTGATTGTTGTAAATAGATCTTCAACCTTGTCATGAATGATTATTGAATGGTTTTGTTGATCTTGAGACATGCATAGACTTATGCCTATATATCGTCCCACTCTTTATTTTGTTGCTTTTGCTTAAAAGAGCTCTCCAAATGTAAATCTCCAAATGAAAAGAGATATTGAGCTGCAAAAGCCTGTCGCACATACTAGTATTTGACTAAGAAAAAGGGAAAGCGACCAAAATAAATTGCTTGATGCCCAAACAACCAAAGGCTAACTCATTAATATGGAATATCAAAAATTTCAGGCATCGATCTCACAATGAGATTTGTTTATTCAACAAGATCAAATGATTGTTGAAAATGGAGCCAAATGAAAAGTTTCAAAGAATTATACTCAAGTTTATGTGCGAGGTCATATATGCATACTTCTGTAATTGAGAGAGGTCACATTATCTAGTGCTAGTTGTGTATGCCTTGATTGAATTGATCATTGAAGCTTCACATTGGACTAAGGACTATCTCATTTTTTGATATCCACACACATCACACAAGTTTATGTTCAATGAATGCCATATTCATTTGTATGATTGTACTTGTTTAAATGTGTTTTCACATGCTCAATCTTTGCTGGTCAAACACAAAAAGATTTTTGAGTGTTTTGAGTTGTTTTTGGAAAGTTTTTTTTTTTTTTTGTTTTACAAAAATGTCAAAAATTAAAAAAAAAAAAAAACAGTGTTGCCCTGTTTTGGCGACTCAGTCGCGGGTAGGTCCAGTCGCGAAGCTCACTCCGAGATTTTCGCGGGTCACTGGCGAGTCAAGGTCTCAGTCACGAAAAATACTTAGAAAATTTTTCAAAATTTTTATTTTTATGATTTTCGTGACTTAGTGTGGCGACTTGTTCACGGGTGGAAGGTCTAGTCGCGAAGGGCACTCAGAGATTTTCACGGCTCATCTCGCGACTATTCCGCGGGTAGACTTTCCAGTCGCGAAAATCACTTAGAAGATTTTCCAAAAATCTTGGTTTCACAGTGTTTCGCGGCTTACCTTGGTGACTGACTGGCAACTTAATCCAGTTGCAAAAAACGCGTGTTTTGCGTTTTAAAGACAGCTTTTAAAAATTGTTTTTCAGTTTTTCCCTCGAAGTTTTGTGACTGTTCATTGTCTTCCTCATTTCACTCTCACAAACACTCCGAGTATTTCTTTGAAAATCCTCCATTTCTGCATCATTTCCTCTCAAATCTTCAACAAAAATGTATGGGTTTTCCTTCTTTTACTTCATACTTACTGATTTGTGCATTATTTTCCTGATGTTTGAAGTTGATATTGTGGTTTGTGATTTATCATGTTCGAACATGGGTCTAAGATTTTCTGGTTTTATTATATGTTTATGTTGGTCTGTACACTGATTTTCTTTATCTTGTGTACCTATTATGGTTTTGTTTGTTCACCCACACTCATTGTCATGATTTGAACCTAAATCTCAAATGCTTAGAGTTTTCTTCATCATCCACAGTGTGAAAATGACACATTGCTAATAATTCTTAGTGTCTTGTTTGGTTTCTCTTGTTTGTGATAAATCATGTTGCAGTGTCAGAATGTCTCCATTCAAGAGATCAGCTGTGAAAGGAGGTAACAGCAAAGGGAAGAAACCTGTCATTGAAATTGATGATTTTTCTTCTAAATAAAAAAGGACTTGTTCCTCATCAGGTGTGTTCGATCCTAACAAGTTCCGATCGTATGCGGCTTTTCAGACTCATGAAAATTATTTCACAATAGCTACACCACTGATTGAAAGAGTGTTTGATCAACATTCTCTGTTTGACACCAACATCCCTCAATGGTTTGCCCGAAATGATTGGAATTATCTTCTCTCTGACCTTAATAATGCATATGAGAATTTGGTAAAAGAATTTTATGCCAATGCAATTGTTGAAGGAGACGAACTTAAGTGCTGGGTTAGAGGAGAAAGCTTCTCGGTCTCTCCCACGTACCTGGCATTAATTCTTCACATCAATCAGCCAATACTTGGACACTCACCGGTTTATGATGATCTATACCTAGATAAGGAATTACTTCGGGAAGTTCTTGGAAAAGATTTGGAATTTTCCTCAAATGGAAACTCAGTCTGTGTTTCTTCTCTTCCTCCAAAATTGAGGGTGCTTACGATCGTCATGTTTCACAACCTGTACCCTCTATCCAGCACAGGTTATATGAACCTCGGGCGTGCACTGTTTCTTCATGATCTGATTTCTGATGTAGAAATTGACATTTGTGCTTATATCTTTCATGCCCTTCGCAAAACTGTTCTTCGAACTGAGTCAAGGATGTGCATTCCTTTTTACTGTCTCATTTCAATAATTTTGAAGCTTAAAGGGCTCCATCCCTCGGAAAATGAATTTCCCTGCACAAAACCAAGTCCAATCAACATGCGCACTTTCAATGCTAGCGTTGGCTATAGTAAGAAGGGAATCAAGACAGAACCTTCAGCGTCCCATAGTGGTTCACGATCTAGCTCATCCCCCGTTGACGAGAAGCTAGATTCTTTTGTCGCATCTGTCCATGAGCTGAGTACAAAGATGACCGGACTTACATCCATTTTGCATCATCTCAACATTTGATGGGAAATGAAGCTCACCTCTATCCAAGCTCAATTGGATCAAAGCTAGAGAAAGCTAGAAGATGATGAGAACTAGCTATTCCATGACAAAAAAGGGGAGATGATGTTGGCAGGGGGAGTTCAACGAAAGGGGGAGATTTCAGCAAACAGGCCTTTATTTATCACTTTTGTTTAACTTTAGCATATTTTAGCATTCATGTTATATTATTCAGTACTTTATATTATATGTTTGTACCTGGTACCTTTGTAGGTTTTTAAGGTTTGTGGTTAAGGTTTGTACCCATGTTGCTTTTGTAAGCTTTAAGGGTTTGTTTCTATGCACTACAGGCTTTATGGTTTGTACCTTGCTTTATGCAGCCTTTGTGTTTTGTTAAATTAGTACTTCTAACTAAATGTTATGCATTTCCTTTTAAGTACTGTCACTCTTGTGCCCTTGTAGGACTTTTCCTAGATGCACATACTTCATGTACTATGCATTGGTTGAGTGTTGGTCATTCAAGTGATTTGCCTTGTGTTTGTCAGCTTGAATGTCCGGATGTTCATTCCAAGTGTGAATGAGCATTGTGATCACTTGGTTATAGTGATTGCTTGTTTAGGTCTTGCCACGGTTTATTGCTTTACTTTATTGTGCTTGATCGCATTATGCTTGCTCCATATGCATTACAGGTTTCTGCATACAATGAACTTACTGTGTTGTTGTGTTTCAGGAGATACTTGTTCTTATGGTTCAAAAGCTTCACAGATTCTAGAGTTAGGTGTGAGTGAGTTTTCCAACTGTTCCCAACTTACGCATTAAGTCTAGAGTTTGTTTTAGGGTTTTGTCACTAAATAGCCAAAGGGGGAGATTGTAAGGTTGAAATTTATCAACCATCTTGTTGGCTTTATTCCGTGCCAATTTGCTTGTAATTTAGCACTTAGTAACCCTGTATTTAGGTGGGATTCATGTAAGGATAGTGTGTGAAGAGAGTGCGAAGAAAAGCTCAAGTCTGTGCAAAGAAGCAGAGTTTCGTGGGTAGGACTCGTGGTTGACTCGCGACTGGCAAGCCCCCAACTGCAGGCGCGTGAGAAGCACACAGGGGAGCTGAAGGGTCGCACCAGCTATCACTACAGGACAAAAGTCCCAGGCTGGCCAAGCCGTTATCTCGCGACTTGGACAAGCCACGAGGCCAAGCCGCCAACCAGCCCTGTTTGGCAAAAACTGTCTCTTCGTATTTCAAACACACACCACTATATATAGACCCTTATACCCACGAAATGTGGAGAGCTTCCAGAGAGAAAAATTGAGAGAGAAACCCTAGAGAAAAACAAGATTGCCTCATCCCCAATCTTCACTAAGAAACTCCTCAAATTCCTCTACTCTCTTCCTCTCCATTGTTACATCCTTGAGAGGTTATTTGACCAAATCCTTGTCTCACCACACCCATGTTTGTGAGAAGGTATATTGGTGCTAAGGGAAGCAGTTTAGGAAGGAACCAATGGTGATTGGTTGATACTATGAGATATAGCGGAATTTGGTAAGCTAGAAAAGAAAAAGGTTCGGGGCAACCTCGTTGGAGCAGGAAGCTTGGAAGGCTTCGGTACCTGGGTAGATTAGGCTTGGAGGGTCTATTGTTGTTCATATATCCAAACTACATTTTCTAGTGGATTATTGACAGCTTGGAGGGCGGCAGAGAGGTTTTTTGCTGAGGGCTTCAGTTTCCTCTTCGATAACACATCGATTGTTGTCTTTGTGTTTGCATCTCTCTTCCCTTTATCTTTGCCATTTAATTACTGCTATGATTGTGATTATTTATGGTTTAGATTGTTTATCAATTCTGTTATAAGCTTGTTATCATTTTCCGCACATACATTGTTTGATACAAAGCTTGAATTGGTAAATTTGTAATTGGGGGTTTAACGTTCAAAGGTGTTTTACACGCATTGAAACTTTCAAATATTATATTAACTATTCAATCTTCTCATTAATATCTAATGTGGGACTTCATTATTTAATCAACCACACTATTCACACATGAACATTATAACAAATCTTCCTCTTCATGTTTGAGTCTTCTAGCTACCAAGTCACTGGTAGAACATAAATTAGTTTCCCCTTTGAACATAAACTTTTTTTCTTAGAAATCCAAGTGTGATGCATCAGCAACACCATTGTTGTGCCCTTTACTTAACCATGCTTGGGGCAAAAATGGGAGTCTTCTTTGCACAAGTATGAGAGTCACCAATACACAGTCACCTTGACTCACCACTAAGAGAACTTTTGCTCAACCATGGTGGAACTCACTAATGTGCACATGCCCTTTAATTATTGGATCTGATAACACTTGTTGGTTAGAAAAACATCTTGAGGAGATTTCTTGAATAATCAATATAACATATAGAATAGACACACCACTTAACTTTAAAAACCTTAAGTCTGTAACCAACATAATGCACAATAACATTATATATATACACAAGTGCGCAAATTTTGTCCTGAATTAAGCATCATATTGTAAATTCCAATTGATCCAGTGGCATGGGCCGTGGGGGTACACAAGCTTCACAGTAATTTATTTACCACACAAGGAGAATATGTGGGTTTTAGTTGGGCAGCACAATATTGTCCAGTTCTTACAAGAAAGAATACAAGGAAATGTTTTCTGGAATTTTAAATTTTTCTTCTAAAATGAGTAAAGAAAGTTAAGTTGGTGGGGAATCCGCAGGTATCTTTCCTTCACTCATCCTTTAGAATCTAAGCAGAAGAAATTTTCGATGATAGAACGTGTCAGTCATGTAAGGCGTCACCATTAAATAAGCACTCTTCACCATTCGGATCTACACGTGTCCAAAGCACTTTTTAGGCTATTTACAATCTCAGTCATTGAGGGGCGATCTTGACCTCTTAGACTTACACAAACCAATGCTAGGAACCCAACATATGCTAGTGCCTCCATTTCAAATGGGGTAGGTGGTGCTACTTTTGGGTCTAAAACCCTGTGAATTTCATGCCGGACAATGAATGGCACTACAAAATCAACTAAAGTCCGATGCTCACCATTTTCAAGGTAATGAATTGCCTTGTACCCAGACAACATTTCTAGCAATACTACTCCAAAGCTGTACATGTCAATTTTGGTGGTCAACTTTTGAAGAACAAAGTACTCGCGGTCCAGGTAACCAATAGTGCCCACCATTGGATAATAGTCATCAGACAAATGGTGTGGCTTTTCATCCTCATGGGCCTCCTCAGATAGGCTGAGATCAGACACCTTGGCAGTCCATGTGGCATCTAGTAATATGTTAGATGACTTGATATTGCGGTGTATGATTGGTGGAACTGCATACATGTGTAGGTATTCAATGCCTCTAGCTCCGTCAAGTGCCACCTTAATCCGAGTTGCCCATGACATTAGAGGAGTACTTTTTAGCTCATGAAGATGGTCATAAAGGGTCCCATTTTTCATGTACTTGTAGACCAATATGCGTACTTTTCTATCGTTACAATATCCCAACAAGCGAATAAGATTACTGTGATTGAGGCAGGACAAAGTTTTCAATTCACATAGGAAATCACGGTAATTGTCCTTGCGCATAACAGCCACTTCTTGGCCACCACTTAAAATGGCACGGTAGGCAGAGCCAGAGCTACGTGTTTCAATCTTGTTATCTTTTGAGAAGTTGTTAGTGGCTTTAAGTAGCATTTGCAAAGGAAATTGTTTGCTATGAATAATATCGATCAAGTCTTTGGCTGTGGAAAACGCTGACAGTATGGAATTTTTTTTGGGATGAGAGAATTTTGGACTATTATTGCTCTTTGGCTTAAGAAACTCAATCGAGTGTTTGAAGATTGCTGTTCGGATTGTTCGTCTAGGGCTTGCTGATATGGAACGATCAGTGGGAATTATTTCATAATTTTCACAACTACTACTATCTGTTTGAGACCTGGCTAGTGGGAAGAGTGACACTATGGAACAAGAGAATTGTGCTTCTGCACGAGGTGTTTTGTTAGATTCTGAACAACTTTCCTCTATTTCAGTCTCAGTCATGGTAGGTGGGAAGATTAACGGAATGGAAAGACTTGTTTGTCCATTAGGTAGTGGAAAGAAGTGAGAAAATGAGGAGGGTGTTGTAATGGAAGGATTTGGAATTATTATCTCACAATTTTCGGAACCACTGTCTGTTTAAGACCTGGCAGGTGAGAAGAATGATACTATGGAATTGGAATAATGACAGAATCTTGAAGGTGTTTCATTTGAATCTGAATTAGCGTCACTGTTAGAGTTGTTGGTTGGGAATAGTGTTGAAATGGAGATAGAGAAGTCGTCTGGATTTGTTTCATTCCATATCCGACTGCAACTACCAAACTCCGACTTGTCTGATGGGAAAAATGAGTAGTCTACTAGTGATTGACTTCTTTCTTCACTGATTGTAGGACTACCAGGGTCTGAGTTGTTGGCAACAAATTCTGCAACCAAAAATTACCAAATGTTAATAATTGCAATTATATAGTATTCAATTACTAGAATTTTCTCATCCTGAATCAAAATTCTTTGAAACTTACTTAGATCAACTTGGTGCTTTTGTATATCGAGATTGGACAAAAAATTATGGGGACTTGACATAACTTAATTGGAAGAGAGAGAGAGAGAGAGAGAGAGAGAGAGAGAGAGAGAGAGAGAGAGAGAGAGAGAGAGAGAGAGAGAGAGAGATTGCATTTCAAAGTGGTCTGTTGGTATTCATAATTTATAAGAACTAGTCGCAAACCCCCGCAATGTGCGGAAAAATATGATATGATTATTTTTTATTGGATAATTATTAAATTAATATATTATATTGTATATTATTAAAATTTCAATATCTGTTATTTGAAATTATATTTGAAATTAGAATTTTTTTTTTGTAGTGTAACAAAATATATTTTGTAGTAAGGTATTATATATAGTGAGATATGTATGAAAACATAATGCAATAATTTTATTTAAAAAAAATGATAGTGTGAGAACTATTAGACCAAGTTGTAACTATGTATAATTTGTTTATTACTATACAGATGTATGAGATTTAACTCTTATAGATATATTTTTCTCAAAAACATAGATCCACGTCTCTTTCTTCCTCACAATTGAAACTAAGTGAAAAAGAAAATAAAGATAACTATGCAATAGATCATTATCAATAAATCATATATATTATAAAGTGGAAATATAATATAAAATGCAAAAAGAAAGAATTCCTTAAGTATCTTTACATAAAAACATTAATAGCATAATGATGCTATAAAGTAAATTATATTTTATCTTATTCTCTTTTTGGCATTTTTCGTAAAGATGATCAACTAAGCAAAGTAAAAGCTTACCAAGAAAGTTCAGATTAACAAAAAAATTGATGGTGGAGATGCTAATTATTTGTAATAAAATGACCAAAATAAAAATAACAAATAGATTTGAGAAAAACATATAAGATTTCTAAAATAAATTTTACCAAACAAATGGGATGCAACAATACAAAATTACTATCCTAAATATTTTTTTTATTTTTTTGATACTCTACAAATAAATAAATAAACTTTATTCACTTTTTGTCACAATATAGACTATAGAGCGATTACAAAATAACAAAAAGTCAAGGAACTTATAACAAAAGGCTTTCTATACAAAATGCTAGTAGAAGGGAGATTAATTGGCCCTCCACTTTCTTTAAGACATAGGGAATTATGAAAGACCATACATCCCTTACCTACCCTTTTCTCTTTCTCAAAACTACATTACCAAAGAAGTATATGAAGCTAAAAACATTGTGAATACATCTCTTTTCAGTGGAAGTCCATTGGTAGGCACATTCAAATTCATAGCAATGTATATTTTTGTTTTGATATAAATTCATATTTCTATTTAAAAAAAAAGGGGGGGGGGGGGGGGGGGGAGAAGAAGAGTTAAAATATAAGAAAGAGAAAATAATGAAGAAAGTTTAACAGTAAAGTAAAGAGTAGTAAAGAGATAAAGAGGCAAAGAGGGAGAGGAAAGGCTGGAGGAAGAGAAGAAGAGTTTTTTTTTTTTTTAATTTTTTTTATTTATTTTATAGAATAGGAAGATGAAAAGTTTAAATATTCAATTATTTGAAATTAGAAAGAAGAAGACAAAAAATTGAAATCAATTTGGATAGCTAAATATAGTTAAACATTTTCATCTTATGAATTGTAATGTTTGTAATGAATAGTAAACATGTGCATATATCCATTAAATGATAATGAATTATTCAATTTTAACAATTACTTGAAATTAGAAAGGAGAAAATAAAAAGTTGAAATCAATTTGGGTAGCTGAATAGTCAAATATTTGCATTTAAAACAAATTAATAGTAAGATTTTGAATGGTGATGGAGTGCATTAATAGGTTTCTCCATTAACTATATTTAATTATTTAATATAAAATAAAATAGAAAAATCATAAAAGAAATTAAAAAAAAAAAAAAAGTATGACGTGGCTGATGAGGTGGCTTAACAGGAGTACAGCAACATTAAATTCTACGTCTCACCTTTTAGATATATATAGACTTGGAAGTTTCAGCGAAGATACTTTCTCATGCACTCTCTTGCAGTGTACTTTGGGCATGACTGAGGGTACTTTCCAGGAGAAAAGAGGAAAGTTTCTCCTGCGCTGAAAAGTTTTTAACTTAGCGGCAAAGTGCGTTTGTTAGCTGCATTTGTGAGTGAAAAAGTGACTTCGGTAATTTTTCATTGCTAAGAACATTTGCATCTCGCTTCGGCTCAATTTCTGTACAATAGGGCCTTAGATATTAATTGGGTTGTTCAATTTACACCAGTTCCTGAAAGAGTTGGACTTCTTTCTTCACTAACTTGACTACCGGTGTGGCAGTGTCACAGTTGTTGGCTGGGGTATAAAATTGATTTTTTTTATTATTTTTTATTTTATTTCTCATCTTCAAGACACGGCAATTGATTCTTAGGCGCAACTTCTGTCTAGTTCCTTCAGTGCACTAAACGTGCTACAATCGTGACACGTGTCTATTTTCAGACATATATCATGATCGCAACAGATCTAATGTTATAGGACACTAGACAAAAGCCGCACCCTTAATTCTTGAAGAATGTCAAAATAAGAAATTATTTCTTATGTGTCTTTCAGGTTGATTGGTCATCAGCCATCACTTCCAATTTTTCTATTAATATATTTGAACATTTGCCATCAAAAGTTGTTGGTATGTCGATGGTGATGTAGATATTTTGACGATCTCATTGGACAGACGGTGAAAGTCAGGATAATATATGCAAAAATGCTATATAATATATAAAGTATAAACATTGGGATTACCACAGATTGTGGCATGGTGGTAAAAGTTTTCTTATCGCTTCATATTATTCTTGATAGGAATTGAGATGATATTATCCATTGTTGTACGGTATGATGTGGACTTCATAGTATTGATGTAGATGTTCAACTCACCATTTCGCCATGTTTATGCATGAACAATTTTATAGTGTGTTAGTTTTATTATAAACTACTAGGGAAAAATTGACTTATATATATATATATATATTTTTTTTTTTGGTCAAGCAAAAATGAGAATAGTAGCTGAGACTTATAAGTAATAATTTTAAACTCATCTCAAAATAATGTGATTTTATTGTAATATATAATGGGACAAAATTTAGCTACAAAATTAATTGTAGCTTAAAGTTACAACCTTACTCAATAAAATAAACATTGCCACATATTTTGAAAATCTAACTGTTATATTGCATGTTCTTTATGCTCTTAATACACATGTCAAATTTTGTGTCAATCGGATATTATTTATTATATAATCTATAAGTTTGTATTCTATGCATAATTTTAAATTACAAAAACTTGCAATTTAAACAATTTATTGATAACATAGCTATTGATCTTTAATTTTCTTGAAATTTTGCAAGTATGGAGGATATAAGAATAAGATATAATCCAATGGTGGATTTGTCAAAATTCATCTCTAATAAAATGATATTAAGTAAAGTTGTAGTCTATGGCCACAACCAATTTTGTAGCTAAACTTTGTTCTATATAATATTATCTTTTGTAAGTAAAAAGTCTATATCTTGATTTTTTGTTTTTTGTTTTGTTTTGTTTTTTTTTTTTTGGGAAGGACACATTTTACATTTTACTTTCAATTATTATATATGGCAAGATAGAGATGTGCACCAAAATGCAACACAATACAAAATTGGAGAATGTATAGTTTTGATTAGAACAAGAAAATGAATCTTCATTTTTTCATATGAAATCAAATATTATTTTATATTTTTGGAGAAGTTGATGAGCAATATATATAAATTTTGTTTCCATTTTATCACATAAGAACTATTAAACAACACTATAACAATTTATATTTTGATAATCTCTAAATTCATATATCGGAATCAACTATTATAGAATTTTTTCTCCTCAAAACATGTAATTTTTTTTTTCTTTTGCAAACAATTATCATATTGCATATTTAACAACTATTATCACATGCTTCACCTACTATATGAGAATGCATATAGATCCATTTCATATTATGGCGAACACCAAGCCTAAATACAATATATATATATATATATTTAGAATATTAAGTATTTTTAACACACACATACATACAAGGAGATAAGAAAATGTCTTAAAGAAATTGATAGTGGTGTATATCCAAAAGAGCCTAAATACAATATTTGGATCAAAATATTTAACAACTAATCATATTGCACTAAGCCTAAACAAAAAAAAAAAAAAAAGGGTTTAACTATTGATACAATTCATATTGTGGTGTACAATATGATAATAATTGTTAAATGTGTTCCAGTAAGAAGGAAGAGAGAAAGATCTTAAATTATAATTATTACATGCCAACAATCAATGCAATAAATTATAAATTATATTGCAAGAGTAATGCATTCTTTTATTGTATTTTTGTTTTTTTGAGAAGAAATTTTTTTTACTGTAGAATTGCCAAGGAAAGCATCCAAGTGTGTGTGTGTATATATATATATACCCCTTTTGCTTTTTGGGTAACCAACTAGTGGGATATTTGTGATTGTGCTGACTGCAAAGAAGAAGAAGTTTTCCTCCACCCCTTTGTGTATATCCTATTACTGATCCATGAACTCTCTAGGAAGAGCAAGAGTGATGAAGTTTTCATCTTAAAGCAGGATTTTGGCAATTAGGAATATATATATATATATATATAGTTAGGAACACTTGCTAAAAAGTTTAACCAATGTGAAAGTAAACATAATTTTAGTGATCAAATTAAAAGTAAAATAATATAAGAGAATTTAATTAGTAATACCAACATCATCGCCCAAAATGACTCTAAGCAACTACGTAGAAAAATAGACAACCCAACAGCCATTTATCACTTACTGTCCTAAAGAAAAAACTTTTACGGTAGTAATTTCGTGTTTAATACTTTTGGTTCTCTAAGCAATGCTACCTAAATTGCTTTACTAACACAAAATATTGTTGCTATTATCTTGACAATACTTGTCAATCTTCATATATTAATCTTCTCCATGCTAACGATTTAAAAAGCTTCTAGAAGTTGTAAGCATATGTACATGAATATAACAAAAAGTACAAAATAAATATGCATTACACTGAGGAAGCTAATCATTTTATAAAATAGAACAACATGGCTAGTTGCTTTCATTTTTTATTTATCTATTATATTTCTTATGTTATTTCTATCATATTTTTTGTATATTTAAGGAGTATCATGGATTGAAGAACAACATACCTTAGCAAAATTGAACTTAGAACAAGAGATACGTTTAAACTAAATAAGGTAAGATAATTTAGTTCTTGTAGAAGGGTACAAAGTCATTCCAGCCTGTTTTAATAAATATATAGAACATATTGAACTAAGAATGAGAGATAAATTTAAGCTCTTTTATCCGTGAGAATGAGATAAGTTTAAGCTAATTATGGTAATATGATTTAAATTGTGTTGAGTTCAAGTTACACCTAATGTAATTTCGTAAATGTTACACATTTTTTACACCGTAAATCTGTATAAAATCTAACAGTTAAAAAAAACATATTGTCCACCTCAACCATCCTAATAAATATAGTATCTTTTATGTTTCTCTCTCTTATTTATTAGGAATAACTTAGGAGAGTGTTTATTGTCAATTTCTTCTTCACCAAATCTCCTAAACGGGGAAAAAAAAATCTCTAGAATTAAATCTTAAAAAAACTCATGGGATTTCTTTTCTTGCAAAGCTTTTGTCAAGTTATTCTAAAAATAATAATAATGAGCTTGGTAAGGTTTGCACAAACTTGCCACACCACAAACAACCTTTATAATTTCTAAATTCAGTAAATTTTTTCATTTTTAAATTCTTCCCAAAAAAAAAACATTTTGTTTTTATCATTTCTTCCTCTACAAAGATCACTTCCCCTCTCCTTTCTCTTTCCACCATTTCTCCATTTTTTTCTCCTTTGTCAAAAACCCAAAACCATATCAGTGAAATGGGTAGGAAGAAATTCTTTAACAGTGTTATTGGGGGAAAATGGGTATTTATACCTAATTTAAAATCTACGTAGCAAAATGTTCCTGTTTTGAAACTATTTAGTAAAATGCCCCTATTTTGGAACTCAATTTTAACAAAATCGAGTTTTGTATAAAACTTGATATTCTTAAAATCGAGTTCTATGTATATTTTTAAGTAGAACTCGACATTAGAAATGTCAAGTTCTACTTAAATTTTCAAAAAAAAAATAAATGGCAAAATATGCATAGAACTGGACATTACTAATGTCGAGTTCTACTATAACTCGATTTTGTTAAAATTGAGTTTCAAAAATAAGGGTATTTTGCTAAATAGTTTCAAAATAGAGACATTTTGCTACATAGTTTTTAAATTAGGGATAAATACCCATTTTAGCCATGTTATTGGTATTATTTCAAGTTATAAATGAAACTATGGGGAAAAAATCAACGATAAAATATTAGCAAAAGTATACACTGCTTAAAATAATAAAAGAGAGATAGAGGCGATTTTTTTTTTTTTTTTCTTTTTCAGAGATGGCAGAGGCGATCTAATATACAGCTTAACAATCCTGAAGGAAGTAAAGGTGAATAAAATGGAATAGAATTTTGTTTTATATTGGGTAAGCTAGAGAGAGAATAATGGATAGAATTCATTTGTAATAAATAAGGGAGAGAAACATAAAAGATGCTATATTAATTAGGATTTTAGCCATTAAATTTCCTACATATCTACAGTGTAAAAAAGGTGTAACTCGAATCCATCTCTTATATATACATATATATATATATATATATATATATATATAGGCTAGAATGAATTGAATTAGGTTGCAAGATTTCCTAAGAATGAGATCACATCAAGGTATATGCTTCAATTAAGAGAATTTTTATTTCCAAAGTAATGGATATTAGCATTACCATGGAAAACATAAAGTAATAAGACAAACATATCGATAGTCATAAAATGGATTCAATAGTTAAATGATGTAAATGTCCTAGAGTTAATAAGTGGGATTCAACTTTTATAATATACTAGTCACTAACCCGCGATACGTAAAAAAGTCTTATATTAATGTAATATATATAATTTGTGTCATACCAAAATGAAAACAATACAAATTTTCTCAGAATTTCAAAAGGTAAGTTAACGAAAATATTCAATTTTTTAATAAGATTTATTTATTACATTTTGTCTATCATTAAAAAAAAAATGTAGAATTTGGAAATTATTCTTTTAGTTTTAAACAAACTTTCTCAAATCCAATTTTTGCTACCCTACAATCCAAAACAATGGAAAACGTATCTCAAAAATTAATAAAACTCAATAAAACTACAATTCAAAATATATAATTAAAAAAAAGGAAAAAAAACTTAAAACTCACATCAAAATCAAACTGCTTTTCCTGAATATGTAAAAGATATCAAATATGACGTGATCAAGCCAAATATCCAATGTATAATTAATCAAATTCAAAATATTTAATAAGGCTTTAAAGCCATGCAATAGAAATAGGTAGTTGATCCCAATCAAGAGTGTTGGTTGTAGCTTTATACATGATAATTGTAAAGGGGAACAAATAGAGGAAAAGTTTTTAATTAAGTATAAGTATTTTGAAAATACTATCATAATCTAACCCAACTTGTGAATAATGAATAGATAAATATATAATTTTATTTACCCAAAAAATAATAAAAAACCACTAAATGGATTTAACTATAAGTCTATAACCATTATTCCTAAGCAGCCAATTACTCTTTTGCACTGAAATTGAAAGATGCTAAAATAGCCCTAGCAAGTATTTAGACCCTTAATAGAATTTTACAATTTCAACACTTTTAAAGTAAAATTACAAATTAGTCCAATATACATGTTTAGCCAAGTTTCATATTGCAAGCATGTTCAAGAATGAACCAAAGCATGTAAAAAACAATATGTAAATGCAAAAAATAAATCAAACCACACGAAAACAACAAGATGTGTCTTCAAAGAGGAAAACTTGATCATCCAAGTGAAAAAACCTCTCTACTAATACCACAGTTGGAAAACTTTACTAACATCAATAGCTGCAATATATGGATGACTATAAACCCTCCAAGCCTATAAATCCCTATGTAATTGAGCCCTCTGAGCTCTAGCTAGCAATCGACTTCCCTGAGTCTTTCCTCCACCTATGTTACTAGAGTCATCATCGTTAAACTATTAGCGAAAAGCCACCAATAAATTTGGATTTAAGATCAGCTCCAATAGTTTCCAAACCAATCGACTCTCTAACACTCAAAAATGGTGTAAGAAGTGATGGTACAAATCTCCTCTCAATGATATGTAAGATTGGAAAGGGAAGGAGAAAAGGAAACTATGACTATGAGTTTCTCTCTAAAGGAGTGGGTAGTTCGCTCTCACACAAAAGGGTTGGGGTGAACAAAATGCTCTCACTTGTTTTTGTAAGCTCAGCTCACTTATTTATGTTCACACATGCAAAGGGTGTGGGTCTTGACTTATATGATGTGGGCAGAAAAATAGATAAGGATAAGAATAGAGCATTCTACTAGCAGATATTTCATGACCTTGTCGTGGGCTATCTAGTCACGAGAAGGTTGTGACTCGCCTAATCAACAGTTTCTCTAGATCTTCTACCACATGTCATTTGTGGGCAGCTCAAGTTACCTGAGGTTGCGAGATGACTTTGAATGCAGATTTGACAAAATACAGAGGGACTCAAGTACTTTTGACCCCAAATACAATAAAGCCAGAAAGATACATTCAAATGAGAGAATAAATACAAATAAATTTGGCTCCAAATTAAGCCAACAAAAACATGGATTTTATAGAAATATTTACAAACAAAAACGGTTAAGGAAAAGCTGCATAACATCCAAAAATAATGAAACCGACCAATATGGAAATATCCCTAAACAGGGAATTACTCCACAATCTAGGAGCCTACTTTTTTCCACTTAGGGTCCATTTAGTTAGAAGGATGGAAAATGGGAGGATAGAAAATAGGGAGGAGATGGAAAAGTGGGAGGATAGAAGAGATTTTAGTTTTTCTCATATGTATTTGGCTTGGAGGGTAGAAAAGTGGAGAGATGAAAAAAAAAACTGTTTGATTAAGGAAAAAAATGGGGGCATAGGAAATAAAGAGCTTGTATAAATTTACTCATATGCCCTTTGTTGAGGTCCAAAATGTGACAAGAAAGTCCAGCCCATGAAGACAAGGAAGGAGGTTGTGGGCCTTAACAAAAGAAAGCCTAGTTTATAAAGATAACTAGATAAGAATGGTCATGAAGGCCCAAAGGCCCAACGAGTGAAGAAAATCGAAGAAGTATGGAATGGAAGAGAACCCAAGCTTAGGCTACAGGTAGGTCCTTCAACCCCAGGTTAAAGGTCCCTTGGAAAAAATCTAAAAATGCTAAGTACGACGTGGACAATTAAGAGGATGGTCTAGGAATGACCCATGCATATTTGAAAAAGGGAAAAAGGGGGAGAAGCTGTTGGAAGTCCTGTCAAAGTCAAGCTTCTAAGAGACAGAAAGAAATAATAGGGACAAGTGATGGATTTAGGATCAAGACCTGGTGAAGGAACTAAGGGACCTCGGGCAAGGCAGAGGACATGGAGTTAGAGGAAACATGGTTAGAGACTTTCCAAGTCCATCCATTGCAAGTAGGTATCCATCCCATTTCTGGGAAAATGCCAAACCAAAAGAAGTTAGCATCAAGGTCCCAGGACCTTCGAAATGTCTTTTTAAAGCCTTGGAAGAAGATCATGGAACATTGACCTTGGTGAAGAGTCTAGATTTGTCTTATGGAAGGAGCTTCTATGAGTAGAAAGTTAGTGAATGAACTTTCAAGTATGAGTTCCTAGAAGAGCAAAGTAAGAAGAAATAAGGAAATGACCAGCCACCAACTTTTTAGACAAAGGAGACTAGCTCTGGTGCCTAGAAAAACAAAGGAAGAGAACAATAATTTGAAAGCCCTCCAAGAGTAATATAAAAAGGGAGAACCAAGGAAGGCAAGTGGGACATCATTTTACATAGAAGAGACCAAGAAATATATAAGAAGAGAGTTTTAAGCTTTAAGTTGAGTTCATTGAGCAAAGAGGCATTGTAAAAGGTCGTGTAGCAAAATATTTGAGAAGCCACTCAGATTCAAGGGACTCAAATTTCACAAGTCTTAGGAACCCAAAGGAGATTAGCCAAGTCTATGATCTTTGAGACTTATTGGACCTTGTGGAATACTCTCGCAGGGTGGGACCAAATGTACTCTAACACTTGATTTATCAAATATAACTTTCTTGAAGCATTCATAATCATTATTGCTCATTTTTATGTTGTGTACTTGTTGTTTCTTCCTTTTACTCAGCCAATATAAATATATTTTGTGGAGTTCATTTGTCTTGTGCACAAATTGGTTTGTATAACAGCCCAAATAGGCTGCGGTGAGCCAAGCCTAGTTCACCCAACATCAATCCAGCCTCTTTTTTAGCGACCTAAGGTCCCATCAGCACTAGGCCTGAGTCCAAGGTAACAATCTTCGTATGCTATCAACAAAAGATAGCATCAAACCAAGATAATAGTTCCATTAACGTCTGACAAGTTAAACAAGGGGCTTGAATAGTTGAATTTCCTTCGTGACTAAAATCCCTGGCCTAGAATTAAAACTTCAAAGCGTGATGAATAACATGATTCCCATTTTCCATGTTTATGGAAGATTCAAAGAGTAACATTTGTTACATATATACCACAAACACTTTTTTACAATATTTTTCACTACAAATAAGTTGATAAGTTTTTATTGACTCCTATTTTGGTACATGATATCCTGAAATTTTTGCTACAACTGTGTGGTTCATCTGGACTCACAAAAACAAGACAAGGTTGAATGGGCACACTTTGCCGAGCGGCAACATTAGTGCAGCAGCCAAAAAATTCCTCCTAGACTTTAGCGCTAGTTGTGTTACTCCAACGTGACCAAAAATTGCAAGGAAACAGACATGGGTGCCTCCTAAACCAGGTGAATTTAAGACGAACTTTGATGGCGCTATGTTCAATGAAAATGATGATGCAGGGATTGGGATTGTGGTCCGAGACTCACTTGGATAGGTTATTGTAGCTATGAATAAAAAATACAGAAACCAAATTTGGTTGAGGTTCTGGAAATGATGGCAGCTAGACGTGCTGTCAGTTTTGTCCATGAAATTGGTTTGCATCAATCCCACTTTGATGGCAATTCAGAGATTGGTATCAAGGCCCTTCACAATGGTGACATACTGTTATCATCCTTTGATCACCTAGTTCAGGATATTATTCTTCTAGCTGGCTCTTTAAGGAATTTCTCTTTCTCTCGTACTGTAAGGCAAGACAATGTTGTAGCACATGTGTAACATCCCGGTTAGTCCAAAAAAAAAATATGTGAAGATCAGATTTTTTTTTTTTTTTTTTTTTTTTAAGTTCCCATGTGCCCCACCTAACCCCACTACCCACCACTCATTTCAATCCAACTCACCCTCTCATATCCGGCCATATCTCTCATTTGTTCCTTTTTCTTTTCTTTTCACTTAAACACACTCCTCTCTACTCTTACATCCTCTCTCACCGGTACTTCCACACCACTACCACCACCATTTTTACCATCATTTTTCCAGCAAGACCACTGGAAAAATCCTTAGGAACCCCTAAGCATCATCATCCCTTTATTTGAGGTAAAATTTTCTATTCTTTTTGGTGGGTTTAATATTTTGCTTGAGGTTATATTTTTATCTAAGCTTTAATAATGATACCCATGTAATTTATGAGCATTGAAAGTGATATTTATGTGTTTTTATGTATGGCTTTTGCATTGGTGGAATTATTTGATGAGTGGGTTTATGGTTTGTGCTAATGATGACTACTTAAGGTTTATGTATGGTGGAAAATTTAGAGGTTTTGAGTTATAACATGTGATGGTTGGTAAATCTAATTTTTCCATTACCATTGGGTTTATTTGGAGTTAGTTGAAGTTCTAAATTTCTTGTCTTGGAAGATATTTTGATTTTACTTTCATGGGTCTCTTAATGATGTAGTGTAAATTTTATGGAAGCTAGTCATGATGTTGGAGACGATATTAAATGGGCTAACTTTATAAATTGAAGTTTATGCCTTGTGAAGCAATTTGTTGAGAAACTTTGGATGTGAAATATATTAGTATTGATGAGGTTAAATACTAGGCTTGGCTAATTAAGTGCTCATTTGGCAATTCCTAAATTGTAGCTAGATACAATTTCAACCTCTATGCTTATTGTGATATGTTTACTTGATATTGTTTAGGTTCTAGCTAATCTCCTTAGAGTTTGGAGAATTAGGCTTTTACGGTTGCGAGGTAAGTAGTTTTTTAATGGGATTTTTGAAAAATAAACATGTTGCATAAATGATGTTTTTGGGTTAGACACACTTCTGGAAACTACCTGTGGAAATTATATTTTCCTAAAAGCTATTGTGTCATAACCTTAATATAGGTATGATTATATATGAAAATGCATCATATTTGGTATGAATTGTTGATTTGGAAAAATGAGCATCTTTTATTTAATCTTTGATAGGGAAATCATGGATTTTATGGTATATTAAAAATTTTAAAGATGCTTATCTTGTTTTGTTATGTGGGAAATTGATAAAAAATCTCTTGACAAGAATGAAGTTGAAAACCTTACAAACTTTGTAGAAGTTAGATTATTTAAGGTTTTTCTGAAACTACCTGGATATAAACTATGTGTTTCAAAGATTATTTAAGGTTTTTCTGAAACTACCTAGATATAAACTATGTGTTTCAAAGTAATGTAACATGTGAGCTTTATGTGGTTTTAACCTTATGCCATGTGTGATTTCCTGATGATCACCCGATTTGGTTTCCATAATCTTTGTGACAATGGAATCAAATCTAGGTCAGTGCCCTTTCACTTTGGATGATGCGTTCTTCCTTGCTGCCCATGGGAGGAAGAGGTTCCTTGATTGTGTGTGGGTAAGGCTGCTGCCCATGGGGCTAAGAGAACACATGCAAGAGAGGTCCTATTTGATGCGCTCTCTCTGCTGCCCATGGCAGGAGAGAAAAACCTTGAGGGTATGGGTGAGACTGCTATCCATAGAGCCAAAAGTCTGCATACAAGAGAGGACAATATCATGCCAGTTGTTAATGGGTGGATCCACTGACCGGTCTATGTGATAGTGTGGTATATTTGTGATAATTTACCTTATGTTAGATATTATGGTTTTGGAAATTATATTGTTGGTGCTCACAGATTATAGTATATAGTTTCAAGGTATTTACTTTGAGAAACTTTGTGTTTCATTATTCAATCATTCTTGTCATATCATATTACTATTATTGGAAATGGAACTTGCATTTCCCCCACCCCCATTAATTATGCTACTTATTGGGCTCTGTCTCATTCCATTATTTTATAAATTTTTCAGAGTAAGCAACAATCTTTTTGAGACAGCTTTTTGGTGGCTAACAGTAGTTAGACTAACAACTGATAGAGGCTGAACTTTTGTAATTGAGATATTAGATGATGTGCATCTTAGAATAGGCTTGACTCTTTCTTTTGTATATTATAGTTGTTGTGACTTTATTCCCATTGATGGGACAAGCTGATGTTACGTAATTATTTATTCAGACCTCTATTATTTTGTGGCCAATGATCTTTGTAATTATAGCTTAGAATTCTGACTTATTGTGAAAGTATATTCAATGGAATTATTATGATAATTCTTGATGTTGGTACTTGATATGATTTATGTGGATTGGATTGTCAAAAATGAAAAATCTACAAGTACTTTGAGACGTCTTTCTCACACTTTGGACCCTTTGGGGTTTGGGGCGTGACAACATGCCTTAGCCCAGAGAGCGAGAATATATTTTCCTCTTTTAGTTAGGATGGAGTACACTCCATTAGATATTGATTCTGTTATAGTTGTTGATTTTCCAGTTTCTTAATAAAATGCAACGTATGGTCTTTTTCCTCAAAAAAAAAAAAAGAAAAAAAAAATCGCTTTACTGTCTATCATTTGTAAACTGTCAACTATGTAATTGTGAAAATTTATGTCAGGAAGACTTTTTTTTTTTTTTTTTTGAAAAATGTTAGAAAGACTTAATTGTGATAAAGTGTGACACCCAATTGGAGGATTGTATTGCGGAAACTTCTTGCAAGACTGCAAGACGGACCTCTACTTTTATTGACTACTGCCGACGCTGAATAGTTAGTCTAGTGACACTTGATTGCTGCACCATTGATCGGGGCCATTGACATTATGTCTCTTTAGGTACCTATTGGGACCCAATATAGGTATTGCATTGCATAGGGGTGCTGTGCTATTGCATCAAATGGTTGAGGGAAAAAATTGAAATTTTAAATTATTTTCTGTTTACCTTATTTGTTTATTTATTATTATTATTTTATCTTCATTGATTAGATGCAATCCCATCTTTTCTTCATTAAAATTTTTGTTTTACATCTCAAGTCTTTAAAATTTGAGTACAACAGATGACTTGAATCCACATCTTCCTAAGGCTCAATTGCTGTCAAAGCGTGTGGGACACCCTCGTTGGAACATTGAATTACGAAAACTTCATGGAAGAGGGACTAAGATGCATGAACACGGGTACTGGTATAGGAATGACAGAAATTTTTGAAGAAATAAGGCATGAATATAGCGGGACATGCCTATTAAATATATATTATTTTTATATATTATTAAAAAAAATTATTTAATATCAAATATATATCAGATTAAGATTAATAATGGATAATAAATTAAATCCACAATTATTGATGGATGTTTAGAAATTAGAATATAAACCAAGAATATAGATATTTATTAATTTTCAAATGCACTATTACTATTCAAAGGATGAATGCTTTCTTTATTTTGTAAAAGGGTATTTAATTTCTTTAGTTCTTATGTCCTAGCCATGTCTTGCATAATAAAATAAAAAATAAAAAAAACAGCTGGGACACATATATAAATGTGTCCTAGGCATATTAAGTGTCTGACACAAATACAAAACAGGTACAACATCTCAAATAAAGTGTCCATATTTTATAGAAGAAGAATCTTCACATTTATTGACTGCACCATTGATCAATGTCGCTTTCAGGATTTGGTAGATATTGCATTGCATGAGGGTGCAATAATGCAATTGCATCAAATTGACTAAGAGCATTCTCATCAAGATTTCTAAAATTTTTAGCATTTAACACTTCAAAAACCTACTTTATTTATTATACTACCACATTTTTAAGATTCATCAAACATCAAAACTTCTATATTTTTTACTATTTCATTTAAATAATATAAACTACTCATTAAAATAATAATAAGACAACTACACAGCAACCACCTCCTCCACCACCCCTACCACCACTCCACTTGCCAAAACCACCATTGTAGCAACCACAACCCACCATAGCCACCACCACCACAAGTCACGGCACCACCATGGCAACCACAACCACCTACAAGAAGAAAAGAAAAAGAAAAAACCTAAAGTATAACCACAACCACCCACCAAAATCACAACCAACCACCACAAAAACAACCAGCCGCTGCAAATACAAAATCTCAACCAAGCACTCATCAGTGGTTGATCTAATCCACTGCAGCAAAAAAAAAAAAAAAAAAAAAAAAAAAAAATGCAAAACCACAACCATCTAGCAAAAACAACCAGCCATCAAAACAAAATTGTAACCCAAAGATTCAACCCATGCACTCACTGATCTCACCACCGTGCCTCCAAATCAAACCCACAAATCACCGCCCCCATGACCCACCATCGAAACCCACTAAAAAAATTTGGAAGGGAAGTAGCTTTATTGGTTCTTATCCAAGTCGTGAGATAGCTTCAAGCGGGGAGCCATAGGGAGATCGATTTTAGAGAGCGAAAAAAAAATAAATAAATAAAAAAGGAAGAGAGGAACGACAAGTCTGAACAGAGAATAAGGAAAGAATAAAAAGAGGGAGAAATAAAATGTTTTTAAAGAGATGAAGAGAGAGAAAGCTTTAAAATAATTTTTTTTTTTTTTTAATAAGATAAAGCTACAGTGCGCTCTCAAAAATGAGAGTGCACTGTAGCAAGATTGTAAATTTTATAGCAAAGAGAAGTTTTGATGGAGTGGGCTTTTTGGGTTTCAGATACTACAAAATTGCACTTATAGCATTTAGCACTCTTAATGAGAGTGCTCTAACAAAAAAGGTTAAAATTTTAAAATGGGATCTCAGCCATCTGTTTAACTTTTTTTACGTATGGATGATAAGATTCCATTGATAGGCCAAATTTTGTCTCCAAAGTAGGATCTGCAGTTCAATTTATATATACTAGCCATGATTGGATAATGTTTTAAGCTGTTATTTGAAAAACTTAAACAGAATATCCAAAATATTTTAAAGTAATAACATGAAGTAATGTTGCAATAGCATGAAGAGATTTTTGTTAAATTAATGATGTAATACAAAATTAAGGGGATGGAGAATTTAAACTATTGAGAAAAAGTTACATAAATTAGAAATTAGTTATTATGTGGTGTAATAAGTTGATTGTTTGTTTAATCATTTATTTTTTTGCTGAAATTTTTAATCATAATATTTTTTTCTACATTGGCTTGGAGTTAGCATAAAAAATTTGTAATTTCATATAAATGTTTTTTTTTTTTTTTTTTTTTTTTTTTGAGAAAAATGTTGTTTAGTTGGCTTATGGAAATATCATCTGAAATTTGTGATGTCACATTTATGTTATTGAAGTATGATAATAGTAAGTTAAACAGTCAGTGAAACAGTTTCTGTGTTTTTTGTCTAATATTTCTATTTTCTCTTGTTTCTCTTCCAGCTACCATGGATGAGTTAACTTCAAATTGGAATCGCCTTACCCTTTTAGATAAGGAGGGACGAGGTTGCTATCTTGATGATGAATTGAGTTTTCAAGAGTTCTTCTTGGCTACTAAGTTTTTAACTAAGAGGGCGGTCAATGTGGATGCCATAGCAAAAACTTTTACACCACTTTGGCGCTCAAGGAATGGTTTTCAAGTCCATAACTTGGGTAACCATATGGTACTATTTGTGTTTGATAACAAAGAAGAGGTTGATAAAGTGATTCAAAGTGAGCCGTGGAGTTTTGACAAATACTTAATGGTCTTGGAGTGGTACAATAAGAACAAGTTAGTCGAAGAGCTTCAATTCAACAAGACTACTTTTTGGGTGCAAGTTCATGGTCTCCCGATAAAGTTTATTAATGCGAGGGCTACAACGACAGTTTGTGAAGTCTTAGGAATGGTGTTACCGTCTACCAACCTAACTGAGGGGGGCAGCTTTGTTCGCATTAGAGTGTCTTTGGACATCACTATTCCTTTATGTAGAGGGCGATTGGTTTCTATAGGAAGAGATAAGGAAGTGTGGGTCAGCTTCAAATATAAACGGTTGCCGAGCATTTGTTATTGGTGCGGATGTTTCGATCATGATGACAAGGATTGTGAGGTGTGGCTGAACAATGAAGGCACACTCACACCAAAGTAAAGGCAGTTTGGTCCAAGTCATGGAGTAGCACCTTTTTTCCCCTCAAAGAAGCAGGTTTTCTCGATCCTAGGTTTTTACAAGTCTAGGCAATCCTCAGTCCCGAAATCAGTCTCACCATTCATGGCTAAGTCGAAGAAGCAGAAAATGGGCGATCAAACTACTTCAGAGCATACGAGTAATGATTCAATCGGAGAAGAAAGGAATGATTCCATGCCACCAGAGGTATTAATTATAAGCATTCAAAGCAAGAATCAAAAGATTCTAACGGATCATAGTCAAAACCTTGCCAGCTGCACCTCTCCTCCAGCCACATGAAGCTTTGAATGGAAAGTAACCGAATCAGACAAGGCTTTAAATGACAATAAAATTCAGCAATTTCCTATCCAAGCTGGTAACACCCCATAGCCTTTAAACACAACTTCCTTACCTTTTTCAACCATGCTTTCAACCCCAATTGTTGACATCAATCCAACTCACCCAACCCAAAAAGGAAATTCCTTACCACCTTCAACCTCAGTTTCAAATCCTTCACTCACTCCCATAAATGACAGCCAAGAAACACGTGCCTTCCACTCAAAAAAACTCAACCAAAATGGAAACATCCCACTACCTTTAACTTCGGACCCTACCCCAAACTTAACCCCACCACGACTCCTTTACACCACGTGCCACACCTAAAAACCATAGGGTTTCACCACAGCCACCTAAACCGAAATGGACCAGGATTAAGAGACCAAACCACCCAAACCCAGTCAACCTTGACCATACGTCCTTGACCTTAGGAAAAAGAACACCCATGCAAGCTAAATGCTATCCTGCGTTACCAAGCAAACGCCAACAAGTTTCAAAGGGAGCAGTAGAACAAAAAATGACATTGGTGGAGGCTGATGCTCAACCCCGCCAATCACAATGAATTGCCTAATTTGGAACTATCATGGAGTTGGGAACTTGCATACAGGGAAGGAGCTTGGAGATATGATTCGGGCAAAAGACCCCTCTGTCATGTTTTTAGCCGAGACACTGGCAGAGAAGCAAGACTAGATACAGTGCAACGAAGTATTGACTATGAACACAAATGGGTAGTACCTAAGAAAGGTCGTGGAGGTGTTCTTGTTCTTTTTCGTAAATCAACAATGAACTTGGAGGCGATCGATTCATCACAATATTACATCGACACTTGGATTGATAGGGGGTCTGAACATGAGTGGAGATTCACTAGTTTTTATGGGGAACCAAATACATCAAAGAGAATTGAAGCATGGGACAGTTTAAGAGCTTTAAACCACCATCTACAAACCCCATGGCTATGTGCAGGTGACTTCAATGAACTCACTTGGCAGGAGGAGAAATTAGGCGAGGCAATCAGAAAACATAGACAGATGCAACTCTTTAGAGATGTTGTTGATGAATATGGGTTCCTGGACCTTGGATTTGTGGGTAATCGTTTCACATGGAGCAAACATTTTGAGGATGGACATTCAATTTGGGAATGACTTTACCAAGGTTTGGCTAATGACTCTTGGTTTTTGAAATTCCGGGTTCGATTGTTCAACATCTACAAAGTACCTCCTCTAACCATTGCCTGATCTTGATCAACCTATTGGTTTTGGATCCTCCCCCCAAAAAAAGAATTTTTAGGTTTGAGGAAATGTGGCTATTAGATGAACGCTGTGCAGAAATGGTGGAAGCATCTTGGTCTTCCTATTCCGTAGGGCATTGTGACGGTGATATACTAAGGAGGGTGGAGATTTGTGGTAGGGACCTAGCATGGTGGAACCACAACATTTTCAGCAATGTGAGGAAAGAATTAAAAAAACAAAAAAGCTCTCTTGCTGCTATTGTAAGTGGGCAGAATGATCGGGTTAGAGAATTAAAGGAGGAGATCAATATTCTGCTGGATGGGGAAGCAAGAATGTGGAGACAAAGATCACGTACTTTTTGGCTGAAAAATTTGGATAACAACACTAAGTTCTTCCATTGTCAAGCTACTAAGAGACATAGGAAAAATAAAATCTGGGGAATCATGGATAAGAACAACACATGGAGAGTAGAATCAGTGGAGATAACATTGGTGTTGGTAAATTATTATAGGGAGCTCTTCTCTACCTCAAGGCCGAATCCCCAATGGCCTCAATTAGAGCACATTCCTTTGATGATTACCGAAGACATGAATTCAGCTCTAACTGACACCTTTACGGCTTTCGAAGTAAAAGAAGCCTTAAAACAGATGGCACCTCTCAAAGCCCTGGGTCTTGATAGCATGCCACCTTTGTTCTTTCAGCATTTTTAGGGAATGGTAGATGTCGATGTCACAAATTCAATTTTATCTTGGCTCAATTCCAGTACCATCCCACATCCGTTAAACCACACTTTTATCACCCTTATCCCAAAAATTAAAAACCTTGAAAGTGTCAGTGATTATCGCCCCATCAGTTTATGTAATGTCTTGTATAAAATTTTCTCTAAAGTGTTGGCCAATAGATTAAAGAAAATTTTACCAAGCATCATATCTAAACACCAATCAGCCTTTGCAAAAGATAGGTTGATAACGGATAATATCCTTGTTGCTTATGAGTCACTTCACTATATGAATAATATAAGAACAAGAAAAACAGGCTACATGGTTGTAAAGCACGATATGAGCAAAGCCTATGACCGGGTGGAATCGGTGTATTTGGAGAATGTTATAAGAAAAATGGGGTTCGGTGAGAAGTGGATTGGCTTAATTATGGTGTGCATAAAAATAGTGACATATTCTATCCTAATCAATGGTGAACCCCAAGGTCTCATCCAACCTACCAAAGGGATTAGACAAGGGGATCCACTTTCTCCCTTTCTCTTTTTGTTGTGCACGGAAGGTTTACACAGACTTATACAACAATCTGTAAGAGTGGGGGAGTTAAAAGGGCTATCCATTAGCCAGAATGGGCCTCAACTGACACACTTATTGTTTGCAGACAATAGTCTTCTTTTTTGCAGGGCAACCATTGAGGAATGCAAAAAAATTATGGAGATTTACGAGGAGGGGTTTGGCTAAAAGGTGAACAAAAACAAAACAACCATCTTCTTTAGTAAATCCACTCCAGAAGGTACTAAGGTTGAGATCAAGGAGGCTTTGGGCTTACAAGAGATTGTACATTATGATAAATACCTAGGGCTGCCATCTCTAGTGAGAAGGAAAAAGAAGGAGAATTTCAATTTTATCAAGGAAAAAGTTTGGCGAAAATTACAAGGTCGGGAAGGAAAGCTGTTATCTCAAGCAAGGTGGGAGATCTTGATAAAGGCGATCATTCAGGCAATTCCAACTTATGCTATGGGATGCTTTAAAATTCCATTAGGACTTTGCCATGATATTGAATCAATGGTCAAAAAATTTTGGTGGGATCAAAGAGGAGATAAAAGAAAAATTCATTGGTTGAAATGGGACGAAATGATGAAATCAAAGATGGAGGGGGGTATGGGTTTTAGGGACCTAGCAATGTTCAACGACTCTTTGTTGGCAAAACATGCTTGGAGGCTCTTGTAAAATTCAGATTTGCTCTTCTATAAATTCTTTAAAGCTCAGTTCTTCTCAAATTGTTCTATAATGGAGGCAAAAAATTCATCCACAGGGTCCTATGCTTGGAGGAGTATTTTACATGGGCGAGATGTGCTACTTAGAGGATGTAGGTGGAGGGTGGGAAATGGGAGGTCTATGCACATTTGGCAGAGTACATGGCTGCCATGGAAACACCCAACCAAGGTAACTTCTCCAATCATTAATTCCATGGCAAATGTAAGGGTTGAAATATTGATAGATGAAGCGACACACCATTGGAACCATTCAGTCATTGATGGTATTTTCATTCTTGAGGAGGCAGAACTGATCAAGTCCATCCCGCTGCCACAACAAGGGGTGGAGGACAGACTTTTTGGCCCTTCACTCAAACCGGGACATATACAAGCAAGTCGGGGTACCGATTCTTGAAGTCAGAGGAAGAAACTACTGAAGTTTCAGCACGATTAATGGAGGATTGGGAGTTATGGCGTGGTATTTGGTCACTGGAGGTTCCAAACAAAATAAAAAATTTTATATGGAGGGCTTGCCGAAACTCTCTGACCATGAAGGAAAATTTGGTGCGTCAAACCATTGTTAAGAATCCACTCTGTGATTGTTGTTCTTGTGCTAACGAATTAGCCCTCCATGTGTTGTGGTCATGTGGTAAATTAGATGTAGTTTGGGAGGACTTGACCTAGTGGAGTTGTCGAAATACAACCAACTTCATCACCTTCAAAGAGCTGCTGTCATGGTTGATCAAACACCAGCACCACCTGGAGCTCTTCTCAATCACGACATGGTCTATCTGAACACAACGAAACTAGGTCCGACTAAATAAACCTAGTTGTAGTCGGCACCTAATCACCCCATTGGCAAAGGAACGACTTTAGGAATTCCAAGCAGTTAATCTGCACCCTCCATCTCTTCGGATTGCCCCTCCCTCGGCGCAGAAGTGGAAACCACCAGAACATGAGTTGGTGAAAATTAATTACGATAGGGCCAGGTTCACAAAGGAGAATAGAGTAGGGATTGGGGTGGTCATTCATGGCAGCGAAGGCATGGTTTTGGGCTCACTATCTAAACAAATTTCTCAGGCATACAGCCCTATGGAAGTTGAGGCGATGGCTGTCACAACAGCAATGCAGTTAACTTTAGACTTGGGATTTCAACGTGCCATCCATAAGACTGACTCGCTTGTGCTAATGAAGGCTTTGCGTGATGATACAAAGTTCCTATCAGCCGTGGGCTTAGTGTTGGATGAGATTATAAATAAGGTTAATTTTTTTTAATGAATTACACTACTCTCATGTAAAGAAAGAGGGCAATATTGTTGCTCACAAGTTAGCTCGTCATGTTATAGTGTGAATGAAGGATGTTCCACCACTTTTATTTCTTGTTGTATTGGCTGACATAGTTGGTTTTACTTAATAAAATAAGTTACGTTCTTCCTCAAAAAAAAAAAAAAAAAAAAAGCATATAAAATTCTTATATATATATATATATATAATTAGTGCATACTTATAGATAATTAATGTGCATTCATTTCATTGACACATTCAATGAATTAAAAGTTTTACATAAATGTAAACTTTGATGAGGTGGAAGCCTAAATGAGAGAAGCTCAACGAATGTGCCACTTGACAGAACCTCATACTCTCTCACATAAGGTCTCTGCTTTTATATATACTAGTGTTTAACCCGCGGAATGCGCAGGATCAATTTATGAATTAGAAAACAATCAATTTAATATGTTATACTTAATGTGATGGTAAAATAGGGAAGGGGGTTGATGGTTAGTTGTTCAGATAATGATGTTAATGTGTAGGTATTCTTCTAAAAGACAGACATAACTTAGCATCAGCACATGATCTAGAGAAAATGTTAATTAAAAATGTTGTGGGTTCAAGAGAATATAGTTATTGAAGTATGAAATAAGTAGAAGAGAAATTTGGTTAATAAAATCAATTTGTAAAGAAAAAATTGGTTGCAAAGTCTGTAACATACGTTAGTTATCAATTTGTTTGTTTATTATTACTATACATTCTAAAGTATGCATGTTGAAATCTGGTTACGAACACAATCGATATGCATAGTATTCTCTTATTGTAACAGAATCAGTTGTATTAGATCTGATTCAATCTACATATCTATACAAAATGCCAAGCCTAAAGTCATCCTCGTGTTGAAACCTTTTAAGCATCGTACTGTTATCAAATGTTAAAACACCAATGTAACACACACCAATGTATTAGAAATTATAAAAATTTAAATTAAAAATTTTAAAATAGAACTCAAAATGTCAAAACCAAAATCAGAATTTAAAATTAATTTATCATCATGGGTTTAATATTTTTTAAATCTTAAGATTTCTCTCTCTCTCTCTCTCTCTCTCTCTCTCTCTCTCTCTCTCTCTCTCTCTCTCTCTCTTATATGTATTATCTTTGCATTTTTTTAAATTTATTATTATTATTATTATTATTTTTAAAAGGCGGTAATATATTTGTATCTAAAAAATCTTGGGACTTTATGAGAATGTATGTAAGGAAATAAATTAAAAAGCTTAAAGTTGAAAGTAATATAATTCTTGATAAAAACTTGAATTTTTTTATTTTATGACAGCATTGTACCTTCCTTATCAAGGTTTAATAAATTAGTAAGTCTTAAACTATCGAAATTCATGACACATTAGTGTCTAGATTGGCATGGCAATCAAATTGGTTCATTTTGCAACCTATAAAGATTACTATTACTTATGAAGTGCTACTAATTAATACCACGTTTATGTCCCTTCTTCAACTTGGATTTTTGCCCAAAATATGGAGTTTGGACCATTCATTCAACACACTATTAATTTAATCTTTTGAACTTGTGTGGAAACTAGAAAGTTGAAGTGCAGGTAGAAGCATGAACACAATTTTCTGCAAGCCATATATATATATATAGACACACACACACTCACAAAATATCATATTCTCTCTACCAGTACCCACATTTACTATTCCACACCATCCAACTAATTGCTTTCACATGTTAAAAACATGGGCAAAATAGCACTAAGTTGAAAATTTCATATGATCATTGACAAACAGATTTTAAAATGGTCTTTAACCATGATTAGATGTCCATATTTTATTGGTACAGTAGAATTTTTAGCAAATTTTTAAGCATTATTTCATTTTCATAATGACTAATAAAGTATCTATATATAAATCACTTTCTCAATACTTAAAAAAAAAAAAAAAAAAAAAAAGGTATCTGTAAATCAATCAAATCTTTGATACCCCTTTGCAGCTTCAGCTTTGTGGTCATGCCACATTGGCTGTTGCACACACAATCTTTGAATGTATTCTACTTAGTGAAACTCAAAGAATAAGAGGTGTCCTCCAACCAAGCATGATCTACTAAATGAATTACATGCAATTTCTATCAACTTAGTAGCAATTACATTGATTGTTTTATTAATGAAAATTCACCCACCAGCAACCATAAAGTTACAACAACAAAATACATTTTCTGCAATTATCTACACTTAAAGTAAAAGTTTAAATTAGCTAACCCTAGAAATTATGCAGATAGAGTGGAATATTAACTATAAAACAACTTTGTATAAAAAAACATTACACTTTCAGATTTCAAAGTTCTACATTTTCAATCACTCTTCAAAAACATCAGAACAATAAGAAACTTTGGAAGTGTACTATCTTACATAGGCCTAAAGCAAATTTGAGAGAAGCCAGGATGGATGGACATCAATCCCACTCTTCATCCAGCTTATACACTTTCAAATCAACCATTTTGGGACCATCACAGTCTCTAATATACCGGTTGGTATGTTCTACCCTCCTCCTTTCTTTGTTAAAGTATCTATCAATGATTAATTACCGATCCACGAAACGTTTCCCAATGTATCAATCACATAGATTTGGCCCCTTATATACAATAATATCATCATACTCAAAACTGTTATCATCTACAACGGCTAAACTCCTAGCCCCAGATTTTGCAAAGCCTAATCTTCTAGCACCAAAGATAACAAAAATAGCAGAGTCATTTACATTAGAGAAATCCCTAAAGAAAAAACAAAAACAAAATAATCATTATAGTAAATCAGAGACATATATCAATAGAGAAATAATAGTAAAATTAAATATCAAGAAGAAAAAGAACAAAGGCGATCAGAGAAAATGCAATTCAATCTACAAAAACTCAGTAATTAACATTAAAATCCAATACTTTTACTTTCAAAAAATTACAAAATAACTATACTCCCCAAACATTCAGATTTTAAACCATCCATCTTACAAATATGGCTATTAAGAAAACATAGAATACAAAACATAGGTGATTAGAGATGGCATCACAAAATTGTCTCTAACAGCCATATATGAAAGAAGAGCCAACAGGAAATAACAAAACGCTATTCTAAAAGAGAACCAAGTAAAAGCATTGTTAAATATTATGTACCATGTCACCATAAAAGTGTTTTTTTAGAGCATTTAAATCTAGAGTTGGTGATGTCTAAGCCCACCAAACTCCAAAATTGAAGCAGAAAATATATATTGATAATTTTAAAAAATATATGTGTGTGTGTGTGTGTGTGTAGGCAAAGATTCCCTTGGGAAAAATTATTACAGGCCAACACCAAAAATCTTAAAAGAAAGCTACAACCTATTAAGAAAATCAACCCTTAATGGACACAAAGGAAAAGCTTCATCTATTCATCTATTATTACCTCCAAATCATGTCACTCTGCACTTTGCTGGCACTTACGTAAAAATGAAAACATAATTTGACCTTTCAAATTAATTCAGTAACTCTTATTGAAGTATAATAAATGGTCTTATCAGTGAGAGGACCTTTTGTAGCATTAAGTAGTTAGGAATGAGAAGTTAAGGACTTTAGATAAATTGAAAAAAGACTTTGATTTAGTAATCCCTTAGCATGCAATTATCGACAAAACATAATCAGTTCAAGAAAAATAAACAAAACAGAACTCAAGAAATTGGAAAAAAAAAAAGGAAATTAGGGAAAAATGTAGTCAAACCTTAAACCTTGATTGAGTAATGCAGTAAAACAATATTTAACAAAATTTTTGTTATCTATCTATTTGTTTCTATTTAAAAAATACAGTAAATAATTCAAGGGAAACCATTATTTCACTTTAAGGAACATCATCAATAAATCTACACTCTACAGTAATTGATAAAACATAAAGGCAAACGAAAAAAAGTGTAAACCTAACAAAAATTTGCTAAACAAAAATAAAATCTAACCAATACAACAATGGAAGAAAATAGAACTCAATAAACTAGAAAATATAAATGAGAGATTAGGGTAAAAGGTAGCCAACCTTTAATCCTTGATTGAGTGACGCAGGAAAACAGTATTTAACAAAGTCTTAAAAGAAAGCTACAACCTATTAAGAGAATCAACCCTTAATGGACACATATAATAAGCAGAGAAAGTAAAACCTAAAATGTGACCCCTTCTTTGGATTCAAAATGTTGTATTGCTAAAGCACATCCCTAAGATTCCATTACACATCAATAGAAAATCAGCCCACTACCTTCTTTTTATCTCTTCATTGGCTTGCGAAGCAAAATTTTCAATAAAAACTCAAGAACTAACACCAAAGGGTGGATGCATGCACATATGAAAAATTATGTGAACATGAAACACTTCATGAATCATATACTTATTCAGAGCAGCCCAAAATACCAAAACCTACAAACATTGAAAAAAATAAAATTCCAAGAAATCAACCATTATTGAACAACAAACATGTTTTTTTCTACACATATTCAAGGGCAAAACCCCAAGATGCCACCCCAAAAAATAAAATAAAAAATAAAAAACAGGATTATAATAAATCAAGAAGAAAGCATCAAAATAAAGAGTATAACACATCAAGTAACAAAATGCTGATCTTGGGTATAGGTGCTCTAGAAAAGAAGTGAAACAGAGTGGGTGTCAAATTAACAATTGGAATGAGGGAGAGGTTTTATTTTGCTGTTTTTTTCTTTTACCAACTGCCTATCCCTATGAATGCAGATCATCTAATGACTTAGATTGTCCCTGATGACATTGTGCACCTTTGTTTAGTTTTATCTCTAAATTTCTATTTCAAAGAAGGCAGTAAATAATAAAATAATATAATAATTCCAATTTGGAAAAGATTATAATGTTAGTAAAGCAGTAAAAACAAAGATTATAATCTGAGGTCAAAGCATTGAAAGAGAAAGCATAAACATCCGGATTTTAATTCAAATTCGAATAACAAAAAGTAGCGGTAAGGATGTGAAATAAGTAGAAGGGAGAATTGGCCAAAGAAATTAATTTGTAAAGACAAAAGCTGGCTAAAACATGCAAATCAAAGCCAATTGAAACAGGAATAGAGTAAGTGAACAAAATGTAATACGAAGTATGAGATAAGTAAAAAGAAAATCAGCATTCAAGCAAACTATAATAAACTGTAAAATGGTTTTATCTTTCAATTATCTTGTCAATGTTCCTTTTAAATGAAGAGGCCAATCTGGTTTTTCAATAATCAACATATATAGAGGTCAATTTGATTTATAAATGGCCTTTCATGATTCTAGGGTTCTGCCATTCTTGATCCGATTATTTCTAAATTTCTATTTCAAAGAAGGCAATAAATAATCAAAGAATACAATAATTCCAATTTGGAAAAGATTATAATGTTAATAAAGTAGGAAAACTGAAGATTATAATCTAAGGCCAAAACATTGAAAGAGAGAGAATAAACATCCAGATTTTAATTCAAATTTGAATAAACTATAATAAACTGTAAAATGGTTTTAATATTCACAACAAAGCATCTAAAGGAAGAGAATGGACATCCAAATTTCAATTCAAATTTGAACACAAAAAATTGATGCATACCTTTCGTTGGTTTGTGTTTAGTTCCGATTATGTTCGTCACGAAGTTGCGTCGATCTCTATCTCCGTATCTCAAATCCCTAAATTGACAGCAAACCTAAAGAAGACAATAGGGTAAGAGATTAAACCAAATCTGACCCATCTATTTTCATAAATTAAACAAAACTACTCCTAACCAAAAAGCCTAAATCATAACCAATCAAAATATGATTTTGAAAATCACTATTGGATACAACATACACAATATCAATTCACAGTTACTATCCATGAAATTCTACTAAATACAATACAAAATAAAAGAATAAATTTGTCCAGGAGTATCTCCTAAATTGAATGGAAATGGGCACATAAGATTATTCAACTCAATAACATTTTGTTATGTCTAAGATATTAGTATACAAAAAAAAGCCTGCTTGGTGGCAATAATGCAACTTAAGTTGCTGCATAACTGATGTTGGTGTTGCTGCTAGAGGCTTAAGTAGCTGCAAAATTGCTGGTTTTGTTGGAGACGTGATGAATGCTTTGATTGATCATGAAAATTAAAATTGCTAAAAAGAAAATTAAAAATAATTATCCCTCTTTCATCATTCATAATAAAATTAATTAATTAATTAATGTGAATAGCACACTAAAGATGGTTTAAATTGACCTAAAAACAAATACAGATAACATAAACTCAAGTTTTAAGATTAAAAATGGGGTTGAAATTTTACCTTAAATGGATTGTAGTTCAGGCTCACCAAAAGTTTACGATAGAAGAAGGAAAGTTTACTAAAGAATTTCACAGCATAAAAACATTATATTAGCCTTCTAAGTTTGACTTATAAGCAGAGACTAAAGAGTTCATAGGTTTAGTTGTAAACTATTTAATGTTTTGCTCAATATAAATGATTTAAATACTCAAGTGAATATAATTCCAATAATATTATAGAGATAGAAGAATTCCAAAAAAAATTTTAAAGAGAGAGTTAATTTGAACACAGATAATATCAATGTTTAATCCTAACAAATTTAAACCATATGCTTTAGCCATTCCAAACTGGAAAATTTAATGGAGTAAATAGAGTCATTATCAAAAAGAGTTCAATTAAAACTGAATATACAATATACACGAAGTAAACCAAAAGCACCAAGAAAACCGACTATATAAAGAGTTCTATAACCTGAAAAATTACAACAGGAAAAATGATGGTAAACTCTATACTCTAATGCAACTAAGATAGAAATGATAAAGATTAAACATGACCAGACAATGGAAAATTCAATCTAAATCACTAATAACGCTCAAATTTAAAAGATTAAAATAAAAAACTTTAACAGTAACAAATTCGGCAGTCTGACGGTGTACAAAGGCTCATATTTCTCTCTCTGTTTTACAGTCTCAAATTTCCAAATCACTATTTTAACAATCCCAAATTAATTTCTTTTGTTTGATACTGAGACGGTGTTTAATTTCAACAACCCTTAGGGACTACAGCTCTGCCTTTCAACAATAACAACTGCCAAAGAAGGGTTGTAGGAAAAAAGCAAGGAAGAAAAGAAAAACCAAATAGAATTCATTAGATGAAATTTTTATAAGAAGAAAGAAGAAAACAACAGCATGAACAAAAGGAATATACAAATCTGAAAAACAAAAAGAAAAAAATAGAAGTAGGTCTGCTTTATCATGTCTTTTTCTCTACTGATAAGATGACGCTAATCAAGTTTCTTTTCTTCACTACTTTAATAATTACAAGCTAGAAAATGTAAAAACTCACTATGTAAAGTTGTGATTTCCAACTATATTGTGTTGGCTTTAATTTTGTGGCAAATTTGATTGTAATTTCTTCAATCATTTCCCTGTATGTATATGAGTTTAAATGTAAGGGATTAGTGTGAGAGATCAGTGAAAAATCAAACTTCAAAAGTTGAATCAGTGGATTTCGCAACTAGCTCATGAGTAGCTCGCAAGAAGTAACCCGCGAAAAAGCCACGTGTGGAGCACATGACTAGAAGATGAAAAATCATGTCAGACTGTCAATTTCGCGACTGTCTCGCAAGAAGGATCAACCCGCGAAGGACTTGCGAAAGTTTCTGTTTGGCAAAAAGTTGTGTTTGCTTTACCAAGTCTTTACCCACACTATATATACCCTTATTACCCACAAATTGTGAGGAGTGCTTTTCAGAGCAAAAACCCTAGAAAATACACTTGAGAGTTAGAGATTGTTATACCCACAATCATCTACACATTTCCTTATGATTTTCCTCAACTCCTACCTCTCTATCTCTAGATCTTTGAGAGGTTGCTAGCCCAGACACTTACCACACCTATTCTAAGTGTAAAGTGAGATTTTGGTGCTATTGGGAAGCATTGGAAGGCGCCATTCATTGGCGGATGCAATTGGTCTGAATTACGAGATCCAAAAAGCTGGAAAAGACAAGACTCCAAGAAGTCCGTTGATAGCAAGAGCTTAGAGGGCTCAAGTACATAGGGTAGACTAGGCTTGGAGGATCTTTTGTTATTTGTGTTCTTCAACTTTATTCTATAGTGGATCGATTTCAACTTGGAGGGTCGCGTAGAGGTTTTTCACTAAGTTCTTTGGTTTCCTCTTCGTCTCAGTGTTATCTTGTGATAGGCCAAAAACGTATTGACCCCTTATGATGAATTAATTGATTAATTAACCAAGTTTATTAATTAATCAAATTAACATGCAATTGTACGTGCCAGCACAAACAAATCACCAATTAACTAAAGTATGCAGCGGAAAATAAATTGACACAGTGATTTGTTTACGAATGGAGAAAACCTACACGGCAAAAACCCCACCGGGTGATTTTAAAGTCACCACTCCCGAGAATCCACTGTTATGAAAACAAGCGGTTACAAGTAAAGGAATCTCAGTACCTTATACCAACCTACAATTGAACCCTTACCCCAATACCCAATTGGACTTGTTATGTAGTGACAATCTCTCCTTTTCAATGCACAGCTCCCAGTACGTGACTAACCAATTGTGCGGATCTCAGTATGCGACTTGATCACCAACTTGAGAAGATTGTTGGCTGCAAAGTTTTTTAGTTCATCACACGATGAAGATCATGAAGTTGCTTGGTCACAAAAACCTACGGTGTACAAAACACAGCAGCTTCTTCAAGAACTAGGGCAAACTAGGTTTCCGGTCACACTCTTCTTCATACTTGTGGAATTGTGCTCTTGTGCAACTGTGTCACCTTTTTCATCCCTTAAAATAATCCTTATATATGTTTAGGGTTGTGAGAAAAGAAAGCCCAAACATATGCTCACGGATTGGATGAAAATCAGCTTGAAAAACTGAACTTCAAAAATCTCGACAGCTACCTTATCTATCGAGCTAGCTGTCGAGCCACGGGCTTCAACAACTTTTAAACATCAATAGATGCTAGCTGTCAAGTTTTAAAATCCAGCACTTCATTCCTTTATTCTTGGACAGACTTGCATGGCTTTAACACTTGAACTTGAAATCTTGTTTATTGATGCATTAAACACATCCTAGATCTACCCAATTACAAGTAAAGTGCGTTTTGTCAATGGATTAGCCAACTACACAAAATAGTGACATATGTTCCTAATGTTCCTAACAATGAATCACATATGTCCTAACAATCTTCCCCTTTGGCAATCCGTGACAAAACCATAACAAACAAATGAGATATGAGAGAAGTCATAAATCACTCAACTCATATTCGCTTGTTGAATACAATAAAAATCTATCCTAACATAAACTCTTGAAAAACTTTGCAAGAAGAGAGTTTATGGCAAGTAGACTTTGACAACCTGTATTTCTGAAACACTTTAAACAAAACTCATCACGGCATCTTAGTGTGAAACAAAAATAATAGATTCCATACATTTTATAAGAAACATGTGTATAAAAAAAGAAAAGAAACAACACATGGAGAGATAGGTGAAAGAACATACATCAATATATATAAACCAAATATAAGTATAATGTATGTCAAAATGATCATAAGACCAATATACAAGATATAACGTATCTAAAATGGAGAGAAAAGAAAAAAAGGTACGAAAATCCTTACTACATCCCTTAATGTACACTCCCTCTAACAAAAATCTCCTATGCTAACCCTCCCCCTATGAGTATGACTACTCTCATATCCAAAACTACACCCATTTTTGTCACAAGTGACACGGGGTAAGTATATCAAGTAGACATCTCGTCATCGCTAGATGAGCTAGCATCCTCATCCTCATCATCATCATCGTCAAAGTCATCATCGTCATCGGATGCCTCTGGAGGAGGAAAGGGAAACTCTACGAAACCACCAAGGTGAGCCTGCCGTCTGGCAATACAATCGACACAAGTGTTCACCTGACACAACTTATCACTGAGAGTGTCAAGGCGAGCATCCATATGCTGAAGTAGCACCATGATCGCATCAAGAGTCACACCACCCGCAGAAGAAGAGGGAGTGGAGGTAGATGGAGTTGAAGAAATGGGAGGAGCTGCCGTCCCGGAGCTACCGTCCCGGACCGCCTTGAACGTAGCTGCACCTCGCTCCATTTAACAGTAGCAGTGTCAATGGCACACATAACATGGAAGTGGTCAAAAAGGGAAAGGGAACAGAAAAATGGCGTAAAATCCTCATGATAGCCGAAGGGAAGATGAGCTTATCATGGGTCACCGTATCCCTATATACATCTATGATGGAAAGAATAAAATGAGTGGAAAAATCTATAGTAAGATGCTCTAGAAGGGAAAGCAAAAATCAAGCATGGGGCTCGGTAATAGGGTTATGATGAGATAAAGGATGCAAAACAAAAGTCATAACCATGTTAAGAAAACAAGGACCTTTAGCAAAGGTCGAACAATGAGTGAACTGACACTTACCCTAATCAGAGGGGCGCTCACAAAAAGCTAACAGAAGCTCGTCTTTGGACAAAGTCTTCAAACGCTTACAACTGGGGTAGTCAGGATGCGCTACCCTCAGGACGCGGAGCACGTTGGATACAATATCCGGTGTGACCACAATGCACGTACCTCGAACGCAAGTAACAAAAAGATCCTCGTTTTCAACTGGGGTAGTCAGGATGCGCTACCCTCGGGACGCGGAGCACATTGGATACAATATCCGGTGTGACCACAATGCACGTACCTCGAATGCAAGTAACAAAAAGAGGTATTGAATAATCAATTCCATGCATGTTGAAGTAGAACTCTTGGATAAGTATGGATGGACAAGTGACCGGGACGACACATAGTGACTCCCAACCCCTACTGTGAATGACAATAGGTAGGTTAATGTTGGAGAAATCCAACAAAATGACTTGGCATTCCGAATGAATGCCTCATCTAGAAAAGTTCTCCAAGAAGTCCTTACGGGCCTTCTCATCACGGAACCGAATAGAAGAAGGAATGGGGTCAAAGGAAGAAGTAGATGTCCCAGAACAAAGAGGATTCTAGGACGAAATGGATTTTCATTTAGGTGCCATGACACAACTAACCGAAAGAAGGAGAGAGGGAGAAAGAGAGACAAGTAGAAAAGCACCAACACAATCAATATATCAAAATATAAAGAATTGAAGGTATGTGTGCATGAAAATGCATGAGCATGTAATGTGCAATAGTAAAAATATCATGGGCTCAGCCTAATCCAATCCTACCAGCACACAATCATTTCAACAATGTAAACACACATCTAAAATGCATGAAGCAGTGTTATAATGCTCATGTGATGCAATGCATGATGTTTTAAGATCAAATATACAAAACCCATCCCAAAATTTTTACATAAACTCAACAATTTTGAAAAACCCCCAAATATTCTTCAAAACACCAAACTTAGGTCAAAAAAGAGTGAAATGCATGATTAATGAGTGAGAAAGAATCATACCAGATGAAGAACAATTGATTTAGTCCGAAGATCAAGTGAGGAATGTGAGGGGTTTGAGTTTGAAGAGTTTTGGAGTGAGAAAAGAGAGAAACTGTTGAGAGAGATTGAAGAAATGAGATCTAAAATCGCAAAGTACGTATATATAGAAATCTCATCATTCTTGACAGATCGAGAGGCGTCGAGCTTTAAAGGCATGAAGAGACATAGTTATCGAGCAGCTATCCAGTGGTGTCCACATAAAAAACAAGCTCGATGGATTGAGGAGCTATCGAGTAGCTATCAAGGAGATAGAAACTTTCTCGATGGATCGAGGAGCTATCGAGAAGCTGTCAAGCTTACGATAAAAAGAAGCTGAAGAGCTCGATAGATAAGCCAGGTGTCGAGAGGTGTCGAGGAGCTATCGAGATTGCTTAAAACAGTTTTTCAAGAAGAGAAAAACACAGACATGAATGCAATCAAATATGCAACTCAACCAAGGATCCAAACAACATTTTGATCTCTCAAAAACATCTCTCAACAAGAAAAATGTTATGCACATAGATCCCAAAACACACACACACACACACTAAACAAGTCTAACCAATTTTATATTTCAAAAACAACTTAAGACAGTTTAGTGAGTATACATTAACACATGTATTCCTTGTGATGGCCAAATCACATTGTACCTACACATGTATCAAAAGTAACAAAGAATATTGCGTGTTGTGTGTTGTGTGTTGTGTGTGAAAAACATCGCAATATTGCACAAGTGTCTACACGTTATGATGATTTGAGATATGAGAAAATCACTTTAACTCACACACAATCATAACTGTTTGATGGGGACTATCACCTTCGAGGTACATCCTATAACTCCCACATCTCTTAGAATACATGCTTGCAATCATATATAAAGCATTTTGATCTTTTTGCTTTTATTTTTCTTTGCATATATATATATATATATATATTTTTTTTTTTTTTTCTTTTGAGCAAACCATGCATGGGCATATAAGAGAGAGAAAAGAAATACCCAATGATGTTAAGCATTTGACATTGCAATTTTGCTATGCCAAAGCATACTGATGTCATTTCATGATTGGCAGGCAACAGTGGTGAGATGATTATTTATGTCTTTCTCTTAAGATTTTCTAGTCCTTCCTGTCAAAAAGAGTGATACGAGTGTTAAGTACAAGTGATTACTTAATCGTACTCATCACAAACACGAGCCACAAAACTCACTTGCTTAGTAGTGCATAGAGATGCTCATCTAAGTTACAAAAGATACAAATTTAGAAAACTTTGTTTCAATGGCCATCCAAGGTACACAAGTACCAATGTATACAAACACACACTGTTTTTGTATTTTTCAAATTTTTTTTTTATATGAAAAAGAAAATAAAGCAAAATTGAAAACTAACCAAACAAAAACATGTTAAACAAAACAAAGCAATGCATAAAACTAGACTAACTCAAAACAATAAAGCAACACACATAAGTAATGCAAGACAAAAACAAGAAAGGGAGAGAGGGAGAAAAAAAGTGACAGGGTCACTTAGAGCCCTTTTCCTTCCACACCTTGGAAGAACCCTTTCGTTTAGAGAACCCTTGATCTGGCAGCAAGGGGGAAGAGTTAAAACCGTTCAAGTTCGATAGGAACATGAGGGCTTTGAGAAGATCTCCAAGAGGAGCAAAGGAAGACAGAAGCTGATTCTGATCTCCCGACGTGATCATGCTATTGTTATTTTGAGTGGCTAACCACTTATAGCAATTAGGTCGAGTATGTCTAGTTGTTCCACAGTGATGACAGAAATGCTGCTTTTTCTGTTTAGGCTTTTGATTATTTCCCTTCTTAGCCCTAGAGTTCTTAATCTCTTTCTTATCAAGCTAAGGGGGTGCTCCTAAGATAGATTTACCCTTGTCTATGTTCTCACTAGCTAATTCATTTTTAACATCATTGTTCTTAGTTTCAATATTATTAGCAGGAGGAACAAAAATAGTAGCACTAGTAGAAGCAATACTAGGAGAAGAGAAATCATAACGTAAACTAATTCGATCGGAAGCAGATTTCTGAAGACTGAGCATCTCATCGAGCTTAACGCTTGAAGTCCTTTCCAACTAAGCTCTGACTTGGAACAGTTCTGCCTCAAGCTTCTTGGTCTTCTCAGCCAAGAAATTGTTCCCAAATCTCAGTGCTCCTATAGTCTGATTGGCTTCATCAAACTTTGTAGAGATTTCTTCTTGCTCAAACTCCACATCACTAAGCTTCTTGGTGGCCAACCAATACAACTTCTCATGCTTTTCAGAGACCTTGTATAACTTTGCATAGGTTGTGTGGATGTCATCTTGTTCATCCATCTTTTCAAATTTAGACACCACTAATTCCTCTTTTTCATCCACATCTTCAACAATCCCCTCAGTAGGATTTATAGTGGCAGTGAAGGCATTTAGGATTCCATCATCCTCATTATCAGAATCATCCTCAGGCTCAGTGTCACTCAACGGAGCAGCAAAGCCTTGCTCTTCCCAATGGTCTTAAGATACATAAGGCACTCTTGTTTCATATGACCAAAACCTTGACACCCAAAGCACTTTAGTCCTGAGGGAACAATGTACTGACCACCATCTCTAGCATCCTTCTTCCCTTTTTCTTGGCTCTTAGACTGAGAAGAACTCAACTGTCTACGGTTCTTGTCGAAGCCCTTTGCATTGGCATTCTTCATAAATGTCTTAAATTGCCTAGTGATGTAGGACTTTATCTTAAAATCTTCATCATCAGAAGACTCATCAGTATCACTGCTCTTGGCCTTCAATGCCATGCTCTTGCTCTTGCTTGATTTCCCGATTCTTGTCAAACCCAACTCATAGGTCTACAGATTACCAACCAACTCTGTCAAAGGAATTTTGTCAATATCCTTTAATTCATCAATTGCAGTGATCTTGGCATGGAATCTTTTGGGCAAAGATCTGAGCACCTTTCTCACAATCTTGGGCTCAGGAATGGTTTCCCCAAGATTAAATGTTGAGTTTACTATGTCCTTAAACTTGGCATAGAATTCATCAAACGACTCATCCTCCTCCATCTTGATCTCTTCAAAGCTGGTAGTGAGCCTCTGAAGCTTTGAATCCTTGACAGTCTTGGTTCCTTCATAGGTTGTCTAGAGGATGGTCCATGCTTCCTTTGCAGTTTCAGTAGAGGATATCTTCTTGAATTCCTCATTTTCGTGACTGCACTGAATAGAGCATTCAATGCCCTGCTGTTGAAGTTTTTTGCCTTGATCTTTGCATCATCCCAATCACCTGGCGCTTCTGTAGGCTTGGTCCAACCTATCTCCACAGCTTGCCACACTTTCTCATCTAAAGAATACAAGAAAGCTCTCATGCGTACTTTTCAGTATGCATAGTTAGTGCCATCAAATAAAGGTGGTATAATAAGAGACTGTCCTCTATCCATGACAAATAGGGGTCAATGGATCACACAGTAAAGATTAACCCTAATCAGAGTGTGCCTGCTCTTATACCATTTGATAGGCCAAAAACGTATTGACCCATTGTAATGAATTAATTGATTAATTAGCCAAGTTCATTAATTAATCAAATTAACATGCAATTATACGTGGCAGCACAAACAAATCACCAATTAACTAAAGTATGCATTGAAAAATAAATTAACACGGTGATTTGTTTACTAATGAGGAAAACCTACACGACAAAAACCACACCGGGTGATTTTAAGGTTATCACTCCCGATAATCCACTATTATCAAAATAAGCGGTTACAAGTAATCCCAATACCTTATACCAACCTACAGTTGAACCCTTACCCAAATACCTAATTGGACTTGTTCTGTAGTGACAATCTCTCATTTTCAATGCACGGCTCCCAGTACGTGACTAACCAATTGCGCAGATCCCAATACGCGACTTGATCACCGAATTGAGAAGGTTATTGGCTGCAAAGTTCTTCAGTTCATCACATGATGAAGATCATGAAATTGGTTGGTCACAAAACCCTACGGTGTACAAAACACAGCAGTTTCTTCAAGAACTAGGGCAAACTAAGTTTTCAGTCACACTCTTCTTCACACTTGTGGAATTGTGCTCTTGTGCAACTGTGTCACCTTTTTCTACCCTTAAAATAATCCTTATATATGTTTAGGGTTATGAGAAAACATAGCCCAAACATATACTCACGGATTGGATGAAAATCAGTTTGAAAAACTAAACTTCATAAATCTCGATAGATACCCTATCTATCAAGTTAGCTGTCGAGCCACGGGCTTCAACAGCTTTTAAACCTCGATAGATGCTAACTGTCGAGCTTTAAAATCTAGCACTTCATTCCTTTATTCTTGGACAAACTTGTATGGCTTTAACACTTGAACTTGAAATCTTGTTTCTTGAAGTATTAAACACATCCTAGATCTACCCAATTACAAGTAAAATGCGTTTTGTCAAAGGATTAGCCAACTACACAAAATAGTGACATATGTTCCTAACAATGAATCACATATGTCCTAACATCTTGTGTTTGCATCTCTCTTCCCTACTCTTTAAACTTTCTTTTTATTGTTGATGATGGATGAATATGGCTTATGGTAGAGTTATAGGTTCATTGCATTTATTTACTTGTTCCGCAATTAGTCTAAGTTAGAGTAAAAGCAATCTAGCCGTAATTTTTATTTGGGGGTCTGAACAAGCTCTTGTGTTTTACCACAAATCCAAACTTTCAATTGGTATCAGAGCGGGTACACTTGTCAGATTTCAACATCCTAGTGTGATCCTAGACCTAGTGTGAGATGGATAGATCTCAATCTCTTAATGCACCTCCCTACTTTGATGGTAGTAACTATGCTTTTTGGAAAGTACGTATGCGTGCTTTTCTTTGTACGATTAATGAGACGGTGTGGGATTCCGTCGAAAATTGTTGGGTAAGGCCCACGATAGCCAAATCTGAATGGGATAAGGCTGCTCTTGCTTTGGTAAATTCCAATAGTGAAGCTATTAATGCTATTTTATGTGGTGTTTCTACTGATGAGTTTCACAGGATTTCGCATGTGAAGACCACTAAAGAGGCGTGGACCATTCTTGAGACAACCTACGAAGGTACAAAGAAGGTTAAGGACACCAAGCTTTAAATGCTCACTACTCAATTCGAAGAAGTAAAAATGAGTGACAATGAGTCATTTAATTCCTTTTATGGGAGACTCAACGAGATAGTGATTGCCAAGCTCAATCTTGGGGAGAAGGTTGAAGATGCCAAGGTGGTGAGAAAGATCTTGAGATCCTTACCCGAAAGCTTCTAGGCTAAGGTCACTGCCATAGAGGAGAGCAAATATTTGGATGAGATAAAGATTCAAGAACTCATTGGATCTCTCCAAACCTATGAGCTTGGACTGCCCTCTCACGAGTCCAACAAATCACTTGCTCTTAAAACTATAAATGAAAGAATGGGTGATTCCTCCAATGAAGACGATGTAGAAAAGGAGGTGGCGTTTCTAACAAAAACTTCTGGAAATTTCTTAAGATGAAGAATAATAAGAAGTCGTTTGGCAAAGGGAGATTCTCATCATCCAAAAATGATAAAAGAGAATACAAGAAGAAGGATGGGAAAGAATCATCATCAGCCCAAGGAAGTGTGTACTATGAACATAATGGGCATGGACATCTAAAGAAAGAATGTCTAAATTCCTTGAGAGGAAAGGGTAAAGTGTTTGCAACTACCCTTAGTGATTCAAAAAGCTCAAATTTCGATGCGAAAGGAGAATGTGATAGTGAAGGAAACTATTCAGCCTTCATGGTGATTACCACCGTTGATTCTAGAAATAAGTTGATCGACTTGATTGATGAGCTAGGTGTTCATTCTGAAGGTGAATAAGTTAATGATTTGGAAGATGAGGATGTGTGCCTCAATGAAGGTGAGAAAAACCTTCAAGAAGTGTATGATGCGTCACTTGAAGATTGTGGCAAATATGCCAAAGTTAAAGAATGCTGTTAAAAAGATGAAAAAAATTGAAAAAGAGCATAAGTCCACTCTTGTGCAACCCAAGGATGCAAAATGTGAAGTTGAAGAGTTGAAGGAGAGTTGCTGAATGCCTATTCTAAAATCAAGTTCCTTGAACTTGAAATAATTCAAGCAAATGTCAAAGTGGAGCACATTTCCACCAAGAAGCTTGACAGTGTGCTCTATTCTCAAAAAACTTTAAATGACAAGACCGTTTTAGGCTATACCGCTGAAGGAAGCTCAAGCAGCAGACCTAAGAAGGAAGTGAAGTTTGTTTCAGAAAAGAATGTAAAGAAGCCTAAAGTAGAGAAGCACAAAGTAGAGATCCTCACTGTTGAGAAGAAAGTTATTAGTCCAAGACCAACGGAAAAAGGGAAGTCATTGCCCAAAATCAAAGGAGACCTCATGTGAAGCATTTCTGTCATTATTGTGGTGTACAAGGACATACAAGGCCAAATTGCTTCAAGCTTCAAGCACTCAAGAGGGCTGATTCTTTGCATGGTCAAGACAACTCAAGAAGAATGCCAAAGGGAATTCAAGATAAAGGAAAAAATGAGGGACAACTCATTGGAGATGTTATGGAGATGTTGAAAAACATTTCATTATGCCTAGCTAGCTTCACTCCAAGGTTTGAAAGTTATGTTGGTCGTACCCCTCCTTCTAAGGATCTCACCCAAAACGCTCGTACAATGTGGGTGAAGAAGAGTACTCATGCATGATCACTCACCATGCCCATGCATTAATACTTCCAACGTGTTAGGGTTACAAGTTCATGCATCATGACATATGGGATCTTCTTGTGTCATTGCTTCCGTTTTAGCATGTTTCTTTTATAGGTCTCTATTTGTTTATCTTGTTTTTGTTGATCTTACTTTATTGCTTTGTTTTTTAGTGTGTTAAAAAATTCAAAAACATAAAAATGAAAAATCTCAAAAAGTTTGATTGCTTGTGTTGTGTATATCACATGTTGAGTTTGGCCTAGTACCTCCATACTAATGGCGTAGTGCATTTATGAGTTTAGCTTGTTATGTAAGCACAATTTTTCTAAGTGTGAGGGACATCTAGAAATCTGCGTTTGATTGTTGTAAATAGATCTTCAAGTGTGTCATGAATGATTAGTCAATAGTCTTGTTTAATCTTGATACATGCGTAGATTTGTGCCTATATATCTCCTCACATTTTTTTTTCAAAGAGCTCTACAAATGTCTATCTCTAAAAAGAGAAAAGAGCTGAAAAAGTCTTTCTTCGAAAACTAGTTTGACTAGGAAAAGGTGGAGCAAATATGTATTAAAATGTATGGTGCCAAAGCCAAAGGCTTATTCATCAAAGAAATATCAAAATTCATTGCATCGTTTCTTAAGAATTTGAGTTGTTTTGATCAAAAGCATGAAAAATGAAAGCCAAATGAAAAGCTTTCAATCATATGTAAACACATTAGTGAGGAGTCATATAGGTTCATTTCTACAAGTGAGATAGGTCACTTGATTTTGTGCTAGTTGTGTATGACTTGATTGAATTGATCATTGAAGCTTCATACTAGACTATGGACTAGTTCACACTTGATCCACACACAAAACACACAAGTTTAATGTTCAATAAATGTCTATTTCTTTTGTGTGATTGTACGTGTTCAAATGTGATATGTGTGTACTCAATTGCTTGATGATCAAACCAAAATGATTTTTTAGTATTTTATATGTTTTTTAAAGTGTTTTTGTATAGCATTTTTATGTTAAGAGTTTTTCCAAAAAAACCCAATTTGTTTGTTGAAAAACTCCTTCAAAGGCATTTTCATGAGTAAGAACTTCTCGCAGCCTATCCGCGAAAATGAGGAAGCTATTTTCTGTTCTTCCCAATTTTTACACAGAAAGTTTTGCGACTCCCTCACGACTCTTTCACGAGAAGTAGCTTCCCGCGAAACAAGCCTGGTGCTTTTAAGGACATTTCGCGAGTAACTTTGCGAGTACCTTACCTACGAAATGAGCGGTTTTTCACTTTTTAAAGGCAACAGTGAGTTTTTCAAAACTTTCTTTTTGCCTCCTTCGTGCCTCTCTCAACCCAAAACACATTTTCTCTAAAAAAACTCAACTAAATCTCAAGGGCTTTCACCTCTAAGACTCATCTAAGGTATGTTTTAACATTCTTTCACTTTTAAATCCCTGGATTAAGCCTTAGATTGTAGGATTTCTAGAGTTGGGATATTTTGAAAGGGGTTGGGAAAAACTAAATTTCTTGTCAAAGTTTTTTAATTTTCTTGATTGGGCTATGTCCCATTATATTTGATTGTGTTTGTGTTGGCCCCAAGTGGCATTTTAACATGTATTTAGGCAAGTTTTCCACATGTTCATGCATTGTTTCATATGTTAGTGGTTTGTGTGCACTCTAAGTATTTGATAAAATGCCCAAATGACATTTTCTCATTGTTTTGGACTCCGATGAGTACCAATTTTTGGGGATTACTATGTTTTTACATACTTAACATGTTTTGAACATTGGTTGTGTGTTTTACACACTCTTCGCCATGAGTACTTTGTCGTGCATTGCTCATGCATCTCACATGCACATCACAAGCACACTTGATGCACACTTGATGCACACACTTTATCACTTGACATGTTTTGCATTTCACTCATTCTATGTAAGTCTTGTTATACCTTTAGCACTAAAAACATGATCTTGTGATTTTGTTTGCTTGTATTTATGCTTTTAGGACTATATTGTTCATTTTTATGGACTAACTTATATCTAATCAAGTTTGTTTCCATGTTTGTGTTTGTTGTTGTTTGTTTGTGTGGTTGTTCATTCTGTAGATGTTTCATCGTTCCTCTTGCAGCAAAGAACAGGTGATTGATCTCACATCATCTCCTATATCAAAGAAGACCTGTCATTCATCAGGTGATTTTGAAAATGAGAGATTCAAGACTCTTTTGGATTATCAATCTTTCTCCAACAAATTCAAGAGTGCATCTACTATGGTGGAGAGGGTTGTGAGATTTGACACTCTGTGATCCACTTTTATCCCTAAGATGTTTGCGGATAAGGATTGGGCAAGCCTGTTTGGTAACTTTGAGGATCCCATTGACAAATTGGTTAAAGAATTCTACTCGAACGCTTGGTTCACCGGAGCTGAACTGAAGTGCTGGGTTCGAGGAAAAGATTTTCTCATTACTTCGGATTACCTAGCGAAGATTCTTCACATCAATCGTCCAGAAAATGTAGACACTTCCCCGTATGGTGACAGACTAGTCCTAGTGACAAAGATTCTTGACATCTTAGGAGTTGATCATGAGGTCTCCTCCATAGACTACAAAATGTCAACCTGTACCCTCTGTCCAGCACAGGTTTTATCAATCTCGAAAGGGCACAATTCCTATGTGATCTAATCAAAGGAGCTCAAATTGACATTGGTGCTCACATATTTCAAACCATGGGAAAAACAGCAGGGAGATCAGCTGCACGAATATGTCTTTCTTTCTGCTGCCTTGTCATGAAGATCATGGTTCTTAAGGGTGCTCATACACCAAAAGAAGGAACTATCTTGTCTCGTTAACGACCAATTTCATTGATCTCTCTTCAAATGAGCAAGAGTCACTCATCTTCTAAAAAGGCAAAGAAAATTCCTTCTAAAACTCCAAAGAGCAAATCCTCCCAACATGCCTCTCCTACTGAACAAAGATCAGCTACTCCCACTATCACCGAGCAAACCAAGAAAACATTTCCTCACATTCCTGAGCCTCAGTCTACTAGCACTCAACTGGGACCATCTAGCTCTCATCCGGATAGGTTGAGGATCTTGATTGAGGGATTGCATGAGCGCATTTCTGGACTTGCTAATGTCATTTACTCAACCAACAATCATGTTCAGATTCGTGTCACCGATATTGAGACACTGTTGGATGAGATTCAGCGCAAGCTAGAGGAGAGCCTTTAGCTATTTGTGCCAAAAAGGGGGAAAGCACTGAATGTGAATAGTTTTGATATAGCATATAGTGAGGGGGAGAGCATCACATGGAAAGAAGGTGTGCATATTGAAAGGGGTAGATTAGTGGGCTCAAAAGGAGGAAGCTAACCTATAGCCACACATAGTTTTGGATAGTCTAACCATTGATTGGCTAGTGTAGTTTATTTTACGCTTTTATAGCTTTTGGATATTTACAGTGCTTTTTTTTTTTAAAGCTTTCAGGTACTTTAGTTCTAAACATGGTTTTTTTTAGTACTACTTTGTATCTTGGTTTTTATAGTCGTGTCTTGATGCTTATTGTTATCTATTGCTTATTGCTTTAGTTTCTTTAATGCATCACGTGGTTTGTTGGACATGCAATTCATTTTAGCATTGCTCTTAATTGCATTGCCTGTCTGGATGATTATTTACTTGATAAATGTTCATTGTGGTCATTTCCTAATGACTATTTATGTTTGATCAAGTTATGCTTAATTTGATATATCTCTTTTGGTATCTTGATCGCATTTTACATGTTCCTTATATATGCATTGTGTTCTACTCATCTTAAGCTTAATGAAGTTTTGTTGTTATGTGCAAGTGTTTCAGGATACAGATGTATATGGTGTAAGTGCTTCATAGCTTCTAGATTTAGGTGTGAGTGAGTTTTGCCTATGTTCCCAAACTCGAGTTTTGCCTATGTTCCCAAACTCACGTTAAAGTCTAAAGTCTATTTCGGGGTTTTGTCATGAAATAGCCAAAGGGGGAGATTGTAAAGTTGTGATTTCCAACTATATTATGTTGGGTTTAATTCCGTGGCAAATTTTATTGTAATTTCTTCAATCATTTTCTCTGTATGTATGTGGGTTTAATTGTAAGGGATGAGTGTGAGAGATCGGTGAAGAATCAAGCTTCAAAAGTTAAATCAGTGGATTTCGCGAGTAACTCACGAGAAACTACCCACAAAAAAGCCACGTGTGGAGCACATGACTGAAAGATGAAAAGTCGTGCCAGGTTGTCAATTTCACGACTGCCTCGCGAAAAGGGCCGACCCGCGAAGGACCCGTGAAAGTTTCTGTTTGGCAAGAAGTTGTGTTTGCTTTATCAAGTCTTTACCTACACTATATATACCCTTATTACCCACAAATTGTGAAGAATGTTTTTCAGAGAGAAAACCCTAAAAAATACACTTAAGAGTTAGAGATTGTTATTATAAAGTTGTGATTTACAACTATTTTGTATTGGCTTTAATTTCGTGCCAAAGTTGATTGTAATTTTGTTTAATCTTTTGTACCCTGTATTTCATGTGGGAATTCTTTATAAGGGTTATGTGTGAGAGAGAGTGTGAAGACTCAAGGCAAATTGAAGAGTAAAGAAGTTTTCGCGAGTAGCTCGTGAGAAGCCTTCCCACAAAGTGAAGCATGTGCTCAGCACATGACTAGAATGTGAATAGTCATGACAGATAGTGACAGCTGGTTTTCGCAAGTGTTTCGCAGGTAAGGCCTTCCTGTGAGATACTCACAAAACATTCTGTTTTGCCAATCTGTCATATCTGATACACCAGATCTCTACTTACACTATATATACCCACATATGTTGAGGTGTGCTTTTCAGAGAGAAAAACCTAGCCATTACCCTTGAGAGTGAGAGATTGTTATACTTATAATTCTCTACACAATCTATTGTGGTTTTCCTCAACTCCTACCTCTCAATTTCCAAATCCTTGAAAGGTTGATAGCTCAAACACTTACCACACCCATCCTAAGTGTCAAGTGAGGTTTTGGTGCTGCTAGGAAGCATTGGAAGAAGCCATTTGTTTGATGGATGCAATTAGGCTGAATTGTGTGATCCGGAGAGCTAGAGAAGACAAGGCTTGGCGAAGTCAGTTGGTAGCAGGAGCTTAGAGTGCTCGAGTACATGGAATAGACTAGGCTTGGAGGGTTTTTGTTATTCGTGTACTCCAACTTATTCTCTAGTCGATCGATTTACCGCTTAGAGGGCGGCGGAAAGGTTTTTTGCCGAGTTTTTCGGTTTCCTCTTCGATAACACATTGGTGTGTTATCTTGTGTGTGCATTCTTCTTCCCTACTCTTTTAGCTTTCATTTTATTGCTGTGATTTGATGAATATGGCTTAGAGTAGTTATATTGTTTATCCACTCGCATTTACTCTATTCCACACTTAGTTTAAGTTAGAGTAAAATCAACCAAGCCGTAATTTTTAATTTGGGGGTCTAAATAGCTCTTGTGTTTTTACAAATTTTCGAGCTTTCAGTTATACCCACAATCATCTACACATTTCCTTATGGTTTTCCTTAACTCCTACCTCTCCATCTCTAGATCTTTGAGAGGTTGCTAGCCCAAAAGTTTATCACACCCATTTTGAGTGTAAAGTGAGATTTTGGTGCTGCTGGGAAACATTGGAAGGGGCCATTCATTGGCGGATTCAATCGGGCTGAATTGCGGGATTCGAAAAGTTAGAGAAGACAAAACTCTAAGAAATCCATTGGTAGCAAGAGCTTGAAGGGCTCAAGTACATGAGGTAGACTAGGCTTGAAGAGTCTTTTGTTATTCGTGTACTCCAACTTTATTCTCTAGTGGATCGATTTCGACTTGGAGGGTTACAAAGAGTTTTTTTGCCGAGTTCTTCGGTTTCCTCTTCAATAATACGTCTCAGTGTTATCTTGTGTTTACATCTCTCTTCCCTTCTCTTTAAGCTTTCTTTTTATTGTTGATGATGGATGAATATGGCTTAAGGTAGAGTTATTGGTTCATTGCGCTTATTTACTATTGTTCCACAATTAGTCTAAGTTAGAGTAAAAACAATCCAGCTATAATTTTTATTTGGGGGTCTGAACAAGTTCTTGTGTTTTAACACAAATCCAAGCTTTCACACTGTAATGAGAAACTTGAGAAGAAAGAATTCTTGATATTCAAACTAATGGATCCCAATATATAATATGCAGGCTTCGAGAACAAAACTATTAACTTTGTAACACATCCTTAAGCTGTTAAGCACAACTCACCAAACGTTCAAGATAATTACAATCCCGCTGCTAAATACTCATTTAGTACATACAAGTTACCAGTAAAATAACAATACTCATTATCCAAAAAAAAAAAAAAAACAATATTCATTGTAACTTACAAAAGATCACATTAATCAATATTAAAAAATAAAGTGGGAATTGTTGTTTTTAATGAGTAACAATCAACATACAAGTGAAGAATTATGCTTGCATGTAGCAGATGTATCAAAGCCACCTTACTCGGGAGGAATTTTGGTAAGCTGGATTTCCATTTAGTCTAGGATGAAGTGGAGAACGATGGTGCAAAGGCTGCTGGCCTTGTCGATGAACCATAGGATGACTAGCATGATTTCTAGGCTCCCTTGGTCTTTTAATTGGCAACTTCAAGCCATTCCAATTTTTCTAAAACTTCTTTCATTGATGGTCGGAGCTTAGGTTCAGCTGCAAGGCACTTTAGAGCAAGCTGAGATATATGGAATGCAGCCTTGGATGGATATTTTCCACCCAACCGGGAGTCCATGATTTGTTTCAACTTTCTTATTTCTGATAGATATGGTTTGATCCAATCCACCAGATTATGTTTCCCACTTGGACGATTTGTATCAAGTGCCCGTAAACCTGTTAGTATCTCAACTAAAACAACACCAAAACCATACAAGTCACTTTTGACGTGCAGATGCCCTGTATAATCAGCATAACATATTGTCATGGCACAACTTTTAAAACATTCAGGGTTAAGTAGTTGAAGTTTGCCAAAATTTAGGTCAAGCTTAAGCCTCGCCCTAATTTGGCCTTAAGAGCACCAAAAGTCCAAAAGTTTTGGTAGAAATAATACCTGTGGCAAGATACTCTGGAGCTATATAACCATACGTGCCCATTACTCGTATTGTCACATGTGATTGACTAGCTGATGGACCCAACTTCGCCAAGCCTAAGTCTGATATCTTGGCAGTATAGGACTGCAATAAAACCAAAAGTTAGACAAGTTCAAATTTTATTTGTGAGACATTCTTTTTGTGACCAAGGAATTTTTAAACTTTTTAATTCCAAGACTGGTGGATCAATTGTGAGAGGTGGGTTCACGAAGGGAAAAATGGGTGTGCATAAAGGTTGGAAATGTGAACAAGATGAAAAGATGATATAATTATCAATGGGCTAGGGACAGTAGCAATATATCATTCCTTAGTGCATCTCTTGTAGTTTAATAGTTATTCACTTTTCAATAGAAATTTACCCCATCCAGCAGTATATTGGAGGTTTTAAAATCTCTATGAATAACTTGCTTATCAGATGTGTGCAAAAATGCCAGGCCCCGAGCTGCTCCAATTGCAATCTTAAGCCGTATATCCCATGGAAGTGGCTGAATACCTGACCCCCCTGCATAAATAAAAGATGTGTACGGTGAACCAAATGAACTTTTATATTTGAATCACATTCACAGCACATTCTCTGCACATACGGACAGTAATAGAATTCAATTATGTTTTAAGCTCTTACTTCCAAACAGATGGTTGTGTAGGCTGCCTTTTTGCATGAATTCATGAATGAGGAGCAACTCTCCGTCCTCCCAGCAGTAGCCTAACAGCTTGATTAGGTTAGGATGAGAGAGCGTTCCTGAGAAATACACCTCTGACTGCACCAATAAATTAGCACCGAGATAAGCGTACATATTTAAAATGGTTTGAATGTAATGTTAAAAAGAAAATTACTGAAACATCTAACCAAACTCCAAATAATGCATGTGTGTGTGTGTGTGTGTGTTCTAAACCAGAATAGTATTGTGTACCCCAGACTTAGTAGCAATGAGGAAGCCGCAGTTCAGCCAAAGTAAACCAAATCACAACAAAATACATTGTTTCCTCTCTCTTTTTTCTCTACAATTATTTACAGTATTTAAGACATAGCAAAATAACATATCCAAAGGTTTCTTTTGGATATAATATATCAAAAGGTTCATTATAGTTATCATCATAAAATATGGGACTGTTTGCAATGTCCGTTCTAAATCTCAAATCTTTGAAATCAACGTGCTAATTTGAACTTAATTAGCAATGTTTACCCAACCATCCAAATTAGTGTTAAAAATCTAACAAATTAGTGAGTTGGTTAGGGTGGACATTGCAAGTTAATGAAAACTAGCACATTAGAGCATCCCACCACCTAATCAGCCCACTAATTTTAAATAGTGTAGTGAATATTACAAATTGATCTCGAATCAGGGTGTTGATTGTAAGAAAAAAAAATTGATGATAAACATTGCAATGAGCTTATAGTTTTGGGTGGATAGCTGCAATTAACCCATACAAGAAAAAGAAGTCGTGAATAAGATCTTACATGACTACAATTGAAAGTGGTTTATACTATTTGCAACTACCTTTCCTGTCCAATTACCTTTTGCATGATCTTTTTCTAGAAGTGAAGAAGGGTACATTAAAAAGAAACAAGCAATGACGAATATAGCAACAACAAGCACAATAAAACTGCAACTGAAAGGCCTAACTAGATTCACAAGAAGCACAGTAAAAGTGCAACTGAAAGGACTAAAGGAATTCAAAACACATGAACTTCACAACTATATATTCTTCCCTAGCAAGTTGGGTAGAATTACCTGCCACTCCCGAAATCGTTCCAAGCACTCGGTACTCAATTTTCTGACTGCAATTACCATCCTATTTCCACTCTTAAATTGCCCTTTATCCTTGAGCCAACCCTTAAAGACCTGCCCAAATCCTCCTTCACCAAGTAGTGTATCAGGTCTAAAATTCTTGGTTTTTCCACTCACGGATTGCCCCTTATCCTTGAGCCAACCCTTAAAAACCTGCCCAAATCCTCCCTCACCAAGGAATGTATGAGGACTAAAATTCTTGGTTGCAACCTTTAATTCTGTAAAACTAAAGATCCTCAAGTTTGGGGTGGGCAAGATCTGATCAATTATTATTTCATAATTTTTGGAGCTACTACTGTCTGTTTCAGACCTGGCTGGTGGGAATAGTGACGAACAAGAGAATTGTGCATGAGGTGATTGGTTAGACTCTGAACAACTATTGTTGGTCTCAGTCTCAGAAATGGTGGGTGGGAATATTAATGGAATGGAAAAACTTGTAGTTATTACCTCATAATTTTTGAGACTGTCTGTTGCAGACCTGGCTGGTGGGAATAATGACATTATGGAATTGGAATTATGAGAGAATCTTGGAGATGTATCGTTGGATTCTGAACTACCATCATTTTCACTATCTGTGTTAATGGCTGGGAAGATTGATGGAATGGAAATAGGGGAGTCTGGATTTGTTCCATTCCTTATCAAACTAAAACTGCCGGACTCTGAGTTGGCTGGTGGGAAAACAGAGTACTCTACTAGTGATTCACTTCTTTCTTCCCTTACTGTACTACCACGGTCCGAGTTGTTGGCAACAAATTCTGCAACCAAAAATTACGAGATTGCTGCTATTTATATTTGAAATGAATAAATTTTATAACAAATTTAAACTTACATTTAATGATGATAATGTACTAGGTCTAAACTAGGGAAACAAATACCACTAAATGTCAACTTACGACTAAATGGTTGTGCTTAGATGATTGATTAGCTAGTAAATAATAATCATTATGATAACTAATTTATTACCTTTACTTTTAATGATCCATAAACTTGTTTAATATAATTTTTTTAGAACACTATATTAGGAATATAAGTATATAACATCATATACACCAAATATACACCTAAAAATGAAATTTTTTTGAGAAGGCTTAAAAAATGAAATTTATACATCATATATCATTGCTTCACATTAATATTTCTCTCTAAAAAATATAAAGATAATAAAATGCTAAACTAGTAGTACTAATGAATAGACACCTTCACTATTGAATCATGAAGAAATTATTTTTAAAGGGTATAATTCATATTTGTAGGGGGCAATGCCAATTATCAAGCCCAATCTAGACAAGGATGGGCTGAGATGGAGGCCCAATACAATTGATTTGTAGAGGTGGATTATCAAGACCAACCCGTCAAGCCTCCGTATCTTTACTTGGTGATTTAAAGGAAGGAAAATGGCTTAGACAGCGATTAAAGTAGAGAATAATAGAAAGAAAAACAAAGATTCTTATTCAAGTTCTTCCTTGGATTGGCCAAGGAGAAATAGTTCTTTGGATTATACACTTCTCGGTTACACAATTTTTAATTCCTCTCTCCCTTTTCTATTTTTTCCTTCTTCTATCTCTTGATCCCTTTCTTAGGAGGATCTTTCTTATTATATATTGCTATTGGGATTGAATCTTATCCCTCTGCTTGGATGGCTGTTGATTCTTCCTTGGATACTTATCTCATCGCTGCTTTGTTGGTGGTGGTAAAGTAGGATGTAGGCTATGTGAGCACTATTTAGGGGTCATTTTGCCATTAATACGATAGGCTGAGTTGGTACACTGCATTAAATGTAGAGGTGATGAGTGCTTTATCTGGAAGCTTCCTCCTCTCATTGCTTGCATGTCTCTCCTTCCTTCCTTGGCTTTCAATCCTATAGTCTTGGTGGTTTGTCTCAAGTCTCCCAAGGAGTTAATCCTCGGGCAAGCTGCCTTCCTTAGTTTCACTGACTGGACTATTCTGATTGTGCTGGGCCTAATTTGATGAATAGCTGGGCCCAGCTGCTCCTCAATTTTGGTAGGAGGTGGGGAAAGTTGGCATGCTTTGGGTGCGTTCCCACATAGGAGTGTCTTTTTAACTGCTATAGATACGTTCCTGATGCTTCGATATCCCTAATGCTGCAATTAAATCTACATGCGGCTATGTGTCTCCCATGTTCTATGGTGCGATGAAGATCCAATGGTTGGTTTTTTCTAGAGTTAATAGGCGGGAAAATTACCACTCCCTTTTCACCCTTATATAAAGGGAGGGGGAGGTCATTTTCCCCACTTTCAGAAAACTTTACCTCGCCTTCAAAAAGGTTGCCTGAGGAGCCCAACTTCCTAAACGTGTAAGTGCTTTAAGCCTTTACTTAGCGTAGAGCTTCTTTTTATTTTTTTATTTTTTTTCAAGATGGGTAGATTTGCTAGTTTAGTAGACACGCCCAAGGGGAGAGAGACTTTCAAGGCTAGGTATACGATTCCTGCAGGAGTGACCATAAAACATTGTGAAATAGGGGAGTGGTATACCAAAAGGGAGACTGGGAGGTAGTTATCCCCATGATAGCCTTTATAGAAGGGGGATGAGGATCCCCATGGACAGGGTTATAAGGGACTTCCTCAATTTTTTTAGGATTTGCCCCACCTCGTCTTCCAAACCTTTTCTGGGTAGTAAACAGTGTAGCTTGACTGAACGAGAAGATAGGTGTGGCCTTAGGATAGTAAGGACACGAGGTTTTACCTTAGGACTAGGGTCCCTATGGTTAGGTTGACTTCCTATCTTCTCGAAACAAACGAAGGCTTGGATGAGGACTTCTTAATCATTTCGGGGGGCTGGCATGATGGATATCATTGCCCCGTCAGAGACAGAACACCAAGTGGGGTAATTAGGGGCCTATGACAATTTACATCAATTTTGTAACAAGAATTTACAATGCTTTGGTCTTAGATACAATGTAAGAAAATTAATTACATTGCTTTGTTTCCTAGTCAAGTTCTAAAAAGAAGTAAAATTTACATGGACATGAGTCTAGTCTAAAACCCTTGATCTTCGTTTGGAGGCTAATTTACAAGATAGGAAGGGATTAGACACCCATCTTGCCCGGTAAAAATTGGTCTCCTAGGGAAAAAATATCTCATATAAAAATGTCAATTTGCAAGAATATTAAATAAACATGTGTTGGGGCATTTAATGTGGAGAGAAACAAAAAGTAAAATATGTTTGATAACAAGGTAAATGTAGAGAAAGTTTGAAAATAATGACATTTTCATCCAAGAAATTAATTTAAAACAAAGAATTCCTTGCCTAGACATGTTCATCTAAACATATGGAAAACAAAAATTGTCATGTTATTTTTCATCTACATAATTGCAAAGAAAAAACATATATATTTAGGCATACTAATCATCCAAGAAATTATGAGAAAAACAAAGAAAAATCACCTAGACATGTTCATCTAAGCATCATAGAGAAAATCAAAAAATTACCTAGACGTGTTCATCTAAGTATTTAAGTGAAAATTATGCATTAGCTTAGAAGTGTCCATCTAAGCATGTAAAAGAAATATTAATGAGATATCTAGACATGTTCATCTAATTATATCACCAAAAATTAGAAAATTCAAATGTAATGTGTCATAGGATTAAGAAATGTTATTACATTAATTTCATGTGAAAACATATTGTAATTCAAGAAATCAATTCAAAACGTATGTTTGTTAAAAAATTAGCATGTGTAATGAGAACAATTTCAACATATAGAGTAAAGATCAAAGATCTAGCATGCAAAAGGAATTCAAGAATTTAGCATGTGATGAAAAACTAAAATCTGAGCATGTTGGAGGAAAATAAAAAAATTAGCATGGGGTGACAAACCAAAATTTCAACATGTTGGAGAAAATGAAAATCAAGCATGTGATGGCAAATAGAATTTTAAGCATTCAAAACATAAAGTCTAAAATGCCACCATTGTTATTGCAGTCCTCTCACCCCTGGTTTTTTTTTTTTTTAAAACTCAAGTACTCTATGATTTTTTTTTCCTTCTTGGTTTGGTTTAATTTTTGGGGTTTAAATTTATGTGAGCTTGTTTGTTTCATAGAAGTTAATGGAAATAACAATGAAACAAACATCAAATTTTGCATTTGAAATTATAGTATACATATCAAGTGAATGAATTTTATTCTCTATATTGTTTTGCAATTGATGTTTATGTGGTCAATGCTCTAGTGAACATGTTTTGCATTATTTCTTTTGAATGTGCTATATAGTTGTTTGATGAAATGCCTAGGAGGAATATGACTAATACTCTATTAGATGAGGTGATTCTGTTCTCTAGTGGAAGATTACATTTTCAAGTTACTTTTAATGGTTTAAAAGTAATGAATTGAAGAAGAAAATTTGAAAAAGAAGTGATTATATTACACTGTTTTATCAAATTTTCTTCTTTTTAGTGGTTCAAGTGAGGTGATTCCATTAGTTTGATTTCCAAAGAAGAAGAAAAGGATAATTTCAATATTCCTTAAGTTTGTTGGTCGGTGAAATTTTTTTGCAATGGAGTATAAATGTTCCCTTATTATTTTTTTTTTAGAGATAATTATAACATGCTGCTATCCCCGTAGCTTGAACCATTTCCCTCCTAGACCTCCAAGCATTTTGTGCATGGGGAGGTGCCAATTCAGCTACAAGGCCTTTGGCGATAAATGTTTCCTTATTGGTTTATGGTTTGCTTCATCTTTCTATTGATTAAATATCTCAATTTGGTGATGTAACGAATATTTGATGCTATGAGCTTGTCTCATTCAGATAAGAATGACGAAATGACGAAATTGTTATTTCCTTACTTCTTTCTTAAATACGCAGGTCCTTTTCATTGGTTCAATTATATCTTTTGTTCTCCATAACTTCTTCGCTTATATTATTGGAGTCTTGATAATTGCTACTCCATAGTTTTATAACGGAAAATTTCAAACTTTATGTCTTGATCTAAAAAGCTAAGAATAGAGTAATTGATTTTCATGACAAGTGATACAAAGTTTTCATTTTTTGAATCTAGTGGGGCAAGCACTAGGTTTGAGGTGTTCATTTGTTTGTTTTGGTTTCACTTAAGTGTTGTGTTTGGTTTCTAAGTTATGCATAGTCTAATGAATTATTATTATTATTATTATTATTTGGTTGTGTAAGATTGTAATGTATGTAACTACTTTGAGTGACATGATATTGAATTCACACCAAGAAGCAAAAGTGTAATTAATGGATATTGGACACCAACTAAAAGCTGAAGAACAAAGTTGTAATGCATAAGAGGATTTTTAAGTAGCTTAGTGTTTATTGGTGGTTTGTTGGATCATTAGTGGGATTGTGGTAGCCTTTTGTTTATGTCTGAGTTTTAATTTTGGACATGGACGTTATCTTTACTTGAGTGACTATTAATCGGTGCAAAACTGCAAGTGCACAGTATCGTAGTTTTATAGTAAAGTGATGAGAAGAGTATCGTCCTCAGGGATTGGTCACTTACTTTTGACAAATACCACAATTATGCTAATTTCGATTTTATCTAGAGAAGTCACTAAGGTTTTTGTAATTGGAATTTAAAATAAAATCAATTTAAAGAAAATGCGCAAAGGAAAAGAAAGATGTTGTTCAAAGATCAAATTAATGGGAAGAAAACTTCTAGGAAATCGATTTCACCTAATTCCTCACTATGCTTTACTCATCTAGCTAATTGAATTTAATTCTCTTTGTTTGTTAGTAATCTCCACACTCATCCAAAAGCCTCTTTCGACAGTCAATTGGAAACATTCTTGTTCATCATTTTACACAAGAGTATGCAATTTAATAAAGCAAGAAAGCATTAAGACCAACGATTTTAATACTACATAGGTTCATACAAGTCTTTCGATCTCTATATTTACCTATGCTAAAATATTCAAGATCTATCCTATAATTTCCTCTTTCGACAGCAAATCACAAGATCAAAATCAGCTAATTAATGGCCAGTTAATTAGAAGCAATAAACTTAGAATAAGTCAGACAAACATGAAAAGAATTAATTCAAATTAACATAGAAAAGCAAGCATAGTTTGGAACTAGATTACATCGTTTTCCTAGAATAAAAAAAATTTAGTTCATGCTAAAAATTAAATTCAACATAAATGAATTCACCATAATTTTTCTGAGAAGATTTGAAGGGAAAATAAACGCAAAAAAATCTGCTTCAGCGTTCCTTGTTTCAGGCTTTTTCTCTTTCAGTTTCAGCGCCTCCTTCTTTAAGTTTCAGCGTCAGGCTTTTTTTTTTTTTTTTTTTTTTTTTTGTTCAGCCTCCCTTTCTTTTCAGTTCAATTCAGTGCCTCTTTTCTTTTTCAGACCTGTTGCCCTTTTTTCTTTCAGACTTGTTGCCCTTTTTCAGCCCAAAACCTTCTTCCTTTCAGCCCAAAAGCAGTTCCTCTTTTCAGCCCAATTTTTTCTTTTATTCAGCCCAAAAATGTTGCTCCTTTCAGCCCAATATTTTCTCTAGCTGCTTCACATCTCTTTTATTTGAATAAATCTTCATTTTCTTCAAATCTGCAATAAAATTTAAATAACAATAATGAAGTCTAAAATCAACAAAAATAAATAAAATTAGACTAAAGTTTAAAATTGAGAAGTGATAAATTATGCTAAATTATGCAAGTCATCAACTATTTTATGTAGAGGTGCTAAAAAAAGGGTTTGTGATGAGATGTATATGTTAGAAAAATATTATGAAATGAATAAAAAATTGACTCCTAATGTGTCTACTTAAACATTGTATTAAAGTGGTGAGAATCCTTGAGTCTTACATAGGAAATAATAAAGAATATGAGTTTATAATTATATGGTTATGGGTTGGACATTGGATTGGGCTTTAAGCATGTGTGAACTAGGCCCTCTTGTGCAAGTAATAATAATATTTTCTTATTTTATTTTTTGAGTCAGTATACAACATATATTTATAGTCCCTCATTCATGAAAACAAAAATTTTCTCATTCGTTCATGAGAATTTTTTATTTGAAAGAAAAATGACAATGAAAATAGAGTTACGTCCTTAATATTAAACAAATGGTTAATGATGCTTCATTTAAAAAAAAAAAAAAAAAAATCTTCTAAAAAATGGAAAGCAAAAAAATAAATATAACAAGTAGAAATAAAGAATTGTGAGATGTACTAAACCAAATTTTAACAATTATTGTCACTCTTCTAATACACCACCATCGATTATATTGCTTTCTGATAATAAACAAAACCCGTGAATCAAAAATCATAACCATCAATTGGAACAATCTAGATGTACTATTTAGATGAACTTTCCTTCACAGTGACAAGGTTGATGATGTCTATCTTATTTAAAGGTGTTACATTCCATCTAGAAATAAAACATAAAACATGGTATGAGAAGATCACCATGTGGCTTTAATATTTAAACGAAATATACAAAAGTCAACGATTCCTTTAAATATATATATATATATATATATATATATTCCATCTAAAAACAAAACTCAAAACATGTTATGAGAAGATCACCATGCAGCTTTAATATTTAAACTAAATATACAAAATTCAATGACAAATGACATGTACAAATTATTGAATAGCTGAAAGGAGAATGGTTAGGAAAATTATTCAACAAATGAAAAATTAACGGTCATTAATAAGAATTAAAATATGAGCATAAATATCATAGTAAAGAAATACATTTACTTAATTCAAAATCCTAAATTATATTCCACTTTTCTAGTATTATGACAAACGTATTGACATATACAAATAATTTTATGACACATGTCATTGTTTGACTATATCATATCAACTAAATGTAGGAACTTGTCAAATGTCATTGTAGTATGCTTTGAAAACGAATAAGTGTCATCACAACATACATTCACCAGTTTTGGGATCCCATTTTTATATTATACTAGCATAGGGTGCGTGAGATGTGCAGATAATGCTTTAAATTGCCATGTGATAGATTATATAAATTGTTTAAAATATGTTAAAGAAATAACATGAAGTAACGTCCATTTCAAATTTAGAGTGCTTACCATTGTGACCATGATTTCTTTTTTTATGCAATAAATCTTTGATTACCTATAAAAAAAAAATGAAGTAATGTTGTGAAAACATGAATAAGTTTTTATTGAATTAAAGTAATACGAATTAAGGGGATATATATATATATATATATATATATAAATCTCAAGAGGATAAAGAAATAGAGTATGTCATAAAAATTAGTTGAAGTAATGAATTCATCATGAAAAATAAAAATTTAAAATTGTGCACACATATCCATTACACTAGTGCATCATTTTGACTTATATATGAGGATGTAAAATAGCAACTTGGAAGGTTTTACACCCCATGCTAATCCTCTAAGAATTTGTAGGTTTTTTGGAATTATAGTTGTTATTTTGAACGATGAATCTAAATGGCTTTTGTTTTCTAATGCTATCAATTCAATTCAAATTTGTGAACTACTGTTAAATATATTGATATCACTGTAGATGATGATACTCTAAAAACTAATTAGAAAAATAATATTAATAAAATTTAAAAATTCCATGCATTGCACAGCTTACATGCAGTTCATATAATGAAAGAAATAGGAATTATGTAATCCCAATCTCAATGACAAGAAATTGGTATCCTAGACCCACACCACCGGATTTACTATTTGAAGAAAGAGATCTAGGAATTAGTGTAGCTTATTCATCAGAGATTTACAATTTGAAGAAAGAGAATTAGGAATTGGAGCAGCTTATCAGCTAATTATTAAATAATGAATACATTACAAGAAATAACAATGGTTTCAAATATTTATAAATCAGAGGGTAAAACAGATCACCAAGTAGCACATGCATTAGTCATAGGTTTTACTGGTCAATTGAAAGGATGATGGGATAATACATTAACTGAAGAAAATAGAACATGGTTAAAACAAGCATTTAAGCAAGAAGCAAATGGACAATCAGTACAAAATGAAAGGGGAGAAAGAATCGAAGATGCCCAGAAAAATGTGGTGTGTTTGGTAGAGGTATTGACAAAGAAGCGATATTTAAGTTTTGGAAATTAGATGATGCAAGTAGCGATGGCATTTGTGTTGTGCCCATTGTGGGTATGGGTGGGATAGGAAAAACAACACTCGCTCAGTTTGTATTCAATGATAGTAGAGTAAATGAGAGTTTTGATCTCAAAGCATGGGTTTGCGTTTCAGAAAACTTTGACAGTTTCAAGATATTAAAAACTATTCTTGAGGAGGTCACTTTCTCCCCATGTAACATTCAAAGCTTGAATTTTTTGCAAACTACAATTAGGGAGGCTTTGATGGAGAAGAAATTTTTTCTTGTTTTAGAAGATGTTTGGAATGAGAATTATAATGATTGGGATGAGTTACTTAAAGTTTTTAAATGTGGGGCAAAAGAGATTAAGATTATTGTTACGACACGCAGTGAAAAAGTTGCATAAAAAATACGCACTATTCCAATTCATCATTGTCTAAAGGAACTATCAAATGATGAGTGTTGGGTTTTATTTGCACAACATGCATTTGCAAATAGAAAGCCCTGTGAATTTCCACACCTAGAGGCAATTGGTAAAAAGATTGTGGAAAAGTGTAGAGGTTTGCCTTTAGCTGCAAAAACAATTGGGGGTTCGTTGCGTTTGAATCAAAACCCAACACACTGGAATAAGATTTTGAACAGTCATATATGGGATTTACCAGATGCCAAAAATAATATCCTTCCAGCTTTAAGATTGAGCTATCATTACCTCCCATCACATTTGAAGCGATGCTTTGCATATTGCTCAATTTTTCCAATGGATTATGAATTTGATAAGTATGAGTTGATCTTGTTATGGATGGCTGAAGGTTTATTGCAACAACCCAAAGAAGATAGAAATATGGAATTTGAAGAAATGGGTGAAGAATACTTTAATGATCTAGTATCAAGGTCATTTTTTCAACGGTCAAATAAGTCACATTTCTTAATGCATGATCTTATCAATGACTTGGCAAGTTCTATATCTGGCAAATTTTGTTTTAGGTCTGATAATGTTGAATCCAATGAAATTACAAGAAAGACACGTCATTTGTCATATTATGAAGCTGGATTTGACACGTCTAAATTAGATCCCTTCTGAAGCTAAGGGTTTGCGAACCTTCTTCGGAGAAGATTGGATATCATTTAAGTTTGATGAATATAACAACGTAGGGAAGATGATAGATGATTTCTTGCAGGCATTTAAGTCCTTGCAGCTGTTATCATTGTCTAGTTGTACAAATATATTAGAATTGCCTGTTTCTGTTGGTAATTTGAAACATCTACACTATTTGAATATTCAAGACACTAAAATCAAGCACTTGCCTGATTCTTTTTGTAGCTTGTATAATTTGCAAACCTTGATATTGTCATCATACATCATTGAGTTGCCTGGCAACATGAGTAAACTAATCAACACGTGACACCTAGATAATAGTGATACTGAGATGAAAGAGATGCCACCACATACGGGTAAAATGAAAAATCTTAGAAGATTACCTATTTTTGTTGTGGGCAACATGGGGGGTCTTACATTAGAGAGTTGGCGGAGCTTCGACATCTTTCTAGAAAGTTGTCTGTATTAAACTTGGAAAATGTTCATAGCATTGAAGATGATACAAAGGCTATATTAGAGGATAAACAGGATCTATCTAAGTTGGAGTTGGAGTGGAAACTTGACCATGAGACTAAGGATTCAATAAATGAAAGAAATGTGCTTGAGCAGTTGTGTACCCATACAAACTTGATTTCTCTCACTATAAAAAATTATGAGGGTACAAGATTTCCAAATTGGGTTGGAGATTGTTCATTCTCTAATATGGTGTCCTTGAAGCTTTACGATATTAAGTATTGCTTCTCCTTGCCTCCACTTGGACAGCTACCTGCCCTTAAGAAACTCAAAATTAAACATTTTGATGGAGTTTTTTGTGTGGGTGATGAGTTCTATGGGAATGGTTTTTCTACAATTAAGCCGTTCAGATCTCTTGAGTATTTAAGCTTTGAGTATATGCCAAAGTGGCAGGAATGGGTTATATTTGAAGGTGAAATTTTCTCTTGTCTTCGAGAGCTTTGCATATATTCTTGTCCCAAGCTAAGTGGTGGTCTGCCCAATCACCTTCCCTCCTTGACTAAACTTGAAATCAGAGATTGTGAGAAGCTTGTTTTTTCACTTCCTAGAGCTCCTGCCCTCCATGAATTGAATTGCAATGGAAAAATACAGTTGCCAAGTGGTCATTACTATGCATCACTTGAAACTATGAAAATATGTGGTGGTTGTGATTCACTCTGGTCATTTTCACTAGAGTTATTCCCCAAGCTCAAATCTATTGAAATGTATGACTGTGAAAATCTGGAATCACTTTTAGCATCAGAGGGATCTTATCTAGATCTTACTTCTCTCGGTTTGGGAATCATGGAATGCCCAAATTTTGTATCCTTTCCAAGATTGACAGAGATTATTATCTTTAATTGCAAAATTTTAAAGTCATTGCCTGAAGAAATGCGCACGCTTCTTCCATCTCTTGTGGCTTTGCAATTGTATGGTTGTCTAGAACTGGAATCATTTCCGCAAGGCGGTTTGCCCTCCAATTTAGTAACACTTTGTATCTTTATGTGCGAAAAACTCATTTCCCGTCGCATGGAGTGGGGATTACAAGCTCTTCACTCTCTCAAAGAATTCAAAGTTGAGAGTAAATGCGAAGAAGTGGAATCCTTTCCTGAAGAGGCATTACTCCCTCCCACTCTTACCACTTTCTTCATCTCATCTTTTCCAAATTTGAAATCACTCAACGCAAAGGGGTTTCACCACCTCAACTCTCTTAAAAGCTTGGAGCTTTGGCACTGCAATAAGCTCCAATGCTTACCAGAAGAAGGCTTGCCCACCTCTCTTTTTGAGCTACAAATCTCTAGTTGCCCATTGTTGGAAGAAGGATGTGAAAAGGAGAAAGGGAAAGACTGGCTCAAAATTGCTCACATCCCCTACGTATGTATTGATAAGAAAATAATCAGATGAGCCATAAATTGTGGAATGCTTCTTCCCAGGTACTTATTCTACACTAATATTAACTTTCTTCTGCTTATCCGCTCAATTTCGTTAATTTTCATGCATCATCAGGCCAACATCAAAATTTTGTTTGTAAATGCCAATTTTTTTTTTCAATGCAACGTTTGATTTGAGAACCATAAATTTTAAGCCTCTTACAAGAAATCTCTTTTAGAGATTATCAATCTATTCATCAAGCATGTGACTCCTCTAAAAATAGCTTCATCAATAGTTTAAAATCTTTTACCAAAAATCATTCTATTCCATCTATATTTTTTATGAGAAGCTTAAAAGTATGATTATATAACCAATAAAAAGAGAGGAATAAAAATGCATTGCTGCATGTGGATAAGATTCATTTTCCCATAAAAAAACATCTTGAAAAAAGAAAAAAGATAGGCCTGCTAACAAACAACTAAAATTTTCATACCACTAGTGGCCGATGGTCATTTTTCATCGTGTATGAAGTCAATATACGTTCACTGCATTGTTGATCACGCAAAATTTTGAACATATATATTTGAAGTTTGAACTAGCCAATATAGCATGCTATTCAATTTCAGGTAGACACTCTGGTAGTTGATAGCTAGTGTTGCTTATTTACCTTCTAAAAGGAGCTGAAACACATTGCTCGTGTGTGGAGGGGGACGTGCTTAGACTCTCCGAGATTTGGGAATTGGTGGTCAATGTGAAGATGTGAAGTCCTCTTCAAAGGATAAGTTGCTGCTTTTGGTTCTTTCTTCTCTTCCTAGGGAGAGCTCAAAAGGTTCAGCACATTACTACTCTCTACTTCAAGAATTTTAAATTTTCCTATGGTGAGACAATGGTGCCAGAGGCAGAGTGGGGAGAAACTGACTAAATTTTTGTCTGGTGCTTGTTCAATGATAGATCAAGGCCAATCTTAAGTCAATCTCATGTCATTGCCAGAAATTACTAATATGCTTTTTAAAGCAGGAGATGCTCTGTGATTGTTAGGTTTGTTTAATTGATTTGTGTTTGTTGGTGTAAAATTTGTACATGTAATCGTAAATGATTTTTAAATCTTCTTCAACTCTTATTGTAGTTTTTAGACACAAAATGTGAAAAATATTGAGGCCTCCAACAATAGTATACAACCCAAATGAACCTCCTACAATCAAAACTTCCAGCAAGCTAAATTACATCCAAGAGCTGTACTGCTGTGACGCTGTCTGTCCTGCTAGCCATGTTCTGTTTACTTCACCTTCGGACCACCATATATCCAGTAATGTAATGTGAAGCAATGAACAGAATGGTGCCTGGAGTTCCAATTTCAGCTCCTACACTTGCCAGAAAACATATCTTTTATGCAATTTATAGTATCTCAGTTGTGACCATGAGTTTGTGATGCCTGCAGAACTTCACCATTTTTCATGTGAGTTTGCTCAGATGTCATGTGAAATGTTCCAAAATTTGTACGCTTTATTTCGGCTACTTTTCCAATGGTATTGAGTATTTTGCTTACTTCTAGTAATTTTGTCTCTTGTTTAAGGATTCTATGCTGTGGTCACCGCCATCAAAACATGATTTGGATCTGAAATCCTCCATGGTTTCATTAATGTAGCACTTACTCTGTCTTCTACAATCTCATTAAAACTGAAGCTGAAATCTGCTGCTACGACTTGGAAGGAGTTATAGGTATGGGTAAAAGCTTTAAATAAATTAAGTAAGAGCCTTATTTCATAAGAAAATCCAACAAATTTCAGTTATCTTCATCTTCCATATGCATTGAAAAAGATATGGAATGATGTAATTGACATGATATAGTCATATATAGCTATCAAGCATTCAACTTATTTTCTATAATTTTGATCTATATCTTATGGATTCTATGCTGTGCTCATGTATGATAATTTTGGCAACTCTATTGTCAGAAAGCTTCGTGTTCCATGACATTTGGCTTGGAACAAGATACTCTTCTGTTGTAGAAAGAGTAAGATGGCTTATTTGTCTCTCCTCATAGAGGCACCAAACTGTTAACAGTGAAAATTCACCTTCGGTTGGGTAGTTCATCTAGAGATGTCAATGGAAGATCTTTTTGAAGAAAGGAAGATGGAATGTTCGATGAGCCTGCAAAAGAGAGAGGGTTGATTAGAAGGGGTACCGATATGGCACTGACTTAAAGGTTTCCGATTCTTAAACTTTGACTCCAAAGAGTTAATATAATAACTTAGAGAGTTAAAAGCAGTCTATGTGTCTCATGGAGCACATATCTCTATTTGGGGAAATTATTGTGTACTCTCAGAGTACCATAAATGCGTACTCTCTCATCTCACATGAATGGTGAGTCCCATTAATTAAATTTATAGTGGGATCCATTATTCATGTGAGAGGAAAGAGTACATATTTATAGTACTCCGGGAGTATCTAATAATTTTCCCTCTATCTGTGAAGATGTGTTGCCTTTTATAGTTGTATCTTCCAACTATTGGCTTTCTGTCAATTAATGTTGTACATTTATATGATTGCTGTAACAGTTGGCCATTTAATTTGGCAATGATTATTCATCCGTTGCTTGGCCGTTATTCTTTCATAAATGTTGGCATTAAATGCTAGCTGTGGACGATACTTATCATTTATTGATCTCACTAAAATGTCTTTTGATTTAATAGGCATGTTGCTGTTGGTAACAGTCATTCGTAATGTTATTAAATACCCTTATCAATTACGCTTTTCATTCATTGTTGGACAATCAGTGGTGGAAGATGGTCTTCTTGTATGGGTGGCCTTTTAGGTAAGATCATACTTCTACATGGAAGACTTTTATGGTCTTCTACTTGAATGGAACACTTTCCTTTTTTTTTTTTTTTTTTTTTGATCTAACTGTAATCATGCCTATTCCCCCAAGGCCATGAATCCCTACCATTCGAATATCATTTGACTCAATATCTAAAAATGATTCTATGGCATTGGCAAGAGAACCTACTCCAATAGGATTATTAGAAATAAATAATCGTGTGCGATTTAATTTGGTATCTAATATCTTTTCAATAATTTTTTGGATAAAGCTAAGAGATGTTAAATGAGGTCAATTAGTTGGAAATATAGATATGAAAATAAACTAAATTGAAGATATCTAGTTTTGTACGTTACAACATACACTTGAAACAATAAAAATAAAAATAATGACATATAATCCATGCATTTGAGAAGCATCACTAATATTAATACTTATTTTTTTTGGCCAAGAAATCAGATTAAGGCTTTTAGCAAGTAGTTGTTTGGAAACAGTTTTTAGGTGAGGAAAGAAACGTAGTAGAAGCTCACGCTTCCGTGCTTGACCCAAATGGGTTCCCTGCAATACTGTGCTTTTGGAATGTGGCAGCTGTGGTTAGACACATATAGATTTATATTCTCTCAAGCCATTACCTCTTTAAGTGAATGCATCTATCACACAAGTAATTAAGCTAGATAGTTCCATTTTCTCACAGCTAAAAACGTTCTACAACCCCCCATTGTAAAATATATCAAATGGAACCCTTCTCATCTTCCCTTGGTCACTTTAAATACGAATGGAAGCACTCAAGACAACCTAGGCAAAGTGGGGGCTGGAGAAGTTTTCCTATAAACTTGGGTGTCACTTCTAATAATGTTGCAGAACTTTGGGTTGTTAGATATGGTCTTCACACGGCTTGGGAGTTGGGTTTCAAATTTTTTTGGAAACAGAATATACTCTTGTTATTCATCTACCAACTTCTCAATCCAATCCTGTTGTTGGAATGTCTATGATTGTTTTTTATGCGGGACCTTCTAGAGACAATGGGATGTTAAGCTGCAACACATCTACCATGAAGCTAATGGGACTGCAGATCTTTTATCTAAGAGAGGAAAAGACCAAGGGGAAGGAATAATAGAATATGCTCAGAGCCTATCTTTTGTTAAGCATGCAATTATGTTTGATTGGATGGGTTAGGGTGTAGATAGACTTTGCCCATCTTCTGCTGTAGATAATCCAATGGCACTGCACCTATTTTGTTGTAAATATCCTTGGTTTGTATTTTGTTAAATCTATATAAACCTCTCATATTTTATCTAAAAATGAAGAAAAAGAAAAGCATGAGATTAATGATGAGATATGCAAACCCATTCTCTTAATGCCATTCAGAAAAAAATACCGACTCCAATTAGAGCTATCCTCTATCTTTGCACCTTGCCCTCATTATCTTTAAAATTTTCTTCATGTTTAGCTAATACTACCCCAAACTCTCTCTGTTGTTGAGATACTTTTGATTGACTCACTTTGTAAAAAACTAGTAAACCCAATGGGCCATTTTTTCTGCACTCAAGAATTCTTACAAGTTCATCTAAGCACCAAGTAGAAGATGCGTGGTTTTTAGAGAATGTAATAATATAAATCATTGACAACTCAATAGTGTCGATACCTCCCTACTCGCACCTCGCGATGTCTACGATGATTACGGCTCTGACCACCCTAAATGGAGATGTGTGCATAATTGGAACGTGAGACTACAATGCTACACTAGGTGCTACATTGTGCGAGGCCGGGAATTGGACCTTTCAAAAAGAGACTCATGGAATCTCTTTTGGGGAATTTTTTTTTTTGAGTCGCCACTTTTTAGAGAATGTAATAATATAAATCATTGACAACTCAATAGTGTCGATACCTCCCTACTCGCACCTCGCGATGTCTACGATGATTACGGCTCTGACCACCCTAAATGGAGATGTGTGCATAATTGGAACGTGAGACTACAATGCTACACTAGGTGCTACATTGTGCGAGGCCGGGAATTGGACCTTTCAAAAAGAGACTCATGGAATCTCTTTTGGGGAATTTTTTTTTTTGAGTCGCCACTTTTTAAATTTATACAAAAAAAGAAAAACTAAAAAACAAATGAATAATTCTGCATTGCATTGAATTGAATGAAATTAAATTTTATAGCAATTACATCATTTTGAATCCTAGTTACAATCTATGGAAGTATAAGACATTTTTGTCCTCGCTACAATCTAAACAAAGTAAAAACATTGAATAAAACACTTGTTAAGAACTTGAGATCTAGGTTCGTGGACTGGGTTATAGAATGAGAAGGTGTTAGGCATCTACTCTGCCTGGAAAGTCCGATCTTCTAACTTAGGATGACCATTCACATTACCATAAACATGACATGATAAAAATCATACAAACATAGAACATGTTAATATAAAATTGCAAACATTCAACTATTAGTTTTCCTAGATCTAGGATTATTCTCAAGCTAACATTCATATATCTATTTTTAAAGAAATAATTTTGAAGTATTAAAGATATAAATAGTAAAATATTTTTATATAGATAAAATATGAGATCTAGGATTTTATTAAAAAAAAAAAAAAAAAGTATTCTTAAGGTAGAAAATACTAGATCTCTTTTTTGTATTAATTAAAGAAATTTTTTTTATAAACAAAATAATAGATCTGGAATTATTATGTAAAAGAAAACATTTTTATAAATAAAATAGCAGATCTAGATTTTATATAAGTAAAAGATGTATTTTATACAAGAGAACAGCAGACCTGTTTTTATGTAAGTATAAAAAAATGATTTTCATTAAAGAAAAATGTTTTTTAATATATAAGGCAGTAAATCTAAGTATATATTAGATAAGGAAACATTTTTGGTATGAAAAATAATAGATTTAAGTATATAGCATATAGAAAAATCATTTTGGACATAAAAAAGTAGATTTATGAACTAATCAAAAGAATAACCCTAGAACTAAGATCACATCTTACATATTTTAATTCTAAGGCATGTGAGGAAACAAATCTAATGATTCATCATGCGAACAAATCAAATCTAGCAATTAAAACATGTGAGAAATTTAGATCTAACAATTAAAAGCATTTGAGAAATTTAGATCTAGCAATTAAAAGCATGTTATATACCTACATGTTGTGAGTGCGCCATCTCGGCTTGACTCACTGTGTGGTTCATGCCCCCTATGGAAATTATGCCTCAGCTGAATGGACCGAAGGTGGAGGTTTAGGAGTTGTCACCTGTTTTAGGTTCAGGAACTAAATTAGGCCTTTTAGGCCACTTACTTACATTCATCAGTCTACATACTAGATTATGGGTTCGAAATTTGGGTACGGCTTGAAAAATTGTTAGGCACCCAATATTGCTCTGTCTGTGGGCCAGCCTCTATTATGTGTTGTTAGGTCATGTTTAAACAAAGAAGTTATTAAAAGAGCTCTAATCCTTAACCTAAATATATGTCATGCACTAAATGTAATAAAGTAATGTTACAGAAATAAACTATTTTATAACATTTTTACAAACTACTGATGTGACAAATTCTTATTAGTTTTAATATAGGTTTACCACTAACATTACATTTATGTTTATCAATGATTATTTGAAAATTACTAAAACCACATCAGCAGTTTGTAAAAATATTATAAATAATTTGTATTTGTAGCATTACCCAATGAAATAACACACACAACAGGTTAAAGATCACATCACAACATAAAAAGAAACACATTAAAACAAAATCAAATAATAGGAAGATCATGGCCATGGGGGAAAGGATTTGCCATAGGTAAGTGATATTATTAGAAAGGTACATGCTTTCCTTTCTTATGGCATTCTGGGTGTTTCTCCTTTTTTATGTTAGTGGTGGTTCCTGTTTCTCAAAAAAAAAAAAAAAAAAAAAGGGTTCTTGGTGGTTCCTCTCAGGTCCCAGCATTTACTAATACTCTCTATTCCCTTTTTATTTTTGGTCAAAAAAGCAAATAAAAAAACTTAAATAAGAAAGGCGTTTTTCATAATGTTCACTTTAAAAATTCAATTTTAGTTGGATTTATATTTTGAAAATCCTATCATTGGATTACAAATCCCCATTGTTCATAACAAGCACCATAAATTTCACGTATAATCTCCAAGTAGGGGGGAAAAAAGAAGACTAACCATTTTTGCATCTAAAATTTTACTACTTACTGTTTTTTTTTTTTTTTTTTTGAAAAACAGTAAATTATTACATAAATAATTTTAGCTCTTGATACTTTTGAAAGATAACAATTTTTTTTTAAATTTATTTTATAACAATCTTATTCCTTGGATCAAAGCTTTGAAACATTTTTTTTTTATTGCTAATTAGCAAAAAATTTAAAGAATTCTATATTTGTTTCAGAAAGATGGTTTTATAATTTGATATTAAAATTACAAGTTTATCCCAAATCATGTGCATGTTGTACAATAACATTCCAAAAATCATTTGCTGCTTGGTATGTCGAAGTTTTTACTTGAAGTTGCAGTTCTAAATGGGCTCTCCTCTTTTATAGGTTATGGAAGCATTGAGAAAGGATGGTCTAGCTTCATTCAACATCATCCCTGGAATTGTTTCCAATCACACCAAAGATTTGTGGAAGTACTTAAGTCAAAATCGACTCATTTATATGGCAGTAAATTTATTGTAATCTTTTTAGGAATAATTCTACTTGGAAATTATGTTCCTTGAAATCTTTTGTTAGAGAAAGTGGCTTAAATTCAAATCGTAGTTGCCTTTGTAAAAGCTATTTAATTATGTAACACTTTATTCTTCTTTCTTATTAATTACTTGGATACCTAATTGGCCGCCTTAAGCAATCATCCTTGACTGGATACGGCTTTTGTCGTCCTCACTTTTCTTCATGAGTAAGACTAGCTAGACTTTATACTGTGGAAAGTTCATAAAAAGTTTAGCTAATTCTAGGATGTATCTGAAAGAGTAAAGCATTTGATTTGGTTAGATGCCTTGCATGCCACAATACAGACACCACTTTTCCCGAAGGTGGAGGATTTATTTGTTTATGAATATCTATTGCCTGATATTTCCATTTTTGCTTAGACATATGTTTTTATCATTTCAACATTTCATTTATGTCATGTGGATTCTAATTATCTCAATTATAGTCTCTTATTTGCTTATTTGCTTTGATGATAAAGAGTAATTATCATGAAGTAAACGCTATAGATTTGAAATACTATTATGTAATCAACAATAATTTTCAAAACTCTCTCATATATATGACCCCAGTTTTTAGTGTTGAAAACTTGAAATCTTCGCTATGTTCCTTTCATTTAGGTGTAGGACTATTAAGTCATTTAATACCTAAATCGCTTCACTTTTAAACAATCAATAAAAGACTATTGGGCTCTTAAATTATAAAAAAACGATGCCTTAGAGCTGGAAACTTTACAGCCGAATTGGTAAAAGGAAAGTGTACACTCGAGTATGTCCATGCGTCTCCAATGGAGTCACCATTCAAAGTTAGCATGCCTAAGAAGTAAGATCATACTTCAGCAAAACCAAAGCTCCATTCACTATTATGTCCTATGTACATTTGTATATTTGATTTATGCTTATATTATATCACAAAAGCAAAGAAGAGCTATCTTTGTACTCCACAACTCATCAATCCCATTTGCACACGTTTCCTACACTACATGATACATTAGAGAACCCAAAACACATATAACATTCAGCCATAAGAACCAACAAACAAATCATATATGAGGCAGCTAACATAAATCACCTAGCACCATTTTTCCTAATTGGGCAGAGAAACTACACATGAGAGGGCCCAAATCACAGACAACATTCATACAGAAGAGCAAACCAAATGAAACTCTGCATTTTGCATTAACAAGCACGGGTCATGAAAAGTTTCTTTTGTATCCTGGGGATCAAATTATTAACTTGCTTCCAAACCCAGTAATCATTATGCTATGATCAATGAAATAACATTACGATGGCTAGACACTATGACATCGCTAGGACTAGAAAGAGCAGTAAACATTTGTTGAAAGTATCAATCATAGCTGATTTTGTACATCTACATAAAAGAAAGGAAACACAACAATAACATTGGTCCAAAACCTTCCCAACAGATTTTACTTGAAACAACAACTGACATGTCAATGTGAATTTCAAAGATGACCACTTAATGGTTTACTCATTGAGTAAAAGTAAGCTCTCCAAGAGATTAGCAGTGTAAACCACCTCTGTGAAATTTAGAATTCCATAACCATTCTCATTTTGACTCACAGGGTCAAATGAAAAAACTTGATTATCTGACTTCATAATCACAAGTTCACCACTTCTCGTGCAGCCTAAGAAGTTCTTAACACCTGGCAACAGTACAGAAATTGTTGGAGTCCAAGAATCAGCAAGACCATTCTGCCCCATCACCCAAACGTGGCACACTCCATCTTGGTCGAAAGCAATCAAAGCCAGCGATCCCTTGAACACCGCAAGTTCTGGAGATAATGAGAAATTATGCGGTAGTTTTATCGCCTGGAATTGCTCATGATCAACATCGAAGCACAAGATGAATCCGTAGCCCTGAGAAGTGGTAGCTATAAAGTGCAAAGCTCCATTAAAAAATAAAGAAGATGATGAATCAATCCAAGGTCTAGATCCTACGGACCCATCAAGTGGCTCCACCGGCTGTTCAACCCAGCTCCACGAATTGGTACTCAGCGTGTAAACCTGGGCCCGAAGTTGTTCTCTGTTAACGGAACACCCAAATACCAAAAGCTTCAAGTCATTGTTTTGAGAAGTAGGAAACGCAAGTCCATAAGAGCGATAATTAAAACGGTCATCAATCATCATCGAGAACAGCTGGAAGTCTCTTATGCTTTCTAACGCTTGGGTTCCACAAGTATATTCCAGCATTTCTAACCGTATGATAAGCAGGAGAACGTGTTTTCGAAAAATGCCACTGATAACTGGTGCCGCAAAAGTTCCAAGGAGCTGGATGACTAACAGTAATAGTCCCGTAGCAAATGCCATTGCAGAAGCCAAAAGAACTGTCATGATAAATTGGATTAATTCTCAACCTAGATATCTCTGTCAAAGAACTGTCGCTGTTCGTATTGCAAACGAACGCACGCAACTCTCTCACCATAACCAATCTTGGATCGTGCACTGGCCTTGGTGACCTACATAGGAGATAACCATTGTTGTTGTTATCATCGTCTAATGATAATGACTTGGCTTTGTTCATACTGAGGTGTTTGTTAATGAATTCGGGACCAGAAATTTTGGAATTCCAAGATTGGCGAACGCATCTGAATCGGATTAAGGGTTTCGGTGGCAGCCAAGCAAAGATGTTTTCGATGATGTCATCAGGGAGACTCGCTGACCACCATCTTGGTGTAGCCATTGCTAGGTGAGCTCCTTGGTTATATCTGAAAGCTGATTCGGCAAATGCTATTTGGAAAGTTTTTCTTTTAACCCTAGAGGCTGCAAGCAACTACCATTTATGGATGCATTTTTCTTTTCACTCTTTTTACATGTAATAATAATTAAAAAAAAAAAAAAAAACTCATTTATAAGTTAACTTTTTCATTTTAGAATTTTATGTACATTTTTTAATTTATTTTTATTTTACCTTTTTTATGTAAAAATATACTATTTTAGCACACTTCCTATTTCTAGCAAAAATCTAATTATGTTATTCAACAAAAGTTAAATAAGTTTTTTTTTTGAGGAAAAAAAGTTAAATAAGTTTGTTCTTAAGTTAAACCACTAAAAAGTAAAAACATTATTTGTTGGTGTTTGCGGGCCACATCCACATCCACTTTACTTTACAAAGTAAGTTGGTTTACTTTTTCGAACATAAACACAATTTATGGGTACGATGGTTCCACTTGGCTTTTTCCTTAATCTTTTTTAAATTCCTATTTTTGTATTTATTACATTATAAATGAGCCCCTACGGTTTTAAGGAAAGAAAATTATCTATTGAATAGTTTAATCCATTCTTAATATAACTTAATTAACTGCAAGAATGGCTCAAACAATAACAAAAAAACATTAACATTTGTACTTGTTCATTATGCATAGTTATATTATTTTTGTGTTCTTCTTTACTTGGCAACAATAATGATATGATAACTATAATTCAAAAATCAATTATAATATTTTACTTTTTTAAAAGAAAAGATTCAAATTATTCAAAATCTAATACTAGTGATATAAAATTGGTTTTGGCTTTATAAAATCAAAATGGAAGATGATCTCTTGACAAATTCTTTAATTTTATATAATGCCATATTTAGTACGTAATAAATTATAAATGATTTTTGAGATCTAAAATAAAGCCAAATATCTTATAATAGATTATTGTATTGCAATATATTAAGAAGTTGGTTTTCATAAATTTTCTTTGTTCATACTTCGCCCCCCTTCCTCACTCTAAATCCTTATTTTTTGATATTTTTTTTCCGTTTCTACAGATCTGGATGGGACATAGTTTTTTTTTTTTTTTTAATTATTTATCTTTCCCTATTCTTTTTTCTTTTATCCCTCTTGGTTTTTTCCTCCACACACGTATCTCCACTTTCGCCATTTTTCGACTTTACTATCTTCTCCGCCTTTTTTCTTTACACAAGTATCCCCACTTTTCTACTTTACTGTCTTTTCCTTTTTCATCCACACACGTCTCTACTTTCTCCACTTCTCAACTTTATTTTCTTCTCCTTTTTATCTTCTTAATCTATGTTATTATTTTTCTACCTCTTCATCCACTTCAGTCTTTATCTCTATGTATTAAGAAGATTTAGAAGGTTAGTTATGACTTTAAAAAATGTAAAAAATACTTTTAATCTAATTAGATAATCTTTATTCTTAAAAAAATAAAAAAATAAGGTTAAAATTGTAATTCAACCAAAAAAAAAAATTGCCAGTGAAAATTTTTTCCTAAAAATTAACACATTCTTTATTTAAATATATCTTAGGCGCATTTGATACATTTTTTCTTCACTTTCGCCATTTTTCGACTTTACTATCTTCTCCGCCTTTTTTCTCTACACAGGTATCCCCACTTTTCTACTTTACTGTCTTTTCCTTTTTCATCCACACACGTCTCTACTTTCTCCGCTTCTCAACTTTTATTTTCTTCTCCTTTTTATCTTCTTAATCTATGTTATTATTTTTCTACCTCTTCATCCACTTCAGTCTTTATCTCTATGTATTAAAAAGATTTAGAAGGTTAGTTATGACTTTAAAAATGTAAAAAATACTTTTAATCTAATTAGATAATCTTTATTCTTAAAAAAATAAAAAAAATAAGGTTAAAATTGTAATTCAACAAAAAAAAAACTGCTAGTGAAAATTTTTTCCTAAAAATTAACACATTCTTTATTTAAATATATCTTAGGCGCATTTGATACATTTTTTCTTAAAAACTAGCACACACTAAACCCGTCAATTTACTCTATTTCGAATATTAAATTTTAATTTCTTAAAAATTTCTTCATGTGTAAGCTCACTAATAACAGATCAATTTAAATTGAAAAATTACATTAAACTTAAAATAAAAAAGAGCTTCATCGCACGTGTGGAGCGCGTGTGATACGGCTAGTTTTTTTTTAAGAGCAATAAACATTGGTGTGATTTAGAAAAAAAATTGTAATTTTACTATAAAATTATAAAAGTAAAGTCTTAAAAGATTTGAGTGAAATCATGACTTGAAGATTCCATTAGTGTATGTATCTTCATAAATATGTATAACCTTGATTTCAGCCTGATTATATCATTGATTGAGCTTGGGAATTTAATACATCTTTTCCTCTACTGCCTAATTGCCCAAATTGTTTTGTCCCTACCAGTTAACTCCCCAAGTACCTAGATAATGGGTTGATGTTGGGGTTTCCCTGTGGGTAGAAGCTAGGACTGCACTTTGGTAGTGAAGGGCTAGTTGAATGAAGGGTTCACCAATGTTTACTGATAGAGGTGAGATCATGCAAAATCTCCAGTGGTAATTGGACAATTGCTTTTTCTTAGAAGATGTGAATGCTAATGCTATCAAACTCATCAAATAGCATATATAACCATAAGATCAAAGATACTACAGAACAGTAGGACACAACTGGTAGTGGATCACCTGATTGTTTAGGAATTTTATCTGTCCCCTTCAATCTAGGGGGTGCTTTTCGAGTCTTTACTAGCTTTAAACTATGTATCAAATTAAAAAAAAAAAAAAAAAAAAAGGGTTGAATGTATGTTCTGTAGTAATATGTTTGAAAACAAGGTTGAAAGTACAATGAAATTCTGATATTTAGCAATTTCACAAAATAAATCCTTTTTTTATAGGTAAACCATACACAAAATAAATCTTAACTTGCCAATGATATCTAATGGATTAATTTTTCATATTGCTGAGGTATAGGAAAAAATTGAACTAGTTTTAGCCCTAACCTCAAGATTGATTCCCACGGACACTCTCATGGTCAACCATTCAACATTGATGAGCTCAAAGAGGCTTAGCAAGAATTCTAAGGTAATTGCAATTGTTATTTGAGGCATGTTGAAGCAACATGGCTCACCTCCATAATGCAAATTCAGAATTGAGAATATTCAACCCTAATTGTTCTACAATGCATCCCTTTGCTTTTCAATGCACCCGGTCAAGCAATGACTAGGGTGGAGGTAAGATAAGCCATTGTCAAAAACAACTAAAGTGGTAGAGTCGGATTGCAATTGGGAATATTACTTGATTATTGAAGGAAAAAAAAAGAGTTGTTAAGAAAGGCGGAAGATGCGGCGATAAGAGGGAGGTCTATAAACCGGGTGACAAGGCTGAAAAAAGAAATCAATGATTTGTTATCAAAAGAAGAAAAGATGTGGAAACAACGATCTAGAGCATTGTGGTTGCATGAAGGTTATAGAAATACCCGATATTTCCATAGTAGAGCCACTCACAGGTATCGCCGAAATAGAATTGAAGAATTAGAAAATAATATGGGTGAGAGGTATGTGGATGAGAATGGCATAACAAATATTTTGGTGGATTTTTACCAAAATTTATTCGCTTCATCCTCTCCCAATCGAATTGAGGAAGCTCTTGAAGCTACTCCACAGATGGTAACAGAGGAGATGAACCATGTGCTTGTTGCTCCTTTTGAGAGAGCCGAAGTTGATTTGGCCTTAAATCAGGTGGACCCTCTGAAATCTCTTGGACCTAATGGGATGCCCCCATTGTTTTTCCAACAATTTTGGCCAGTCATTGGTGATGAAGTGGTTGAAGCTGTTCTCACATGCCTTAACACAGGTTAACTTCAACCTTCAATCAACCGTACGTTTATTACTCTCATCCCAAAGGTTAAAAGCCCGGTAAGAGTTTCTGATTATCGCCCAATTGCATTGTTTAATATTCTTTACAAGCTTATTTCTAAAGTTTTAGTGAATAGGCTTAAGAATTTTTTACCTAGCATAATTTCAGAATCTCAAAGTGCCTTTCAATCTTGTAAATCAATCTCTGATAATATTTTGGTTGCCTTCGAGACCTTACACCATATGAAAAATCAAAAATCCAAGAAATGACATGGAGATCCTTTGTCTCCATACCTTTTTTTGTTGTGCTCAGAAGGTTTGAATAGGATGTTACAACAAGCAGCCTCAAATGACACTATAGGGGGATTTTCTTTATGTAAAAGGGGACCAAAAATCTCACACTTATTTTTTGCAGATGACACCCTTTTATTTTGTAGAGCATCTATGGCATATTTAGAAGCAATCCAAGACATTCTGGCTTTGTATGAAGAAGCATCGGGTCAAAAGGTAAATCGTGAGAAGACAACCATCTTTTTTAGGAAGGTAGTGAAGGAAGACACAAAGACCTTAATCTCAGATTTTTTACAAGTACCAAAGGTGAAAGAGTATGAAAATTACCTTGGTTTGCCAGTAGTGGTGGGAAGGAAGAGGAAAGCAAGTCTTAATTACATTAAGGAGAGAGTTTGGAGCAAACTTCAAGGGTGGAAAAAGAAGCTATTGTCCCAAGCGGGTAGAGAAATCCTACTCAAAGCGGTGGTGCAAGCAATTCCTACATTTGCAATGAGTTGTTTCAAATTACTGGTGGGTCTTTGTCTTGAAATTGAGGCTTTAATTCGCAAATTCTTTTGGGGGCAAAAAGGTGAGCAGCGAAAAATTCATTGGAAAAAATGGTAGGTTCTTTGTCAGCCCAAATCAGAAGGGGGGTTGGGTTTCAAGGACTTGGAAAAATTCAATGATGCAATATTGGCAAAACAAGTATGGAGACTATTGAATGACCAATCCTCTCTTTTTTATTGGGTATTTAAAGCGAAATACTTTCCTAAGGGGTCCATTTTTTAAGCCTCAGTAGCCAATGGTTCTTATGCTTGGCATAGTATTCTTAAGTCGAGGAAGGTGATTTAGATGGGTATGAGGTGGAGAATAGGAGATGGGAAGAGTATAGATATATACAGGGACAATTGGCTGCTAAGGAAGGGGTCTGCCAGGGTTGTTTATCTACATGTACCGGCATTAGAAGGTGCTTAGGTTGCTGCACTGATAAACCCAAGCACCCGTACTTGGAACATAAATCTGTTACATCAGCATTTTTTGAGCTTTGAGGCAAACCGAATCAAAGCAATACCATTGTGCTGGACAGACCAGAGAGATCGCTTCATTTGGCCAGACAGCCACAATGGGGAGTATTCGATGAAGGCAGGGTACCAAAAGTTGTGTTAGGAAGCTAATTCTAGCGCTGCATCAAGCTCAGACTCCTCGCACCAATTGGCTTTCTGGAAACGTATTTGGAAGCTCCACGTTCCAAATAAAATCAAATTATTTCTCTGGAAAGTTTGCTCCAATGCTTTACCCACTAAGGTTAATCTAAAGAAAAGGAAAATTCTAGACGAAGCGAAGTGCAGTACCTGCCTCTTGGACTAGGAAACAACGCTTCATGCTATTTGGAGTTGCGAGACACTTTACAACATTTGGGCCCCCTGTTTTAGCTGCGTTTGAACAGAGTACCCTTATATTCAGGACATGCAAGAACTAATTAACTTGGTGGGACAGTGGGCAAAGAGCTTGGAGCTATTTGGGGTGGTGGCTTGGTTCATTTGGAACCAAAGAAACAAGCTGAGATTGAATGAGAAGGGCTTGCCGAGTAAAAAAAATTCTTGAAGCAACTAGAGTGTACCTTTCAGACTTTGAAGCAAAATTTCAGAAGAAAAATGTGCAGCAACCTAAGGGAAGTACGAAATAGTGACCTCCAAGGGATGGAATGTACAAACCAAATTATGATGGTGCAGTCTTTGTCGAGTCAGAGGAAGCAGGTATAGGGTTTATAATAAAAGATGTTAACAGGCTCGTGATTGCTGCCTTAGTTGAGAAAATTCGTTGTCCGGGCTCTGTGGAGGTACTGGAAGCACTATCTGCAAGAAGAGCAACAATATTTGCAGTGGAATTGGGCTCAAGTGGTTTTGAATTTGAAGGAGATTCTGAGGTGGTTTGGAGGGCTTTGAGATCAGCAGATGGGGCTCATTCATCCATTGGAGAGATTATCAAAGACAAGATGTCTATTGTAGGTTCACTTCGAATTTTTTCTTTCTCTCATACTAGGCGGTAGGGCAATTGTGCAGCCCAGGCTTTAGCTAAGAGAGCAAGTTTCTTTTCCTTTATTAGTCTGGATGGAGCATGTTCCAATAGACATTAGTCATGTTGCTAGTATTGATTTTCCAGCAATGTAATAATAATACTCGGTATTGACTCTCAAAAAAAAAAAAAAAGTATGCACATTCTATATATTCATTGTATTCAAATCCAGATGATGTGTACGTTACTTGTACACACTTTTCCATTGAATTTACACAATTCTGTAAATTCAATTTATCCAACATATTGAATTTTTTTTTAATTTTATTTTATAGAAATCCAGACAATCTATACATCTAATGTACACAATTTTACATTGAATTTATACAATTTTGTACATTTAACGTGTCTAACATATTCAAATCAATATATATATATATATATATATATATATATAAATAAAGTAGAGGCTTCATGTGAGAGTACTAGTGTATACGTGGCATTCTAATTTTGCATTTACTCATTTTTACCTATTTTTATTAAGTCTTTTTTTTAATTTTTTTTTTATGGTTACCCAAAATTTCATAATAATTTATTTTTACTGTTATCTCATTAATTGTCTGAGTTTACACCTCACCTTTATCTTTTATTCATGTCTTTTATAATACACACCATTTTAGTATTAAAGACAGAAGCAATAATAATAATAATAATAATAATAAGGATTAATGGTAATAACTAACCAGATAAGGCCCTAAGGAGAGATAGAGAGACGTGAAAAAGTTGTGAATTTTAAAATGAAACACATTATTTCACTATTACCAAAATAAAAAACCTTAGATTGACAAAATATTTGTAAGAAAGAGAAACAAGAATCTGAGGAGCCGTCGCCTCTGTCATACTGGTCTCCCACCACCATCAAGCCGATAAAACTCCTACGGGTAATTTTTTTCTTTTTTCTTTATAAATTAGGGGTTTAAATATAATTTAGGTTTGAATAATTTGGTTGGATAGTTTTTTTTTTGGGGGAATATAAGTAGAGAAAGTATTTGATACGCAATGTAAAGCCATATTCTACCATTGTTTTAAATCATCTATAGGACACATGCATACGCAATTGCCCACCATGTCTTAAAGTTGCACTATCGATGAGTGGAAGATGGTGAGAGAGTTTGGCATATTTTCATTTCATGGTATGCAATCAATGAACACAACACAAATTAGTTGATTTTTAAGGTCGTAGTACTCTTTTTCATTTATTTTTGGTTTCATGATTTTTTTTTTTTAAAAAAAAAAAAATTAATCTTACCTTGAGAATGCTATACATATGCAGTGAAGCTACTAAACTAATTTTTAATATCTCAAAATGTATATGTTTCTTTACTCTAATTTAGTTCACTTTTTCTTTATAATATATGTATAACATTCTCCAAAACCATCTTATATAAATGATCACAAAATTATCCGTGCATCGCATGAGCAACTTACTAGTTTTTTTTTTAATTTTTTTATTTTATTAATACAGAAAATTTGTATGTCCAATGCATACATCATATGTACACAATTATCCATTTAGTTTACACAATTTTGTACATTCAACGTATTCAAAGTTTTCTTCAAAACCAAACAATATGTACATCTAATGATCACAATATTTCGTTGAATTTACACAATGTTGTACATTCAACGCATCCAACGTATTCCAATTTTTCTATAAATTCAAAAAATCTTAATATCCAATGTACACAATTTTTTATTGAATTTACACAGTTTCATATGTTCAACGTATCCAATGTATTCAAAATTTTCTACAAAACCTAGACAATTTGTATTATTTAATGAATGCAATTTTCCGTTGAATTTACAAAATTATGTACATTCAACGTATCCAACGTATTTAAATTTTTCTACAAATCCAGAAAATTTGTACATTTAATATACACAATTTTTCGTCAAATTTACACAATTCTGTACATTCAACGCATCTAACGTATTCAACAATATTTGTTGCATAATTTTTTATTTTTTGATATTTTTTTTTCATTTTTTTGATAAAATATTTGTTGCATAATTTAGTACATCATAGATGCATTTAATGATATAAAATAATGTCAAGTTTCATTTGATTTATTGTAAGTGATTACGTTGAAATATATTTAAAAATAGTTATTTATGTTTTTATTCTGTTTAGGCTAAAGAGCAAATTACATCTTTAATATTTTGAAAGTATTTGGATTTTACACCTTAAAATTTTAGAATTTAAATTTAATCCCTTAAAGTTTTATTCCATTTATATCAGCAATCATTTAATCCATATTTTTTCATTAAGTGCTACATAAACTTACTATATATGTGTTTAGTTTATTCAATTAAATAATGTCACCTCATTTTTGTGCTATGTTACATCATTTTTGTAGCTAGTCTTCATTTTCTGAGCTTTTATCCTCTGTTGTCTTTAAATGTCGTGGCATCCCACTTTTCATGACCCTTTCCCATCTTGCCACTTGTTCCTTTAAAGAAATTAAGATTTGGCCCAACATATACCATTTACAAGCCAATAAGATATAATTGGACTAAATACACCCGAATAGAACATTCGAATTGAACAGAAACAAATTGGGAAAAAAGCCACTTATAGCATCTGACTATTCCACATTAATACAGGCTCAACTGCCAATAGTTACAAATGAAACAAAACTATATTCATGCAAAGCCAACCCACCCCATGTAGGAAAATGCAAATATATTGCTTCTACAGTTGTGATCCACTGTGAGGAATGCCACCAACACATCCGTCGATCCAATGCCTCTATCTTGATCACCTCCACCGCCTTCAGATCCAAGGCGCTCGTTATTATCCTCACAAAATCCTAATTAATTAGGGAACAAGTTTCTCGTGATTGAGGCGGGACAAAGATTTCAATTCACTTTGGAAAGCATTGTCATGGTACGTGCAATCGTTCACATATGATTCATATATGGTTTAGACTTTGAAATTTCAACAATAGCCACTACTCGGCCATCATCTAAAGTGGCATGGCAGTTTGAGCCAAGGCTATCTGTTCCAATCTTGTGATCTTCTGAGAAGTTGTTGGTGTTTTCAAGGAGCTAGCATTTGCAATGGAAATTCTTTCCTACCCACAATTCCCATCAAGTCTTTGAAGCTTGTTGCTAGGATTGTGTGTCTAGTAGGCCTTATCTGAATCATCTCATCATTTTCGGAACTGTCTGAGACTTGGCTGCTGAAAAGAATGAACAGTATGGATTTTTTTTTGGAATGAAAGAATATTCGAGGTATTCCATTTGATTATGCACTACTACTGCTCTTCCGCATAAGAAACTCAAACAAGTCTTTCCGGATTATGCATGTAGGGCTTTTTGATAATTGAGGATCAGTGGAAATTATTTCATAATTTTCAAAACTACTACTGTCTGATTGGGAACTGGCTAAAAAAAATGACATTATAAAATTGGAATAGAGAGCTAATTTTGGAGGTATTTCGTTGGATTCTGAACTAGCATCAGTTTCAGTGTCAGAGTTGTAGGTTGGGAAGAGTGACGCAATGGAAAGCTGCTTAGGGAAGTCAGGATTTGGATTTTGTTGTTCCATTCCTTATATAATTGCCAGGGTCTGAGCTGTTGTTGGCAAAAAATTCTGCAACCAAAAATATCAAAATATGATGAGAAAATATTTAATTCTCATTAATTAACAAAAGAAGTTAAAACTTTGTTTTTATAATCTAAAAACAGAGTAATCATACTGATTACACAATGTAACCAATAAGCACGTGACAAACACTATAACTACTTACTAACAAAAAAATGTACACTATATGACCTGTAGCATAGGAAACTAAAACAATTAAACTATTGTCGTTTATGCTCATGTGTCTCAAGTAATTGGCGAGATTAGATCCTATTTGAACTCCAGGAAAATTCTCAATTGGTTTCTGTTTGGTTAGTGAGAAATGGTGGTGGTGTTTTGCTGAATGCTGAGAGTGTTGAGGAAAAACGAAATTTTAGGGATTGAGGTTTAAATTGGTTAAGAGATTTTGGCAAAGGTTGTGTATAGAGATCAATTTTGGAAAAGGATTTGAGAGGCGATTGATTGGTAAAGCTTGTTGGTTCTTTTTTTTTTTCAAAAACTTTATCTTGGTCAAATCTTGATTTAAATTTTAAAATTTCTCTATCTTTGTCAAATCTTGTCAGTTCTTTCAAACAACTTCTATAAATTGATTTCTTGTTTGTAATGTAATTAAAGTGGAAAAGATTTTGGGCGTAGAAGATTGCGGTTTATTCATCCAAGAATCGTTATTCTAAAAAAAATTTGAAAAGAAAGAACAAAATTATTTTATTTTATTTTAGTATATTAGATTTGTGAGATTTTTTTTTTTAATTTTTAAAGTTTTTAGGTAATTTAATTATATCTAATAATTAAATCGATGTGGCATGATATCATTGGGCCAATTAACATATGTGGTAGACTTAGGCGACACTTAATGGACATATCAACACCAAACATAGAAAGAAGGGTCTTCTTTCTTTCTTTTTTCTTTTATTTATTTATTTATTTTTATTTATTTTTTATTTTTATTTTTTTGCCTCCTCAAAAATGATGCCTAACATTAGGGGAGCATATCAAAATTTTAAGATATAAATTAAAAATTATCCCAAAATTTAATAATTTATTTTTAGTGAAACTCCTTTTTATCCCTATATTTTGGAGGTGTTTTCAATTTGGTCCATATACTTTGAAAAGTTTCTACTTGGTCCTTGAGCTGTTCAGAATGTTTTAATTACTGGAAAAAAAAAGTATAAAAAAATATTTCAACATTTTAAAAGTTTTGTGGCATACACTGACATTAAATATATGCCTCAAGCCAGAATGAATTAGGGTGAGATTCAAAGTATATGGAACAGAAAATTATATGTGCTGAAATCACTAATTGAATCGCAGGTCTCATAATATCGAGTGAAGTAATCATACTTAGGAGAAGGATGCCACTGAAATCAACCTATAATGTCTTTAGTTTTTCTTTTGTATGGCAATTAAAATAATTTGAACCTCACAACTAATAACATTGAGCAGTATAGATAAAGAATGTGCTTGAATCAACCAAAATAGATCTCCAACGAGCAAATTGATCCAACTGACCAATAAGGTATCTCCCAATCCACAAAGAGCCCATTGAACCCCCAAACCTCACAACAAAAGGCAAATCAATCAAATCTACCAAAAGGAAAATTCATTAACATTCAAGATTGCATTAGGATTCAGAACTATCATAAACAAATGAAAACTATTAATGTCAAGTTATTTCCTAACATTAATGTTAACGTTCAGTTGGTTTAACTACAGTTAAACTAATCATGAAATGAACACTATTCAGCATCTGGATCCAAACATGCATCCAAGGCTTTTTGTAGGCTTTTTACAATCTCAGTCATTGAGGGGCGATTTAAACCTTTAGGACTTACACAATCTACTGCTAGGTACCCAACATATGCCACTGCCTCTATTTCAAATGGGGTAGGTGGTGGTACTTTTGGGTCCAAAACCTTCTGGACGATGTATGGCACTACAAAATCAACGACATTCCGTGGCACACCATTTTCATCCGAATGAATTGCGTTGTACCCGGACAACATTTTTGGCAATACTACTCCAAACCCGTACACATCACTTTTAGTTGTCAATTGTTGAAGCCTATAGTACTCAGGGTCCATGTAACCAACAGTGCCTGCCACAAGAAGCAAAAGGGGTGACTCAGCGTCCACGGGGGCCTTCAAAGATAGGCCGAAATCAGTCACCTTGGCAGTCCATGTGGCATCTAATAATATGTTAGACGACTTGATATCGCGGTGTATGATTGGTGGAACTGCATATACATGCAGGTACTCAATGCCTCTAGCTATGTCTAGTGACACTTTAATCCGGGTAACCCATGACATTAGAGGAGTACTTGGAAGCTTATGTAGATGGTCATGAAGGCTACCATTTCTCATGTAATCATAGACCAATACATGCTCATTATCATCCTCACAAAATCCCAATAAGAGAACAAGATTCTTGTGACTAAGGCGGGACAAAGCTTCCAATTCACTTAGGAAAGCATTGTCATGGTACTCGAAATCGTTCACATATGATTCATATGGTTTAGACTTTGAAATTTCAGCTCGCTTAATAGCCACTACTCGACCATCATTTAAAGTGGCACGGTAGATTGAGCCAAAGCTACCTGTTCCAATCTTGTGATCTTCTGAGAAGTTGTTGGTGGCTTCAAGTAGCAATTGCAAAGGAAATTCTTTCTTACCCACAATTCCTATCAAGTCTTTGAAGCTTGTTGTTAGGAGTGTGCGTCTAGGAATTATCTGACTTGTCTCATCATTTTTGGAATTGTTTGTTCGTGATTTGGCTGTGGAAAAGAATGACAGAATGGATTTTTTTTTGGAATGAGAGAATTTCGGAGGTGTTCCATTAGATTCTGCATTATTACTGCTCTTCCACTTACGAAACTCAAACAAGTCTTTGAAGGTAACTTTTCGGATTGGGTGTATGGGGCTTGCTGATATTGAAGGATCAGTGGGAATTATTTCATGATTTTCAGAATTACTACTGTCTGATTGAGACCTGGCTGGTGGGAAGAATGACATTATGGAATTAGAATAAAGAGCTAATTTTGGAGGTATTTCGTTGGATTCTAAACTAGCATCAGTTTCAGTGTCAGAGTTGTAGGCTGGGAAGAGTGATGCAATGGAAAGCTGCTTAGAGAAGTTTGGAATTGGGTTTGTTGTTCCATTCCTTACCCAACTGCCAGGGTCTGAGCTGTTGTTGGCAACAATTTCTGCTACCAAAAATATCAAAATATGATAAGAAAATATTTAATTCTCATTTAATTAGCAAAAGAAGTTAAAACTGTGTTTTTATAATATAAAAACAGAGTAATCAAACTGGTCAAACTGGTTACATTGTTACCAATAAGCATGTGGCAAGCACTACAATTACTAAATAACAATAAGTGTACAGTATATGACCTGTAGCATAGGAAACTATAACAATTAAACTACTTTCGTTTATGCAGACTGTACAAGAATTTCAGCAGAATGCTTACTGCTTTGTTTCAATTCTTTGACACACACCCTCATGATGGAGTATGGGAGCATGGATTTGATCACAACCATCTTAGAGAAAGGCGTTGAATATACCAACATGAAGTAGCTTTATATTATGGTCCCAGCTTGTACCTTGTCCCTCATGGCAATCTATTTCTATCTGTTTAATTTATTCATGAAAAACTGGATTGAACCCATATGAAGGGCTGCCAGATTGTCACTTAATAACAAAGTTGGTTGAGAAGGAGAGACATTGTGGTGCGAACACCAGCATTTTGATCAGAGCATTGCATTTATTGTGATTATAGTATTTATTTCTGATTTCAGCATTTTCAGTTATTTCTTAAAAAAAATAGAATTAAGAAATTCATAAATCATTGGCAAAACATATATACTATCATCTTCTTGCAAAGAAATTAATAATAATAAAAAAACTAATATCAATTATCTCAAGAGAAGATTAAGAGCATTCATATCAACTAAAGCAATAATTTCTGTCTATTTTTAGCATAAGAACTTACTTTTTTTTTTTTTTTTTTTTTTTACTTACCCACTTTTCATAAAGTCTCACATCAAATTATTTATTCCAAACTCTATTTCATTAAAATATCTAATAGATTCTATATGAATTCCCATAGCTATTTCATCATTTGGAAGTTCCTCAACATAATGCTTAACAAATGTGATTATGATAAGCAGGGTAATAGAATGTACATTGTGATTTGTGGCCCTAGCGTCCATAACACAAGTGTCTCCCTCATATGCATGTCTATTAATCACTATTTCAGAAAATATCAAATGCCTCAATTTGAAACTGAAATTAGGACTTTGAAAGTGCTGCCAAAAAGGAAAATTACCTGCCATAGAATTGGAGTGAGTGGCTGGCTGAATTACATTGTTGGCCATTTGAACTTCTTTATTGGCATAATCAAAATTGAATGACTGAATTTGAGTTCCCAGCATAGCCAAGGATTGTTGGCATTGCTCTTTAGTGAATGAAAATGAAGTAGAGGCAGAAGTAGAATTCTTTTCAACTTGTTCATTTTGAAGATCGAATTGGTGTACCACAGTGGACTTCTTTCCCTTTGGCTTGAAGCTAGGAGGGTAGCCATAGATCTTGTAACATTTCTCAACAGTGTGACCCATCATTCCACAGTGATTGCAGGTGGAATTGTTTTTCCCCTTAGAGTTCTTGTTATTGTTGTTTCCTGCAAGATCTAAATTTTTTTCCACACTGCATTCCCTTTCTTCTTGAATCAATAAAGAGTACACTTCATTGATGGATGGGAGAGGATCCATCAACAGAATTTGTGTCCTAACTTGAGAATAGGATTCATTAAGACCCATTAAGAATTGCATCACTAAATCTTGATGTTGAAGTTCACTGAGTTTTTGACCTAAGTTGCACGTGCAAGATCCACAAGAACACACTAGAAAAGGTTGAACATTTTGCAATTCATCCCATAAAACCTTCAATTGAGTGAAATATGAAGTAATTGATGATTTTCCTTGAGTAATACCAACAAGCTTGAATTGTTGATGGTGTTTTGACCATTGGAGATGAGAGAGTCAATGTGCCATCAATAAACCCCAACTTGTTCTTGGCAATCAATGCCATTCGCATTGATCTCGCCCAAGTTGGGTAATTCTCTCCCACGAGAGGTTGATACACAAGCATAGCACCAGGGCTCTCTTCATGGTGCAGGTACAGATGATTTGATGGATCATCCAAGATGGATGAGCTCCGTGAAGAGGATGAAGAAGTTGAAGTTGAATCCATTGAAATGGAAGTGTTTTCAACTTGCTGCTCTAACAATATATTGAAATCCGACAAGAAAATATCTAATTTTCATAAATTAGGAAAACAAGTTACAAATCTGTTTTTATACTCTAAGAACAAAGTAATCAAATCGGTTAATTACAATACGACAGAATTGACAAGCACGATAACTACTTGCTAACAAAAACATACAAATCTATAACAATCAAACTATTCTTTTTTTGGCAGAATGCTTGCTTTTGTTTCAAATCTTTGACAAAAAAATTACGAATACAAAACCAAAAATTGCAATTGCATATTTAGATACTAAAATTTTCTTGTCTAACTCAAAATTCTTTGAAGCTTACTTGTATCAATTTAGTGCTTCTGCATATTGATCCAGGACTAAAAATTCTGGGAGATTGACATAATTGAATTGGAAGAGAGAGAGAGAGAGTTTGAAAGAATTGCGTGTCAAAATGGTATGTTGGTTAGTATTCATAAGTTATAACCATTTGAAAGTTTCAGCAAAGAGATACTTTCTACTTTCTCACGCACTCTAGTCGTGTTTCCGCGTAGCTGAGGCCAAGTCCACTTTCCAGAAGAAATAAAAGAAAGAAGAGGAAGTTCGAGAAAGTTCCTCCTGCGCTGAACACTGTTAATTTACTCTGTCTGTCATCTTTTCTTTCCTCCCTCCTTGTTTTTTAATTTTTTGTCTTTACCTGATCAAGTTATTTCTCAAGTCTTTTTGTCCAAGATTCTTTTACTCCTCCAATTCCATGTCTAACACGTGTATGGATAAAAAACTTATATTTGACAAATCTATACTTGGATTACATTTTTTTCTTATATTCTTCATACTTGTAAATTTTTAGAAAATTAAATATTAATATTCATGTCATTAATAAATTGTTTAAATTGCAATTTTTTGTAGTTAAAAATTATGCATAAAATATAATCTTATAAATTATGTAGTAAATAATATTCGATTGACACAAAATTTGACATGTGTATTAAAAACGTAAATAACATGCAATTCAAGAGAGATGCTGCGTCTACAACAATTTTACAACAAATCACAGGTGGTTAGTTGTTATTGGATCAAATTTGAAACTAACACTAAAATTTTTTTTTTTCTCTAACAATAACAACCAGTAACAACCAACCACTTAAAATTTGTTGTAAAAATGTTGTAGATATATCATTTTTAGCAATTCAATGGTTAGATTTTTGAAATATGTAGTAATGCTAATGATATTGATAAAAGTATAAAACTATATATATATAAATAAAGTAAGTTGGCTATTAGGCTGGATCATCCAACCTGTTTAGTATCTAATTAATATTTATTTAGTATTTGTTTACCATGAATATCCAAAATGAAGTGGAACAATGTATTTGTTCACCATCTCACCTTTTATGAATAGTTGCAAGTGTGTCTATAAATAGATGCCCCTTTTTTTTTTTTTTTTTTTTTTCATGCATGCATGGAGTCATATTTTGAGAAAGGGAGACACGAACACAATTATGCAGTGGCGGTTTTAGGAATTTTTTTTAGAGTGATCACTAAAAAATTTAAATTAACACAATATTTTTATTGGTACCATTTTTTAAAGAAAAATAAAATTAAAAATTATTTTTATTGAATAGGTTGAAAGAGTTATAAATTTTATCTTTTTGTTTTATAATAGGCTTTTTGTTGAAGAATTTTTTCACTTGTTGTTTGGCCTTGTCTTGAGTGCATTGCTGCCATACGATTTCAGAATTATGCTATAAATAAGGAATCTTTTCCTTGGGTTCTCAAACGAGTTGCCAATCGTCAAGACACAGGGAAGGATGAAAAATGCCCCATGTATTGCACCTTGCTCCAGAAGTTGCAAAGATTGATTTGCAAACCCTTTTTCCGGTGGCCCATATGATCTACAGTATAGTGGGCCAAATTTTTTTTTTCATCGTGGTTTTGGGAGTTAATCGAAGACAAGACTTAGTCCCCTTTTCTTTGGGCTTTTAATCATATAAGTGATAGAAAAAATATTCATCCTTTTAGGAGTCTAATCTATAAATAAATATTATATAACCGAAGTCCCGGACTTTTTGTTGACCTCATAAGAGCTTGCCACATAAGCTTTGGAGGCCTCACAATTTTCCACCTTTTTTTAAATGTTATTTTATCTTTTAACTGTAACCTTTGAAAAACAAAATAAAAAACCCGACTATTACCAAATTGAAAAAGGCCTCACATGCAATAAACGTCCTTCTCTCCCACTCTGGTCTCCCTTCGCACAATCACTCCTCTCTTATGTTTTCTCATGGCTTAAGAGTCTTGAAGATGTAAAAGTTATACAAGTACAAAAAATACCATGGAACACATATGGATTTTTTTTAATCAAAAAATGAAAATTGTTTGTTGTTCCACAAACTGTAAACGTAAAAGCGTTGTAACAACTTCTCCTCTCTCAAAACGGGATGGTCAAGTTGATGTCATTGTGTTGTGGTAAGCCGGTAGCTTTTCAATTAAGGAGTCCCTATTTTTCAATTTGAAATGTTGTAGTTCTGGTATAAAGTCAGCCATGTAATACTTTTTGTGATTATCAAAGACTTTAGCCAAAACTTATCTTGGGAGGTTGGGGCTCTCTCAAAAATATATACCGGTCTTTTGCTTAATTTCCACCATATTTGACATTTAATGTGCGAGAATGAAGGTTAATTAATTTTTTGTGGTTCATGTTTGAAGGTAAGAGGGGGTAGGGTTAGTTTTGTTGTTTCTTTTCCTCTCCTCCAGCTCTCATCTTTAAAATAATTTTTATTTATTTGTTAGATTATAAAGTGAATATATATATGTATGAGAAATTTGGATTGTTTTCCTATGATAGGTATGTGATAGTGACTATTTGTTCTCTTGACATCATGCGATAGTGACTATTTACACCTTTATGCAAAGCTTTTTTGTGCTCTTGAGTCTTGACATCATACTTTTAAGAATTGTAAGTTTTGATTTATAATTATTAGATTTTTCCATTTGAGGATCTTCACTTGGAAATATTTAATTTCATATTTCAGGTTTGAAGCTACAAAATTAGGTTAGGTTGACAGATAAATTTAAAAGAAAAGATAAAAATCAAATTATAAATGCATAGCAGGTATCCAAATTTTTATTTTTAAGGCTTAAATCAAATTGGTATTTTTGGAATGGTGTTTTGAAATTCTTTTATGTATTCTTATAGAATACTTTTTAATGAGAAAGTATACTGCTTTGGTTTGTGATAAACGAGTTTACATAATTTAAGGGTAGCTTTTGGTTTTCTTTTATGTTAAAATATGTTCATGAACTTTGAGGATTGTAAGATTTGTTATTGAAGTTCTGAAAATTTTTGAATTATACTTTTTTTTCTTTCTCTTGTTGGTAACACCTTTTTTATTATTAAATATGATCATAAATCGAGTTATGATTAATTGATTGAGACCAAGAATTTAAATTTATTTTGTTCTCAATTCATAAATATAAGAGGTGCTCCTTTTCTAAAAGAATGGTTAAATCAGTTTAATTTCTAGACAATTTTCTACTGATATAGATTGTACTTAAGATTGCAAAATATTTAGTAATATATAGATCCTATGAAGTTAAATTTGCAACTATCATGTGCTTCCCTCCAAGGTAATATATAGACATAACTGAAGTTTTACATGATGAATAATGTTTTTTTTTTTTAATGCATTATGGCAACATGGTTGAGATTTCTTTGCAAACTACAGATGGAGTAAATGCTAAAAGAAATATTTTAATTCATGTTTGACATCAAAGTATCTTGATATCTGAAAATATGAATATATAAATGTGGATCATGTATATTTCATTTTGAAATTTGATGTCTAAGAGGCGATAAGTATGTTTGTTATGTCTTCTCTCATGATGTGAATATCTATTAATTGTTTTTTATGGAAATGAATAGTATGGGAGAAACATTAGTAGTGTGTATTTGTTTCATCTTATGAAAAATAACACAATATGGTTATTTCTCAAAAAAGGAAATATATATATATATATATAAGTGTTTTGTCTTATAAGAAGTTCATTCATTTTAACTATCTAATGCATCGCACGTGTTAGCGACTCATTATGAATATGTATAAGGTAACTAGTTACTTAAAAACCATTGTTAATAATAAACTCCTTGATGGAAGGAGTTTATAAAGATTAACGTTAAAAACAAAGAGTGTCTCTAGCTTAGTTCTTTAAATAAGTTTTTCTTTCATCAAAGGGTTTTAAAAGCATAGTTTATAGACTAGAAGAACTCTCGCAAAAATTTGGGGTTTCTCTTCTAGGATCTTTAATAATCATGTTTAGGTTTTTAACTTCTTCCGTGGTTTTTCAATTTCTTACAACATAATCTTAAACAATTTATTTTTGTGTATGCTAGTATGATACACATGATAACAAGTGTGAAAGTGATTTAACCCTTTTGAAGTAGTTGATTTAAAATGTAAATACACTTTTAGTCCCTAAAGTTATTTTAATCCTTAAAGTCTAAAGTGATCATTTTTAGTATATTAGATGATGTGGCAAAACTAAAAATTGGCACATCATCACTCCAATAAAACTTAAATAAAACCCTTTTAGGTTTATTTAGGGATTACAAGTGATCACTTGAAGTTTGTTTTATGAATAGAAACTATCTCTTTGAATTTCAAGGACTAAAAAGTGACCTCTTTAAATTTTGTCTTATTTTATTGATAGGTTTTACATAAGGATTACATGGTATTTAGTCATTTAAAAAGTTATCTATAAAACGAATAGAATTATTAAATTATGGAAAGCTTGTGATATACATGGAAGATTTAATAATAAAATTATTGATGACTGAATTACATTTTGTCTAAGGCGACAATACTATCTGAAGCACTAGTAGGTATTCCTGTAGAATTATTACAGGTGTGGTCCTCAATTGACATCTCCTTAGGACCAAAGAAAGGTTTGGGAGGCATTTGCAAGAGCTCTATCGGGCCTTCAAGCATCTCCAAGACTTTGCTCATGGAAGGACGATTAATGGGCTTCATTTGAATGCAACAAAATGCAACTCTGATCATCTTCTTTAATGTTTTGTTCTCACCCTCTGTGCCATTTAACAGCTCAAGGTCCTCACCTTGATCGAGTTTATCATATATCCAAGACGGGAAGTATATCTGACTTGACTGCTCCACGGATGTATTCAAATTTTTCCTTCTCCCCACCATTTCCATCAACAACATTCCAAAGCTGTAAACATCAGCCTTATATGATATGCCCCCAATATTTTTGTAGAACAATTCTGGAGCTATATATCCTAGTGTTCCTTGTATAGCAGTGAGAGATACAAGGTTGTCATCTACTGGATACAATTTTGCAAGGCCAAAATTTGAAAATTTTTGGTATAAAGTTTTCATCAAGGAGAATATTATGTGGCTTTATATCAAAGTTTAGAATTTGCATGTCACAACCTTGATGTAAATATTCAATTCCCTAAGCTACTCCAATTGCAATCTCATATATTCTATCCCAAGTCAAGACAGTACTATTTTCTCTTTTTGAAAAAATGAACTTATCTAGAGATCCATTTGGCATGAACTCATATACAAGAGCTTGTTTAGAACCTTCCACACAAAATCCAATTAGTTGCACCACGTTAATATGATGTATCCTTCCAATTGTAGCAACTTCATTCATGAAATCTTGCCCGTTGGCTTTTGACTTGCTCAACAATTTTATCACTACAGGATAGCCACTCTGAAGCTTTCCTTTGAAGACTGTGCCATAACCTCCTTAACCTAACACTACAACAAAAAATGTCTATTATATCAAGTGTTAAAACAAAATATGTATATAGTAGTTTTAGACAAAATATCGCATTTACAAGTTAAAATGGTTGCAATAGTAACTTAAAAGTGTTAAATTATTGCATCAATAATAATAAGTTGCAATAACTTATAATTTTCAGTTGCAATAGAAGTTTTAATATATTAGGAAAAATTGTTGTAATAACTTAAAATGAAAGAATCATTGCAATAAATTGATACCAATTGTTTTTGCAATCTATTGCAATGAAAATTTCAAATTAATAGCTTATTGCATCAAAGTTACCATTGCAATAATTTGATATTAATTCTTTTACAATCTATTGCAATGACAAACATGTAACTACAATGAATATATCGTTGTAATAACTTGGTATCAATTATTTCATAGTCAATCGTAGTGACAAAACGAATTATCTATTACAATGAAGATATCATTGCAGTAATTTAATCCGATTTATTTTGTTCAATTATTTACAATCTATTACAACAAGTTTTGTGAAGTAATAGCCTATACTTAAAAGATATTCGAAATAGTAAATTGTTTATTGTAACAATATATATATATATATATATATATCATTGCATCAAAGTTATTATTAAAATATTTGGAGTTTATTGCAACAAAAAATTTTGTTGCATAAACCTATTAGCTCAAATTTTATTGCAACATCTTGTATCAACTATTGCAATGACTCTAATGTTATTGCAATGGTTTTTTTTGTTGCAATAAACATTTTTTCTTGTAGTATAATTTATCCTTAAAACCATTGGTCATGCTCTTTATTTGAGAGTAGGAGTACCTTATAGGCATTAAATTGTGACTCTGCAGGAATATTTCAATGGCATTGTCCATGAACGTGTTTCTTGGGCCAAATTTGTATATCAAAAATGTAATTAAGCATACAATTCCTAGTTGAGCTTTTCCTAGGATAAATACACCTACAGAAGACAAAGGTATAAAACAATAAATATGAGGAAATTAATTCCTAAATTGCAATTTATTAATTTATGATAAATCAAAACAACTCAATATAGTATCCTATACTAAACAAACAAACAAACAAACAAAAATTTGGTGAAAATATATTTTAATTATTTTTATACTTGATATAAGATAATTAGTTTAGTATAAGGCATTATTTTTTTTTTAGGAAAATGCTAACAGATACCTTTAGGGTAGTGGTTAACAATCTATTTAAAGAAAATTTTTATTAAAAAAAAAAAAGGAAGCAATTAATGTTTTGATAATTTTTTCTATTTCCCAATAAAGAATAATGATAGAAATACAAACTATTTTACAAAAAAATTTACAAACTACTGATGTGATAAGTGATTATTGATAAATAAAAAGGTGATAATAATTGTGGGCTTAAATGAAAACCAATAAGAGGTTGATTGCATCAACATTTTGTAAAAATGTTGTAAAAAAGTTTGTGATTGTAGCATTACTCTTCCCATAAAAGTAGCGTCAAAACTTTCTTAAAATAAATTGTTAACCATTGCCTCACCCGTTAGCATGACCCCATTTTTTATTATTAGTCATCCAAACCAACATGTCAAAAAGCAATCGCACCTATGTATTGGATGAAAGTGAGCACACCTCTTGTCGAAAGAATCCCCAAGAAAACAGATCACAACATGAAGCTGAAAAGAGTAAATTTAGTTCATTGAATGAATAGAAAAATAGAATCCCGAGAGGCATAAATTTAATAGAAAGCACACTAATGAACTCCAAAAGGCATACCTTGGAACAAGAAGTTGTTGCGAAAACACCATATAGTTTCTGAATGAATGGAAAAATAGAATCCCGAAACCTGGTAAGATATATAAGTCAAAAAAGAGAGTAAGTTATAATGATAAATTGAGCATATTTGTCTTTTCTCTTAGGACATTTAATTTAAAAATAAAAATAAAAACTTTATGGAGCATCTTTTGGGTTCTTACCAATTATATTTTAATTTCTTATTCTGTGAATGATGACCACTGTAATTCCAATGATCACAATCATAACTCCAACAAAATTCATAGCCCTATAACAATTCTTTTTGAATCTCCAAAACAGATAGGCCTGCTGCATTTGGAAATCGAGTTGGAACCGAACCTTCTATGCTGCATAACTTTGGAAGATCAAGTGCCGTAAGACAACCAAAATACGCATAGAAGAAGTGTGTTTGTGCGGAATAAGAGTTACCGATGCAATGAGAGACATCAACATAGAGTGGCGAGTTGAGTTTTATGGTGCAATTCAAAACATACATATAATAATTAGAATTAGAATCATAAAATAAATGGTAAACATAATAATAAGTATAAAAAATATGAGGATAAGAATCTTGTATGTTTGGGATTTGATGAGGAATGGAGCATGTGTTTTTGTGTAAACTCGCATCCATTAGTCGAATTGTTTGATTAACATAATCAATTTCCTGGACATAGAATTTCATAGAATCAACCAACAAAGAAGTACGGTTATTCTCGCAATCAAGTTCAAGGCCACTGGCAGATTCAGCACCACATCCACATTGATGAGGAGCACCTTTTAGTCGAAAGGGTAGCTGATGTTAAGGAGATTTCCACAGGAAGAAGAGCTGTAGTTCTGGCTTTGTCCCTTAGCAATACAAGCCTCATGGAAAAGAGCAAGTAGGAGGACCAAAAGCCCAAATAAGGGAAGGTTCTCTCTGAACATTATGAGATAGACAGACGGAGAGAGAGAGAGAGGGAGAGAGAGACCAGCTAGCAAGTTAGATTATTGGAAATTTGGGACATCTCGATATTCATAGAGATGCTTTGTGGCTGTAAATCAATGGGAGACCATTGAAAAATCAAAGTAAAGAAAAGGATATACCCATCCTTTGATTGCATTTATTTGTTGGGAAATTTAGACCCCGGCTGATAGAATTAACAATTTTTAAATCCAAGTTGTTAATTAGATTTATTATGAATAAAACTTGTTAAAACAAACAAACTTTAATATCATGTCAAAATAATGCTGCGGAAAAATAAATAAGACAAGATATGATGACTCAGGAAAACCAATGAAACAAATTAGTTTTACAGTAAAAAACCTAGGGGGAAACTTTCCCAAAAAGTAATCCACTATAGTAAAGAGAAGTTCCATATCTAGTACAAAACTTTTGTCCCTAGACTTTACAATTTTCGTAGATGAACTTACAGTAGAAACCTTCTACCACTTTAGAACCTCTGAACTCTTCAATATATGAATGCCACCCTTTTTGCACGGATCCCAGTACGTGACTAACTCACCAACTTGAGAAGGATGTTGGTTGTAAAGTTCTTCACTTCATCAATAATGAAGATCAAGAAGCACTTGGTTACAAAATCTTAAGGTGCAAAACGCAATAGCTTCTTTTAGAGAGAATAAGGCACTCGATCACATTTTGCATGTGTTCTCCTTTTATTCTCTTATGTGACGGCCTCTAAAATCAGTCTTATATATGTCTAGGGTTGTGAGAAAAGAAACAATACACAAATACATAAGCATGGGCCGAAAATCAGATTTGAAAAACTGAATTTCGTACCTGTTGCGAGCTATCGAGAGCTATCGAGCTAGCTATCGAGATTTAATGAATCATCACTTCTTCACTTATAGGATGTCATATTGTCTTAGAGCATCTGACAAAGAAGATGTGGTTAATGCCAGTAGAACCTTGAGAAGGTGTGAAGTTGGTGATGATCTTGATGAAGGCATGTAGCAAATTATGCAATAAATCTTGAGAAGGTATGTTTTCTTTCTTTGTGTTTAGTATTTCTTGTCATTTTGTTCTCAATGTAGGCTTTTTTTCCTTTGAGATTGGTATTGTTTGAGCTTCCTTCTCTAGTTACTAGTGTGGCTATGGTTTCTATTGAGGATCTAAAACAAGAACTCTCCAAATACCTTTTAGTGTACAAGGATTGACAATTGTAAATACTTTTAAGTGTACTATTCAAAAAAGATTTTGTGTAGCATGTAGTGATTCCTATTTCAAATTTAAAAAAAAAAAAAAATGTAAAGGGCATTAAACAAAGTAGTTGAGTCATGTTGATTTGTATAGTTTTTTTCTTATCGTGTTAAAAGAGTAGGTGATTGGTTGTTGTAATTCAATTTGGAATTGCACAATTGTGTTTACATTTATATTTTGAATTAGGTTATTAAATTTTGATCAATGTGAAAGAGCACATTCAAATTTATTTATTTATTTATTTTAAAGAAAATACTTATTTCAACGTTTACAAACTGTTGAAATTTATCTCAAGATACCCTTTATCAACAATTGAGTACATGTAGAAAAAAGTAATAAGCATCTTTATGTGTATATGTTTCAACGACTTTTAATAATATTTCAACATTTATTAACCGTTCATAAAAGTGTAACATTTTTTTTCAATGGTTGCATAGGTTGTAGAAAATGTTCTTGACATAGTTTTTAATGGTGGTACTCAATAGTCATTTCAACATTCAAAAATAGTATTTTTGATGGTTTATAGTACTTTTTATAATGGTTTCAACCGTTTAAAATAGCCAAATTTCTTGTAGTGATTTCCCTGTCCTCTTATTTATTTATTTTTTTATTTTATCTGGGCAAAGGAATACATTAAATAAAAGAAAAAAAGACAGATTTAATGTTCAAACAATAAACTAACGCAATACTTCAAAAAAAAAAGTACCCAATACTTATGCAAAATTCTTTGTTTTTACTTTTTAACATCATGAAGATTGTTTGAAAAGTCCAGCTATTTTGAAAGCTTAATATGAAGCAACATCAATTATAAATGTATTTTGAACAATATATTATTTTAGACTTCTCGATTATAGCCTATGTTCTTAATTAGAATCCAAGTCCATTTTTTTTTTATATAAAAAAAAATTAACAATAAAACGTAGAAGACTAGCCATAAACAAAAACAGACAGAGCATCTAAGGTCATAAAATTGGGTTATTTCACCAAATTTTTGATATTTTTTAACAGGTGTATTTGGCAGTAAATATTGCATACTTTTTTGAGAAAATCAACCCAGGTGTATATATAGGTTTTTAATTGTGGTAGAAGCAGTTTTCTCAGCAAAATGTATTAAAGAATGAAAATAGGAAGATAATTGGGTTTTACTACTAATCTTGTAAGTTGTACATTCAAAAACACAGAACGTATTGAAGAAAACGTACATACCTTCTTATAGATTCTCAAAAAAGTAAAACAGCTATGAGACTGTACAGAGGAAAATTAAATGCGGTAGAAGTAGTTTTCTCAATCTTAAATTGGTGGAAGAGAAAGTAGTTGTATTTTTGTAGAAGTAGGAAGTTGAAAGTAGTGGGAAGTTGTTGATTTGTAGTTGGAAGTTTGTGATGTTTAGTGTTTTATTACTACAGTATAATGCATCTTGCATTACCCAATGGAGATGCTATTATAACCATTATTTTTAGGGCAAATTACACTCTCATTCTTTGAGGTTTAGGGAAATGACACTCACTCCCAAAGTTGAAAAGTGAAAAAAATACTCCTGTACGGGCATGATATAGAGGCCCAGTCCATTATATGGGTATGATATAAAGGCCCAGCCCATCAAATTTAAATATACAGAGAACCCTGAGCCCAATAACAAGTAGTAGGACACACTGGTCTAGAAATCTACTATATATCAGGGATATGACTGTTCGGCAACAGTAATGCCTTGGGGGAAATCGTCTGCCGAGAACTAATTGGAAGCAAGTGCAAGTTTTAAGATGGTCACATCTGTCTTGAGAAGTGGGCCCCATCTGGACAGGAATATATCCCAGAAAGGGCCCTACCTACCTAAAAAGCCTCCCCATCATCATGACAATCCCACTAAGGAAGTCTATAAATAGGGGCTCAAGGAGTGAGAAGGGAGGTGGGAAAAATTCAAGGCGAGGGATACACACGAAAGAAAATTGTGAGGAACGACAAAAGAGGAGTAACTCACCATCAAGCCTAGGACTCCTTAGGGTATACACAAAAAGGGGTAGGAGGATATGGGCTAGACCATAAACTCTTTCATTTGGACGACTAGATTGGCCTCAGGAGGTCTTCCTATTATAGGAATCTCATTACCTATTTCATACAAGTAAATTGAGGGCCTGACCTTAGGGCTAACCAGTCATGTTAGGTAATAGGCTCGCACAACTCCCCTTTCTTGAGATTTGAAGAAAATGACACTCCCCCCCTTCTATTAATATTAGTAACAGAAAATTCCAACTTTTTAAAAAATTCTCTTTACCAAAGTTTAACCATGGTTAGTAAAAAGAGCATTCACATAAAATAAAATAAAATAAAAAATGAAGAGAGCATATTATAAAACATGTTGCTTAAGCAGATTTTTAAGTCTCTTCTATTACCTTTCCAATTGATATTGTCAAAAATTGATGATCCTCTTAGGTTTTTTAATCGCAACTCTCACTAACACTTTGGGTCAAAATTTATGTGATAAAGTAATTTGCCAAAGCTTTCAAGCTTTTATTGTTTAAAAATGAGTTGTTTGGCTTGTCACAAAATGATCTAAACTTAGTAAATGGATTGAGCTAAGCCTGGGTTCATTTGGGGAGTTCGGCCCACCACTCAAAAATCAAGGCTTCCCTTGATTGCTTGTGCCGCAGCCGAAGATCTAGCACCTGAAAATGCCGAGAGCCCAAGACCCAAAGAAAGGAATTAATTTAAGACTTGGAACTTCCTCACCGACCCAAAAAGAAGGAATTATTTTAAGACTTGGAACTTCCTCACCAAATAAAGTTACTGTTTGCTAAAGATGTACTCGAGTTAGTTAATATAATATATAGACTCTTATAGTTTTAAGTTAAGCTCGTGAGTTTGGGCCTAATAATATTACATTAACTCTTCAATCTTTTCATTAGTATCTAATGTGGGACTTCATTATTTAATCAACTATACCATTCATATGTGAACATTATAACAAATCTTCCTTTTCATGTGTGAGTCTTCTAGCTACCAAGTCACTTGGGGAACTTCAGTTAGTTTCCCCTTAGAACATAAACTTTTTTTCTTAGAAATCCAAGTGTAATGCATCAGCAACACTATAAGTGTGCCCTTTACTTAACCATGCTTGGGGCGAAAATGGGAGTCTTCTTTGCACAACTATGAGAGTCACCAATACATAGTCACCTTGACTCACCACTAAGAGAACTTTTGCTCAACCATGGGTGGAGGCATTTGAGTCTTTCTTGTTGTACTTGGTGGAACTCACTATTGAACACATGCCCTTTAACTATTGGATCTGTAACACTTGTTGATAACATTTACTAGTTAGAAAAACATTTTAGGGAGATTTCTTGAATAATTAATATAACATATAAAATAGATACACCACTTAACTTAAAAAACTTAAGCCTGTAACCAACATAATGCACAATAACATTATATATACACACACAAAAGTGCACAAATTTTGTCCTGAATTAAGCATCATATTGTAAATGCCGATTGGTCCAGTGGCATGGGTGGTGGGAGTACACAAGCTTCACAGTAATTTAATTACCACACAAGGAGAATATGTGGTTTTTAGTTGGGCAGCACAATATTGTCTAGATCTTACAGGAAAGAGTACTGTTTTCTGGAATTTTTAATTTTTCTTCTAAAATGAGTAAAGAAAGTTAAATTGGTGGGGAATCCACAAGTATCTTTCCTTCACTCATCCTGTAGATGCCTGAAATCTAAGCAAAAAAATTTTTGATGAGGTGTCACCATTAAATGAACACTCTTCACCATTCAGATCTACACGTGTCCAAAGCACTTTTTAGGCTATTTACAATCTCAGTCACTGAGGGGCAATCTTGACCTCTTAGACTTACACAAACCAATGCTAGGAATCCAACATATGCAAGTGCCTCTATTTCAAATGGGGTAGGTGGTGCTACTTTTGGGTCCAAAACCCTGTGAATTTCATGCCGGACAATGTATGACACTACGAAATCAACTAGAGTCCGACGCTCACCATTTTCAAGGTAATGAATTGCCTTGTAGCCAGACAACATTTCTAGCAATACTACTCCAAAGCTGTACACATCAATTTTGGTCGTCAACTTTTAAAGAACAAAGTACTCGGGGGCTATGTAACCAATGGTGCCCACCACCGGATAATTGTCATTAGACAAATGGTGTGACTTTTCATCATCCGGAGCCTCCTCAGATAGGCTGAAATCAGACACCTTGGCAGTCCATGTGTCATCCAGTAATATGTTAGACGACTTGATATTGTGGTGTATGATTGGCAGTACTGCATACACGTGTAGGTACTCAATGCCTCTAGCTGCGTCTAGTGCCACCATAATCCGAGTTGCCCATGACATTAGAGGAGTACTTTTTAGCTCATGAGGATGATCACAAAGGGTCCCATTTTTCATGTACTTGTAGACCAATATGCGTACGTTTCTATCCTTACAATATCCCAACAAGCAAATAAGATTACTGTGATTGAGGCGGGACGAAGTTTTCAATTCACATAGGAAAGCATGGTAATTGTACTTGCGCTTAACAGCCACTTTTCGGCCATCACTTAAAATGGCACAGTAGGCGGAGCCAGAGCTACGTGTTTCAATCTTGTTATCTTTTGAGAAGTTGTTAGTGGCTTTAAGTAGCATTTGCAAAGGAAATTGTTTGCTATGAATAATATCGATCAAGTCTTTGGCTGCAGAAAACGCTGACAGTATGGAATTTTTTTTGGGATGAGAAAATTTTGGACCATTATTGCTCTTTGGCTTAAGAAACTCAATCAAGTGTTTGAAGATTGCTGTTCGGATTGTTCGTCTAGGGCTTGCTGATATGGAACGATCAGTGTGAATTATTTCATAACTACTACTGTCTGTTTGAGACCTGGCTGGTGGGAAGATTGACACTATGGAACAAGAGAATTGTGCTTCTGCACGAGGTGTTTTGTTAGATTCTGAACAACTTTCTTCTGTTTCAGTCTCAGTCATGGTGGGTGGGAAGATTAATGGAATGGAAAGACTTGTTTGTCCATTAGGTAGTGGAAAGAAGTGAGAAAATGAGGAGGGTGTTTTAATGGAAGGATTTGGAATTATTATCTCATAATTTTCGGAACCACTGTCTGTTTGAGACCTGGCAGGTGAGAAGAATGATACTATGGAATTGGAATAATGACAGAATCTTGGAGGTGTTTCATTTGAATCTGAATTAGCGTCACTGTTAGAGTTGTTGGTTGGGAATAGTGTTGAAATGGAGACAGAGAAGTCGTCTGGATTTGTTTCATTCCATATCCGACTGCAACTACCAAACTCCGACTTGTCTGATGGGAAAAATGAGTAGTCTACTAGGGATTGACTTCTTTCTTCACTGATTGTAGGACTACCAGGGTCCGAGTTGTTGGCAACAAATTCTGCAACCAAAAATTACAAAATGTTAATAATTGAAATTATGTAGTATTCAGTTACTAGAATTTTCTCATCCTGAATCAAAATTCTTTGAAACTTACTTGGATCAACTTGGTGCTTCTGCATGTCGATATTGGACAGAAAATTATGGGGACTTGACATAACTGAATTGGGAGAGGGAGAGGGAGAGAGAGAGAGAGAGAAATATTGCATTTCAAAGTGGTCTGTTGGTATTCATAATTTATAAGAATTTGGAAGTTTCAGCGAAGATACTTTCTCATGCACTCTCTTGCCGTGTACTTTGGGCGTGACTGACCAGGAGAAAAGAGGAAAGTTTCTCCTGCGCTGAACAGTTTTTAACTTAGCGACAAAGGGCGTTTGTTAGCTGGCATTTGTGAGTGAAAAAGTGACTTTGGTAATTTTTCATTGCCGAGAACATTTGCATCTCGCTTCGGCTCAATTTCTGTACAATAGGGCCTTAAATATTAATTGGGTTGTTCAATTTACACCAGTTCCCGAAAGAGTTGGACTTTTCTTCACTAAGTTGACTACCGGTGTGGCGGTGTCACAGTTGTTGGCTGGGGTATGCAATTGATTTTTTTTTTTTTTTTTTTTTTTTCCTCGTCTTCAAGACACGGCAATTGATTCTTAGGTGCAACTTCTGTCCAGTGCACTAAACCTGCTACAATCATGACACACGATTATTTCAGACATATGTCATGATTGCAACAAATCCAATATCATAGGACACTAGACAAAAGTCGCACCCTTAATTCTTGAAGAATGTCAAAATAAGAAATTATTTCTTGCGTGTCTTTCAGGTTGATTGGTCATCAGCCATCATTTCCAATTTTTATATTAATATATTTGAACATTTGCCATCAAAAGTTGTTGGTACGTCGATGGGGATGTAGATATTTTGAGGATCTCATTGGACAGACGGTGAAAGTCAGGATACTATATGCAAAATGCTATATAATATATAAAGCATAAACATTGGGATTACTGCAGGTTGTGGCATGGTGGTAAAAGTTTTCTTATCGCTTCATATTATTCCGGATAGGAATTGAGATGATATTACCTATTGTTGTACGGTATGCTATGGACTTGATAGTATTGATTTAGATGTTCAACTCACCATTTCGCCATGTTTAATGAACAATTTTATAGTGTGTTAGTTTTATTATAAACTACTAGGGAAAAATTGACTTATATATATATATATATATATATTTTGTTAAGCAAAAATGAGAATAGTAGCTGAAACTTATAAGTAATAATTTCAAACTCATCTCAAAATAATGTGATTTTATTGTAATATATAATAGGACAAAGTTTAGCTACAAAATTGATTGTATCTTAAAATTACAACCTTACTCAATAAAATAAACATTGTCACATATTTTGAAAATTTAACTGTTAAATTGCATATTCTTTACACTCTGAATACATATTTCAAATTTTATGTCAATCAGATATTATTTACTAAATAATCTATAAGCTTATATTTTATGCATAATTTTGAACTACAAAAATTTGCAATTTAAACAATTTATTGATAACATAGCTATTGATCTTTAATTTTCTTGAAATTTTGCAAGTATGAAGGGTATAAGAATAAGATATAATCCAATGGTGGATTTGTCAAAATTCATCTCTAATAAAATGATATCGAGTAAAGTTATAGTCTAAGACCACAACCAATTTTGTAGCTAAACTTTGTTCTATATAATATTATCTTTTGTAAGTAAAAAGTCTATATCTTGATTTTTTGTTTTTTATTTTTTTGGCAAGGACACATTTTGCATTTTACTTTCAATTATTATATATGGCAAGATAGAGATGTGCATCAAAATGCAACACAATACAAAATTGGAGAATGTATAATTTTGATTAGAACAAGAAAATGAATCTTCATTTTCTCATATGAAATCGAATATTATTTTATATTTTTGGAGAAGTTGATGAGCAATATATACAAATTTTGTTTCCATTTTATCACATAAGAACTATTAAACAACACTATAACAATTTATATTTTGATAATCTCTAAATTCATATATGGGAATCAACTATTATAGAATTTTTTTCTCCTCAAAACATATACTTTTTTTTTCCTTTTGCAAACAATTATCATATTGCATATTTAACAACTATTAATTATCATATTCTTCACCTACTAATATTGCATATTTTAACAACTATTATCACATGCTTCACCTACTATATGATAATGCATATAGATCCATTTCATATTATGGTGAACACCGAGCCTAAATACAATATATATATATATATATATATTTTAGAATATTAAGTATTTTTAACACACATACATATGAGGAGATAAGAGCAGGTCTTAAAGAAACTTATAGTTGTGTATATCCAAAAGAGCCTAAATACAATATTGGATCAAAATATTTAACAACTAATCATATTGCACTAAGCCTAAACAAAAAAAAAAGGGTTTAACTGTTGATAGAATTCATATTGTGGTGTACAATATGATAATAATTGTTAAATGTGTTCTACTAAGAAGCAAGAGAGAAAGATCTTAAATTATAATTATTACATGACAACAATCAATGCAATAAATTATAAATTATATTGCAAGAGTAATGCATTCCTTTATTGTATTTTTGTTTTTTTGAGAAGAAATTTTTTTTTTTATTGTAGAATTTCCAAGGAAAGCATCCAAGTGTGTGTGTGTGTGTATATATACCCCTTTTGCTTTTTGGGTAACCAACTGGTGGGATATTTGTGATTGTGCTGACTGCAAAGAAGAAGAAGTTTTCCTCCACCCCTTTGTGTATATACTATATACTATTACTAATCCATTGAACTCTCTAGGAAGAGCAAGAGTGATGAAGTTTTTATCTTAAAGCAAGATTTTGGCAATTAGGAATATATATATATAGTTAGGAACACTTGCTAAAAAGTTTAACCAATGTGAAAGTAAACAAAATTTTAGTGATCAAATTAAAAGTAAAATAATATAAGAGAATTTTAATTAGAAATACCAACATCATCACCCAAAATGACTCTAAGCAACTACTTAGAAAAATAGACAACCCAACAGCCATATATCACTTACTGTCCTAAAGAAAAAACTTTTATGGTAGTAATTTTGTGTTTAATACTTTTCAATCTTCATATATTAATCTTCTCCATTCTAATGATTTAAAAAGCTTCTAGAACTTGTAAAAAGCATATGTACATGAATATAAGAAAAAGTACAAAATAAATATGCATTACACTGAGGAAGCTAATCATTTTATAAAATAAAACAACATGGCTAGTTGCTTTCATTTTTTATTTATCTATTATATTTCTTGTGTTATTTCTATCATATTTTTTGTATATTTAAGGAGTATCATGGATTGAAGAACAACATATCTTAGCAAAATTGAACTTAGAACAAGAGATACGTTTAAACTAAATAAGGTAAGATAATTTAGTTCATGTAGAAGGGTACAAAATCATTCCACCCTGTTTTAATAAATATATAGAACATATTGAACTAAGAATGAGAGATAATTTAAGCTCTTTTATCCTTGAGAATGAGATAAGTTTAAGCTAATTATGGTAATATGATTTAAATCATGTTGGACTTTACAAAATCATTCTATTATGTTTTAATATATGAGATGAGTTCAAGTTACACCTAGTGTAATTTCATAAATGTTACACATTTTTTACACCGTAAATCTGATAAAATCTAACAGTTAAAAAAAACAACTTGTCCACCTCAACCATCCTAATAAATATAGTATCTTTTATGTTTCTCTCTCTTATTTAGTAGGAATAACTTAGGAGAGTGTTTATTGTCAATTTCTTCTTCACAAAACCAATTTATCAAATCTTGTAAACGGGAAAAAAAAATCTCTAGAATTAAATCTTAAAAAAACTCATGGGATTTTTTTTTCTTGCAAAGCTTTTGTCAAGTTATTTTAAAAATAATAATAACTAGTCGCTAACCCATGCGATACACAAGTTTAGGATTTATCTCTTCTTTGAGTAGTTTTTGCTAAGAAACATGTAAATTCAAGCTTATAGAACATGTTTTTAGCATCCATAAAATTTTCACTAAGAAACATTACATATCTAAAACACACAGGCATGTAATGTGGTTCGAGCTAATTAATACAAAGTTAGAACATCTGTGTTTATAGATTATTCATGAACAAATAATTAGAAAGGTGGTATTACATTTTGAACATAAGATGATAGTAGTACATTACTTTATCTTGCTCTAGGAAAAGTAACTGTGCTTTCATGAACAAATCATGGATACTTTGATTACATTTTTGTTCTTTGTAGGTTCCAGTAATATAAAGCTAATTTCTTCCAATTAACTATGCTTTCACCCCAAAAAAAAAAAAAAATGATTTAAAAAAAGATCTAATTTCTTCCAATTAACTGTGCTTTTACAAAGAAAAAAGGATTAAAAAATTGGTTGTTTGTGGCAGTAAAAAATATATTCTACTAAAGTATCAATTGAACCACTAAACTCCTTCATCTCACCATGAAGCTTCTTTACTTTTTTTGATAAGTAAACTATGAAAGCTAATAACATTTATTATTCAAATATTTGCAGCTATGAATTTTCACAAAAAGAGAAGAAAAACTTAACAATAATGCCAGTGATCAGACAATTCATTACATCTCATTCACTATAGTTCATTATTGTCTGATTTAAAGGTATGCGAGTGCTTGAGGTCAACTGCACATCCAATTTCTATTGAGAATATCAACTACATCTTACATGAAATTCACCTCATGGAATTCACTTGAACTAAAAGCAGCCAAAACACCAAAAATTCTACAAAATCCTGTTAAGTACCTACAAAGAACAAAAATTAGGAGCTAATTAATACTGGAACCTTCACTTACTAACCCAACAACTTTTGAGTGTAAATATGCTTATTAACAGAAACAAAGCAATTACTAAAAAGCAACAGAAACAAAGCCCCACAAACACAATTTCACCTCACAGAATTCACTTGAACTAAAAGCAGCCAAAACACCAAAAATTCTACAAAATCCTGTTAAGTACCTACAAAGAACGAAAATAAGGAGCTAATTAATAACAGAAACAAAGCCCCACAAACGCAATTAGAAATTTTCTAAAAACCCCTATTTATCGATGGCAAACCAAAGCCCAACCACGTAGCCAAAGAAACCCGTAGCCACAAACCAACAAAATTCTATGAACAATTGAAGAGGAGAGAGCAATATATAGAAAATAATATTAAAGCAAATTAAGGAGCGAGGGGATTCTACCTTGATTCGAGAGATGTGATGGTGAGAATTGAGAAACGATGGAAAGGCAGAGAGCTAGTACACCTCCTTCTTCTCCTGGTGGTATGGCTCATTAGCAATCACAGCAGCATGGTCAGCTTAAGGCTGGCTTTGGAACATGCTGGAATGGTTGGAAAAGTGAACCAAGACAATGAGAAGCAGGACATTCCTATTGACCTGCCTTCCATGGATCTATGGTCAGATCCATGCATCCAATTTGCTATAAAAACTCTTACTGTAATAGGCGTTAACAGTCCCAAATGCACAAAATTATCGCAGGTATCAAACAATAGCCAATATTGATAGGCCACAATCTGAATGACCCCTTGTGATTATACCAATTAATTAATTAGCCAAGTTATTAATTAATCAATTAATCATGCAATTGTGTGGAAGCACAAACAAATCACCAAAAACTAAATATGCAGAGGAAATTAAATAACACGGTGATTTGTTTACGAATGGGGAAAACCTTAACGGCAAAAACCCCACTGAGTGATCTTCAGGTCACCACTCCCGAAACTCCACTATTATCAAATCAAGCGGTTACAAGTAAAAGAATCCCAAGTACCTTACCAACCTATAGTTGAACCCTTACCCCAATACCTAATTGGACTTGATCTGTAGCGACAGTTCCCACCTTTGATGCACGGCTCCCAAGTACGTGACAAACCAATGCGCAGATCCCAGTACGCGGCTTCTAAACACTAACTAAGAAGTAGAGGTTGGCTGCAAAGTTCTTCAGTTCATCCTAGGAAGATGATTGGTTACAAAACTCTTTGGTGCAAATACACAACAACTTCTTCAGAGAGGATGAACTAGGTCAAGAACTTCGTCTTTTGATCACAATTTGCTTGAACAGAGATTGCTCAATACTTTTGCAACTTGTGTACAATTTGACGGCTCTTAAAACAATCCTTTTATATGTTTAGGGTGAGAAGAAAAGAAGGCCCAAAAGCATATTCACGGATCCCAAGAAAATCATATTAGAAAATCTGAAATTTTAAATCTCGACAAATAGTAGGTGTCGAGGTAGCTATCGAGTAGGTGTCGAGCTTTAATGAAATTGCACTTCAGCTTGTTTTTTTCTTGGACAGACTTGATGACTTCAACACTTGACCTTGAAACCTTGTTTCTTGAAGTATTAAAAACACCTAGAACTACCCAATTACAAGTAGAGTTAATTTTGTCAAAGGATTAGCCAATTTACATAAATAAGTGACATATGTTCTTAACAAGTGAAAACACATATGTCCTAACAAATATCACCTCTAAATATGGTTTTGGGTGATTTATGGAGGGACACGTGCATAGAATTTGCTGTAAAAACTCTAACTGGTGTAATTCCTGTTGATTGTGTAGTTTGCCCATGAAAAGGATTGTAATCCAAGAGTTAAGTCTAGCAGTGATCTTTTCGGTTAGAGGATTGCAATCCTTTGAGCTAAGCTTTCTAGTGATAAAGAGGTTTTTCAAAAAATATGATTGGGAGGTTTCCTGCTTTGAATTGCAGAACAAAAAAGATTTGTTGCTGGAGATCAGGAGTTACAGCGGCACAAAATACCCCAAAGAGACCAATGAACTCCTTCAGGGCATGCCTTATAAGTTGTTTTAAAGGTAGATCATCGTGTACAAAGAGTATAGATATTTTACAGCAAAAAGTTGCACTGTTTTTCTTCAAATCCAGCTTAAAGACCTATAAAAAAAAAGTAAAAAAAAAAAAAATTAGAGAAAAGAAAAAGAGGAAATACCTTCAAATTAGTAGAGATTTAGAATCTAAAACTTGATCGCCGTTGCTGGGGAAGAGGTAGTCTCAGATGGGAGTGGAGACAAAGGAAAAGGATATGCGGCTAGGGTTTTTAGTTTTGGGGTCTCTTGCGTATGAGTGTTTTTAATTTTTAATTTTTTTTAATAATATTGTGCTGGGTTCCCGCGTATGAGTGTTTTTAATTTTATTTTTTAAATATTGTGCTGACGTGGAAAATTGTGGGAGCTTCAAAAGTTTCGATTTTATACATATATATAGATGAGCTTTGGTAAGGTTTGCACAACCTTGCCACACCACAAACAACCTTTATAATTTCTAAATTCAGTAAATTTTTTCATTTTTAAATTCTTCCAAAAAAAAAAAAACATTTTGTTTTTATCATTTCTTCCTTTACAAAGATCACTTCCCCTCCCCTTTCTCTTTCCACCATTTCTCCATTTTTATCTCCTTTGTCAAAAACCCAAAACCATATCAGTGAAATGGGTAGGAAGAAATTCTTTAACAATGTTATTGGGGGGAAATGGGTATTTATCCCTAATTTAAAATCTATGTAGCAAAATGTTCCTGTTTTGAAACTATTTAGTAAAATGCCCATATTTTGGAACTCGATTTTAACAAAATCGAGTTTTGTGTAAAACTTGATATTCTCAAAATCGAGTTCTATGTATATTTTTAAGTAGAACTCGACATTAGCAATGTCAAGTTCTACTTAAATTTTCAAAAAAAATTAAATGGCAAAATATGCATAAAACTTGACATTACTAATGTCGAGTTCTACCATAACTCGATTTTGTTAAAATTGAGTTCCAAAAACAAGAGTATTTTGCTAAATAGTTTCAAAATAGAGACACTCTGCTACATAGTTTTCGAACCACCATGGTCAACCCTATATGAGAAGAGGTGTGAGTTGGAGGTGTATTGTCGATGGCATGAGTTACGAGTTCCTAAGGCACGCTTAGTCGAGTTACCTAGAGATTAACCTGCCAACATACTTTCTCATCTTGAACAAGAGAACAATCAAATGCAAAGGCGATTAGACTGTTTTCATGCAATCCAAAAAGCTAAGAAACATCTAAAGGGGAAGGCACAAGAACGAGCCATCAAGTCTATTAATGAAGTTACTACATTAGATGATGAAAGAGATATTTCAGACTTTTCAGATTCAAGTAATGATGATTTCCAAAAATTTATACCTACGAACATTAGACATTGTTGTTAATGTCTACACGTTCTGTGAAATACAAAATGTTGTTGTTAATGTTTGACAATTGATGATTATGTACATTCAACTTTTGCAAATCTAAAGATTAAATGTTCATTAATTGTTGAGTTTACACGATTTTGTTCATTCAACAATTTCGAATTTTTCAACTAATTCGGATGATCAATACATTAGTACACAGTTTTCCATTTAATTTTCACGATTTTGTACATTTAACGAATTCAAACTTTTCAACAAATTCAGACTATCTGTACATCTAATTTACACAATTTTATTTTGTACTTTCAAGATTTTATACAATCAACAAATTTGAACGATCTGTACATCTAAATTTTGTTTTTTACAAATTCGAACGATCTGTACATCTAATGTACACAATTTTCTCTTGAATTTTCACGATTTTGTACTTTCAACGAAATCAAATTTCTTAACAAGTCTAGAATATTTGTACATCTAATGTACACAACTTTCCATTGAATTTTCACGATTTGACACGTTCAACAATTTCGATTTTCCATTAAGATTTCACGATTTTGTATGTTCAACAATTTTGAAATTTTCATCAAATCAGGATGATTAGTACATTAGTACATAGTTTTAAATTGAATTTTCACGATTTTGTATATTTGACGACTTCAAATTTGGAAACAAATTTGGATGATTTGTACATCTAATGTAATTAATTTTCCATTAAGTTTACTCAATTTGGTATGTTCTTCAATTTTCATTTGAATTTTTACGATTTTACACACTCAACGAATTCGAATTTTTCAACAAATTCGTACTATCTGTACATCTAATGTACACAATTTTTCCTTGAGTTTTCATAGTTTTGTACATTCAACGAATTCAAATTTTTAAACAAATTCATACGATCTATACATCTAACGTACATACTTTTCCATTGACTTTTCATTATTTTGTACTTTCAACGAAATCAAATTTTTCAACAAGTCTAGACTATCTGTACATCTTATGTACACCTACACGATTTGGTACGTTCATTGATTTTCCATCGATTTTTCTCGAATTTCTACATTCAACTAATTCAAACTTTTTTACAAATTCAAATTTTCTGAGGCATTTACCATTAGGTGATTTATACGAATCATTCATTTTTCTTTCATGGAGTTTGTCCATTATTCATATGGTTACATATTTTAAAAAAAAACACAAAAACCATGAAAAAGCATTTAGATTTGGTGTTTAAATTTAGAAAACATGATTTCACTAGGTGTTTTATGAGAAAACAGCGAAAAAAATATTTTAAACAGTGAACAGAGAATAATTTATGCAGAAAAGAGAGTGAACAATTTTTTAAATAATGCTAAACAGAAAATAATTTTATGCAGAATGCTAGAAATAGTTTATGCAGAAAACATTGAACAATTTTTATGAGAAAACAATGAACGGTTTTACTTAATGCAGAAAATAGTTTTACTTAGTGAACAGTTCTACATTCAACTAATTCGAACTTTTTTACAAATTCGAATTTTTCGAGGCATTTACCATTAGGTGATTTATACGAATCATTCATTTTTCTTTCATGGAGTTTGTCCATTATTCATATGGTTACATATTTAAAAAAAAAAAAACACAAAAACCATTTAAGTGCAATAACTGCGCCAATGCTAAAAACAGTTTATGCAGAAAACAGTGAACAATTTTTATGAGAAAACAGTGAACAGTTTTAATTAATGCAAAAAACAGATTTTATGAATGCGGTAAGCAGCTTCGAATATACAGTAAACATGATGTGTAGAAAGCAAATTTTATTAACATAGAAACAGATTTTATCAATGCAAAAAAACAAATTCGATTATTCTGAAATTTAAACATGAAAAAGCATTCAGATTTGGCTTTTAAATTTAGAAAACACGATTTCACTAGATGTTTTATGAGAAAACAGTGAACAATTTTTTAAATAGTGAACAGAACATAATATACGCATAAAAGAGAGTGAAATTTTTTTAAAATAATGCTGAACAAAAAGTAATTTTATGCAGAATGCTAGAAATAGTTTATGCAGAAAACAATAAACAATTTTTATAAGAAAACAGTGAACAGTTTTAATTAATGCAAAAAACAGATTTTATGAATGCAATAAGCAGATTTGAATATATAGTAAATATGATTGCAGAGAGAAAATTTTATTAAAGTAGAAACGGATTTTATCAATGCAGAAAAATTTATTCGATTATTGTGATATTCAAACATGAAAAAGCATTCAGATTTGGAGTTTAAATTTAGAAAACACGATTTCACTAGGTGTTTTATAAGAAAACAGTGAACAATTTTTTAAATAGTGAACAGAAAATAATTTATGCAAAAAAGAGAGCGAACAATTTCTTAAATAATGTTGAACATAAAATAATTTTATGCAAAATCGTGGAAATAGTTTATACAGAAAACAGTGAACAATTTTTATGAGAAAACAATGTACAATTTTAATTAATGTAGAAATTAAATTCATGTTTCGAAATTAAAATCTCTATATTTTACAATGCTTCTATTTAAATAAATAAAAACATAAAAAAATCTACTTATTTTTATCTTTATGTTTATTTGTTGATTATCCCCAAACAAAAACAAAAACAAAAAAAATTTACACAGTACTCGAGTTTGGTAAACTCGAGTACTGTAGAAATAAAAATTTTTGCATTTTATTTATAAACGGTACTCGAGTCTGGTATACTCGAGTATTGTGTTGCATGGTACTCGAATTTACCAAGCTCGAGTACCACATAATTTTTTGTAATCGCACAAATTCCAACTCAGCAGTGCCACGGTGGCAGGACTGATGAGGAACTCGAGTTTCTGAAACTCGAGTTCTAGAAAAAGTGGTAATTTGCCATTTATTTTCGAAACAGTATTTTTTTGCTAAAAATTTCCAAAAAAGGTGTTATTTGGCCATTTTGGCCCAAAGTTAGCTGGGAAAGTGGAAACCCAGGAAAAAAGGCTTGGGCGGTAGCACCTTAGAGCATTAGCATTGAAAAATTTCAATGCTACTCTATTTTACAATTTTAAAAAGCCACTTTATCATTATACCATACCATTTTACAATACCTCCACATCCCAAACTTCTATTTTCTTCTTTTACTCATTAAAATAATATATCTACATAATAAAATAATATATCTCAAAATTATATCTTCTCTCCCATCTCTCTCCTCTCTCTCATTTTCAGCTTTCTTCCAAATAAAATATTATTATTTTTTTACAATACTTGCTACAGTGCAATTCTATGTTTAGAATTGCACTGTAGCAGTATTGCAAAAAAATTTGCAATACTGCTGTTTAGCATTCCCCAATGTAGATGGTTTTGGGGCTTAAAATTCTAAATTTTCCTTAGATTTGGCATTAGCATTCCCCAATGCTAATGCTCTTAGAAAAAACAAGAGGAGTGGTTGGCGATAATGGGCTGCAACCTGCGAGTGAGGCCGGGTCTAAGGTCCAACTTACGCAGACGCTCCTCTTCTCTATCCATTCTCCAATGCCAATCAAAACCTTATTGAGTAAGGGTTTCGAGTGTCTTGAACAACTGTTTTCAGTACAGAAATTTTGAGCCTTTGACTTTTGAGTTACCGCTGCAATCCCAATTTCCTTCTTTCACCATCCTATTCGTTCATTTCCTCTTTTCTTTCTTCAGATTAACTTCAAAAAAATCCTCATTCTCATTCCCTCATTGATATCCCTCTGCTGTTATTCTTCAAAACTACTTAGATTATATATTTCCGATGGCTTCTGTGGACACAGTAAACGCTTCCTCCTCCTCCTCCTCCTTTTAACAATATCTTTTCTGAAGATAGAAACATATACGATGTCTTTCTCAGTTTCAGAGGCAGCGATAGCCACGCACACTTTACAGACCATCTATACACTGCGATGAAGCAGCAATTGATTCATGAGTTTATCGAATCACTCAGCAATCAGATGCTGGAAGATGGTTCCACCAATTGGAACTTACCACCAAGATATGATGTAACTCCAGATGAATCAGATGGTGCAGATGAGATGGTGCAGGATTATGTAGCTGATTTGCCACTGGTAAGAAACTTTAATTGAATTCAAACCTACATGGAATTTAATTATTGAATTCTAGATTTTTATTTTACTTTTAATAGTAAACACTGATGTGATTTAGATCAAATTCATAATTTTAATATCAAATTTTAAAAGTAGAGTCTTAGAAGATTTTAGGGAAATCATTACTTGAAGATACCATTTTGTTAGTGTACCATATCTTTTTAAATACACCTTGATTCTAACCTGATTATATCATTGATTGAACTTGGGAATTTAATACACCTCTTCATCTACTGCCCGATTGGCCAAATTGTTGGTCCCTCACAGATTGGCCTAGAAAACTCCTCACCATGGCAGTTGACTCTCAAAGTAACTAGGTTAAGATACTTCTTAAACCCAACCTTTTTCTCCACATCCAAAGCTCATATTATGAATTTAATTAATGAGATCCACTATCATGTGAGTGCATGAAGCATTGCTCCCATAGTACTAAATAATTGCTCTAGTTGTTTAATCATCAAACAGTTGTTTCTAATGTCATACGATAACAACAACAATAATAATGCCAAAGATGATTGAGCAACTGAAAGGTAGTTCCATCAATTTGGAATTATCACCAAGATATGATGATTATATCGCTGATGCAGTTGATGTGATGCAGGAAGCTCATGTGGTGGAGGATCATGTTGCTAATTTGCCACAGGTAAGTGACATTAATCCAAAGCTACATGGTTACAACTTATTGCATCCTGGAATCTATTTAGAATAATAAACATCATTGTGATTTAGAACAAAATTGTGATTTTTAATACCAAACTATAATATAAAATATTAAAGGACTCTATTGAAATCATGAGTTGAAGATACCATTTTGTTAGTTTACCGTATCTGTTTAAATATGTATTGCCTTGATTCTAGCCTGAATATATCATTGATTGAGCTAAAATCAAGGACAATCAATATGTCCTTGATATTTCCATCAATTGGGATTTACCACCAAGATATGATGGTTGTACTGATGATGTGATGCAGGAAGCTCATGTGGTAGAGGATCATGTTGCTAATTTGCAACAGGTAAGAGAGATTAATCCAAAACTACATGGTTACAAATTATTGCATTCTAGACTCTATTTAGAATAATAAACATTAGTGTGATTTAGAACAAAATTGTAATTTTAATATCAAATTATGAAAGTAAAATCTTAAATTGAACTCATGAGTTGAAGATAACCATTTTGTTAGTATACCATTTGTTATATATGTATAACCATGATTATAGCCTGATGTTATCATTGTTTGAGCTAATATCTAGGACAATCAATGTGTCCTTGAGTCTAGTCCCAATCAAGGACATGAAATGACATGGTCAGCCTGAAATTTTAGCCTTCCCCATAAAAGAGGTGTAACGGAAAAATAGAGAGGAGTGGAGAAATAAAGAGACAGAGGGAGGGTAAAAGTTGGAAGGAGTGTAATAGTAGGCATGGACTAACAAGGAGAATATATATATATATATCTTGAGTTTAAGGAGAAGAAAAGTTTAAAAAGAAAAAAGAAAGTCTAAAAAATAAGTGGATGATGTGGCCGTTGATGTATGTAGCTCAACAGGAGCGTAGTAATAATAAATGTTATAGATAAATAGATATAGATATAGATATAATAAACTTATCACCTCAATAGTCAGATTAATATGTAAAATTTGTGAAGGGTATGAGTATTGCTATGTATAGTGTGCTTCGCTTGACTGTGTTACCAGCTTATTAGATTTTAATCATTGCATGCCTTGACACCTCCATTAAAGCAGTGGGCTGGCAAGGTTGTTAAGGAAAGGGACAATGCTTCCATTTTATCTATATACTTTTAGATTATGATGAATGCAAAATATTTAGAAATGAGATTGAACAATCGGTCTTGCTCAGTCAAAACTTGCAGACTCTTCAAGCACTTGGGTTACTAGCTCCGAATTAGTTCTGTCATCTGTGACACTATTGTCTAAACCAAACCATTGATGGATCTCTAACAGGGTCATGTTAATTCGTCCAATTTATTTTTGAGTCCACATCATTGTTGCCTTTTGGATTTGTAAAATCATTATCTGTTTCAAATCACGAATTTACTTCTGTCCAATTTGAATCCAGGAATGTGCAATTTGTGTCACTAATGCAAGGGGCGTGGCTTTTCTCTGTGGGCACACGGTGAGCTGGGCTGATTATAATAATTTGATGATATTTTCTCCCTCATTTACATGGTGTTGCTAATATTTTGAGATACAATTATTTTATTGCAGACATGTGTGGAATGTGGCGAAAGATTGGACAGATGTCCCATTTGCCGGGAACCGATCATTTACCATATCAGGTTGTTCTTGGAGTGACCATGCCCAGAGAATTAAACTTAAACTAGATTGCACATGGTCAAGTGTTTATCAAAGATTGTCTATGGTGTTGTCTTCCTTGTGTGTTGTATGATTGTGTCATAAATGTCTATTGTTCTGTTCCATTATTGGAAGATATTTTTCTATAAAATGACAGGTATATAAACTCCATCAAATGTTTGTGGCCACACTGTTGCGGCTCGGTTTTGTCTTCCTTGGTATAGTGTTATTTGGAATGTTAAATATGATATATTATGTGGTGTTAAGAACTTCGGATTGAAACCATAGAACATATTGATAAAGTTTCTGTTTTTTTGGGTGATCTTTCCTTTCTTTAGTCTAAACAAGGGATAAAGAAAAACTTTATACATAACCTAGTTTGGAGGTATTCCTACAAACTGGATTAGGCACAATGAAAAAATGGTAACTTTCTTTGGTCATGTGAGAAGCACATAACCAATTAAATAGACTATTAGACCCAAACAAAGCTTTCTCCTCACACCCTTTTCCTTCTCTCCCTAACCCACACCTCTCTCCACCAGTCCCAATCCTTTCTCCTCCGCCGGTGCCACCATTACCGATCCTCTATAACCACACCAGGACCTTTACAAAAGGGAATTACACAATTAGGATTCTAGCGATAGTAATATGATTTCAAATACAAATTAATAACCCTTACCGATGTTTTCAGATTCCTTCAAGAAGAATTAAAACAATAAACACAATTCAACAAAAAGAAATACACACAAAGCTGGGGAGAAAGTAGAGAACTTCCCCATCTCAAACTAAATTTCCTATACACAAGCCAAATCTCATGGACAAATTATAAACGAATTCCTTCCATATTCTAGCAACAATTGAACCTTCTTGAAGATTATAGGCTTCATCCTACCATGAACCATCTTGATTCGAAGACTCGACTTCGTTGATGCTCACTACTCTCACCTTAGAGATCTCTTATGCTATTTCTCTCAATGTTCTCTTATTGAAGTGCTCATGGAATAGGATGAGAGTGAACTGACATCTGAAGCTAATGCCTCTCTGTACTCTTTACGGATACGCCAAAGGATTTCTGCACACCTCTTCATGCTAGGCCGATTCTGGCTACATGTAGCCAAACATTGTAAGGCTAGTTCAAGAATCTTATCAACGGCTAAGATATTTGCAGCATCACATGCCAGCTTTGGGTCCAAGGTTGAAATAGCTTCTCCATCAATAAACTTCTTCATGGCCTGAACTTAAAATCAAGTCGCATTAGGGTAAAGAATTTTCTTAGTTTTGGAAAATGTTCAAATGTAACTTATCTAGTTAAGACTAGGTAAGATACTTCGATGGACGTGTGAAGATAATCATATGGATTTTTGTTAAACAGTCATGGAAGTTTCTTTTACTTTGTTTTTGTAGGAAACTGTTAATCAAATTTCAAAATTGATAGTGACCAAAAGAAAAGTCTTAACAGAATCATACCCATTTTGCCGTTATCCGCTCCTTCAGTTCTTGTTTTGGTTCAATTGGACGCCTGCCCGTGACTAGTTCAACCAATAACACACCAAATGAAAACACAGGCGAAAATAGGTAACTATTTTTTTTTTCTCTAACTATCTAGTTAGTTGGCCCGGTTTGGAAACTATATCATTTAGTAACATCTTGAGCCTCAGAGACTCGAATTTTGTGCTCATACCTCGACTCTTTGAGCCTCGATTTCCATCGTTTGACGTGGCTGAATGCCACGTGGGAAATACCTGTAACTCAAGTTTCTAAGACTCGAGTTTCACGTAGACGCCATATAGATCTCGAGTCTCAAAAACTCGATTTTGGTATGTACACTGTTCATGTCCAGTCCCATCTGGTCATGTCACTGACAGTCGGAGCTTCACGTTTTTTTTAACCATAGCTGGCCTGCCTGATCTACCTTCACGTTTTTTGTAACTTTACTCTTTGCCTGCTGGTCACATCTTAAGCCCCTGACTTCTTTATGTCACTTACTTGGCTGAAGCTCTTTGTCAACAAAAATTGCTTCTCTCTCAACTCATCCTCTCTCACTCTGCATTACTCCTCTCTCAACTCTCATACTCATTCTACAGAGCAGAACAATACTCCCCTCTTAACTCTCATACAAGCCGATCATTGTAGTCTCCCTCTCTCTCTCTCACTCTCATACAATCCCAGTAGTACATTTGCACATCCTCATGTCAGGTAAGGGTCTCCTCACTCTCTAGTTGGTTGTTTAGTGTATATATAACTGCTTTAGAAAGTGTTGCTTGTATTGAATTTGTCATGACATTTCCTAATAAAAATATTTGTTTGTAGTAACCACTTAAATATATATATATATATATATATATGTTTATATATATGTATATCACTTTTTATATATATATATATATATATACCACTTTATATATATAATTGTTTTTTTTTTTTTTGGTAATGTCTAATGAACCCCTCTGCTCTATGTTATTTCATTAATACAAAAATATTTTAACTTAACTAAAATTCAATACTTTTTATAGATAGTATAATTATTTGTTTATTTTAGTCAAACGTTATAATATTATTATATTTAGCAATGAAATTATTAAAATTAATATTTTTAGTTCCATTTTTTATTATTTATATTAAACATCAACATTTTCATGTATTAATATTTTTTCTATAAACTGGATTTAATGCATCAACTGGCCTATGGTTGCAAGTGTTCCATTTGGCAAAAGCTCACCACTGTAATATGGATAATGGTATTGACCCAAATATTCATTCAAAGGTGCTTATTGCCTTATTGAGACCTTTAGGCTTCAGCCATGTGCTACCAAGTAGGGTGGCTTTGAATTTTGGAACCAGGACAACAGGTTCAACTCAATGTATTAAGGGACTTTAGGCGAATGTGACATTTTCTTATACTTAAATATTTAATTTTTGAAATCTTTTTCATCTAAAATTTTTGCTATGTTTTGTTTATTACTAATTTACTAAAAAAAAATTTATCCAAATACCCATTTTAATACTTTAAAGACAAAAAAATATCCCACTAAGATTCAATTAATTTGTTAAGTTTTTTTTTTTTTTTTTTTTTTGATCTTTTTCAAATATTTTCATAGCTATATGAATACCTTTCTAGTAGATATTTATAATTAAAAAACATTTATGAATAAATTAAACATGATCTATAAAAGAATTGAGATCCTAAACATGATCTATTAAACATTATCTATATGAACATGTTTCTAGTAGATATTTGTAATTTACAAGTAAAACCAAGGTTATTAAAATTGAGATCCTAAACAGGACCTATAAGAGGTCCTCATAGAGTAAATCATAGAATCGAATCGATGATCATAAGATTTTACTTTATGTGAAAAATAAAGTCAAAAATATTAGTAATAATGATATATTTTAAATAATTATTAAGTTGATCAAAGGAAAATGGACATAATGCAACTTTCATGTCCTATTTCTAATAAGTAAAAAAAATATTACATTTCTTTAACAACTAAATAATCATTAACTTGTTCATTTGGGCAGATTTGATGGAGGGGGCTAGAGTTGTATTTTTCTTGGGCTCAATTAGAATTAGACTCTAATATACCTAAAAATTGAAATTATATATGGAATAATGATGTTACATAATTGCACTCATTCATTTGCACATCCTCATTACTTTTGTTGTTTGGTTTGATATTTTTATTTATATTTTTGTTAGAGCTTAGTTAAAATTTTGTAATAGGGGTGAGTTTTGTCTTTAGTTTTTTCATTGTTTGAATACGAAATGATAATGATTGCGCTAGTAGAATTGTATGTGATGTGGGGTGAGTATATGCAATTGTGGCGTGAGAAGTTGTAATTTTTGTATTTTGAGTAGATAGAAAAAGTTTTGTAATTGATGTTAAATGAAAGAGATAAAATATGTCACTAACATACTATACTTGACTCTTTAATAGGTTCACAATCTTTGAAGAATATTGATATAAATGTATACTTCGGTGGACCCCTTGACAATCCTAAAGAGATTGACGGAATCCCGTTTAGAGGGCTGGGTATCCAATGCTACTACATGATGATACGTCGTAAGCTGAAGACGTTGAATGATTTGAAGAGCAAAATCATGGGCGAATTGAATTTGAACCGTGCTTGGTATGATATCAAGATTATTTATCGTTACCCACAAGAAGTCCTTCACGAACGGATAAATTATGGGTATATGGCGATCAAAGAAGACAAACATGTAAAGATGATGTTTAATAGGATACAGAAAATGCCCCAAGTAAATGTTGTTGAGTTGTACGTAAGTTTGGAGGCAAGTGCAGAAGTTGATACTGAGGTGGTGCAAGAAACAACTACGTCTGTACAATTTACAACCCTAGACGATGGATGCACTACAATGGGAAGGTATACAGTGGACTCTTCAATGGGAGGGTATACAATGGGAGGATATACAATGGACTCTTCAATGGGAGGTTATATGCTCCCATTTCAAGATCATGTTGCCAATACTGGTGAAACCCTCCATCCTTAAGAGACACATTTAGAGGAGGAAGACGAAGACGAAGATCATGCTGTGGGAGGTTATATGCTCCCATTTCAAAATCATGTTGCCAATACTGGTGAAACCCTCCATCCTCAAGAGACACATTTAGAGGAGGAAGCCGAAGACGAAGATCATGCTGCGAATGATGGTGAAAATAGTGATGGTGTGGATGAGTACGAAGAGATGGTTGAGCGAGGCGACTTTGAGAACGATGTAGATGACCATGAAGTCGTTCCCAATTTTGAAGAGGAAAATATGGAGTACCATGATGAAGGTGTTGCAGACGATGATATTGGCATCCAGCATGATACAAATATGACCACTGGCTATAGACCTCCTGCCGACTCATTCTACGCAAATACTTGGGAAAATATGGTTGATCCTTCACGTCTTTAGATACCATTTGTTTCTACTTGGGAAGATGGGATGCATTTTTGTAAAGGATTGACTTTTGTAAATAAACAGGCGGTGAAGCATGCATTGACAATATACGCAGCAAGTCATAATAGAAATTTTAGAATCCGAAGGTCGACCCCAACTAAATTGTGCGCCGCATGTGTTGACGACAACTGCAAGTGGTACGTTGGGGCATTTATGAAGGCTAAACTTAATGGTCTGTGGATGGTCACGTCTTATGTGGGTCCACACACTTGTATACCCTTTGGCCTGCATAGAGACGGTAGAATGATGGATTCTAATTTTGTTGCATTAGAAATTGTGGAAAAATTGCGAAAAAATCACACTGCTCGTATTGATGAGCTCTGGGAGATCATACATACTAAGTATAATCATGAGCTTTCTTACTATAAAGTATGGGACGCAAAACAAAAGGCAATTGCTAAGATATTTGGGGATTGGGAGGAGTCTTACCAAAGGTTGCGAAAGTTGTTATTGGCATAATTGGATCAGGATTCGGGTACCTAGTACAGCTATCACACCATACCTAGGCCACTCGAAGGTACTGCGTTACTGCGCTATGTATATTGGGCATTCGCTGCATGCATTGCTGCATTCCAATATTGTAGGTCGGTGATCAGTATTGATGGAACTCATTTGTATGGTAAATACAAAGGGGTATTGATGATTGCAATGACAACCGATGCTAACCAAAAGGTTTTACCTCTCACCTTTGCTGTTGTGGACAAGGAGTCAGGGGCTAGTTGGGGGTGGTTTTTTGAGTGTCTAAAGACTTCGATAGAGCATGTCATACCTGACCAGGACATTTGCATTATTTCTGATCGACATAAAGGTATCAAATGCGCCATTCGAGAGTGGCCTAGAGGTCAGGATGGAACAGAACAGGTATTTCATCGATATTGCCTTCGACATGTTGCTAGCAATTTCAACACACACTTTGATGACCCGACTCTAAAGGTATTGGCCCTAAAAGCTGGATATGCGACTCATGCAGCTAAATTTGAGTCCATAATGCAAACCCTTAAGGAGGCCGAGATTAATTTACTGAGGGGTGTAGACCCTACTGATCGCCATATTGCACGCTATATGCCATACACATATCTAATGGGAGAGGATGTGGAAAAATGGACCTAGTCACATGATGGTGGAAGACGTTACGGGGCAATGACAACCAATATCTCTGAGTGCTTTAACGGGGTACTTAAAGGTGCCCGCAGTTTGCCCATTGCTGCAATGGCTGAGTTCACTTGAGCCAAACTTGTTGCATATTTCCACGATCGACATAAACAAATTTCTTCTGATATCTCTAAAGGTAAGTTATGGAGTGATTATGCAATGGAGATCTATAACAAAAATGAGCAGAAAACCCAAGGACACACTCTGAGGCATTTTAATCATGAAACTGGTGTATATCAAGTGGTTACCCCGTACAACGACCATAGAGGTGGAGGGGGAAACTACAGTCATGAAGTGCAAGTATTTGCTAGGACATGTGGCTGCGGAAAGTGGCAAAACTTGAAGATCCCTTGTTCACATGCAATTACAGTTCTGAAAGCTCTGCACCGCGATGCGACAAGCTATATCGACCCATGTTACAGTTTGAGCTACGCGATCCACACATATTCACATCACTTTGTGGTGCCCAAGTCGGAGTCCTTGTGGAGGGACGTTCGCGGACCATGGTGGGTGCCTGACCCACAGTTGTTGCGGGCCAAAGGTCGTCCTGTGAAGTCCAGATTAAGGAATGAAATGGATGGGGTACGGCGAGAACGAGGAAGCCGAAGGGAAGATCCGGACTTGAGGGAGATTCAACCGAGGCAGCGATGCAGAGTGTGTCATGAAGAGGGGCATAACCGCAGATGCTGTCCCATTTCCCGTGGGGCTTCGACAAGTGGTAGTGCTATAAACTAGGCAAGTGCCCTCATTGTTTTTATATAATATGCAATCAATTTCATTTGGTTTTTGTTCTTTGCATTTGGAAACTAACGACCGTATTTTAATGTTTGTCAGGCGAGCAAAGACTCGAATTTGGAATGGCATTGTATGTGGGACTTGTGGTTATCTTTTGTATGGACAAGTGATAGACGACTATGTAGACTATGTTGTATCACATTTGGAAACTAACGACCGTATTTTAATGTTTGTCAGGTGAGCAGAGACTCGATTTTCGGATGGCATTGTAGACTATGTTGTATTGACTTACTTAGTTGTTATTTTGTTTATTGCTGAATGTTGTTGTAATTGAACTATTTGCTATCCATTGTACTCATTATATTAGTTGCGTTGTGCACCTTTTGCCTATAATGCCAGCAGTGATATTACTTTGGCATTAGCAGCTACTACTTTGGCAAGTTCAACAACAGGAGGCTTGTTTGAAGCGATGATAGCTAGTATTTGTTATGTTTTTGTGTGCTAAGAGGGCAACTATAATGCCCATGAATTTGACTAGTATCATATGCTTGTATCTAGTTGTTTACCGCTGGCCACCGCTAAACAACTCACTGAGAATAAAGAAATTCAATACGTAAAGCAGATTGTTGGACTTCAGTAACATAAAGAATACACCAATGTAACTTCTTTGAGATATGGTCATTTGATGATAATGAATGATCAGGTGTGCCTTAAAATTCTCTTATTGTTTTGTTCTTGTTTTATGCTTACAATTCTCTCTACAAGGCACATGGACAGCCTTCAACCAATATAAAATTGTAACTATAATTCTTGTACAGGATCATGATGATTCCCACATCAAAGGGCAACAAGATCAATTTTATTCTTTCTTATTGGCCATCACTGTTAAAAGTTCCAGGCTAATACTTTAATTGACTTTACCACTCCTATTGTGAAGGTTGGTCTTTTCAGTTAACTATTTCAAATATTAGCACAACTTCACTATCAGTGGAATGTTTCTTGGGGGAAAATAATCATTTATCATCTTTGCAGGCAACTCACAAAAATGGGACACAATTATCATTTTATACCATGCCTGAGTACGAGTCATGGAAGCACAATTTGACGGGCAATGCAAGTGGGTGGTCTATCAAGTACTATAAGGTTTATTAGAAATTTAAATTTGTTACATGTGAACCAATTACAGAACCTTTTATTCTATTAACTGTTTCCTGTCTTTTGCATATTGGGTGTGTGATGAGTTGTGCATTGTGGGTTTGACTTGGATACAGGCAAAATACATAGAATTTAAAGTGGTACGGTATTATTCAAAGAGGTTCTGGTCACTGGTTGGAATTTTTTTGAAGGATTCTTCGTTCGGGATGTTGTAATAGGTGGTGACATTGCTATCTTAGGCCAAAACATACAAGATGATGATGTTAATAGCAATTCACAACCCCATGATATGACCTGACTTTGATATTGTATTAATATTTTTCTACATGCATTTTCCATTTCCAAAATCCTAATAAATCATTGCTTTATAGATTGTAAACTTGTTAGGAAATTGCTTTACCTGTGTCTTCCCTTGTTTGATATAATTCTTATGTAGTCGTGTGTTTTGTCAAGTTTTGTTTTCAAAACTAGTTGTAGATCCACGTGATATATGAGAATAAATTATTATTTTGTATTGTAATATAATTTATAATTTTTTTGAAGATAATTTGTTTTCTCTAAAAATTAAATAATTTTAATTTGGTCCAATTAGGTCTATTTTGGTCCACTCAGTCAATTTCGGTCCTCCTTTAGTCCATTTTAGACTAATTGGGCCTTAAATTGATTATTTTTGTTAGTTTTCTTTTCATGTTTAGCTCAAAAATACTTATTTTTTTCCTCTTCATTTTTGAGTTAAAAAGTCTGACTAACTCCTAACTCACTATAAGTCTATAGCTCTTAGCCATTTAGATGTGCTAAATTTTCCCTAATCAATTACAACATGTGTTACAATTCCAAATCAAGTACATAGCTGTTATTAGAAGCTTCCTGTGTGCAAGGAGTTGGCATGAGCTAGAGTATTCAGCACTTGGACAACAACAAAGTGCCAATTGGAAGCTTCGGTTGCCTATTAGAGCAAACTGTTTCCTGATCGGCAGTCCACCTTGGTTAGGTGTTTTCGATTATTTGTTTTGGCTTTGTTTGGGATCCTAACAGATATGTTACCTCTATGTGAGTTTTTTGGGACATTAGGAGGCAGTTACTATTTTTGTAAAGTTATTATAAAATGTGATAAAAGTTATGCTTTTATTTAACAAAATTAATGCATTTCTGAACCTCTAAGAACAACTTTTCACAGTTAGATTTTACGCAAACTCCTTTGTGATCCTAACACATTATGCCATTACGGAAAAAAAGTTTAAGATGTTATTAAGAAGAAAAAAAGTTTAAGATGTTATAAAACTATAGATTTACTATTCAAAATGATGTTATACCTTCTTTTTTTTTTTTAGTTTCAATAAAATGTTAATCTATTACATCTGTTACATGATGATTGTTTTTTATCATTATACCTAAACTCTTATTTTAAAAGAATAAAAGAAAGATTAAATTTAATAGAACAAAAAGACGAATTAAATTTATTTTCCAATAGATGCACGGGTTAGCGACTAGTTTCAACAAAAGTTGAACCCAATTACTCACTAACCAAGCCATGTCGTAAAACATACCAAAAAAAATAAAAAACAACCATTCGTAACTAACTAATTGCAACGCAAACTAATTTCCGTCCAAGCAACTATAATCCGAACAAAACGCCATTCATAACTAAAAAAATCAATCCAATACAACTAAAACATATCACTAACTCACTAAATTGCAACACAAACTAAATCAATGCCAATACAAGTACACAATCAATCACTATTAAATCAAACCCAACAAAGCACTAATCCATTCACAAAACAAACCAATTCAATCCAATGCCACAAAACAATAAGCATTAATATGTCCAAGCAAACCATAATCTCTCACTAACAAAATATCATTATAACTAACTAAATCAATGCCAATACAAGTAAAGCACAATCAAACACTTTTGAATCAAACCCAACAAAAACCCATTGATAACTAACTAAATAACCAATTCAAATCCAATGCCAGCAATGGAAGTTAAAAGCTTAACTTTTGAATCAAACCCACAGAACACAGATTTATTGAACAATAGTTCTAAAACAAACAATAGCTACAGAAATGAAGTACTACAAAATATGTTATTAGCATTGAGGTAACTCTTGAACCCACCATTGCTTATACGTATTATTTACTAGCTTCTTTTGAGTTTTGGTAAAAAAACAAAGAGAAGAGATTATATCTCCTCTAACAAATTAATCACACATAGCCATATAATTAACTAACAACAACTCTAGATACATAATATTTTTCACAATTAATGAGGTTAACTGTGTCATGATGATGGCATGATGCTAATAAAAATTAAGCTAAGATTCAATTTATCCCTTGATTTTCACTTTAATTGTCAAATTAGTCCCTGTAATTTAATATTTGTCAATTTAGTCATTACTTTATGAAAATGAATCAGTCTATTCTTTTTGTTCAAATACATTATCAAAAAATGTTTGTTTGATAAAGCCATTTAATTTATTTTTTTTTTAATTTTGATAAAAAAAATTAATGAGAACTTTAATAAAAAATTAATTGAGAACATTAATGAGAATATGAGATATATCATGTAATAGAAAATTTTGCATATTTATTTTTAACTTAAAAAAAAAATGATTAAATGACTTCATTTGTTAGAATGTTTGAGCAAAAGGATCAAATTAGCTCATTTTAACAAAAGTGGGGAACAAAATTGATTATAGTTAAATCTTAAGGATTAATTTGATAATGGAAGTAAAATTAAGGGATTAAATTGAATTTTAACTTCAAAGTAACAACTAATCAATAAAATTAAGGGATTAATTTTATAACCTACAAATTGAGGCTAACTATGAAACTTTTGTATTGAAATATAACAATTAAACCTAAGCACTCTTATATTTCCATGTTCCTCACAATCTCATTTTTGTCTTTGCTCTCTCTAATCATTTTCTTCAACATTGTCCAAGAATACCTCCGGCTATGCTCAAAGCATACCTGGATTTGATATACTTGTTGTCATTGCAATATTAAGAATACTTTTTTTTAGATAGCAAAACAAGACCAAAACTTCAATTACCAGACTCATTAACAAGAAGAACAAGAAAAATTTTCACAACAAAGGACCAAAGGACCAAAAGGGGAAGAATGAACACAGATAATTGATGGGTACCTTTCGCCGGAATAGCGCCGATCTCTATCTCCGAATCTAAAAACGTCTGGGACGTTTGATCGTTTTTAGCTCTGACGAAAGCCGGTTGTGATGGGCTAAGTCCGGAAGGGTATGGTGGTGTCCAGCCGTACGATGTAGCCCATGACAATCAAACGGTGTTCAGCTTTTGAAGAGGATGAGTGAGTGAGAGTGGAGAGGGTGAGCGTGCGACCGAGAGGGTGAGTGAGAGAAGACAGTGAGCGAGTGACAGTGGAGAGGGTGAGTGAGAGAAGACAGTGAGCGAGTGACAGTGGAGAGGGTGAGTGAGTGAGAGAGGCTGAGGTGCGAGTGAGAGAAGACGAGAGAGGGTGAGTATGAGAGAGAGTGAGTGAGAGTGGTGAGAGTGGAGAGTGATTACGCTGTGTGAGAGGCGTTAATTTTGAAAAAATCCTATTAAAAATCGATTTTTAGAGGCTCGAGTCCCACGTGTACCGACCACATCAAAGCCAGATGGCGTTAATTACCACGTGTACCGACCACGTCAGTGCCACATGGCGTCCACATGGAACTCGAGTTTCTGAGACATGAGTTCCATGTGGACGCCACGTGGCAGTAGGCCACGTCAAACCACAGAAACCAAGGCTCAAAGAGTCGAGGTATGAGCACAAAATTCGAGTCTCTGAGGCTCGAGATGTTACTAAATAATACAGTTTCCAAATCGGGCCAACTAACTATATAGTTGGATAATTATGTGTAATTACCCATTTTTGCCGAAAACACATCACTTTTCTCAGTAAACTGAGAGGTTCTGACGTACTCTGGGTCCAAGTAGCCAACAGTTCCTTTAACACCTGAATCATTGTCAGCTGCTAGTGTAGCAAAACCAAAGTCGGCTATCTTGGCTCTAAAGTTTTCCTTGAGGAGAATGTTGGAAGATTTTATGTCTCTATGAATGATAGGGTGATCTGCAAGGGAACCGACAGAAAATCCTGTTGGATCTCTCGAAATAGATTCTACTTTCTCAAAGGCAAACAACTTTTTAATTTTGACAGGACAAATGAATTAATTAACCCAAAGGTGTATACCTGTATACGTATGAAGATAGGTGATGGCATGGGCCACATCAATTCCAATATCTAGCCGTACAGCAAGGCTCAGAATATTAGCACGAATACCTGCAGTAGTTCTTTGATCAGATTTCAGGAACTCAAGCACACACTGAGTGAATGAAAGTAAAGCCACACTAAAAGAACTCACAATCCAAATGTTCTCTGAGGGTTCCACTGGGAACATACTCCAAAACAACAATCTTTTCATCTCCTTGCTCCAAATATCCATAAAACTTGACCAGATTCAAATGTTCCACCTTCGCTAGAGCTTGAATCTCACTCTGGAATTCCACTTCTAAATGCTTATCATATACACTCTGCAAAGAAAGATAAACAAGTACTTGTCAGAGCTCTATGTCACACATTTGTTGACTTAAATGTGAAGCCCCATAAGTTTGTGTCAGACCCAGAAAACGGAATTATCATAAACAACTTTCACCGAACCTTCTTAGCACGTTTTACCGCAACCTTGGTTCCATCTTTGAGTCTTCCCCTGAAGACTTCTCCAAACCCACCTTGTCCGATCTTAAAAGAGGGAGAGAAATTACTCGTGGAAAACCCATCTCACAAAAGAATCCATAAACCCCAAACCTAGGAAAAGGGTTTTCTCTCTATCATCCAAAAGGTTTTGTTTAAGCTTCAGGAATTTCGCTCGCACTCATATCGTCGCCTCACCCTTCAGGTGCGCCTCAAAACCCATTAATCTACAATCCCTGAATCAGTTTTGTTATTCTCTGTATGTATGTATGTTCGTTTCCCGAGAAACGAATTCTCTTAATTCCTTTTTTGTTTTCTCATTCATAAATGATAAATCTTAATCTTATGTTGTTGGGTTTAGATTTTTATAATACGATTTTAGTTTTTTTTTTTTTTTTTTTTTTTTTCTCTGATGTTATTGTTACCCAAGTAGTAGTAGTAATAATAAGTTTTGTGACAATTGCAGTCTTATGACAATGTTGTGGTTAACGTATGACAGTGTTGTGATTAACTTAAAAGTGACATTACCTTCTGGAAAAAAGTTTGGCTCTAGATGGGTTTGGAGCTATCTTCCTGCAACCTACTATGTGGCGATTGAAGAGGACCATCCTTATGTAGGAAGAGATAGTTCCAAACTGGTTTGGAGCTGATATTTGTCCGGAAATTATTGTTTCACACTTTTTGGGGTCCACTTCAACCCACAATGTGCACACTTTCACACCAATGCCCGCATTTAACATATGATACATGATGTGTACAGACAGACAATGTACATAGAGAGTGATACAATCAAAGCCCGCCCTTTTGCGGGTGTGAATTAATTAAGTGCCTGTTTCATAAGTCATAACTAACCCCAAACTGTATATTTTCAAAGTACAGATTTTTTAAACTTCACTTTTTTTTTCTAGGTAAATAACCTCTTTTTTTAAATAAAATAAAAATAAACTGTGCCAAACAAGCGCGAAGAAGCCACATTGTTTTGTCAACCTGATGCTTGGTGTTAGGGATGGGCTTTGTAGGACAACAACTGGTTACTAGTACTTTGTTTTAAATTATTTGAGTGGTAATTGACAGTGGCGGTCGTTTACATAATTAATTTCTCGTGATGGTTTGCCGGGCTATATGTTATCTTCTATTTTTCTTTATCTAACTTGAAATATATATGTATTCAGTATTCAGTATGTTCATCAAAGATTATCCCAAAATAAGTTTATTTTCAAGGTCCCTTTTATTGTATTCTATTAGGTTTCATTTTAAGTTAATATATTTCCTTACATTTTAAATCCCTCATGCATGTCACTCTTTTGTGTGCCAGTTGTTAAACCAGTTTGTCAACATGTATTCTGCAAGGAGGAAGATCAGTAAAGCTGAGGATGCTTCTCTCACTGGCACGGAAGAGTTGGTTACGGAGGTTATTATACTGGCTTCTATAAGATTTTCCTTAGGTTATTGAACTTGACAGTCCCTTCCAAATGTTTTGGCATCTGATTGTGTGCTTTATTTATCATCCCTGCAGGCACTCTTTGATTTGGAACATACCAACCAGGAGCTGCAAAGTGACCTGAACGATCTCTATATTGAATCTGCAGCGTAAGTGTTTTATATTGCAGCATATGTAGTTCTAACCACTTGCTTTTGGTTCTCTGCCTTATAAGTGACTAGTATTCTTTCTTTTCTGTTATAGTCCAATCGATGTTGGGGACAGAAAGACTGTTGTTGTCCATACTCCCTATAGATTGAGGAAAGCCTTCCGCAAGATTCATGTTAGGCTTGTAAGAGAGCTTGAGAAGAAGTTCAGCGGAAAGGTAAATGAAAATGACTTTCTATAATTTGGTTGTCTTACAATTTCATTTGGGCCTTTGGTCCAACACATTGCCATTGTGGAAGAAACTTTAATTCATACAAAGTTAAGGACAAACAACCCAGTTTGGTAGAAATTTCTTTGACCCACTAACATGATAATTTAAATGACCATCCATGTGCTTTTAATCACAGGAGCAATTTAATTGTTGTCAATAACTTAATGGGTAATGTGATTGAAATCTATGCAGATGGTCATTGAATCACCTTGTAATAGGTTGCCAGAGATTTCTCCAAACCGGTTTTGAAAAAAAAAAAAAAGAAAACTTCTTTTTCCAAATCATAATGCTTTTTTTCCGATGGTATTGTTTGATATTTCTATTTTCCTGTCATTCTCTGTGCTCCCTTTTTAATTATATTCTCTTGTGTGCTCTTTCTTTTGTTCCTCACAGATTTTTAGCCAGCCACTTTAAATTCTTCTGTTTATATTATATTAACAAGACATTGGACTTCCATGTAATTAGGTGGAACCATTATCAAACCGCGTTTTTTTGAAATACATCTTTTTTAAACATCACTTTTTTCTAAGCACAACATTTTCAAACAACCCCATTTTCAAAAATCTGAAAAACAAGCTGTACTAAACTGGCACACATATTTTCCTTTTAGTATATATATTAAGGTTAATGGTGTTGATATTATAGTGATTTTACTCCCTTTAAAACCTTGCAGAATGTGATCCTGATTGCCACCCGGAGGACATTGAGGCCACCAAAGAAAGGTTCTGCTGTTCAACGACCTCGCAACCGCACACTCACTGCTGTGCACGAGGCAATGCTGGAGGATATTGTATTGCCTGCTGAGATTGTTGGGAAGCGTGTCAGATATACACATGATGGATCCAAGATAATGAAGGTGACCACTACAGCCACATAGCAAGCAAATTACGTCTTTTGGTTTATTGTTGGGAGTTGTTTATACAAATTTCTAACAAATTATAATATGAAGATAAGGCTTGATTATGATTTAGAGAAGATTAGTGAATAGTATGGGATCTTAATGTTTTCGTTACTTATATAAAAAAAAAAAAAAAGAAGTATGGGATATGATTTTAATGCAATGGTTACAGTCAGCTTGGTTAATGTACTGGTGATATGTTTTTTACATTTAATTCCAGTATTTATCCAACAATCATGCTTTTGTGGACAGGTTTTCTTGGATCCTAAAGAACGAAACAACACTGAGTACAAGCTGGATTCCTTTGCTGCAGTTTACAAGAAGCTCTCTGGCAAAGATGTTGTGTTTGAGTATCAAGTAGCAGAGGCCTAGAATGGCACTTTTGAACATTAACCAAGAACTCTGAATTCAACTTTCCAAAATTTTGTTGTTGAGTTTGCTTAGAAGCAGGAAACCTTAGTGATGGATATTTTCACCATTATGATATGATTTATGTTTTGTGGTATGGTTATGACCAAAATTTTGGTGGTTTTATGTAAATCATTCTCTTATATGCAAGTGTACTTTCCTTCACTTTTTTGTTTATGATGAAACCTGCCTACCTTTTTGTTATACGAACTTGACTTTTGTCTTGGTAGGAAGCTCAATCTGGCTTTGTTCGCAGCTGGACTGGATGATTTTTGTATAATTCTCGAAAGGGACCTAGTTTGGTAGTAATTGTGCTTGGCTTGGAAATGCCTTTGTACACCTTGAAGTTTTCTTCATGTGTAGTTCCCAGGGGTTGGGATCACTTTTGTTTTGCATGGTTTGACAAATTTCAGCTTACACATCAGCATATGCACACGCATGTACATGAGATTTATTGAGTAAAGGTTAATTAATAGTTAGTTTATCCGGATTTTTCTACCAAATAGATTTCTTTATATCCTAACTATTCTTTTATAACTTATGGGTCTAGATTTTGCATGTTAGCATTTCACAAACAATAATCTTAAAATAACAAAGGGTTATGTTAACTCATACACATCAGCATATGCACACGCATGTACATGAGATTTATTGAGTAAAGGTTAATTAATGGTTAGTTTATCCAAATTCTTCTATCAAATAGATTTCTTTAGATCTTAACTATTCTTTTATAATTTAAGAGTCTAGATTTTGTCATGTTAGTGTTCCACAAACAATAATCTTAAAATAACAAAGAGTTATGTTAACGGATGCCCTTAAAGTAATTGTTATTAAACCATAATAAGAAAGTTTTAACACCACTTTTATGAAAAATATAAAAACTATCAACAACATTTATTGTTTTGTCATTTTTTCAATAAAATATTTCTAAAAATAGTTCTTAAACCAATGCCCTAAGAGCATTGGTTAATATTTCCCAATAACAAAATAATGTTGCAAACAAAACATAAAAGAGCATTGTTAGTAGAATGCTATCATGGCAGAATCTAAACTCTTAAATTATAAAAGAATAGTTAGGATTTAAAAAATTCTATTGGTAGAATACCCTAGAGGATTTGAACCCAGTTTATCCTAGATGAATTTACATCCTCTAGAGTTCTTAGGGTATCCTACAAGGTAAAGTTCTTTAAATCTCCACCATTCTTTCAAAATAAGTAGATAATATGCTGCCACATCATCAATCTACTAATAAAATATCAAATCTGAGTTGATATCATTAACCCAAAAGCACACTCTACCGCATCATAAATCTCAAATCAATCTTAAAAGTCATGAGTTGATATCATTAACACAAAAGTATGCACTCACCATTCTTTATGCTAAAATTTATTATTGGATACCTTTTCTGGTATTTACTACACTTGTATACTGAAACAATTATGGCCATAGATGGCTAGATGGAAGTAACTTAGAAAGCACAAGTGTGCTGATTGGGTCAGCACACCCGAGTCTAATATGCACAGACACACCGTGCGACCATCGACGCAATTGCACGCGTGTTTGTGATGATTTTTTTTTTCCATTCAGGCCGATATGGTCTGCAAAGGCCAAAACAAGCCCCGAATTAGACCGATATGGGCCTAAATAAGTGCTTTAAAATAAAAAAAGTAAAAAATTTTGTCAAAACACACCATTTTGACATCCTAGTTTAAAGAAAAAACTCTAAACTCATCTCAAACTCTCTCGTTCTCTCTCTCTCTCTCTCTCTCTCTCTCTCTAACCCATGGCTCTCCCTTAGACTCACTCCATCTACTATTGCTCTTAAATTGGTATATGTTTACCATTGTTGATGGTCATTTTGGAAGTCAAAAAGAAGGAAGAAGCCCGGCAACACGGGCAGAAAGGAGTTAGTAAATAGATAGAAAAAAAAAACCATTAAGCTCAAGCGGCAAGAATAATGAATCACAGGTCCATGAAATAAACAAATGGGTTTTGAAGAGGCAAATGGGCTTAAAGGAGCCCGGAAAGAGAGAAATAGCAAACCTATGGGCAGTATATGATGTGGAAAAAGTGAGAATGGGTCACAACAGGCTCGAAGTAATGTAAGCAAAGAAAGTAAAGGGTTGATGGCAAGCCCATGAGCCCCAAGAATGAGGATTAGGTGATTGGGCCAAGGAAGCCTAAGCAAAGCAAATAAACTAAGGATGCCCAAAGAGTAAACAAATGGGACACAGAAGCTCACAAGTAACTTAATAAAAAACCAATGACCATATTGAGCCACTGGGGGAAGAATAGATGACAGGCCTAAAGAGGCCCAGCAGGATTGGGTCAAATAAATATCATAGCAGGAATGACAGAGTGATATGACAAAAAATGATAGTAGTCAAGGAGTATGCTGAAAGGAGGCAAAGCCCAACATCAAATAAAGTCCAGCCCCTAAGGGGAGTGGGAAATCAGAAAAGTAGCTCACATAAGAGGTCAAGGACGGATGGCAAACTGTGCAGGCAAGCCTCCAGACCACGGCGAACGCATGAGCAACAGGCAAATTTTGGACACACATGGAAGGGAGGCATGCTCAAGGCCTAGACATCACTAGCCTGTACCCAGCCAATATAGGACACGATGAGGTCATGGGTCAGAGATAAGAGGGCATGGTTTGGCGGTGGGGAGGGGAAAAACCTATTCTGAGGTTCCTGCTCAGGCTCTTTTGGGGGAAGTGTCCTGCTAGGATGACATATCACCCAAAAGAAGCAAAGCTGAGTTGGAACCACTAGGTGCATGCCGTGAGGAATAGGGAGAAAGATAGCACCCACATCGTAGCAAGAAAGGGTGCCACGGCAGACAAACAAACAAAAGAGTCTTCTTTGTCTGGCGATGGGGGGGTGGCACACAGACGAACCAGTGATGGTCGGCAAGTATACCCAAACCAGACAAAGGTGGTTAAGGGCTAAAATAGTAAAATCTAGTCACGGCAAGCACTATAAAAGAAGGCCCTTGCTATGCACAAGGGACACCACAATCACGGTAACAGGAACCTCTAAGGAAAACCACGAAATAGAAAACAAGTATTGAGGAAAGAAAGAAAAAAAGAAAGATAAGAGGAAAACTATAAAAGGAAGAAAAGAAAAACAGAGAATTAGATCGGCAAGCATGCACCAATAGGTTGATTCCCTCTCTCCTTCTCAAAGTCCCGCTCTCTGCCAAAAGCAAAAGGGTTCTTTTGGGCACCAACCATTGAGGTCCATTTACCTCAAAATAATTACTTTCCATGGCAGAATTTCCCCTGGAAGATTATTCGCGTTGAGAAGAAACGTTCTTCCTTCTCTGGTTTTGGTCTTGCAGATCGGATTTGATCATATTTTTTTCTTTTTTGATTAAACCATATACTACCCACTTGTTCCCCTTACTTTCTTTATAAAAGTGATTGTTGTTATTATAATTATCTTTCTTAATTAGGGGTTATTTATTCTCTTTAATTACAAAGCCGAAGTACTTTCTTTTGTTTTATTATTATCATGTCTGTCTGCCACAACTCATCTAAAATAGCTCTGCCTGCCGTAAGCATGCCCTTTGACAAACGAGGCATAATTTGCACACAAGCCGGACCAAATTGAGTTGCAGTTATACCGATCTCAACTCTCTTACTCAGAATATTTAGGCCTAGTAACGTAGGAGGCAGCCCAGCCCAATATAACAAAAAGGCTCACTACAACCATTATATGAAAAAATATGCTTAGCAATATATAAAAATATAAATATATTTAATAATTTATTAATAAACGTATCCCGCCGCACCTGCACCCTAATTTTTCAAAAATTGCTAAATCGCCACACCGCTCTTGTAACCACACCCGAATCCGAATTTGCACCCATGCTTATTAGGAAGTAACATGGACATTATTATTTTCATTTTAGACATGCTTTATTTAGAATGAGATGAGGAAATAACAGTAACAACGAACTCTATTCAGCAATTTCATGTCCTGGATGAGTTGTAACAGGATATACAGCCTTATGAACTTTGCATACCAAGTCCCGACACAGATTACCCTCAATTGCAGAATTTCCACCAAAGTTGGGACTGTCCTGTTGCTCTTGTTTTGGCATAAAACATCAATCCGTATACAAGTCTCTGCTAGAATGACCCCAATATTAGCAGTTTCTATGGATCTTATTAGTTTGTTTTAACTTAAAATGTTAGCTTGTTTTTACCCTTTAATGGTTTAACCTCACTTTTCTAGGTATAAATGTACTTCTACACAGCTTATTTTTAAAACAATGAAAATGAATTCATCTCAACACACTCATTGAGAACAATGAAATGAAAATACCAATAACATGGTAGTTAAATAGCAAAACATCAGCATAAAATTACAAACACAATTCTATATACTACATTTGGTTCCAAGCTAAATTCTAAGGTATTGAACTATGAATTAACGAAAAGTATGTCGATTGACATGTCATTTCCCATAGGTTAACATAAATCAGATATACCAACCCACAAGAGAAGGGTGGAAAGAATGAAGCTGCAGAAACTGGCTTGATTAGAACATCTTCTCAATAATAAAAAATGAGATCATGTTTAGCAACGAGTATATGCAAGAACAAGACGTTGGTATCAACCAGAAACTTTCATCCTGTACAGTTGCAACAAAAGTGATTGTGATGTATATAGAAGCATATATACAGTAAATATTACAACGTAAATAATGGCAATGACAACATGCTGCTAATCTATTAGAATCCTCGTTGCACCAATTCAGAATGAGATTAGACATAACAAAAAATTTAAATTACTGTTGGTTTTCCTATGTAAAAAAAAAATGTGATCATACATAAATGCTGAATAGTCATCAATAAAATAGGAATATTTATCAGAACTGAACACATACAAACATTGTTCCATCCAGTTGAAACATTATTGTTATAAAAACACTGATGCTAATTGGCATCAATTCAAGTCCATGGGCATCTAGATGTCATGATTCACAAAATCATTTGCAAAATAATTTCATATATTTTTTCTTTCTATAATATAAGCGTAATATACTAATATCACAGCACCAAAGGATTCAAAAGTTCACACCAAGAGAGTTTCAGCACAGTGCAATATGGTGGTCATTTGTATAGAGTTTTTATTACATTTTAGGTTAACTAGCAGCTTTTGGAACCTATGCAACATGAAGATGTTTAAATGTATAGTTCCCTATGATTTTCCATTTTCACTAAACATCATTCGGTAAGCCATAACCTAAAATCATAATCAAACATAGTTGTGACAAATGAAATGTTCTCAAGTCACAAAATGTCCTCAACATGGCCATTAAGAGGTGCGAATGTGCAATATAAATTCTGAGAATAAATGAAAAGAATTATCTCAAGTGACATGATAGTGATATGGCAAGGCAACATAATCAACTGAAAGTGCTTTTCACAGCAGTTGAAAAAGGATGAATGTTTATGTTGGTAATATTTAAATGAGTCTCCAATTTTCTTCAACTCTATAATCAAGTTCAAGATAATATTATATTTAATTCAACTAACAACCTCAACTTTGTGCGTTTGTACATAGCATAATAGAAAATTTTCAACTATAAAAGCTTCAAAGTCCCTAATGACACTTTTCATAGTGAATTTGAACGTCGCCCAATGAAAATCACAAACATTTTCTAAAATCATACATATGAACAAGTTTTAGACAACATGCAAATAGAAATTACAAAATTCAAAGAATTGAGCAATCGTGATGTACCTCAAGACAAAATCACAAGACCAAGGTACATGGCTCCACAAAGAAACAAAAAAGATATCAACCCCCTGCAAGTAGAGTTCTTCGCAATTAGAAATTGAAGCAATAAAACACAATTATAGGTCATAAGAGCACCTTGTGTTATTGGTTTAACTTATAAGAACAAAAACTATTCAAGTCAAAAATTGAATATTTGTACTCTTCTAAAATGATATGATGCTCATTTGCTCACCAAATAATGCCCTATCTAACACCTACAGCAAGGACACACTTCGGCAAATTTTTCGGCATCACTAGAGTGAACTCTACGGGATATTAGATCATCATATATGTCTGCATAATTACATACAGATTAATCCACATTTCCATACACAGCCAATTAAATTAATGATTAAATTGATTGTTTCATTCCAAAGTCATACCATAAACTGAAAACAAGCTGTTCATAACACCTGCATTTTGATAAAACTGAGTAAGCATTGATTTTTCACCCTATCACATTGTGTAAAGGAACAATCATCCTTTTCCCTGAACAATATGGAAAGAAAAACAGCAGAATTTCATTTACCAATGAACAGGATGATGTACCGCAGTATACGAACTTTTGTTGTTTCTTGCAGAGCCCAAATTACACCAAGGAAAAGTATAAACCCTGAGGCGAAATACGAAATACATAAACATATAGAACCCAATATGTTGTGGCATGTATAAAAAATAGTAAGCCAAATTATAAATTATGAAAACACTTACCAATACAGAGTCCTCGAAGAGTCCACTGCAGGAAAGACCAAAAGAAAATTGAAATAAATAAATTAATTAAAATGTCATACCACATAGGATAAGCATGGTGACTTCCAATATTTAAAGCAATAAAAAAAATAATCATGATAATCGATGGGCATTCTAAACAATTTAAATCATCTTCTTTTGTCTTGATGGTATTTTTATCTTCTTTATGGTATACAAAAGAATAACTTCAGAATGTCAGGAACGAAAACTTTCCACATTTTGTTGTCAATATGTTCCCATTTGAACTACCATTTGAAATGCTGTGTTTTCATGTGAAATCCAAATTCCTTCATAAGTGCAGTGCAGCATTCATATGGAATATTAAACAAAAAGAGAAAATCTACGTGTTCATAAGTGCTCACATTTTTAGCTACAAAAAGTACAACAAGTAGTGCAGCAAGAAAACATCCGGCAGCTATTCTTGAAGTAAGAAGATTTGTGGATGCAAGTATCAAGACCATTCCCCAGAAGGATGAACCAAGATCTGGAATGCCACAAAATGGAGACGGTGAGAAGAGAAGATTGCATAATTACCAATTATTTATTGGAAAACTGCACTGAGAAACAACATATATTGAACCCAAAGATTCTAAAACTTAAATTCAAAACAAAATGAATCAGGTTAATCATGGATAAACAATATGTCACAGCAAAGCGTGCATTTGAACACTTCTACATAGCTGTTGCATAAGAGTAATATCTGCTATTAAATAAGAGTTAAAATATATTAAGGACAGGTAAAATTACATCCAGCGGGCAAGATTAACCAGTAAACTCCACCACATGTCTGTGTGGTTCCACCTTCATCTACATTAACCTTGATCCCTTCTACCTGCATTGAATCAGATTTTGTCATGCTGACAATCAAAATGGTCGATGTTGATGCTCAAAATCTTCCCATGCTATGTTTACCCCAATGCTCAAGAAAAATTGATACCAGAAGGCTTTGTTGAGCCACAAAATCACCAAGGTCCAGAAAAGACCTTTCGTCATTATGTACTAAGGAGGTATCCCACCAAATTAAAATGAAAATAGCTATTTTTTTCTCATATCAAAAGAAGATCAATACATGCAACTGGATACATATACCCAGTCCAAAAAGGCCTAAGCAGAAATAGTATGTTTTACTAGAAATCCCAAGACACCTATAATTACTCCTCTCCCACTTCATGGCTTAGAAACTAAATAAAAGACTGATGGTGCCAAATTTGTTACTAGCATTAAAAGGTATGAAAAGCGGCCTACGAAATCAAGAGTTTACATAGGCATCAATAAAAGGCATCTTTAATCTTGGACATTTAAGCCAACTGCTATGAATGTTTTTGGTAAATGGATAAAGGCTGTGCAAGTAGATGTCCCTCCATTTATTTAATTTTGTATGACATCGAAGGAGATCCTGCTGTGTTACTTTACACTATTAGCCACAAACACTATGTCTTTTAGATATGAGAGTTGTGCTGCTTAAGTCTATAGAAGAGTTTGTTATTTTCGGAAGCAAATAACTCTAAAAATAAAACCATATAATACATCATTATAAAACCAGGTTTTCTTTTGTAATATATCACCATGACTGCATGAGGTTGGGAAATTCATAGATAAAATTATGTGGAAAGAAGTGAGCTTCTTACATGGCCACAAGTAAGTTTACACGCTACAGCATGACTCGCTTCATGAAGAAATACAGTGACAAGCTTGAATGGTTTCAGCAAAAATGTTCTCCACAACTACATCAATAAGAAAGATTCACACATTAAGCATAGCATTCAGAAAGTAAATTCTAAGAGAATTACATACCAGCAAGTACCAATGTCTAAAAGCAAATAACATAAATTGGCTCTGTTTCAAAACTGACTGAACTTTTAGTCCAGTCCAATTTTCAGAAAACCACATAACTTGGATTTACTTTTATGATTCCAACTTTTCAATTCCCATGGGTTAAGTGTATTATCCAGAACTGAAGTGGAATTGCCTTTCATTTATGATAAGATAGAGCTTTATACTGCATAGCAAAAGAGTACAACAACATTATCTATCTAGGATTGTTTAGCAATTTTTTATACGCATTCAGAGTAATGTTTTGTCCTTGAGTTCATTAACAATTTTCCATCCCAGATTCAAACTTTAAAAAAGATTCTGTTAAAAGAAACAAAACTAAAATATAACTAGCAAGAAACAAAAAGGGGGTGGTCTCAGAATTTTATTGAAATTGATAAATACCCACTTGCAGTTTAATAAAACCCCACCATTCAATGAAAGAGTTAAGCACATTAACAGAAATTAATAGTGACACGGGCACCCTTTAAAGTTTTGATCAATGGAACCTGGGGGCAAAAACATACCCCATTAAAGAAAGAAAAAAAGGATTTTGATCAGTGGGTTCCAACTTCTCTGCTACAATGCAACAAAGAATAAACCATTGGGCTCTTTAACCAAATATGGGTGTCTCACTGATCCAACGTGGTTCAAGATTTTGCTCAAGAAGTATGAGAAGCAAAAATGAAATAGGAAGTGAGAGAGAGAGATACCGCTAGTATGACAACAGCGCAGACAGAGACAGTGATGAGAAACACAACTTGATCATGGTTGCAGCAATTCTTGAGCTCCTAATTGGGCTTCATCTATTTTCCTTATCTGCTTAATATTTTATATGTATATGATCCCAGATATGATATGCAACAACTTCAACTTAGGCTGATCTCTTGGTTGGTGCTCAAGCTCAATTGGATTGCTGGTTGGGATTCATGGGATCTATAATCTTATTATTACTGTTCAGTGTTGAAGACTCAGAATTCAGAAAGTTTTGGTATCCAAAAGGTGTAACTTTTGCCAAGAAATTTTCAAATTGTAATGGGGATTTGAGCTCACCTATGTTTATGTTAAGAAATGCTACTACAGTCAGAACTCATAATAATTCTCGTAAGATTTTGAATTCAATCTACCACAGGTCCAGATTTGTATAAAATATTTCTTCAAAAAAAAAAAAAAGATTTATATAAAATATATTAGTTTATCATTTGATTAGCAAAAAACCTCTCAAAAAAAAAATTTTGATTAGCAAAAAAATATATAGGTTTTTTTTTGAGCAAAAAAAAAAAAAAAATAGTTTATCATTTGTTAAAACAAAAAAGGTTCATGTGTAACCTTACTTTTAAGCTTGACTTTATCATATTATTTTGTCGTACTTCGTTGCTTTCTGGGACAGCCAGACCGATCACGACCTCCGTAATTATGCAATTGATATTTGTCTTGATGTAGGGGCATAATGTTTCCCGTCATGGTAACTAGCGCTCGTATGTTATATGTATTTAAATAATAATTTTTAATTTTTTTAAAAATATATTTGAGTAAAAAAATATGTGAAAATATATGTAATATTGTTTAAACACATGTACTAAACGGGTTGCCCTCGTTTTAAAACCCTCCTAGTAGAGAGCAATGGGATAGTTGTTGTCGTGCTTTTCAATCTTTCTATTTATCCATTCACTTTCCCTTAACATATTCCTAATTTAAAAAATATATATATTGGGTTCAACTTAACAAAAGTTATACATTTTTTAGATCATAGATGTCTAAAAATTTTCATTTGGGAATATAAAAAAAATATATAATTTTTTTTGCATTTTTTAAATGTATTTTGTTTATTTTAAATTCTCACTTAACAATACATCTTACATTTCATACTTTACTTTACAATACATAATATTAAAGTAACCGTAAAAAATTATACTTTGATAATGGGGTCCATGCTCAACTCACCCAGGACAAAAACACAAAACCCAACACATAATTAAAAGATTAGAAAAAAGAATTAGAACTTGCGCATTTTTGTGAACAATGAGAATCGTTCTACATTTTGGCTCCTGGATGCGAATGCTATCTATTGGTTAAAATCTTAAAAATGCTCTAATAACATGTCATGTTGAAATATTTATTACTTGTCATATTAACTTGCCTATTCAATAACATTTTTTTTCAGACCCTTTTGAATATGCATTACTATCAGTTTTTTTAAAACTTTTTCCCATTTACCTGTGTGTGTGTGTGTTAAAATATTTAATATTTTAAAAAAAAAACATTTTTTTTTCTCTCCTCCTTCATTAATTATGAGTCCTAAAATGAGAGAGAAAAAGAGAGAGATTTAATGCAATCTGAATTATTCTAACTTTAATGCAAAATAAATGATTCGTTTGCCAAAAAGTTTATTGCTTTCTGTTTCTTTATCTTGGCTGTTTTTTTTTTTTTAGAAACTTTATCTCGGCTTTATTTTAAACAATCTAAGTATTAACTTTTTTAAAAAAATAAATAAACTAGATTTTAGCTTTTTGTCTCACATTATACAAATAAACTACAGAAAAATAATATAAGCGATTCTCAAAAAGACACTTAATTGTTCAACGATCATGTTGTTTACAAATTACATATATTTACCATAGCTAATGTTAAGTCAACAATTAAATATAGGCAGTAGAAAGATCAACACAAAACTATAAAGTGTGTACATAACCTTTATTTTTTTTTTTTGCGTAAATTACCATTTTAGTTCCTAATATTTACATGTCAATTTGGTCGTTAACCTTTCAAATGTATCAGTTTAATCCCTAACATTTTGGTTTTATGTCAAAATAGCATCTATTATTAAGCGATTGATGAAAAATGTTGAATGGATGATAACCTTTATTAATCTTTATGTGAAGTTGTGAACTTTTGCTTACATTTGCATCCTTAACTATTAATTTCAAACCACCGCGTACCCTTGGCATGATGATCACTCCACAAGTATATAAGTGCTTGTGAGATGTGTGGAGTAAGGGTTGGGGTTCAAGTTTTTAGGAGGAAGTTTCACACACACATACACTTAGATTAAGTTAGAGTAGAATTCTATCTTAGATAAAAAATATATATATATAAAAAAAAGGAAAAAAAAAAGAGATGCTTTTAAATGAGCAAGTTAATATGGCAAGTAATATATATATATATATATATATATTGAGAATCAACATCAAAAGCTTTATTAACTATGGATATGAAAATTAGCTTGAAGTACATTTGCAATCTCTGGTGGTACATCTTCCATCCAGACTTGTAAAGAAGAAAAGGAAATTGCTCGTCTCGCAAGCGAGTTACAGTATTACAATACCTCCGTACATGAGAATATGAAATAGTGGAGAACTGAGAGGCTAAGTACTATATATCGTTTACAATATGACCAAATTGTGAGAGACTATGAGAGTTTGTGGTTAGAGAATTTACAAGAATCTATGGGTCACCCTCTAAAACTCCCTTATTGAGACCTATTTCCAAAGCCAACTCCATTGCACGCCTTGCTGCCAACGCCTCCACTTCTATGGTTATATTTGGAAGGGGGATTCGCTGTGACATAGGCACCATCACCTGCCCCTCGCTGTTTCGGATTATCACCCCAATTCCTGCATAATTCTCTACCTTGAAGAGTGCCCCATCGAAATTTATTTTGTAGTGTGGGTGCTCTGGTGGTTGGCAAATAATAAATATTTCAATGTGATATATAATAAGTGCATTTTTAACCATTGGAAACTCTCACACACACATATTATAAGTGCATCTAATAACTTGTTATTAGAATAATATTTTGACAATTTCTTGTATTATATGTTCTCTATATTCTTAACATGCATATCAAGTTTCATGCAAATCAGATATTATTTACTATTCAATCTAGAAACATATCTTTTAGGTTCAATTTTATATACAAAAATTTGAAATTTAAATACTTGATCAATGATATAGTTATTGATCCAAGATCATCTTAAAATTTTATAAGGATATAAGCTATATATACTCCCCTCATGTGAATCACACATTTATTAAGAAAATACTTTGTTTTTTTTTTATAGAAATTTTCAACTTATAGCGGCTGCTTTTTAGCTCTTTATCATCAAACCAAGACATCAATCAATTTTTAGTCTTTTTTTTTTTTTTTTTGAAGCGAGAGTTTCAACTTATGGCGTCCGCTCCTGATAATAGCTCTTTATCATCAGACCAAGACACCAATCAGTTTTTGGTGTAAGCGGGAATTGAACTCCAGATCTCTTATACAACCATAAAAAACTTTACCAGTTGAGCTAACTGGAACCCACGCATTAAAACTTCTCTTAACCCAACTAAACTTACACATGAAAAAAATACTTACTTCGTTTAGGTTATTACGAATAATAGTATTAATGGACCAGTTAACTTATTCTACCTTTACATTGAGACTGTCAAAATTGCAACCAATTCTTCCCATTGGCAACTTGTAAGGCCTACAGAAATGCTACTGTCTTGGCCGGCAAAGGAGAGCACATCTTTTGTAAGTGCCAGCTTCACTATATAAACAATTGATGTGGTCGCCTAATGCCCCAAATAGAAAAAAGACCCTAAATTTTAATTTAATTAAGCCCAAATATTAGTCAATAAATAAAATAAATTTTTTTATCAAATGAAAAATAAGAAGAGAGAGAGAGAGAGAAATGCTACGTTCACAACACTTTAACAACAAATCCTAAGTAGTAGATTGTTACAAGTTGTTATTGATGGCAAAAAAATAATTTCAGTAGTGGGTTTAAGTTAGAACTAATAACAACTTAACACCTAGGATTTGTTGTGAAAAATATTATGAATGTAGCACTTCTAAATAATAATAATAATAATAATAATATTAATACACAAAAAAATCACAACATTTTTCACAATAATTGAATTGAAAAACTTTTACTAGTTCTCACCTAGGTCCACTACTAACATCACTCTTTTACTTATCACTACTAATCTACTACATCAATAGGTGTGAATCGTTTTGTCAAATTTTTTGTGCCTATAGTCTTTCTTAAAAAAAAAAAAAAAGTTTACGTGGTTCGTGTTAAATTGTTAATTAGTAATAATTTTTTGAATCTAAAACAAGATAATAGAATTTAAGTAATATTTTTTTTTGAAGTTATATTTAAATATACGAAAGGCTTCAATTTCAATTTTTGTCTTAGGCCCCTAAATGCATCAAGCCGCCCTGTAACCTAGCTCAGACTTTGAGCACTTCACTATAACTGTCTCTTGCCACTGCTGCCTTGGCAGTTAAGTGATCAGTGATAGTTGCATCAATGGTGAGTTTGAATGTTTGATTATGCTTATAGGTGGGGTTTGTCGTGATTCAGGTTCTTTATCTCTATTAAATACCCTAGTCTCCTCATTAAAAATAACCAAGGCATATTCCTTGACCATGTTTTCTATGTTGTTAGTGATAACCATAATATTCACATGCATGCTATTATGCACAGTTTCTCAGACTCCAAATTAAGCCCATAGTGAATATCATATGTAGTGAGCACATGAAAGCCTCCTCTCTATGAAGATAAGCACATGAAACTGAAAGGTGGGTAAAATGATCTAGCACCAAATTAATAATGTCTTCGTTTGAATTTATGGGGCAATGATCAGATCCCATGTCTCAATTGCCAGCAAACCAAATGGCTATGGCAACAAGGCATTTAAAGAAAAATGGGCACAATACTCAAATGCAGAACCGCAAAGAACACAACTTGGATAATCCATGTCAATTCTTTGCAGGAAGTTTCCTCTAGTAGGTAAGCAGTTGAAGCCAATCCTCCAAAGCAACATTGTGATTTGGTGCTTATACCAAAACTCTTATCCCTCATAATAAAAAACAATACACAAATGAGAACGTCCACAACACTTTATGGAATCGACTATTGACAGCACCATAATGGCCATGTGTTCTTATTAGTTTAGTGAACATTTACAAGAGAAAACCTTTTTACTCTTAGTAGAAGTGGCACCACTTCTATTTTCACAAAAGGGGAAGTTCCTTCTTTATGTCTTTGTTACAACAACATTTAATTGTTTATGAACTTCATTAAGAGTATAAAGGTTATCCTACTAAATGTAACAAATATCACTAATTCATCCTGAATTAAACACTAGTGCTCTTACTTATCACATATCAATACTCTCTTGTTATCCTTTAAATCTCTTAAATTAAATCAATTCGAGGTTAGGTTTCTACTATTGGTGATTCTCTTTAAGATAAAGGGTTTTAGACTTTTAGTTCCATCCCAATGGATATTACCCTTACCAAGTTGTGAGATAACCTTTGGTAAAAAAAAGGGCCTATATCATTTTTAGACTTTACATAGGCATTGGACTAGTTCAACCACATTTTACTTGCCTTACATATTCTTGTCTTAGACTTATAAGTCTACACTCACATCGTATACTTCACTTGTGTACTCTATGAATGGTGGCTTCACCATTCCATTACAAGGAAATGGTTCACAAATAATTGTCCATGTTGGCCATTTCTTATATTGGAGAATCTTGTCAAGGACTCAAAGTTGTCCATGTTGGCCATTTCTCATGTGGCATGATTATTAGCGTTGTGATCGTCCTTTGTATCCTAAATATCGATTTGGGGTGATGTATATAATGCTACAAGTGATATGAATGCCAAGCTTTCTACTATCATTCATGAGGAAATATGGAATTGGCAACCAGATAGGTCTAAGGACTTTGTTTCCATTCTTTGAAAAACGCTGTGAGTTAGTTTCCATTCTTTGAAGAAAGCTGTGAAAGACGAACGGGGACAGATTTGAGGATTCTGTTATTTGGTTACCCTCTCAAACAAGTACATTCTCTTATGCAGCCTCATGGGAAGGGCTTAGAACAAAGCATCTTGAAGTGGAATGGAGTAAGGATAGATTGGTAACCAAAAGACTATGGAGGTGGATACATTATGTTTGATAGAAGTATATAGCAAAGAACATCTATTTTTTCAATGCTCCTTTACCTGAAGAATATGGATGAAGTTTATAATTTTGATTGATTACTAGACCTTACTAAAGATGGGATTATCCTTTCCATCAAATGGGACCTCAAGTGTAGGGTCGAAATCTGCTGTAAGGTGAAGAAATCTGTCCAAAATATAGTTCTTTGTTCCAGTTGGGGAATTTCTCAATTTGTATTCCAAGATTGAAGTTGTAAATGAGATTGTTTAGTGCTTGTCAGCTCATTTGTTTGTCTTGCAGCTGATGTCCTTTACTTTGTTTTAAGATGTGATATTGTATCTGCATTTTTGCTGCTTGTCCCTGGACTTTGTATTTATCCCGATAAGTATGGGAATACAACATGTTTTACAACAAACGATATGTTGTTGTTCATAATAAAAGTGGTGCCAGTAGTAAACCCAGATGAAATTAATGTTACTCTAATCTGAACAAGATATATCAACAAAAGAGAAAAGTTGTATCCATAGAACTCTATTACTCCAGGGTTTCAATAAAATCATTCATTCATGTGAACAAACATGATTCCAAATTTCATTCAGAAAACATTGAAGGTTCACAAACTGTTTGCTCAAAACCTATACAAATTGGTAATTGACTATTCATGCATTATCTTCAGAGTATCTAATCATTCATCAATAATTGAGATTCAATGTTTAATCACGTAAAAACCAATAGATTCAGAAAATAAAAGCTCTTGATCTTTGCTCTATCACTAGTACAGCAAATGGTTTTAATGTAAAAAAATAAAAACAAAAACCACACTAAATTAGCATAAAAAATTTAGCCCAAAAAGAAGAAGAAACTTTACATAATATAAATGAAGCTAATTGCCCTTTACATTCTATAAAATCCGGTCATCTTCCTTCATCAATAGAAGAAACAGATACAGAATTTCTTGAATATTCCTCAACAAAACTACCGCTTCCAGAAGCCTTGTTAGCACCAGTAAGTGTGCTACTAGCATTGGTATTAGTTAAAGCAGTACTGGTAGACGTCCAACGTCCACCACGACCTTGAATTCCAGGTTTACCTGGTCTGGGCAATGTAAATGAATCACTCAACAGCATGAGATGAACTGCATTCATGTCAGGCCTTTCTTTAACACTTTGTTGACAACATAACAGCCCAAGCTGGATGCACATAGCTGCCTCATCAGGATTGTACTTGGCAACGGTTGGGTCAATTAATTCCAATGTCCTCCCTGCTTGATACAGCATCCATGTCTGCAAAATATAGCAACAAAGATTCAAAGGATTGAATGAATTAACCGAGCATTTTTTCCCCTTTCCCAATGTGGGCAACAAAGACCTCTGCTTTTAGGCCAATCCAAATTGCTAAATATACTTGAAGATCAATATTGATTAATTAGATATAAATTCATGAGAAAACACTATATAACTACATTATGCAAAAGAAAGCAATTCAGGGAGCACTTTATAACTTGATATGTGAGATAAGGATATATTGGAATTGACAACTCTTACTCAGTCTGTTTCAGTGTAAAATGTTTTCTGTTTTAGTGGAAATTATTTGTTTTTAATTGTTTGGTTGACCCGGAAAATGTTTTTAAGTGCTTAATTGCGCCCAAAATTTCAGACAATAATGGCAATTGGGGGGAGAAAAGTGGTGGCGGTGGCAACATATTCAGGTAACTGCTAACAGTGGTGAGGGCAACTGGGTGGTGGCCAATGGTGACAGCAGTGTTTGGCAAATTGGTGGCATAGAAGAAGCTAGTGGCAGCCGGCAGGTTGGCAAATAATGGCTGGTGGTTGACAATAAGCAAGCAAGCAGGTGGGTTGAGTGGCAGCTGATGGTTGGCAGTTGGTGGCCACGATAGCCTGCAACAATGACTAACGGGCTATCTACAGCTAGTGGTGATGGGCAATGATGGTCAGGTGGGTGGGTGACAACAACCTTTGGCAATGGACGATGAGATGGTAGTGGACTATTGCCAGCATAGAGGATTGAAAGGGATAAGCGTGGTGGGGATAAAGCCAAGGCCTTTTTTAGAAAGCGGTTGACACATTTAAAAGCATAAATCGTTTTTTGCCATTTTTGTGTAATTTTCCATTGTCCAACGAAAAGTATTACATTGATTGACATTTTTAATCACACCAAACACTGGAGAAAATATTTTCCAAAAAGCATTTTATGCCGAAACAAATAAGGCCTTAACACTCCACAATTTGTTCATAGATACCATCAAATTGGTTAAATGGAAAAAAAATATGAATTTTAAATTACTCCCAGTTGAATTTGAGAAAACTAGCTAAAAACCAATACTTATCAAAGATAGAAAGAGGAGGGGGGGGGGGGGGGGTGTTGAATAACTAGATCAATCCACCTTCTCAGGCATAGCAAATTACTCATTGAAATGGAGATTAAACTACAAGGCAGGAGAAGCAATTGTCAAAGGTGACTCATTGCCTAGGAGTCTTGAGGCAATACCAATTCGAATAAGGTTTGCTGTAAATGTGAAAGGCCTCATTGAGGGTGGTTTGTGTGTGTGTGTGTGTGTGTTTGTGTTTTGTCAGGGAACTTAATAGAGAAGGGTTAAAGAAGAATTATAGTAAAGAAGTAGCATGTTTGGGAGGTACAAATGCTAGAAAATATTCAGTAATGATGCTAATATTTGCATTAATCCTCAATTATCTGGAACAGAAGGTTACCCTAACAAAAAAGAACATTTAATTAGATTTTTTTTTTTTTTTAAATTCCCTATTAGATGTATCTTCAATTTATTGGAGTATGTTGCAAATATATGGGTTTCAATTCTCTGATTCTCAAAGGATGATAAGACAAGAATATAACAACAATGACTCAATCAGTTAATGCAAATTTCGTTGTATATAAATCTTTTAGGCTGGCATTCAGAGAGATGAGCATTACATGTGGCAACCATCATTCAGATAAAGTAACTTACGTAGTTCAAGAGATCCTGTTTCTCTGAACTAAGCTTTGTGTCATAGTTCTTTCTCCCACTAACAATCTCTAACACCAAGACTCCATAACTGAAAACATCTGTCTTCACAGACAAATATCCATGCATTGCGTATTCAGGGGCCATGTAACCACTGCATTCAACAACAATTTTTTTTTTTTTATCATTTTCTTAGCTACTAACCCAAACAATAGTTCTTAAGATAGACTAATATCACTTGAAGCAGTGAAAACAACTAATTAAGAACAAACACAAATAGGTGAAGTTGACGAAATTTACGAAACCACTCACTGAGTACCAGATATCCTAAACGTATTTACATGGGTGTCATCCCCAGGAAAGAGCCTCGCCAAGCCAAAATCTGAAATTTTTGGATTCAAATGCTCGTCCAGCAATATGTTACTAGCTTTGATGTCTCTATGAATGACCCTTAATGAGGCCTCTTCATGTAGGTATTGAAGGCCTCGCGTAATGCCTGTTACTATTCGAAATCTTGTTGGCCAATCCAGGGATGCAGACTTCTCTTTATCTGAAAAAATTAAAATCCCACCCCCATGAGAAGCTATTTCATGCATACTATATACACATCCTTCCTATCAAAACGTGTGAGTCTCATAGCTGTAGATGCATAAAAAAAATTAATGCTCCCCCACTCCCCAAAACACACAAACACTAACAAAACCGTCCTATTCCTAATAGTTTTATCAAATAATGAGATTAAAATCCTCTAGAGTTCTTAATATAACTCCATCACGGAGTTCCTAAATCCTGTTTATTCATTTTAAAATGATTGGCTTGCTATACCGAGTCATCAACATTTGAAAAAAAAAATAACAATTACAATTTTGGCATCTATTTAAATTAATGTTGATGTAGCAAAGTCTAGTACTCATTTCAAAATGAATTGATAAGATTTTCGGAATTCCATGTTGAAGTTACCCTAAAAATCTAGAGTATCCTTATTCTAAATAAGGTGACCAATATTCAATCTATACAAAAATTCAACGGCAACATATATAAAACACCCAATAGCTAAGAAGCTTGTAACTCAATAAAACTGTGACTATTGTCTGGTCTCCAATATACGGATAACAAATGCCCCTCCCCCACTTGTTATAAGTTATAACAATTAATCATACCCAATGCACAAAACTCCCGCAACCTATCACTCTTTGGTGGAAGGCACTTGCCATCACCATCACACGAAGGCTCGACCTCTATATAACTTATAGCAATTAAATTATAAACAATAATAATGATAATAAGAAGAAAATTTTTACCACATAGAAAGTAATCGAGGCTCTTGTTAGGCAGGTATTCATAAATAAGCATTTTCTCAGGCCCTTCAGTACAACATCCATATAATGTGACCAAATTCTTGTGCTGAAGTTTGAGCAACAGTTTCAACTCATTAGTGAATTCTCTCCTCCCTTGTCTTGATTCTACTGATAGCTTCTTCACTGCTACTTCTTGCCCATTTGGCATCAATCCCTGTATATCAGTTTCCATAATCACCATTAACCAACTAATAACAGTCCCAAAAATTAACACAACATTAATTAATATTAATATGAAAAGCCTAAACTTTTTTTATAGGTATATAAATTATATTTTAATTACATTAAACTTTTTTTTTTAATTGTCCAATTATACTCTTATTTTATTTTATTTTTATTCTGATTCTACTATACATGAAAATTCTACTATAAAATATTATTAATGTAAGTAAGAACTCACACAAATATCTGAAATTTCCGGGGGATAATTTCGTAATTTTGTTTAATTTTTTTATAATTAAAAAAAAGAAAAGAAAAAAAGTTTATGATACCTTGTAGACGGGACCAAAGCCACCATGACCAAGCTTATTGAGCTCGGAGAAGAAATTGGTGGCAATTTCGAGAGCGCGGAGCTTGAAGAAGATGTCAAAGGAGTCAACAGCACGTTTTCTCTCTCTACCTGTTCTTGAAGCATCCGATACATCTCAGAAATAAACTAACAGGGTCTAGAGCACATGAATCCTCCAAATTATCCAACATATATATATATAGAGATGGGTTCAAGTTACACCTGGTGTAACTTTAAAGAGTTACACCTTTTTTAAACCATTGGATTTAAGTAGATCCAATGGTTAAAAAATACTTTCATTATTACAAATATTTTTATTAAAATCTCATTAATTACCCTCATTTATTACATTCTAAACTTATCTCTAAACCCAACAAAATTTGACATCTGACTCTCTCTATGTTTCTCATTTTTCTCCGTTTGTCTCTCTCTCTCTAAATTCTAAACCTACGTTTCTCTCTCTATATCTCCTTCTCCATTGCTCCTTCACCATTGTTCCATCTCCACAGGTTGCCGGCAGGGAAAAAAAAATAAAAATAAAAAACCCAAGCCAAACACTGTTTCTATTTTTCCTTTCTTTTTTGTTGTGAGTGCCCTGTTTTTTGTTTTTTTTTTCTTTTCTTGTCTGACTCTCTCCAGAACTCTACGTTTCTTTTCTGATCTGCCATAGAATAATGATGGTTTAAATTGAAGCTAGTGACTACTCAAATGCTAAGTGGCATATAGAATATTTTTTGGTGATGGTAGCTATTAACGTAAAGGCTACGGGCATGTTCTTTTCTGGTCTTATACACAAAAAATTTTGGTGATGGTAGCTAGTTTTAATTTCAACAGACCTCATCCATCAAAAGAAACTATAAACCATCCATTAAACTAGGCACAGCTTGTGATAAACAGTTATACACAAAATAGCTCAATAAAAGTATTTATGAATTCATCAATTGTTGTGGTGTGACTTTCCCTGTAAGTTTTCTCGATGGCTTCAGTTAGACACGAATGATTCAAGCAAGATGCCTTCAAATGACAGTCCCTTTATGCATGCAATATCAACTCATTTAGCAAGCCACACCTCAAACATCCTTTAACAAGTCTGAATTGATGCACATATGTTTTGTAGTCACCAAATTTGCAAGAGAATGCTTGGACTAACTCTCCTCACCAATCAAACAGCATGGTTATGAACCAGAACTTCAACAGTAAAGCTTGATTCACTAGTTATCTATATAGGAAAACATTTGTTGTAACCTTGAAAATCACTAGGAGATAATCTCTACGTGCACAGTGATGCAACCCTACCACAAACTGAGTATTAAAAGAGAGGTCAGTCATCTAAAGATTTTGCCACATTTGGAAAACCACACCAGGCCTTTTCAAGAGTCAAATCCACACAAAAAAGTGTTATCTACATCAAAGTTGACATGAAGAGCAGTCTATAATACCATTAGGAAGCTCATCCCTTCTTTAAGCTAGAATTACAGATTTAAGAAGATATGATGATTAAAGGAACAGAATTGCAGGAAAAGAAGCTTTAAAGGATTAGCAATTGGATCAACTAGTGCTCCAGAACTGTGTCAATTTACAACAACTAATCGAAAATAGGAAATGACAGAAAAAGATCCTAGAATATGAAATATAAGGTAAACACCCCTAGTAGTTGACCCACAAGCAAGTAGAATGCAGAAAATCATGTAGAAAATCCCAAATAGTTGAGATAAGGTTTCTGTAGTTGTGAATCTACAGAACAATGATATAATAGGCCTTGCACCAATTATTTTATCTAATTTCTTGTATACAAGTGTTTAATACCAATCAAGAATGAGGGATCAGCCTCAATTAATACTAAAGTAAATACATCATATCAGTCTAGCATCAGTGATCCTTCAATTAAACAACAATTTCAAATCAAAAGACATAACCAACTTCAAAAGGGAGCAGTTAATATATGTATAAAAGCAATGGTACATTTTTGTTAAAGCAAATTATGACCTTGTTTCTATAGCCACCTGATCTGAGAAGATTGAAAAAAACAACGAATCTACTTTTTGTGTGTTATCTTTCATGAAAAAAAAAAAAAAAAAAAACTCTCCCTTCTTAATCACTATTGTATACAATTTTCCCTCCATCATCTCCAATCTTCTATAAAAATGTCAAACATCAGCACACTTCGTAGGAGCATATCCCAGCCTAGACTTCTTTATGTCATACCAGATGTGAAAATTCTGCTGCTGGTAGGTTCCAATTATTGAAAGACTGGAACGACTAGTTCCCATAATTGCCAAACAAGCAATACCCTCTGATTCAAGCGGGATAAAGTAATTCTCAACTGGGAAATTCCACACAGCTCCATCTGCAAAATGAATTTCAAATTCAGGCAGATCTATCTTCTCAACTCTAGACACGTTGTAACAAGGACTCAGAATGGGAAAGTCTTCTAATAACGGGTACCCTTTAACCTTCTTCACAAATGCCTCTGGTATGTTAAGTACCTCTCCTCCAACCACAATTGCTTTAATCTGAAGATAGTAGAATGTATCAACCAGATTCTCTTTATCAACAACAAATGAAGTAAAATTCAGATTGGGATGACTCAAAAGGTCCTTGTCCTCTACAAAAATCAACTTGCTGCTAACATTTGTCTCACTATTTCTATCCACAATACAATACGAAAATGAGTGACCATGGAGAGACTGCAGCTGGGAGGAAAAGGAGAGAGGCCCCTTTCCCAGTCCTAACCCGAACATCACATTCTCCACCCGCCTAAATTTTGACTTCCCCGAAGACGTAGTAAGATTAACCGTGAACGTTTCAACTGCAAAATCTCCGGTGGTATTTGAATTATCACCATACCAATAGTAGTAAGGACATGTTTGATTCTCAGCTTTGCAAGGCCGAGGAGGATCAGGGGATGAGACCAATTGACACCGATTATCATGGCAACTTATATTCCAATCTTTTTTTTTTCCCCCTTTCAGCAACCTGTGGAGGTAGAATAATGGTAGAGGAGCAATGGAGGAGAGAGAGAGAGAGAGAGAGAGAGAGAGAGAGAGAGAGAGAGAGACGTAATAAATAAAGGTAATTAATGAGATTTTAATAAAAATATTTGTAATAATTAGGACTTTTTTTTAACCATTAGATCTATTTAAATCCAATGGTTTTAAAAAGGTGTAACTCTAAAGAGTTACACTAGGTGTAACTTGAACCTATCTCATATATATATATATATATATATATTGAGTAGAATTAAACCATCAATATAAAATTTCTACCACAATTGTTAGAGCTCTAATTCTATTAATAATATAAAACTATCCCAACAATAATGATAATAAAATCTTCAAACCTAATGGGTGTTCCAACAAATATTGTATTACCACAGGTTCCAAATCTCTTGTGAACTTTTGTTACATCAATAATTTATCAAAATAAAAGATCCTCAACAAAGACAATTACAATTTCTCCAACACATAATCAAAGCTCAAGAGTAAAGTTCCAATATTAACCCAAATTCCAAAGTCATTACCTGAGAATTCTCTAACCCACGATTGCCTCAAGAATTGCCTCAATAATCTGAAAGGATCTGAAAGGGGGGTGGGGGGAGTTGTGGTGTTGTGAGATACTCAATAAGTAGGACTTGCTATGCAAAATGGTTAACAAGGTGCGCTCCCTTTCTAATGAGCTTCCTATTTGAAACTACAGCGGTAAACTCCCTTGCAAAGGAGCTACTAAGGTACATTGTTCCCTCTTTAGCTTGTTTGTGTTGTTTATTAGAGGAGGGAGGTTTAAATTCGGGAACGAGAATTTACCTCTGAAGCTTGTTGTTTGGATTCTGCGTCTTGTAGGCCTTGCTAATGCTGGTATGGAAGGATCAGTTGGATTTATATCATCATTTTCGGAAATACTGTCTGTTTGAGACTTGGCTGGTGGGAAGAATGACACTATGGAATTAGAGAATTGTGCTTCTACTGCTTCATCAAATCCTGAACAACTATCATTTGTTTTTGTCTCAGACATGGTGGGTGGGAAGAGCAATGAAATGGATAGACTTGTTGGTTCATTAGCCCGTATGGAAGGACTTGGATACATTATTTCATAATAATTTTCAGAAACACTAGACCTCGAATGACGCTATGGAATTGGGACAGTAAGAGAATATTGGAGGTATTTCGTTGGATTCGGAACTACCATCAGTGTCAGACTTGTTAGCTGGAAAGAGTGCTGGAATGGAAACTGACTCTACTAATGATTCACTTCTTTCTTCACTATCTGTTGGACTACCAGAGTCTGAGTTGTTGTCGCCAAAAAAACCTGTAACCAAAAATTAAAAATAAAGATGGTAAAAATTTCAATGAATTATATAGTATGAAAAACAGTATCTCGTTCAATGAAAACACTCTCTTTACTCCTCTCTCTCTCTCTCTCTCTCTCTCTGTTTCTCTTTGGAAGAAAGGTAAATAGAAGATTTTATTATTTCATTGAAATGAGAATGAATCAGAATTTACAAAGTAGCTTTGCTTTTATATATATAAGCAAGCATAAAAGAGAAAAAAACAAAAAATAATAATTTCTAAAACTAATTGATCCGTGAATTAAGGAGTTAGTGGCTGCAAATGCAGAAGTAGTTAATGCTCAATCACGTGTCTGCATCTGGCTGCTCCTTATCAACTAATCTCTGCTGCATCTTATCTTTACTAAGCTCTTCCATGTGAACCTCACATGCCTCAACACTCTCAGCACTTTTCTTCTTGTTTTTCTTCTTAATACTCCCCCTCAAGGTAGCCACTGCTGCTGTGCTGGATTGGCTACCTTACACCTCTATTGATTCTGCAACAGGTTTGTAGATATCTATCATTCCTAACTTTGCTACCAACTTTGAAAAAACTGGAAATCCCAGGGGTTTAGTAAATATATCTGCATTTTGATTAACCCCTGCAATATGGAAAGTTTTGATGATGCCTCTCTGTATTTTTTCCCTAACGAAATGACAATCTATTTCAATATGTTTGCTGCACTCATGAAATACAGGATTGGCAGCTATGTGAACAGTTGCTTGATTATCACAATACAATAGTGCTGGCCTTTTGTGCTTTATATGAAGGTCCTTCAACAGCTGCTTCAGCCACACAATCTCACAAGTAGTTGAAGCCATAGCCCTATATTCAGCTTCTGCTGAACTTCTTGAAACAGTACCTTGCTTCTTTGACCTCCAGGAGATTAGGGACTCCCCTAGATAGACACAATAGCCTGTTATAGACCTACGGGTGTCTGGACATCCAGCCCAGTCCGCATCACAGAATGCTTTTAAGTGCAATTCTGTATTGTTGGAAAGAAAAAGACCTTGTCCTGGTGATCCTTTGATGTATTGAACAATCCTAAAGGCTGCCTTCAAGTGTGGCTCTCTTGGTTTACTGAGGTATTGGCTGAGCAAGTGTACTGCATATGTTATGTCTGGTCTAGTCATGGTAAGGTACATTAGCCTTCCAATAAGTCTTCTAAACTGTGTAGGATCCTTTAATAAAACCCCACTGGTTTTAGACAACTTAATATTTTGCTCCATGGGTGTATTGAAAGGCTTAGAACCAGCTAAACCAGTGTCTTGCAGAATTTCTAATGCATACTTTCTTTAGAAGAAAAACAAGAAGAAAAGTGCTGAGAGTGTTGAGGCACGTGAGGTTCACATGGAAGAGCTTAGTAAAGATAAGATGCAGTAGAAAAGGGTAATTTCTTTTGTTTTGCCAAAGGGCAGACCATACAAAGTCCATTGTTATTACAAGAAACAATAGGCACAGTTTTATTCAATATGTACAATTTCTGATCAGAAGGATGACCCAATCTGATGTGCCAAAGATCAGTTCGAACAGCTGATGCAATGGAAGGTAAAAATGCAGTAATCTGAGAAGAACACTGTGTTGCAGTGTCTTGAAGAAAGTAAAGTCCTTGAAGTTCTTTACCCAGACCAATCATCTTCCTGGATAAAACACATATCACCAAGAAAGATGAAACAACAAGTCAAGGACTTAACCAATTGACTAACAGAAATGAGATTGAAATGAAAAGAAGGAACAACCAAGACATTTTCAAGGATTAAATGTTCTGAGATAATGACAGTGCCAATGTGACTTACTAATGCAGTCTCTCCATTAGGTAATTGAACATAAGCTTCTAAAGTGGAAGTTATGGTAGATAGGATAGTGACAGAATGAACAATAATGATCACTAGCTCCAGTATCCAATATCCAAGTATTGGCAGAAAAAGCTAGTCTATTAACTTTCTGGGAAGAAAAAATGGAATGTGAAAGGTCTAAGGTGGAAGCACAAGAGGAAGTTATAACCTTACCTGTGAAATTTGGCATTAGAGGATGCTGAACCATGGTCTGAGAGTGAAGACCTGTAGCTATCACATTGGCTGCCTGATGAGAGCTTCCTGCCTGATGAGAACTTCCAACCTGAGATCCATCCAAAGACTGACTGTTCAAGAAAGCCATTAGCTGCTGGCATTGTTCTTGAGTGATAGGGCACTTCATGGCCTGATGCTCCAGTGAACCAGTGGTGGACATGGAACCAGAATTTGACATGACCAATTGATCATTTCCAATGAAATTAGAAACCTGATTTGCTGAAGATGATTTTCCTTTTGGCTTATATCCAGGCGGATAGCCATGTAACTTGTAACATTTGTCAATAATGTGCCCTTGAATGCCACAATGACTGCAAATTGGCCTTTCCTTTCGATTGCCATACCTATTCCCTGAATTAGGCTTAGCACTTACATTAGAATACAAAGCAGCTGCTTCAATCTCAGAGGAGGAGGATAAACTAATGTTCCTTTGCATTTCCTCATGAAGAACCATAGAATACACCTTATTCAGATCAGGCATTGGATCAGCCATGAGGACTTGCGTTCGAATTGCAGCATAGTTCTCATTCAGTCCCATCAAGAATTTCATCACACAATCTTTCTCAAATTTTTCAGTCAAAATCCTCATTGCTCCACAAGAACATTCAGGCAAAGGATCACAATTCATTAATTCATCAGAAAGTGTCTTGAAGTTAGTGAAGTAATCACTCACCAAAAGATTGTTCTGAGAAATGTGAGATATTGCCTTCTGCAGTGAGTAGATCCTGACAGCATTGCCTTGAGCAAATCTGTGTTTTAGATCCAACCAGACCTGCCTAGCAGTCTCGTTGTACATCACACTAGATTTGATGTTCTTATTTACAGAGTTGTATATCCAAGAAAGAACCATTGTGTTCGCAAGAGTCCAAGCTTTGTACAGTGGAGAATTGGCTTCTGGTTTGCTGATAACACCATTGATGAACTCAATTTTGTTCTTGGCAGTGAGAGCAATAACCATTGCTCGTGACCAGGATGGATAATTGACACGTCCAATCAAAAGCTCAGTGACCATAATAGAACCAGGATTATCACCACTCTTCAAGCAGTATGGATTGGGATTCAATTCATTAGAATCCGAAGAATCCACTGGATCTGGAACAGAAAATGAAGAAGCTTGATCAGCGGAAGCCATTGTTACAGCTCTGATAGCATGAAAAACAGTATCTCATTCAATGAAAACACTCTCTTTACCTCTCTCTCTCTCTCTCTCTCTCTCTCTCTCTCTCTCTCTCTCTCTCTCTCTCTCTCTCTCTCTCTCTCTCTGTTTCTCTCTGGAAGAAAGGTAAATAGAAGATTTTATTATTTCGTTGAAATGAGAATGAATCAGAATTTACAAAGTAGCTTTGCTTTTATATATACAAGCAAGCGTAAAAGAGAAAAAAAAACAAAAAATAATAATTTCTAAAACTAATTGATCCGTGAATTAAGGAGTTTGTGGCTGCTCCTTATCAACTAATCTCTGCTGCATCTTATCTTTACTAAGCTCTTCCATGTGAACCTCACGTGCCTCAACACTCTCAGCACTTTTCTTCTTGTTTTTCTTCTTAATATAGTATTCCGTCACTAAAATTTTCTTGTCTAACTAAAAATTCATTGAATCTTAATTACCTAGATCAACTTGGTGCTTCTGCAGACCGACCTTGGACAAATAATTCTGGGAGATTGACATAACTGAGAGAGAGAGAGAGAGAGAGAGAGAGAGAATTGCATTTCAAAATGGTGCGTTGGTAGTAATAATTTATAAGAATTTGGAATTTTTAAAAAGAATTCAGCGAAAATACTGAAATTTGACATTTCCACGTGAGGGTGCTTTCCAAGAAGAAATAAAAGAAAGAAGAGGATGTTTCCCCTCTATTACAGTTTTTTTTTTTTTTTTACTTAATAAAAGTTTCTACCTATTTTTACCTCCAAAAAAAAAAAAAAAAAAAATTTTGAACAAGTGCCATCAAAACTCAAAAGTTGGTGGAGTCGATGGTGACATAGATATTATGACGAGGTGGTGGTGAAAATTTGATGATTCCATCAGAAGAAGGAGTAAGAGGGGCATAACAGAGATGGGATATAACTTGTGATATAATTGACAATGTGGAGGCATTTTAAATTGCCCATTCTTTCAAGCAGAACAAATAGAAATATAATTTGCAATTTATAATTTCGTAGTTTTTTGTCAAGAAACAAAGTAATAAGCATTCAGCTGAATTTCTTTTACAGATTCAGATACTAAAATTTTCTTGTCTAACTCAAAGTTCTTTGAAACTTACTTCGATCAACTTGGGGCTTCCACGTGACACCAATCTACGACAAAATATTCTGCGAAATTGAATTGGGAGGAAGAAAGAATTGCGTATAAAAATGGTATTTTATAATTTATAGTAAGAATTTGGAAATTCTAGGATTGAATTCAGTGAAGATACTCACAGTTTCCGCGTGAGAGTACTTTCCAAGAAGAAATAAAATATAAGACAAAAGTGGAAGTTCCCTGCGCTGAACAGTTTCTACTAGGGTCAAAAATTGTGTTTTTTAGCTTTATTTGTGAGTCAAAACGTGACTTTGACGAATTTAATTGCTGAGAGCATTCACATTCATGTCTTGCGACGACTCAATTGCTAGCAATTTTAAGAGGTGAGAGTTTTTTAGTAAAATGGTAGGCAAATAATGTGATCAGGGGCGCAGCCAAGGGGGTCGAGGAGGGGCAATTGACCCCCCTACTCCTCTAAAAATTTCTCCACTCTGCCTGTATCATGCCAAAAGTTTGCTTCTTTGCCCCACCTGAAATAGAAAAGAACAAAACACACTCCGCATCCACACTAACAACTACAAACAATCACCGGAAAATAAAAGGCAACAAAACAATTATTGACGCTATTGATAGCTTATCTCTTTGATTTTTATTTTTATCTATTTACCTTTTACCCTTCTTACTAAGTAAAATTCTTTTATTTTGTTATTAATACTAATTAAAATTTTCAAATTAATTGCATTTTTAATACTGTCTTTTAATTTTACCCCTCCTGAACTTAAACTCTGTCTCCGCCACTGGACATTATCCACCGCAAGGAATGCATAATTTCTCAGGGCCTTTACATCAGTTGGGTTTTTCTGTTCATACCATAGATTGACTTTAATGGCTTGGGTAACTCACATGCTGGTCCAAGGAATCCGACTTAGTCAATTTGTATATGCAGTCTCTAAAATGTGGATAGAGGAATTACAGTGTTGTTTTTAGCTGCTTTGACTGCTGATTTATCTGTTTTTAAGAAAGTTATCCATAAATTTTTAACTTTTTATCCAAAAATTCTCCATGTTTTCCCATTTTCTAATGCTTTTCTGCCATTTCTTATATATATAAAATATGAGAAACCATTACATATTTTGGAAATATATGGTTTAAAAAAAATGTAAGCTAATATCCTGTATAATTTGAACCTCTTAAAAAAAAGTATAATCTGAATCGTATAATTCTAATTTTTTTTTAAAAAAAATTGTACTCGAGCATGTACACAATGTTACACATTAGTGCAAAATAAAATACTAGTTAAAAGGTTTCATTTGTTATAACAAAACTGAAGTGCCGGTATTTATTTATTCAAACAAAAAATATAAGGATCAAATCGACACTCACTTTAAACTCAAGGGTGACATTTGTATAAACCTCCTTATTTATTTATTTATTTGATGAGATAAACCTTCTTATTTGAATAGAGGTAAACCTCAAAAAATTGGCTACAAGAATGCTAGAGAAGCTATAGCTTGTGTTCTAGAGATGGTCTATTGGTCTCTAATATCTAATTCCAAATGAGCAGATGGGTCATTCAATACTACGAATATGTTCCCCTTCTGGTAAATTTAAAAAAAAAAAAAAAAAAGATAAAAAAAAAAGAAGAAGACAAAAGTTCCATTATGGTCTGACAAGATATGTAAACAATTTCGTTTAGTGTTCCCATAACAATACGGCCTTGAATTTCCTTCAAGATTATTTTTCTGAGGCCTAGAATTAAAACTTAATTTCCTCGTTTGATGAATAGCATGATCATACTACAAATACCAACAAGCAAATAGCAGAGAATTGGCTTGACTAAAAACCCTAATATGCAAATTTTTAATAGCAACAAATAAATAGCAACTAAAAACCCTGAAATATTCCCAAACAAACACAGCCCAAAAAATGCTGCATAACATCCAAAAACTGTGAAACTTGCCATTATTTTTAAGCAGACAATAATTCTCTCTACTTTTCTTCTTTGTTGACCTTCTCACATATGGGTTCCTACCTAATGTTTCTCTTCTCAGAGCAGTAATATAACGGTCATTCGCGTCTTCTTTCAGCAGCAATTCTCCAAGGTATTCTGCCAATCCTCTCGATTTACTTTCCCCATCATCTGATTGATTCACAATTTCAAGTTCAAACAGTCATGATGTGTTATAGGAATTTAACCACGCCTAATCATTGATGTTTAGGTTAACGAATGTTAACCTAATCATTAAGTGAACACTCTTCAGGTCTTGATCCACCCACGCATCCAAGGCTCTTTGTAGGCTATTTACAATCTCAGTCATTTAGACTTACACAATCCAAAGCTAGGGACCCAACATGTGCCACTGCCTTTCTTTCAACGTAGCAATTTTATTTATATCAATTGCATTGTGCAATGTAAGATGACGTGTGTACTCAGGGTCCATGTAATCCAAGGCGCCTATCTCTACCAGATCAGAAAAATGCTCCATCTCGTCTACCACGAAGTGCTTCACAAAATGGCCGATTTTAGACACCTTAGCAGTCCACATTGCATCTAGCAATATATTAGACGACTTGATATTGCGGTGTACGTATGATTGGTGTTACTGCATGCACGTGTAGGTACTCAATGCCTTTTGCTGCATCTAGTGCCACTTTAATCCGGGTAGCCCATGATGACATTAGAGGACTACTTTGAAGCTTATGAAGGTGGTCCTGAAAGCTCCATTTTTCATGTACTCGTAGACCCATATGGGCTTGATACTATCCTCACAAAATCCCAATAAGCAAACAAGATTATTGTGACTAAGGCGAGACAAAGCTTTCGAGTCAATTTCACAAGCACGGACACCGTTCTCGCACTTAATAGCCACTTCTTGGCCATTGTCTAAAGTGGCATGGTAGACTGAGAAAAAGCTAACTGTTCCAATCTTGTGATCATCTGAGAAATTGTTAGTCGCTTCAAATAGCATTTTGAAAGGAAATTCTTTCTTAACTTTAAATTTCATCAAGACTTCGAATCCTGTCTTAAGGATTGTGAGTCTAGGTCTTTTGGAACTATTTGTTAGTGGCTTGACTACGGAGAAGAATGACAGTACAGAATGAGAGAATTTTGGAGGTCTTTTATTAGATTTTGAACTATTATTGCTTTTCGGCCTTGTTGATATAGAAGGATTAGTAATTGGACACTGGACATTACACTGGACCCAAGCCAAATTCAATTGTGAATTTAATTGGTAGGATCTGTTGTTACACATTTATTTATTAATTATTATATTCTAGAGGTAATATATAATTACTAAAACACCCAGTGTACAACCTACCTGCCAAAGATTTCATTCAATACTCTCGTGCACCTTGCACTGAATGGGAGAATAGCCTAATTAAGTGCTCATTTTAGGATATATTTCATGCTCATGTCACTTTACAGGAACATTGGATGAGAGAATAGCCAATAAATTATCAATTTAGGACATGTGTCATGCCCATGTCACTTTACAGAGCACTAGAGTCAAGCAAAACTCTTTAGTTTATTACTATAATTGGTATAAATAGAAAAAAATATCAAATATTTCGAATACATGCACCATCACACTAATGTTATTGATCAGGCAAATTCTAACTCAAAGTATTTTACTCACTTTACCAATTGAGTTAAATAAGAACTCACAAATTGACAATGTATTTTGAATATAGAATCCATGTTTAAGTGAAGGGACATATAGGTACATTGAATATATACAATAATTTTTCTTTAGGCCTACATGTAGGACTTATTCTTATATGAGGTGAAATATAATAATACACCAAATTACAAACTGAAGTGATGTTTAATGCTATGGATAATGCAAATTCTACTATACATGCAAATGTTTCAATGTTTTAAATACAACATAGGAAAAAAAAGACCCGCGGCGGGGGGGGGGGGGGGGGGGGGGGGGGGTTGGTTATACAATTTAAATATAAGGTGTAGCAAATTAATCTATAAGAATATAATTTTAGAAGTAATGAATTAAATTTAATGTTCTAAAAAGTAACAAGTTAAATCTTAACTCATTTAAGTATAACCGCATTGTGTTTGGAGTTTAATTAAAATACACTATGGATTTTATTTATTATCTTTTCAAATCTCAAGATTTAATTTTTTTACTTTTAGAATTGTTGGATCATGAGTTGTGCCATTCAATATCACACCACACAGACCTGTTTTTAGAGTGGTTGTAGGAAGTCAAATTGTGATCCTCCCAACAATCCCTCCCTCACAATGACACTTTCGTGACTCGAACTCATGACCTTGGCTCTGATACCATTTGTTGAACCGTGAACTATGTCATTCCACCTCAAAACCAATTGGTGATCAGGAAAACACACTTAAATCTTTTATGACATTCAACATTACACCACACAAGTCTCTTTTTAGAGTGGTTGTAGGGAGTCAAATTGTGATCCCCCCAACAAGAACTATAGAGTTTAAATTATTATTTTGCTCAAAAAAATAATTAATAAATTTATGTGTTATATTATTGATGTGACATTATTTACATTGACTGTCATGCCAATTTGTAAAATTTTTGTAGTAAAATTTGAAATAGATTAGTATTTTTCATGAATAACTTCATCAAGAGGTGATGTAACGCACAAACTATTTACGGCAAAATATTTAATTATATTAGTGTTAGTATGAGCACCATTGCTAAACTTTTTGTCGCCTATGAAAGTCTAGGGACCAAAAGATTAGCTTAGCAAGCGCCCATTAAGGAGTACTGATATATTTTTGATAACCAAGTATTGCACTTGCATCTCTGTATAAAATTGAACTCTATAATACATTCATTCCTCTCCCAGAAACATGTATGCACACATGGAGTTCATCCAGTAAAGAATACAAAGCAAAGGAGAGAGGTATATCTTTTGTTTCTAATGAAAAAGTTGTTGGATTTGGTTTGTAATTAAACTTCATTTATGATCTCTCCATATAAGTAAACTAGTTATGTATTGGATTTGGTTTGTTTGGTATCCAATTGATATTCTATCTATTAAGACTGTCAAGTCACGTCAGAATAGTTGAGAGGAGAAATATGAACTCGGAAATTGACAGTTGAGCTATAAAAACTCTTTACAATTTGTGTATATATTTAGTCATAAAGAACAATGAAATGCTTCATACTCCTTAGTCTTTGATACCACCATATCATGAATCATGAATAAGTTTGATCTTTGTAAATCAGTATTAGGCTGCACAAGTTCATCACATTGCTATCATCTATATATTACTAAAAGCTGAAGCGTAGCATTTAATGTTACTACGCTCAGGTTGAGCCACATCAGCAGCCATGTCATTACCATTTTTTTCTTGAATTCGTCCAACAATTTAAAAATAGTTTTTCTAAATTTAAAAATCCTAATTAAAAAAAAAAATTTCAACCCTATCCCTTTCACAGTTACAATTTTAGATGGCAACCATTTGTATTCCACAGTTACAATTTCAAATAGCAACCCTTTGTGTTCCATGGTTACAATCTCAAACGGCAACTCTTCAGCTTCCTAATGCCAGACTTTGGCTTTCTAACTCCTTCATCTCTTCCTCTCCTCACACTATATTAATACTAAAAGTCTATATCTATTCATATATAATATAAAACACCACTCTTTATTGCACCAGCCATGTTTACATTTAAAACACCTAAAAACAAGTGACTTTTCGTTAGTGGTTTAAACGTTTTGATGTTCTTAGTAACTTTGGTGTTTAGTAGCCTATGTTAATTTAAAGAAATAATGTTCTAATTCATTAGTTAAACGTTCTGAATCTTGGGTAGTAGTTACAAACCTGTTTCATATTCCTAACCATAAAAAACTATATATATATATATATATAAAATCTAACAGTTTACATATATCTTCTTCTCTCTATACGCTCCTCTCTCCGTTTCTCTCTCTCACTCTCTCTTGAAAGCCTTCTTCTCTCTAGGCTGCCTCATGATACCTCTTTAAGAACAAACCATCTTGGATCAATGGGAAAGTCCCTCTCCAGTTTCCGCACATCCAAGTGAGTATTGCCCTAAAATTTCCCGGTTCAATTTTTGATAGTGGTTTTTGTTGTTGTATTATTGCAATTTTAATGTGGTTTCCTTCCCTTTGTAAATTTGGATTTTTTTTTAAGGTTTCTGTGTAGGCGCTGATTTGTGAGCCTTTGATTTACAGATAAATTCAAAATTCGAAAGGAGGTTTTAGGTAATAATTTTTATTGGGTTCCATTAGGGAATTCAAGTGTATTTGAAAGTTTAGGGAAAACTAAGAAATAGGTATGATTTTTTTATGATTCATTTATGGTGGGTTTGTGCATTGACATTAGAGTTTGGGAATTTCTCTGCAAATTTAAAAATTTTCATTGAGCATGAATTTGGGTCTAATTAAGAAATGGCTTGGTGTTCTTGAGTGTAAATTTGGAAATGAACTGTGGGTATGTGAATGTAAGGTCATACCTTGGAGATTTTTACTGATTTGCTTGAGTATTGGTTGTGGAATTGACATTGAACTTGGACTTGGTCCTAGCCATTTGGTATATAATTTTGAAAAACAATTTCAGGCTTTGTGAATTAGAGGGGTTGATGTAGTACAAAGATGCAGAGACAATAGAGTGTGCAATTGAATGGGCAATCTTAATTGATTCCCTTACTCCCCGCAGAAATATACTCCTAGGGTTGGCCACAGCCTTCACTTGCAATGTTGAGGCTGAATTACTTGAAATAGAGATCATGTCTATTGATGAAATAGAGAAGCAGAAGCAAAGCAGAAAAAATCACTATTATAACAGTTAGCCTTTTCTATTGTTCACCGCTACTGTTATGTAAGCATATAAATCTTCTTGAAGCCAACATTTTATGGCTTTTCATGCTTAGCAATTCTTCTGTTGATGTAAATAGTGAAGATCAAATCTTATTGCTTCTAATACAAGGTATCAATATGTTTCTAATTTGTAGATTCCATTATTCTAATTCCAAATATTCTTTAGGTATTGGAAATATTGCTTCCCTCTATTACAGCACCTCTACATTAACCAAGTTCTATTTCTTGGTTATATCTGCTAGGTGTTCAACAAAAGGCCTCTAAGAGCAATTGGTTTTACTTGACATTTTTGCACTTATGGTAGTTTACAAGCCTATACAGGTGTTGGGATTATAGTATAGATGAACTATCATAAACTATTTGATGGTGATCCACTAAGTTCTGTATTTATGTTTATTTACTTTTATTTATCACAATAATCAAAAATATCTTAGACATTGTACTTGAGGTGTGCATTTTTGCATTATGCAGACTGGGGATATACTGTCTTGGTTTTGAATACTAGAAATATAATTTTTTGGACTATCTAATGTGTTCATTCTCACACCTTTTGATTTATACTTGGATTGTGCATTCCTGGTTTTATGCTACATTCTAATTTTAGAAATTTTCTTGAAATTAATAATTTTTAAGATTTTTTTTTTCCAATCTGTGGGTTATTGATTTATAAATATAAATCATGTCAGATGTCAAAACTCATGTACAAATTAGTCCTCAAATCTCAGTTGGTTACATCCTAAATGTAATTCCTCATTATTCAAGTTGGCTTGGGCTGCCTATATATATATATATATATATTTGGATTTAGAAAAATGCAAGGGTGTTTAGTGGCGAAGTATTATTAGAGGAGGCTATGCTGTATCTATTCAATTGTAAAGTGTTTAGTTTGTAATGGGTGTAATTTTTGGGTGGATTCAAGTTGTAGTAATTTTAATACTATTTTATCAAGAAGTTGTTCTCTTTCCAAGTTTTTGTTTTCTTTGTATATTAAGTCATGTTTTTCTCCTTATGATGTTAGGCATAAAGAAAATGGCAAGTTAAATTCTACGGCAAGTCTCTAATATGCCAATAGACCTTCACATCGCTATGCTTTCTGTTGTTGACGTCACTAAGGTAACAGAGCTGTTTGGAAGTAATATTTAAGTTATGATATGATGAGTGGAATCCTATTTTACATTCAAAGATGTTTTTCTGCCACTCTTCACACGCATCATTTGATCAACTTGAACTAAAATTCTTGCTTGCTTAGTGTTGATTTCATTGACTACAACAATAAAATAAAGGACAACATGATCCGGCCGAGAAGGTTGCCGTTGTAGCTCTTTCTAAAAAAAAAACACATTTTCTCTTTTAATTTTTTCCCCACAAAATCTGAAGTATCTATGATAAGAGGAGTGAGACAATATATGTGATTGATGATAGTATTAACAACTATGTATGATATATGGTGCCTACAATGCATAACGGATGAATATTTTCATGGGAGTATAGTTTCCATGTATAATACATTTTAGATTGTGTTTGGCAGGGAATGATGAAAAATTAGTTGTTTGCAAGGATCGTGGAGCTAATGTTTGCATCAATTACAAGATGGAGGATTTTGTTACAAGGGTGAAGGAAGAGACCGGTGGAAAAGGTATTTTCTCTAAGATTAAAGCCTCACTTTTCTTCAACTATGGATTAGAGAAACTAAAGAATATGATTATTATTTTGTTAAGTGGACATTTTCATAGGGAGGTCTTTGTACGTTATTGTCAATGAAGTTAATAAGTTATTTCCTTTTTCAAGGCGTCTAAGCTGCACTTTGGGGAGTATCTAGAGTACCATGGAAAAGAAAGAACATTGCTAAGGGCCTGAAAACAATTTTTTGTTGCTCTTTGGGGCCATGTCTAACTTTGCCTTGAGGTGAAAAATGAGACTGCATCATACAAAAATACAATCCCTCTACAGAATGTACAGCAATATAGAGATACAACCGTATATACTAATGAAGATTTTCATCCATGAGAAGTGGAAGCACACAAGCATAAACAAATTATTTTCGTATTTATTTGTATGTGAGTTTTTGCTGTTATATTATTGCAATTTTAATGTGGAAATTGTTATATGAACCTATGAAATAACCCTCAAGTTACTATTAACCTTGATTTATTTGTTCATATATACTCTAGAGATAACATATATAATATTATATCATGTTAATATGAAATTAATTGACATTTATTTATTTATTAGTACTTAATAAAGAAAAAAAGAAAACGAACATGTATAATATATTATAAATAAAAATTTCAAACTTTCCCGTGCATAGCACGGGTTAGCGACTAGTTTATATAAAAACCAAAAAAAATGTTCATCATATTGTACAATTTTAGGGTCATGTTTTCTAGGAGCAAATCAACTTCACATCACATCACATCACATAAAACACTAATTTTAACATGAGATATTAATACTTCGTAAAGGGAAAGAATTTGGTGTCATTTTATAGGGTCAAGGCATGTCCAATTATTTTATTTTTTCATGACAATGATATGTGAACTAATCTTTTTTTTTTTTTTTAATATTTTGATTAATAAATTTTTGGCAAGGCGAATGGGGAACAAAGATTCAAAGTAATCACTTCTATTTTATAATACGTGATCTTCAATCGGTTTTGCTATCTCTTAAGAGTGAAATTGTGAAAATTATTATGTATTTATCGTAATTATTGCAAAAACAACTATAGGTATACAACCTATATATTCAAATAATATATTATAATTATTTAAAAAATTCCTATAAATAAATGGTTTTTATGATCCAATCATAGGAAGGATAGAATAAAGTTTATTTGGCAATGTGTTTTTATGGATGCAATAACTCTTCTTCTTCTTCTTCTTCTTCTTCTTCTTTTTTCTTTTTCTTTTTTTTCTTTTGTGTAACTCATATTTTTTAATGTGCCCATTTTGTAGTTTTTAAGAGAGTTTGGCTTACCTCCAGTACTTTTTAAACTAGATATGTCATTTTGTTTTAAATATACAATGGTCAATAGTAGTGGGTTTTAATCCCCACCTTTTATTTGATTAGTGGTTGATGTGGCAGTCTTTCATTAAAATAAAAGAAGATTCATTTTTAAAAAGTATTGGAAGTAAGCCAAACTCTTTTTGAGAAAAATTTAGTGGTAGAGCTGAGCATGGAAAATGAATCAAATTCTCACATATTGTTGTTTGGATCAAGATGTCATCTTTCAAATATTAGTAAGGCCATTGGATGAACGCCTTATCCAAAATGTTTGTAAAAGTTGGTTTAAAATGATTCGTGATTCATACTTTGTCAAGGTCCATAATGTAATGATATATAAATATCTAAGTAGGTATTCATCATTGAAAAAAAAATTCAGGGTCTGATTACTTTGCTTTTATTATAAACAATGGCAATTTGACAGTAAAATATTACGACACTCTTGCTGCACAATTGTTGATATTGAAGATGCCTATGATGGGCTAATACTTCCCAAATCTATATTTGGCAATGATATCCACATCTAGAATAGTAGCACTGGCTAAATGACTAATGAGTTCAAAGAGCTACTATTCACTAGGATATGATGTGTCCTTCTAAAAGTACAAGGCAGTTTGCTTAAGAATATGTTCAAGCATCATATATGTGTAATGGATAGTAATGATGATGAAGTAAATGGAAATGCTGCTCGGAGGCAATTGAGTTGTTCCGTCTAAGTAATCTTTCCAAGTTATTCCATAACTTGTTTTGATATTGTCTGTAATGGGGTTTTGAATTGGATAGCAGAAAGTATTGAAGAAAGAGATAAAGATATAACAGCAATAGACATATCAAGTGTGAAGCTTAGAGAAGGAATTGAGTTGCCATGCAAACCCAACATATGCTACATTTATTAATTTTTAATGGAGTTCTTTGTTATGCTACTCAAGCTTCCAAAGATGAATTTGACTTTTGGCTCTTGAGGGATTGGATTAAACCTATTTGGATCAAGAAATTTTGAAGAGTTTATCAATGATGATTTTTTACCTCTTGCAATATACCAAAGTGAGTAGTGACAAGTCCTGTCCAATAGAAATCATGATACTACGTGAGTGTTTGGACTCTGCGTCCACGTTCCGGATTCTGCGTTTCTCTTTTTTTTCTTTTTTTTTTCTTTTTTTGGCCGCGTTAGTTGACTTGAGAGACAAAAAACACTGTGCGTGAACAGTGCGTGTACTGTTCACGCACTGTTCACCTAATAAAAAATATTAAAAATGGGTCCCACGACACTATTCACACATTTAAAAATTATTTTGCTACAGTGTTTTCAGTTTTCAGTTTTCAGTTTTCAGTTTCAGCAACAATAAGTTCAATCCAAACGGACCCTACATTGCCACAAGTTGTTTATTTACAATGTAGTTAAAGAATAAGGATCAATAGATGCATCCTCTCTTCCTCATTTTTCGAAATTCACTTTTAACAATAGGCATGTTTGTTGGAACTAATAATAATATTATTAAGCTCGCTCTTAGTTCTTTTATGATTCATTTGGATAGATCTGTTTAAGAGAAAATTTTAGATTTCAATTTGTAGTTTAAGTAACTTGTAGAGTATGGAGGGGTTTTTTGTTTTAAACTTTTTTTTTTATTAATGAACTTTTTGGATGGATATGAGTTTTATAAATACTAATTGCAAACCCACATGATGCATGTGAAAAAATGTAATATAATTATTTTATATAAGAATATAATGTAAAATTTGTAAGTTAAATAGTGCGCCTGTACTTTAAAAGTATTTTCTATTTTAAAATTTTTATGTAATGGAATATATAATGTATTTTGTATTCAATAACAATATATAGTAATCTATATATATATATATATATATATATAATAATAATAGATGAAGCTAAGAGAAACTCAAATTAGAATTCCAAATTAGAATTCCAATTTTGTACCATGTGTCCTAAATTATTTATTCATAAGGAGTTTTATTTCTTAATTTTGGAATCAAATGTGGGACCACATCATAAATATTCATCCAAGTGAGTTATTAAGTACAAAAACCAAAGAGTTTAGAATAAATGAATAAAAAAAAAAAGTGCTTCACAATAATAAAAAAAAAATGGACAATTTATATTTTATACCTAATAATATCCTTACAAAATTTTTTAAAGAGTTAATAAGATATAAAAATGACTATCAATAGTATTTAAATTATATATATAAGAATTTTATTATGCATCTTATTATATATCTTTAAGTGTATCCATGCATATGCATGGCGTTACAAGCTAGTATATATGATTGGAGAAGATGTTTTTAAAAGGAATTTTTAAAAATATTACATAATCGGTTGATTAATTTTTTGAACATATCCAAGAATGTTAAAAAAATGTACATCACCATTACATGGAACACATGTAAAATGTTACATTAATCTAAATATAAGTATAATGCCTATATTATTTTAACTTGAATTTTAAGGCAATCTTATGAATATTTGTCATTTTTATTGCTTTTTTAGGACTCATATCCCTATGTTTTAATGTCTATTTTGTTTGTATTTTTTAGCCCAATACTAAATAATTTAGCCCAAATAGAATAAAATTTCTTAATTTTCAAACCAAAAATGAAGAAAAAAAATTTTAATTTTTAAGCCCGAAACTGAAAATGAAACCTACCAAAAAAAAAAAAAAATCAATTTAAGGTGCAATTAGTCCAAAATGGACCGAAGTGGACTAGAGAGACCACTCTGGACCAAATGGACTGAAGTAGACTGAAATGGACTTAAATTTTACGCATATATGGCTTAACAAGAGTGTCACAACAATAAATGACACACTTAAGTTTTTAGATATCATATAGAAATACAAAATTAGAATTTAAAATAAGTAGGTGTATAATGGCATTTTAAATCCATAATATCACAACTCACAAGTGCTTTTGTTTGAAAAAAAATTTCTAAACTCAAATCTCTTATGTGCTGTTGAATTGTAGTAGCAATTTTTTTTTAAAACATCCTCAAATCCAAATCCAACCTCAATTTCAAGGCTATGCCGGCATTCCATGTATTGGGTTCTTTGAATTGTTTAGCCCATTCTATTGCCGATAGCATATAAGAAACAAACCCCTATAAGATATAAGAATCCATTAAATAAGACTACTCTGTGATGCTCTTCAATTTAAACACAGGAGCAGTGATATCAGATGGGTTTTACTAGTTTATTAACTCAAAATTCAGATGCATGACATGCACTTTGAAAGAATGAGATCTTGATGTCTCTTTGACATAAATGGATCATCACCAGAACCAAAAAGGTTCACAAGCACAACACAGCTCCTCAATCCTCCCCTTGGTTGTATGAAAAGATTATATAACCATACAAATATATTTTTTCACACTACAGATAAGATGATGCTAATCAAGTTTCATTTCTTCACTACTTCAATAATTACAAGCTAGAAAATGTAAAAACTCAATAGAATGAGAAACTTGATAAGAAAGAATTCTTGATTTTCAAACTAATGGATCCCAATATATAATATGCAGGCTTCAGGAACAAAACTAATAACTTTGTAACACGTCCTTAAGCTGTTAAGCACAACTCATCGGACCTTCTAGATAATTACAATCCCGCTGCTAAATACTCATTCAGTACAGACAAGTCACCAGTAAAATATCAATACTCATTGTAACTTACAAAATATCACATTAACCAAAATTAAAAAATAAAGTGGGAATTGTTGTTTTTCATGAGTAACAATCAGCATACAAGTGAAGAATTATGCTTGCATGTAGCAGATGTATCAAAGTCACCTTACTTGGGAGGAATTTTGGTAGGCTGGATTTCCATTCAGTCTAGGATGAAGTGGAGAACGATGGTGCAAAGACTGCTGGCCTTGTCGATGAACCATAGGATGACTAGCATGATTTCTAGGCTCCCTTGGTCTTTAATTGGCAGCTTTAAACCATTTAAATTTTTCTAAAACTTCTTTCATTGATGGTCGGTGATAAGGTTCAGCTGCGAGGCACTCTAGTGCAAGCTGAGATATATGGAATGCATCCTTGGGTGGATATTTTCCACCCAACCGGGAGTCCATGATTTGTTTCAACTTTCTTATTTCTGATAGATATGGTTTGATCCAATCCACCAGATTATGTTTCCAAATTGGACGACGTGTATCAAGTGCCCGTAAACCTGTTAGTATCTCAAGTAAAACAACACCAAAACCGTACAGACGCCCCGTATAATCAGCATAACACATTGTCATGGCACAGCTTTTAAAACATTCAGGGTTAAGTAGCTAAAGTTTGCCAAAATTTAGGTCAAGCTTAAGCCTCACCCTCATTTGGCCTTAAGAGCACCAAAAGTCCAAAAGTTTTGGCAGAAATAATACCTTTGGCAACATACTCTGGAGCCATATAACCATACGTGGGATTACTCGTGTTTGCACATGTGATTGACTAGCTGATGGACCCAAGCCAAAGTCTGATATCTTGGCAGTATAGGACTGCAATAAAACCAAAAGTTAGACAAGTTCAAATTTTATTTGTGAGACATTCTTTTTGTGACCAAGGAATTTTTAAACTTTTTAATTCCAAGACATTGTGAGAGGTGGGTTCACAAAGGGAAAAATGGGTGTGCATAAAGGTTGGAAATGTGAACAAGATGAAAAGATGATATAATAATCAATGGGCTAGGGACAGTAGCAATATATCATTCCTTAGTACATCTCTTGTAGTTTGATAGTTATTCACTTTTAAATAGAAATTTACCCCATCCAGCAGTATATTGGAAGATTTAAAATTTCCATGAATACCAGATGTGTGCAAAAATGCCAGGCCCCGAGCTGCTCCAATTGCAATCTTAAGCCGTATATCCCATGGAAGTGGCTGAATAGCTGACCCCCCAGCATAAATAAAAGATGTGTAAGGTGAACGAAATGAACTTTTATATTTGAATCACATTCACAGCACATTCCCTGCACATATGGACAGTAATAGAATTCAATTATGTTTTAAGCTCTTACTTAACAGATGGTCTGCTAGGCTGCCTTTTTGCATGAATTCATAAACGAGGAGTAACTCTCCGTCCTCCCAGCAGTAGCCTAACAGCTTGATTAGGTTAGGATGAGGGAGCCTTCCAAAGAAAGACCCCGCTGACTGCACCAATAAATTAGCACCGAGATAAGCATTCATATTTAAAATGGTTTGAATGTAATGTTAAAAAGCAAATTACTGAAACATCTAACCAAACTCCAAATAATGCGTGTGTGTGCGTGTTTGCGTGTTCTAAACCAGAATAGTATTGTGTACCCCAGACTTAGTAGCAATGAGGAAGCTGCAGTTCAGCCAAAGTAAACCAAATCACAACTGAATACATTTTTTCCTCTCTTTTTTTTCCTCTGCAATTGTTTACAGTGACACAGCAAAATAACATATCCAAAGGTTTCTTTTGGATATAATATATCAAGGGGTTCATTATAGTTATCATCACAAAATATGGGATTGTTTGCAATGTCCGCTCTAAATCTTAAATCTTTGAAATCAACGTGCTAATTTGAACTTAATTAGCAATGTTTACCCAACCATCCAAATTAGTGTTAAAAATCTAACAAATTAGTGAGTTGGTTAGGGTGGACATTGCAAGTTAATGAAAACTAACACATTAGAGCATCCCACCACCTAATCAGCCCACTAATTTTAAATCGCATAGTGAACATTACAAATTGATCTCAAATCAGGGTGTCGATTGCAAGAAAAACAAAAAATGATGATAAACATTGCAATGAGCTTATAATTTTGGGTGGATAGCTGCAATTAACCCAAACAAGAAAGGGAAGTTGTGAATAAGATCTTATATGACTACAATTGAAAGTGGTTTATACTATTTGCAACTACCTTTCCTGTCCAATTACCTTTTGCATGATCTTTTTCTAGAAGTGGAGAAGGGTACATTAAAAAGAAACAAGCAATGATGAATATAGCAACAACAAGCACAGTAAAAGTGCAACTGAGATGCCTAAATGGGTTCACAAGAAGCACAGTAAAAGTGCAACTGAAAGGACTAAAGAAATTCAAAACATATGAACTTCACAACTATATATTCTTCCCTAGCAAGTTGGGTAGAATTACCTGCCACTCCCGAAATCGTTCCAAGCACTCGGTACTCAATTTTCTGACTGCAATTACCATCCTCTTTTCACTCTTAAATTGCCCCTTATCCTTGAGCCAACCCTTAAAGACCTGCCCAAATCCTCCCTCACCAAGTACTGTATGAGGACTAAAATTCTTGGTTGCCACCTTTAATTCTGTAAAACTGAAGATCCTCAAGTTTGGGGTGGGCAAGATCTGATCAATTATTATTTCATAATTTTTGGAGCTACTACTGTCTGTTTCAGACCCGGCTGGTAGGAATAGTGACAAAAAAGAGAATTGTGCACGAGGTGATTGCTTAGACTCTGAACAACTATCGTTGGTCTCAGTCTCAGAAATGGTGGGTGGGAATATTAATGGAATGGAAAAACTTGCTGTTATGGTAATGGAAGGATTTGTAATTATTATCTCATAATTTTCAGGACTGTCTGTAGCAGACCTGGCTGGTGGGAATAATGACACTATGAAATTGGAATTATGAGAGAATCTTGGAGATGTTTCGTTGGATTCTGAACTACCACTATTTTCACTCTGTGTTAATGGCTGGGAAGATTGATGGAATGGAAATAGGGGAGTCCGGATTTGTTCCATTCCTTATCAAACTAAAACTGCCGGACTCTGAGTTGGCTGATGGGAAAACAGAGTACTCTACTAGTGATTCACTTCTTTCTTCCCTTACTGTACTACCACGGTGCGAGTTGTTGGCAACAAATTCTGCAACCAAAAATTACGAAATACAGAAATGTTTAAAGTTGAAATTATATAGTATTCAGTCACTACAATTTTCTTGTCTGACTCAAAATTCTTTGAAACTTACCTGAATCAACTTGGTGCTTCCTCATACTAATATTGGAAAGAAAAATTTTGGGAGATTGAGAGCGAAAGAATTACATATGAAAAATTTGAAAGCTTCAGCGAAGATACTTTCTCATGGACTTTCGCGTTCCTTTCCGCTTAACTGACTAGACCAACGGCCAAGTTCACTTTACAGAAGAGGAAGTTTCCTTGCGCTAAAGAGTTCTTTAGTAGCGACAAGTGCGTTTGGTAGCTCTATTTGTCAAAACTCTGACTTTGAGTCTTCGGCTTATCTACTTCCCGACAGTATGGCTTAATTGCTACTATATAATGCGACCTTACATCATTTGGGTTGTTCTGAGTAGGGATGGTCATACCCATTAGGTAATGGATATCTAACACCGATTCAAATGTTTCGAGTAATACCCGGTTCTTCATGGTATAAGGTTGGATATTACCCAAACCCGACCCATACTCAAAAAACTTAAATTTCTTTCTCTCTCAAAGCTCTCCGCCTCTCCTCAAACACACTTAGATCAAAACCATTTAAAAATAAAAAATAAAAACCTCGAACAACCCAGATCAATAGTCATGAGAGAGAACACGATTGGAGAGAGCGAAGGCAATCAATATTCAAAATCGTGAGAGAGAACAGGATCGGAGCTTTCTGTGATACCTGAGCAGAGAGAGAAGGTGATTAGAGTGGGTCATGGTCGATCAAACTCAACTCAGCTTTCTCGTTTACGGAGCTTGCTACGAAGCCGTTGTTGATGGCGGTTACAGTTTCGGCATTTGGTTCTTAAGACATAAATCCATGGTGTTGAGAGAGAGATAGACATACATATCACAAAGCTCTCTGCCTCGTACCGCATTTCACGGAAAGCAATTGGTGAAATCACAAGGCTTCCGAGAGAGAGAGAGCTGAGAAACAAAGCTATGGATAAAGAGAGAACATCTGGTTTACTTGGCTAGCCTTGCTGAGCAAGCTGAATGAGAGAGAGATATAGGCCCCGTTTGGTTTGCCATTTTAAACAACATTTTTTAGTTTTTAAACAGCATTTCACGCATTTCAACACATTTTTTCACCCACACGTATTTCAAAAAACAATAAATAACAATTTTCAAACTACTCTACCAAACACCCCCATAATGGTTTCTTTTTTCTTTTTTCTTTTTTCTTTTTTCTTTTTTTAATTTCTATGGAATTTTTTTTTTCTTTTTCAGCAAAATTTGATAATATATTATATATATTCGTTTTTTTTTTTTTTTGATTGGTAGGTGTAGACATGGCAAAACGGGCGGGTCGAGTCAATCGGGTAGGTGTATGATATTCTATGCATTTTTTTAATGGGTTTTGGGAAGGATATGAATATCCATGAATAATACATTCGGGTAAGAATTAGATATGGATATTAATGGGTATTAGTATTTGGTTATCTATGGACAAACATTTTGGATAGAGTACGAGTATACCCGATCCATTCTCCACACATGCCAATCCCTTTGGGAGTTCTTTGTGGGTCTTAGCGAATCTTTCTCAACATTGGTCTTGTGGTCCTAATGCTCATTTGGATTGACTTCAGCACTCAGCTTTCGTGGGGCTTATCCTCGACTTTTCCTATATACTAAATCAGCCCAAGTTCATAGGCTCTGCTAGCTAGGTCCATGGGATTTTATTTTACCTCTCACTTTCTAGTGGCCTTCAACTAACACGTGACAATGTTAGTGGCTTTCCATAGGCTGGTTTTCTTGAACCATTTTACTCACAAGTGGGTGCAATAAGCTTTGGTCAAATAAGTATGGTCAAAATTGGATTCTTTTAATTAGCAAAATTCATGGGCCTTGGGGATAAATTTGGTGGGCTGGACATAACAATTTCTGGTATTTTATCTCACGATTAGTTGGTCGGAGTGATGGGCTTTGGGCTGAATTTGTAGTCCGAAAAATTTGCTACTAACAACTTCTTAAAACAGAGTGGGAGTTTTCTTTTTCTTTTTTGAAACCAAAACCGAGTGGGAGTTGAACCTACCTGTGGCATTGATATTGATGTTGACCTTTTCTATTTTTTGGGAACAACAAAGCAAAAATTATTGGTGCGGATCTAACATAAAAACATGATCGTTAAGGAGTACTATTGGTAACAAAACTCAGGTACTAGACTATGTACAATTTGTTTCATTGAGCACTCCAAAAAGACAACAACAAAAGTGGACATGAAAAAAGAAGGATTAGGATACTTTAATTATGGTGGGGTTTGGATTGGGCGTCTGCATTTATAAGTTTGCGTTTTCTTCTTTTTTTTATTCTGGTCACACGCAGGTCAACTTTTACAAACAAGGCACTGCAGCGGCACTGTAGCAGAACTGTTCACGAAACCCACATCCACTTTATTCAAAAAAAAATATTAAAAATGGGTCCTACGGCACTATTCACACATTTAAAAATTATTTTGCTATAGTATTTTCAGTTTTTAATTTTTAGTTTTCAAGTGTATCCAAACGAACCCTATGTGCAAATAAGAAGTGAATGAATTTCTAATTATTTAATTTGGGAAAGTAATAACAATAACAATGACAATTTCAATAACCATAAGAGGAGAAGAAGAAGTGTTTAAGTATTACAAGTTTACAATTATTTATATACTATCTGCTGCTAATGATTAATTGATTATGAGTTTGATCCTATTAAGTTTTGTATTGGTAACAAAAAGTTTACTATCACTATCATGACATAATGCTTGTGTGCAATTGGTTTGGATTAGCCTTTTTGGTTAACTTATTAGAATATATACATCTATTTACTATCTTGCACCAAAAAAAACAAAAAAAACAAAAAACAAAAAAAAAAACAAAAACAAATTGAGTAGAGAAAAAGGTCTGCCTCCACCAATTCATACATTGTAAACAAAGGTACCACAAAAATACAAAATATTGCTGATGAAACTAAGCTATGAATGATACATAATAGGAAGGTTCAAGAGCAATCAAATCAAGTGCCAAAAGTGACATGATATAATAAATAATTTTTCATTTCCATTTTATTAATTGAAAGCATACTTTCAACGTACACCTGAACTCATTTAAAATGAGAGACATTACTAGTTCAAAGGGTTTATAACATCCCACTACCTCGAATACATAGTAATTCAAATAGATATTTCAATTATTCCAATAGACTAAGAAACAATATATACATATACCCTTCCCAAAAGAGATCTTTTGAAGGTTGCAACTTTTAGGGTAAATATAAAAACATTCAACAATTAATGCTCTGAAAATAACAATATTAAGAAATCCTCAATTCTTGTACCACTCTTTCATGCTCACAACTTCTTTGAAACACATAAAAAATCCACCACTTCCCTTCATAATCAACTTTTCATGGAACTCAATCTAAAAGTAAATAATAAAGAAAAATAAACATAAAAATTCAATCACTAACTACATTTTAAAGAAAAAAAATAACAATTCAACAAAAGAGACAAAAAGACATGATCAATGAACCTAAGCAATTAATACAATCAACACTATGATAGAATCCATGGAAGAATCACAGTAGTCAAAGCTATATGTGAAAGGGTTAAGAGTTTCAAAAACATATTACTACGGTACTTGATCAACTTCAAAGAGAGAACTAGCAAATGCAAAGGCAAATGGATTGTTGTCATTTAATCCAAAAGGCAAGAAAACTTTTGAAAGGGAAGGCCCAGGAGAGAATTATGAAGTCCATTAACCAAATTGTAGACTTGGAAGATGACAGATATTTTAGAATTTTTAAATTCAAGCAACTATAATTTCTAGAAATATTTACTACAAACTTTAGAAGCTGTTAAAACTATATGCCTATCTCTAAAAATTCTTGGATATGTTGCCGGATATGTTATAAAGGTTGTATAAAGCACCTCAATACATTGTTAGGTGGAGATTTGGCTTTGGTGTTAGCATTAAAAAAATATAAAATGTTATCGTTATGGTTATTTTTACAGGTTGTGAGTTTCTATCGGTTTTGTGGATACCGCTTCTTTTGGCATTTGGGTCTCACTTACTAGAAACCTTGAAATTTTTCTTGGAGAAATATGTGATATGTGTTTGAAATGAATGACACTGGGTGATGTGTGTGTGAAAGTCTTTAATCTTTTTACTTACTCTTTTTTAAGGTTTCAGTAGTATATGTGTCATTTTTAGCATTTTATCAAGTGACATTTTAGAGGATGAGCAATGTTATTTAGAGGGTAAGCAATGTTATTTCACTTGCATCGTTATAAGGTAAATTACAAAATACCCAATGCGGTTTGGGGATATCAACATTTTGTCCTCCAATTTTCAATTGTCCAATTTAATGACTAGAACAAATTGAAACCGTTAGAAATTTCGTTGGACACATTTTGTAGTTCAAAATGCCGTCGGTGGCAGATTCCCATAATGCAGTTGGTATAAAAAAACTCAAGCTCCCGCATATTGCGGGAGCAATATTGTGTGGCGTCTTCCAAAAATACAAAAAGGTATTAACCATTTTTCCTTTATAATTTTATAAGTTTTAGACTAGTATGTAGTATCATTGAATTTGCTTAGTAATTATTATATATAATAGCATCAATTTTTTTGTACAATTATTGTTTTTGATTTGTGAATGTTATTTATCTACAACAATTTTCTTATTTTATTTGGTTCAAGATATATAAAAAAAAAATTAAAAAAAAACTAATTATGGATCTGCCATGGCATTTTTTAAATGCCAAATAAATTTTTTTATTATTACTTTAATGGCCACGTCAACAATTAGTGTGTTAATGGTGCACTTTTGGAATTCAAGTCAAAACATAGAGACCAAAAAATGTATTTTCGCCTTGGTTTTAATGTCAACATAAAAAAATGTAAAAATGTTATTGTTATGGTTATTGTTATAGGTCGTGAGTTTCTACCAAATCCTTGGCATTCGACACCCACTTACTCGAACCCTTGGAAGTTTTATTGGGGAAATATGTGGTATGTGTTTGAAATGTGTGACACTAGGGTGATGTGTGTGTGAGTGAATATTTCACCTATTTTACTTATTCATTTTTGAGGTTATAGCAATATTTGGGTCATTTTCTGGCATTTTGGGGGTATCGTGTGTTATAATAATGTGGCCCAACATAATATTTTATGATGTCTCTATTATTAATAATTTATTATTCAAAATTTCTAGTGAAATTTTGCAATATTTTTATAATGTAAAATATTGGTATATTGAAATATGTCTACTTGATTTTGTAGACTAAGATTATGAATCATTTCGGTATAGTCCTTGACTTGACCATATCCATCATGATGTAGCCTATTCCTATAGGTACATTATTGGACCATGATGGAAATGAGGTGCAAGTTAAAATTGCTTAGGCTATGAAAGACAATAAGGGCTAGTCCTTCCATAATGAGATTCATGCACGTTGAGCATTGGCCTTAATAAATCTATTGTGTCATTACCAGTAACTTGCCTCCTATAAGAGGTGTTGTCATTATAGTGATTCTGGGTATGAATGATAGATGAATCAATGTGTTAGCATGGAGTTACAAAGTAATGACACGTTAATGAACTTCTTCATTAATGAATCTAATTAATGAAGTTATTTATTAATGAATGTAACATATTTGCTACATGAATTGTTATTACGATAGAAAGAATTTTATGATTGGTCATGTCCTTTCTGAATATTATAAATATTATCAAGGCAACGCTTGCAAAGGGTGTGAGAAGAGAAAAGAAAGCTCTTGTTAATCCTAACTTGCTAGGGAGAGCATCCAAATTTCTTGTGAGGTCCTTGAATAATATAATTTATAGTATGTAAACTTCTCACAACTTATTGTTGATTTTAATTATATATGCACATGATATAATTATTAATTGATAGATGTAGTATATATATATATATATATATTCTCTTGAATTAACCCAATTACCCAACCACACTAAATTCACCACAAAAATTTGGCCAAACCCAAATCTAGTCATTAACCCACGGAAAGAAAGACGAAAAAAGTATTTAGATCAAATGGTACCACGTCATTCGTATCAAAATCTAAAAAACGAGAGACGTGTGTACAAAAATAACTTTCCACTAACATATGTCTTTCAATTGTCAATAGATTAGTCTTTTTTGCTAACATGTCTCACACTTATTGAATTTTGATACCATTAACATAGTAACATTTTATACCAATTACCCTTTCAAGAAAGACGAGGGAGGAAAGGACAAGAGAAAGAAGATGGGTAAGGTTTGGCCAATAAGCAAAGAAAAAAGAAAATGAGAAGGAGATCCATGCAGCACAAACCCACAACATGATCAAATACAGCCACCAAATCACCAGCAACAACCCAGAAACTACTGCCACAACCTACTGCCAAAACCAAAGTAGTTGGAATTGGTTTTTACCCAAACCTGACCCACCCAATATTTTTTACTCATGACATGTCGAATAATACCCAAAAGTTTCGGGTTAGTTCACCTTTGGGTTTGGCCATCCCTGCTTTGAGGATCAGAAGTGATGATGTTAGTAAGTATGTCTGAGGTATTGAACGACCACATCCCATTTGAGGATGTGATATTAGTTGACTGTGCTGCTTGTGCTTGTTGCTTGGAACTCTCAAAGGACTTCTGGATTTGAATCATCGGCAGGGATTTGAATCATTAGCTGCCGCAGCTGTTCACGGAGGTTTCTTTGAAGACTATACCCACTTGCAGAAGATGCAGAGGAGGTGGTATTAGTTGTCTGGGCTGCTTGTGCTTGTTGCATATTGCAAGACATCTGGGCTTGTGGCATCATCAGCGCCATGTCATCATTTATTTTCTTTCTTTCTTTTTTATTTTTTGATTTACCTATTGACATTTATTGAGTCTCTCCTTAAATTCAAGTGTTACTCTATCTTCAATTCTACCATGTGTCTCTTCATTAACCTAGACTCTTCACATGCCGCTATTATATGGAATTCAGATGGTCACCAATAGATTACAACCTCCTCACCTCCTCACATGTCATGGTTTTTCTTTATAAATTTTTAATTGTTCTCTCCACAAATTGTAGACGAAATTGAAGCACATGATTTTGTTATTTGTATTATTCTTATCTATTTATTTCCATCTCATTAATAGAAAATAAAATGTACTTCAATTTTAGGATTTCATGATGAATGAGTTTGAGTTTTTGTGGTCTCAAAGTGTATGAACTCAAAATGAGTTTGATTTTTCATGGCGAATGGTGGTTCCAAATAAGGCCGACTTTCACGTGGAGAGAACGTCAAGGTATTCTCCCTACAAATACTCCTTTATTTGCAATGAAAATTGGACCACACACTAAATGTAAGGTTTGTTTCAATGATACAGAGTCCATTGTCCATTCGCAATTCAGGCGCGGAGTGCTACTTCTATCTATGTACATAAGGATTTTGATAATATAAATCACTTTGAGGTACTGATTGATTTTATGCTTTGATAGATGGGATTCATTAGTGAAATGGGAGTGCGTCAAGATGTAGAGATGACTGGCATGAAGTGGAGACTTTCCCCGCATAATGTTACCAAGATAAACTTTGATGGTTGCCATAATCTAATGACCAGATCAGTGGGAATTAAGTTGTTGATCAGTTATTCTCAATGTTGGCAGTTCAATCTCACAAGGGACGCAATCATGATGAATTGAAGGTTGTTTTGGTGATCCAGGCAGTTCATTTTACAGGCGAGTTGGGGTTCCGTTAGGTGGTTTTTGAAGGAGATAGCAAACTTCAAATAGCAGCTCTTAACTCCACTGATGTGTCTTGGACTCTTGGGAGTGCTGGGCATCTGCTGGATGAAGCCAAAATGATGGCTCTACAATTTCTTTCTATAGAATTTCATTAGTCACATGTGTATTGTATTGGGCTGCCCATGAGTTTGCTTTGTACGCTTGAAACAGTTCATTTGAATGGAAGACATTCCTTTGCCATGGCCATGGCCATGGCCATTCTTAATTTCTTATAATTGAGAATTTTTCCAATGTATCACTTCTGATATATTATTCAAACTCTTCTTTTCTGTCAAAACATAAATAAAAATTTTGTCAATTTGGTCCGTGTTAGAGGCTTGGCTCAAAGTTTATAACCCGGAGTCCTAGCATAGCCTAACTTGTCCCTCTAACTCATACACTTAACTATGGACCAAATTGCTTATAAGTTTTTAGACTCGAGTTGAGCTCAAACCAGCTTACAATCCCAAATTCCAACTAGAGCCAATCAATCAATCAATCAATCAATCTATATATATATATATATATATATATCTAAAATAATCTAATGTGTAGCATTTATTGTTATTACGCTTCAGTTAAACCACATCAATGTTATGTTATCATTTTTTTTCTTTTTTCTTTTTTATTTTTTAATTTACCTATTGACATTTATTGAGCCTCTATTTAAATTCAGGTGTTACTATCTTCACATGCCACTATTATATAGAATTCTGACAGTCACCAATAGATTACAACCTCCTCACCTCTCATATTTTTTTTCTCTATAAATTTTCAGTTGTTCTCTCTCCACAAATTGATTGGTATGGTCTTCAAAGGGATAATTTATTGATTGTTTTTCCCATTCTTTCAGTCATGACTCAAGTCTGTCTACCAAAACCCAATCAAATTAGTACAAGAGATAGAGAGTGACTCTATAGCTTGCAAACGAAGCTAAAACACATGAGAGACAAACATTAGTAGCCCAGGTCCAAATTGTACGAACTCAAAATGAGTTTTATTATTTGTATTATTCTTCTTATTTATTTATTTATTTCATCTCATTACTAGAAAAAAAATGTAATTCAATTTTGGGATTTCATGATGAATGAGTTTGAGTTTTCATAGTCTCAAAACTATTCAAATATGTTTTTGCGTTTTCAAAATTGATTTGAATGAGTATTTGATCGTGTTTGTTATAAATTGCTTTATGATTGCTCTTCTCTAAATTGCAAGAATATTACTCTCAATATGTTTGCCATAATGTTTTTCTGTCTAATCAATTAACTTCAATGTGATGTTTTTGTTTTGGTCTTTGTTTTATGGTAAGAGTTTTATTCATTTTTATCAAAGATAAATCGTTATTGTTCTCCTTTTCCTATCGTTTTATATGTTGAACTAAATTTCATTTTTATCTCTATTCTGTTTGTCAAATCCTCGACAAATATCAACGATCAAGCCTCGCAATCACATGAAGCTTTTTATTATATTGAAGGTTATACCAATCAATTGGTAACTATTTTTTTTTCTTAGAACCTTTTGAAGGAAAGAGGAATAAATTTTTGTTTTTCTTGGGTGGTGCTTGATAATTTGCTTTTTTTATGCTTCAATACACATCGGCTATATTAGATTTCTCTTTCCTTATATTAATCATTTTTTGTTTATTATTTAATTGCACTGTTTGGTGTCCAAAAAAATTGTGGGATAGTGGAAGAGAAAACAAAGTAGAGTTTGAAGCTTAATTTTTTTATTTATTTTTGGTTGTATGGAACTTGGGGTGTAATTGTTTAAATCTTTTTATTTTAGTTTTTTTTTTAAATGAAACTCTAATTCTTCAAAGTACACCAGCTTTAGTAGATTGTTGTGCTGTGGCTAGAATATTTTTGTTTTGGACCTTAATTGGCCTATTTGGTTTACAAACAACTTTGAGCATTGTTTATATTTTGAGAAATTGTTTGGGATTTCAGGAGTGAGGAAATTCAAAGAACCGATTTTTTTAAAAATTCCATTTGCATCTAGCTTTAAGCTAATTGTTGTGCAAATGGAAAAACTAATTGGTTCTTGATTCTTGAATATCTATCCATAACATTGTCTACATGAACAACAGTTGGGTTTTTAGTTTTAGATTTTGGATTATGCTACATTTTTTCAACAACTTGATTTTCTTTTTAAAAAAATTTCCTATTGAATATCTAGAATATTGTGTACATGAGTTTTAGAAAAAACATAACAATACTTCTATAATTGAGTTTTAAATTTTGTCTTTTGCTATTTCTTTCCTTATTAAAGATAGTATAATATAGCTGATGTGATGCAATGAACGTAAGAGCAACTGCTATTTTTGGGGCATAGCAATTGATACATTATGATCATTTCCCATAGTCATTTAAACTTCTTGGCCTGGAATGCTAATATCCATCTTCTTCGAGGCAAAAACATTTGGTCAAGTTTAGCAAGTTTCCACTAACTTTGACCACAACAACATGGCAATATAGGTGTCTCACTTACTTACAGTTCGTATATGCACTATTTTGATTCTTTGTGGAAATTCAAAACATTGATAAAATGAATGTAATGGCGAGGGATATAGACACATTGATGAATATGTGTAGTGGACATGAGTAGAATCAATGGCATGTGTTTGACAATTTGGTCTATGATGGAAATTAGTATAAGTGAGGGTCTATTAAATTTTTACCTCTTTATCTCTTCACTACTCTCTACTTAACTATCTTTATCTTCTCACTACTCTCTACTTTATTGTCATACTTTCTTCATCATTTTCTCTTTCTTATATTTTGACTATTCTTCTCTCCATTTTATTTTGTATAAATTTGATATCATTTCTTCCATTCAAACTATATTTTCCCTTGAAATAATTGTAAGTACTCTCTCTCTCTCTCTCTCTCTCTCTCTCTCTCTCTCTTGTGGATCATTTTTCTTTCTTATAATTCTGATTAAGGTTGATGGTTTTATTTTTTTTTTTAAATATGTGTTTTTGTATTTTGTTTTTTGTTTTTAATTTCCCATTACAATGTCTTATTTCTCCCTTTTATAGCTTTGGTTGAATTTTGATTTGGGCAAATACATAGTTTTTTTGGAAATAAGAATTTTAGTTTATTTCAAAACACATTTTACATGGCTATGAATTTGAATATGTCTACCAATTTTGAGTAATAAATTACTATAAAGTCTATATTTTATTCCTTTTGTTTCATTTTAATTTTGGTTAAGATAACATTGTAATTTTGTGATAAATTATTATTATTATGATAATCTCATTATTCCTTAAGAGATGATAAATTTGAATAATAAATTTGAAACTTATAAAGTTTAGTTGTATATCAAATATAACACACTATAACAAAAGTTAAAAAAAATATAGTGCACCTTAAAAAATATTAATCAAACATACAAAATATAATAGTGTGATATATTTGTACTTGGTAGATATAACAAGATAAATAAAAAAAAAAATGCTTGTAGAAATCTTTTAAAAAAATAAATAATATTTGAAGTAATCGTTACTTTTTATATATTATACTCCATTACAAAATATTTATATATTCTCACGCAACGCGTGGGTCTACGACTAGTTTGTTTTAATAATGACTGCAAGTGACTACCCTGTATTATCATCTGTTTTGAGGTAATAGTGCGAAATGTTTCATTAGATTCTGAACTAGTACTATCATCTGTCTCTATCTCAGACTTGTAGGCAAGAAAGACTAATGGGTTGGAAAGATTTGTTTTTCCATGAAGTGTTTGATTAGATTCTGAACTAGTATCAGACATGGTGTGCGGAAAGTGTAATGGAATGGAAAGAACTGCTTGTCCATTAGGTGGTGGAAATACTTGCGGAAATGAGGAGGTTAGAGCATTCTTATCAACTCTCTCATAAAAAATGTCATTTTGACACACTAAAAACTAACTTTATCATTTTAGCACATCATTTTACAATATGTCATTTATCAGATGTTCTATTTTTTTACAACTTCATTTAAATATTATTTCTTAACTCTTTTTAATTCTTATTTTATTCTTATTTTATTATTTGTTCCAACAGCCATATTCTTCTTCTCAACGGTAACATTCTTGTTCAAATATTTTTGTTCTAAACGGTAACAATTTTATTCAACTGTCATACTTTTTTAAATCCATATTTTCCATTTAGCATTTTAAAAAAATAATCAATAAAATTAAAATTAAAAACTTAGAACCTGTTACCTTCAAAAAAAAAAAAAAAAAAACTCAGAACCTGTCACCTTCCAAAAAAAAAAAAAAATCTTGAACCTGTCAAGACTCATATCAAAAGCCAAAAACATATTTATATAAATGCAATCTAAAAGCCAACTTGTCAAGTTGAAGTTGTTTTAATTGAACTAAACTATCGATGTAGTTCATAGAAAACTTACACACATAACTCATATCCAATAACATCAACTCAAACTTACACACATAACTACACATAACTCATATCCAATAACATCAACTCAAACTTACACACATAACTCCAAAACTTTGGTCTTCGTTCATGCCACTTGTGTTTAGCATCATAATTCTTTCATTCTCTTTCAACTCTTTCAAGCAAACCTTTTCCGCTTTGATACGTACTTTCTCTTTTTCTTGTGCATAAGATTCTTCAAGCATTTTCTTTTTCTTTTTCAAATATTCCGTTGCAACATCTTTCCCATCATCTTTTCTCTTTCGACTAGCCTTTTCAGCTTTTCTACCTATTGGCCTCTTGAAATCCATAGTGTCACCAACCCCCCCTCCTTGATCTATTGAATCTGGAGTTTGAGGCATTTCTTTTCTTGAATCTTCCCTAGGCATAGTAAATGCCCACTTGGGAAAATCCTTCAAAATTTGCCAACAATGTTCAAATAGAAAAACGTAACCGTATAATTCTTTAAACAATTCCCTTGCTTTCCCAACTAAAAAAAATTAAATAAATATAACATAATTAGTTTCTTCAAACATTTCATTTGTGTTGTAAATCTTAAAAAATTAAAGACCATTGCAAAATTTATACCTTCATTTCAGCAGTGGTTCCACTTTCATTCTTTGCTTCAATTGTAGCTAAGGTACCACAAAATTTAACGGTTTCCCTATTAATCACTCCCCATCGGCTTGTTAGGGATGAAGTACTACGTGTAGAGTCAGTCTTGTGGTCCTTGAAGTATTTTGCTACTTTGCCATACACAGGATCGACACTGGTACTGAGCCATGCTGCTACAAGCAGCTTGTCTTCCTCAGTACTAAAGGCAATACCACGTGTTGGTTTTTTCTTAGAAGTAGCAACTTCATCATTCAGTGGAGATTCTTGGACTAACACAGGACTATTTTCAGATAAACTGAAAAGTTCATCCTCAAGATTAATATTCCCCCGTAAGACATCAGTGAACGATGAATAATGTCTTGAGTCCATGCTCTAAATGCTGGAATTAGAATTTAGAATTTAGAATTTAGCCTAAATGCTGGAATTAGAATTTAGAGCATGGACTATTAGAATTTCGCAGTGTCTCATAGCCTAAATGCTAGAATTAGAATTTAGAATCTGTAGTGTCTCATAGTTTGCATCCAAGCAATCATTCGATAATGCAAAAGAATTGAAAAATAAATAAATAAATAACACAGCACATATGAACTAATTAACATAGAGAGGAAACCAAAATTTTAAGAGAATCACAGAGAAGATTGAGAGCTTACCTGTTCGCAATAAACGTAGACCGAATCGATGAAACCTTCGGAGAATCAGCGATACCGAGATTAACTCGGTGTGATGGTGTGATGGCGATACTGATGTGATGGAGAATCGGCGATACCGAGATTAACTTGATGTGATGGAGAATCGGCGATACCGAGAACCGGCGAATCGATGATACTTTCAATTGAACAGTGACTCTGAGATGAACTCGTCCAATTCGGTGTATCGGATCATGGAACAGAGAGGAGAGATCGAAAAAAATGGGAAAAAAGGGGGAAAAAACCGGTGAACCTGATTTTATAGATCAATGATGGTGGAAATTGTGAGATGATAGAGAGGAAATCGATGGTGGCTTAGATTGAACTGCGAATCAGCAATTTGAGATGAACTCGTCTGATTCGGTGTATTAGAACATAGAATAGAGAGGAGAGATCGAAAGAAAGGGAAAAAAGGGGGAAAAAACCGGTGAACCTGATTTTATAGATCAGTGTGATAGTGGAAATTGTGAGAGTGGCTCATGATTCATGAATGGAAAAGAATAGAGCAAAAGGGAGAAGAAAAGAGTATGGGAGAGTGGAGATGGTGAAGTAGAAAAGGAGTGGCTGAACGTGAAGATTAAGTTATATTTTAATCAGGAGAAGAAAGAAAGGTGAATAAAAAAGTAATAAACAGAAATAGCATTCTCATCCGTACGCTCTCAAATATGAGAGCGTACTGTAGCATGTTTTATAATTTTGGCACATATAGCACACCTCATGATGCTCTGTTTTTAGTGTTTGATGTGCCAAATGCCAAATATTTGGCATTTGGCACACCTGATGAGAATGCTCTTTATGGAAGGATTTGGAATTGTTGTTTCATAATTTTTGACACTGTCTGGAGACCTAATAGGTGGAAATAATGACACTATGGAATTGGAATAAAGATTGAATCTTGGAGGTGTTTCCTTGGAATCTAAATTGGCATCAATGCCAGACTTGTGAGTTAGGAAGAGTGATAAAATGGGAAGCTCTTAGAGCATTCTCATCAGCTCTCTCAAATGTGTCAAATGCCAAATATTTGGCACATTTGGCACACCAAACTCATCAGCTGTACTAAATGTTTCAAATTTTTGAATCATGCTGCAGTACACTCTCATATTTGAGAGCGTACGGACAGAAATGCCATTTTGGTTTAATATATTTTTATTCTCTTTAGATGTTTGCAATTTCAGAGCATGGATAAATAGTACTTCCTTCTCTCACATTCATAATAGACCCTATCATGAATTTAATGAATGAATCCTACTATGAATGTGAGAGGTAGGTGCATCATTTTACATGCTCCGAGAGTACCTAGTGTTACTCTTCATCAAAACTGATTGTTAAAGTATGGATAATATATTTAAGTATTTGGCGTCAACTTAGATGTTTGCAATTTCGCCGTGTCTTTGTGCTAACACTTTTTTACAGAAGTTGAGTGCAAGAATATTCCAATATTTGTTTCATCCATGGGAGTTGATTGTAACGGGATTCCAATATTTAGTAGTTTTTTCAAAAAAGGGTAAATTGCACCAGCAATTATAATAAGGCTCCAATATTTAGTACAACTAAAATCGTGACTTTTGGATGCTTTTTTGAATTCCAGTAAATTTGTGTAAAATAATTTGTGTGCAACAAGTCTAACCCTATTAACTCTATAGGGGGAAAAAAGATACATGTAATCCACTCCATATGAGAGGGAGGTAATATATATGTATCAGCTACACAATGTACCAGCTGCTATAAAGTAGGAAAAGCACAATAATGACCAAAATTTCCATCTATTATCACGTCAACCCTAATTATTAAATCAATTTCTTGAAGTATCCCTTGTCCAAGGCATAATATCACAAGTGAAATCTTCATGGTAGCTAATAACTGGAATGTACAGATTCAAATGTATTAAGGCACATGACTCATAGTATCAAGCCTAAAATCAGTCTGATCTGAGTTATGGATTAGTAAACCCCATATCCAGTTAAAAGTTAGGAAATTACTACTACCGTGTTGGTTCAATAACACAAATTTGTAACCTTGCATTGAAGTTCATAGAGGTCATGCAAAATCTCTGGTGGTAAAATTTGGACTGGCGCTTTTCTTGGAATATGTGATTGCTATCAATCTCATCAAAGAGCATATAGAACCATAAAGATCAAAGATACTAAAGGACACAACTGTTGATCAACTTATCGTTCAGAAATTTTATCTGTCCCCTTCAATCTTGGGGGTGCTTCTCTGTCTTTACTGGCTTTGAACTTGTGTATCAAATAAATAAATAAAACTTTAAAACACAGCAAACAAAATAAAAACTGTAAATTAACAATATAGTATGGAGAACTATACATGATATAAGTAGCAGATTACACAAGAAACCCTCATCGAAGAACAACGTTCAGCTTGCTCTGCACCTGCTCTCTTACGTTCCACTGCATACCACAATTAAAGAAACAAATTTGAAATGAATAATTATCTTCACCAAAAACATAACAAAATGAAAAGTCAGCAAACTCTTATTAAATGAAATACCCGCAACTCATTAATTTCGTCATCTGTGAGTGAACGTTCCATCGATCGATATGCAATCCTATAACAATGACCAATTCATTCCCTTCTTGTTGGTGAAATTGTCTATCAGTGGCACCTAAGAGTCACAAAGTTCAATTTTAGACTAGCGTCATAGGCAAAATTCAGTTTTGGGTGAGAAGACATATTGGTGAGATATAGGATTGCCTCCTTAAGAGACCAAACTTAAGCCAGGTTCTGTAGTAACATTTGATAACAAGGTTGAAAGTCTAATTAAATCATGATATTTAGCAATTTCAAAAAGTAGGACATAAAATACCATACACAAAATAAATCTTAACTTGCCCATGATCCTGCTGACACTTTCATGGTCAACCATTCAACATGGATGAGCTCAAAGAACCTTAGCGAGACTTTTAAGGTATTTGCAGTTGTTATTTGGGGGCATGTAGAACCAACATGGCTCACCTCCAATAATGAAAATTCAGAATTGAGAATTACCCATTCTTGTTATAGAAGGTGATGACACAAAAAGTGCAGCTATGAATACGTATAGCTGTAACATGCTTGAGAAGAAAGTCTAGATCCCAATTTAAGGGAATATATATATATATATATAGACATACATACATATATATATATATATATATATATATATATTAGGTTATCTAATAACATATCACCATTGATCATAAAAACAATCCTTTTTGTAATGACTCACTAAATATTGTCCCAAAAAAAAAAAAAAGTTAACAAAAACATCCATAGTATGTACGTATGCCTACGAATATGTTAAATTAAGCATGAAGTTCTATTCAAAAAATCTCCACATTGAAAGGGAACTGCACTTGCCATGTAAATATTCAGCTCTAATTATTCTACAATGCGACCCTTTGCTTTAACTCAAAATGAGGGATAACAGAAAGATGCTATATACTTTCAGAAAGATTTTGGGACGGAATGAAAAATGGCATACGACATTGCTTATAGGATGATAGGAGTATCCTGTTAGTCAAATATGAAGGGACTATGCTTTTACTCTGCTGATCATAGTTGGATCTTTAAATCCTACAATTTTATGATCCTATGGATCAACTTAGATAATAAAAATCCCAACAGAATCACAGTTTAGATTGTTGGATCTGGATCCTTCTTACTCTCTTACAAACTAACCAATCCAAAAAATGCTACTTCCATGCCCACTAAACAACGATTTTTCATACACCACAATAAACCCACCACCCAATCCGGCATTACCCAATAAATTCCAAAATGAAGAAAAACCATCAAAGCAACTGCAATAAGATCCCTAATACACTCCCTGTATTCAGCCCCTACCACCATTCTGCAAAGAACATCCCTCTTCATAGCATTTTTTTTTTCCATAACCATTTTCAATAAAGCTGTTAAAAACACCAAGCTTTCCTAAATGGGGAACAGTCTCCCAATTTACAAAAAGGTATTTTATTTCCTAAGCCCCCTTAAAATTTCTCTTTGTAATTCTCAAGCCTTCTAGTAACACTTACAAGCATGGAAAATATTGACATAATAGGTTGGTAGGCAGGAAACAGTACTCATAATTTCCTTTAGAAAGGTACAATTTTCTTTCCATCCCACCAACCTTCTTTCTGTCTTCTCCAATAACACATCTCATGGAAATTTACTCATAATGCAGGCCAAGAGGCAGAGCCTAAGAAGAAAATGTAAAGCAATAAATTTACTGACCTTACAACCAACAACACGTGTTAGCTCTACCACAGCCTGCACCTCCTCAACTGGAACCAGTTCACTCTTAGCGAAATTCAATTTTAAGCCCGAAATTGCTTCAAAACATAGTAAGGTTCATCTGAGAGAAATGTCCTTCTCTTATTTATCCCTATGAAGTATCATCAGCAAATTGTCCAAGTTAAATCCCAACAATAGTCTATAAAATCTTACAATCCTTCAATTCGAACCTATATGACTTGTTTTGACCTAAATACTTTCTCAACAATTTTAGGTAGGTTACCTATTTTAACCATGCTGGGGCCCATAGATCAAATATTCCCCCTCAAATTAAGTATTAGCTGTTAGCATTAGTGAAAGATAGGAAAGAGAAGATAAATTTCTTAAAGTGCCTTTAGATGAACCAATATTCTCTAATCTATTTGCAGTAATCACTCTCAAATCCTTCACATGCATAAAATGATTTATTAAGAAGCAATAACGACAAAGGGACTTGCAATGCACTGACAACATACCTTGCTGAACTTCTCACCATCTACCAAACAAACATTTGTCAGTGTTAGTGACTACTTAAAAACCCTAAACAAAGCTGCTAGAGATTTATTCAGCCACTCCATGCTGCCAAAAGTTTAGTATTGAAGCCTACTAACCCAAGGAAGAACTTTATAGAGCTGCCTAAAGGTATGAGAAAGGTGAATCATTTCTTGGAAGTTAAAAAAGTGGCAAATGACACCTCCAGCCTCCATAAATATACGGTGATGGCCACAGTCAGAACTCAGTTCATATGCCCTGGAGTGTTTCAGTAAATTCTACCAAGCAAACAACAACAACAACAAGCTTACAACAACGACGATGATGAAGACACGATAGACATACAACCAGAAAAGTTCAGAACCAAGCTTCAGATCACATCAAGCATAATCATTACCTCAGTCTTCAAAAACACTTAATGACCCTTTCTACTAGTTGACATAGTCCAAGCATGATTAGATGCACATATTTTTATTTTTTCATTCATAACATACTAGTGCACAAATCTGTTGCTTATAAGGGAGGAGCAATAAGGTAAAAACAACATAAAATTGATTGTAAACAATGATATCGATACATAAAATCAAAAGCAGTTTATTTCTGCAACATAACTTATATATAAAGATCAGAAAAAGAAACACTCAATCAGCAAATCACAATGCATAAAGTTACTATATATAACAGAGTACAGGAATAAATAGGTCAATCTAGCGAATGATTAAACAAGTTAACTGTTCTACAAAGCATATGATAGGAATAACATTTAAAAACATACCTCCTCCGCAAGATCTCCAGCAATTCCTCTCACAACTTCACATAAGTTGTTTTCAGTGAATGATTCATTGATCCAAAAACTTATCTTTGTAACAAGGAGGATACTGCAACACAATACCATAATTTCAAATTTCAAACAAGCATTTACAACTTACAAGTAGCAGTTGGATGCCTAGAACCTTTAATAGGTGTGTATGTGCGCGCGCGCGTGAGATAGGGTAAAACTTGTTGCACATCAGTGTGTCCGGACACACAGGTGCACAACAACTGAAGTCATGAGATGAAGACACTATTTCGAACTTGAAATTGTGGCTTCAACTCACGTTTTCAATTGTTTGCACACAGGTCCAAAAACTTATCTTTGTAACAAGGAGGATACTGCAACACAATACCATAATTTCAAATTTCAAACAAGCATTTACAACTTACAAGTAGCAGTTGGATGCCTAGAACCTTTAATAGGTGTGTGTGTGCAAGCGCGCGCGTGAGATAGAGTAAAACTTGTTGCACATCAGTGTGTACGGACACACAGGTGCGCAACAACTGAAGTCATGAGATGAAGACACTATTTCGAACTTGAAATTGTGGCTTCAACTCACGTTTTCAATTGTTTGCACACCTGTGTACAGACACACAGTTGTGCAACAAACACTGCCCTATATGATAAATAAAATTTTAATATGTATATAAAGAAGGCTGAGAAGCCCATTATGTGAAGATAATCATAAAAAAAGGGGGCATATACCAATCCTTAAAAGATAAAAACAAAAAAACAAAAAAACAAAACAAAGCAAAACCATGTAACAAAGGGTTTTCTTTTGGTTCTTTTGTCATGTAAATAAGTTAAATTTATTCAAAGAAAGAATTTCATGAACAAAATATACAAGGCATAACAACATAAAAATACATAGTGCAACATCATTCCTTTACAACAATGAAATTTCTATGGAAGAATTTTAATTATATTTTAGAGGGCAGAAAATGTTAATAATACGTTTGAAAATGGCTTGAATTTGACTCCCAGCTGACCCTTGGAAAACTGTCATACAAAAAACTGTAGATCAGATATTCAGGTCCACTGGATTATGTGATGAAACCAAGGATGTAAATTTTGGCATAAAAATAATTTAAATTCTAAAGAAGACTTAATTTCACACACAAATAGTCCAGCAGAGGAGAAGAAAATAATAAAGAATTGTCACTTGATAAACTCAGGAATGACCTGTGAGGTAAATCGCTCATCGTTTGACCAGAAAAGCCGAATATCTGGTATGTCAAAAAGAACCATTGCTAACCGCTCTAATCCAAGATCAAATGCCCAGGCAACGTTATTCATTTTGCCACTTCTCTTTAATATTTCTTGCTCTGTCACACCACAACCCAGAACCTCCAACCATTTCTCCTGACATCATATTGGAGATTGAAATAATGAATTAAATGCAGCTTCAAATGAAAAAAGGAAAGGAGCAGAGTTTTTCATAGAGGGCAGTATAAGGTTGAAGAAAGGTATCACGTATACATGCAATGCTACATATATATAGCAAGATCAATGGCCTACCTGAAAATATATCTCAAGTTCAGATGATGGATTGGTGAATGGAAAATAAGTATCAATCCAGCGTGTAAGCACCTGATAATTTTAGCAAATTTAAACTCATACATACATACATACATACATACATATATATATATATATATATTCGACAAAGCAAGCAGAAAAAAAGCCTAAGAACAAGACCATGAAAAAATAATAGAATTTTAATAAATTAATACTTCTAAAACCAAATTAGGTGATTCGTATACTATTCTTTTGGGAATGCAAAATAGTCCCCACCTTTCAGTTTCCCTGTATCATCTTAATTTATCTCCCAAAAGTAAATTAATGTTGGTTTTTTTTCCCCACCTAAAATTTACAGCTTTTTCCTGACAAATTCATTCAACGTTTCCACAACTCAGAATATTTTCTGGTAACTAGAGTGCATTTTCTCAGCAAGGTTTTGGTTCTAAGTTTACCAAATAGGTGATTTGCCAGCCCTCAAGACATTTCTTCAAGTCCTCAACTGCATAAGATGTGGCATCTACACCAGATGCCTCCCAATCATCTGGTGAAAACACACGTACACCTTCCATCTAAATATTAATGAAACAGATTCATCAAACAAAATGAAAGAAGAAACTTCAAGAAGGTAATCAAGATATAATTTTGCTTGTTAGAATCAGAGGAGAAACCTGATGAAACACAGGGTAATGAATCGAGTCTATGGAATCCCTGCGGTATACATCTCCTGTAACAACAAAATGTGTGTGTCCTCTTCTCAATAACTCAGCCTGATGAGCACTTGTATGACACCTCAAAACAGATTGAGCATCAATATGGTATGTATCATTATAACTCCTGCTTACCTGATCAGCAGGAACCAAGACATCATCAAAATTCTGCAAGAAGTACACTTACTCTTACAATTTGTTTTATTATAAGTACTTACAATTACGAAAATAGACAAAACAAAGGGGAAAGTGCAAAACAATTCAAAATACTCACAATAAACATGTATCTGTAATCGTAGTCTCAATAAAGATATGAAGTGAGAGAGAGAGAGAAAGAGAGAGAGGCAAAGCATAAAACATGCAAAGAAGATGCAATCCTGATAACAAACAAAATAATTATATACAAAAAAATAAAACCATGAAATCGGAATTTAGAAATTTCAAATCCTAGAATTTGAATGGCTTCCACTGAAAATTTAAGTTATGGTGATTCTGCCAATACCAAGATAGAACACAGATGGCTCCACTCCAAGAGAGGGAAAGCAGCACATGGTGAATTCCGTGAGACCTATGAATGCTTTGAATGAGATCTATTAGGTTAGGAGACCCTTTGACCATTTTAAATCCATGTAGAACAGTAGAATAGAACGTCGAAGAGAAAAGGCCTTTTAAGGATATGGGAATCAAGGTGAGAGCCATGGCCGGGTACAAACGATGGGGCATCGGGTTCCAGAAGTCTCATGTTCGGAACGTGGGAGAGCTCGACCTGGGGCCTAAGATATGAATATAAGCTTGGATTAACCAACAAACACGTAGCATGCGCTGGAAGGACGGAGAGGAAGCTACTGTAAGAGAAGGCAGTTGTTGAGCAAGTGACATTGGTTGAAGTTCAATATGAATATGCATCATCCACTGGAGAATAAAGATGAAGACTCCGCCGAAGATGTCGAATATTTAGAATATGATTAAGACAAGTCGAGTTAGAGCACGGATTTCAATTGTTCTCTTACAGTTCCTCCACCGAACTGTAGTACAGAAGGAATAGCCGTGACGCGGTCGGTCGCCAAGCCCATCTCTCTCTTGTTGTTGTGCACCTTTACTCTACAGAACCAGCATAGCTCGCAGACGAGCACGCTACTAAGGCTCGAACTGATAATGCCCTTGCTTGGGGAGGAAATCTGTACGCACTTTTCCACCTGGCAAGAAAGAACTCCAGACGATCCATTAAGGAGAAGTGAGTACGATCCCGTTGTTTGGCATGGTGGTTTGAATTTATCAGCAAAGCAGCAGAGTCTAATTACAAATAATCGTTTGCAAGGCATGGGTAGGGCATTTTGGAAAAGCTTCTTCTCGCGGGCATTAATAGCGTAGGGGCTAGCTTGGCTTAGATGGCTTTGGGAGGTTCTGAAAGAAGAAGAAGGTAGAAGGAAGATAGGAAAATGATGAGCCGATTCTCCTATCTGCCAGTTCGAGTCTGGTGGGTCGCTCCTGAGCCCTTTTGATTGAATATGATAGCTGAACCGGCACAGGGCAGGTCGACTGGTCACTATGCCGAGTCCTCCAGCACAAGGAATAAAAGAAAGAAGTCAGGCAAGTGGTTTTCTCGATGAACTCCTTCCTTTTCTGTGCAAGCGAAGCGTCATAAATGCTTGGTTTTTAAGAGAGAGTTAGGAATCAAAAATCGTCCTAAGCGCCAAAACAGAAAGCGTACACTGCTGCCATTTCCCTATCACACACTTACGTCGGACCGCCGAATTCCTTGAGCATCGTATTCGAATTCTCATTTTTGTTTTCATATTATGGATCTTGGTTACCATGGCGCATCGCTCAAGGCAGCCCCCTCTCCCCCGTGCTAATGAACATTTTTCTGCATCAACTTGAATTTGACTGTGAGATCAAGAGCTTCACTTTGAAAGTTATGGTAATGCTTTTGGAAACCATAAATCCAACCTTAAGGGCAATTAGAAGTTTAGAACATAATTCCATCCTTGTCCAACACAAGTGGCATACAAACTATATAATTTACCATGATGATAAATAGTTGCATGTGCAACAAATGCATCTAGCTATCATATTAGCAAAACTAGTTAAAGAGAGAGAAAGGCATCATAAGGACATGACCATGCAATTTGTCAAGAATAATGATACAAACTTGCACCTATACCTGTTTCATGGTTACAATTGGACAGAGATCATCGATTTTTCAAACTTGTTAGGATAACTGGTGTCAAAGTACTCATATATAGCATTCTTCAGAATCCCAATAGGGTGCTGATCCCTCCTATGAAGTTGCATTCCAAGTTTTGAGAAGATTGTATCCGGGACATTGTTTGTAGGGTCATCCCTCATCACATCTACAAATCCATTATCCCAATATACGAAACTATGTTGTGTACATGCATAGATAACCGAAACAGTATACTGACGTGAAAATCTAATAGGTTTGAACTTGTTTGCACTCAGAAATTGGTTGTCAGGACATTAAATATACCCCACTATCCTAAAAACGAAAGCCCAGCACAGTATAACAGCTAAAATGATTTAAAATTGAAGTCTAATTTTTGAAGAACTTGCATTTCCAATATTGTTAACCAGGCAAGCAATCCACAGAAATCCAGTCTCTCAAAAACTCAAACGAACACAACAGTCATAGAATTTAGTATTCAAAATTTTTATGGGTACAATGTTCTCGAGTGTCTTTACAAACCCCAAATTGCAAATACTAAACATGAAAGCAAATAAAGAAACTCAGCAAACCCAGTAAATGACTCTTAAATTCATGGATACTGACAACAGTAAGGAACAACAAAACGAGAAAAATTCAATGCCCCAAACTGCAATGGCCAATGTCAATCCCATAACAGTATAACAAGATGAAAATAAAATCAACCCAGGTAGTAAAATTGCTCACCAAGTACATAAATAACAAAAATACAGCATAATGAGAAAGCACAACAGAACCCAGAAACCAGACCAACCAAGTACAGAAATTGCAAATGCAAAAAATACCCATCATAATTTAAGCAAAAAAGTTCAAATTTTTGGACCAACCCAATCGTTGGAATGCAAAAATAGCTACAATAATTTCAGTGACACCGCAATTCAAAACAGTATTACAACTAAACAGGAAAAAAAAGGGGGGGGAGGGGGGGGGCGGGGGGGGACCAACCCGGATGATAAAATTAAGAAAAAATTTATCAATTGGGTATCCAAGTTACCTTCTCGACCAATCTTGACACCGCCAAGTTCGAGCACAGAGGGCACCGGTGACCTCCATTTGTTGCGGTGAAGCTTATCAGAAGGAAGAGAAGAAGAAGCAGCAGCAGCAGAAGAAGAAGAAGTAGAGAAAGGAATGCAAAAGGCGAGCCTTCTGCTACTTCTAGAGAGAGAGAGTGAGGTTCTGTTTGCGTTGAGAAGAGAGTGGTGTGAGCGAGTGAGATGGCCATATATATATATATATATATATTATTTTTTTTATTTCTTTTACAGAAAAGAAAGGCTCCGTTTGCGTTGAGAATGATCTTCTTATCTCCGCTTAAACCCCCCACCATTTTTTCTCCGGTTTTATTTCGATAAATGACACCTGGCAAGCAAATGATCCAACGGTTACAAAACGAAAGTAAGTCAAGGAAGTTTGATTGAGGTGGTGATGAGTACACGAATGTCTGCAACTGTTATTTATTTATTTATTTATTTATTTATTCTTTGACTTCAGATTTATGCTGACCAATTAAATTTCTAACAAATATTGGAAGCTTAGGGTGGGAGAGAATGAAAAAATATTTTAATGCTTTCCTCCGTTATTCTTATCCATATACATTATATGGGAGTTTGAAAAAAAAAATCTAGTAATACATGTCAAAACATTCTCACAATTTTGTCACAATTCTGATATGAAAAACTATAAATAGTATATAAGTAAATATATGTAAAAGCAACAAAAAATTCAACCAACACATAAAATAGTGGTACAAAAAAAGGTTATATACACAATGTGGTTCAAAATTTTGGTAGTTTGGATGAGTTTATATATATATATATACACACACACACTAGTCTCACACGCGTGCTCAGAGGCTCTTCTACTCTTTGGGTGAAGATTAATAATTTGCATTTATTATAATTTGGGATTTCTACTTTTTTCAATAAAAAAAAATCCTAAGGGTGTAATGAAATTTTTTTTAAAAAAATTGAAAAAAAAAAGGAGGACAGAAAAAACTAATACAACGTGATGAAGTGTAAAAAAAAAAAAAATACGTGTGGTGATTTTTGTAAATTTGAGGAGTTTTAAAACTAACAAAAGAATAATCTTATTTTGTAGGGAGTTAGTAAATAGAAGTAGGAATTTATTATTTTTGTCAATTTACTATTTTAACCTCATTTTTAAGTTGTTGGTTAATTAATTTAGAGGTATTTTTGACAGGAAAAAAAAAATAATAGCTAACTTTCTGAATCCTTTTAATATATACATACATGTCTGCGACTGTTTTTTATTTATTTATTTATTCTTTGACTTCAGATTTATGCTGACCAATTAAATTTCTAACAAATATTGGAAGCTTAGAATGGGAGAGAATGAAAAAATATTTTAATGCTTTCCTCTGTTATTCTTATCCATATACATTATATGGGAGTTCGAAAAAAAAAAATCTAGTAATACATGTCAAAACATTCTCACAATTTTGTCACAATTCTGATATGAAAAACTATAAATAGTATATAAGTAAATCTATGTAAAAGCGACAAACAATTCAACCAACACATAAAATAGTGGTACAAAAAAAGGGCATATACACAATGTGGCTCAAAATTTTTGGAGTTTGGATGAGTTTATATATATATATATATATATCTAACTTTTTTTTATCATATTTGTTTTTTGTTTTTTTTTTTTTTTTTTTTTGTTTTAGAAACAAATACACACAAAATTCGTCACAAGGCCCTTTGTATTGAATTTTATATTGAAAGTAATGGGTTTTGCCATTACAACCTTATGGTTACCAATTCTTCTTCTTTTTCTCACTCTTACTCTCAGTGCGTGCAGTGAGAATTGAAAATTCGTGGTTTATGCATTGGTGACCTTAGAGCATTCACATCAGCTCTTTTATAATTGTGTAAAATACACATTTTGACCAATTTTACACATTTTGAGCAAAAAAAAAAACACCCACATCAATGGGTATAAAAATGTGTAAAATATACACAGCCGGTGTAAATGAACAGTAAACCGTGTATATTTACATGGTTACTGTTCACGTGTATCCGATTTTTTTATTCTTTTTTTCTCTCTCCTCTATCAAACTGCAACCAACTAGTGCGGGGAAGAAGGCGCCAGTGCCACCACCAAACTACAACAAACCCAACCACCAAACCCACACCCACACAAACAAACTCACACGAACAAACCAACAAAGAGACAGATCGGTGCTTGATCGGAACGATCGGTGCTTGTGGAACGATCTATGCTTAACTGGAATGATCGGTGGTTGTGGAACGATCGGTGCCTGATTGGAGCTAGGGAGATCCGACCGAGATAGGTCTTGCCTGATCAAAGCTAGAAAGAGTTGTTCAGAAAAATGGGTATAGAGATGGGTATAGAGAAAGAGCAACAAATCAAACCGAAATTGCAAAAGAACAAGAAGAAAACGTAGAAGAAGAAAGAAGGAGAAGGAAAAGAAAAGAAGACGTTGAAGAAGGAAAAATGGAGAAGAAGAAAGACGAAGACGCTGAAGAAGAAAAAATGGAGAAGAAAAAAGAAGGAGAAGGAAAAGTAAAAAAGAAGAAAGTGAAAAAGAAAAAGAAAGAGATAGAGATCAGATATACCGTATACGTGTGTTAAAGTTGGTGGGCCATGGGTAGTTGTGAAAAATAAAAAAATGTGAGAAAAATATTATTTAAATAAAAGAAGGTGTAGAATAGATAAATAGGTGTGGGTGTATTGTAAAAGTTATGGTGTAAAATAGAAAAAGTAGGTTTCTTATGTAAAATATACGAAATTTTTTAGAAGAGCTGATGTGAATATTCTTAAGGAGGACACAAATTGCTTCAGTCTATTCATGAGGTATGTGCATACTTTGTGACGGGATAGACTTTTCTCATGCTCTGGCGGTGGTGGCGTTGTGAGAACTGAGAAGAGGACTCGGCTTTTTTTTTTTTTTTTTTTTTTTGACCATTGGGCTTCTTTCGTACTGCTGGTGATGTTGCAGAAAAAACAGAGAAGGAAAGAGGCAAGGAAGATGAGATTTATTTTTAACCGTTGGATCCTTTTGCTTGCCAGGTGTCATTTTTGGATTTCTATATGCACCACGTGCAAAGTCCAATAATTAAGCTTTTAAATTCAAATTTAATTTGACATTTTTTTTTTTTTAAATTTGCCAGGTGTCAAATTAAAATTTACATTTAAGGATGATAATGTACTAGGTCCAAATTAGGAAAAAAAGAGTAATGTTAAAATTACAAATTTTTTTACAAAAAGCTTTATAAACTGTTGATATGATGAGTGGTTATTGATAATAAAAAAAAGTGATTTTAATGATATAAAAAGATGGACACATCAACAGTTTGTAAAAATATTGTAAAATAGTTTGTTACTATAGAATTACTCGGAAAACAAATACCACTAAATGTCAAGTTATGACAAAATGGTTGTGCTTAGATGATTGATTAGCTAATAATCATCATGATGACTAATTTATTACCTTCATTTTAAATGGGGTAATTACTAGGTACTCCCAGAGTACCATAAATGAGTACTCCCTCCTCTCACATAACTGTGGGTCTCACTAATTAAATTTATGGTGGGACCCACAATTCATGTGAAATGAAGGACTACACATTTATGATACTCCCAAATTATTCAATAATTTCCCCTTTAAATGATCCATAAACTTATTAATTTAAATTTTTTTAGAACACTATATTAGGAATATAAGTATATAACATCAGATACACCAAATATACACCTAAAAAATGAAATATTTTTTGAAAAGGCTTAAAAAATGAAATTTATACATCATATATCATTGCTTCACATTATTATTTCTCTCTAAAAAAATATAAATATAATAAAATGCTAAACTAGTAGTACTAATGATTAGACACCTTCACTATTGAATCATGAAGAAATTACTTTTTAAAGGGTATAATTCATATTCGTTTTGCATTTCTTTGTGTATTACTTGTCTAATTGCACACAGTAAGTATTTTTCATTAAATTTTGGTAAATTAGGGAAACCAATACCTTTAAATTTAGTCGTACGTGTAAGGAAATCAAATTGGCTGTGATTGGTTGGTTAAATGCATGTTTCCTAATTCAAGTTTAGATGCACTAAAATCTGATATGTTGACTCAAATAAGTTAGGTCATTGATGCCAAGAGATTTCCTTTTAAGGCTTAATTCAAATTTGAATTAGAAATAAAATATGGAAACTATAAAAGATGTTTGGGTCTTAAATGAGGAGATTTGGTCAATGTTTGGGTCTTAACTAGGAACGAGCACCAGTCCGGTTCGGTAAAACAAGTCAAAACTGAGTTGAACCAAGAACCAGGGGCAAAAAAGGTTTTTTGGCCGTTCCGGTTTTTAAAACCATGCGGCCAATTGCATGCAACCATGGGTCAAATCGCTCCTAATTGTTTTTCTTGTTCTCAATTTGTTGTTGTTTCTGATTTTAGATTTGTCGGATTGGCTTTCATTTTTTTTTCCTTGTTCTTGATTTGTTGTTGTTGTTGTTCTAATTTTAGATTTGTTGTTCTAATTCAATTGGTTTTATGAGAACAAGATTTGTTCTGTGAGAATAAACGAAGAGAGAGTGTGAGACCTAAAAACAAATCAAAGAAGAAAGAGAAAGAATTGATATAATAATTAGTTGCTATAATTTTTTAATATAAGAAATTCAATTGCTAATATACAGTAACCCATCAGGGCTGGAGAGATCCTGTAGATGAGCAAAAAAAAAATTAAGGTTTAGAGAGACTGTTGGATTTGTGTTTTTTTTTTTTTTTTACTCTTTAAAATACAGAGTATTTTGTGTTTAGCTCTTCTGTTGGAGATGCTCTAACAACAAAATCTAGCGAAGCCATGGCTATTTCATACAACTCTTCCAACCATATACATAAAACTCCTCCAACCATATACAAGTCTATTATCTGAGTGGAAGGAGAATCTCCTATCTAAAGCAGGAGCCATGAGGTTCTATTAAAGCAATAGCACAAGCTATTTTGGCGCACATATGGGTTGTTTTATATTGCCTAATAGCTTGTGTGATGAGATGACAAACATGGTTTGGAATTGTTGGTGGGGGTAGAAAAGGGGTGAAAGGAAGATAGCATAAATGAAATGAGACGAGCTATGTGAGCCTAAGGTGAGGGGTGGTATGGGCTTTTGAGATTTAAGGGCTTTTAATCTTGCCCTCTTGGCTAAAGAGGGATGGTGGTTGCAACAAGAGAGGAATTCGCTTTTCTATAGAGTTTTTAAGAATAAATACTTCCTTGATGAGGACTTCATACATGCTAAAAAAAATGTCACCATTCATCTTTTGCATGGAGTAGTATTTGGGCTCGCAATCACTAATTAGAAATGGGGTTCAATGCTAGGTGGGAAATGGCCTCGAAATTCTAATTTGGACGAGTGAGTGGATTACTAGCCCAACCACATACTGGATTGTCTCACCACCAAGGCTCCTTTCAATTTTTGCAAAGGTATGTGCACTCATGAATGTAGAAAGTGGAGAATGGAAAACTGACTTGATTCAAGATATTTTTCTAGAACATGAAGTTGACTCCATATTGAGCATCTCCTTAAGCACAACACTACTAGTGAAAAACAAACTAGTATGGACAGCAATTGCTAATGGGAAATTTAGTGTGAAGAGTGCATATCACTTAGCTAGGGAGGGGAACACATGGTATGGTGGGGAAAATTCAGACTCTTTGGGTATGAAAAGATTTTGGAAGAAAATTTGGAAAGCACAAGTTCAAGGTTAGAAACTTTGGTTGGAGAGTGTGTCAAAATATTATCCCAACAAAGATGAATCTATTTTATGGAAAAATCATTGAAGACCCGACATGTGAAGAATGTAGTTTAGGCCCAGAAACTATTATGTACGTTGTTGCAACTAAAATAATGCAAACCCAAGTGCAGATTATCGCAAGTAATAATATATCTGTGAGAAAGAGGTCGATCCAAAAGGAATGATTGATACTAATGTAACCTCTATTATTAAGCAAAAAATAAAAACATTTGTTTGTTTGTTTTTCCACCCAAAGATCTCCATCATAAAATTGAAAAAACAATTGAAAATAGCAAAATAAATTTGAGAGAAATTAATGGAGAAAAACACTTGGGATTCAAAGATCCACCTAACATTTTATCATATGAACATGGATTATTTTTTTTACCTAATTATGGTAGAGAGCAAAATTGCCAAATTAGAAGATAAAAAACAATAATAAAGTACTCTGTGAGCGGCCGCGACCTTGGCCTGCCAATTTTTCTCAAACTGAGCCTAACTTGCTCGAACAGGTGGGATCGTGATGCTCAAAATGTCAAGTTCATTGTAAAATGTATTTCCCCTAGATTGAGGGTTTTACATGGATTTGCCAATATTTAATTAAATGGAAAAATAAGAAAACTTTATCTAGAAAATTGCTTTTGTTGTATTAATATATATGACAATTTACATCAATTTTGTAACAAGAATTTACAATGCTTTGGTCTTAGATACAATTAGAATGTAAGAAAATTAATTACGTTACTTTGTTTTCTAGTTACATTCTAAAAAGAAGTAAAATTTACACGGACAAGTGTCTAGTCTAAAACCTTTAATCTTGGTTCGGAGGCTAATTTACGAGGCTGGAGGGGATTAGGCACCCATCTCGCCTTGTAAAAACTAGTCTCCTAGGTTAGGGTGGCCAATATCAGGTCTTGTCAAACAAATACAAACAATATATCATTTAAACATGTCAATTTGCAAGAATTTTAAATAAACATGCATTGGGGCATTTAATGTGGAAAGAAATAAAAAGTAAAATATGTTTGATAACAAGGTAAATGTAGAGAAAGTTTGAAAATAATGGCATGTTCATTCAAGAAATTAATGTAAAACATAGAATTCCTAGCTTAGACATGTTCATCTAAGCATGTGAAGGAAAACAAAAATTGTCACGTTATTTTTCATCTACATAATCGCAAAGAAAAAACATATCTATTTAGTTATACTAATCATCCAAGCAATTATGAGAAAAACAAAGAAAAATCACCGAGACATATTCATCTAAGCATCATAGAGAAAATCATAAAATTACCTAGACATGTTCATCTAAACATTTGAAGGAAAATAAAACAATTACCTAGACATGTTTATCTAAGTATTTAAGTGAAAATTATGCATTAGCTTAGGAGTGTCCATCTAAGCAAGTAAAAGCAATGTTAATGAGATATCTAGAAATGTTCATCTAAGTATATCACTCAAAAATTAGAAAATTCAAATGTCATGTGTCATAGGATTAATAAATGTTATTACATTAATTTCATGTGAAAACATATTGTAATTCAAGAAATCAATTCAACATATGTTTGTTAAAAAATCAGCATGTGTCATGAGAACAATTTCAGCATATAGAGGAAAGATTAAAGATCTAGCATGCAAAAGGAATTCAAGAATTTAACATGTGATGAAAAACTAAAGCCTGAGCATGTTGGAGGAAAGTAAAAAAATTAGCATGGGATGACAAACCAAAATTCTAGTTTTATAACAGAAAATTTCGACTTTATCTCTTGATCTGAAAAGCTAAGAATAGAGCTATTGATTTTCATGACAAGTGATACAAAATTTTCATTTTTTCAATCTGGTGGTGCAAGAACTAGGTTTGGGGTGTTCATTTATTTGTTTTGGTTTTACTCAAGTGTTGTGTTTGGTTTCTAAGTTGTGCATAAACTAATAAATTATTATTATTATTATTAATTGGATGTGCAAGATCATAATGTATGTAACTACTTTGAGTGACATGATATTGAATTCACACCAAGAAGCAAAAGTGTAATTAATGGACTATTGGACACCAACCAAAGGTTGAAGAATGAAGTAAAACTACCGCATAATACGTCGGTTTTACACGGCTAATCTCATAGAGAGCTTAGTTCTACTCAATGAATAAGCCACAAAGTGGCCGTCTTTTGAAATTGACAGGTCAGTTGTTGTGTCAAGTAAAGCTATTAGGAAGTTTTTGTACAGATGTTATTACTGTGTTTAATTTATTGCTTTTATGTAGATAGACAAAATCACTTTAGAGGTTATGAGTGTTGGGTATGTTTTTAACATTTAAAAGGAAACTAATTTTATTAAATGGTGGGTGCCACCTGGATTGCTATTGACCAAAATTAGTGGATGCAGTTGGAAAGAATTAAACTCACCAACCGCACCATCAGCTTTACCCCATAACCCACGGCCTTCTCTCTTTATTTTACAAACAAAATCAGCTCCTCCAAAATATCAGTACTTTCCTTTCTCACTTTAACCTATCTCGCATTAACCAATTCAAATTTCTAGCAAATATTCCTATAATACCAGCAGATGTTGAAGGAAATCAAAGGGATAATTATGGGGTGCTTATATTACGGCAGATTCTCAAATTTTGTGTTGGGTTTTGTCAACTCTTTTGTTGAAAGTATTCCATTGGCTCTTCTATATAACTAAAAGGCCATTCCTCTTCCAAACCGGTGAGAAGCAGAAAAAAAAAATAGAGTTCATCTAATATATTTTTTCTTCTATCTTTCTTCAATCTTTATATTGGGTATCCAATGACAAGTTCGAAGTTCTGTTTATGAGTGTACATTAATAGAACTGTCATTGTATCCTGAAAAGCGATCGTCTGAGCCATTTGCACCGATGGAGTCATTCCAGTGGGAGTGAAATCGCTTCTTTAGGACAGCAGATTAAGTTCCATGCCTCGGCTCAAATCGATGAGTTTTATCTCTCTACACTCTCATCTTATATCTCTAATCTGCTTTGTATTTGTTAATTAATTTGGGCAATATTCAAACCTTATTTCCAACAATCTAAAGAAGCAATTTTTGCTCTTCTTCATCCTCGGGGTTCTACTTCTTTTTCCTCCGCGGGGTTTATTTCTTCCTTCGTTCTTCTTCTCTTCTCGCAGTTCTTCTTTCTTCTTCAAATTCTTCAGATCGTGGGTTCTTCTTCTTCAAATTCTTCAAAGCTCCCGCAGGTTCTTCTTTCTTCTTCAAATTCTTCAGATCTTCTTCTTCTTCAGATTCTTCTATGGAATTCGAGTCTTAGAGACTTGAAATCCACATGACAAAAATCTCCATATCAGTAATTAGAACCCGAGCCTATGCGGCTCAAGTTTCTTCACTGAACTTGTGCCTCACAAACTCAAGATGTTAATTTCCATGATAGTTTCAAAACCTTGCTTACTAACAAAATAGTTTCTAATAATCATGCTAGAGGGCAAATATCCCCAAGGATAGAGGCAAAGAAGATGAGAGTTATTTTTAACAGTCATTTAGTGGTAAACAACTCAATAAAGGCGAAAATACACTTTTGGTCCTTATATTTTGGGCCAATTCTCATTTTGATCCCTAAATAGATTTTGTGCCTACCCTAGTCCCTGAAAACAGAAAATCCTTTCCATTTTGGTCCTTACCGTCAATCCACTAACAAAAAAGTCTTACATGGCAAATAGAGTACATAAGTGGCATGTTAGATGCTGATGTGACTAATAAAATAATATTAAAAATACCACATTCACAGCTAACTTAAAAAATTAATTTATTTTAACAAAATAAAAAAAAATTTAAAAAACAAATAAAAAATATTGGAATTTAGATCTGGTGTGTGTTTGTATTTGTTTTTGTTGATTTGTGTGTGTGTTTTGTTTGTATTTATTTATTTTTCTTCTTTCTTTTCAAGTAAACACAAAAGAAAATAAATAATCTCATATCTCTCACTCTTGGTTTGTGTTTGTATCTATTTTTCTTTCTTCGTGGTGTTTCTTTTTCTTCTTGGTCCGTGTGTTTGTGTTTGTATTTGTCTCTTTTTATCTTCTTTTTCTTCTTTCTTTACAGATCAATGAGTTTCATTTTCTTCTTGGTCCATGAGTTTTATTTTAATTTTCATTCTTCTTGGTCCATGGTGTTTCTTTTTCTTCTTGGGTCGTGTATTTGTATATGAGTTTGATTTGGGGTAGAGAGAGAGAGAGAGAGAGAGGGGGGGGGGGTTAGATCAGTGATGGTGGAGGTGGTGGTTGCAGATCGGTAATGGAGGTGAAGATTGGTAGTAAAGGGGCTTAGATCACCAATGGAGGTAGTCAAGGTGGAGATCAACGGTGGAGGTGAAGAGTAGATTTCGAGTCAGATCAACGGTGGAGGTGGAGAGTAGATCTGGTAAGTCAGATAGGCGGTGATGGGTAGATTTGGATTTCCTGGGTCCATTGGTAGGGTTCGAAGGTGGTGGATCAATGGTAGATTTTCTGGGTCCATTGGTAGGGTTCGAAGATGGTGGAAGGTGGCAGATTTTTTGGGTCCATTGGTAGGCTTCAAAGGTGGTGGAAGGTGGTGGATTAGTGGTAGATTTTCTGGGTCCATTGTTGTGTTTGGTTGCCAAGAAAATATTGTTATGGGTCTGAGTTGAGTTTAGAAGTTTGGTGTTTGGTTGGTTGGGTCCGGTAGAGATGTTTGGGTATTTTGGTGATTGCTAGGTTTTGGTCTCAACTTGAAGATTGCTATGCGTGTTTTGCATGTTTGGTTGCTAAGAAAATATTGATTTTTTGGGCTACTAGTTATTTAAGAAAGAACATGAACAATTTTGGGGAAGTGAGGAAGACCATAAACAGTTATGGGAAGAACACAAAGAACATAAACAAACATGATCTTCCAATAAAATAAAATAAAAATTATTTTAACTATTTAATTATTATTTAAATAATTAAATAATAACTAAAATCGTATTTTATTTTAAAATAATTAAAGAAAAGAAAAAGTAATGATGTGGTTTTTTTTAATATTTAAAATGCTGACGTGACATTATTTAATATTATTTTATTAGTCACGTCAGCATCTAACATGTCACCTATGCACTCCGTTTGCCATGTAGGATTTTTCTATTACTAGGTTGACGGTAGGGACCAAAACAGAAATTATTTTCTATTTTTAAGGATTGGGGTAGGCTCAAAATCAATTTAGACACCAAAATGAGAATTGGCCCAAAATGTAAAAACTAAAAATGTATTTTCGCCTTCAATAAATATGAAAGACAAAGCACCTCTTGTATGCACAAAAAAACTCCTTTATATATATATATATATATATACACATATATGTATGTATGTATGTATGTATAGGCATTTGTTACCATGTGCTCTAAGGGCACACATTTATGCCAATGATATTGGTGGGCTCCTTGTGCATAGAAACTTGAAATAAAGTGAAAATGGGTTCTTTTTTGCTCTGATAAGTGATTGCCAGCAATCTTTTAACATGACCGGATTTAACAAAACAAAATTACTAAGTTTTCCTCAATTTTTTTTAATGAGACAAAAATGTTCTCTTTGCAGTTTCCCTCCATTTCCTATTTCATCTCCCACCAATACTTTTACCAATATTTACTTTTTCTTCTCTCTCACTTTACCAATATCATAGAAAAAACTAAAAGAAGAGTTCAATGTTCAACAACCAAAAAAAAAAAAAAAAATGAAAGAAAGAAAGAAAGAAAGAAAGAAGAGTTCAATGAATGATCAAAGAATGTCTACAAGATTATAGTGTTCAAGAAATTATATATAAGATACATATATTTCTTTTGTTCTTAATTTATTTTTCAAATATATTGAAATATGATGTTAATATTTATTTATCATTTTTATTAAATTATTGTAGAATCAATGGATGAGAATTTTGTTGCAAGTGAGATTCATCAATTAGTTCCAATAAGTTGTTTTGTCTTAAATGAATTACCTCAAAAAGGTATACTACTTTATTTTATTTTATTTATAGTTTATATATCATTTATAATTGAATATGGTGATGATTTTTTTATTAATCCCTATTACAACATAGAACAAATGAATGATATTGTAATTACAAGTAAGATTTATCAAAGTGTTTGAAGGAATTGTGTTGACTTAAATGAGCTTCCAAATGATGGAGAAAATTGTAATACCCCACATACTTTTATTTAAGGTTATTATTAAGTTTTTCTTTTAAATATAATTGTTGGGCCATAAGTGTTATTTTATTAATAACTGTAGCCTGCTACTCCACTAAACTCACATCTCTAGTACGAACTATAGGGTAGAAGAAGAGACTGTTAGGGTTTTCATAGAAAGGGGTTTTTTATCAAAGAGACAAAAAGGTTTTCCTTGGAGTTTAGGGTCCGTTTGTTTTGGTGGTAAATGATTTCCGGAAATCATTTACCACCTGACCCCAGTGTTTGGTAGAGGAAGAAAATTTTAATTTCCGGAAAATTACTTTCAGTTTGACCATTTTTACGCCTTTGACCCGGAAATGATTTTACGTTCTCATTTTACCTTCAAATCGTTTCCGGAAATCGCACATCACGCACAAAAGAGAGAAACAACCGAGAGAGCCAGAGAAGTTGAGAGAGAACGATCGAACCCAAGCAACGAGCAACCCATCGACTCCAAGCAACGAGCTCCAGATCGACACCAGATCGCCTCCGAGCTCGATCGAACCCATCGCCTTCACCTCGCCTTCACCCAGACCCACGACGAACCCAGACCCACGAGCAACCCATCGCCTTCACCCAGACCCAGACGACCCACGAGCACCACGAGCACGACGACCCACGAGCAAGACGAACCCAGACCCACGAGCAACCCATCGCCTTCACCCAGACGACCCACGAGCACGACGACCCACGAGCACGACGAACCCAGACCCACGAGCAACCCATCGCCGATCCACGAACCAGACCCATCGCCGTTTGTTGTTTTTTTTTTTGATGAACTGATTGTTGTTGTTGTTGTTGTTGTTGTTGTTGTTGTTGTTGCCGCCGCCGCCGGAATCAATTTGTTGCTGCTGCTGTTGTTGTTTTTGTTGCCGGAAAATAGCATTTTCCTAATTGAACCAAACACATGAAAATATTTTCCACACCAATTTTCATAAAACAACCAAACACTTAAAAATATTTTCCTTTTCCGGAAAATAGCATTTCCGGAAAATATGTATTTTCCGAAAAATATTTTACGGGAACCAAACGGACCCTAAAGGACATACAAATGAAGAGACAATCAGATTGTTCAAGGTATGATTTCTTACCGTTAGAAACAAAGAATTAAGGAGTTAGAATTTTATTATGAAAAACTTTAGGGAAGTGTAGATTTTTGATTTGGTAATTTCCTAGATTACATTTTACACTATTTTAATAATTCTGGAGACTTAGGTTGCCACTGTTCGGAGTCAAGAGAAAAGCCGAAATTGTTGAATCCATGTATAAGGCTAGCGTCACTTTTGTAGGGGCATAAGAACTTTTGGGCTGACGTAACTTTAATTCTAACTTACTGGAGAATTTGCACCCGACCCCAACCTTGTGTCACTAGTTATCTCTCATTTTTGTCAACGTCCTATTCTTCTTATTGGAGCTTTAATGGTCTATTGCCTAGGTGTTGACTAATTCCAAATAGAATGATTCCTTAAGGTCCAACACGTCTACTATTCTTTAAAGGATATTGGCAGGCTTGTTTCTTCTACCAAATTCTAATTTATCTCAAAATAATGCTTAGATATTTAATACATTAGGGTCATTGATATTAAGCCCATGAACAAGCCATATTAGTTTTGCCCCATGGTTTTCATTGGGATATATATATCAAATCCTAGAGTATTGGCTGCTGGGTCGGAGTTTTGATAAATTCAAAGAAGCATATTCTTGGATAGAGATGCTTTACATTAGTCTTATCTTTTAGTTCAGCAAGTATAATTTTAGTGAGTCAATTTGTATAAGTCAATAAGATTTATATTTTGTGAAGGATATTAAGTAATTTTCATGATTGATTATAGGTTCTACTTAAGAGTATTTTGAGACTATTTGGAGGGTGTTTCAACTGGACTTTCAGAGTGATTCAAGTGCTGTAAGTAATTATGCATAATATGCACAAGTTTTATTCTTTAGGTTCTTAGAAGTTAAAGGTTTTCAAAAGTTATGTTTTAAAGCTTACGTTTTATAAAGTTTATCGAAAGCATTTTTACAACATTGAAAAAGAAACTTCGACTTTTTAAAGAGAAACCTCTAATTTTAAATAACGTTTTGAATGTTCAAATATCATTTAAAAGATGATTTCTAAACTAAACTATTTTTCGAAAATAATTGAGTTTTAATGTAAGTTTTTTAAAAAGGTTCTTGTTCCTTAAATTTGTGTAAAACCAAGTGATTTCAAAGTCATATTCCTATTCTCCAAATGGTATTTAAAATGTTTCTTTTAGCAAATTGAATTTTTAGATTTACTCAAGAATTGTAATATATTTATATAAACTCATCAGTTTCTATTCGTTTCCCAAGAGAGTCAAGCATCCTTTGATTTATGTTCTATTCGATATTGTGATATTTGATATGCCTCTATATTTGGAATAATTGTTAATATCAAGTAAATTATTATATTTTTTATAAACTTTACTTTTGTGATATGTGACTCAAAATAAGTGTTTTTAGAATTGATCAGATATATCAAATATATGTGTAAATCCGCTTACAGGATTGTATGTGAGAATATGTGTTGATCCCTTACCAGCAAGGGTTAGATGTTGGTATCCGTTCACAGGATTGTATGTGAGAATATGTGATGTGTGTATGTAACACTGTGCTCTAATCAATTATCTGTATGTGTTTTCGAATAACTTTAAGATTTGATTATATATATATATATATATATATATATGCTCGTGTGTGTGTGTGTTCAATGGTTCTTTATATGTTTGGAAAACTATATTGAATATTTTGAGCGAAATTGTGAAATCAAACTCATGCTTTGCTTGACTCTATTCCGTTGTATATTTTGTATAATTACTTACTGGATGTGTGGCTCACCCTATCAATTACAATTTTCAAATTAAAGTTTAGTTGGGGAACAGAACCGTTGGATTACTTCGTAAGGTGCAAGGTAGAGCGTGGGAGTTTTAAGCGAAGTCAATAATGCTTGAAGTCTTAAAAAATTATTAGTTATTTTTATTCCGCATTAGATTTCACAGTATTTTTGGAGATTATTCTAAATTTGAGGATTTTAGTTATTGTAAGAGATTTATCAATAGCATTGTTTATTTGGAGTTTTGAATTATGTTTAAATTAATCATGTTTTTTTTTAGTTATGTAAGATCAGCAAGTTAGTCATGCATTTAAATTCATTTTCCATGGATTTGGGTCATGACAAAAATAATGACACTTGTGGCGAGGAAAATAGTGGCTTAGAATGAATATTCAATAGAAGAAAATGAAGATATAAATTCAATAGAAAATAAGCTTGAACCTTTTGTTGGTCAATGTTTTCTTAATAAAGAAGATGCTTTCATTTTTTATAAAAATTATGCAAATCGATATGGTTTTACAATTTGAAAAAGTCGCTTTGTCACAAAAAATGGAGAAAATGTAAGACGTGATTTCTTTTGTCACCAAGAAAGTAGACAACAATTAAAAAGAGTAGATTCATCTAAGGAGCAACGAAATTGGATATCTACAAGATGTGGATGCAAAGCTCATCTAAGAATCACATTGCGAAAGTCATTTGACATTTTTCCACGAAAATGGCATGTCACTAAGTTTGTTATAGATCATAATCATGAATTGTTGTCCCCTTCGGAAGTGAGATTTCTTTCGGCCAATCAAGTTATCACTAAAGAAGATAAAGTTCACATTTTCTTATTGAAAAAGTGTGGACTTTCGGTTAGGCAAATAATACGTGTTATGAAGTTTGAAAAAGGTGTGAAGCATGGAGATCTTCCATTTTTTAAAAGAGATATCCATAACCTTTCTGTGAAAATGAGAAGGATGCATGCAATGAATACTACTATGGGTCTATTACAACTGTGCAAAGTTGCTAAGGAAAAGAATTATAAGTTTCAATATGCACATACAACCGACGAAGAGAGTAGGTTGGAGCATATTTTTTGTGTGCCTACTCCTTGTTTTGATTGATACAAAAAATATGGAGATGTGGTTGTTTTTTGTACTACTTACAAAGTAAATGCATATGACATACCTTTTGATATTTTTGTTGGTATCAATAATCATGGAAAGATAATTCTCTTTGGTTGTGCACTTCTTTGAAATGAAATAACTAGTACATTTCAATGGTTAATGAAGGTACGTAAATTATTTAATTATCTTGTAAGGTTGTGCAATTATTTTTCAATTTTATTTGATTAATTAGTAGTTTAATAATATATATATATATATATATATATCCTTTGATATTTTTTCAAGTGCTAATAATTTTGTATTTGATTAATAAACTTTTACAAATTTAATGAAGAAGTCACCTAAGGCAATTTTAATAGACCAAGATCCATGGATTATAGAGGCAATATCAAAAGAATTGTCATCCACAAAACATGCTTTTTGTATATTGCACACTACTGCTAAATTTAGTGGTTGGTTTATGGCAATTCTTCATAGTCAATATTCAAATTGGTGCACAGATTTTTACAAGCTATATAAATTAGACTCATGTGAAGAATTTGAGCATCAATGATCTCAAGTTATGGAAAAATATGACATGCTTACTAACAAGCATGCAAGTGGTTTATATCAAATCAAGTATTTTTAGGTACCATGTGACCTTTGTGGCTTTTTTTTTTCTTTTTTTGGAATGACAACAACCAGAAGATCCGAAAGTATAAATACATTTATCAAACAGTTTATTAATTCCCACATAAACTTGACCCAATTTATTGAACAAGTAAGTCATTATTTATCATTGCTTTCTTTTATTGTAGAATTTGATTTATTTTTTTATTTGTTAATATTTGTAGTCTTTATGTGTCTTTAAATTATTTATAATTTGTAATATTAGATTGACCTTGCCATTGAAGATATTGAGCAAACACAATCACATGATACAATGTTGGAGAAATATAGAGGTTCTTCTTTAAGAACATTGTCACCGATAGAACAACAAGCACATAGTGTGTTGACACCCTATGCTTTCAAAATTTTTAAAGAGGAGTTTGGAAAAGCCACATAATATTTGGTGCTTCAAGAAAACAGTATTGAATTTGTGTTGCAATATCATGAAGAAAAAATTAGTCAAAAGCACTTGGTCATATGGGACGGTGAGATGACTAGTTGTAATTGCAAGAATTTTGAATTTTGGGGTATACTTTTATTGGGAAAACACATGGAAAATACATTTTTGTATCTCATACAAAAACACGTAGCGGAATATAAATGGATTTACTTCTTTCATGTAATTTAACATGCAACATCTGAATTTTAGAAACAAAGAACAAGAAGGCATACCTTAATGCAGCGAAATTCAAAACAAATGAAGATTGTATTAGGGAAGACTTTCAATCTTCACTCCAATTCCACAATTTGCCCAAGATGTGTGGTCTCTCAATCAGTTATATACGTACCTATTCAAGAGAATAACCAAGTGTCTAGACAAAACTCCCTAAATATTTCTCTTTTTAATCTTACATATATATAGCATATAGCAGCTACTTTATTTAATAACTTTTATTAAATAAATAACTGATTATCTAATTGGGTTCGCCTTTTGGGTTTTAGTGTGTGGCTTGAAGTAGGACCAAAAGGGGCAAATAAAATTCTAACTCTAATGGGATTTGGACTTATCTGTCAACTCTTGACATACCCAAAGTTACTATTAATTATATTTAATATTACTATATAAATATAATTGCATTCTAGGCCTTATTAATAAAGTATATCCCAAGATTTTATTAAACATTTAACCCCTTCATAAAAATATTCGTAGTAATACAAAGTGATAATATATAATTGTCACTTTAAAGATTACTACATCTTGTTCCTTGAGTACCCAATTTAATCATTCAAGTTATTCATATATATTTTATGAAATTAGATCTCATAAAATATAAACCTTAGTAACTCTTTACTAAAGTCGTTAGGCCTAACACTCTGAATAACCACCTATTAAACTTATCTTAAAAGAATATTTTATATCTCTATAAAGAGACTACGAATTCTATCTTGAAAATATGTGTTCCTTCAACATTATGTGTGGTTGCCCAACATATTGAGGTTTTGACCGTTTGTCTAGATCTCACTCCTAATATAATAAAGCAACTTACATTTCATGATCGAGTTCACTATTCCCTCAGGATTGAGAGTTTATGTAAATGAAAGTTGTGAGATTTATTATTCATTTGACAATCGTTAATAGAATAATAAATCTTACAATGTTTCAGTTCAATATGTCTTATACACTTAAAACATATTAACATATCAACTAGAAGTCTTTACTTCCATGATCAAGACAAATCATCATAATTGACATGTTATTGTCTTTGTAGATGAAATGTCTAATTTCATCACCGATTACGAACTAAGATATTGAGTTTACAAAGAATTTGTGATTTATATCTTCTGTGACTAAATCACATAAATCACATACTATGCATCTCAAGGACTATATGATAATGTTCAAATATTCATGTTGCCATTATTTTAGATAATAATAAAACAAGTTTATTACATAGAACATAATGTCATACATAGCATACAATAGGATTTTAGGGCACTAATCCTAACAACTTTGACATCACACACTTAGTGTATTCATTCACAAAAATTGTTACTAAATTCCATCTTTGTATCTTCCACCATGTTGGTATTGCAAAACATCATTAGGTGGAAACGAATTGATAGTGTTGAATGATGAAAATTTAGTAGACAAGGAAAATATGGTTGATGCTAATGTTAATGATGCGATTGATGGAGATTGTTTTGTTCATTGTCCTTCGCTCTCAAAGACAAAAGGTCGCCCAAAGCAAAAAAGAATGAAATGTGGAAAAGAATTGGGAAAGCAAAAGAGAACTTGTAGGTTTTGTAAGCATGTTGGTTATAACATTTCTACATATCTGGAAAAGGAGATGGAAAATTCAACTTCCTCAAATGGTGCAAAGAAAATGAAAAATTGTACTTCAATAGATATTTTTACTTGAAATGTTAGGTCTTTTGCTTACAAAAATCACCAATATGATGTTTGTCAACTTTTTATTTTGGTCGGTGTTATATATCATTTTGACAATATTATGCCAATGAATATCATGCTCTTGACAAAATAGAAAATTTTACCATAGGAATAATAATGTTTCACTAAAATTGAAATGTAATGTCCCATATCATATCATGTACCATGACACTTTTTCAATCCAAAGCAAATCAGTCTTCTCATGACATTTGAAACACAAAATAGCGAGGTCCTATTTTTTTTAACTCAAAATAAGTTCAAAAATTACTGTTTATGTTTTATTGTCTTAGGACACTAAATCTCTAACACCTGTAACTCTCTACTAATCAATAAAGTATTTTATTTCTTTCATTTTAGATTTTATTATTTTTACTATTTAAATAAAATATGTGTCGACTCCATATAAAACCCTAAATCTATGAGGAAATATAGCGGGGCACCAACACAACCTCACCAATTCACGCGGGTTTGTCCCAACAAAAAGTTGGTGACTGAGGGTGTGGCCTCTCACATACTTACTTTGATAAGGCTAGTGGCACAGGACCAAAAAAAAATGCAATGACTCAAGCTCGTGCCATCACATATACAAATAGAAATTGCAGACTCAAAAGGAATTTGTTATTGTTGCAAGAAACAAGATTTTATTGTCGTGATACTTATTGACCTCATATCATCTTGAAATGTTGCAAGCATAGATGTTATAAGAAGAAAATGTAATGCAAATATGTATTTGTCAAAATTCACACTCAATAAAAACTTGAAATTTAAAGATTTTTTTGATGTGATTTTTTTTCTCTTAAATGTGTAATAAAAAACTAAAAGTTAGTTTATTTTCAAAATTTTTAAAATTAGATTATTTGCATAAAGCAAAAAGAGAGTTTGTTTAAAACAAAATCCAAACACACAATTAATATCAAAAAAAAAAAAAAAAGAAGAGTAAATTGCAAATTACACTTCTAAAGTTTTTGGGTGTTTAAATTTTACATCTTGACGGTTCAGAATTTAGATTTTACCTCTTAAATTTTAGGGATGTTAGGATTTTACTTTCTAAAGTTTTAGCGCATTTGGATTTTACACCTCGAAGTTTCTAAATTTGGGGGGGTAAAATCCAAACAGCCCAAACTTTTGGAGGTTAAATCCAAATTTTAAAACATCAGAGTGTAAAATCTAAAAGCTCTTAAATTTTAGAAGTGTAATTTGCAATTTACCCTAAAAAAAAAGTCAAACTAATTTTGATATCAAAATAGGCTAAAGTGCAAACCACCGTTAATGTTTGAGAGTTTTTGGATTTTACATTCTAAAATTTTAAAATTTTGATTTTACCTTTTGAAGATGTATATTGTTTGTATCAATAGCCTCTTAATTTATATTTTTCCACTAAGTGCCACAAAATCATGTTACACGTGTTTAGTTTGTCCAACAAAATAATATCACGTGGCAGAATAAAAAAGACGTGAATAATAGTCACAATCAATATTTATAATGAATTTCACAAATACTATGATATAAATACTTAAATAGTTTCACAAATACTTATAAAAAGTTGCATTGGTAGCATTATTTAATCATTAAACTTAGATAATTGTTTGAAGCAATACGCCAAGCTGCATTGGTAGCATTATTTAATCATTAAACTTAGATAATGTATTCACTGTGCAGGCCTTTACGCCAAAAAAAAAAAAAGTGTTGTGTGGCTCTTTGGTTTTTTACCCAGTATCCACATAAGGACAGCCTTTAGCATTCTGCTCTAGAAACAGTGAGAAACCAATACATTGAAACTTGAAACAACCTTTAACAAGTTTGCTGATCTTATGATTTTTTATTTATTTATTTATCTCTTTTTTATTTTTTTGATAGGGAAAGGTTTAACATTTCATTAATTAGGGCTAAAACCCAAACCGGATACATCACTAAGGATTTGAGAAACAATCATAAGGGGAGTATCCTCCACCCAAATGGTACAATCTGAGATTTGCTTTACATGTTTAGCTAAAAGGTGAGTAGCATTGTTACATTCCTTGTGGGTGAAAACAACTTTCGACAAGCTGAATCTTGCCAGGCCTGATTTGACTCCCACAATCAGCTGCTGAATTGAGATTGGGGCAAGACTTGGGCTAGATACAAACTGCATTACTGATGGAAATAAAGATAAATGCAGAGGAAAATAAGTTTTAAATGGATCTACTTCATTCGATATTGATAACACGTACAAAGTAAATTTCAGAATTAGAGAAATAAGAGATCGTACCTTGAAGCGGTGAATTTCAAAACCGAAGATTGAAGCACTTGGGACTACTTTTAATCTTCACTCCAATTCCACTAACGCCCAAGATGTGTGGTCTCTCAATTGGTAACCAAAGGGATGACTAGTGTGTGACCAAAAACTCACATGCACACCATTTTCATGATGTTTTTCTCACACATTTATTTCTGTACGTTTTTCCCTTTGTATCTAACCAATTTATCTAATTGGGCCGGCCTTTTGGGCCTTACCAATTGGGCTTAAGTGTGTGGCTTGGAGTGGGACCAAAAGGGACCAATAAGACACTAGCTCCAATGGGCCTTGGGCTTCTCTGTCAACTCTTGACAAGTCCAAAGTTACCATTAACTATTTTTAATACTACTATATAAAAATAGTTGCACTCTAGGTTTTATCTATAAATTATATCCCAAGACTTTATTATACATGCAACCCCTTCATAAAATATTCGTAGTAATACAAAGTCATAAATGTAGACTGCCACTTTGTAAATTACTACATCTTAATCCTTGAGTACCCGGTTTAATCCTTTAATGTTATTCATCATATATTTATGAAATCCAATTCCATAAATATATACTTTAGTCTCACTAAAGTGGTTAGGCCTAATTCTCTGAATAACAAACCCATTAAACTTATCTCAAGGGAATACTTTATATCTCCGTTAAGAGACTATGAATTCTATCTTGAGAATACATGTTCCATCAACACTAAATGTGGCTGCCCAACATACTGAGGTTTTGACCATTACTTTAGATCTCACTCCTGATATATCAAAACAACCTACACCTCATGATCAGGTCCATTATTCTCTCAGGATTAAGAGTTCATGCAAATACAAGTCGTGAGATTTATTATTCATTTGACAGTCTTTAGGAGAATAATAAATCTCACAGCGGTCCAGTTCAATATGTCTTAACTCTTAAAACATATTAACACATCAACTAGAAGTCTCCACTTCCATGATCAAGACAAATCATCGTAGTTGATATGTTATAGTCTTCGCAGATGAAATGCCCAATTTCATCACCGACTACGAACTATGATTCTGAGTTTACAAAGAACTTGTGATTTATATCTTCTGTGACTCTTCACATAAATCACATACTATGCATCTCATGGACTATATGATAATGTCTGAATATTCATGTTACCATTATTTCAGATAATAATAAAACAAATTTATTAAACATAATATTAAGTCATACATAATGTCAAACACAATGTCACACTTAATATCATACATAGCATCTTACAATAGGATTTAAGGGCACCAATCCTAACAATCTCCCACTTGCCCTAAAGACTATTGTGCACTAATCTAACTCCCATTCTTTCCAAATGCGACTCAAAAATCCTTTGAGGCAAAGCTTTAGTAAATGGATCTGCTAGATTGTTTGCACTTTCAATCTTTGCTACCACCACATCTCCACGAGCAACAATATCTCGAATGATATGGTCCTTCCTCTCAATGTGCTTTCCTTTCTTGTGATTCCTTGGATCTTTAGATTGTGCAACTGCTCCACTGTTATCACAAAACAATGTGATTGGAACTTGCTCCATTCTTATTACACCAAGGTCAGAAAGGAATTTCTTGAGCCATACAGCTTCCTTTGCTGCTTCACAAGCAGCAACATATTCTGTCTCCATGGTGGAGTCTGCAATACAAGATTGCTTAATACTCCGCCAACTAATGGCTCCACCTCCCAAGGTGAAAACACATCCTGAAGTGGATTTTTTGAAATCTAGATCCGATTGAAAATCTGAATCTGTATAGCCAATGGGAATCAAATCCTCACTATGGTAAACAAGCATATAATTTCTCGTTCTTCGTAGATACTTGAGAATATGCTTTACAGCTTGCCAATGTTTTGGTCCTGGATTTGATTGATATCGGCTGACCATGCCAACTGAATAGCAGATATCTAGTCTAGTACAAAGCATGGCATACATGAGACTTCCTACTGCAGAAGCATAAGGAACTTGTCTCATCATTTCTTCTTCCTCTTGAGTCTTAGGTCTTTGGTCATCAGACAGAGGAACTCCATGTCTGAAAGGAAGTAATCATTTCTTGGAGTTTTGCATGCTAAACCGTTCTAGAACCTTATCTATATATCCAGCTTGTGATAAGCCTAACATCTTATTCTTGCGATCTCGCCAAAGCTTGATCCCAAGAATAAAGTTAGCCTCACCCAAGTCCTTCATATAAATTGGCTTGACAACCAAACTTTTACCGATGACATTACCCCTACTTCATTTCCAATGAGTAGAATATCATCAACATAAAGCACTAGGAACATTACTACTTTATCTTGATGTCTTTTGTACACACATGGTTCATCAAGATTTTGTTCAAAACCAAATGTCTTGATTGCTTGATCAAATCTGATGTTCCATGACCTAGATGCTTGCTTAAGTCCATAAATGGACCTTTGCAACTTGCATACCATATGCTCTTGGTTCTTTGCTATGAAACCTTCCGGTTGCATCATATAGATTTCCTCTTCAAGATTGCCATTAAGAAATGCAGTCTTGACATCCATTTGCCAAATCTCATAATCAAAATGAGCAGCAATGGATAAGAGAATTCTGATAGATTTAAGTATTGCTACTGGAGAAAAGGTTTCATCATAATCAATACATTCTTTTTGTGTATACCCTTTTGCCACTAGCCTTGCTTTAAAGGTTTCAACCTTTCCATCTATCCCTCTCTTCCTCTTGTAAACCCGTTTGCAACCAACAGGTTTAATGCCGTTAGGCGCCTTTACAAGATCCCAAACTTGATTGGAATACATGGAATCTAATTCAGATTTCATAGCTTGGACCCAATGATGTGCATCTATATCATTTATTGCTTCATCATATGTGTAGGGATCCGATTCAACCTCTTCTGAGATAGCTTCATAAGTTTCTCCCAAACCTATGAATCTTATAGGAGGCAGAACAATTCTCCCACTATGACGAGGCACCTGAGTACTAGACATGTCATGAGTAGAATCTTGTGGTGTATCTAATACAGCCACATCGTCTCTAGTTTCATCTATTGGTTGTTCATTTACAGGTTCATTTATTTCAGCCAACACAACTCTACTTCTAGGAGTATAATCATTCATATAGTCATTTTCCAAGAATTTGACATTTGTGCTAACAAACACTTTATTATCTTTATGACTATAGAATAAACCTCCAACAGTTCCTTTTGGATACTCAACAAAGAAAACTACTTCTGTTTTAGACTGTAACTTGTCAGACTTTCCTTTTAACACATGTGCAGGACAACCCCAAATATGGAGATGTCTCATACTAGGCTTACGCCCATTCCACAATTCCACAGGTGTTTTAGGAACAGACTTCGAAGGTACTAAATTCAGAAGATACATTGCTGTGTTTAAGGCATATCCCCAAAAAGAAATAGGTAGAGTTGAATAACTCATCATGGACCTAACCATATCTAAAAGAGTCCTATTCCTTCTTTCTGCTACACCATTTTGTTGTGGAGTTCCAGGTGCAGTCAATTGGGATACAATCTCATTCTTAGTTAAGTAATCCTTAAAATCCCCAAGAAGGTATTCGCCACCACGATCAGATCGAATGGCCTTTATGCGTTTACCCAATTGATTCTCTACTTCAGCCCTAAACTCTTTGAACTTTTCAAAGGCTTCGGACTTCCGTCTCATTAGGTACACATAACCATACCTTGAGTAATCATCAGTGAAAATAATGAAATACTCATAGCCACCTCTTGCTTGGATTGACATAGGACCACAAACATCAGAATGCACTAGCTCTAGCAAATCTTGGGCTCTTCTACCTTTTGCATTAAAAGGTCATTTGGTCATTTTACCTTCCAAACAAGATTCACAAACTGGAAATTCATCAAAGTCCATGGGCTCTAAGAGTCCATCTTTGATCAGTCTTTGAATCCTATTTGAATTAATATGACCCAAACGCAAGTGCCAAAGATATGCTTCACTAGTAGAAGGAAACTTTCTCTTTAATGATTTTACATGAGAGTTATTATCTAATTCAGAATTATATAATTTATGCTTATCAGGAGTTAAAATATAAAGACCATCCACAATATTGCCAGAACAGATAAACACTTTATCCTTCTTTATTACAACATTGTCTTTTAGGATAACACAATATCCATGTTTACCTAAGTAAGTAGCTGAAATTAAATTCCTACGAACATTAGGTACATACAAACAGTCTTCTAATATTAGAACTCTAGATTCAAAACATAAATTACAAACACCAACAGCTACAACTGGAATCTTGCTCCCATCAGCCAAAGTAAGAAACAACTCCCCTTCTTTAAGCTTTCTGGTCTCCTGGAACCCCTGCAAGGAATTGCAGATATGATTAGTACAACCTGAATCCACACACCAGGAATCTGTGGGATTCTGTACCAAACATATTTCAAGAAGGAAAGTATTAATTATACCTTTGTTCTTGGCAGCCTTAAATATTGGACAATTTCTCTTCCAATGTCCTTTCTCACCACAATGGAAACACTTTCCTTTGATCTTCTTTCCTTTGTCAACAACCCCTAAGGCAATTTGTTTACCCTTTTGTTTGGTAAAGTCCTTCTTCTTCTTTTTCTTACCGTTGCCTTTCGACTTAGGTTGAGAAGTAGAAGCTTCACCAACATTGGCTTCAACATGGGAAGTATCAAGAATGCCTTCTGCCGCTACCAATTCATTCATTAATTCAGACAAGGTATAAATCTTTTTATTCATATTATAGTTTAGTTTGAATTCCTTGAATGATTCCGGTAGCGACTGGAGTATCATATCCACTTGGGATTCTCCATCTATATCGGCACCTAAAACTTCCAATGTATTCAGGTTAGAGATCATTGTAAGACAATGCTCTCTCACTGAACTTCCTTCAGCCATTCTAGTATTATAAATTTGCCTCATGGTCTCTTGCCTTGCAGAACGGCCTTGCTCACCAAACATCTCCTTCAGACTTTGCATTATGTCTGAAGCTAGTTCTACATCCTGCATTTGATGCTGTAAAACATTTGAGATAGATGCTAGGATGTAGCACTTGGCCATCTCATTAGATTTCTGCCAACGATCATATCGTTGTTTTACCTCAGGAGGTGCATCTAATGAAGGAAAGCTAGGACATGGTTTAGTAAGAACATACTTATGCTCTTCAGCAGTAAGAACTATGTCCAAGTTTCTTTTCCAGTCAACATAGTTGGATCCAGTTAGTTTGTTTTGATTAAGAATAGTTACTAGTGGGCTAAAAGATGCCATGTTCAAATCTGAAAACAATAAACATGAATATAATTAATAAATTGGACATTATCAATTTAGCATATAAACATATAGTATGGAACCTTAATAAAACCATAATATAATATATGCAACGACAACCCAATCCCATATTCAATATCCCTCAGCATAGAGTGAATATAAAATACTATGATTGATTGAGAACTATTCTCATCATTAGTGCTATCATGATAACTCTTATCAAACACTAATAATATGCCGTTCTACATTTGGCCTCTAAATAATTATAGTAAGAACTCAGCATAGAGGATACTATAATATTTAGTCTAGTGTATACCATTGTCTAGAATCATGTGTAGTCACATTTCATCCCCTTAACAGGCTTATTTTGTAGTACCATGATTCAAAACACCCTCCGCATGGAATGCAAAGCTCGAAACTAAGACAAGGTGTTTGAACAAACTACTATAAACCAAGAAATTCAATCTTGTAGGACCATGAAATAAATACTCTCCGCATGGAATGCTAAGCTCAAGGCAAAGACAAAGTATTTATTCAATACTACTATGAACCGACAATGGAGGCCGTGAGACCCAACCCTTGTATCTCTCTCCCACTAGATGTTTTAAAGAAAAGGTTTTTAATTTTAAAACATGCATAATCTAATTACACATAGTCTTACTCTTTTTACATGTGAAAACACTTAGAAAAAAAAAATTCTGATTTTCTTTCTTTCGATCGATAGAAAGTGCCCCTCGATTGATCAAAAAAATTAAGAAATTCAAACTTGATCCTCTGACTCCTTCGATTGATACTCGATCGACTCTCGATCGATCGAAAAACAAATTCGATCGATCGACTAACAATCGAAAATCTATCGTTCTAAGAAGTCTGATCACTGTCTCATTCGATCAATCGAAAATAATTTTCGATCGATCGAAAATCGCGAAACTTGAATTTCCAGAAATTTTTCTAAGACAGTTTTCTTCGTTTTTCATGAACAAACATCTTTCAAACGAACATGACAGACAGAGTTTGATGTCAAAACTGAATTCTATTGATGCTATAGCCTTAAAACTCAATTTAACATACTTAAATTTAAATTTAAACAACATCATAACATCAATTCCAGTTTTCATCAAATCATAGTTTCAACAACATGCAGAAAATTAAAACATAATCTTCTAACAATATGAAACTATCTTCTCCAATTCTAAAACTCACAAAACATGTTAAACAATACGAAATTGAAGACCGCTCTGATACCATTTGATGGAAATAAAGATAAATGCAGCGGAAAATAAGTTTTAAACGGATCTACTTCATTCGATATTGATAACACGTACAAAGTAAATTTCAGAATTAGAGAAATAAGAGATCGTACCTTGAAGCAGTGAATTTCAAAACCGAAGATTGAAGCACTTGGGACTACTTTTAATCTTCACTCCAATTCCACTAACGCCCAAGATGTGTGGTCTCTCAATTGGTAACCAAAGGGATGACTAGTGTGTGACCAAAAACTCACATGCACACCATTTTCATGATGTTTTTCTCACACATTTATTTCTGTACGTTTTTCCCTTTGTATCTAACCAATTTATCTAATTGGGCCGGCCTTTTGGGCCTTACCAATTGGGCTTAAGTGTGTGGCTTGGAGTGGGACCAAAAGGGACCAATAAGACACTAGCTCCAATGGGCCTTGGGCTTCTCTGTCAACTCTTGACAAGTCCAAAGTTACCATTAACTATTTTTAATACCACTATATAAAAATAGTTGCACTCTAGGTCATATCTATAAATTATATCCCAAGACTTTATTATACATGCAACCCCTTCATAAAATATTCGTAGTAATACAAAGTCATAAATGTAGACTGCCACTTTGTAAATTACTACATCTTAATCCTTGAGTACCCGGTTTAATCCTTTAATGTTATTCATCATATATTTATGAAATCCAATTCCATAAATATATACTTTAGTCTCACTAAAGTGGTTAGGCCTAACTCTCTGAATAACAAACCCATTAAACTTATCTCAAGGGAATACTTTATATCTCCGTTAAGAGACTATGAATTCTATCTTGAGAATACATGTTCCATCAACACTAAATGTGGCTGCCCAACATACTGAGGTTTTGACCATTACTTTAGATCTCATTCCTGATATATCAAAACAACCTACACCTCATGATCAGGTCCATTATTCTCTCAGGATTAAGAGTTCATGCAAATACAAGTCGTGAGATTTATTATTCATTTGACAGTCTTTAGGAGAATAATAAATCTCACAGCGGTCCAGTTCAATATGTCTTAACTCTTAAAACATATTAACACATCAACTAGAAGTCTCCACTTCCATGATCAAGACAAATCATCGTAGTTGATATGTTATAGTCTTCGCAGATGAAATGCCCAATTTCATCACCGACTACGAACTATGATTCTGAGTTTACAAAGAACTTGTGATTTATATCTTCTGTGACTCTTCACATAAATCACATACTATGCATCTCATGAACTATATGATAATGTCTGAATATTCATGTTACCATTATTTCAGATAATAATAAAACAAATTTATTAAACATAATATTAAGTCATACATAATGTCAAACACAATGTCACACTTAATATCATACATAGCATCTTACAATAGGATTTAAGGGCACCAATCCTAACAATTACAACCTGAGAAGTGAGAATCACCCTCCAAAATTATCTCTCTGAGACCCAATTCCCACCCAAAAATGATACCAACTTCTGCAGCCTTTGCTTCCACCTCTAAAGCACCAAGGGGATAAGGGAAGTTCTTGGAAAGAGCTCCCATTATTAAGCCTTTGTCATTTCGCACGACCACACCAATACCACAATGGCCAAATCCTTGAAGTCTGCTTTGTCATGTTTACCTTGTACCAGCCCATCTAAGGGGGGCTCCAAGATTTAAGGGGACAAGGTTGCCTAGGGAGGGGAAGCTCAGAGACCCCACGAAACTCATCTAGATATTGCTTGGAGTCCTCGAGAATTTTGAAGGCTGGCTTGCATTAACCCCCATGTCTGACAAAGTTTCGGTTGTTCCATAAGAACCATGCCGTTGTCGCGAAAGCTTCCAAGTCCTATACTGGTTTAGCATCCATTAAAGCTAAAGCAAATCAAGGAAACCTTGGGGAATGTACTCTAGTTTTGGAATTTTTAAATTAGACATTTTCCACACAGCACCAACAACCTCATAGCTCCAAAAAACATGCACATCTAATTCAACCCCACCATATAGATCACAGTCAATAGATGCTATGGCGACCAAATAGAGCAGTCCAAATCTCTAAAAACGAAGAGGAACTTTTCTTAGTGGAATTTGGTGAGAGCATTCGCATCCGAAATCTTCAAACTATTCTATTTTACCATCTCAAAACCTACTTTATCATTTATATACCATACCATTTTACAACACTCCCAACATCTCAACTTTTATTTTCCTATTCTACTCATTAAAATAATATTTCTACACAATAAAATTATATATCCCAAAATCACCCTCATTTACAATACTACACATTATTTATTCTTTCTCTCTCATTCTTTCTGTTCAAAAACAACCACAAATTTATTGAAACCACCATCACCACAAGCCCACCAATACACACCTGACACCTCCACCACCAGCAACCCATAATTTACCATCAACACCAAAAAAAAAAAAAAAAAAATAGCAACCCACGGTCCCCACAACCCGCGGTGGCAAACCCAAACCCAGACCCAGACCCACGACAAACCTAAACCCACACCCATAACAGCAAACCCAAACCCATAGCAGTAAACCCACCCATTCATCACCCCTTTAACCCAGACCCATAATCCCAATACTACAATGAAAATAAAATCACCAAAAGCATGTGTATTTTTCAAATTTCATTTCATTGTAAGCCTACAATAACCCAAAAAATAAAAGCACAAAAGGGTCAAAGATTTAAAGTCATACACCAGTGTGGGCTCCTTTTGGACTATCTAGAAGCAAAGAACCGTAAGGAGAGTCGCACACAAGATCGTCGATGGCCCTAAGTGCAGCATAGAGAGAGACCAAGGCAGCGCTGATGAGGACCGAAACGACAACGTTGAGCCAAACTTGAGTGAAAATGAGTGCGATGAGGGTTACGATAGCGAGAACTCTAACGATAGGTCGTTAGTCAAGGGGGAGGCCGAAGATGGTGAGGGGTTCGGTGTGAGAGAAAAAGAGGAAGAGTCAGGCGGCGAAGATGAGGAGGAAGATGATGAGGGAGAAAGGGTGGTAGAGGAGAGAGAGGAGACTGAGAATGTTCTGGAGAGAGAAGATGAGACAGGTGAAGAGAGAGAAAGTGGCATAGGGAGAATAAAAAATATTATTTTGTTTTGCAATACCAAGCTTTTACAAGTCCAGATGTGGGGTGATTTTTGGGCTTAAATGCTAAATTTGTCCTACATATGGCATTTGGCAGTTCGGATGTGAATGCTCTGATATTAAAGATAAGAAAAAGGTCTTAGAAATGTGCCCATGGAGCTTTGAAAGGAATCTAGTGCTGCTTCAAGAGTTCGAAGGGGAGTTAGTATCCAAGTAAATCAACATGAAACCTTTTTGGGTCCAATTTCAGAATCTACCTCTGAAAAGCATGACAAAAGAAACCGAATGGGAGATAGGTAGTAAGTTAGATAAAGTCATAGATGTTGATGTTCCAGACAAAGGTGTTTGCTGGGGCAAATATCTCAAAGTCAGAGTGAAATTCGATACAACAAAGAAATTGATCCGAGCTAAGAAAGCCAAGATCGATAAAGATGAACCATGCTTGGTTTTATTTAGATATGAGAGGATTCCAAATTTCTGCAATCGGTGCGGAATAATTGGGCATGGTGATAAAGAATGCCCAAAGCGAACCAATAATGACGATGGGGTGGTTGAGGAGAAACATCAATATGGAGCTTGGCTCTGTGGTGAACCTGGAAGGAGAAACAACATGGACAATGGGAAATTAGGCAGCTGGTTTCAAAATGAAACTCCTCTTTTCGGCAAGGGAAGTCAATCTCCATTATCCAAGGTTGTAGATGCTTCAACTGAAGTTAGGGATTTGACACCTATGTGTACCACAACAGTGCCTTCTGCTCACGCCAATGAAAAGGAGAGTGCACTAAAGTCTAACACAGCCACCTTTGAAAGAAATTCCTTGGAACTTGATCAAAGAAGTGAAAAGAGTCAGATGGAAATTTTGACAAGTCTAAACTTGATCAAACCAAAGCAGAAAGTGATAGCTAAGTTGGAGAAGAATGGTACCGAGGAGCTAAGTCAAACCAATAGATTTAAGGACGGGGACCCAATAGCTATGATTTACAAACTCGAAATGAGTTAGGTTCCTGAGCCTAAGGGGCCCAATAATGTCTATTGTGGGTGTTTGGTTTGTGTTTTCAAATAATAATTTTCAGATTTTAAACAATATTACACGTATTTTTATATACTTTTTCAGCCACACGTATTTTCACACATGTTTTTAAATAACAATTTTCTGTTTTTAAACACATGTACTAAACGGGTTAATAACAGCCTAAGTTCCAAACTAGAATCTTGCGGGTAAAAAAGATCTGGGCCTAACCCTCTCCAGGATATTGACCCAAATGCTCCAATCTCAAAAAAGGCGAAGGGGAAGAAACCAATGGGAAAGAAGTATGAAAGCAAGAACAATGTGGATGGCGGCATGGTGGAGGCTGCGATGCAGCCCCACCAAGCTCAATGATGACCTTTGTCTAGAACTGCCGAGGGCTTGGGAACTATTGATCAGTTCGTGCTCTCAAGGATATATTGAAGGCTGAAGATCCCATTCTTGTCTTCTTGATAGAGATGAAGGCTAGCATATCCTTTATGGAAAAGTACAAACACAAGTTGGGTTTCCAAAATGGATAGATAGTGCCTAGTGGTGGAAAAAGTGAAGGCTTGGCTCTTTTATGGAAGCAATGCACTAATGTTTCAGTTAAAAGCTATTCCAACTCTCACATTGATGTTATGGTGTCGGATCCAAATACTAATAAAAAATGGCAAACAACAGGCTTTTACGGCCGCCTAGATGCTAGCCAATGCCACAAGTCTCGACAGCTTTTGAATACTTTACACTCCCACTTGAATCTCCCTTGGGTGGTGTTTGGTGACTTCAGTAAAATCACTCATTTGGAAGAAAAATTTGGTTGGGCAGAAAGAGATGCCAATCAAATGAGGGCTTTTCGTAATTCGCTTGAAACCTGCGACTTACGAGATTTGGGGTTCATTGGGCAATGATTTACTTTTTGTAATGGTAGGCATGGTGATCAACGCACCTTCATCCGACTTGATAGAGTTGTCACAAATGATATGTGGCTGGAGTTGTTCTAGCAAGCGAGAGTCTAACACAAATCCATGTCCACATCGAACCACTGTCTTTTAATTCTATAACCACTTTCAAAGTCACAGGCCTGTAGGAAAACTAGATTTCGATTCGAATCAATATGGATTAATGATAGAGGTTATCGTGATATGGTGAAGATGGCTTGGTCCTCAGTAGGAGTCTCTAGGGTGGACAAACCAATTCAAGACAAAATCAAAGAGTGCCAATTGCAATTGCAGTAGTGGAATTGAAATGTCTTTGGGCATGTAACAAAAATACTCAAAGAGAAACAAGATAAGCTGCAAAGCTTGGAGAATCGAAATACCCTCCATGAAGATGCTCGCCAAATTTCCTCCCTTAGGAAAGAAATTAATGAGCTACTAGATCACAAAGATGAGATGCGAAATCAAAAATCGCGAACTCTTTGGATTAAGCACGGTGATAGAAACACTAAGTTCTTCCATGCTATGGCAAAGGAACAATAAGATAAATGGGCTTGAAGATGCTAATGGGGTGTGGCAGGAAAGTGATGATGCTATTCAGGACATTATTAGTAACTACTTCTCCTCCATCTATCAGTCAAATTAGCCTTCTCACTTTTCTCCAGTTATTGATGCGATGGAAACAAAAGTTACTGCTGAGATGAATGACAGTATACTACAAGCCTTTCAACCTAAAGGGATCCAAGCAGCATTGCTGTAAATGAACCTAATTAAATCTCCTAGTCTGGACTGTATGCCACCAATCTTTTTTCAAAAGTGCTGGAATATTATGGGTTAAAATGTCTTTGATTGTATTCTAAACATTCTCAATACTGGGGTGATGCCTTTAGAAATGAACAAAACTCACATTTGCCTACTTCCAAAAACTAAAAACCCACAGAAAATTACTGAATACAGGATCCTAGCCAAAGTCCTTGCAAACCGCCTAAAAAAGGTTCTACCTAATGTCATCATTGAGTCTCAAAGTGCATCTGTACCCGGTAGACTCATCGCCGACAACGTATTAGTATCCTTTGAAACAATGCACCATATAAATCAAAGGAGGAAGGGGAAGGAAGGTCTAATAGAAATAAAGTTAGACATGAGTAAGGCCTTTGATAGGGTTGAATGGAAATGCTTAGAATTAATTATGCAAAAACTTGGCTTCCATGATAGATGGATCTCTATTATCATGATGTGCATTACCACTATATCATACTCTATCCTCTTGAATGGGGAGCCCAAAGGTGTCATATACCTGTCAAGGGGTATTTGCCAAGGTGACCCTTTAAGCCCTTTTTTGTTTTTGTTGTGTGCAAAAGGGCTTTCAGCAATGCTTAAGAGAGAAGAGAGATGGGGAACCATTAGAGGGGTCACAGTGTGCCAAAGAGTTTCGCAAATTTCACATATGTTTTTTGCCGATGATGGCATAATTTTCTATAGAGCCAAGATGGAAGAATGCAGTAAAATTGGGGAAGTCCTCCATGATTATGAAGCAGCCTCGAGTTAGAAAATTAACAAAGAAAAAACCTCTCTCTTTTTTAGCAAGAACACTAATGCTGCAATCTAAGGGGAAATCAAATCTCTTTGGTGCTTAAATCATTAGACAACATGAAAGGTACCTTGGTCTACCTTCATTGGTGGGCAAGAGAAAAAAAAAAGCTTTCAATTGTATCAAAGATTAGTTAAGCTGAAAGATTGCAGGGTGGAAGGGGAAACTCTTATCAAAGGCCAGCAAAGAAACTCTTATTAAGGCGATTGCCTAAGTGACTCCCACTTATACTATGAGCTGCTTTAAATTCCCGGATTCGCTTTGCAAGGAGCTAAGCTCTATGATCAACAACTTTTGGTGGGGGCAAAAGGCGGATGATAGGAAAATTTCTTAGGTTGCTTGGGACAAAATGTGCAATCCAAATGCTGTTGGTGGAATGGGGTTTAGAGATTTAAAGGCTTTCAACTTAGCCCTTCTTGCTAAGCAAGGTTGGCGTCTCCTCCTAAACACTAGCTCTTTGCTCCATCAAGTTTTCAAAGTGAAATATTTGCAGAGATGTCTTTCTTAGATGCTCAACTTAGTAAGAAGCTTTCCTTCGCTTGGAGGAGCATTATGGCTGCTAAGAGTGTTGCGCTCAATGGCTTAAGATGGTCTATTGGGGATGGTGAGTCTGTTCACATCTGGAATGAAAAATGGCTCCTACTCTGGAAACCTTTAAAGTCATGAGCCCAAGAAGAATCATTGATGGAAGGGAACATGTCTTAGCCCTTATTGATAGAGAGATGGGTTGTAGGAAATCTGAGCTAATTAAGGAATTATTTTTAGTCCATGAAGCCAATTCAATTTTAGCCATTCCTCTTACTCAGGTGCAAGTTTCCGACTTAATTGTGTGGACTGCAACAGCCAATGGGGTTTTCTTTGTCCGTAGTGCCTACCATATTAGCCGTAAGGCTCTAATGAAAAAGGAGGGGGGTGAATGTTCTGATAACTCCAAAATGACGCTTATCTAGAAGACTGTTTAGAAGCTAAAATGTACAAACAAAATCAAAAAAATCATTTGGCGGGTGTGCAAAGACATCCTACCCACTAATGTCAACTTAAGAAAATGCAAACTCCTAGTTCATTGTCTTCCTCAAAGCTTTAAGATTGAAACTCCATTGTGTGAGGATCTTTATAACCAAATAGTTCTTCCCTATTTCTCTCGCTATTTTTGTGCTTTCACTGCTAAGATTAATGCCTTCGTCTTCCTCTTCAATAAATGATAATTTTTTCCAAAGCTCCTCTAACTCCTCAGCCATCCTTAACTAACAACTACAGAGGAAAGGGTGAAATAGAGCTAACACTAGAGTCCCACAAAGAGACTCCCAAACACTTGCATAGAAGCAAGAGTGGAACACGCCTCCACACACTCAAAAGAGCACGAGAGGCACTCTGAGAGAAAATTCTAGCTTTTGTTTTTGGGTTCTTAGTTTCAGTATTAAGATTCATCTCTTCTAACCATTCTAGAATGTTGGTTTATCTTCTCTTCTTATTGTCTTTGTTTGAATGCCCCAATCTTTCCTGTAAGTCTCTTATATTCTCATCTTCTTTCTATTTTTTAATCTAACTTGAGGTGGAATGTGAGGTATTCTCGCATCAGTTTATATACCGATACAAAATATTCTAGCCTAGAATGGCACATAATCAATAACATTGGGCAAAACTAGTCTTTATCTGTCTCACAAGACCAAATTTTACTCTTAATTCACAAACTTAATAAAGCTACCCTACCAGTACCACTCATTTTATAGGGGATGACACACTCACACACCTCCCTAGAGCATCACCATCAAGTGTGTCAAATGCCAAATATTTGGTATTTGACACACCAAACACCAAAAATCTACTCTCATCAGGTGTTGTAAATGCCAAAAAATTTGGCATGAGTGAACAGAAATGGTATAATAATTTAATATTTTTTTATTCTCTTTTCTCTCTCCTCTCTCATCACATTATTCATTTCTCTTCTCTCTCATTCTTCCTCAGACATCAAACCTTTCCATTCTTTTTTTCTTTCACTTCTTTTTCTTCTCAATCTCGTTGTTTTTCTCTCTTCCTCTTAGACAACACCCTCAGTTTTTTCTTCTCACTCTTTTCTTCTTTCACTTCGATCTCTGTTGTTGTGTTTTTTTTTTTTTTTTTTTTTTTTAACAGTGATTTGATACCCGATTTGGTAGTGGGTGGGTTGAGATGGTGATTGGCGAATCAGTGGTGGTGGGTTGCGATGGTCAGATTCAGTGGTGGGTGGGTGGGTCGGTTGGTGATGGGTTCTGATGTGCAAAATCGGTGGTGGGAGGGCTGGCCTGTGAATGGGTTCTGAAGGATGGGTCGGCGGTGGGTGGGTGGGTTAGCAGCGGCAGTGGGTGGGTGTGTGGGATGCGGTGGGTCGGTGGTGGGTTGTGTTTTTTGTTTTTGTTTTGATGTTGGTGGGTGGCGGCAGTTGTGGGTTGATTTTGGTGGGTTTTTTTTTTTTTTTTTTTTTAATTTATTTTTTTATAAGATGGTGTTGGTGGATGTGGGTTTGTGCCGGTGGTGGCCGTTGGCGTTGTTGTAGTTGTGGTGGTTGTGCCATTGTTGTTGATGATGATGATAATAATAATAATGATGATGATGATGGGGGAGTAGTTTAATATATTATTTTAATGTGTTGTAAATATTATTTAAAATATATAGAATGAAAGAATAAAAGATCTGATGAATGAGATATTATAAAATGATGTGGTAAAATAATAAAATAGACTTTTAATGTGTCAAAATGACATTTTTTAGCTTTTACTACTACTCTTTTCAACGAGGAACTCTTAGAGCATTCTTATCAAGAGTTGCAAAAAAATTGGCATTTAACATCTCAAGACCCAAATTTATAACATATAACACCCCACTTTTCAATACAACCTACGTCAAAACTTCTAATTTTTTTACCATTTCATTTAAATAATGTTTCTTTATTATTTTTCAATAATTTTTTTTTTATTTTTCCTCTCTCTCATCTATCTCTCTCTTTCTCACAGCACCGCCGGCACCACACTACCAACCACCCACCAAAAACCCACCACCCATACCACAACCACCACTAACAAAAAAAGAAAAAAAAAATCACAGCAGAATCCTCCACATCCACGTCCACATCCACCCACAACTACCAAATCCACTCACCACCACCAACCACAGAAAAAAAAAAAAAAAAGGAAAGAAACCTCCACCTTCGCTGCCACCAGCAAACCCACTAGCAGTGAAAGCTTCTCCTCTCTCTCAAGATCGGCTTGTGGGCTTCAGATTGGCGAGGGATTCAGATTGGCGTGGGCCGATGGTGGTCGTGGCTCGCCGTGGGTGGAGTTTAGATTGCAGTGGGTGGCCGTGGGTGGGTTCAGATCACCGTGGATTGTTGTGGGTGGCTTCAGATTGCGTGTGTGGCTGTGGGTTGGTTCAGATCGCATGTGTGGCTGTGGGGCCGTTACTCGCCGTGGGCCGCCACAGTTTGCTCGCCTTGGGCCGCCGTGGTGATGGTCAGTGGCTGATTTGGGGTTTGTGATTTGGATGGTCATTGACAGTCAACCATGGTTTGGAGGCAGAGCAGAGGGGGAGAGAGAGAGAGAGAGAGAGCAGAGAAATGGTGAGACGGGAGAAAGAGTAGAGAAATGAGAAAAAAAAAAGTGAGCTGGACTTGAATAAAAAAACAATATAAATTTTACAATAGGTGAATAGTGCAGTCTCAAATATGAGACCGCATTGTTCACCAATGCCAAAAATTCTAGCATTTGGCATATAGAACCCTCAATGAGAATGCTCTTATGATAGAATTAGTGCATCAACTAGATAAGACATTCAACGTTACTTTTCCTAATTTCTCCGTTAACTATAAACGACGTGGCAGATTTAAAGCCACAGGGGCACGGTGTACGTACAGTGTACAGATACTTTTCCTTTAATCAAACGTATGTACATATTGGACATACATAGAATAATTATTAACAAAAGGAGTTGAGAAAGTTCATACAAGGAAATGTCAATTGATAAATACTTTTATTTATTTTCAATGGCGGTGGATTCTTATCTAATATTTTATTATCTTGATTCTCAAATTGATTTAATTTGATTTTGATTTATGAGTGGTTTACCTTACAGATGTGATGATTTACTAAGAGGGTGTTTGGTAGAGCAGCTTGAGAATTGTTATTTATATTTTCTTGAAATACTTATAAGTGAAAAAGTGTGTAAAAACATGTATAATATTGTTTAAAATGTGAAAATGTGAGTTTGAAATTAATGATCAAACATGGCCTAAAAATCAGGAATTTTGGTCGTTGAGGCATATTACTAGCACTTAAGTTTTAACCGATGTTTTCTTCGTTTCGGTGCTAGTTTATTCTGTTAATATTTGGCTTTTGTTGGTAATTGAGTTTTAAGAATGTACTGTAAATTTTTTTTTGATAAGCACGAGGATAATTATATTAATTAGAATCAATTAAAATCCGAGTGGTTCAGGTATGTATTACAGCAGTAGCAACATTAGATAAAACCTCCGAAATATAAGGAGGGATTACATAATAAACAAAAAGGAGGGGTAACGTAATACCAGAATGTACTGTATTTACTACTTCATTAACTAAACTTATTCGTTTCTCAAAAAAAAAAAAAAAAAAAAAACACCTACACTTATTTATTTATTTATTTTTTTATGCGAACTAGAGCATCCACTCACTGATGCAAATTTTTCTTCTACTTTGCATAAAAAAATCTATTTTTTTATTTTTCATATGATCTTTATCTCTTTCTCTTTCTTTTTTTTTGTCTTTTCCTTCTTCGTCTTTCTTCTTCTCCATTTTTTCTTCTTCTTTCTTTTTCTTTTCCTTCTCCTTCTTTCTTCTTCTACAATTTCTTCTTGTTCTTTTGCAATTTCAGTCTGATTTGTTGCTCTTTCTCTTTACCCATCTCTCTACCCATCTCTATACCCATTTTTTCTAAACAACTCTCCCTAGCTCCGATCAGGCAAGCATTGATAATTCCAGTCAAAGATCGATCGTTCCACAAGCACCTATCGTTCCACAAGCACCGATTAAGCACCGATCTATCTCTTTGTTGGTTTGTTCGTGTGAGTTTGTTTTTGTATGGGTGTGGGTTTGGTGGTTGGATTTGATGTGGCTGATTTTTTGTTCAAAATGTATAAAATTGGTAAAAATGTGTATTTTACACAACTATAAAAGAACTGATGTGAATGCTCTAAACTTATTTTAAATTATGTAATCGTAGTTACGTACAAATCAATGAATCAGAGACTTTTTTTTTTTTTCTGGGTAAACTGTATAAAGACTAGGTAGGAGTTGTGTCGGTATCATGTGCCACGAACAGTGCACCAGGCGCTGATAAAAAAAGAAAAAAAAAAGAAAAAAAGAAAAAAGCTGAACAGTGTTTCACTTCAAAACACAGACAGAACGTTCTGGAGCTCTCTCCATGTCTCCTCTCTTTTTTTATTTTTTATTTTAGGATCTTCTCCCTCTTTCTCTTTTCTCTCTCTGGAACAGATCGGGTTATGCTCAAATCAAATTTCTGTGGGAGATAGTGAGGGAAGAAAGACTGACTCATCATTTTTGCAGTAAGTATCCCTTCTTCTTCTTTTATTTCTCCGTTTCTTCAAATTTTTTTCTTAAGATCTGTGTTTGTATTCGTTTCCTTATGGGTTACAATCTTTGATTGTTTGCTAATTTGGGTCTTTTAGGTTTATGGTATTGTGGGTATTTTGGCTTCTTTTTCTTCATAACTTTTACTTGGGTTTCTAATTTTTTAGGTTAGCACAGATTGAAAGAGGAATAGAGAAACAGATAATAAAGAAAGGGGGATTTGGTTCCATTTTTGGCATTTTTGGCTAACGCAGGACAGGTAACATCCATCTCTCTAAAATTTCCAGTTTAATTTGGTTCATTTTTGTTCGTTTTTGCCTAATCTCATGCCATTCTCTCTATTTTTACGAATATATAATCTCTTTCTCTCTTTGGTTTAAATAAGTTTTTTGTGTGCTAATTAGTTATATTGGATTTGTAGCCACCAAGCTGAGCTGTGCGATTCAAAAGCAGGGACTGATATTTTGGATATCAGTAAGGTATGCTTTTGAATTTTGGCAAAAGTTGAGTTTTTTGCGTGTAAATATTTAATACATTGATTCAAGGTATAACATGGGTGATTTGTAATCAAATTAAATACTGCGTGAAGAAAGATTTTTTTTTTTTTTTGAGTAATGGATCAAGATGAGGTTAAGGTAGTGAGTCAGTTTGGTCCGGGATAAGTTAGAATCTTATAAGTTTGGGTAACAGAGTGGTGTTTTACCTTTCAAATTTTTTTTTAGTGAAATCAGAAGAATGGGATATTATGTATGGCTGCGATGAAAATATACACGATATATTATAATACTTCCTCTCAATAAATTACAACTGAAAATTTAAAAGAGCAATAAAATCCAAGAAAGAATTTACAATGCTTGAGGACTAATATTCAGGTTCATAATCTTAGTTTCAATTTTTCTTCATTAAAATTTAGAGTTCAAGTAAGGTTCATATACAGCCACCTCAAGCATGATAGGACTTAACATCGCAATACTTGTATTCCCTTCATTGTTATCTTCATTAGAATAAATATTCAAACTTGTAATTTTATACAACAATTCGTAAGTAAGCAGCTAATATTATAACAAAGCATTGGAGACATAAACTCAAGCTTGGATCTTTGAGTTTCTTGGCCTTTTTTTCATTGAAGATTAAGTTCCTGTCTCTACTAGAGTTTATTTATGCTCATAAGATTTTTGCAATTTTCCTTTCCTTATGTGTGGGGCTTTTCTTGCTCATTAACCATTTAGCCAACACTTTATTTTCCCCATTTCTTTGTTCCTTCCCATAAAAACACATACACATAAATTTTTTGCAAAATTTAGTAATTTTAGTATCCATGTTGTAACTATATGTTTTAGAAAATTGATTGATTAGATTAATTTATTTTTAAATCATGTTATTGCATCATATATATATATATATATATTTTATACAAGATAGAATTTTTGCTCTAGCCTAATATAAGTGTATATGTGTGTGAAGCTCCCTCTCTCTTGGAGATTTGAACCCCAGCCCTTGCTCCCCACACCCCACAAACATTTATACTTGTGGAGTGACTACCGCATCAAGGGTGCGTGATGGTACATTATAAATGCTTAACTATTGAAGAGAATATATATTTTTATATATGCAAAATGTTTTGTATGGTACAATAAATTCATATAAAACTCAATTTGGTTGCTGAAGAACCCATTAGGTCTTACTAATATAGTTGTGTGCGTTAACATTTTGACTTGTAGATAGGACAAAAGGGTACTGGATGGCTATTTGATATATAATAGCATTTTGGTGCTAAGATTTGGGAGTGAGTTTTTTGGGCTTTTTTCACTTTTCACTTGAGAGTATTGGCAGAGTATATGCTTCTGATGATTTTGTTGTTGTACCATATGCTTTAGTTAATTTAATTGGAGATATTTTTATATTCTTTTATAGGAAGGCGAATGTCAAAACACATGTAGTTGTTGATGAACCAAATGAGAATATTTGTAAAGTTGCTGGGAATCAGCTTTAGCAAGTGGATTTACTTGTGATGGGGTTTATAGTCTATTGTTGGAGACTAATGCATAAGGTTGTTATTTATATTGACAATCTATTTACACTTTAGAAAGTATTAGAATTGGAAGTTACTAGGTGTTTTTTCTATAATTTAAATCAAACTGGTGGCACCTAATAGGTTCTAAGCCTTGAACTTAGTTCACAGTGTTTATCAAAGTGCTATTATTTATGAATTAGCTATATTTATCTTGATCTTGCTGTTTATGCCCTTTTAAGATATGTTAATCTCACTTAGAGTTAGCTTCTTCATAATGGGTTCATCTTTTTTTTTTTTTTTTGACGGGAAGATAAGAAAATGTGGACTGTTACTTTCTTTCTATCTGATATGTTTTAATTCCTTACATAGTCATGTTATATGTATATACACACACACACACACACATATATATATATATATTTTTTTTTTTTCATCCCTACTTGAAAGTTGATTGTGCTAAGAATATTATGACACTCACCTATAGAAGAATGAGAAGGTTATGATGATACAAAAGAGTTGAATTTTGGGATGGTTTGGTTGTGTTGTGATAAGGACATTGGTCAAAGGTCAAGTTTTTGGTGGTTTGAGTGAAGGACTTGGGTTTTGTCTTTTCGATTGTAGCTTGCTTTCTTGCTTTGTTTGTTGGTCATAGGTTTGAGACCTTTGTGGGATAGGCCTCGGTTGTGGGCAATGATGTTAGTTTTGGAAAATCTGTATTTAATTTTTTTTTGTTGTTTAATGTTTTCACTTGTTTATTCGTTAATAGTTTTAGATAAAAATTGTAAATTTAAGTGTAGAAGTGTAAGTTTGATTGATAACTAATGGTTCAATCATGTAATGTTGCACATACAAGAACTACATAAAATGTTTTGCATTTTGGTGAATCTTAGATGGCTTTAGGGAAATATAAAGGATTACAATATATAATTGTGTGATTTGCATATTTAGCACTAAGTGATTTTGGTAGAATATAATCCTCTAATAGACCAAGCATGTGCCTTGAACGAGCTGCCAACACTAGTAATTATCAAAAACAGCAATATCATTATTATTAAAAAAGATGACTTATTTCTTGTTTTGGACATTCTATAACCTTCTTCTTTGACTTTGTTATTTCCACTTTTATTTATTTACCTACTACAGACTAGAGCAGAACTACAGCAACAAAACCCAAACAAGCGATCCAACCCTATTCTGCTTCTGTTTGATCGTCTCTCTCTCACGCGCGCACACGCACTTTTACTTGCCTAGCTCAACCTCTCCAACCTCAGAAATACAATGGTCGAAAGTAGTTCCAAGATCAATTTGGAGAAACCACCTATATTTGATGATTATCCTGATGATAGTCATTATTATTCTTATGATGCAGCTGATGTGGTACAGGAACAGGAAGATCATTTGGAACAGGTAAGAGACATGAATCTAAAGCTACCTGCTTACCAATTATTGCATCTTCTGGTTTTTTTTTGAATAGACAATATTGGTGTGAGATTAAGAACAAAATTGTAATTTTCATTTCTAGTCTCCATTGTTGAACCTCTGAGCTTTGCTTCAGTTCTAGCATGGTATCAGAGCCTAGACTAGCACAATGACTTGCTGATTTTTTGTTTGATTCTCTAAACTCATTCTCTTAATTTTCTGCTTCTTTCTCTCTGCATCAAGTTAGATCTTTTAGATTCTTGATTTTGCACTCGAAGCTTATCTGATTGTTTTGCTTTTTGCTGTGTTGATCTTGGATTCATAGTTTCGGTTTTCTTTGATTCTATATGTGATTTTGGATCGAAGGTTGAGTTTGATTAAGTTCTCATTATTCTTGGATCAAGATTGCATCTTGTATTTTATCTATGAGTTTTGTTAATTGATCATGGCTACTAAAAATCCATCTAGTTCATCTGTATCAACACAGCAGCTTTGGGAAAATCCAGCTACTCCTTATTTTCTACAAAATAGTGACAATCCTAACATGTCCTTAGTTTGGACTAATGAAGAAAATTACAATACTTGGAGTAGGTCTGCGTTAGTGGCCCTAGATGCGAAGACCAAAATTGGCTTTATTGATGGTTCAATACCAAAGCCACAGTCGCCTACACACCCTCACTATTCTGCTTGGTGCAAAAGCAATAGTATGATCTTGGCTTGGCTTTTTAACTAATTGACCAAGGATATTAAGACTAGTGTCATCTATTTCAAGACTACTTGAGAGGTTTGGCTTGCTACACAGTTTTTTAGTCTACTATCCAAGATGGGCTTTAGTTAACATCTATGCTTCATCTTGAGGGGGAGTATTAGAAGATCATAAGCACAGATCATATCAAGCACAAAAGAAGAAGAAAGATTGTTATTCAGAGTTAAAACTACGAGTAGTTTTGCTAGTGTAAACTACATGTCTTAGGCTTAGTGATTAGTTAGTTGTTAATTATAACAGGTGTCACTTCTTTATTTGTTGCACATAGTTTGGTTAGTTAATTAGATTTCTGTTAATTCCCGCTCTCTAGATCATGTATATAAACTCAGAGTTGTAATCTAATGTCTCATTCAATGCAATACAATCAATTTCATACAATTGCTTCTCTCTTTTCCTCTCCACAAATCCCTAATCTCCATTGTTAAACCTCTGAGCTTTGCTTCAATTCTAACATATCGAATTATACAAGGAAAGTCTTAAAAGATATATGACTTGAAGATGCTGTTGTTTCCCAAGTCCAGATAATTCTCTCACCTGATGTGGTACAGGAACAGGGACAGTCCAGATAATTCACTCCCCTGATGTGGTACAGGAACAGGAACAGATAATTCACTCACCTGATGTGGTACAGGAACAGGAACAGGAACAGGTAAGAGACATGAATCCAAAACTACATGCTTACTAATTATGGAATTTTCGTTTTTTTTTTTTTTTTTTTTAAATTTTGTATTTTGTAATTTGTTTTTTGTATTTTTTTGTTTTTGTTGGAATAGACATATTGGTGTGAGATTAAGAACAAAATTTTAATTTTCATATCAAAATATAAAAAAAGTAAAGTCTTAAAAGATATAAGACTTGAAGATGCTGTTGTTTTAGGTTAGTGGTCCGTCCCAGGTGCCTATAATCCCTTCAAATATGTTACATTAGCATATTTAGTTCAAAAACTATGGTGCATTTCCTTTTTTTGTCCAAAAGCTAATTAAGCCACTTAAATAAGAAAGGTATATATGTTTCATTACGTTCGCTATAAAAATTAAATTTTGGTTAGATGTATAATTTGAAAATCTATTATTGGTTGCACGCCTCCATTTCTCATATAACGCATATCAAATTTCATGTACAAGTTCAAAGAAAAAAAGAAATTTGAAACTCAAAAATCTTCTACCACAATTCTTGCAAACATTTTTGTGATGACTTTAGTAATTTGGGATATGTACTTAAACTTGGAAGAAATATAATTTCTTTATGCTGGTTGGATTTTTTATGGTTTATGAATATTTTGCAACATGCAAAGTTAAAAAAGTTAGGAAAGTTGTTTTGGTGGTAATGAGAGGAAGCAGATATTTAAATGTGGAGCATTAGGTCAAGCAAATGTCAAAGAGTAGCCCTTGTTTAGAATATCATAGAGGAAATGTAATTATAGATAGGAGAAAGTAAGACTTCGGTTGTGAAGGTAAGTTCAAGTTTTAATCTCAAACGTTGCTTGTACTCAATTCATCTCATACTTAAAAGCTTTGAACTCAATCCATCTCATATTTAAAAGTTTTCGAAGATATTTTCAAGCTTTGGATTCAATTTCTACAAGTTGTGCATATCATCAAAGATTCTTACACAACTTGAGGGGGAGTGTTGGAAAGTATGATTTACTTTCCACAAAATGAAGACAAAAATCAAGAAATTGATTGCTTAGAGTAAACCAAGGGATTGGATCAATATCCATGTATTTTTTTGATAGGTAAGAAACATGTATATTAAAAAGACTGCTAAGTGCAAAGAAACACTGGCAACCCAAACCGCCACTTCCAACTTGATCCACACCAAATACCCCAAAATCCACCAACCCAGCAACCCTCATTCTATGAAGGGCTGCTGTCAAGAAAATACCCAGAGAAATTGGTGTAGCTACCCTGCCGGCCTTACCCAGTGGCATTACAGAGTCACCGGAGCTGACCCCAACACTATCCACCACCATCTGAGTCACTGTGTGACATTCAGAGCAAAAAACCCATTAGAGGAAGTACACCTAATCTCCATCGGAACCACCCCACGGTAAATCGAAACATTCCCAGCCACCATCTGAGGCATCTGAGTCACCACAAGCTTGTCGACGTTAAACCCATGCAAGAAATGACAACCAACCTCTGACTGACCCACCGTGAGGCTGCCCTGAACAACCATCAGAGGGTCAGCCACCACTTCATTGAGCATCGGGGTCATGGATTTAACAGAGAGAGCTTCTGCCGATGTCGCTGAGTGGTTCATGGGTGTCGAACTGGCCTTGGCAGATGGCTCACCCATTACAAAAGAGCTTGGGCTTGAGAGGTTAGCACCGGTCAGCTAAGTAGGTCCCAAACCAGGTTTGGCCAACTTGGTTTTCATACTTAAGCCCACAGTTGGCATTTTAAAATTTGTGTGCCGTGAAGCCCACTTAACATCAGAGCCCACCACAGGATGAAAGTGAACCCGGGGTCCACAAGAGGGACCCACCACGTGATCCCTCTGACAGACCCATTTGGAGCTCCTCAAACCCCCATTATACACCACAGGATTGTTATAAGCCTGTGACCCTCTTGAAGAACCCACCACCTGCTCCCTCTGATTCCTTTTCACCCAAATAGAACTCTTCAAACCACCTTTATAAGAGTTCCAAACCACACTCCTTTTTCCTTCCCCATTCACCTCTACAGTCAAGCCTACTCCTTTCCAGTCAGGATTCCTCAGATCACTTTTATTATCATAATCATGTTCATTCCAATTTGATTTGAATTTCAACAGAGATTTCTTATTATTTCCTTCCTTATTTTGCTCAACTAACTCTGTCTCCAGATTAATGCCCTGCTCCCTCCTATCCCATCCTCCCACCACCATCTTATCAGGTATGCCCACTGGAAAATCCCCCACCTTGGCACTTGTAAAACTCTGATTCATCACCACCTGTGTCATCTTCCCCTTGTCTGTGGTACCTAACTGCTTTTGCTGCTTACTATCTTCTTCTTTTCCATGATACCCTTGCACAACCTCAGCAAAAGATCTAGAGTTTTGAACCTCCAAATTATGCCTATGCACCTGAGGGATAAATTTTGGATGACCAGCTCCACCCACTGCAAAATGGGAAGGATACAACATCTTTCTAAGTTCAAGCCCAAAAACTCTCCAACCATTTTTCTCTTTGCCTTCCGGGATAATAATCGACCTCCTAGACCTGCCAACTTTAAGTTCAGTCAAAAGTAAGAACTGACCAGAAAGGTTGGTGCACCGTTGGAGAGTGTAAGCAATGTCACCGTTTCGGAAAGTAAAAAACTGTGTGGAATTTGCCCCAACAACAATGTGTTCAATATTATCCATCAGCCAATGTGCTGCAATCTTGCCCATGAAGACTGATCTCATAAAATATTTGCCCCTCTCAAAAATACGTAGCAAGAAACAACCCCCACACCCCCCCCCTTTCCTCTACAACTAATTGAAAAAACTTGGATTCAATGAAAAATCTGCAGACTCCCCCCATGAATGATTGAAGAAAAAGAAAAGAGAAGAATGTCTGGCTAATCGGAGGTAGCCGGGCCTCAGGCTCTGTGATGGCAATGCACACTTATCCTTCTCGATGGCAATTAGCCCCAATATCCATGTAATAAATTAATAGTTGACCTGCTTTAAAATTTTATAAATGCCATTATAAATATGAGTTCCCTTGTGATGTGTTATTGATCAAGTAAATGCAAGATGTAGCCATTTGGCCTAAGGCCTTTGGTAGTGTGGACATAGGTCTTATGAATCCACATTAACCTCTTCTGTTCTCTCTTTCTTATGTTTTCTTTGCGTTCTGCACTATTTCAAACTTTGAAAATTTCCACCAGAATTTGGTTTTAAATTTGAAAATTTTACATGTATGTTAGTTGAAGTTGGTTCTGATATGATTCTAGACAAACTTGCTATAAAAATAAAATCAAGTTAAAATTAAACTGGTTTTGTTTTTGATTTAGCTTGTATTAAATTTGAATAAATCAAATTAGAAAATTACTACTCCCCAAGGAACGTGATTCCTCACAACGTATTCTTTAATTTCAAGACTATTAGGTAATGACGTACAGTTTCCCAAATGAAGGAGTAGGTAACTTATTTTCTTATTATTAATTGTATTTAGATGCAGTGAGGAGAACTTAGGTCTAGTGTAAGAAAGAAATTACAGCAACAAACAAGATTAAAGTTAATAAAAATATAATAAGGTAGAAATCAATACAATCAAATCTCAATTTCTAAGCTCAAAGAGCTCAAGAAAAATATTCAAATTTAAAATTTCACAATGTAGATAAGAAAGACTGCCTACAATGACTCAATAGAGGCTATTTATAATTATAATATTTTTTCTATAATGCTCTCTATAGGATTGTTGGATGCAGTCAAAAAAATTAATATTGCCCTGGTTTTTGTGTAATCTTTAATCTTCAATATGCTTGAGGATAATTTTTTTTCTTTGTAATATGCACTCATTACTTGATTGTAATGTAGTTTTGACATGCAGATTATGATCTTTAGCAAGGTCATTTCCTATATGGTTCATCTTCTTCTCCTTTTAGTTGTTGCCTTCTCTGAATGATGATTGGTTTTTTTAATAACATATTGGAAAGCTATCTCACTAAGCGGAAAAGATATTATAGATTATATAGCCTCCTATCACATAATTTGCTGCTTAAATCTAATTCTTTTTATGTAGCCTTTTCTCTTTGGCGTTAATTTTGTAATTATTGATGAAGTAGTACCATATTTTGTTTATATGCTTTCTATTAAGCTATTATTATAATAATTTATAGCTCTAAGGCATGTACTTGGCAGTTTGTTATGTAATTTATAAAATGTTATATGTATATGATGGAGATTTGAAAGATTTATGAGGGGTACTTTTTTTTTAACTAAACATTGCCATGGACAGTGGTACTTTTATTTTATTTTATGTTGAGGTCTATAATTTCTTAAATATTGTAAAATGTATTTGTCTCATTTCCCTTCTTACAATTCATGACCAAACACTATATAACAAAGGGTACCTAGCTTTGGAATCGAAAAAATGAGTAGAGACTAGGGTTTAGTTTGAATTTATTTTTACTAGCAAACTTTGTAGATTAGTCATGACTAACAATAATAGTATTTTTGAACCCAATGGTTTATAGGATAATTTCTTACAAATCTTTTGAAAATGCACCTTGCAGGATATCCGCTAATTGTTCCATAAAGACAGATTTTTGCAATTATATCAAAACGACAAGTTTACCCCAAATAACTCAGAAATAGTGGCAATCACTAGTAACCATCTGCATAGCGTAGAATAACATTGCAAAAATCGTTCGCTGCTTGTTATGTCGAAGTTCTTACATGAAGTTGCAGTTCTAACTGAGCTCTCTTGTTTTATAGGTTGTGACAAGATTGAAAACGGGTGGTCTAGCTTCAGTAAATGTTTTCGTTGGAATTGATTTCAATCTGACAAATGAATGGAAAGGTTTGTGAAAGTAGAGGGTGGGATGTTCGACATATAATTGGAAGATTTTCATTTTGAAATTCTGTAGTTGTCATGACTTTCAAGGTTTATTTTAGGAAAATTATTAGGTATTTCTAGATTATGGCGATGTGGCATTTCCTTCACTCACATGAATTGTGGATTCTACTATGAATTTAATTAGTATGACTCACTTTTATGTAAGAAGAGGGTTTACCATATCAATGTGCACTCCCAGTGTATTGAAAAATTACTCTTTATTTTTTAAGAGTATTTTAGTCAAAATTGACTCTTTTATATGGAAGTATATTTATTGGAATCTTTCTAGGAGTATTTCTACTTGAAGATTACGTTCCTTGAATCTTTAAATTGGCCCTTTAGCTGTAAAAGGAAAATAGAGGTCTATTAATCAGATTTCAGTCTTTTGTTCTATAATTTTTAGTGGATTCCAGATCTTAACTTAGGTGTTTTACAATGTATATAGTCATGCATTAACCCTTTTTATACTATCATAGCTTTGTCTATATGTGCTATAGTTGCAGTCATTATTGTGTGAGTTATTCTTGGAGCAGAATGGAGATCCCAAGGTTAATATTTTCCCTTACAAAACCATGGGGTGTAATCTAGGATTCAAGGAAAATAATGACTGTTCCTAATTCTCTTCTCTAATAATGTTTTAATCTTAAGGGCCATGCATTATTAACTTGACATTCTTCTTAAAAAAAAAAAAATTGACATTAGATTGTTCGAGGGAATATATTGGTGTTACATCTTTGACGGGCCCTCAGAAACCTATTAAATGCTGTTTTCCCTCCTCCCTATACTTTGTTGGCATGCATTTCTTGGCAATGATGCGATGGCTTGTCTAGCCTGAATATGATGCAGAGATCACATTGTCAAGCATCTAAATTGCCACGAAATGTTTATTGGTTTAACAATAATGTATACCTTTGTATTCTATATTTTACAAAATGCTTGTCTTTGATTTGTATGTCTTGGAAGCTAATGCTTTAATTTTGTGATTGAAGGCAAACACTCATTTGATGGCAAAAGCCTGCATGCCACTGGATTTAATCCTAATCCATATGAGCGGGCCATATTAATCCTTGGAAAGACTTTAGCCCCTATCACTGAAGGCAATATGATTAGATGCTATGGCTTTGGTGACGGTATGTCTAACACCTATAGTTGAACATCTGGACAATTTTCTCTGATTTTATAATATGATAACTGGATTTGTTTTCTGTTATAGAGACCACACAAGATAAAAAAGTTTTTGCCTTTCACAACGATCAATTGCCTTGTCATGGTTTCCAAGAAGTTTTGTCCTGCTACAAAAAAATACTTACAATTTGCAGGTTGGTTTTGTCTTCCTTTATTTTGACGCTGGCATTTTCATTAATTAAATACACTTTATATAATTACTCAACCCATGGACGTATTTTTGCTTTGACATGAGCTAACCTTTCCTATAATAGTTTGCTTATCTCAAGAGACATGGCTTCGCTGATCTGTGTGATTGTGTTTAAGGGCGAACTTCTTATGCTCCAGTAGTTGATGCTGCCATCGATATTGTGGAGAAAAGTTGTGGCGTCTACCATATTTTGTTCATCATTACTGATGGTCAGGTTGATTCCCCACCTCCCTTTCCCTTTCCTCTCCCTCCATCAAAATTTGATATTTTGCTACTTGTGCACAAACTATCCTAACTAGAGTGATTTCTTTTGTTGTGAAGGCTATAAGAGGCGTCAATACAAGAGATGAAGAACCTAGTCCACAGGAAGAACAAACAAGGAGGTTATGGCACTGTGTTCAAAGGAAAACTTTCCAATGATGTCTTTGTAGCTGTTAAGATCCTCAACAATTCCAAAGGAAATGGTGAAGGGTTCATCAATGAAGTGGGATCAATGGGGAGAATCCACCATGTTAATATGGCTCGCTTGGTAGGCTATTGTGCTGATGGATTTCGGAGAGCTCTCATTTATGAATATTTACCAAACAAATATCTAGGTAAGTACATATTCTTTGCTAATGGAAAGAGTCATAGACTTGGTTGGGAGAAGCTTCAAGATATTGCTTTGGGCATAGCCAAAGGATTTGGTTACCTCCATCAAGGGTGTGACCAACAAATTCTACATTTTGATATCAAACCTCATAATATTTTGCTAGACCAAAACTTTAACCCCAAGATCTTTGATTTTGGTCTTGCCAAGTTGTGTTCCAAGGAAAAAAGTGTGGTTTCTATGACTGCTGCAAGGGGAACAATGGGCTATATTGCACTCGAGGTTTTATCCAGGAATTTTGGGACTGTGTCACATAAATCAGATGTATATAGTTTTGGAATGTTACTATTGAAAATTGTTGCGGGGAGAAAGAAATATTGATACTACAGTGGAGAACACAAGTCAAGTATACCTTCCAGAATGGATTCACAATCAATTGGATCGAGGAGAAGACCTAGGAATTCAACTAGAAGAAGAGAGACATGCCAAGATAGCAAAGAAACTTGCTATTGTGCAAAGTCCCACAATAGCAAGTTTCTTTGCTATCTTGGCATGTGTCCAGTCCCACAATAGCAAGTTTCTTTGCTATCTTGGCATGTCTCTCTTCTTCTAGTTGAATTCCTAGGTCTTCTTCTCGATCCAATTGATTGTGAATCCATTCTGGAAGGTATACTTGACTTGTGTTCTCCACTGTAGTATCAATTTTCTTTCTCCCCGCAACAATTTCTAATAGTAACATTCCAAAACTATATACACCCGATTTATGTGACACAGTCTCAAAATTCCTGGATAAAACCTCGAGTGCAATATAGCCCATTGTTCCCCTTGCAGCAGTCATAGAAACCACACTTTTTTCCTTGGAACACAACTTGGCAAGACCAAAATCAGAGATCTTGGGGTTAAAGTTTTGGTCTAGCAAAATATTATGAGGTTTGATATCAAAATGTAGAATTTGTTGGTCATACCCTTGATGGAGGTACCAAATCCTTTGGCTATGCCCAAAGCAATATCTTGAAGCTTCTCCCAACCAAGTATATGACTCTTTCCATTAGCAGAGAATATGTACTTATCTAGATATTTGTTTGGTAAATATTCATAAATGAGAGCTCTCCGAAATCCATCGGCACAATAGCCTACCAAGTGAGCCACATTAACATGGTGGATTCTCCCCATTGATCCCACTTCATTGATGAACTCTTCACCATTTCCTTTGGAATTGTTGAGGATCTTAACAGCTACAAAGACATCATTGGAAAGTTTTCCTTTGAACACAATGCCATAACCTCCTTGTCCCAATTTGTCCTTGAATTGGTTTGTTATGCTTTGTATATCGGCACAAGTGTATCTTGTGGGTTTTAGAGCCCTGTAATCTTGCAAGAATTTCTCTATCTTAATTTGACTCTCTTTTTCTAGTTTATTTGAGTGAAAGAAATGGTAGAGGCCAATGAAGACTAGTACAAGAAGAAAGGAACCCAGGAGTGATCCTGCATGTAAACCCTTTCAACTATGAATCCTTTATAAATGTACATAGGAAGCCAAAAGAAACAAAGTATGAATAAACAACTTTACCTATTAGCTTTGTCGGTGAACCTGCACATATGTAAATGAAAAAGAATTATCAGATAACCATACTTCCAAATTCAGTTCATAGCTTTGGAAACCACTGTAACTCAAGAGTTAAGTGAGTTAGGTTCCTACAAGTGTGAAACTAGAATTTAGAATAAGCAGGGCAAGCCACAATGACTCGAACCCTTTCCTTTGTAGCATTGATCTCTCATGCTCCCTCTCATCATTCTTTCTCAATTGTTTTCTTCTTTGTTGGCTTTAAAATTGAAGTGCTCATTGCCAAGATCCTTCAACTCAATTGGCACTTCTAGATGTTCCAAAAAGAAACACCAAGGCTCAAATTCTTCCTCTCCCAATTATCAAATTATTTAAAAAAAAAGAAAAAAAGAAATACAACTTTATACTATAATGTTTATTATCAAAATTCTGCCTTAAATTTATAATTCTATAACTTAAATTGTTGTGTTTTGAAACAAAAGCAACAGATTCCTTAACAACATTGCAAAAGGTGAATGACAATGTAGAGATTGAAAATATAGAAAAGAAGAGAGAGGATTTATGTGGACAACATTCTTGAATTTTTCAAACAAACATTCAAACAAAAGTTACAAAACCCATCAAAAGAGCTATATATATATATATATATATATATATATATGAAAAAGAAAAGAGAGAGGACTAACCTTGACGGCGTGCTTGAATTTCCTACAGTGGCGGCGCCACGTGCAACTCAGGGTGTTCTTGACTTAAAAAAAAACCTAATTTTTTCTTTAATTTTTTATATTTGCTTTGTATTAGGAACACCCTCAAATTAAAAAAAAAAAAAAAAATTTATTTGTTCTACTTTCATGCAAAAAAAAAAAAAAAAAAATTGTAACAAAGCCAAGCCCAATAGATTACAGAGGTAGCAAACCCACAGATTCTCAAAAAAAAAAAAAGAAGCAACGCCTCAGTCCCTAAAGGTCTAAATCAGAAATCACTAAAGGCTTTATCAAAAAAAAAAAAAAAGAAAAAAAAAAAGAAAAAGAAATCGCTAAAGGCCTAAAGCAAACCTAAACTCAGTCCCTAATAGCAATGCTGCTTGAGCCTCAAGCAACCAGACGGAGATTGGATTGGTCACGTCGCCCTTCATCGGAGATTGCTCGTCGTGACGGTCACTGCCTTAGCCTTAGCCTTCAGGCCTCCCTGCTCTGGTGCTCCCTCAAGGTATTTCTCTCTGACTCTCTCTCTCTCTCTCTCTCTCTCTCTCACAGTCTCTCTCTCTTCATTTCAGTCTCTCTCTCTCTTCATCTCAGTCTCTCTTTATTAATATTTACCCTGTTTTTGGCTTTATCCAGTGTTGGTGTTGCTGTAGGTGAGATTATTAATTCTTTTAGTGTTGCTGTTGGGGTCTTTTGGTGAGATACAATCAATTGGCTTTATCTGATTCACTGTAAGTGCCAGTGCAAGTGTACAACTAATAATTAATAAATATGGTTGTGTTCTGTGTGCTAGTTGATTAGTTCAACTAATGGTCATAAAATATCTAATAAATCACTTTTTTTATGCTTAGACTTAAGCTATACGGCCTATATATTTTTGTGCTGCACAATTTATTCACTTTTTTTGTTGTTGTTGTTGTTGTTAAGTAATAGTGTGATATTCCAAGTATCAAACAACCATAGTAATTAGTTGAACTAATTAATTTTGTTTGTTTGGGATATTAATTAACCAATAATTAATTGGGGAAAGCAATTAATAAACAATAATTAATAATTTAATTAACCAATACATTATAAAGGACAAACAAATTAAACTATGTTAGGCTAAACAACAATTAATAATTTTATAATTAATGAAACAACAATATAACAAATTATAGTTTATAAAAGACAAACAAATTAATAAAACAACTAAACAACAATACATTTGAGAAAAATTCCTGGAGCCGCCATTGGGAAAAATTATGCTTTTTAAGGAACACCTGGAAAAAATTTCTAGAGCCGCCACTGCCTTCCATTCCAACAGTTAAATTATCAAAAGAAAGAGTAGTTAATAAATTCATGAGTTCTCGTTACCTTAACTAAAAAAAACTACTCAAATAAGGCACTTAAATTCGAATCTCGATTACATCAAAACAAATTGATGTTTTTTATGAACCTATAATATCTATCATTTAAAAAAATTATAATTAATAAATTCATCTTTAATTGTGGTTCATATTAAGTTTTGGACTTTTGGGAAAAAAAAAAAAAAAAAAAAAGGAAGTTTCATTTATCAAATTGGACTTTTGGAAAATGATAAGGAAGTTTCATTTATCAAATTATGATAACGTTGTTTCAAGGAAAACAAAAGGCTAGTATGAAAGGGAGGAAAAAATGAAGAGCAAAGAAAAGCTGGTATGAAATTTCTTTATGAAATTGATTGTACGGGACTAGGTGGCCAACATGTTCCCCATTTCTTTGTCGAGTCTTAAATTACCAAGATGGACTCCATAAAGTTCTAGTCAATGCCGACCACATCATTGGAACTAGTGACGGACATTTTAAGGCACCACATATAGCAAAGGAAATTGATAATTATCTTGAATATAGTGTAACTTTTGAGTATATAAAATAAGCAACTCCGATATTCCTAAACAATTCAGCAACTAAATAAAAATAATCAAGACTCCTATAACTAAACTCGTAACTAAACAACTCAGCAACTAGATAAGAATAAGTTGGACTCCTAAAACCAAACTTCTAATACGTCAATCTTATAAGTTAACTATTCAGATTGTTATTATTATCCTCCCTGACTCTACTAGCACAGAGAGGCTAAAAAACAAATGAGAATAAAAGGAAACAGATAAAGTAATTCAAATCAAATGAACATCCAACAGAGCCGTGCGAATCCATCAGCTCCAGCCTCTTCCCTTTGGAAGTAACAGTCATCAGGAAAATTCTAACAGTAATGAGAAATTTTTATTGATGTAAAAAGAATATTCACAAAGAGGCAAATACATCTAACTGAAGTATTGAAATACGTGATTCCATTGCAGTTGCAAACAAAGCATTTTCATTAGATACAATTGCCATTTTTTTTTTAATTTTCTAAAAAGAACTCAAAAGCAAAAACACAAAAATCAGCTAACACAACAATCCGCTCCTTTCAGTTTGCTAGCTGCCCTTGGCATGCTTCCTTCTATATGCTACCTGCAATATCTGTAAAATTCACACAGACAGTGGCGACGCCATGTATAAGTTAGGGTGTTCCCAGGAACACTCTGACCTGAAAAAAAAAAAAAAAATTTTTACACTTAATCTGTATTAGGAACACCCTGATCACAAAATTAGGAACACCCTCAGTAACAAAATTAGGAACACCCTCAAATTAAAAAAAAAAAAAAAAATTTATCTGTTCTACTTCCAAGCAAAAAAAAAAAAAAAAAAAAAAAAAAAAAAAAAAGCCCAAAAAAATTTGAAGTAAAATCTGGAAAAAAAAAAAAAAAATGTAATAGAGCCAAGCCCACAGTGAGCCCAATAGATTATAGAGGTAGCCCGTAGCCCACGGATTCTCAAAAAAAAAAAAAGAAAAAAAAAAAGAATCAGAAATCAACCCATGCCATGGTCACGTCGCTGGCAGGGAAATCAGAAACCAAACCCCAAACCCCAATACAGTCAGTCCATGAGCAAAGCAAAACAAACCCCAATACAGTTAGTGTTTATCTAAAAAAAAAAAGCCCCCAATACAGAGAAAACCAAAACAAACCCCAGCATACACTGCCCACAGTCACGTCACCGTCGCTCGCAGAGCGCTCGTCGTCGTCGTTGTCATCGCAGTCTCGCAGATCGGTGCTTGGTGCTCGTTGCTCGCCCTCATCACAGTCTCGTAGTCGCAGATCGCAGTCTCGCAGATCGGTACTCAGTGCTCGCCAATTGGACCTCGGTGCTCGCCAGTCGGACCTTGGTGCTAGGTATTTTTCTCCCTTTTTCTCTCTGACTCTCTGTCTCCTCTAAGTCACTCAGTCTCTCTCTTTATCTCTCTGAAATGCAAAACTGAAATGAAATAATGAATTGTTCTTTCTCTCTCTTTATTCTTTAATATGCTAACCGGTAACTCTCTCTCTCTTTATTTACATAATTACATTTAGCTTTTGCCTTTTTTTTTTTGTCTTTTTGAATTTGGCCTTATCCTATTGGTCACTGGTCAGTGTGTTGGTGTAATGGTGTTGGTCAGATTGGTTGGCCGAATTGCTTGCTTATGCCTTTTTTTTTTTTTTTTTTTTGTTGGTCTTTTTGAATTTGGCCTTATCTTCCCTGTTAGTGTTGGTCAGTGTGTAACGTGTGTTGGTGTTGGTTAGTGTGTTGGTAATATATTGATTGTCTTTTAGTGTGATGTGAATTGTTTATTGTGATTGTGAAATTTTCTGATTGGCAGGCTATTGTGATTGCTGATTGGGGCATTAGGCTGAGGCATGTGCATGTGCATATCTGTTGAGTGGGAGGGGGTAGATGGGCTGATGGGCTACGGCCTGATAAACAATAATTAAAGCAGATTAAGTAGTGTAATGTGCTACACATTACACTGTTTTAATTATTGTGATGCACATAGAATGTGTAATGTCCGGCTTTTTTAGTGTAACGTGTATAAGGGGCTAAACAATATAATAAATTAAAGTAGTATAATTAATGACAAACAAATTAAAGCAATATAGTTTATTGTTACGCTAAATAACAATAATTAAAGCTGCATAATTAAATTAACTAATACATTATAAAAGACAAATAAATTAAATTATGTTAGGCTAAATAACAATTAATAATTTTATAATTAATGAAACAATAACATAACAAATTATAATTTATAAAAGAAAAACAAATTAATGAAACAACTAAACAATAATAATTAATAAGTTTATTAATATTTCAAATAAACTTATAGTTTATAGTTTATTCTTTTGCTAGAATTATGGACAAATATTTGATAAGAAAACCACGTACCCAAGATTCATCTCCTGTGCAAGATTCATCTACATATTCTAAGCGAATTCGTATTGACTTTAACTTAGAAAATCTTCCTTCAGATCCTGGGCTACGACAAAAGATATCATCTTATCATCCTAATAATCATGATGAAATAAGAAGATATTATTTAACAAAAGGCCCTTGTCAACCACCTGTTCAGGATTACCCTGTATCATATTTTTCTGGAAAGCCCCGTCGATTTAGATCGGAATGGTATATAAATAGTAAGTGGTTGGAATATAGTATAGATAAGGATGCGGCATTTTGTTTTTATTGCTACCTATTTGGGCAAGATGTTGGTAAGCAAGGGGGAGGTGAGACTTTTGTAACGAAGGGATTCAAACTTTGGAATTAGGTTGTGAAGTTAGATTTCCATGTTGGAGAAGTTAATAGTGCTTATAACCAAGCTGTCAAGAAGAGTGAAGATCTATTGAAGGAAAAACAACACATTCAAAGTGTTTTTGTTTAGCAATCAAAACAAGATAAAACTGAAGATCGGATTCAATTAAATGCAATAGTTGATTGCATAAAATTCCTTTTATGCCGATGATTAGCTTTTCGTGGTCACGATGAATCTCAAGGTTAAGTGATAGAGGAAACTTTCTTGAGCTTTTAAAATTTTTGGGGGATCACAATGAATCTATCAATGAAGTGTTACAAAAATCTTGGAAAAATTGCAAGCTTACCCACTCTGATATTCAAAAAGACATTGTGAATGCAATTGCACGTGAAACATCCAAAGTCATCATCAAGGATCTTGACAATGGGTTCTTTTCAATATTAGTTGATGAGTCACGTGATATCTCAGTGAAAGAACAAATGACCCTCGTTCTTCATTATATGAACAAAGAAGGAATTATTATAGAGCGGTTCCTTGGTATTGTACATGTAGCAAGTACCACTGCTTTGTCACTCAAGCATGCTATTGAAGGTTTACTTTGTGAACATAATTTGAGTTTATCGAACCTACGTGGGTAAGGTTATGACGCGGCTAGTAATATGCAAGGTGATATCAATGGACTGAAAACTTTAATTTTGAAAGAGAACAAGTCAGCATTTTATGTCCATTGTTTTGCTCATCAACTTCAATTGACATTTGTTACTGTTGCTAAAAATCACATTAACATTACTGAATTTTTTTATGTGGTTAGTAATTTAGTAACTGTTGTTGGAGGCTCTTGTAAGAGACGAGATGCTCTTCGAGATACACAATTTGCCAAAATTAAAGAATATTTAGAGAATGGTGTACATAGAAGTGGGCAAGGTTTGAATCAAGAGACAAATCTTAAATGTCCTGGTGATACACGTTGGAGATCATATTATGGGACTATTCTCAACTTGATTTTGATGTTCTCTGTTGTTGTTGATGTATTAGAGATTATTGAAGAAGATGGCCTCTTCGACCAAAAAGTTGAAGCTCGATCTATTATGAGGTCAATTCTAACTTTTGAATTTGTCTTAGCTTTATACTTGATGAAAAAAATTTTAGGGATCACAAATGAGTTGTCAATAGCATTGCAAAAAAAAAAAAAAAAAAAAAAAAAAAAAAATCAAGATATAGTAAATACTATGGATCTTGTTAAAGTGTCTAAGCAACGGTTACAAGTGATGAGAGATGATGGATGAGTATCTTTATTGGCTGAAGTATCTTTATTTTGTAACTCATATGATATTCGTATCTTGGACATGGAAGCGATGTTTGTAGTTAGTGGGAGGCTGCGACGCAACACCCAAAAAAATTCAAATTTACATCATTATCGTGTTAAGCTATTCTACACAGTCATAGATATGCAACTTCAAGAGCTTAACAACCGCTTTTCTGAGGTGAATACCGATTTGCTACTTTGTATGGCTTGCTTGGATCTAAGTAATTCATTTATGGCTTTCGATAAGGAAAAATTGATACGTCTAGCTAAGTTCTATCCCTCTGATTTTCTTGGGACAGATATTTTGGCACTTGACTTTCAACTGCAAAATTACATTTTTGATATGCGTAGCAATGACTTCTTTTTAGAGCTTCAAGGAGTTAGTGAACTTGCTGAAAAGTTCGTGAGCACAAGGAAGGACGAGACTTATCCATTAGTCTATTTGCTTGTGAAGCTAGCTTTGACCCTTCCAGTTGCTACTGCAACAGTAGAAAGAAGTTTTTCAACAATGAAATATATAAAGAATGAATTGTGCAATCGAATGGGAGATCAATTGATGAATGATTGCTTAGTTGTGTATATTGAAAAAGATGTAGCTTGTAACATTGATAATGAAACTATTATGCAACGATTTCAAAAGATGAAAACTCGTAGAAGACAATTGTAAATTTTATGTATTTGCGTATTTTTTGATTGTTGTTGTTGTCAATATATAATTTTTTTTTATTAGATTGTGTAATTTATGCTTGTTGAGGAACACCCTGAAAAAATTTCCTGGAGTCGCCACTGCACACAGAGGACATCTTGCAGCAATTTGGGATGTGGAATAACTTGTGTTGGGCTAAACAAATGGTCACATTCCACACAACCTCCTCCCCCCCCCCCCCAAAACTGGATTTTCCTGACCTCATTTTCAGGTTTTTGCAGGTCACTGAAGAGTACAGAGGTGAGATTTTCTCCCTCATTGCGTGGCTCATGTGGAACAGGCATAATGCTCTACACCTGGGCAAATCAGTCCAACCAGCGCAGCTGCTGCCATCCTTAGCTGGTAGTATTCTTCAAGATTTCCAAATGCCCAAGTTTCTGACCATGGTCCCATTGAGGCCTCCCGCTTCGAGGGAGCTATTTTCAAGAACATTGATGCAGCTGGCCTGGGCGTAGTCATCCGTGACAGCAACGGTGAGGTTATGGGAGATATGTCCCAGCGTGTTCCTCTACCCCAAACAGTTGTGAAAGTTGAAGCTCTTGCGTGTCGACGTGCTGTCTCCTTTGCCATTGAGCTTGGTCTTCACGAGTTAGTCATTGAAGGTGATTATGCACTGGTAATCCAAGCTATCAAAGATGGACAACCATGCCAAACCTTCTATGGCCATATTGGGGATGACATTCTCCATTTATCTGCTCAGCTTCGGAATTTCACTTTCTGTCATGTGAATCGCAACTGTAATAGAGTAGCCGATGCTTTGGCTAAAAAATCTCAGGTTGGGTTAGATTTTCAGGTGTGGGTTGAAGAATTAACAGGGGATATTCTCCCTCTTGCTATGTTGGATGTTCATTGAGCTTTTTTCTTGTTCAATAAAAGCCCCAGTCTCCTTTCTCAAAAAAAAAAAAAAAAAAAAAAGATGGTTGATAGCAGCCCCTATTTAGAATTCTTCGGTAATTTTTCTTAAGAACTCGACATGTTTTTTTTTTTAAAAACAAAATAATAACCGTCCATTCAAATAGCATACCTTTCTTTACAAACAAAGAAGATGGTCAAAGTCATCATCAAAAACCACAAAATTACAAGACTACGGACCTCTCTATGGTCAGTGGTACATCAGAAAGTATCATTCTTGGTTTGGTTTCTCTGTTTGTGGGTGGATGTTCAAATAAAAATTTGAACAGAAGACATAGATTTTAAAAGCAATCATTAAATCGTGATCGTAAACTGATCTAATGCCATAAGTTCGAAACAGTATTTTGTACGACTATTCCCAATCAGTGGTTTTTTTTTTTGTTCCTGAAGTGATACCAAATGGTATTAAAATCCAATAAATGATAAATTTCTATAAAAATAACTAACCATTAATGCATGTTTTGTCTGTATTCTTTACTTTTGATACTCATTTAATATCAAATACCTTCTCCGTATCACATCAAAAAATAAATGCATTCTCCATAAATGAATATATATATATATATATATATATATATATATAAAAAATTGCCAAGCATCCAAATAATAGATTTTAAAAGTATGAATTTCAAATCTTTCAATTTATAAAATGGATCTAAGGAATTTTTATATCGACGTATATCCAAATCCAAATCTACAAGTATCTATATAATAGATTTTAAAATTATGAATTTTAAAACTTTCAATTTATAAAATGGATCCAAGTAACTTTGAAATCAATGTATTTGGAAAGGCATTTTAATCCAAATTTCCAAACACACCCCCAAATGTTATGAAAATTACAATTTTGTTCTAAATCACACCAATGATTTTTATTTTTTATTATTTTTAAATCCAGAATGCAATAACTAACTGGTAAGCATGTAATTTAGGATGAATATTTCTTTCTCTTCCCTTTGGCAAATCCTGTACTCCATGATCTTCCTGTTCCTGTGCCACATGTGCTTCTTGATCCTGTACCACATCAGCTTCACCATGAGGATAATAATCATATTTTGGTGTTAAATCCCAATTGTGGAACCACTTTCCGGCTCCGTCATCTGATCGCTGAAGTTAGAGAGGGGTGAGAAAACCAATCCGGTCCTATGTGGTAGGGACGGACCCAGGATTTCAGGTTAGGGGGGGTCAGAGCTAAAAACCAAGGGGGGCAAGCCCTTTACTTTCTTGTTTTTTTGAAAATTTTATATACTAAATTTTTTTTTTTTTGGGCCCAGGGGGGACTCGGGCCCCCTTTGCCCCCCCCCCCCCCCCCGGGTCCATCCCTGCTATATGGTACAGAAACAGGAAGCTGATGTGGTTTAGAAAACGAGTCGGCACTCTGTAGTCTGTAGTATGTCTCGTGTCTCTAGAGTAGAAGTGTTGTTTATAGATCAAAACTAGGGTTTCTATTTAGAAGTGCTGTGTTTTTTGAGGATAGATTTTTTTTGAGGATGGACTGATGGAAGTGCCGTTTCTTATATATCGCAGAGTTAGGGGCCTTTGGTTTTTTTTTTTTTTTTTTTTGAGAATGACATTTGATTATTTATTATTATTTTTTTTTTTTATGGTGACATTTGATTACCCATAGTTTTAAAAGGATAATTCTTACATGCTCTGGGAGCAATGCTCCCTCCTCTCACATGAGGGGTGGGCCCCATGGTAGGACCCACGTGTGGGGCCCACCCCTCATGTGAGAGGAGGGAGCATTGCTCCCAGAGCACCTAAGTTTTTTCCATTTTAAAAAACCAAAATAGACTGCCTGTCAAACCGGTTCAATTGGGGACCAAAAACCAATACGGTCCAGTTACATAAAAAAATTGTTATAAAACCGAAAATAAGACGCACTGTTCCCGAGGCAATTTGTATGAGAGCGTTTAAACTCTCAATAAGGTGCACCGTGGACTTGACTCAGCTAAATAAGATTGAGTTTCCATGATAATCTAACTAAGAAGGCAACATCTTATTAAATTAAATTCTCTCTCCCTCGTAGGAGTCTCTTTCTCTCTCACCCTGTAAGAGCACTTTCCTTCTCTCCCTTCTGGAAGAAATCTCAGCTCCCCTCTGTGGGGCTTTCCCACCCTCTCTAAACACTCATTTCTCAATGGAAAAAGCAGTTACTAATGAGTTACAGCACCTTTGCCTCACTAAGGAGGAAGAAGAGGAAATACCAATTTCCACACAAAGCCGAGAAGACCTTTTAGAAGAATGCTCATTAAGTTTGTTTGGAAGGCTACTTTCAGACAGGCAACAAACCATGAGAGCTCTGAAAAGCACATTAAGAGCAGCATGGAAGATGGGATCAGAGCTGAGAATAGTGGATGTAGGAAGTAATATTTTGCAATTTAAGTTTGGCTCCTATTATTAGCATGATTGGGTTGAAAACAGTGGGCCATGGAATTTTGAAAACAATTTGGTTCTTCTTTATAGATGGAAGAAAGGCCTCACTGCTGCAAATATGGTTTTCACTCATTCTCCTTTTTGGGTTCAGTTGTGGGGTTTACCATTTGAGCTCATGTCAGAGGAAGTGGGTCAGGATATTGGAAAAAGTCTGGGGTGCTTGATAGAAGTAGATAGAAGAGCATGTCAATCGGATCAAGCCAAGTTCATGCGTATTAGGGTGGATCTTCCAATAAAAAAGCCACTTCGAAGAGGTGGGCATGTAGTAAGCAAGGATGGTGAAAATTTTTGGGTTCATTTTAAGTACGAAAGACTACCCACGTTCTGCTACCTGTGTGGAAAGTTAGGCCACGATGAAAAGCACTGTCAGGTATATGCAGATCGGCAAAACACTCCAAAGCAATACGGTCAGTGGTTAAAAGTGAATGGAGCATTTAAGGGTGGAAATGTGAAGCAAAAGAATTTTAATGGCAGCAATATCAGTACAGGAATCGATGATAACGATAGTGGAGGAAACACTGCTGTTGAGAATTTGCTGCATTTTTCGCTGGCGGACCACATGGGAGGAAGCTCCAATGGTGGTTGCTTTCAAAATTCAAAAACAACAGGCAAGTCAACTCAGAGTCAGGGCTGTGGTGTGTCAGACACTCATGTTTGGCAGGCGGCAGAAGTTAGGTATGGAGGGGACATAAAGGAAATTGATATGAAGGATTTAGGGCAAAAAGTTGGGTCATGTGCTGAGAGTCCCATTCCCCTTCCATTAGATAAGTCTGATCTAGTTACATGGATGGGAGAAAGTAGTACTTTGATAAGGAGATGTCAGCCCACTTCAAACGTTGAAAGCTTGACTGAAGTTACCAGCCCATATAAGCCAATGATTTGGGCCCAAATGCAGAAGCAAACGCTGACCAAGCAGTAGCCCAAGATGTCATTAAAAGCCAAAAAGGGAAGGGCTGAATTAAGAAAATTGCAAGGGAGAAAGGTCAGGCCCAAAGTAAAGAGAAACAAGTCCATGGCCCAAGCTTAGGTTCAAAACGTCAAATTGCTCTGCTCTTTATAGAGGGAGAAGAAGAAAATTTAACCAAGAAAAGGATATGTGAGGGGTTCGATGGTGGTGCTCACGGTGTTCATGAAGAATCTGAATTATCGGCGGTGGCCGTAATGCAGCACCGTTGGGAGCCATGAATTCCTTAGGTTGGAACTGCCGGGGGCTTGGGAACCCCCGGTTAGTTCGAGCATTGCATGATTTGGTGCGATGTTGGGATCCCAAAATAGTCTTCCTCTCGGAGACTAAGGTAAGAAAGAAACGTATGGAGAGAATTAAGGAAAGAATTGGGTTTGCAAATGGGCTCTTTATACCTTGTCAAGGTCATAATGGGGGACTAGCTCTCTTGTGGACAAGAGAAATTGACTTGGAGATCAACAACTTTGGTAGCCACCACATTGATGCCGTTATTACGGAGGAGAACTCAAATTTCAAATGGAGATTCACTGGCTTTTATGGCCACCCCCAAACTCACACGAGGTAGAAGTCTTGGGATTTGCTTGAATACTTAAAAATTCAATCTCAGCTCCCTTGGTTTTGTTTTGGAGATTTCAATGAGATTCTATCGATGGAAGAAAAATCAGCTGGGGTGACAAGATCACAGAGTCAGATGGATAAATTCCAAGATGTGGTTAATGTTTGTGGTTTCAAAGATTTAGGCTACTTGGGACTGGATTTTACATGGTGTAATATGTAGTCCAGTGATAGTAGGGTATATTTGAGGTTGGATAGAGTTTTTACAACTAGTGATTGGATTGACAAGTTTGGTGAAGTAAGAGTTAATCACTTGGGGGAATCAACTTCAGATCATTGTGTTTTATATGTAGCGGACCCTAAAGCCCCTAAACAGCCCCATACTCGTCGTTTCCACTTTGAGGCTATGTGGACTAAAAGTGAAGAATGCAAAGACATCATTGAGGCTGCTTGGAGTATTGCTGACAATGTGAATACGGCTGAAGGTATGGCTGCCACCTTGAATGCCTGTGCCATGGATCTTAAGGCTTGGAGCTCTACTACTTTAGGCCAATTTCCAAAGAAAATCTAGGAGAAAAGGAAACGGCTTAGCAATCTAGTCCAGGCGGATAAGGATGGCCTGTTAGGTGATGAAATAAATCAGGTGGGGAAAGAAATCAATGATCTGATTGATAGTGAAGAAATTTACTGGTGTCAACGGTCGAAAGCTCACTGGCTCCGGGAGGGAGATAGGAATACGAAGTTTTTTCATGCTAGGGCTTCGGAAAGAAGGAAACAAAATACTATCTTTGGTATATGGGATAAATTCGATAATTGGTGTGGTGACCAAGATAGTATTGCAAGGGCTGCTATATCCTATTTTGAGGAAATTTATTCTTCTTCTTTGCCAAACCAGATTGAGAAGGTAACTGATCTCATCCTGGTCAAGGTGACGGAAGAAATGAACATGGAGCTGACCAGAGGCTTCACCAAAGAAGAAGTTGCTGCAGCACTTAAGCAGCTTCACCCTACTAAATCTCCCGGCCTTGATGGTATGTCTGCCATTTTCTTCCAAAAATATTGGAGCATTGTAGGCACTAATGTATCTAATTTAGTTCTGAATGTACTTAATTCTGGCACGTCTATTTCTGAAATCAATATAACTAATATAGCCCTTGTGCCAAAGAATAAAAATCCTCAGAGAATGACTGATTTTAGACCAGTCAGCTTATTTAATGTAGTATATAAGCTTATTTCTAAAACTTTGGCTAATCGTCTTAAGGCTATTCTTCCATATATCATTTCAGAGAATCAAAGCGCTTCTGTGGCTAATAGACTCATCACTGACAATGTCTTGGTGGCTTATGAGATTATGCACTATATAAAGCACAAAAGGGGTGGGAATGATAGCTTTATGGCGGCTAAGTTGGATATGAGCAAAGCATTTGATAGGGTTGAGTGGTCCTTTATTGAAATGGTAATGAGGAAGATGGGCTTTAATGAGTCTTGGATTGGTTTGGTGATGAAATGTATAACTTCGGTAACCTGTTCGGTCATTATTAATGGCTCGGTCCATGGATGCATTGTGCCTACTAGGCGACTCAAACAAGGTGACCCTCTGTCTCCTTATTTGTTCCTGCTATGTGCTGAAGGCTTCTCAGCTCTTATTAATGAAGCAACAAGATGCCAGCAACTGAATGGTATATCCATTTGTAGGGGGTCTCAAAAAATCAGCCATCTTTTCTTTGCCAATGACAGCCTCCTCTTCTGTAATGCCAATGGTGCTGAATGCAATAAACTGAAGGAAATTCTCAGAACCTATGAATCTGCCTTGAGGCAAAAGATCAACACTGATAAGTCCTCAATTTTCTTCAGTCCAAATGCTTCTCAAGAGCATAAAGATGAAATCCTTGGCATTCTGGGGGCCTATGAATGACTCTAGCCATACAAAGTATCTTGGCCTCCCCTCCATTATTGGACGGTCAAAAAAGCTAATCTTTGCAGAGATAAAAGAGAAGGTCTGCAAGAAGTTGGTTGGTTGGAAAAGTAAGTTGCTCTCGTTGGGAGGTAAGGAAATTCTTATTAAAGCGGTGGCTCAAGCCATTCCTTCCTACACAATGAGTTGTTTCCTTCTTCCAAAGAGCCTATGTGAAGACCTTGAAAGAGAAATGAGAAGCTTTTGGTGGGGTCAGAAACAACAAGAGACAAAGATTGCTTGGGTCGGATGAAAGAAAATGTGCAAGCCTAAATCCCTTGGTGGAATGGGTTTCTGGAACTTGAAGGCTTTTAATTTAGCCTTGCTCGCAAAATAGGCTTGGCAGATTCTTACAAACTCGTGCTTCTTAGTAGCCTGTATTCTAAAGGCGAAGCATTTCCCTTATGGTGACTTTCTAAGTGCAAGCCTTGGCAGCAGCCCCTCTTACACTTGGCGAACTATTTTTCAAAGTCTTGAAGTCAGTAAGAGTGGAACCCATTGGAGAGTTGGAAATGGGCGTTTAATTCACATTTGGGAGGACAAATGGCTCCCTACTCCTTCCACATACAAAGTTATCACCCTTACTAGGGAATTTGAAGACTTTCCCATGGTCTACTCTCTCATTGATCAAGAGACTAAGTGGTGGAAACCCAATGTGGTAAGGCGCTCTTCTTGCCTTTTGAAGCGGACACTATCTTAAAAATCCCTCTAAGTCAGAATTTGCCGGAAGATACTCTTATTTGGATTGGGAATAAAAGGGGTGTGTTCACTGTCAAAAGTGCCTATTTCATTGCTGCTAAGCTTTAGGTTGATAAGGATATGGGGGAAAGCTCTTCTGGAGACTCAAATGCCCTTATTTGGAAAAATCTATGGAAGTTGAAACTCCCTGCAAAGATTAAGATTTTTTCTTGGAGGGCTTGTGTGAATGGCCTCCCAGTGTATGCAAGAATGGTGGAAAGAGGTATTCAACTGGGTTGGGACTGTCCATTTTGTGGGGATGAACTTGAAAGTCTCATTCATGCATTAATTTCATGTGATTTTGCTCTTTTTATCTGGGCGCTTTGGCAGGACTGTCCCTTGAATCTGCTATTGAATGCCATGGACCTCATTGATGTTATGCACAAATTCTGTTCAAGTTCCAGTGTAGTGCACTTGGAATATTTTTTGCAATATCTTGGGCAATTTGGCATAATTGGAATCTGTTAGTTCATAATGAAAAGGGCCTCTCTCCTCTGCAAGTTTGGGATTTGGCGAGAAGTGTTATGGATGATTTTCATGAAGCCAACACAGTACTCTGTCCTGTGAAGCAAGCTTCGAATGGCGGCTGGGTGGCCCCTCCATCTGGTTATTTTAAGGTTAATGTGGATGGCGCATCGCCTTTAGATGGCCTTGGGGTCTCGGGGGTTGGTGTGATTGTCCGTGACGACAGGGGCAATGTTGTCGCTGCTCTGAGTAAGGCTCTGCCTTCACACTACCTAGTTGAGTGGACCGAGCTCTTTGCTATGGAACAGGGTGTCTTATTGGCTCAGGAGTTGGCTATTCCCAATGTTATCTATGAATCGGATGCTGCCTCTGTTGTCCAGGCTGTTTTGCATGATCTTAGTGGTGGTGAAACTGGCCATTTGATTCAAGGAATTCAGAGAGCAAAATCTTCCTTCTCAAGTTGCTCATTCCGACACGTGAAAAGGGATTACAACAGGGCTGCCCGTGAGCTTGCCCAATTTGCCAAATGTAATAATGCTAGTTATGTTTGGAAAGATGATTTTCTGCTATTTTTAGAGCACCTGATTCAGTTAGGCTTTGGCTGATTGTTGTAAGCTTTGGCCCCTGTTGTATTCCTTTTCCCTTGTTAATGATATTTTACATTTTCTACTAAAAAAAAGAAAAAAAGAAAAAAAGAAAAAGAAAATAAGATGCACTTTATCGAAAAAAAAGAAAAAAAAAAAGACGCACTTAGAGCATTCCCATTATGGATTGCATATGCTAAAAAATGATTTTTATTTTTATTTTCATTATTATAACTCAAAAACTTGCTCCATCAAAGATTGCATATGCTAAAAAATTTGCAATATTGCTATAGTGCGCTCTCATTTTTGAGACCGCATTGTAGCACCATATTATCATTTTTTAATACTTTTAATTCTCTCTCTCCTTAGATTGAGACTCAAACTCCTTTCTCACTCTCACTCTCTCTATCTTTTCTCTCTGCTTCTCACTGAGCTAGAATCTAAGACTCCGATGAGAAATTTCTTCAAATATGGGTTTCTGATTTGACTCTGGTGACTCCGATCTCCGACCTTCCGATTTGTTGAAGATGTCGGAGGCGGAAATCCATGCCGAGATAATGAAGCGGCATTTTGGGCCGTCAATGGGTTTCGTTAAGCTCCGGCCTAGCATTCACCGAACTCCGATAATCAATTTGGGTTTATGGAGATGGTGAGACTTTGTTGGATTACTATGGAGAGGGTAATCAATTTGGGTTTGGTGGCGTTGATGTTTTGATGGAGCTTGATGGTTAGCCATGGAGCACGGGTTGGAGTGTGGATCGAAGGAGTCGTGGTCCAATTTGGTTTATTTGGTTTGTGGGTTTTTTTTCCTTTTTTTCTTGCTGTGGTTGGTGATGATTTGGTTTGATTGCTGCTGATTTTTTTTTTTGTCCAACGGTGGATGTGGTGGGTGGATGTGGAAGGTTTTTTTTTTTTTTTTTCCTCTGCTGTTGTTTGTGGTTGCGGTGGATCTGGCTGGTGGTTGGTGGCGGCGATGGTGGGTGGATGTGGTGGTTGTGGTATGGGTGGGTGGATGCGGTGGCCGGCGGTGCTGAAAATAATTGGGTCAAGAAAGAGAGAGACAAAGGAGAGAGAGAGGAAAAAAAATGAATAAAAAAAAAATAAAGAAAGAATATTTAAATGGAATGTTAAAAAAAATAAAAGTTTTGATGGAAGGGATATTGTAAAGTGACGTGTTATATATTATAAAATTGGTTTTTGAGATGGTAAATGCTAAATTTTTTAGAATTGTTGATGGGAATGCTCTTATATGCTTCAATGTATAATGATAAAAGAGATAATTTTTGTAAATCCAACTCCAAAAATCACTCACATCATTTCATATAAATTTGTATAAATATGAATTATTGCGATAATAACGGTATATATATAAACCAAACAAGTGGGTAGGACCTTTAGCGGTGGGTGTAGGATATGTGGTGAAAAAGGATCATGTGGTGGGCAATGGTGTTTTGTTTTGTTTTTTCTTTTTTGTTTTTCTATTTTTTAAAGATTTTTATTTTATGTGGTTGAAAATCAATACATGGTGAAAAGGAACATGCAGTGGGAAATGGTGTTTTGTTTTTGTTTTTGTTTTTGGTTTTTTGTTTTGTTTTGTTTTGTTTTTTTTTTTTTTTCGATTTTTTTTTCGAATTTTATTTTATGTGGTTGAAAATCAATACATGGGGCTGGGATATCAATAACATAATGGTCTATTTGGAAATCATGGATCCGGATTTAGATTTAGATTTGAAAGGGTCCAAATTCAAATTCTGTATTTGAGTAAGTAAAAAGGAAATAGATTTGGATTTGACCCCAAATCCAATCAGAATTTGGTAGACACAAATCCATAGATTTCAAATACCCTCTTACATGGTGGAATTTGGAATTCTCTCATGCACTTTTGTTCTTTATTTTTCTCTCGGCTTGCGTCTCTCTGTCTCTTTCTTCCTAGCCACAACTCACAAGCTCTTCTTCTCTATCTTTTTCTTGCGGCAACTTTAGGTTTGTCTGTCTCAACTTTTGATTTGTTTGTGGGTTTTATTTGGTTTCATTTGATTTGTTCGTAGGTTTTGTTTGATATTCTACAGTGGCAGCGCCACATGGTGTTCAGGGGGTTCAAATGAACCCCTTGACTAGTGATTTATTTTATTTATTTTTATTTTTTTACATATAACATTTTAAAATATTTTTGTTTTGAAATACCTTAAAATAACATTTTGAACCCCTAAAATAAGTCCAAAGAACAAATCAATTCAATACTAAAATTTATCTTGGCCTTTTTAAACAAAAATAAAAAACCCAACATCAAACCAATTTGATATAAAATCTGAGGAAAAAAAATAGCAAGTCCAACAACAAAAATTAGTAATTTGTTGACCTTAAATCTTAGAAAAAGGCAATTAAATAAGCTGTAAAGTGTAAACACTAAAAGAAAATTAAGTATGAGGTAGTGGAAGTGGGGCGTGAGACAGTGGAGAGTGGACATTTTTTTTTTTAATGGTTGTATTGTTGCGTTGAATTCTTAATGGAGTAATGTAAAAAACACAATAAAATTCTTCTTAATGAATTACAAAGACCTGTAAGTTGTCACAATTGAGTTGAATTGTTAATTAAAAGAATTGAAAAGAGTAAAAACAAAAACTAATAAATAATGAATTAGAGTATTCTGAGTAATAATAATTAAAATTCACTTAACAACAATAATTAATAACTTTATTATAGTAATAGAGAATAGATAATTTACAAGATTTAATCTTAGCAATAACAATCAATATCTTCATTATACTAGGAAAACATATGCCCAATGAACTTATAATTTATCTTTAATTCTCTTGCTAATACTATGAATAAATTTTTGATAAGGAAATCACATATACTACAAGATTTATCTCCTACCTAAGATTTATTATTTAAAAGAACTCGTGTTGACTTAAAAAAATCTTCCTTTAGATCATAGGTTACAAAAGATCTCATCAATATTATCATAATAATCAAGATGAAAAAAAATTATTTACAAAGAGGTCCTTGTCAACCTCTTCAACACGAATTTGAATGACCCCCTAAAAAATATTTTTGGAGCTGCCACTAATTTTCTATGATTTATTTCTAGGTTTCTCTTTACTTTCTATTTCTATTTTCATTTGTGGGTTTGAAATGCAAATTACGTGTTCGATTAAATGTCTCTGTGAACTATGAGTTGTTTAGGTAGTACTTTTACTCTGTTATGCCTAAAGGGTAGTGGCAGTCGAAGTGCAATTGCACACCAAAAAAGAGAGTTGAGAGTTTGGATTTGATTCTCTCTTTGGTATAAGGCAATGTGAAAATACTTGCTGTGCTTGGTGGGTGCTTACTCTTTTTTTATAGAGAGAAGAAGAAGGCTTTGTCAAGCTTTTTAAGTGGGTTCCCTTAGCTTATACTTAATAATTGATGAACAATATCACAAAGCTATGAACATGCATAGGAGGATCACACGAAGAACTTATTAATGGCAAAATAATTTCCCTAGCAAATATCAATATTAAGGTCATGCTCAACATGAATGAGAAAGATGGTCTAGGAGTATATGAATATTTGACCTTGTTTGTCAATAAACAACTCTCTAATTGCGACAATGTTCCATCAGGCTTGTGGCACACTAAGGAAGTGAGACAACCAAAATAAATTAACTGTATTACTATTACACGGAAAGCAAGCCACTAGCAACACCACTCACAATCGCCACTGAAAGTTCAAAATGCGTGTAAAACACGTTTGAACGTTTAGACCCCAAATTACAAATTATCAATTCAAGCTTATAGTTAAACAATTAATGTGCGGAACATGAACATAAGTCAATGACAGAATTGATAAACAATCTAAACCAGTTTAAAATCACATCCACAACAGATAATAAACGATAAAGATTAAGGGAAGAGAGATGCAAACACAAAGACAACACGCGATGTGTTATCGAAGAGGAAACCGAAGCCCTAGGAGTAAAACCTCTCCACCACCCTCCAAGCGGTCAATAATCCACTAGAGAATGTAGTTGGGATACATGAACAGCAATAGACCCTCCAAGCCTAATCTACCCAGGTACCTAGGCTCTCCAAGCTTCTTGCTCCAATGAGGTTGCGCCGAACCTTTTTCTTCTTTAGCTTACCAGATTCCACTATAGCCCATAGCATCAACCAATAGACATTGGTTCCTTCCAAACTGCTTCCCTTAGCACCAAATGAACCTTCTCACAGATGTGGGTGTTATGAGAAAAGGATTTGGTCAATGACCTCTCAAGGATGTAACAATGGAGAGGAAGAGAGTAGAGGAATTTGTAGAGTCTTTTAGTGAAGATTGGGGATGAGGCAATCTTGTTTTTCTCTAGGGTTTCTCTCACAAAATTCTCTCTAGAAGCTCTCTACATTTCGTGGGTATAAGGGTCTATATATAGTGGTGTGTGTTTGGAATATGAAGAGTCAGTTTTTCCCAAACAAGGCTGGTTGGCGGCTTGGCCTCGCGACTGGTCCAAGTCGCGAGATAACGGCCTGGCTAGCCTGGGACTTTTGTCCTGTAGTGCGATAGCTGGCGTGACCCTTCAGCTTTCCTGTGTGCTTCTTACGTGCCTGCAGTTGGCGGCTTGCCAGTCGCGAGTCAGCCGAGAGTCCTAGCCGCGAAACTCTGCTTCTTTGCACAAACTTAAGTTTTTCTTCACACTCTCTCCACACACTACCCTTACATGAATCCCACCTAAATACAGGGTTACTAAGTGCTAAATTACAAGCAAATTGGCACGGAATAATGCCAACAAGATGGTTGATAAATTTCAACCTTACAATCTCCCCCTTTGGCTATTCCGTGACAAATCCCTATAACAAACTCTAGACTTAACGTGTGAGTTGGGAACAGTTGGAAAACTCACTCACGCCTAACTCTAGAATCTGTGAAGCTTTTGAACCATAAGAACAAGTAACTCCTGAAACACAACAACATAATAAGTTCATTGTATGCAGAAAACTTGTAATGCAAATGGAGCAAGCAAAATGATCAAGCACAATGGACTAAGGCAATAAACCATGGCAAGACCAAAAACAAGCAATCACTATAGACAAGTGATCACATTGCTCGTTCCCACTTGGAATGAACATCTGGACATTCAAGCTGACAAACACAAGGCAAATCACTTGAATGGCCAACACTCAACCAATGCACAGTACATGAAGTATATGCATCTAGGAAAAATCCTACAGGAGCATAAGAGTGACAGTTCTTAAAAAGAAATGCATAACATTTTGTTAGAAGTACTGATTTAACAAAGCACAAAGATTGCATAAAGTAAGATACAAATCATAAAGCCTACAAAGTGCATAGAAACAAACCCTAAAAGCTTACATAAGCAATATGGGTACAAAACACAAACAATAAACCTTAACAACCTACAAAGGTACCAGGTACAAATAAAAAATACTTCCCTTATCATATCACTCTCCCTATCATGAATCATAGGAGCTGTGATGAGCTTGAAACATATATACCTGTAACCTGAAACACTTGCACAAAACACATTAGACTCTCAAGATAAAGCAAGTAATAAATGGACAAGTATAATGTAATAGGTAAATTGCGATCAAGTAATCATGATGTGAAACATGTGAGCAACTTGATCAAACACAAACACCAAAGCAAAGTTTTCTTATTAATACAATGTCTTCTCCCCCTTGGTATATGCATCTCCCCTATGGAATATCTCTCCCCTACAAGTGTGCACGAGAAATAGATTTTGTCCTCCTAAGAATGTGCACAAGGGTCATATAGAAATGACAAAACTCTCCGGTATACTCTTTAGAGTATACTCACCCCCTTTTTGTTAGGAATAGACAAAGGGTCAAGGAGAAACGAGGGCAAGAGATGAAAGTATGAACAATGATTATGATGCATGAGGGGTGCAAGATGAATGAGAAAATGAAGCTCAAACCTAAGACAAAACAAAATGCTACAAAGCATAAGGTAAACATGACATGTTAGGATGAAGAATTAAGATATAGACCAATGCATGACAAGGGTAGCTGAGGTGTGTGCAAGAGGTGGCTATGTGCGATGCATGACCAATGCATGAAAAATGCACATGTGGGGCAAGGTGTGTTAAATACACAACCAATGAACCAAACATGTTCCTAATGAGGAAACATGAGAAACCCCAAAGTTTGATACTCATCGCAGTCCAAACAAGCGAGAAAATGCCTAAGAGGCATTTTATCAAACACCTAGCATGCAGACTATGAACAACAATGTGAAACAATGCATGAACATCATGAAATCCACCTTTAATACATGTTCTTTTTGCCACATGGGGCCAACATCCAAAGCAAATCATCAAAAGAAACCAATCCCATAAAAAAATTTGACCAAAAAATAAGTTTTCCCAACCCATCTGATGAAAATGCCAACCAAGAGCACAAAACTCACCAAAACATAATCCAAGGATCTAAAACAAAGAAAAGAGTTTCAAATTACCTTAGAGATGTTAATGGAATGAAAAACCATTCAAATTGATTGGGTTTAGATGAAAAAATAGTGAGAGAGGGGTTTATGATAGGATGGGAGAGGTTTAAAATAGGTTTCCCACGAAAAGCCCTTTAAAAAGCTGTTTCTGGGCGTTTGGCAGTTGGGCGAGTCGCGAACGAGTCGCTTGTGAGCTGTGAAACCATTCTGTGTGAACTCGCGACTGGGCAAGTTGCCAAAACGAGTCGCCAAATCTTGCAACTTGGTTTAGCGGGTTGCAAGTCACCAAAATGAGTTGCCAAAATTTCTGACACTTGTTTTTCAACACAAAACATGTCTAAACACTGAAAAACAATGTAAGCACTAAACATGAACACAAAGAGTGATAAAAATCACTTCCAAAAACATATAAAATGATCAAAAATCTTTTTGGATTGATCCATATATAGTTGAGCACACACACATCACATTTAAACAAGTACAATCGAACAAATGAATAAGGCATTCATTGCACATTAGGCATGTGTGTTGTGTGTGTGTATCAAGTGTGGAAAAGTCCTTAGTCTAGAATGAAGTTTCAATGATCAATTCAATCAAGTCATACACAATTAGTACTAAGACAAGTGGTCTATCTTAATTATAGAAATGAACATATATGACCTCCAACAAGAAAATGATTACATATCTTTGAAGCTTTTCATTTGGCTTCTTTACAGTTCATAACATTTGATCATTTTTTATCTTTACATATCATTTTGAGATCGATGTCTGAAATTTTTGATATTTCAATTTGATGAACAAGCCTTTGGCTTTTTGGGCACCACACATTTTTATAAAAGTTGCTTTCCCTTTTTCCTAGTCAAATACTAGTATATGTGATGGCTTTTGCAGCTCATTATCTCTTTTCATTTTGAGATTTACATTTGTTGAGCTCTTTAAGCGAAAAAATAAAAGAGTGGGAAGAGATATAGGCACAAGTTTGCGCATGTATCAAAACCAACATGACTATTGACTAATCATTCATGACAAGTTTGAAGATCGATTTACAACAATCACACAAAGATGTCAAGATATTTCCCACAAAGATATAAGTGCATAAAGAACAAGCTAAGCTCATAAATTCATAAAGCCATTTGTACGAAGGTACAAGGCAAAACTCACATGTGATATGTGCTCAAACATATACGATCAAACTTTTTGAATTTTTCACTTTTTATGTGGTTTTGGATTTTTTACTCACACAAAACTTAAACAAAAAAGTAAGATAAAAAACAACAATGTGAAAACATTTAAAACAATTGCAAACAAACAAACACAAATTTTTCAGCACAAGCTGGAATAAAGCACACAACCAAACAAAGTCACAAAGCATAGGAAGTATTAATGCATGGACATGTTGTAATGCTTATGCATGTGTACCCTTCTTCACCCACACGACACGTGCGTTTGGGGTGATATCCTTATAGGATTGGGTACTTGGTTTACGATTCTCAAACCTGAGGGTGAAGTTTGCCAAAAAGGACGTGATGGTGTCTATCATCTTCATTACATTCCCAATGTTGGAATCAGCTTCTCCTTCTTTCGATTGCTTGAAGTTCCCTTTGACATTTCTTTGTCTACTTGGCCTTTGATAGCTACCATTCTTTAATGCCCAAAGCTTGAAGCAATTGGGTCTAGTGTGACCTTGGATTCCACAATGGTGACACCAATGTTGAGTTTTCGGTCCTCTTTATGACTTCGGAAGTGATTTTCCTTTTGCCTTGTGTGTAACCACTGTTGGGTTTGGAGGCTTTGTTAAAACCCGTTGAGCAATCATTTTTGGCTTCTCCTCGAACTTCACTTTCTTAACAGCTGAAGTTGTTGCCACTGGTTCTTTTACTTTTACAAACTTCATCTCCTTAGACACAATGTTGCTCGAACTAGCCTCTCCGGTGTATCCTAAGTCACTCTTATTAGAAAGGGGCTTTCGTTGTGCAAGCACTTCATCAAGCTTTTTGGAGGAAACCCGCTCTATTTTAGCATTAGCCTGAATCACCTCAAGCTCAAGGAACTTGATCTTTGAATAGGCTTCGGTTAACTTTTCATTCAGCATCTCAACTTCACACCCCGTCTCCTTGAATTGCACCAAAAGACTCCTATAATCTTGCTCTGCTCTCTTCATTTTCTTAATGGCTTCTTTAGCCACTCTTACATATTCACCAGTCTTCTTAAGGAGGGAAGTGTAGGTCCCTTGCAATCCTGATGTTCCTTCATCTTCCTCAACATCAGATTCCTCTACAATCCCCATCGACTCCATGTCAGTGTGCTCACCAAGCTCTTCCACTAACAAACTCAAATCATCTGAATATTGTATGGGAGCAATGGTCATAAATGCAGAGTGGTTTCCTTCTCCATCACAGCTTTCTTCTGAGTCTGAACTAGAGGAGTCTGAGTTACTAAGAGTAGTGGTATACACTTTACCTTTCCTTCTCAAATAGTTGGGACACTCCTTCTTGAGATGTCCATGACCATTGCATTCGTAGCATGTCATTCCTGGAGAGGATTGAGAATCCTTCCCATTTTTCCTTTTTAGATTATCCACCTTATCACACAATATTCTATTTCTTCTTTTATACTTCTTAATCGAAGAATTAGACTCACGTAGACCATTGTGTAGAATGTGATTCTCATTTTCAAAAAATTTCAGCATGTGAACAAACATACTCATAGAGTTATTATCACAAACATTTAAACCACAATTCAACATAGCCTTTTCCATAGCTAAGGGGTCTAGCATCGCACTTAGGTAATTAAACCACAGCAAGTGCACCCGTTCTGATACTAATTGAAAGTTTAAAATGCCTGTAAAACACCTTTGAACGTTTAGACCCCAAATTACAAATTATCAATTCAAGCTTATAGTCAAACAATTAATGTGTGGAATATGAACATAAGCCAATAATAGAATTGATAAACAATCTAAACCAGTTTAAAATCACATCCATAGCAGATAATAAACGGCAAAGATTAAGAGAAGAGAGATGCAAACACAAAGACAACACGCGATGTGTTATCGAAGAGGAAACCGAAGCCCTCGGCGTAAAACCTCACCCCGCCCTCCAAGCAGTCAATAATCCACTAGAGAATGTAGTTGGGATACATGAACAGCAATAGACCCTCCAAGCCTAATCTACCCAGGTACCTAAGCCCTCCAAGCTTCTTGCTCCAACGAGGTTGCACCGAACCTTTTTCTTCTCTAGTTTACCGGATTCCGCTATAGCTCATAGCATCAACCAATAGACATTGGTTCCTTCCAAACTGCTTTCCTTAGCACCAAATGAACCTTTTCACAGATGTGGGTGTGATGAGAAAAGGATTTGGTCAATGACCTCTCAAGGATGTAACAATGGAGAGGAAGAGAGTAGAGGAATTTGTAGAGTCTCTTAGTGAAGATTGGGGATGAGACAATCTTGTTTTTCTCTAGGGTTTCTCTCACAAACTTCTCTCTGGAAGTTCTCTACATTTCATGGGTATAAGGGTCTATATATAGTGGTGCGTGTTTGGAATACGGAGAGTCAGTTTTTTCCAAACAGGGCTAGTTGGCGGCTTGGCCTCGCGACTGGTCCAAGTCGCGAGATAACGGCCTGGCCAGCCTGGGACTTTTGTCATGTAGTGCGACAGCTGGCGCAACCCTTCAGCTTCCCCGTGTACTTCTCACGTGACTGCAGTTGGCGGCTTGCCAGTCGCTAGTCAGCCGCGAGTCGTAGCCGCGAAACTCTGCTTCTTTGCACAAACTTGAGCTTTTCTTCACACTCTCTCCACACACTACCCTTACATGAATCCCACTTAAATACAGGGTTACTAAGTGCTAAATTACAAGCAAATTGGCACGGAATAAAGCCAACAAGATGGTTGATAAATTTCAACCTTACAGCCACACTCACTAATGTAGCAACATTATTACAGTAACTACAATGGCACCCCCTGTTTCATTTTCCATTGCAGTGTTTTATTTTAAGAGAAAGTGGGTTCCCTTGGCTTATTTTATTCTACAATGGGTTGTCAGAAGAAAGGGCATTGATATTTGATTATATTCATCTTCTTCTTCTTTTTGTGCTTAATATGTTTTGGTTAATTGGATATGAAAACTTCCTTTGCACCATTGCACAGCAGCCCTTCAAGAGAGCTAAAATACCCAATTTGTGAAAGTTGGGATGGTACTAATGTAGTGGCAAATATGATTTTAACATATGCACTGTAGTAATTGATTTTAATAACTTGTGAATCAAGTCTTGCACATGGTATCAAGGGAGTCAATCTTGTATCGGTTTAGCCAGCGGAACGATACATTTCGGTACCGGTCAATATTAGGGTTACCGCTATTTTATATATATATATATATATATGTGTGTGTGTGTGTGTGTGTGTGTGTGTGCGCGCGCGCGCGCGCGCGCATGCACGCGCTACGTCCACAATATTTTTCCAATATTTTTACAACAAATCATATGTGGCTATTTTTTATTGGTTCTAATTTGAATCTACCAGTAAAATAACTTTTTTGCCCCACCAATAAAAACCTATAACAATCTAAAACTTAAAAATTGTTGTGAAAGTGTTGTAAAAATTGTTGTGAAGATTTTTTTTTTTTGGTATATGTATCTCAATTTTCAACTACCCTCTGCCAACAAATTGTTTTTAATAAGTCACTTTTTTTTTCACCTCCACTCATTCTCTTTTACTTTTACAATTTATCTTTCTTTATTTTTATCTTGATTTTATCTCCTCCACATGTTTACCTCCACTGAGTCTATCTCATTTCAAATTTCAAAAAGCTAGTCTTATCTCCTTACCTTTGGTTAGTCATCACGTGGGCACCCAAAGCAAAACTCTTTGAGAAACAGTAAAGACATAAAAAAGCGAAGAAGAAGAAGAAGAAGAAGAAGATTAAAGGAACATAGACATTGGAGAGACCACAAAGAAAAATGGAAAGCTAAGCAGAAAAGAGACCGAGATACAAGAGAGATGTTGGAAAAATAGCATGAAGTGAATAAGAAATTGATATTTTCTATGTTCACTTAGATGTTATTAAAAGTGGTAAAAATCTTGAGTCCCACATAGGAAAGGAAATAGATAATATATGAGTTTATATGCTCATGAGTTGGATATTAGGTTGGGCTTTTAGCATATGTGGACTGGGCCTACTTGTCCAAATAATAATAATTTATTATTTTATTATAATAATTCATAGTCCCTCATTCATAAAAATAACTTTTTCAGAAAACTCTCCTAGTGAGAACAGAGCACGACATTGTGTGTTTCGTTTTTGTGTTGTATATCATTTTATCTTGGGAGGCAAATGTCTGTGAGTCTCAAAGCACCACAGTGATTGTGTGAGGGGCGAAATCTGCTTTAAGGATAATGTGTTAAACACAAGACTTGATATGAATTATTCATCCTTCATGCATTTGGTCTGTGAGTTTTTAATTATTTGCAGATTTCTTTTTAAATATATTCAGTATTTGTTTATTGCTTTTGCCTATTACATCAATTTGTGTTATTGCTTGTTCTTAGATCTATGTATTATTTCTTTTGCTTTATCACAAAAATAAATTGTTAAAATATATCCAACTGTCTTAAAGCAGATTTATATTTTAATTTATTTTGTGATTCATGGTGAAAGAAATTTTGTGATTGTTGAAAAACACTAAATCGCAGTTGTTTATACGCTGCGGAAAACTTGGAAAAACCTGGGTTGTGTTTATCGCTGGATATATATCCACTTGTTTATATTATAAATTAATTTATGATCTTCAAAAGTTGATTACGTGTGCGTTTGGGTAGAAATTATTTCTACCTGCATCTGCGTTTCTGGCATTTCAGTGGTTTCACGCCTTTTTATTTTTTATTTTTTATATTTATTCACACGTTTTCTGCTTTTTGGAGACAAATAGCACTGTTCATCACTGTATATCACTGTTCACACATTGTTCATGTACTGTTTACGCACTGTTCATGGAACTCACAACCACTTTATTCAGAAGAAAAATATTAAAAATGGGTCCCACGATACTATTTACACATTTAAAAATTATTTTGCTACAGTGTTTTCAGTTTTCATTTTTCAGCAAAATAAGCTATATCTAAATGGACCCTAAGTGTTATTTCTGAATCAGAATAAAAACAATATGCTGCCATGCTCTGGAAAGCATGCACTGTATTTGAATTTATCTACCTAATACAGAATGAAAGCACAATATATAATTAATAAGTAAATGGTTTTTGTTAGACTATTAGATTACATTCTCCTCAGGCCAAAGCTTAAGTGGGCCCGTTGTAATTTATATTGTTTTTATTTATGAGAATATACACTGTTCTTGTTGTACTACTTACCATAGACTAATATATTTAAGTTTAATATGTACATTTTTAAAGTGTGATTTAATAATATATGGACAAGGCTTTCTTCAAACTCCTCCGATATCTTTTAATTGGATATGAATTTTGAAAATCTGATCATTGGATTGTATGTTCTTAATGTTTTTAATATGCTCTTCAAATTTCATTCAAATTGGATACTACTTAGTATTTGATTAATAACTTATTTCTTATGCATAATTTTTTATCACAAAAACTTGAAAGTTAAACATGTCTTTGATGACATAGCTATTGATCTTTGATCTTCTTAAAATTTTGTAAGCATGGAGGATATCATGCAATTCAATGGTTAGATTTTCAAAATCACATCCAATCAAAAAATATTGGACTTCTCCAAACTAATTTAGAGAGAAACATTTTCCATAATATATTCCTAGTTTAAATGTGGTATTAAAGTCTATGTTTTACATTTTGTTTGGAAGGAAAAATGATTAGTCAATTATATCCTTTTTAAATGGATTCATATCATGGTTCGTATTAAATTTTACAAATCTAAGTATACTTACTAGCACATTATTTAAAATTTCAAATGACGTTGTAGTCTATAGGTAGTTAGATCTAAAAATTATATCTTAATGAAGAAATATATGAAATAAAAGGGACTTAAAATGGAGAGGATCCTATTCCAATTGGAAGTTTGTAGGAAAATGAGAGTGGAGGGTAAGAGTGCAAGGAGACAGACAAGGGTAATGATGAACCCTTCCCCTTATTTGGATATTTTAAAAATTAAGTAGGGGGAGCAGAATAGATAACACTCTCTTTAAACATTAAAGGGGAAGGAGAAGAAATTATAAGAGATCATATAAATTAACAATCATAGTCCTCTTTTGTTCAATATAAAGAAGTAAATATTAATATTGTAGACACCTCATTTTGCATCCATAATTTAACCTTTGGAAGAAGGCAAAATAGTCATTTTATGTACCCCAAAAATCATGGTTACATTTAGTCACTAACTCATTCTTCACATATCATGAAAATGATCTTAAGGTTTCAACGATCATAACGATACATTCGGTTTCCAAATCGGATGGTCGGATCAAACAATATCACAAGCTTAGGCCTTGTTTGGATGGTGGAAACACTATCATTCATCACTCATCACTTAAATACCATCACTCATCACTTAATAACTCATCACTTATCACTTAAAAATCCCTAAGTTACAACCTGGCATGTTTGGCACTACAACCCGGTTAGAGATTTCATTCTTAAAACTCAAAATACTCACCTTTATATGGGGCCTGCTAATTGAGCATTGTGTTTGCTCACAGTTAGGCTACTCGCTGTTAGGGGCGAAAAGTTTTCCTTCCGATAAATGAGATTTATGTTGGGTTGGGGGCCTAAACTGAAACTCGGCAATGGGCTTAAAGCATGGCCCATAGGCTATCGATGAAGTTTTTGAAAAGTACGCCTATTTTTTTTTTTAGCTTGGGCCTAGGATGGGATTGACAAGGGTTATAAGATGGCCCAAAACACCTCCTACAGCAGACACATCAGCATAATAAAAAATATACATGCAATAAAGAAATAACCCAGCAGTAAAATATTTCAGCAGTAAAGTATTCCAGTGGCAAAATGAAACAGAGCAGATAAAACCTCTAGCCGTTAGCTATTTCACAGATTAAGGAAAGTATCTACATCTTCAAACTCATCATCCATTGGCTCTGGAGAAGAGTCTTTTAGTACAATAATATGAGGGAAAAATTTCATAGTGACAGTCATGTCATAACCTTTAATATTAAATGAATAAACAAATATCATGAACTCCATTATAATGAATAATGAGGAAAACTTAGTGTGAGATGAAGGAAGAGAGAGAGATTCCAGCTAGCGCAGCAAGATTATTATGATGCCAGGGCATGCTCGTGGATATTGTGTATGTAGTGAGTAGTGAGGGCCATTTGTGGGTAGTATGAGTAGTGAGAGAGATTGTTTAGTAAAGCTGCTGGAGCTTTCTGCTGGGGATAGATGAGTGTTTATAAATAGAGGTATGAGGGGTATTTGAGAGCTATGGGCTGAAGAGCTTAGTTTCTAAGTTTGAAACTAAGGACTCAAAGACTCAGAACCTCACAAAGAGCTTTTAGAAAATTAGAGCAAGGAGAATAGAGAAGTTTATGAGAAAGTTCTTCTCTATTCGTGTATCTCTTAGTGTGTGTTGAAGTGTTAATGGAGAGTTCCATTTATAGTTGAGTTTAAAGGGGTAATTAGCAAATAATCTTTGCTAAATTATACTCAATCTTCAGAAAATCCTTAGAGAATCGTTCCTAGGATTTGGCCAAGAGTAGTAAGCTCAGCTTTAGAGTGTTCTTTGCTGTTTTGGGTAATGGCAGCTGGAGTTCTGACCTAGCATTAAATGCTGATTGGCCTTAGCTGATGGGATTAAAGCATGTATTAGGCTAATGGTCTTGGTTTTGCTACTGCTAGATTCAGAGCTCCCTAGGGCAGATTGCATCACCTTAAGCCAGGTGTCAATCTTGGAGCCCTTTGCTTGGAACTCTGTTGGAGATCTCTTTGGTGCCCTCCAAACCACATTTTCCTAAGTTTCCCCATTTGGGGTTCATGTGCTTAGTCCATGAACTAGAGAGTACACGTTTTTGGCATGATAATGATCTGATTTCAAGTTGTTCCACAAGCTTTCATGGACTGGTTATGGCTGCCCTTGGTGCTTGACCGAATGGGTTGGAGAAGAAAGGAAAGATAGCTGGCTAAAGCTTCCGAGCTTTATGTCATGTCATCTCAGCTTTGTGTCACATGAGAAATGATGGAAATCAGCTTGGCAAGGAAGGGTTTAACCCCTGCTAGATACGTGTCCTTATTTGATCTGATTGGACAAGCTGGAATTGATGGCAATGAGCTCCAGCTGTCAGGTTGTGATGAGATTTGATTGGTTAGCTCATATGAGCTTCAACTGCTGGAACCTGTATATGAGTTGGGCTGGCTCAGCTGGGCCTTGTAATTGAGCTTCTTTGGGCTTGGTCATCCCTACAAAATGAATAGTTTTGCCATGGGTGATATACATAGGCTTTTATAAATTTTGTATGAGAAGTATTTTTTGAGGGATGAGTAATTATATTTCCCATGAGTTATGGACTTTAGTACATGTAAAATAGGTGCTAAAATAATATAGAGTTTTGTAAAATAGGTGCCAAAATAGCATTTGGGCTTTGTAAAATAAGTGCCAAAATAAGATAGGTGCCAAAATAATATTTGGGCTTTGTAAAATAGGTGCCAAAATAATATTTGGGTTTTGTAAAATAGGTGCCAAAATAGCATTTGAGCTTTGTAAATTATGTGCCAAAATAACATTGGGCTTTGTAAAATAGGTGCCAAAATTATATTTGGGCTTTGTAGGATTTTGTAAAAATATTGTCGTGTAGCAACAAACTTAGTAAGAATGCTGTGTAGCAACGAGCTTTTTAGGGGTGCCGTGTAGCAAAGGGCTTTTTAGAGGTGCCGTGTAGCAACGGGCTTTTAGAGGTGCCATGTAGCAACAGGCTTTAAGAGATGCTGTATAGCAACGGGCTTTTAAAAGGTGTTTTATAGCAACGGGCTTTAGAGGTGCCGTGTAGCAATAGCTTTAGAGGTGCTGTGTAGCAACGGGCTTTATAAGAGAGTTTTGTTGGGCTTTGCCCACAAGGTAAATGATTTTGTGGCCCAATTTTGGCAGTAATGTGATAAGTATTTTTTGTGAAAACCTAAGTTGGATAATATGTGAGATATAATGGGTAATATTTGTGAGAGGGCCCAAGGTAATTTATGGGGCTTATATAGGAAATATTTGTGGGAGCCCAAGTTGGGCAATAATATAGAGAATATTTAGGTAATATGTGGTAAATATTTATGTGGGCTCAAAATAGTTTATGGGCTTGTGTGGGTATATTTTAGTGAGTGTGCTAATAAGATTAGGGCCCAAAAATTTGTACCTCAACACCTGCATGATGGAAGAACCCCAGACCCATTTCACCTCTTTTATTCCCTATGTCCATCTAATTTTTTCCAGCCCATTTTTTTGTGTACCATGGATGATCCAAATATAAATGGCATTAAACACTCATATGTTCACCTTTTTTAAAATCTATTTTGTCAATCTATAAAACATTTCCCCAAATTGCCATATATTTTATACAGTTCAAACCAATCGGTTCCCACCCTTCTTGTGCAAAAAAATTGACAAACAATGGTTCAAGTTTAACATACCAAACATATCTACACTTCTAGATTTTGGGAATAAAGCTGCTTGGCCAAACATCCACATAAGAAACTCAGAAAACAGAAACCAAACCCAGAAACCCAATGTGAAAAGGAAAGAAGAGAGAGAGAGAAAAAAAAAAAGAAAAAAAAAGAAAAACAAACCAAGCCTAGAAACCTAATATGAAAAGGAAAGAAAAGAGAAAAAAGAAAAAGAAAAAAAAAAGAAACCAAATCAGAAACCCAACGTGAAAAGGAAAGAAAAGAGGAAAAAGAAAGAAAAAAAAGAAATAGAAGAAGAAGAAGAAACCAAACCTAGAAATCCAATATGAAAAGGAAAGAAAAGAGGGGGGGGGGGGGGGGGGGGGGAAAGAATAGAGAAACCAAGCCCAGATCCAGCGTGAAAAGGAAAGAAAAGAGAGAGTAAAAAGAAAGGAAGAAGACAAAGTGGTGAAAAGGAAAGAAAAAAAGAAAGAAAAAAGAAAACAAAGAGAAGAAGTTATGATGAGTGGCTTGGGAAGAAGAAGAGCAAAGAAAATCAAAAAACAAAGCAAAAAAGAAGTCTGGTAATGAGAGAGAAGAGAGCTGTTGGGGAGTGGGCTGGCATGGATTTGACAACAAAACGTGGGGCCCATTGGTTGAGTTAAATTATGAAAGTGCCATTATAACTCTATTTCCATAACTCCAAAACACCTAAAAACTTGTTTTCAGTTTTTGTAACTTATTACTCACTTTGGTGAGAATTGAGTGATGGAAACTGATTCAAAAAACCCATCCAAACAAGCCTTGCCTTTGTGGGACCCACCATTTTTGAGTGATGAGTGAGGGAAATAGAGTTATGAGTGATGGAAACTCTTAAATTCAAACAACCCATTAAGTTTTAACGGTCTGCATGCATTCATTTGGGTGAAGCCTATCACGTATAATTAATTGAAATTAATTTTAATTGGTTGTTAATTGAAATTAATTAAATGATTTTTTGTGATTGCTTAAGTATTTTTCTTAAAAAATAATTGGTTATATGGGATTAAAACAAATAAGCTGATAAGATTTAAAGACTGTTAGATAATATGATTTTAAAGTAATTATCTTCAAGATAATTACTTAAAAGATCCTAATTATCACTTTGGAATATTCTTTATTATGAAAATACATTAACAATTTTTCCAAATACAATTTTAAACTTGGAAAACACTTCAAAAACTTGCTAATCAAGTACATGCTAATTAAGTAGCAGTTTTCAGACTCACGTTGCAGGACATTTTTGGTGAATTAAACATCAAAATTTGGACTCGGCTATTTCTGAAAATTTGTAGGGAATTGAATTTTCCTTTAGCGGTCAAAATTTCACCTTAATCTAAATTTTGAGTAGTGAGATATGGTTAAAATATTGAAGCATGTTCAGATATGAAAATTTAGCTTAATTCTTTTCCAAATCACCTTTTTTTACACATTCACCATGTCTTTCAATTTTAATTATTTGCATGCTTAGAGTAGGATTTCATGATGCTTATCATTGTTTGTTTCACTCTTTAATCACTTGTTCTTGGATGATATAAACTGTTTGAATGATGTGATATTATCATTGGCCACCACAGTCTAGAAGGCTGGTTTTACCAAGCAAGTTGGGTGCCTAACACCTTTCCAATCTTGTAAGTTAGCATCCGAACTTAGATCAAGAGTTAGTAGATTAGACTTTTCCCTTGTAGTATTCTATTTTTATATTGTAACTAGGAATCAAAGTATTGTATTTTGCTTTAGATTGTATCTAGAACCAAAGGGATATAATTTTGGGTTATTTTCAAAAGATGTATCTTTTTTAATTCATTAATAAGTGTTGGGTTAAAATAACTTGATCCCGGTTAATTAATTCAATTACCCAAGTTGATTAATTAGGTTAAATTGCATGCAAATTGTGAAGGCACCAACAAATCACCAATTAAACTAAATGCAGTGAAAATTAAATTGACACGGTAATTTGTTGACAAATAGGGAAAACCTTTCGCAAGGCAAAAATTCCACCGTGTGATTTTAAGGTCACTACTCCCAAGAATCCACTAATCAACAATCATGTGATTACAAGTATAATGAATCTTATCACTACCTTGCCCTATCCCAAAATACCAACCTACAGTTGAACATTTGCTTCAATACCCAAGTAAACTTGATCTTGTAGTAGCCTTCTTTCCCTTGATGCATAAATCTCCAATCTGTGGCTAGTCCTTTGCATGAATCCCAGTATGTGACTAACTCCAGTAACTTAAACATATGTTGTTGGTTGCAAAGTTCTTTACTTCATCAACAATGAAGATTAGGAAGTACTTGGTTACAAAATCCTATGACGTACAAATGTAGTAATTTCTCACAGAGAAAAATAATCTTTTTGTCTTTGTATTCATATGTGACGGCTCTTAAAATAAGCCTTATATATGTTTAGGGTTGTGAGAAAAGAAACCCTAATAAAATACAAAAGCTAGGGTCAAATTTCAGATCTGGAAAACTAAAAATTGTAATTCTCGATAGATTGAGCTTCTATCGAGCCATCTGTCGAGCTTCTCATTTAGTCTCGATAGTAGTATCTGTCGAGTTATCTGTCGAGACTTAATGAAACAACTTTTCTTCACTTGTTTTTTGGATCAATCTTCATGTCTTTAATACAAACACTTGATATGCTTGAACAACATATTTCTTGATGTATTAAATCCAACTTAGATCTACCTAATTACAAGTAAAGTGCATTTTGTCAAAGGATTAACCAATTACATAAAATTGTGACCCCAACAATAAGAATGATGTATTTTTCAATTAATTTCTTATTTTTTCTATTAAAATAAGTGGCAAATACATTATAAAACCTTTGACCCAGAAGGGAGAATAATAATAGTAGGATCCTTTCCTCCGTCTTTTGAGACATAATTAACACGACTCTACCCCATTCACATGGGACATGCCAAAAAAAATTCCTTTAGGTTCGAGCCAAAGGCGCAGTCTCTCACATTTATGCTTGGCTATTTTTGGCCAAGTCTTCCCATTAGCTTGGATTGAGAATGCTCCATTTAATGACCTGGAAAACTTGTGTAGTTTATTGCATCAAAATTATTGACGAGAATGGGATTTGAATGACCTTTTTTTTGTTGAGATGTCGATAGTTGCAATGGGGGAAGGGGGATTTGAACACTGGATGTTTTGAAAATACCAAGATATGCCAACCAATTGAGTTACAAAGCTTTTGAATAAACCTTGTTGCTCAATAAGTGTTTATGATAATACTTGGATAGGACTCCTTTATGAATCTTTTAGTTCCCTCTCTATTTTGGCTACAATGATATGCATGGCCAAAAAATATCTTGAAGTTGTGACTAATATTTGTGATATTGTTTCATGTATTTCAAATTCTAACATGTATAAAGGAGGAACCTAATGAATTTTGGGTAGTTCGTTCTTAACAAATTAATAGATTAGAGCACTAGCATTAAGTGTGCCAAATGCTAAATTTTTAGCATTTAACACACCAAACACCAAAAACAATACTTCATTAGACATTTTAAATGCTAAAACAATTTGGCATGAGCTATAGTACCCTTCTATTAGTAGAAGGATACGTCAGCCAATGCTAAAATTTTTTGGTCTTTTTTTATTCTTTCTCTCTCATAATAATAAAATATTCTTCTCCTACTCTCATGCCATAATGTCTCTCTCATTATCTCTCTCTCTCTCTCTCTCTTCTCTTCTTCTTCTTCTTCTTCATCAGGCGGTTGGGTTTGATCTTCTTTTTATTTTATTTTATTTTATTCTTGCAATTGATGGTGAGTTACAGATTTGGGTAGTGGTGGAGGTTTTTTTTTTTTTTTTTTTTGGGAACGTGAGAGAGAGTGAGACAAAGGGGAAGAGAGAGATAGGGGCAAGGCTTTGGACGTAGAGAGAGAAAGAGTGAAATAAAGAAATGAAAATTTTTGTTGGGTTGCTTATATTTTTTAATGGATTGGTTATATTATTTTAAAGTGTTGAATCTTAAAAAAGAAGATGTGACGTGGGTGTATTGTAAAATTGTGTGTTAAAATAAATAAAATAGGTTTTTGTGTGTTAAAGTAGCATTTGGCCTAGCACAGCTGATGCTAGTGCTCTCATAAAGTTCACTTGCAGAGAATATTGTAAAAAAGGAAAGAGGTACTTGTTATAATCAAGGGCATAATTGTCATAATTCATGTATTGGATTTTTTATTTGAGTAATTATGTATTGAATTCTTTATTTGAGTGAGAGCATTTCATAACTAGATGCCATGGGTAGTACATACAATTGCCCATTAAGTTTTTTTGTTTAGAGAGAGTTTTAACCTGTGGCGGGGATTGAATCCCAAATCTCATATTCAATTATTAGAGATTTTACCAATTGAGCTAACTAGTACCCACATTGCCCATTAAGTTATTTAAATGCTATATGGACTTAGTGGGAGAACGCAAGTTTATCTCCATTAGGAAATTTAATGTAACAAGAAATTATCCCAATTATTAATTTTACGTATTTAGATTTATTTTAATATATAATAATAATAATAATAATAATAATATAAGTGATAAATAAATATTCATCCTTTTAGGAGTCTAATTATGAATATGTATAAGGTAACTAGTTACTTAAAAGTTGTTGTTAATAATAAACTCCTTGATGGAAGGAGTTTATAAAGATTAATGTTAAAAGAGTGTCTCTAGCTTAGTTCTTTGAATAAGTTTTTGTTCCATCAAAGGGTTTTAAAAGCATAGGTTATAGACCAGAAGAACTCTCGCTAAAATTAGGGGTTTCTCTTCTAGGAACTTTAACAATCATGGCTAAGTTAAGTTTTAACTTCTTTCGTGGTTTTTCAATTTCTTACAACATGTTCTTAAACCAAACTAAAAATTAGCACATCATCACTCCATTGAAACTTAAATGGAACCCTTTGAATTTATTTAGGGATTAAAAGTGATCACCTTAAGTTTTTTTTATGGGCTAAAAACTTCTCTTTAAATTTCAAGAACTAAAAGTGATTTCTTTAAATTTGGCCTTATTTTATTAATTGGTTTTACATGGTATATAGTTGTTTAAAAAATTACCTATAAAACAAATAGAGTTATTAAATGATGTAAAGCTTGTGTTATACATGGAAGATTTAATAATAAAATTATTGACAATGAAAGTTCAAATAGCGTTGAAAACACTATGAACGTTTAGACCCCCAATTACAAAATACCAATTCAAGCTTAATATCAAACAATGTATGTGCGAAAAATGAATATAAGCTTATACCAGAACTGATAAACAATCTAAACCAAATAAAATCACATCCATAGTAGAAATTAAATGGCAAAGATTAAGGGAAGAGAGATGCAAACACAAGGACAACACAACGATGTGTTATCGAAGAGGAAACTGAAGCCCTCAGCGTAAAACCTCTCCACCACCCTCCAAGCAGTAAATAACCCACTAGAAAATGTAGTTGGGATACATGAATAGCAATAGACCCTCCAAGCCTAATCTACCCAGTGTACCTAAGCCCTCCAAGCTTCTTGCTCCAACGAGGTTGCACCGAACCTTTTTCTTCTCTAGCTTACTGGATTTTGCTATAGCCCATAGCATTAACCAATAACCATTGGTTCCTTCCAAACTAATTCCCTAAGCACCAAAAGACCTTCTCACAGATGTGGGTATGGTGAGAAAAGGATTTGGTCAAGAACCTCTCAAGGATGTATCAATGGAGAGGAATAGAGTAGAGGAATTTGAAGAGTCTCTAAGTGAAGATTGTGGATGAATCAATCTTGTTTTTCTCTAGGGTTTCTCTCTCAAAATTCTCTCTAGAAGCTCTCTACATTTCATGGGTTTAAGGGGTATTTATACTTGGGTGAGAAAGGAATACGAAGAGTCAGTTTTTCCCAAACAGGGCTGGTTGGCGGCTTGGCCTTGCGACTTGACTGAGTCGCGAGTTCAAGCCGCGAGATAACAGAACGGCCAGGCTGGACCTTTTGTCCTGTAGTGCACCAGCTGGCATGACTGTTCATCTTCTCGCACGCTTCACACATGTGCTGCAGTTGGCAGCTTGCCAGTCGCGAGTCACCCGCGAGTCCCAGCCGCGAATCCCTACATCTTTGCACAATCTTGAGCATTTCTTCACACTCTCTCACTCACTACCCTTACATGAATCCCACCTAAATATAGGGTTTCCAAGTGCTGAAATACAAGCAAATTGGCACGGAATAAAGCCAACAAGATGGTTGATTAAATTCAACCTTACAATCTCCCCGTTTGGCTATTCCGTGACAAAACCCTACAACAAACTCTAGACTTAACGCGTGAGTTGGGAACAGTGGAAAAACTTAATTACACCTAACTCTAGAATCTGTGAAGCTTTTGAACCATAAGAACAAGTATCTCCTGAAACACAACAACATAATCTGATCATTGTATGCTGAAAGCTTGTAATGCATATGGAGCAAGCACAAAGCGATCAAGCAAGATGGAAATAAGAAATAAACCATGGCTTGACCAAAAAGGAACAATCACTATACATAGTGATCACAATGCTCATTCACAAACGAAATGAACATTCGGACATGCAAGCTAATAAGCTTAATGCAAAGTATTATTTGCATGTCCAGCACTCAACCAATGCATAAAACATATATGCATCTAGGAACAAGATCCTACAAGGGCACAAGAGTGGTGTACTTAAAGAAAATGCATGACATTTAACATCAAGTACTAACGCTACAAAGCATGGGTACATAAACCTTAAAAGCTTACAAAAGCAATAGGTACAAAACCCTTAACATATACAAAAACTGAATAACATCTTAAGTATTAATAAGCCAAAGTTTCAAACCATTAAACAAAAACATTTTAGTGTATCAAAACCATAATGAGAGCATTAACCAAACATAACATAAAGTAAAAAACTGAAACATAAACTGAATAAACACTGTTTATGGTAGGCTCCCCCTCAAAATGGCGCTCCACCTCAAGAGCTGCCCCTTAAAAATTCTCCCCCTTTTTGACCGGAATGGCCAAAGGGTCACTGTTGGGTGTTAAGGCTGTCAAACTTGGCTGAAAGTACGTTGAGTTGATCTTGAATTACTGCCATCCTGTTAGTATGCTCAATATGAACTTCTCTGAGTCCATCAATCCTCTCCAGGATGATCTGAAATGCATCTAGAGGTGCAATTGATGAGGTTGAAGCTCTGCTCCTCTTGCCTCTACTTCTGGGTGTGGATGTCTGTCTTGTAGCCTTTGCTTCAGTTTCCATAGGATCACCTTCTCCTTGGTCACCCACCCCTTCATCACCTGGAAGACGAACTTGTATCCTTGTGATGGTGAATTTCTTTATTGTTGAAAGTGGAGTCATGGGACTGATATCTTGAGGGATTGCAACACCTTTTGCTTTGAACAATCTCATGAGAAGACTAGGAAAGATCAGCTTGGGCCTGGAGGTGGTTCTGGTCTCTTCCACAATTGTGTCAAATATGTGAGACCTGATGTCAATGAAGGTTTTCTCCTTGAGTTCCATGAGGAAGATAGCTCTGGCATTAGTAAGTGTTGTCAGCTTCCTTATTGGATACAAATTGAACATCATGATGGTGGTCAGACACCTCATGTTAGCAGGAAAGACATTAGTGTTGAGATATCTCTCTTCTTTAACACCACCAATCCTAGTTTGGACAGTGTCTAAAGATAACATCCTGTCTTTGTAGTTGGTGCAATCATAATCTTCTAATCCCTCAAGTCCTAGAACCTCATCAATATTGTGAGCATCTATGGTGAACTCATGTCCTCTTATCCAGCGATTCAGCTCATCCTCCCTTATGCTCACATTTGCATAAAATTCCCTTATTAAAGGTTCACACACTGCAGGTAGGTCAGCCAGCAACTTATCCCATCCTCTGCCTTCAAAACATTCTGGAATGAAGGTATCCTTCAAGTCATTTAAATCCATAAATCTCTCCTGGATAATTGTTCCCTTCATAAAAGAATCTCTGTATCTCTCAAAATGTTGAATAGACCTAAACGGGTTATGGTCCATTTTCAGCCTTTTGTTAGCCTTCTTAGTAGGTGTCTTCTTCTTTGTAGGTGTGGGAGCCATCTGTAAACAATCAGAAGAGGCCACAACAAGAGCAAAACACAATATGTGGAAATGCACACATATTAGTAACAAGTTAGTTGCAAAGGGAGCAACATAATGTCAAGTCAATACACAGACCAAACACGGTTTAGAACCAAAAAAGGATAGCACAAATTAGAACACAGTAACACAAACTAGTTTAGTCTGTATAGATACAAAGTGGAACAAGTATTAAACAGCTATATATATGGACAAAGGAAACCACATTAAGTTAAAAAGGATCATATGTCTATGAGACATATCTTAATGAATATGAAACGTTCAAAAAAATACCCTCAAGACAGAAGCACACTCATGATATGGTAACTTAAAAACACAGCAGTAATAAACAAACAAACCTAAAATCTCAAACATACTGAAACACCTAAACACACATACATAGAAAATCACAAAAAAAATCCCAAACCTATATACCTAATAGGTATGAAATCTATCAAATGGAAGAGCTCAAAACAAAGACTAGCACAATGAGACAAAATTATGTATTCAGGAACAAAAGCAACCAACTCCAAACAACCAAGTCCAACATTTTAAGCAAACTCATGTTCGAACAAGATATAACTCAAAACACAGTGACAACTCAAAAATCAAGAAAATAATGCTTAAATGAAGAAATATGAAGTGAGAAAAAGAAAACCCATACCTTTTTCTTGAAGATTTGAGAAGAAATGGTGCAAAAATGGAAGATTTTTGAAGAGAGACACAGTGTGTTTGAATGAGTGAAATGGGAAAGACAATGAATAGTCACACAAATTTGAGGGAAAACTGAAAAATATTTTAAAAATTGTCTTTAAAACGCAAAACATGCGTTTTTCGCGACTAAGTCAAGTCGCCAGTCAGTCACCAGGGTAAGCCGTGAAACACTTTGAAATCAAAATTCGTGAAAAATTTTCTAAGTGTTTTTCGCGATTGGAAGGTCTACTCGCGAGAGAGTTGCGAGGTAAGCCGCGAAAATCTCTGTGTACCTCTCACGACTAGACCTTCCACCCGCGAACAAGTCGCCACACTAAGTTTCGAGAATCATCAAAATTCAAAATTTTAAAAATATTCTAAGTATTTTTCGCGATTGAGACCTTGACTCACTAGTGAGTCACGAAAAATCTTGGAGTGGGCTCGCGACTGGGGCATGCAGCTGGGCCAACCCGCGACTGAGTCGCCAAAACAAGACAACACTATTTTTGAAATTTTGACACTTTTGTAAAAAACAAAATACTTTCCAAAAACAAACTAAAATACTCAAAAATCTTTTTGTGTTTGATAAACAAAGATTAAGTATGTGAAAACACATTTAAACAAGTACAATCACACAAATGAATATGGCATTCATTGATCATAGACTTGTGTGATGTGTGTGGATATCAAAAATGAGATAGTCCTTAGTCCAATGTGAAGTTTCAATGATCAATTCAATCAAGGCATACACAACTAGCACTAGATAATGTGACCCATCTCAATTATAGAAGTATTCATATATGACCTCTCACATAAACTTGATAACATTTCTTTGAAGCTTTTCATTTGGCTCCATACATATCATATCATTTGATCATTTTGAATCACCACATCTCATTGTGAGATTAATGCCTGAAATTTTTGATATTTCACTTTGATGAGTTAGAATTTGGCTTTTTGGGCATCATACATTTTATTTTTGGTCGCTTTCCCTTTTTCCTAGTCAAATACTAGTATGTGCGACAGGCTTTTGCAGCTCACTATCTCTTTTCATTTGGAGATTTACATTTGGTGAGCTCTTTAAGCAAAAACAACAAAATAAAGAGTGGAAAAATATATAGGCACAAGTCTATGCATGTCTCAAGATCAACAAAGCCATTCACTAATCATTTATGACAAGGTTGAAGATCTATTTACAACAGTCACATAGATTTCAAGATTTCTTCCACAATGATATGAGTGCATAAGAAACAAGCTATACTTGTAGATGCACTAAGCCATTAGTACAAAGGTACAAGGCAAAACATGTTTTGAGACAAAACTCAACAAAGTCGATCAAACTTTTTAGATTTTCTACTTTTTATGTGTTTTTGGATTTTTTGACACAAAAGCAGTAAAAGGTTGATAAAAAACAAACAAAAAGACAATGTAAAAACATTTTAGAGCAAAACAGACAAACAAACAAATTTTCAACACACATTAGCAAAAAGCATACTACCAAACATAGTCACAAAGCATAGGAAGAATTAATGCATGGACATGTTATAATGCTTATGCATGAGTACCCTTTGTCACCCACACGTCACGTGCGTTTGGGGTGATATCCTTGACGGATTGGGTACGAGAGTTAGGACTTTCAAACCTTCTTATGAAGCTTTCCAAGCAAGTGGTGAAGTCACCAATCATCTTCATCATGTCCATCATTCCGGGATCACGGTTTTGACTTCTTGGTTGCTTACCACCCCAAGACCTCTTGTCATTTCTTCTTCCTCGTGATCAAGGAGTGCTTGCATTGTTTAATGCTCTCAGCTTATGACAGTTGGGTCTGGTATGTCCTTGCAATCCGCAATAGTGACAAAAATGATTAGTTCTAGGAACCTGTTGTGATCTTGGAAGTTATCTTCCTCTAACTTCAAATCTGGCTTCTGATTGATTACGGGACTTATTTAACACCCGTTGATCAGCCACATTCTTCTTCTTTTCAGCCTTAACTTTCTCAGGAATAGGCTCTTCTATAATCGTAACTTTTGCCTTTACAAACTTCACTTCTTTGGTGACATTGGCTGATGAACTGCTCCCTCCGGTATATCCCAGTCCAGACTTGTCTGAGGCATGTTTTTGAGATGAAATAACATCATCTAGCTTCTTGGAAGAGACCCTTTCTATCTTGGCATGTGCTTGCACTACCTTTTGCTTAAGAAATCTCACTTTTGTGTAAGCTTCTGATAGCTTACCATTTAGTGTTTCAATCTCACACTTTGATTCCTTATATCTGACTAAAAGACTTTTGTAGTCCTCTTCGGCTTTCTTCATCTTCTTCACAGCCGCCTTCGCCATCCTTGCATACTCTCCCGATTTCTCAAGGAGTGAGTTGTAGTTCTATTGGAGACCAGCTGTGCTCTCATCTTCTTCAGCTTCTGATTCTTCAACAACCCTCATTGATTCTTCATCACTATGCTCCCCAAGCTCTTGTACAAGCAAATTCAAGTCCTCCGAGGATTCAACATGAGCAATAGTCATAAAGGCAGAGTAGTTCCCTTCTCTGTCACAGCTTTCCTTAGAATCTAACTTAGATGAATCCGAGTCACTTAGAGTAGTGGCATAGACCTTGCCCTTCGATTTCAAATAATTGGGACATTCTTTCTTGAAATGTCCATGTCTGTTGCACTCGAAGCACGTGATTCCTTGCGAAGATTGAGATTCTCTACCCTCTTTCCTTCTGAATTCCCTTTTCTCCTTCCCGGAATTCTGAAATTTCCCTTTGTCACTAGATTTCCCACTGTTCTTGAGTTTTAAGAACTTCCGGAAGTTTTTCACAAGGTATGCCACAACTTTACCTATAGCATCTTCATCCGAAGATTCATGAGACTCTACCCTCTCATAAATTCTCTTAAGAGCAAGAGATTTGCTCTTCCTTTGTGTGGGCAGTGACAATTCATATGTCTGCAATGAACCAACCAACTCTTGAACTTTAATGTTGTCAAGATCCTTGCTCTCTTCAATAGCTGTTACTTTGGCATAGAAGCTTTCCGGCAGTGATCGAAGGATCTTCCTTACTATTTTAGAATCCTCCGTCTTTTCCCCCAAATTGAATTTGCCGACGACCACCTTGTTTAGCTTACTATAAAAAGAGTCAAAGGACTCATCCTCGCTCATCTTAAGCTCCTCAAAGCGAGTGGTCAACATTTGTAGTTTGGTGTCTTTCACTTTCTTTGTTCCTTCATAAGTAGTCTCCAGAATCTCCCATGCTTCCTTAGCAATAGTGATATGTGAAATCCTATGAAGTTCTTCTGGAGAGATACCACAGAAAATAACATTCAAGGCTTTACTATTAGCATTAGCTGCCGCAAGAGTTGCCTTATCCCAATTGGATTTGGCAACCTCCGGCCTAGTTCAACCTACTTCAACAGCATTCCACATATCATCATCAACAGAACACAAAAATGCTCTCATTCGGACTTTCCAAAATGCGTAATTATTACCATCAAAAAATGGTGGCACATTTAGAGATTGAGACCTATCCATCTTAATACGGGGTCAAGGATCACACTAAGGTGTTTAAACCACAACAAGTGTACCCGCTCTGATACCAATTGAAAGTTCAAATAGCGTTGAAAACACTATGAACGTTTAGACCCCCAATTACAAAGTACCAATTCAAACTTAATATCAAACAATGTAGGTGCGGAAAATGAATATAAGCTTATACTAGAATTGATAAACAATCTAAACCAAATAAAATCACATCCACAGCAGAAATTAAATGGCAAAGATTAAGAGAAGAGAGATGCAAACACAAGGACAACACAACGATGTGTTATCGAAGAGGAAACTGGAGCCGGCGTAAAACCTCTCTGTTGCCCTCTAAGTGGTAAATAATTCACTAGAAAATGTAGTTGGGATACATGAACAGCAATAGACCCTCCAAGCCTAATCTACCCAGTGTACCTAAGCCCTCCAAGCCTCTTGCTCCAACGAGGTTGCACCGAACCTTTTTCTTCTCTAGCTTACCGGATTCCGCTATAGCCCATAGCATCAACCAATAACCATTGGTTCCTTCCAAACTACTTCCCTAAACACCAAAAGACCTTCTCACAGACGTGGGTGTGGTCAGAAAAGGATTTTGTCAAGAACCTCTCAAGGATGTATCAATGGAGAGGAAGAGAGTAGAGGAATTTGAAGAGTCTCTAAGTGAAGATTGTGGATGAATCAATCTTGTTTTTCTCTTGGGTTTCTCTCTCAAAATTCTCTCTAGAAGCTCTCTACATTTCGTGGGTTTAAGGGGTATTTATACTTGGGTGAGAAAGGAATGCGAAGAGTCAGTTTTTCCTAAACAGGGTTGGTTGGCGGCTTGGTCTCGCTACTTGACTGAGTCGCGAGTTCAAGCCGCGAGATAATAGAATGGCCAGGCTGGACCTTTTGTCTTGTAGTGCACCTGCTGGCGTGACTGTACATCATTTCACACGCTTCACACATGTGCTGCAGTTGGCAGCTTGCTAGTCGTGAGTCACCCGCGAGTCCCAGCCGCGAATCCCTGCATCTTTGCACAATCTTGAGCATTTCTTCACACTCTCTCACTCACTACCCTTACATGAATCCTACCTAAATACAGGATTTCTAAGTGCTAAAATACAAGCAAATTGGCACGGAATAAAGCCAACAAGATGGTTGATTAAATTCAACCTTACAGATAATATAATTACATTTTGTCTAAGATGACAATACTATCTGAATCACTAGTAGGTATCCCTGTGGAATTATTACTAGTGTGGTCCTCAATTGACATCTCGTCAGGACTAAAGAAAGGTTTGGAAGGCATTTGCAAGAGCTATATTGGGCCTTCGAGCATCTCCAAGACTTTGCTCATGGAAGGACGATTAATGGGCTTCATTTGAATGCACCAAAATGCAACTATGATCATCTTCTTTAATGTTTTCTTCTCGCTCTCTATGGCATTTAACACCTCAAGGTCCTCACCTTGATTGAGTTTGTCATATATCCAAGACGGGAAGTATATTTGACTTGAATGCTCCACGGATGCATTCAAATTTTTCCTTCTCCCCACCATTTCCATCAACAACATTCCAAAACTATAAACATCAGCTTTATATGATATCCCCCCAATGCTTTTGTAGAACAATTCTGGAGCTATATATCCCAGTGTTCCTCGTACAGCAGTGAGAGATACAATGCTGTCATCTACCGAATATAATTTTGCGAGGCCAAAATTTGAAACTTTTGGAATAAAGTTTTCATCAAGGAGAATATTATGTGGCTTTATATCAAAGTGTAGAATTTGCATGTCACAACCTTGATGTAAATATTCAATTCCTTGAGCTACTCCAATTGCAATCTCATATATTCTATCCCAAGTCAAGATGGTACTATTTTCTCTATTTGGAAAAATGAACTTATCTAGAGATCCATTTGGCATGAACTCATCTACAAGAGCTTGTTTAGAACCTTCCACACAAAATCCAATTAGTTGCACCACGTTAATATGATGTATACTTCCAATTGTAGCAACTTCATTCATGAAATGTTGCCCGTTGGCTTTTGACTTGCTCAACAATTTTATTGCTACAGGATAGCCACTCTGAAGCTTTCCTTTGAAGACTGTGCCATAACCTCCTTGACCCAATTTATCCTTAAAACCATTGGTCATGCTCTTTATTTGAGAGTAGGAGTACCTTATAGGCATTAAATTGTTTCTCTGCAGGAATATTTCAATGGCATCGTCCATGAACGTGTTTCCTGGACCAAATTTGTATATCAAAAATGCAATTAAGCATACAATTCCTAGTTGAGCTCTTCCTAGGATAAATACACCTACAGAGGACAAAGGTATAAAACAATAAATATGAAGAAATTAATTCCTAAATTGCAATTTATTATCAAAACAACTCAATATATTATCCTACACTAAATAAATAAACAAACAAACAAACAAAAATTTGGTGAAAATATATTTTAATTATTTTTAACTTGATATAAGATAATTAGTTTAGTATTAGGCAATATTATATTTTTTAGGAAAATGCTAACAGATGCCCTTAGAGCAATAGTTAACAATCTATTTAAAGAAAGTTTTTATGAGAAAAGAAAAAAAAAAGTAATTAATATTTTGATAATTTTTTCTAGTTCCTATAAAAGTGGTGTCAAAACTTTCTTAAAATGAATTGTTAACCATTACCCTAAGGGTAGCATGACCCTATTTTTTTTATTATTAGCCATTACTCAGATTTCTCTAAAATCATCCAAACCAACATGTCAAAAAGAAATCGCACCTATGTATTGGATGAAAGTGGGCACTTCTTGTTTACCAAAAAAAGTGAGCACTCCTGCCGAAAGAATCCCAAGAGAACAGATCACAACATGAAGCCGAAAAGAGTAAATTTAGTTCATTGAATATATGGAAAAATAGAATCCCGAAAGGCATAAATTTAATAGAAAGCACGCTAATGAACTCCAAAAGGCGTACGTTGGAACAAGAAGCTATTGCGAATAACACCATATAGTTTCTGAATGAATGGAAAAATAGAATCCCGAAACCTGGTAAGATATAAAAGTCAAAAAAGAGAGTAAGTTATAATTATATATTGAAGATAAATTGAGCATATTTGTGTGAATATACTCAATTTAATTATAAAAAAAAGGCTTTATGGAACATCTTTTGGGTTCTCACCAATTATATTTCAATTTCTGTGAATAACAATCATAACTCCAATGAAATTCGTAGCCCTGTAACAATTCTTGTTGAATCTCCCAAACAGATTGGCCTGTTGCATAAATAAATCGAGTTGGAACCAAACCTTCAATACTGCATAACTCTGGAAGATCAAGTGCCGAATGGTAACCAAAATACGCATAGAAGTATGTTTGTGCGGAATAAGAGTTACCGATGCAATGAGAGACATCAACATAGAGTGTCGAGTTGAGTTGTAAGGTGCAATTCAAAAGATACATAATATTAGAATTAGAATCATAATAATCAGAAAAAGAAGGGTAAATATAATGACAAGAATCATATATGTTTGGGATCAGATGAGGAATGGAGCATGTGTTTTTGTGTAAACTCGCATCCATTAGTCGAAATTTTTGATTAACATAATCGATTTCCTGGACATAATTTTTCAGAATCAACCAACAAAGAAGTATGGTTATTCTCGCAATCAAGTTCAAGGCCACCGGCAGATTCGGCACCACCTCCACACTGATGAGGAGCACCTTTTAGTCGGAAAGGGTAGCTGATGATAAGGAGATTTCCACAGTAAGAAGAGCTACAGTTCTGGCTTTGTCCCTTAGCAATACAAGCTTCATGGAAGAAAGCAAATAGGAGGACCAGAAGCCTAAGTAAGGGAAGGTTTTCTCTGAGCATCATGAGAGAGAGAGAGAGAGCATCTAGCAAGTTAGATTATTGGAAATTTGGGACGTCTCGATATTCATAGAGATGCTTTGTGGCTGCAAATCAATGGGAGACCATTGAAAAATCAAAGTCAAGAAAAAGGATATGCTCATCCTCTGATTGGATTTATTGTTTTTGACTAGATAGTTGCTACAACCCTACTCCCTACCTCATACACGAACATGATGCCATTATTATTAGTTCTATTCCCTAATGTAATCAAGAGATGGAAAATTTTTGTTAATGATTCTATAAGTATTTTCTAATGTAATCAAGAAATGGAAATCATGTTTTAGATCCTTAACAGAGAATTAGTCAATTGCTTTTTATGCAGTTATAGAATTATTTTGCGAAACTTTTCTTCTACATTACAATATAGAATTTAATGAGTCAAGTAATGATGGAGCTTCTATGAACTTGTTATACATTGAGATTTACTCGTCAACATGACCTGTCGACATTAACCTAAACGAAGCACAATTATGGTACATAGAACTTTCAAGGAAGTGTCTATAAAATTTTAGTGTGAAGGTTCTTAACAATAATTCCTTATATGTTAAGTTTTTCAATTATTTTCGAACACATTGTAAAATTGAATTTACTTGTCCTTTGAATGATAAAATTGTAGTATTTCATTGGCCTATAGACTCAATAGAACTATGTGTTGTTTATATATCATTTTTTTGATAATTCAACAATTATAACAGGAGAAAGAAGATTTCAATTCGGGATGTTTTTGTTAAAAATATCAAGAGGTGCGAGTTGAGCAACAAAACTCTTAATATGTGTTTAAATATAATTAAAGAACCTAACATCTTGCACTTAATAAAATAAAATGTACTTAAGTTTTTGTAGTAGTTTACTTCCATGACAATATAATAGTGCTCTATGAATCTCCATTGCTACTATTAAAGAAAAGGGAAAATTACGATTAAACATTTGTAATTTTGTCCTATCACAATTTAAGTCGCAAGCTTTAAATTATTACATTTAACCCTCGAATATTTGGACTAAAATAGAATCGTCAAACTTCTATTCAAAATACTCCAAACAATAATTTTCTTTTAATATAAACTTTAATATTGCTTGAAGGACTAATGTTTTTTTGGGTCAAACCATAGAGGTTAAAATGTTTGTCATTTTCTTTTCTTTTCTTTTTATTTTTTATAAAAAGGTTAATTTGTTTGTCTAAAACATGCAAAATTTGTAAATTTGAACCAAATCCTAATAGTTTCATTTTAATCCATGCCTTAGGGGGCTGAATGTGGCAAAGTTTGTGGATTAATCTGTGGGATAAATTGTAATTTACCCTAAAGAAAATGATCACTCTGTACCAGTAGCACTATCACTATCAATGTTGCCTTCTTAATGGAAGGACTACCATAGTCCCAACAACTACCAATTATCCTCTATCATCTTCTTTGATTTCTTCATTTTGACAAGTTTTAAAACTATCATTTACTCTTGTTGTACCAACGAAGAATTCAGCCTTCACTACCACAATTTGAAACTCCCAATTCCATTTAAAATCATTAATAATACGTTTGGATAGCAGGATTTAGGCTTGTAAATTTGGATTTGAGTGATTAAAATTCAAATACCTTGATTGGATAGTTTTAAAAATGTTAAGAATCAGAATTTGACAAATCTACAAAGGATTTTAAACATTGAAATCCTTGGATTTGAAATAACTTCTAAACCCATGGAATTTTAGAAGTTATTAAAGACATACTTGAATAGTTTTTAAATTTTATAATTTCAAATGATCATAGGTATAAAATGTATCTAATCAAGAAATTTTACATATTATAAATTTGGAATCATAGTATTTCAAATCCATTACTTTAAAGTTCAAACTTAATTCCAAATTCAAGTATCCAAATGCAATCTAGGTTGACCTTGGCAATAAAAGTGTTTACTGCGATTGTTTTGTTGAACAAATCTAATACTGGTTATTGAGGATTGCAGTCTATGCAATATTAGCTTATGCTCTAACTTACGAGACCAGTAAAGTAGAGTCTAATATTGTTTTCTTATTAAGAACATGATTATATCATCTAAAAGCTTTAACTAGCGAGGGGGCTATTGCCCAGAAATAACCTTGAAAATGTGTTGATTATAACGTGCCAAAATTATTGGATTTACTCGTACCTATAGAATTCAATTTCTGATCAAATCGATTGACGTAAAGTTTGAGATGTGGCCATTCAACAAACCACAGCTCAAACAATAAAAGAAAAGTAAAATACAACTTGTAACAATGTTCATGTGCACAACATCATGAATTGAAAGGGAATAGTACATAAAACAACCCTGTAGTTTAATTCCTAGGACACATTAAACTCCAAATTTAATGGGATACTTTAAGTATAATACTTTCACACACACACATATATATAAAACCAAATTTGGACAATAATTTTATATTTTTGTGGTGTTATCATTTTATATTTGATAGTTGTTATACCGATACAATTTATTTCTATTGTTATTATAATAATTATTTATTTGGTTATTGTTTCTTTTATAAAATATATATATTCTATAATTTTATGATAAAACCATGCAGCACACTTGCCTTTGACTATATAGCCTTTTTTTTTTCATAAAAAAAAAATGGAGTTTTAAGTGTCCTATTTATGAAAGTGTGTGGTTTAAAATATATCCCCTTTAAAAGTGTGGGGTTTAATGTGTCCCAAATATGAAACTATAAGTTTATTATTATTATTATTATTATTATTTTTGCTTTCTCCTTACTATTATCATTTTCTCATGAAGTATCCATTAATTTTAATCGTTGAGTAGAATTCCAACTTAGCAACTTAGCATTCAAACTAAGCCATTCAACATAGAGGTAAAGTAACACTGGCATTCAAGTATGGTTGATCGTTAGTGCCTCTTTGAGCCAGGACTCTAACATGAGTATTATAGGTTCATAAACAAACACCAATTTGTTTGGATTGGGTGCAAGAGATTTGAGCCCTAAATATTGTAGACATTTCAAGAAGTGCCAACCTTTTGAACTCTAAGGCTCTTGGCAATAAATAATTCATTAACTATTTAAAAAGCTATTTAAGGGTAGAAGAATTCCCCCCCTAAGTTATAGGGTAAGAGACCTTATTCAATGGTAAGATGCTTCATTCAATTAATAATGGACAAGAGTGATGTGTGGGTATTGTGCAGGATATTCCTTGCACTTTTTTATTCAATTGAAGTTATAACTTATGACTCATGTGTTAACCAACAGCTTCCATGAAGCTACAAGTCCATTCCATATAGACTTGGAAACGATTTTTGCAAGTCCTTAAGGTAAACGATCCTATTTCATGGTAAGAGGCTCATTGACAATATGGACAAGTTTGGTGTGGGTGCTATGCATGTATGATGTTCCATGCACCTTCATATATCCAATTGAAGCCATGACTCATGAGTCAAGAAATAGCTTTCACTAAGCTGTGGTTCCATTCCATACAAGCTTTAAATGTCTTTTGCAAGTAGGGTCAACCTTATCTTTATTGCTTAGTAACTAAAACAACAATAAAGATTAAACTTGTCGTCCAAACTTGTTAAATTAAATAACTCAGTGGAAAGTTCAACATGTTAAATAAAATTAAATATCTAACTCGAACATCAATGAAAAATTCAACCGGTCATAAACCGATAAACGTGTAAGAAACATTCAGCAATTCTTTCATTCTTCAACCATAGGAATATCAGGAAACTTGTAGCTCAAATTATTGCAAGCAGCGACTGCTTGTCAATTATATTTCTTTTTTTCTTTTTGGGATTAAATAAATTAAGAATAAAGGAATAGTCGGGCCTGGGCACTATACTCTTTTTGCGCTACAAGCCACCAGCCGTACAAGAAGAGCCCCATGACAAAATTGAGAGCAATGAAATTTTACATTCAAGGTACAAAAAGAAAAACCCAACAACAAAAATTTTCAGCATGAATTTTTTATCTTCTATAATGGGCTGTAAGGCCCAGTTGATGTCTGAAAAGTTCTTATGCGTAGACCAAACTGGAAAATAGCAAAAGGCTTTTAAAACCAGTGGTGCCTGAGATTTCTTCTAAAGGAGTAAGTTAAGTTTAACTATTCACTCTTCTATGGGCAGCTCGAGTACTTCTTCTAGTTAATTAATAAAGATTCAAACTAATAGAAGTTGAGTGCAAGAATATTCCAATATTTGTTTCATCCACGGGAGTTGATTGTAACAGGATCCCCATATTTAGTAGTCTTTTCAAAAAGGGTAAATTGCACTAGCATTCCTTGAACTTTCAAGTTGTTATAATAAGGCTCCAATATTTAGTACAACTAAAATCGTGACTTTCGGATCCTTTTTTGAATGGCGGTAAAATTGTGTAAAATATCTTCTATGCAACAAGTTTAACCTTATTAACGCTGTAGCAAGAAAAAAGATACATGTAACTCACCCCATAGTCCATATGAGAGGAAAGTAATATATATGTATTGGCTTCACAGTATACCAGCTCCTATAAAGTAGGAGAAGCACAATAATGACCAAAATTTCCATCTATTATTATCACGTCAACCCCAATTATTAAATCAATTTCTTAAAGTATCTCTTGTCCAAGGCATAATATCACAAGTGAAATCTTCATGGTAGCTAATAACTAGAATGTACGGATTCATGTATTAAGGCACATGAGAGTCATGAGACATAATGTAATCAGACCTAGTTTAATAACAAAAGTTAGAAATCCATAACTCATAGTATCAAGCCTAAAATCAATCTGATCTGAGCTATGAATTAGTAAACCCCATATCCAGTTAGAAGTTAGGAAATTACTACTATCGTCTTGGCTCATTAACACAAATTTGTAACCTTGCATTGAAGTTTATAGAGGTCATGCAAAATCTTTTGTGCTAAAATTTGGACTAGTGCTTTTTCTTGGAATATGTGATTGCTATCAAACTCATCAAAGAGCATATAGAACCATAAAGATCAAAGATACTACAGGACACAATTGTTCGATCAACTTATTGTTCAAAAATTTTATCTGTCCCCTTCAATCTTGGGGGTGCTTTTCCGTCTTTACTGGCTTTGAACTGTGTATCAAATAAAAAAAACTTAAAAACACAGCAAACAAAATAAAAACTATAAATTAACAACATAGTATGGAGAACTTTACATGATATAAGTAGCAGATTGCACCAAAAACCCTCATCGTAGAACAACATTCAGCTTGCTCTGCACCTGCTCTCTTACATTCCACTACATACCACAATAAAAGTAACAAATTTGAAATGAATAATTATCTTCACCAAAAACATACTCAACAAAATAAAAAGTCAGCAAAATCTTATTAAATGAAATACCTGCAACTCATTGATTTCGTCATCTATAAGTGAACGTCCATCGATCGGTATGCAATCCTATAACAATGACTGGTCATTCCCTTCTTTGTTGGGAAATTTAGATCCCGGTTGATAGAATTAACAAGTTTTAAACTCAAGTTGTTAATTAGATTTATTATGAACAAAACTTGTTAAAACAAACAAACATCAATATCATGTCAAAATCATGCAACGGAAAAATAAATAAGACAAGATATGATGACCCAGGAAAACCAATGAAACCAACCAGTTTCACAGTAAAAAAAACCTGGGGGGAAATCTTCTCGAAAAGCAATCCACTATAGTAAAGAGAAGTTTCAGATCTAGTACAAAACCTTTGTCCCTAGACTCTACAATCCCCGTAGATGAACTCACAGCAAAAACCTTCTACCACTTCAGAACCTCTGAACTCTTTAATATATGAACGCCACCCTTTTTGTTGCACGGATCCCAATACGTGACTAACCAATTGCGCGAATCCCAGTATGCGACTTAAATCACCAACTAGAAGAAGATGTTGGCTGCAAAGTTCTTCACTTCATCAACAATGAAGATCAAGAAGCACTTGGTTACAAAACCCTAAGGCGCAAAGACGCAGTAGCTTCTTTTAGAGAGAATAAGGCATTGATCACCTTTTTCATATGTTTTCCTTGTATTCTCTTATGTGACGGCCTCTAAAATAAGCCTTATATAGGTCTAGGGTTGTAAGAAAAGAAACCCTACATAAATACAAAAGCCTGGCCCAAAAATAGAAATCTGAATTTTCATAACCTCGACAGATAGCAGCTATCGAGGAGGTGTCGAGAAGGTGTCGAGATTTAATGAATCTCAACAGATACAGCTATCGAGAAGGTGTCAAGGGGACAGAAGCTTTCTCGATCGATCGACCAGCTATCGAGAAGCTATCGAGATTGCGATAAGAATCAGCTGAAGAGTTCGGCAGATAGCCAGGTGTCGAGAAGGTGTCGAGAAGCTATCGAGATTTAAATTCAGCACTTTCTCACTTGATTCTTGGACAGACTTGCATGGCTTTAACACTTGAACTTGAAACAAGGTTTCTTGAAGTATTAAACACATCCTAGATCTACCTAATTACACGTAGAGTGCGTTTTGTCAAAGGATTAGCCAATTTACATAAATGAATGACATATGTTCTTAACAAGTGAACACACATATGTCATAACAATCTCCCCCTTTGGCAATCCGTGACAAAACCACAACAAACAAATGAACATATGAGAGAAGTCATAAATCACTCAACTCATATTCACTTGTTGAATACAATAAAATCTATCCTAACACAAACTCTTGAAAAACTTTGCAAGAAGAGAGTTTATGGTAAGTAGACTTTGATAATCTGTATTTCTGAAACACTTTAAACAAAACTCATCAAGGCATCTTGTGTGAAACAGAAATAAATAGATTGCATACAAATAACAAGAAACATGTGTATAAAGATAGAAAAGAAACAACACATATAAAGGTAGGTGAAAGAAAACATACATCAGCATATAAATATCAAAGATAAGTACAATGTATGTAAACATGGTCACAAGACTCAAGGTACAAGAAGAATGAAGTAAGCACTCCCCCTAACAAGATGAAACACATCTCCCCCTTACAAAGGAATGTATTTCTCCCCCTAACTTGTAGAATCTTAAACAGAAACCACAAAGTCTCCACAATTTCTCCCCCTTTTTGTCATGATTGACAAAGGGTACAGAAAGCTAGAAAGCTTCACCCGAGAAACATAAAGATGATCAAAGATGATCAAGGGGGCACAAAGAAATCCATATAAATGCATGAAAGTAATGAAACAAGATGCTATGGATGACAAGATAATAGAAGGATGCAAAACATGTAAAAAACAAGAAAAATCTTAAGCACATAGATCCCAAAACACACACACACACACTAAACAAGTCTAACTAATTTTATATTTCAAAAACAAGTTAAGACAGTTTAGTGAGCATACATTAGCACATGTAAACACTTGTGATAGCCAAATCACATTGTACCTGCACATGTATCAAGAGTAGCAAAGAATATTGCGTGTTGTGTGTGAAAAACATCGCAAGATTGCATATGTGTATACAAGTTATGACGATCTGAGATATGAGAAAATACTTTAACTCACACACAATCATAACTATTTGATGGAGACTATCACCTTTGAGGTACATCCTATAACTCCCACATCTCCTAGAAAACACGCTTGCAATCATATTTAAAGCATTTTAATCTTTTAGCTTTTTATTTTCTTTGCATATTTTCTTTAAAGCATATCATGCATGGATATATAAAGAGAGAAAAGAAATACCCAACATGTTAAGCATAGACATTGCACTTTTGCTATGCCGAAGTATATGGATGTCTTTGACACTGCACTTTTGCTATGCCGAAGCATACAGGTGTCTATGACACTGCACTTTTGCTATGCCGAAGCATACATGTGTCATACTATGATTGGCGGGCAACAGTGGTGAGATAGTCATTTATACCTTTCTCTTAGGATTTTCTAGTCCTACCCGTCAAAAAGAGTGATATGAGTGTTAAGTTTAAAAGATAACTTAATCTTACTCATCATAAACAAGAGCCACAAAGCTCACTTGCTTAGTTGTGCATAGAGATGTTCATCCAAGCTACAAGTGATATAAAGTTTAGAAAACTTTGTTTCATTGGCCATCCAAGGTACACAAATACCAAAGTACACAAACACACACTGTTTTTGTATTTTTCTGATTTTTCATTTTTATTTTTATTTTGAAAACAAAACAAAATAAGAACTAAACAACCAAACAAAAACAGATAAACAACATGAATGCATGAAAGAAAAATGCATATGCATGAAAACATGATAGAAATATGCAGATGCATGAAAGCATGATTCCAAAAGCAGATAAGAAATCAAGCAAAAAGTCCTACTATAGATAGAAAGAATCAAAGTAGAGGACAAACAAAAAAGACAATTAAGTCTTAGGCTCATTTCTCACCCACACAGCACGAGTCTTTGGCTGTGAAGATGAAAAGGCACGTGTCCTAGTATGTCTACTAAAGGACATAGAAGAATTAGAATTCTCTTGAAATTGAGTTAAAAAGTTCAAGACTTTTAATAACTCTCCAAACAAAGGTGTAAGTCCTTGAGAGGAAACCTGTGACCGTTTGGACAATTGCTTGTGAGGATACAATTTAAAGCAATTAGGACGAATGTGTCCAGCAACACCACAATGGTGACAAACATGAGGTCTAATAAAGGATTTAGAATTAGCTAGAACAGTTTTGGATTTCATACATTTATCACCTTTAGATTGTGGCACAAAGATAGTCCTTGATCCAGAAGCCGTGGTCGAGGAAGGGCTGGAGGAAACAACATATCCTAAGCCAGTCTTATCAGAACTAGGCTTTTGAGCACTCAAGACCTCATCAAGCTTTGCACTAGACATCCTCTCTATTTGAGTTCTAGCTTGACTAAGCTCAACCTCAAGATTCTTGACCTTCTCTTAAAATGAGGTGTTCTCCACAACAAGAGTCTCAACTAACCTTGTAGTCTCATCTAGTTTGACTAACAGATCAGCTTTTTCAGTTTTGACCTCATTAAGCTCTTTTCTACAAAGATGAGAAGTCTTTTCAGATTTTATGAATTCAGTGCATAGCTTATCATAGGCTTCCTGAAGGGTCATCTTCTTAGGTACTTCATTATCAGAAGAATCATCACTGTCACTGGCACTGGCACTCTCCATAATCACCTTATCAGTTGAAGCAGCAAATGCCATAACTTTACGACATTCATCCACAAACTCATCAGAAGAGTCATCCTCAGTGTCACTTCAAGTAGCAACCAACCCTTTATCTTCTGACTTTTTGGTCTTTTCCTTCATGAGGTAGTTTGGACACTCTATCCTCATATGACCAAAACCTTTGCACTCATGGCATTGGATGAGGGGTTTTTCATTCTTGCCATTCCTAGAGGATTTAGGTTTCCTAGGAGGTTTGCCCTTATCCTTTTTCCTAAACTGAAGAAGCTTGATAACCTCATCAGTTATGAAGGTTAGATCCTCATCCTCATCTTCAATTTGATCTTCATCTTTAGAGTCCTCAGTCTCTTCCTCTATACCCTTAAGAGCCAAGTTTTTGCTCTTTCCACCTTTTCCCATTGAGCCTAATCCCATCTCATAGGTTTGAAGGTTCCCTACAAGCTCAGTCAAAGGAATTTGATCAATGTCCTTTGCTTCTTCAATGACAGTGATCTTGGCATGGAATCTTTCAGGTAAGGACCTAAGGATTTTTCTAACAATCTTGGATTCTGAAATACATTCTCTAAGGTTGAAAGTAGAATTCACAATATCCTTGAGTTTAGCATAGAACTCATCAAAGGTCTCATCCTCCTCCATCCTTATTTCTTCAAAACTACTAGTGAGTTGTTGAAGTTTCACAGTCTTTACTGCCTTGGTACCTTCATAGGTGGTCTCAAGAATGGTCCATGCTTCCTTGGCAACTTCTTTGGATGATATCTTCTTAAATTCCTCATTGGTCACCCCACAAAACAGAGCATTCAAAGCCCTACTGTTGAAATTTGCCGCTATGATTGTTGCATCATCCCAATCCACCGGCGTTTCATTTGGCTTAATCCAGCCAACTTCAACAGCTTGCCATACCTGTTTACCTAGAGCTTGCAAGAAAACTTTCATACGAACTTTCCAGTACCCATAATTAGTTCCATTAAATAAAAGAGGTATAAATAAAGATTGTCCTCTATCCATGACAACAGGGGTCAATGGATCACACTCAGGAAATTAATCCAATCAGAGTGAATCCGCTCTGATACCACTTGTTGGGAAATTTAGACCCCGGTTAATAGAATTAACAAGTTTTAAACCCAAGTTGTTAATTAGATTTATTATGAACAAAACTTGTTAAAACAAACAAACATCAATATCATGTCAAAATCATGCAGCGGAAAAATAAATAAGACAAGATATGATGACCCAAGAAAACCAATGAAACCAACCAGTTTCACAGTAAAAAAAACCTGGGGGGAAACCTTCCCGAAAAGTAATCCACTATAGTAAAGAGAAGTTTCAGATCTAGTGCAAAACCTTTGTCCCTAGACTCTACAATCCCTGTAGATGAACTCACAGCAGAAACCTTCTACCGCTTAAGAACCTCTGAACTCTTCAATATATGAACGCCACCTTTTTTGTTGCACAGATCCCAATACGTGACTAACCAATTGCGCGAATCCCAGTACGCGACTTAAATCGCCAACTAGAAGAAGATGTTGGCTGCAAAGTTTTTCACTTCATCAACAATGAAGATCAAGAAGCACTTGGTTACAAAATCCTAAGGCGCAAAGACGCAGTAGCTTCTTTCAGAGAGAATAAGGCATTAATCACCTTTTGCATATGTTCTCCTTATATTCTCTTATGTGACGGTATTAATCACCTTTTGCATATGTTCTCCTTATATTCTCTTATGTGACGGCCTTTAAAATAAGCGTTATATAGGTTTAGGGTTGTGAGAAAAGAAACCCTACATAAATACAAAAGCCTGGCCTAAAAACAGAAATCTGAATTTTCGTAACATCGACAGATAGCAGCTATCGAGGAGATGTCGAGATTTAATGAATCTCAACAGATACAGCTATCGAGAAGGTGTCGAGGGGACAGAAGCTTTCTCGATCGATCGACCAGCTATCGAGAAGCTATCGAGATTTCGATAAGAATCAGCTGAAGAGCTGGACAGATAGCCAGGTGTTGAGAAGGTGTCGAGAAGCTATCGAGATTTAAATTCAGCACTTTCTCACTTGATTCTTGGACAAACTTGCATGGCTTTAACACTTGAACTTGAAACAAGATTTCTTGAAGTATTAAAGACATCTTAGATCTACCCAATTACACGTAGAGTGCGTTTTGTCAAAGGATTAGCCAATTTACATAAATGAATGACATATGTTCTTAACAAGTGAACATACATATGTCCTAACATTCTTGTTGGTGAAATTGTTTATCAGTACCTAAGAGTCACAAAGTTCAATTTTAGACTAGTGTCATAGGCAAATTCAGTTTTGGGTGAGAAGTCATATTGGTGAGATATAGGATTGCCTCCTTAACAGACCAAACTTAAGCCAGGTTCTGTAGTAACATTTGATAACAAGGTTGAAATTCTAATGAAATCATGATACTTAGCAATTTCAACAAGTAGGACATAGAATACCATACATAAAATAAATCTTACCTTGCTCGTGATCTTGCTGACACTTTCAAGGTCAACCATTCAACATGGATGAGCTCAAAGAACCTTAGCAAGACTTTTAAGGCATTTGCAATTGTTATTTGGGGGCTTGTAGAACCAACATGGCTCACCTCCAATAATGAAAATTCAGAATTGAGAATTACCCATTCTTGTTATAGAAGGTGATGACAATAAAAGTGCAGCTATGTATAAGTATAGCTGTAACATGCTTGAGAAGAAAGTCTAGATCCTAATTTAGGGCAATATATATATATATATATATATATATATATATTAGTTTGTCTAATAACATATCACCATTGATCATAAAAACAATCTTTTTGTAATGACTCACTAAATATTATCCAAAACAGAAAGTAAACAAAAACATCCATAGTATTTACATGTGCCTGCTAACATGTTAAATTAAGCATGAAGTTCTTTTCAAAAAATCTCCACATTGAAAGGGAACTGCACTTGACATGTAAATATTCAACTCTAATTATTCTACAATGCGACCCTTTGCTTTAGCTCAAAATGAGGGATAACAGAAAGATGCTATATACTTTCAGAAAGATTTTGGGACGGAATGAAAAATGGCATAGGACATTGCTTTTAGGATGATGGGATTAACCTTTTAGTCAAATATGAAGAGGGACTATGCTTCTACTCTGCTGATCATAGTTAGATCTTTAAATCCTACAATTTTATGATCCTATGGATCAACTTAGATAATAAAAATCCCAACAGAATCACAGTTTAGATTGTTGGATCTGGATCCTTGTTACAGACTTACCAATCCAAAAAATGCTACTTCCATGCCTACTAAAAAAAGATTTTTCATACACCACAATAAACCCACCGCCCACACCAGCATTACCCAGTAAATCCCAAAATGAAGAAAAACCATCAAAGCAATTGCAATAAGATCCCTAATTCACTCCCTGTATTCAGCCCCTACCACCATTCTGCAAAGAAGATCCCTCTTCATAGCATTTTTTTTTTCCCATAACCATTTTTAATAAAGCTGTTAAAAACACCAAGCTTTCCTAAATGGGGAACAAACTGTCTCCTAATTTACAAAAAAGGTACTTTATTTCCTAAGCCCACTTAAAATTTCTCTTTGTAATTTCTCAAGCCTTCTAGTAATACTTACAAGCGTGGTAAATATTGACATAATATGTTGGTAGACAGGAAGGAGTACTCATAATTTCCTTTAGAAAGGTACAATTTTCTTTCCATCCCATCAACCTTCTTTCTGTCTTTCTCCAATAACACATCTCATGGAAATTTACTCATAACGCAGACCAAGAGGTAGAGCCTAATAAGAAAATGCAAAGCAATAAATTTACTGACCTTACAACCAACTACATGTGTTAGCTCTACCACAGCCTGCACTTCCTCAACTGGAACCAGTTCACTCTTAGCAAAATTCAAATTTAAGCCCGAAATTGCTTCGAAACATAGTAAGGTTCATCTGAGAGAAATGTCCTTCTCTTTCTTATCCCTATGAAGTATCATCAGCAAATTGTCCAAGTTAAATCCCAATAATAGTCTACAAAATCTTACAATCATTCAATTCGATTCTATATGATTTGTTTTGACCTAAATACTTTCTCACCAATTCGATCTTAAAGTGCCTTTAGATGAACCATATCAGGTCCTAAAGTCTTCATTGGTAAGAAAGACAAACCTCACATAGGTAACCATGAAAGATATTCTCTAATCTATTTCCAGCAATCACTCTCAAATCCTTCACATGCATAAAATGATTTATTAAGTAGCAATAATGACAAAGCGACTTGTAATGCACTGACAACATACCTTGCTGAACTTCTCACCATCTACCAAACAAACATTTGCCAGTGTTAGCGACTAATTAAAAAACCTAAACAAAGCTGCTAGAGATTTATTCAACCAATCCATGCTGCTAAAATTTGAGTATTGAAGCCTACTGACCCAAGGAAGAACTTTATAGAACTGCGTAATGGTATGAGAAAGGTGAATCATTTCTTTGAAGTTAAAAAAGTGCCAAATGACACCTCCAGCCCCCATAAATATACTTTGATGGCTACAGTCAGAACACAATTCATATGCCCTGGAGTGTCTGAGGGCAAAAATCAACAACAAGATGTGAATTAAACAAGTCAACTGTTCTACAAAGCATCTGTTAGGAATAAGATTTAAAAACATACCTCCTCAGCAAGATCTCCAGCAATTCCTCTCACAACTTCACATAATAAGTTGTTTTCAGTGAATGATTCATTGATCCAAAATAAGTGACGTACTCATTGCCTCTCTCCACCCTCCACGGTGTTCTTCTTCCTCTACTTTTCTGTTACCCCTCTCCAGCCAAATTGCATTTTGGCAGTTTCCATATTTTAATGGCATTATTTGTTTCTAAAAAAGTAGAGGATGATTTAGTAAATTAACTCACTTTATTTTAAAAAATCAGCCCACCGTCATTTCTCTTGTGCCTCTCAAACTTCGTAACCAAACAGTGGAAATTGGCCCCCTTCCTGCCGAATCCCTTTTCTTCTCTACTCTTCCCCTAGTTTCCAAACTGTTCTAGAGTCGATAGTTTCGATGTTTTCAACGTTGAGAACCATGTCACATCACACCTAAGAACTCCAAACCAAAAGAGCTATATATGGAGCTTGAAAGCTCAATCTAGAATCACCGGTTGTGACCGTTAATATGTTCAAAATATTTAAATGAAAATTTTGCACTCTTCTTCCAGTCCTCCTCCGCTCTTACCTCTGCCATCAATAATCTGCTCTGCTCTGATTGGACGATGGGGTTAATAGCATCTACATTCCTGAGTCAGAATATGAAGTTCACAGGTATTGTATTCAGTATTCACACACTCTCTCTCTCTCAGATGAAATGGATAGCTAAAGCTAGCTTCCAGCTAGCATAAAGCATATTCTCATTCATTTTTATATATAAGCTTATATTATAAATGTTGATGTTTCAGAAGTCTTACCAGCACTACTGGTAGTGGTAACGCCAGCATAGTCTACGGCTACTATCCAACCGTACCGTTACTGTACAAAGAACCATTGATATATGCTCACAAGTCGCATCTACTCTTCCCTTGAGGAGATTACTTTGTTTCCCTCTCTTTTGTCTCTTTCTTTCATTTGGTGTTGTCTTTGATAAACTAATATTTTCTCATGACAAAGGTTGTATGGTTCCTACTAATTCCACAAGGCAAGAAGTATAAAAGGAAAACTTTCAAAACAAAAATAAAAACTAAGGAATCCTAAATATAGGACAAGATTTTACTAGTTGAGCTAACTAGAACTTATCTAATTGAAATAGTATTAAAACAAGAAAATTTAAGAAATAAGGTACGTCGAAACAAATCACTGAGCAAATATCTAACTTTAAGTATCGGAGCTTTGGTGGTTGGCACCACACCATTTTTCTTTAGCTAACTCATTTTACTGGCATTCGTTCTCTCCAAGTCAAGTATGCAGGCAATTCATATGTGAATCTAACGAGTCTATAAAGTTGTGATTTACAACTATGTTTTATGTTGGCTTTATTCCATGACAAAAAGTGTTGTATTTGCTTTAATTATGTTTCTTGTATTTTGTGGGATTTTATTGTATTGAGTTTAGTATAAAGTTGGTGAAGACTCAAGTTAAAATGAAGAATCCGTGGATTTTGTGAGAAGCTTGCGCGAAACTAACCCGCGAAAAAGCCATGTGAGGAGCACATGACCGGAAGCTAAAAAGTCGTGTCAGGTTGTTGTTTTCATGAGTGTCTCGCGGGTAAGGCCTTCTCGCGAGGTAGTCGCGAAACTTTCTGCTTGGAGGATTTTCACCCATACTATATATACCCTCATTACCCACAAATGTATAAGAGCCAATTCAGAGAGAAAAACCCTAGATATGTTTTCTACAACACACACACACCCATCTTTTAGAGAGAGAGCTACTCATCCTTAGTGAGAAATCATTGTAGCCTCTTCTCCATCCCTCTCCCATTGACATACCTTGGGAGGAGATTTGTACCCAAACACGACCCACACCTATTTAAAGTGTTGAGAGTGTTTTGGAGCTGCTGGAAAGTATTGGAAGAAGTCAAGGATGGCAGATGCAACGTGGAGATTGTTGCGGGATCCGGAGAACTAGATAAGACACGGTTTCGAGAAGCCTAGTTGGAGTAGGAACTTGGAGGGCTTAGGTACATCGGGTATATTAGGCTTGGAGGGTCTTTTGCTAACCAATGTATCGCAACTGATTGTCTAGTGGATCGATTACAGCTTGGAGGGCGGCGGAAAGGTTTTTCGCCGAGTTCTTCGATTTCCTCTTCGATAACACATCGGCATATTATCTTGTGTTTGCATCTTTCTTCCCTACTCTTTTACATTCCTTTTTACTGCTGTGTTGCTTAGATTATGGATTAGAGTAGCTTATTTGTTTGTCTGCTCGCATTTACACTATTCTGCACTTAGTATTAAGTTAGTGTAAAATCAATCGAGCTGTAACTTTTAATTGGGGGTCTAAACAACTCTTGTGTTTTCAACACATTTTCGAGCTTTCAATTGGTATCAGAGTGGGTACACTTGATTTGGTTTTATTACCTAAGTATGATCCTTGACCCCTTGTGTGTTTTGCCATGGATAATACTTTGTATGCTTCTGTGGATGTTGTTAATTGTAACATGCCATGTGTTTGTGAAAATGCCCCTATGAGTGAATCTTTGGATGTTGTTGATATTCTTAACATCAAACTCTTGAAGAAAAAGGCTAAGAAGTTTAATAAGGATTTGAGCAAGTTATTTTGTGAAAAGGATGATTTGATTGCTAAGCTTAATAAATCCAACAAATTGGTTGAAGAATATAAGAAACTTGTTGAAAGTTCTCTTGAAAAGCTGAAAGAGTTTGAATGTTTGAATATGGACTTGGATGCTAAACTTGTTTTGTCTAACAAACTTGTTGATAATCTTAAATGTGAAAATGAATCTCTTAAGATGCATGCCAAGTGTTTGATTGTTGAACCTATTATTAAAAAGGATGAAAATATTTGTTGCAATCATGTTGTGGTACCCGATATTGTGCCTATTGTGTGTTCTACCTCAAAGGACAAATCAGTGTACATTCCTCCACATAAAAGAAATCAAAAGGTGGAGAGAAAGGCTCTTAAGCCTAAGCCTCTGTTTAGGTCTTATCATAAGGAATTGAGTGGATCTAAGTTTGTTTCTATTTGCCATCATTGTGGTATGATCGGTCACATAAGACCTCAATGCCCCAAGTTAAAGAGAGAACAAACTCATGTTGCTAGATCCCTTTCGAAAAGGCCTAGTGGACCTAAACACATTGTTTGTCACCATTGTGGCACCCTTAGTCATCTTAGACCTCATTGCTCTAAGTTTCAAGCTTTTAAAAGAATCAAAAGAAAAGAGAAGCTTGAGCGTCTTGGAAGTTGTGCTAAAAAGGGTAAACTGGATTTGAGTGAAAATAGCATATTGTTAAATAAAGTGTTTAATGCTCTTAACTGCTTATCTATGTGCATCTCCGGTTCTCATTCTTCCAACACTCGTCTCACTTCTTATGAGACACTCATTCCAAACAATCATTCCGTTTGGATGAGGAAGGGTTCCTATGGTTGAGCTTTTGCTCTTTTGGCCCTTGATCTAATTCGTTTGATCTTTGTAGGACTCTTCATGCATTAGATGCTTCATTGTCATGCATTTGTGCATCATGCATCTCTTTATATGCATTGTTTTTGTTGTTTTTGTTTTTGATCTTACTTTTTTGTTTTTGTTTTGTGTGTGTAAAAATCCAAAACCACATAAAAAGTAAAAAAATTCAAAAAGTTTGATCGTATATGTTTGAGCACATATCTCATATGAGTTTGGCCTAGTACATTTGTACTAATGGCGTAGTGCATTTATGAACTTAGCTTGTTTTGTATGCACATATATCTGTGTGGAAGAAATCTTGAAAACTATGTGTGATTGATGTAAATAGATCTTCAAGCTTGTCATGAATGATTGATCAATAGTCTTGATTGTCTTGATTCTTGTATAGACTTGTGCCTATATATCTTCCCACATTTTATTTTTATGTTTTTGCAAAAGAGCTCACCAAATGTAAATCTCCAAATGAAAAGAGATATTGAGCTACAAAAGCTGTCGCACATACTAGTATTTGACAAGGAAAAAGGGAAAGCAGCTTTTGTTTTGAAAGGTATGGTGCTCAAAAAACCAAATTCTAATTCTAAATGTTGAAATATCAAAAATTTCAAACACTATTTTAAAAAGAGATATATTATCCATAATGGATCAAATGTTATGATTTATGCAGAAGCCAAATGAAAAGCTTCTAAGATTTGTAATCATTTTGTGGGAGTTCATATATGCTTATTTCTATAATAGAGATAGTCCACTTGACTTAGTATCAGTTGTGTATGACTTGATTGAATTGATCATTGAAGCTTCACTCTGGTCTAAGGACTATTCCACATTTGATACTCACACACAACACAAAAGTCTAATGTTCAATGAATGTCTATTTCATCTGTGTGATTGTACATGTTCAAATGTGATGTGTGTGTGCTCAACCATATGTGGATCAAACCAAAAAGATTTTTGTTCTTTTTTTTTTTTGCTTTTGGAAGTGATTTGTATCACCTATGTTTTTCAAATTTTTTAAAGTGTTTTTGAGTGAAAAACATGTTTTCTGGGTGTTTTCATGACCTATTTCATGTATAGGCTCAACTGGGAGTTAAATGGTTTAATTTTAAAGTTTTTTCCAGCTTTAGATAGACACTTTCGCGACTGTTTCGCGACTAGCTCGCAAGTAAAACTTACCTAAAAAAAATTTCACGAGTAAGCTTCTCGCGAAAATTTCCAGATTAGCTTTTTAAAGAGCATTTCGTGGGTTTTTTGTTTTAAACTTCTCCCATCTTCTCCCAAACCCCTGTTTTAATGCTTCAACATCAAAACCCAACTAATTTCAAGTGTTTTACATTCCATAAACATTTCTAAGGTAATCTTTAACTCTAAAAGCTCGAAAATGTGTCGAAAACACACGAGCAATTTAGATCCCCAAATTAAAGTTACGACTTGGTTGATTTTACACTAACTTAATACTAAGTGCAGAATAGTGTAAACACAAGCATATAGGCAAGACAACTACTCTAATCCATATTTAAAGCAACACAGCAGTAAAAATGAAATGAACAAGAGTAGGGAAGAGAGACGCAAACACAGATAACACCGAGACGTGTTATCGAAGAGGAAATCGAAGAACTCGGCAAAAAACCTCTCCGCCAGCCTCTAAGTGGAAATCGATTCACTAGACAATCATTTGGGATACATGGGTTAGCAAGAGACTTTCCAAGCATAATCTACCCGATGTACCTAAGCCCTCCAAGCTCCTACTCCAACAAGGCTTCTCGGAACCGTGTCTTGTCTTAGTTCTCTGGATCTCGCAACAAGCTCCATGTTGCATCTGCCATTCCAGGCTTCTTCCAATACTTCCTAGCAGCTCCAAAACACTCTCTACACTCTGAATAGGTGTGGGTTGTGTTTGGGTACAAATCTCCTCTCAAGGTATGATAATGGGAGAGGGATGGAGAAGAGACTACAGTGATTTCTCACTAAGGATGAGTAGCTTTCTCTCAAAAGATGGGTGTGTGTGTTTTAGAAAACCCCTCTAGGGTTTTTCTCTTTGAATAGCCTCCTCTACGTTTGTAGGTAATGAGGGTATATATAGTATGGATGAAGGGTAAGAAACTCACTCATTAAAATCCTCCAGGCAGAATATTTCGCGACTATCTCGCGGGAAGGCCTTACTTGCGAGACACTCGCGAAAACGACAGCCTGACATGACTCTTTAACTTCCAGCATATGCTTCTCACATGGCACTCTCATGGGTTAGCTTCCAACGAGACACTCGCGAGATTCACTGATTCTTTATTTAAGCTAGAGTCTTCACCAACTTGATACTAAACCTAATACAATTAAATCCCACAAAATACAAGGAAATAAATTAAGGCAATTACAACACTTTTTGTCATGGAATAAAGTCAACATAAAACATAGTTGTAAATCACAACTTTACAATCTTCCCCTTTGGCTATTCCGTGACAAAACACCCTATAACAGACAAAAGCCTTAAACATGAGTTTGGGAATAATGGCAAAACTCACTCACACCTAAATCTAGAAGTTGTGATGAACTTGGAACATGTATACCTGTAACTTGAAACAGGTGCACAAAACACATTAGACTATCAAGGTAAATCAGGTGATAAAAAGACAAGTATAATGTAACAAGTAAAATGCGATCATGCAAAATGGAATAAAGCAATAGACCATGGCTTGACCAAACACGCAATCACTATACAATAGTGATCACAATGCTCATTCACACAAGAAATGAACATCCGGACATGCAATCAAATAAGCTCAATTGCAAACTTTCATTTGCATGTCCAATACTCAACCAATGCATAAAAACATATATACATCTAGGAACAATCCTACAAGGGCACAAGAGTGTTCCAACACATAAACACGATGCAATGAGAGCAACAAAGCAAATCAAAGCAACATAAAGCAACGAGAAAACAAGCATAAAGTAAATCAAAGTTTTCTAAAAAACAATGTCTTCTCCCCCTTGGTATATGCATCTCCCATATGGCTTTCTCCTCCTACGAATTTGCACAAGGTAGAATTTCTCCCCCTAAGAGTGTGCACATGAGTCATATAAAAATAATGATACTCTCCCCCTTTTTGTCACGAATAGACAAATTAATCAAGAGGAAGGAGGGAAAGAAAAGAAGATATGAACAAGGGAAAAAGATGATGCATGAAGGGTGTAAGATGTATGAGAAAATGAAACTCAAACGCAAAATAAAACATCTTTAAAAAAATGCTACAAAGCATAAAGAACATGACATGCTAAGGATGATGGAACATGATGTAAACCTAGACATGACATGGACACAAGAACATATTATATGTGCAAAAAGGTCTAAAAAGACTTAACTAGCATGAGTGAAAGCAAAAAACATGTCAAGTGTTAGAGTGTGTGCAGCAAGGTGCAGCTACTGTACATCTAGTGTGCATGTGAGATGTATGACTAATGCATGAATAAGCACTCACGGGGCAAAATGTATAAAACACACCACCAATGATCAAAACATAATAAACATGAATAATTATGGTGATCTCCAAAATTTGGTATTCATCGGAGTCCAAAACAATGACAAAGTGTCATTTAGGCATTTTATCAAAAACTTAGAGTGCACACACTAAACATGCATGTTAAACAATGCATGAATATATGAAAAACTTGCCTAAATACATGTTACTTTTGCCACAAGGGGCCAACATCCAAAGCAAATCATCATTCGAAACAAAGCCCAATAAAAAAGAATGACAAAAATTAAGTTTTCCAACTCCCATTTGAGAAAAACCCAACTATGAACATAAAACCCCCAAAAACATAATCTAAGGATCAAAATCAATGAAAAAAGTTAAAGATTACCTTAGAGATGTTAATGGAATGAAAAACAGTTGAATGTAGTTGGGTTTTGATGTAGAAACATGAAAATAAGTGTTTGAGAGAAGATGAGAGAAGTTTAAAACAAATGACCCACGAAATGCCCTTTAAAAAGCTAATCTGGAAATTTTCACGGGAAGCTGACTCACGAAAATTTTCCCAGGTAAGCCTTACTTGTGAGAGTACTTGCGAAAATTTTCGCAGGTAAGCCTTACTCGCGAGCTACTCGCGAAACAGTTGCGAAACTCTCTGTCCAAAGCTGAAAAAGTTTTAAAATTGGACAATTTAACTCCCAGTTAAGCCTATACATGAAATAGGTCTCGAAAACACCCAGAAAACTTGTTTTTTTACACAAAAACACTTTAAAAACTTTGAAAAACATGGGTGATACAAATCACTTCCAAAAGCAAACAAAAAGAACAAAAATCTTTTTGGTTTGAACCACATATGGTTGAGCACACACACATCACATTTGAACATGTACAAACACACAAATGAAATAGGCATTCATTGAACATTAAACTTGTGTGTGTGAATCGAGTGTGGAATAGTCCTTAGACCAGAGTGAAGTTTCAATGATCAATTCAATCGAGTCATACACAACTGATACTAAATCAAGTGGACTATCTCAATTATAGAAATGAGCATATATGACCTCCCACAAATTGATTACAAAACTTTGAAACTTTTCATTTAGCTTTTGAATAAATCATAACATTTGATCCATTTTGGATAATACATCTCATTTTTGAGATCGGTGCTTGATATTTTTGATATATCAACATTTAGGATTAGCCTTTGGCTTTTTGAGTATTATACATTTCAAAACACAAGTCGCTTTCCCTTTTTTCTAGTCAAATACTAGTATGTATGACAAACTTTTGCAGCTCGATATCTCTTTTCATTTGGAGATTTACATTTAGAGAGCTCTTTTGCAAAAACAAAAAAATAAAGTAGGAAGAGATATAGACACAAGTCTATGCATGTATCAAGACCATCAAGACTATTGACCAATCGTTCATGACAAGCTTGAAGATCCATTTACAACAACCACACATAATTTTCAAGATTTCTTCCACAAAGATAAATGTGCATACAAAACAAGTTAAGCTCGAAAATGCACTACGCCATTAGTACGAAGGTACTAGACCAAACTCACATGTGAAATGTGCTCAAACATATACGATCAAGCTTTTTGAATTTTTCATTTTTTATGTGGTTTTGGATTTTTACTAACACAAAACTAAAACATAAAAGTAAGATTAAAAAAAAAAAAAACAGTGCATATAATGAAATGCAAGATGCACAAAATGCATGAAGATATGACAAGCAATGCATGAAGGGTCCTACAAAGATCGAAAGAATTAGATTAAGGACCAAAAGAGCAAAAGCTCAACCATAAGAACACTTCCTCATCCAAACGGAATGATTGTTTGGAGCGAGTGTCTCAAGAGAAGTGAGGCGAGGGTTGGAAGAATGAGAATCGGAGATGCATATAGTCAAGGAGTTAAGAGCATCAAACACTTTCTTTAACAACATGCTATTTTCACTCAAATCCGGTTTACCCCTTTTAGCACAACTTCCAAGCAGCTCAAGTTTCTCTTTTCTTTTAATTCTTTTAGCAGCTTAAAACTTAGAGCAATGAGGTCTTAGATGACCAAAGGCATCACAATGGTGACAAACAATGTGTTTAGGTCCACTAGGCCTTTTGGGAAGGGATCTAGCAACATGGGTTTGTTCTTTCTTCAACTTATGACATTGAAGCCTTATATGACCAATCACACCGCAATGGTGGCAAGTAGGAACAAACTTAGATCCACTCAATTCCCTATAATGAGACCTAAATAGAGGCTTAGGCTTAGGAGCCTTTCTCTCCACCTTTTGATTTCTTTTATGTAGAAGAATGGACACCGATTTGTCCTTTGAGGTAGAACGCATAATAGGCAAAATATCAGGTACCACAACATGATTGCAACAAATATTTTCATCTTTTTTAACAGTAGGTTCAGCAATCAAACACTTGGCATGCATCTTAAGAGATTCATTTTCACATTTAAGATCATCAACAAGTTTGTTAGACAAAACAAGTTTAGCATCCAAGTCCATATTCAAACATTCAAACTCTTTCAGCTTTTGAAGAGAAATTTCAGCAAGTTTCTTATATTTTTCAACCAATTTGTTGGATTCTTTGAGCTTAGCAATCAAATCATCATTTTCACAAAATAACATGCTCAAATCCTTATTAAACTTCTTAGCCTTTTTCTTCAAGAGTTTAATGTTAGGAATATAAACAACACCCAAAGATTCATGTAACATAACATCACAATCATGAGGATTATCACTCATAGAGGCAATTTCACAAACACATGGCATGTTACATTCATCACCAACCAAATCATACAAAGAGGCATACAAAACACAATCCATGGCAAATAAACACAAGAGGTCAAGGATTACACTTAGGTATTTAAACCATAGCAAGTGTACCCGCTCTGATACCAAATGAAAGATCGGAAATGTGTCAAAAACACACGAGCAGTTTAGACCCCCAAATTAAAGTTACGGCTTGGTTGATTTTACACTAACTTAATACTAAGTGCGAAATAGTGTAAACACAAGCGTATAAGCAAGATAACTACTCTAATCCATATTTAAAGCAACACAGCAGTAAAAATGAAATGAACAAGAGTGGGGAAGAGAGATGTAAACACAGATAACACCGAGACGTGTTATCGAAGAGGAAACCGAAGAACTCGGCGAAAAACCTCTCCGCCGCCCTCCAAGCGGAAATCGATCCACTAGACAATCAGTTGGGATACATGGGTTAGCAAGAGACCCTCCAAGCCTAATCTATCCAAAGTACCTAAGCCTTCCAATCTCTTACTCCAACAAGGCTTCTCAGAACCGTGTCTTGTCCTAGTTCTCTGGATCCTGCAACAAGCTCCATGTTGCATCTGCCATTCCAGGCTTTTTCCAATACTTACCAGCAGCTCCAAAACACTCTCTACACTTTGAATATGTGTGGGTTGTATTTGGGTACAAATCTCCTCTGAAGGTATGATAATGGAAGAGGGATGGAGAAGAGGCTACAGTGATTTCTCACTAAGGATGAGTAACTATCTCTCAAAAGATGGGTGTATGTGTTTTAGAAAACCTCTCTAGGGCTTTTCTCTCTGAATAGCTTCCTCTACATTTGTGGGTAATGATGGTATATATAGTATGGGTGAAGGGTAAGAAACTCACTCATTAAAATCCTTCAGACAGAATGTTTCGCGACTATCTCGAGGGAAGGCCTTACCCGCGAGACACTCACGAAAATAACAGACTGGCATGACTCTTCAGCTTCCAGCATGTGCTTCTCACATGGCTCTCTCGCGGTTAGCTTCCAGTGAGACACTTGTGAGATTCACTGATTCTTCATTTGAGCTAGAGTCTTTACCAACTTGATACTAAACCCAATACAATAAAATCCCACAAAATACAAGGAAATAAATTAAGGCAATTACAACACTTTTTGTCATGGAATAAAACCAACATAAAACATAATTGTAAATTACAACTTTACAAACTCTTTTTCATTGATTTTGATCCTTAGATTATGTTTTGAGGGTTTTATGTTCATAGTTGAGATTTTCTCAAATGGGAGTTGGAAAATTTAATTTTTGTCAATCTTTTTTATTGGGCTTTGTTTTAAATGATGATTTACTTTGGATGTTGGCCCCTTGTTGCAAAAATAACTTGTATTTAGGCCAAATTTCATATGTTCTTGCATTGTTCATCATACATGTGTAGTGTGTACACTCTAAGTGTTTGATAAAATGCTTAAATGACATTTTCTCATTGTTTTGGACTCTGTTGAGTACCAAAATTTGGGGATCACCATAATTATTCATGTTTATCATGTTTTAATCATTGGTTGTGTGTTTTATACACCTTTTCCCGTGAGTGCTTATTCATGCATTGGTCATGCATCTCACATGCACACTAGATGCACCTTTACTGCACACACTTGAACACTTGACATGTTTTTGCATGTTAAGTCTTTTTAGACCTTTTAGCACATATAACATGTTCTTGTGTCTTTTTCATGCTTAGGTTTGTATCATGTTTCATCATCCTTAGCATGTCATGTTCTTTATGCTTTGTAGCATTTTTTAAAGATATTTTATTTTGTATTTGAACTTCATTTTCTCATACATCTTGCACCCATTATGCATTATCTTTTACCCTTGTTCATATTTTCTTTTCTTTCCCTCATTCCTCTTAATTAATTGGTCTATTCGTGACAAAAAGGGGGAGTGTATTGTCATTTCTATATGACTCATGTGCACACTTTTAGGGGGAGAAATTCTATCCCGTGCACATTCGTAGGGGGAGAAAGCCATAAGGGAGATGCATATACCAAGGGGGAGACGACTTTTTTTTATTTATAGAAAACCTTGATTTACTTTATGCTTGTTTTCTCGTTGTTTTATGGTGCTTTGAGTTATGTTTAGTAGCTATGCTTTGCTGCTCTCATTGCATCGTGTTTATGTGTTGGACATGCATATATCTTTATGCCATTGTGTTTTATTGATTGCATGTTCGGATGATCATTTGCTTTGCTTTATGGTCATTGTAGTCATTTCCATATGATTGTTTTGTGTTTGATCAAGTTGCTCATACATTTTACATGTTTACTTGATCGCATTTTACTTGTTACATTATACTTGTCCTTTTATCACTTGATTTACCTTGAGGGTCTAATGTGTTTTGTGCAAGTGTTTCAGGTTACAGGTATCTTGTTCCAAGTGCGTGACAGATTTTAGATTTAGGTGTGAGTGAGTTTTGCCATTATTCCTAAACTCACGTTTAAATCTAGAGTTTGTTATAGGGTGTTTTGTCACGGAATAGCCAAATGAGGAGATTGTAAAGTTGTGATTTACAACTATATTTTATGTTGGCTTTATTCCATGACAAAAAGTTTTGTATTTGCTTTAATTATGTTCCTTGTATTTTGTGGGATTTTATTGTATTAGGTTTAGTATGAAGTTGGTGAAGACTCAAGCTAAAATGAAGAATCCATGGATTTCGCGAGAAGCTCGAGAGAAGCTAACCCGCGAAAGAGTCCTGTGAGGAGCACATGACTGGAAGTTGAAGAGTCATGCCAGGTTGTCGTTTTCACGAGTGTCATGCGAGTAAGGCCTTCCCTTGAGGTAGTCGCGAAACTTTCTGCTTGGAAGATTTTTGAGAGTTACATTCTTACCCTTCACCTATACTCTATATACTCTCATTACCCACAAATGTATGAGAGCCAATTCAGAGAGAAAAATCCTAGATAGGTTTTTTACAACACACACACCCATCCTTTAGAGAGAGAGCTACTCATCCTTAGTGAGAAATCATTGTAGCCTCTTCTCCATCCCTCTCCCATTGACATACCTTGAGAGAAGATTTGTACCTAAACACAACCCACACCTATTTAGAGTGTTGAGAGTGTTTTGGAGCTGCTAGGAAGCATTGGAAGAAGCCAAGGATGGCAGATGCAACATGGAGCTTGTTGCGGGATCCGGAGAACTAGACAAGACATGGTTCTGAAAGGCCTTATTGAAGTAGGAGCTTGGAGGGCTTAGGTATATCGGGTAGATTAGACTTGGAGGGTCTCTTGCTAACCCATGTATCCGAACTAATTGTTTAATGGATCGATTACCGCTTGGAGGGTGGCGGAGAGGTTTTTCGCCGAGTTCTTCGGTTTCCTCTTCGATAACACATCGGTGTGTTATCTTGTGTTTACATCTTTCTTTCCTATTCTTTTACATTCCTTTTTGCGGCTGTGTTGCTTAGATTATGGATTAGAGTAGCTTGCTTGTTTGTCCGCTCGCATTTACACTATTCCGCACTTAGTATTAAGTTAGTGTAAAATCAATCGAGCCGTAACTTTTAATTAGGGGTCTAAACAGCTCTTGTGTTTTCAACACATTTTCGAGCTTTTAGAGTCAGTTCATGATATTGCCAAAACTGGGCTTGTAAATCCAATTTTGAGGGCATGTTGTTTGATAGAGATCTTCCAATGACAGTTAAAACCTCAACTAGCTTGAATTTGCAATGAAGCGAAATGGAATCTCTATTGTGTTTTCAACACATTTTCGAGCTTTTAGAGTCAGTTCATGATATTGCCAAAACTGGGCTTGTAAATCCAATTTTGAGGGCATGTTGTTTGATAGAGATCTTCCAATGACAGTTAAAACCTCAACTAGCTTGAATTTGCAATGAAGCGAAATGGAATCTCTATTGTGTTGTATTTTTGTTCTTGTGTCAACTGCAGTAGTTACCTTGTTAGTTAGTCTGCCGGGTCTGTTTTCTCGCTTCTTTGTTTATTTAGCAATAGTACATGCTCATTGAACCACCCCCTCCCCCAAAAAAAGGAGAGAGGATAAATGCGCATATATAAGAACATAGAGACAACAAGTCTCACTTGTTTTATTTTTATTATCTATTTTTGTCACAAATCCAATCTCATTATTTAGTATTTAAAAGCATATTGGAGATTGTAAAGAGCGTCTGAATTATTGTCTGTTCCATCAATTACAGTAATTAAAAGTTCCATCCGCGAGGTAGAGGGTGCAGCCCGGAACTGAACAGCAGTTGCAGGCCGGATTAAGCTTCTGATCCCCTGATGATGGGCAGGTCATATAAGCAAAGGCGAAGCAAATTGCTGGGCAAGGTCTCACAATCGCTTTTGTCGGATTAATTCCCAATAGAATTGCACCTGGTTGACAACATTAAAAGAAAACACTTATTTATGATAATAGGAAATTGTTCTCTTATGGAGGTAAGCAGGTTGCACCTAATTACACATGCAGTAGCAAAGATAGATGCGAACAATTTGAACTTGCATGTGGTATTGTAATAGCTAGTAATGACAATCCTAAAATCATTCATAGAAACAACAAAATAATAAAATTATACGGAGAAAAGATGGACATAATTGAACTCATTAGAAGCCAAACCAATAATTAGGATTTTGAGATTATCATAAGTGACAAATTGCATCATACCGCAGAAAAGAAGAACCATTATTCCAGTTTAGTGTCTCTCCATATTTTCCATAACATTTTTGAGGGGTTAACATCACATACTTATAGGAATTCTTACAAGAATGAGGAAATAACACGCATATATATGAGTGGGCAAACTTATTGTTTAATACAAATGTGGAGTTGACCTTCATTTTTTCCAAAGCTCCCATGTTCACTAATCTGCCTAGTGCCTAATATCACATTTATGAAAACATGTGCGTAACTTAGGATCAATTCAAGATATATTGTTTTATATTAATTGTCAACAATACTAATTATCATGCGTGTTTACTCAGAGCAAGTCTTTCTACTAGATAAATTTGCAAAATTTCACTGTCTAACAACCCTTACAGAAAGATGTGAAACATGGAGAGATGAATAGTGTTTTTTTAAATAAATTTTTCACTCAAATTATTTACACGTACTGTGGTTATACTACCTATTAAGAATGTAAATGTATAACGGTAACATTTGGACTGAAAAACCGTAACATTGTCATGGGAGTTTAGCATGTGTGCAAGTGTCCAGCTTCAACAGGGGTGCTTTCAAGTTGGCATCCCTAGTTATTCAAACTATGAAGTAAGTTCTTTTCTTACCAAGTTGTAACTGAAGTAAGCTGTGTATATGTACATGAATGTTGATGTCTCAGAACTCATACTAACACCACCGGAAACACCAGCATAGTAAGAGGAATGGTGCATGGCTACTTTTCCCTTGAGGAGGTTATTTTGCTTCCCTCTATTTTGTCTCTTTTCATTTTAAGTGCTGTGATAAGGATTCTATGTTGACTACTATCATTATCAGTATGCAATGGTTTAATGATAATATATATATATATATATATGTTTTCTTTTTTTTCATTTATTAAATGACTTTAGTTGGATTCCACTGTTTGTTCGTGAGTGAATTGTGATTTTTTGGGGGTTGATTTTGTCGATGACCTCAAACTCTGTATTCAAACTGATCATTTGGTTAGAAATTTGTTTTATCTTTGGTTCTTTTATATATACACTCTCCAAAATCAGTTTTTATTTATTTATTTTAAATTTAATTTTTTATAAATTGATGTTTTCACATGTTTATTCCCACCAGAAGGAAGTTTTAAATTTGAAAATTTTACATGATTTTTTTTTTTAAAACATATATGTTAGCTAAAGTTCGTTCTAATATGACTATAGACAAACTTGATATAAAGTAAAGACCAAAATACACTGGTGATCCCTAAAGTTTACTTAATAAAGGTTTAAAAAATGAGCACTTTTAGTCCTTCTGTTCACTTCTATTAGTTTTCTTGTGTATGTTTAACGGAGCAATGATATGGCTTTTTTGATGTCATGGAAAATTGTTATTTTATAAATTGAAACCAAATGCTATAACCCTACCGTTAGAAATGCCAATGATACCATTGTAAGGCTTAACTTTCTGTTCGACAATTGGCTATTCAGCTACTCTGAATAATGTAGTATAAGTAAGGTATGTGCGAAGCACTATGTTGTTGGTCATTTCAGTTTCTAAGTTGTGACGGGCAAGGTCTGTTGGAGAGTTTGATAGCCCTTATAGTAACTATGCTTCTTTTGTTGCTAATAAATTTGATTTACTCAAAAAAAAAAAGGGGAAACATTTTTTTTGCCTTGCACTATGAATTGTTGGCTATGATTGTTTCGAATGTTTCAAAACTTGTTCATATACTTCCAACCTAATATTGTTCGTAGTATATCATTAGAGAAAAATGCTGTACTTTACACTGAAAGAAAGTTTTGAAAAAGTTAATGAGCTTTCCTGAGTCTTAACACTAAAAATTTAAAGATTTTGTACTGTTCATCTCCTTTATTTTCAGTAAATGTTGTGCAATAATTTACAACCGTCTTTTTAATTATAAAAACAAGTGGATCTGGTAGAGAAATTGACATCAAAGTATCAATGATACATTAAAGACAATTGCTTAAGTAAAAGTTGTTAGAAATACTGAAATCTGTAGGATTGTATTTCATGATCAAAGAATATATACAAGTGCCTTTATATAAGAGGCATGTGAGTGCAGTACAAGTAAGAGTGTAGTACAAGAATGTGTGCTATACAAGTAATCTAGTTGGGCCTAAAGCCCACAACACTATATATGTTAACAGCCCCTCTCAAGCTCAAGGTGGATGTGAGACCATCTTGAGGTTGTCAACCAAAGTACGAAGGCGTCCCTTAGGATGTGACATGGTGAAGGATATCTGCAAGTTGATCTTTAGAGGAGACTGAGGTCAGCTTGAGAGCACCATGGACAAGATGATAATGGATAAAATGACAATCAATCTTGATGTGTTTAGTCCATTCATGGAAGACATCATTGTGAGCAATATGAATGACACTCTAGTTGTCACAATAAAGAGGAGTAGCAGAGGATGTAGACACATCGAAGTCTTTGAGAAGCCATCGTAGCCAAAGGAGTTTAGATGTGGTATCAACAAGAGCAAGATATTCTACTTCAATACTGGAGCGGGCCACATGAGTTTGTTTCTTGCTTCTTCAAGAAATCATAGAAGAACCAAGAAGAAAGCAATAACCAGTGGTGGACCTGCAATTAGTGGGATCTCCTGCCCAATTAGCATTAGAAAATGCACGGAGAATAAGAGGAGATTGAGTAGAGTAGAAAAGATCATGGAATAGAGTGCCCTTTAGGTATGGAAGAATGCGCAGAACAACAGTATAGTGAGTCGATCGTGGAGCAGATAGATACTGGTTCACCTGGTGAACAGCATAGGAAATGTCTGGATGAGTGACAGTGAGATAAACTGGGTTGCCAACCAAGCGTCTGTAAAAAGATGGATTAGACAATGGTTTCCCTCCTGAGGGAGTCAGATGTGCATTAAGTTCAATTGGAGTGTCAATAGTCTTGCTATCAGTGAGTCCAGCTCGAGACAAGAGTTTAGAAGCATACTTGGCTTGAGTAATATAAAGTCCATCTGTAGAATGAGTGATTTCAAGACCCAAGAAGTAGCTGAGATGTCCAAGATCTTTCATCTCAAACTGCTGACTAAGAAAATCCTTGAGTTTTTGAATGCCACTGAGGTCATCACTAGTTATGATCATATCATCCACATACAGTAGAAGTAAAATAGTGTCTTTGTCAGTGCGACAAATAAATAAGGCAGAATCATTATGGCTGGTCATGTAACCCAAGCAAGAGATGGTAGAGCTGAATTTGGCAAACCAAGCTCGTGGAGCTTGTTTAAGGCCATAAATTGCATGTCGAAGGTGACAAACCTTGTTTGAGTCAACTGAGAGACCAGGAGGAAGTTGCATATAAATTTCTTCACTTAAATCCCCATTAAGGAATGCATTTTTGACACCCATCTGAAAAAGGTCCCATTTACTGACAGCAGCAACAACTAAGAGGGCACGAACAGATGAGATAGGAGCAACTGGAGTAAAGGTCTCTTCATAATCAATCCCATACTCCTGTATAAAACCTTTTGCAACAAGATGAGCTTTGTAGCACTCAATGGACCTATCAGAGCAAGTCTTAATCTTGTAGATCCACTTACAAACAACCACAGTTTTTTCGGGGGGGGGGGGGGGGAGTGTCACCAAATCCTAAGTATAGTTTTTAGATAATGCATCAAGTTCTTCTTTCATTGCAATCTGCCATAAAAAGTCAGTGGAAGCCTTACGATAGGTTTGAGGTTCGTGAAATGTAGCAAGGGAAGTTTAACAATGATAGTCAAGTAAATGTGCAAGAATAGATCTTACCCGAGTTGAGTGACAAGATGAAATATCTTGTACAAGATCTTCAGGCGGAGCAGGAGTAGGGGACTCAAGCTTAGGGTTGGGGTTAGGTAGCTCGTCTTACCTATTCATCTTCCACCTGTTCATTAAAGGGTGAACTAGGAAAGGGATCAGTGATATCTGGTGGTTGGACAGAGAAGTCTACAAGAGAATCAGGAGCAGCTACAAAAGGAATATGTGCCTCATCTGGAAAAAGATCTAAGACAGAGGAGGAAGATAAGGACGCACGGAAGTGAGAGAGCTCGACAAAGAGGTGATGTTCCCAAAAGACAACATTGCGGGAGATACGAAGACAATGAGAGACAAGATCATAACACCGATACTCCTTTTGAGTTTCGCCATAGCTAAGAAAACAACAAAGCCTTAACCGGGGCTCAAGTTTGTTATGCTCATATGACTGAAGAAGAGTGAAACAAGCAAAACTGAAGGAGCGAAGGTGGTGATAGTCTGGAGGTGACCCAAAAAGGCGCTCATATGGAATTTGATTTTGGATAACAGGACTCGGAATGCGATTAATAGCATGAACAACATGAAGAACAGCTTCACCCCAAAAAGGAGCAGGAACTTTGGTGGAGAGAAAGAAAGCACGAATAGTGTCAAGAATATGACGAAGTTTTCGTTTAGCTCTACCATTTTGCTGAGAGGTACTTGGACAAGTTAGTTGATGAACAGTACCATAAGAATGCAAAACAGCTTGGAAAGCATATTGAGTGTATTCAAGAGCATTATCAGATAAAAAATTTTTGATGCATCTGGAAAACTAAGTTTCAACCATTTTTGCAAAATTAGAATATACTTCCAATAATTCAGAACGATGTTTCATATTAAAAATCTAGCTATAACGAGAATAATCATCAACAAAGATAACAAAATATCGAGACCCACCAATACTAGAGACAGAGGAAGGCCCCCAAACATCAGAATGAATAAGGTCAAAGATGTCAGTGGATATTGATTCACTAGTATTGAAAGGCAAAGCTGGCTGTTTTCCTAACTGACATGAAACACAATCAAAATTTTTTGTAGACACTAAACCTAGCAAACCTCTAGAAGCCAATTGTTGTACTCAAGAGGAAGATGCGTGACCAAGTCGAGCATGCCAATGTGCAAGGGAAGGAATTGAAGAAACTGTAGCAGCTGCAGCAATAGAAACAGGAACAACAAGTGGAAGACGAAGGTTGTTCATGGGTGACATACGCCTAACTCTGGGAGTGGTCCCAAGCTCCTGTCTCGTCCTCAGATCCTACACAATACACCCAGAATAATCAAATATAATGCGACAACCCAACTTAGCTAATTGTCCCACAGAAAATAAATTGTAAGGAGGGTCAGGAACATTAAAGACCCCAGGAACCAAGAGGTTGGAGGTCGAAACAGAACCTATATTATGGCCAGACATTGTGGAACCATTTGCTGTGCGAATATTAAGAGGGTGTGGTGCAGGTTTAAGTTCAGAAAATAAGGACGAGTGAGGTGTCATATGATTGCAACAAGCAGAATCCATAAGCCAAGAGGAAGGAGACATACTAGATAAATCTTAGAGAGAAGAGGAATAAGATGCATTACCAACCATATGAATGACATTGGCGACGATGTTTTTAAGGTCATCTGTGGACATGGTGAAAGTGCATTTTGAAGATTTAGACTGTGCAGAGACGGGAGCCTTTGGTTGGACACTCTTAGTGTTAGCAACAGTAGCAACATAAATTGAAACAACTAATTTGTTGCGACGATAGCAAGTCTCAATATTGTGGCAAAAACGTTTGCAAAATTTGCAAAAACGTTTGATGGATTGGTGGCAATGATTATTGCAATAAGAAGAAGACATGTCCTTATTCTTCATTTAGAAGCAAAATATGCAAAAACGGACTGCAAAAATGAAATCTATGTGAAAAACTAGATAAGGAGCACCTGAACTGCAAAAGTCAACTCTGGCAAAAAAGTCAACGGTTAACCATGGTCAAAGTCAACTCTAGAAGTCAATGGTCAATGCTGTCAAGTCAACGGATGCCGTCAGCAGGCTGACTGGGAGATGACATCAGCAGATGACAAGGTGTTGACGTCAGCTAGGGCGGACGTGGCAGAGCTGTTTCGCGCGTGTGGCGCGTGACACAGTAGAGACGGCACGTGAAGGTGCGTGGCACTATAGATGTGGCATGTGGGAGCGCGTGAGGAACAACCCAGATCTGTAGAGGCGTGTGAGAGGCGCATGGAGCGCGTATGCTGCAAAACAGAACCTTTGAGTGGCGCATGGGGGTGCGTGTAGTCTCTGATGGCTTTGAGGCTTCCACGAGGGTGTAGATCGGTGCAAGACGATCTCTGTGGTACCTTCACAAAGGTAATTAGAGCAATATTTGAGGCGGTGATGCAGCGGGCAGTGGTCTTTGTAGTGTGAAACTCCTCAACGATGGCGACTGCAGGTCCGGAACCCAAAGATGACGGCTAGAAGACGTCAGAGGTTCAATGACGAGAGGCTGCGGCGGCTGCTGTAATGGTGGAAGTGATGTTGAGAATGGAGTTACACCAATAAAGACAAGACTGCTAAGAAAAGGTTAGAGCAGTGGCTCCGATACTATGTTAGAAATACTGAAATCTGTAGTATTGTATTTCATGATCAAAGAATATATACGAGTGCCTTTATATAGGAGGCATGTGAGTGTAGTACAAGTAAAGAGTGTAGTACAAGAATGTGTGCTATACAAGTAATCTAGTTGGGCCTAAAGCCCACAACATTATATACGTTAACAAAAGCAATGGTGTTGAACTAAAGAAATTGACATTTTAATTTCATTGTCCAGGTCATATCCACTCTCAATTGTTGTGGTCAGAGTCGGCGATGGACCTTGGGAAGACCTGAAGAACTTTGGTGATGAGCTCCGTGCACGTGAATGTCATAATTTCAAGGTATTGCAGTAGCATCATACGATTAACTTTGAATGCAATATGTGTTGAATTTAATTCATGCATTGACTTCTAAATAATATCTTTTCTTTGTATTTAGATGGTTAACTTCACTGAAATTATGTCTACAAATGTGACATCGGCTGAGAAAGAAATAGCTTTTGCTCTAGCAGCCCTAATGGAGATCCCCTTCCAGTACAAAGCAGAAGTTTAACTTGGTATTCTTGAGTAGGGTTCCTTATCCATGTCAAATTATAATATTAAAGTATTTGGTGAAAATTTTCTTACATGAGAGCTCTGATGTGCATAATGTAGGTACTTGAACAACCAGTCATTAAAATAAGGGTATAACCTTAATACTTATAGTATGTTTCTGATTTTGCTATTAAGGGAAGAGGGGGAATCTATTTCATTGTTCTAGTTGTTCTAAACCCAGTTGTGGATGAAATATAACTAGTTTGTGAATGCTTTCTAACTTGCATCTACTCTATTGGAAAAAGTACATGTGACAGGAAGAGTAGAGCAAATTGTTCCACGCCCTCCACGTGAGATAAATAGCCCCTTGGTATGATTATGATATAGTGTGTGTGTGTGTTGTTTTGTTTTGTGATTTTTAATGAATCAGAATCTTATACCAAAGAATCAATAAGAAGCTACCCCTCTAACAGATCAATACTTCCTAAAAAGAGAGAGAAACTAGCTCACAGAGGCAGAAAAATACATATCACTTTAGAACAGATAAGGGAATGCCTCATTTACTTCCCATCTACTAGATCGTGCACATTTTTTCCTTAGTTTTGAAGTGGCCTTGATGAAATCTGTGACACCTCTGCATTCAAATATTATATAAGGCAGCGCCCCCCATCTAAAGTAATAGTGTGTTTTGCAATGAATTGATCATGTCACATGTTTATTTATCATTGCCATGAGTCCATGAGTCCATGACACATACACTGAGCTAGGTTGCTAAGGAATTCCATTATAATTATATAAATATGAAATATTTGATAAATCTATACATATTGATCCTTGTGCTTTTGACAGAGATCAAGGATGTGCATGCTGAATGGGGTATGTTTTCAAGAGATTAAGATTGATAAAATGGAGTCCAATATTGTTCGAAGTATTTGGGGATGCCGCGGGTATAGCTGGGGAGGTTTTGTTAATGTGGCAAAAGGGTACTAGAGGAAGTTAATAGGGACATTCTTGCTGGCTTACTTGCTAAAGAGTGTTGAAGATGGCTGAGTGAGCATGTACCAAGGTGTCTCACCTAAATGACAATAGTATAAGAAGTCTTACATGGGACTGATGGGAGTAGCTAAGGGGTGTGAGAGAGAGGTGGGATGTAGCTTGGTGTAATGTAGGTGAATTCAATGTCATTAGATACCTGAGTGTGAGGCTAAGGTGCAATAGGTTTAAATGTTTGATCTTTCTGACATTATTGGGGAGTTTAATATGATTGATTTGCCAATTATAGGTGTGGACTATGATGTTAAGTTAGAGCAATGGTACTTATCTTTCATGTCAATACATAATTTCAAAAATTGCCCAAAAAGGCCAAATACACTCATAATATATCGAGTTATGAGATAGCAAGATTGGATAGAATGAGGGAAAACCAAGAGAGAATTGATGCTTTGGGATTGAAGCACATCTCAACTTCTCTAAATGATTCTGCTCAGTCCAATTGTGCAAAAGGGAAAAGAAGTAAAGCTAATGTTGTGGTAGATGATGATTATGTACCACCTATTGGTGATGATGAGAATGATGTTGAGTCATCTAACTCTTTAATCCATAAGATACAATAGATGTTTCATAGGGTACAACAGATAATAACTTTGTTGTTCTATTATTTGTAATGACTTTGTTGTTCTATTATATGTTTGTTTGTTAGTTATAGATGGCACTAGGACGACTTACACGCTTGCGAGGTGAGGCATCTATCCCGGTGGTCCAATCTATGGTTTAATCTATGGAAAAACCTCCTGAAGCAAATCTTCCCGCCCAAAGTTCTTCTAGTGTGGAGGCTACCGACGCATTAACTAGCACGACTGGTAATTACATAGAACATACTTAATTACAACTGCACCATGTTTTTACTATTGAGATTATACTTAATGTACATAGAATGTATAATTTTTTAACATTTATAATTTTTAAATAGGATCTACTAGCAGAAATACCCATGGAGCAACATGTGGTATAGCAGTACGGGCACTTGTTGAAAAAAGTGGTAGACTGCCTGTACGTATAGCTGCAGAGTATGATAATTCTATTGGGAAGAATGGGTGCAAGCTTGTCAATCAAATTGGCATACAAGTGCGAAGTAATTTGTCCAGTCACAACATAAAAAATTGGAAAAGTGTTTTCAAAATATCGTGGTAAATTTACATTGATAGCATCTAACTCGTCTTTATTGTCACTAAGCATATTAAATTCATATAATAATATTTTTATAATACATATATACTTCATTTTTCAGGATCAGTTTGAGCTAGAAGGAGATTCCAACTTTAACGGAAACAATAAATACAAAATGTGGAAGATTATTGAGTTGTAGCTCTAATAAGTTGTATCAGATTTATAAAAAACTCGTACAATCTCATGGTGCTGACTATGCAAGAAGCCACCCGCCAAAGAATGCGACACTTGAGCAGTGGACTGGACTCGTTGAAGGGAAATGGACCAATAAGGACTGGCGGATAAATTATTTATGCATATATTATTATTATTCAATATTTACTATATTATGTTGTCAAATGATTAGATTAATACTTAGATGAAGTAAATGTATACTGTTTTATTCATGATCTAATAAATATCTTGAATGTTCTTTATTAGGAAAAATCAAGAAAGAACTCTGAAAATAGGAGCAAAACTTCAGGCAAACATAGATGCGGGACAAAGGCACTTGCTGTTAGGGTTGATGAGGAGGTGCGTGTTTTTTTCATTTTCTTAAACCTTAGTATGTTACATGTTGTGATTAATTAACTATAACTAACTAACACTCGAATGTTAATTAATTAGACAAATAATAATGGCGGTCAAGTTCCTGAATTGGCAAAAGTCTACAAAGATGTTCATTTCAATCCAAATACAAATAAGTAGATACACCATGAGGATGAAGCGACATATGTATGTGTATCATTCCATCCCTATTATTCCATCCTTATCATGTTTGTAAAACTATTCTCAAAGTGCAAGAGGATCATTGTCAAGATCCTAATGCAATCCCCCTTACACAAGAGGAGATCTCAAACTTGGTTTTTAAGAAGAAATCTGGTATTGTAAAAGGACTTGGCATGAGACCTTCCTCTTCTCTAGTAACCACTGCCTCATTTAGTTCTTCAGTGGAGTATATTCATCGGTTAGAAAATGAGATAACTGAGCTCAATGAGGCAAGAGCTAGGGACGAAGAGGAGCGAGCTAAGGAGCAAGAGGAACGAGCTAAGCAAGATGATAAGTTTTTGAGGAGCAAGGGTTATGATGATGCTTTTACCTATGGGGGTGGTTCATCTTCAAGTTAAATCACTTATTGGTTAGTACTTTATCTTTAAGTTAAAACATTTCATTTTTTATGTATCATTTGAAACTAATTCCTTTGATATCTTACTCTATATACTTCCCATATATGTCTATATGTATATGCCCAAATGCTATGGTTTAGCAATATGCTACATTGAATTAGTTAGTTGAGTGGGCCAAGTTAGAAGATAATATGGCCAATTGCAAAGCATTCATCAAAACATTTTTTTTTTGATAGGTGCATAGCATTTATCAAAACATGGGTTCCTTTGATGCTGTAGTCATCAAATTAGTGCTCAAATACATTTCTATGGTGTGATTGCTATTCCAAACCAACTAGACATTGAAGGACATAGCTCCACAAATCATGGCTGACCCCTCCCTCTATGTCCTGCAATGTATTGTAGGTTTTGGGAGCCAGAATTGACAATTAGGAACTATGCAATATGCACATGATTTTTAATGCCTGTGACCTTTTACCACCAGCTCTCTTTATGTATTATTATGCACATGATCCTATGGCATGATGTTTATATTTTGTTTAGGTAGATTGTTTTGAGATAATGAAGGCTCTGAAACTATTTGTATTATATTACACTTGACGATTTTAATGTAGTGTTTTTATATCTGTGCAGATTCCTTATTGGTGGTTTTAGGGGATTTACTTTTGGCATTATTTGAAGACATATGAGGATATCTTCCGTTGGTTCTAATTATATTATGCAACATTTTTTGTATTGTTATAAAACATCTTAAGTTATTGTATGTGTTACAAACAATTATTGTATGAAAGGATTTGAATTGGATACTTGTTTTAATATTAACTTGTGGAATGTATGGATCGATTTTTTATAAATGTGTTGTTGAAATAAATGTGTTAATCAAATGTGAGGTTTTAATAATGTAATGATAGATTACAGGTTAATATCAACGCCATGAAAATAATAAAAACAGAAAATAAGTTTTAGAGACGAAATATTTCGTCACTAAATTTTGTAAGAAATGGTTTTAGTGACGAAAATTTTCGTCACTCTATATGCTTGGATTTTCTTAAAAATAGTTTTAGTGACGAATTTTTTCATCACTATATATACCCGAAAATAGTTTTAGTGACGAAATTGTTCGTCATTAAATATGATGTAATAAACTAAAATGGTTTTAGTGACAAAATATTTTCATCACTAAATACTGTTTTTAGCGAGGAAAACATCTAGCGACGAAACGTTTTCATCGCTGAAAGTTTTTTTCTTTTTTAAACAAATTGGACTTTTAGTGACGAATTTTTTTGTCGCCAGGACTTTTAGCGACGAGGCTACAATGACGAAATGAATTTCGTCACTGAAAGTCCAAGTTCGTCACTAAAAGTTCGTAGTGACGAAAAACTGGACTTTTAGTGACGAATTTTTTTGTCACTAAAAATACATTTTGTTGTAGCGAGGGGTATGTACAGATTGTTGCAGGGTGGTAGAAGCTGAAGTGGTGACTTTTTTTTCTAGAATTTTATAGGCATTATAAGATTGACAAATCCCTTAATGATATTTATATTGCTTTTAATCCCTAAGAAGAGAAATGCTGTTAATATTAAATATTTCCATCCTATTAGTTTAGTGAAAAGTGTGTATAAATTATTTGTGAAGGTGCTGGCTAATAGGTTGAAAATGGTACTAGATAATCTTATTTCCAAGTCATAAAATGCCTTTGTTGGTGGTAGGCAAATTCTTGACTTGGTCCTAGTTGCTAACGAATGCTTGGATAGTCGTATCATGAGTCGATTCCTAGCATGATTTGTGTAAGTTGGATATTGAAAAGGCTTATGATCACATTAGTTGTGATGCGTTCATCTATCTGTTGGGGAGGATGGGATTTGGGGAGAAATGGAAGGGTTGGATTCATTCTTGTATTTCTGCTATTCATAGCTTCTTTAGTAATTCATGGAGATTAAGAAAAGATGACATGTTATCCATTTTGTTCTTTATATTGGTTATGGAGGTTTTGGGTCTCATTCTTTGTTTGGATTGCAACCTTGGAGAAAATTCTTACTTGTGATAATCTAATCAAGTAGGGATATACCTTAGTTGGGTGGTGTTGTATGTGGCTATTTTATTGATTCACTATGATGTTGCTTATGGTTTATGCAGCCTGGTGTTTATAACTTTTGGGATATTTAACTTTTGTTTGGGTGGAGGAATTAGATCGGGGCACTCTTCAGCAAACTAGAACATTGTACCGCTTTCTTTGATGTGGCTACTGGCTATTATGCAAGGATTGAAATAGTCATACTTTTGAGAATACAGACAGATCAAAGAATCAACTAGAAGCATTGTTGATACGCACTTTGATTGGTCTCGAGTGTGTGGTCTTACAAACTGTAGCACCCTCACACTCACACACTTCTCTTTTGCTTATAATTTTTTGTAATATATTCTTTTAGGTTATGAAGTGCTCATCATCATGAGCATTGATTAACCTATTTTATTAATGAATGCTTATTACTTATCAAATATATATATATATATATATATATATATGAAATTATCCATTATTAGTAAGACTGCCCAGTCAAAACCTGTAGACATTTCAACCTAGTTTTTGCATTTCGGTATGATGGTTTAACTTTGTCCAAGCTAGTTTTTTTATCCACATGAAATAAGCTTTGCTCACTGATTTGATATGTTTTAAATCACTTATTTATTTTCTACCCAATTTGCTTATATAGGTCTGCCCTAATTGTTTTACGAATACAAAGGAGTTGGCCTTTGGCTATGGGCACCTGGTGAGCTGAACTGAACTCATTGATATATTCTGCTTTTCACCTCTCCCTGATTTACATGGTATTGCAATTTTTTTTTTGCGAAAGTTATTTCACTGCAGACTTGTAGAGACTGTGGATCAGAATTGAGCATCTGTCCAATATGCCATGAATCCATCACAAGCAGACAAAGGGTGTACATCTAGTGCGCATTTGGTGTAACGGCGGGGAAGTTTTTGGGATTCATGGTATCCCATAGAGGAATAGAAGTCAACCCAGAAAAAGTTCGGGCCATCATGGAGTTGGAACCGCCAAAGACGGTCAAGGACGTGCAGAAACTGAACGGCAAAATTGCCGCCCTGAATAGATTCGTCTCGAAAGCGACATCATCCATTCTTCAAAACTCTGCGAAAATCATTCGAGTGGACGGAGGAATGCCAAAAAGCTTTTGAAGAGTTAAAGAAATACCTCACGTCCCCACCATTGCTCAGCCCCTCCAGACCTGGAGAAGAACTTTATCTTTACCTAGCTGCTTCCCAAGCTGCGGTCAGCGCGGCACTGGTAAGAGAAGAAGACGGATCTCAAAGACCTGTCTATTTTGTAAGTCGGGCATTCGAAAGAGCAGAAGAGAGGTATCCACAAATAGAGAAGTTGGCCCTTGCACTGATAACTGTGGCAAGAAAGCTAAAGCCGTATTTCCAAGCCCACACTATCATAGTCCTGACGAATCAACCTTTGAGAAGAGCTTTGGGTAGCCCCGACACAGCCAGATGGATGGCTTTGTGGGCAATTGAGATAAGCGAATTTGACATACAATACTGCCCACGAACCGCGATTAAAGGCCAAGTCGTAGCTGATTTCGTCGCAGAGTTCGCACTATCAGAGGGCAGGGGGGCAGAAGAAGCTGCACAGTGGAGCATCCACACGGACGGATCGACAAATAGAAAGGCAGGGGGAGCAGGTGTTGTCATCCAAACCCCGGAAGGGGATAGAATCATGTGCATGATCCGATTCAACTTCCCCACAACTAACAATAAAGCCGAATATGAAGCACTAGTAGCTGGTCTAGATCTCGTTAAAGCAGCAGGCGCAGAAAATGTAGTCGTACACTGCGACTCCCAGGTGGTAATACGGCAGATTGACGGTAGCTACGAGTGCAAGAATGAGAGAATGAAGAAATACCTGGAAGAAGTGAACAATCGGATCGGCAACCTCGCAGTGAGATTTGTCCAAATCCCTAGAGAAGAAAACGAATGCGCCGACCGTCTGGCAAAAGCGGCCTCGGTAGAAGTCATGATTTTTCCCAAACAGGTATTGTCGTTTGTACAACTCTCCTCGCTAATCGATGACGGAAGGAATGTACTCGACGTCAATTCTGAGAACAATTGGACTACACCTTTAATGGCATACCTAAGTTTAGGTACCCTGCCAGACGGAAAAGACGTAGCTAGAAAGTTGAAGGTACAGCTGATAAAAGATGCCTTATACAAGAGAGGATTCTCCCGACCGTACCTAAGGTGTCTAAGCAGCAAGGAGGCAGACTACGTGATGAGGGAGGTTCACGAGGGTATCTGTGGAAATCACTCAGGTGCGAGGTCATTAGCTCACAAGTTGATCCGAGCCGGTTACTATTGGCCTACTATGTTAAAAGATGCCCAGGCTTATGTCAAGACCTGCGACAAATGCCAGAGGTTCGGTAATCAAATCAGACAACCATCCGAAGAGCTCACACCCATGATGGCCCCTTAGCCATTTGCCTAATGAGGACTAGACATCATGGGCCCCTTCTCGATGGCTATAAGGCAGTTAAAATTCTTGGTAGTTGGTATCGACTATTTCACAAAATGGGTAGAAGCCGAAGCCTTAGCCACCATCACGGAGAAGAACATCCGGAGTTTCGTATGGAGGAATATCATCTGCAGGTACGGGATACCCAGGGTCCTCGTCTCGAACAACGGGAAGCAGTTCTACAATAGCGCATTCAGAGACTTTTGCTCAGAGCTAGGAATCAAGAATCATTACTCGTCACCAGCACACCCACAGGCCAATGGTCAAGTAGAAGTCACAAACCGATCCTTGCTAAAGATCATGAAGACCCGCCTTGAAGGGGCAAAAGGCATTTGGCCTGAGGAGCTGCCAAGCATCTTATGGGCTTATCGTACTACATCAAGAACACCTACGGGAGAGTCACTGTTTCGGCTGGCGTATGGGAGCGAAGCTGTCATCCTGGCAGAGGTAGGACTTACGAGCTATCGGGTGGAGAACTACGACAAAGACAAGAATGAAGAGTCCTTGCGCCTTCAGCTAGACCTGGTGGATGAAGTACGAGCAGCAGCAGAGCAGAGGATGGCACGATACCAGAACCTTATGGCAAAATACTACAACTCCAACGTCAGGCATAGAGACTTCCAGATCGGGGATCTTGTACTATAGAAGGTCATGGGCGCTGCTGGAGATCCTTTGCATGGAAAGCTCGGTCCCAACTGGGAAGGACCCTACAGGATCACATCATGGCAAAGGAAAGGAACCTACCACCTCGAAACCATGGACGGACGAAAGCTGCAGCATCCTTGGAATATGGAGCACCTGCGGAGATACTACCAGTAGAGACGACATGAAGAGCATCAACGCTTCCATGTTTCCAAGTTTATCATTAATTTTTTACTTCAAACAATCTTTTTCTACTATTTGGTTTTGTTATCGCTAGTTTTACTTTCAAACAATTACTTTTGCAAGTGCCTTTTTAAGCCCTAGGGGGCAGGTACTCTTTCTACATGCTTTGTTTTCAATAAGAAGAAACATTCAGACACGACTATGATGTTCCTACTAAAACTCAGTCCACAGGACGAACAAGTCATCCCAAGAGGATGAAAATGCTAAGTCCTATAGAGGACGAACAAAACCAAGTCCACAAAGTGGACGGATCATCCCAAGAGGATGAAAATACGAAGTCCCATAGAGGATGGACAAAACTAAGTCTACAAAGTAGATGGATCATCCCAAGAGGATGAAAATACAAAGTCCAATAGAGGACGGACAACCAAGTCCACAAAGTGGACGGATCATCCCAAGAGGATGAAAATCCTAAGAACAATAAAGGACAGACAAAACTTGGTCCACAAAGTGGACGGATCATCCCAAGAGGATGAAAACCCTAAGTCCCATAGAGGACGAACAAAACTTAGTCCACAATGTGGACGGATCATACCAAGAGGATGATAATTATAAGTCCATGGAGGACGGACAAAACTTGGTCCACAAAGTGGATGGCTCATCACAAGGGGATAAAAACCCCAAATCCCATAGTAGACGAACAAAACTTAGCCCACAAAGTGGACGTATCATCCCAAGAGGATGATAATTCCCAGTCCAGTAGGAGATGGATACAATTCAACAGAGTGGCAATGAAAAAGTAATAGAATCCTGAAAACAATTTAGACGGATCACATGAATAAAGCAGACGGATCCTACAAAATCTATAAAAGAAACAGGATTACACAGTCCCATAAAGTGGACGGTTATTACTGTCCAAACATGGACAGACATTTTAAGCTTCCTGATTCCCAAAACACGAACGGATCCAAAGTAAAGTTCCCTTGACCTGCATGTTCCACGACGGTAATAAATTGAAAATCACATTAAAAAAAAACATCGCTTGTGTAAACCCGTCCATGTGAACGGAGTCATTCGAAAAATCAAGCTTTAAAAATGATGTGAACGGATGAATTTAACACGACGGAGTATGTCAAGCCACTTTTTAAATTAAAAAAAAAAAAAAAAAGAGCAAAGTTAAATGAAGTACATATCCAAAAATAAAAGTGTTTACAAAAGTTGGAAACGTGACGGAGTCATAAATTGTTCTCCAAATATTTCATAAATAGTATAAAAACGAAATAAAATTATCCTATGATGGGGGCTGGACCATCTTCACTACGACGGGCTGGACCATCTTTTGGGTCACTTTCGACGACTGCCTGGTCAAGAGGGGCGTCAGGGGGAGCTTTCTCACCAAATATTTCCTCTGTATCCTCAGATTAAGCAGGTTGAACGGACGTTTGCTCAGCGGCGTTGATACTGACGGATGACAAGTCCAGCTGAGGATAAAGAGCTTTCACGTGACGGATGGCCTCGTCAAACCCGTCGGCATATGAGACTCCTAATTCCGTCAGGAGGGCGTCAGAATCACGGTACTCTAGCACAGCAACTTCCTTGGCCTGGCGGAGTGCTTCATCCTTCTTCTCAAGAGCCTTCTTCATTTTCTCCGTCACCTTAAGGTACTGGTCCCCCGCCTCCTCGGCCATCTTGAGCTTCTTATCTTGAATCACCTTCCAGGCTTGAAGCTCGGCTAGCTCGCTTTCCGTCACTTTAGCCTTCTCTCTTATGCGGCCTAGGGTCTGTTTAGGCACCGTCCAAACAGACCCTTCATCATTACCATGGCCTAATCAACGGGGACAAATTAGTCTCAAGCATACGCAAATGAATATAGACGGACAAGAAATAGGAAGACCGTTACCTGAACGATGCTAAAAAGACCCGTCTCACCCATTGCTTCCGTCGAGTGGTTGCCCAGGTCCTCGTAGTCTTCGGAGGTCATGATCGAGGAAAGTTGCTCCAATGCGTTCTTAGGGTCGTCCCTAAGAAGGGCAGGTGGCTTCTTCTCGCTCGAAGACGGACCCTTCATGAGGCCCTTACCAGCCCTATACTTGGCTGGGGTGACGGCTTTAGCACCCTCAGCCATAAGCCCCACGACGGGCTCCAAAGGGATCTTTGGCCTCTTTGAAGGACGGTCTCCTTTGGGGAGTTGTCTTCTCTTTGCTAACGGGTTCAGGGCACCCGTCTCCTTGGGATCAGCATCATCCGTCCCCTTTTTCTTTGCAGCATTTGCCCTGATAATTGACCTTCTTTTTGCATCGTCCATTTCTGCAAGGGCAAAAGGACAGAGTTAATTTCTTTTAAGAATAAATTGCCAATCACATTTTAGAACGACGGACTTACGTTGACGGGTCCGATTTTCGTACTTAATCGCCTTCTCAGATGGTTCTGGACCGTCGCAGTACCAGTGGAGCGTGTTGAGATTGACCAACTTCGCCCAGGTCCTTTCCTCCAACGTGGTTTTCTTGCAAATCTTCTCCAAAAAACTATACTCCTCAATGTCAACTTGTGGACGCCGTCGCACTGCAAATAAGAGGACGGTTAAAACATATTAAGCTGAACGGATATTTAAATCTTTACATGTATAGACGGAGACGTACCAGCTTGAGACAATATGCCCCAAGTAGTGTCGACGGGCATGTGATCCGTCTCCCCTGGATGACACATCCACTCGTCACCCTCTAAGAAAAAATATCGACTCTTCCAGTCTCTATTGGAGTCTGGAGTTTCATATGTTACCTTTAATAACCTACTTCTAGGTACAAAACTGTATATACCCCTAGACTTATCAATTTCGTCAGGATGGTAGCAATGAAGGAACTCTCTCACCGTCAACCTCCTTGATCCGTCTGACATTGCCCCGTACAAGACCTCCATTGCTATGAAGACCGTTTAGGCATTGGGGGATATTTGGTTGAGGGATAGACCCAGATACTGTACTAATTTGCGATGGAGCGAACTCAGTGGAAATCTGAGGCCTATCTTCAACATTTGCTCATACACTCCAAGGCCTTGTACGCCGTCATAATAGCACTTCTCTGATGAATATGGGAGACGGATGGGGATATTATCTGGAATCTGGTAGTTAGCCCTAAGTGTGTTAAAGTGAGGCTCCTTGATAGTGGATATGAAATCGTTCACCGTCCACTCTTTAAGCATAATGAACTCCCTTGGTCCACCAGCTCCTATGACAGGTCCTATTTGTTCCTCACCATCAGAACCTTTCCCTGGTTCATCTAACTCCGTATCCTCATTTGTTGAGGACGAAGAAGAGGCGGACGTACTCCTCTCTTCGCTTGGACTCTCTTGGTCTTTATGACCTGATGGGTATACCTCCTCATAATCTGCCCCGTCACGGACAATTGACTGATTACTCGACGCACTAGACATTGCCTACAATTGACAACAAAACCTAAGACTCTGATGGGTCTAAGAATTGATAACGGAAGTAACAGTTCTGAACTATAAAATTAATACGACGGGTGAAATATATGATAGAGTGTACTCACCAGTTAATGCGTGAACGGAGGAAAGTTGATTGTAACGGACGCTACACTTGGACGGGTATTCTGACAAGTATGACGAGTCGCGCTCTGACAATTGAGTCTTTGATGAAAGTAAAAAATGAGAGTCGAAGGCCTGATATTTATAGGAAAGGTGCACGGAAGACGAAGCGACGTTTCGATCCCATACAATGGCCTCTAGGAAAGTGACGCGTGTCACGAGCATTAATGCTTTTCAGATCTTGTTGATTGCGCTAACACCTGACGGTTTACCTTGGATCCGTCACCCTTGAAAAGGACTTGGAGACGACGGCCATAGACCTCTCAACCGTCACCCCATGTTTCCCGTCACTGAAGCATGACGGATCCATAGGGTGAAGGGGGCAACTGAAGAGGCTGAGTTTGGGCCTGAGATGGGCCTGACGGTTATCTGCTGTGGCCCAGTAGAGGCGGGCCCGTTATCACCAAGTGCATGGGAGAGAATCCAGTAGGAGGTATCAGCGGGTCTGAGGCCCATAAGGAAGGTAGAAGGGCCCTTTTTATGTGATACTTGCAACACACTTCATAAAGTCCCATAAGGAAAGGATTCCGCAATCCACTCTCATAAGGATTCCTATAAGGAAAAGACTTCTACTCCAAGGAAGAGGAGTCCACCCTCTACTACTATAAAAGCCTCAATACCCTCACAAATCAAGGTACGGGTAATTTACCCTCTCTAGCACTCTAGAATTGTGAGAATACTATTGAATTAACCTTCGGAGAGTATTTGGCCGGCACCACACCGGCGCTCTTTGTGAAGCTTTCTTCTTTGTGTTGTGCAGGTTCACGTTCGAGCGCATAGGTATCGTGTGGCTCACTGGTGAAGTTCTCGACCTCATCACTTATCAAATATATATATATATATATATATATATATATGAAATTATCCATTATTAGTAAGACTGCCTAGTCAAAACCTGTAGACATTTCAACCTAGTTTTTGCCTTTCGGTATGATGGTTTAACTTTGTCCAAGCTAGTTTTTTTATCCACATGAAATAAGCTTTGCTCACTGATTTGATATGTTTTAAATCACTTATTTATTTTCTACCCAATTTGCTTATATAGGTCTGCCCTAATTGTTTTACGAATACAAAGGAGTTGGCCTTTGGCTATGGGCACCTGGTGAGCTGAACTGAACTCATTGATATATTCTGCTTTTCACCTCTCCCTGATTTACATGGTATTGCAATTTTTTTTTTTTTGCGAAAGTTATTTCACTGCAGACTTGTAGAGACTGTGGATCAGAATTGAGCATCTGTCCAATATGCCATGAATCCATCACAAGCAGACAAAGGGTGTACATCTAGTGACTGCTCGCACAGAATTGAAAATGTACGTTTGAACCTTGCTCCACCTCCAAAAATACATAGATTACGTGCATATCAATGACATCATATCGCATACACTATAGATTAAATGAACATTACACTGCAAATTGAATTTTATTGCTTACTCGGCTACTGACTTGGTAGCATAGGATTCAATTCCAGGCCACGTGAGTGTGTGGAAAGACATGTAAATTAAGAAAAAACAATATTTACCGATTTGTATCACCAATAAGTGGCGTCTTAAGAAAATTCTTCATTATTTAAAAATAGTTGTTCATTTTCAAATATTCACAGATTTTGATAGTTTTTAAAGCTTTTACAGATTTTTGCAAACCATTAGAGGAAAAATTCACACGAACCCTCAAGATTGCTACTTATAGAATCCATGCTTAACTGTATCATGAAAGTAATTTGAATTTGAATCCATTAAAAAAATCAATTGAGCGGAGGCCAATATCATCTAAAGGAAAATAATTAACACTCGCTTGAAACTTGAGGGACCAATTATGTTTACATGATAAATTTCAGGAACCAATAGTGTAGTTTCTCATTTTTATATTTCATATAAAAGTTTTATCAAAATTTTCTTAAATTTATCCATTAACAAATGCTTTAAGGGTACCTATTAATTGGACTGTCTAATAATAATAATTTGATAGTGGGTGTGGAAGGAGAGAATTTAAACCAAGAAGTTTTTATTGAAAACACAAAAAATTATTAATTACGATAATGGTCTTTTGGGAATCTATTAACTATTTGAAAAGCTATTCAAGGGTAAAAGACCTTGTTCGATGGCAAGAGGCTCACCGACAATATGAACAAGTTAGGTGTGGGCGCTGTGCATGATGTTCCATGCACCTTCATATATCCAATTGAAGCCATGATTCATGAGTCAACAAATGGATTCCGTGAAGCTACGGTTTTATGTAACAATATGTTTTAAAGTCTTTAACACTTTTTAAAATCCAACAATATGTTTTGTAAGTTTTTATTGAATTTAAGCTTTAGCAACATCTTGTTCTACCATGACTAAAATTAGGTTTTGGTTTTTATTTTTATTTTTATTTTTTTGTTTTTTTTAAGAAGTAATAATTGTTAAAGTATTAGATTTTTATATGTAAGAAAGGGTGTGAGTTTGACCAACATGTTGGTTTGGTCAATAGTGATAAGGGCTTGGGCCAACATGATTTAGGGCATGGGTTTGAGTTTCCCTACTAATAGTGTATTGCAGTTCTTTATACTCCACCTATAAACTGTTCACCTACCTCACCAGTAACTATGGTGTGCAATTTTAGCCTAGGGTTTTACTATGGTCATACCTAGGTAAAAAAACCATACTAGTCATCCCTTTCTAACTATTTTTTAAAAAAATTACCAAAAAAAAGGGTGAGAGTTTGTGTTTTATGACTTGTTTCACCTTGAAAATTTACAAAGCCTTTTGCAAATATAAAGTAATATAAACACTAATAAAAAAAAATTTAAGAAAATTGATGGAAATGCGTTTTCTTGAACACATTCTTGGGTGGTGTACTTGAACATGTGTGACGTTTTTGTTTTGCTTATAATATGATAATAATAAAAAAAATTAATAGGATAATTACAAATTTAAAGAAAGTTTCTTTTTTTTTTTTTTTGAGACAAGAAAGTGTTTTTTATTTTTTTATTTTAAATATAAAATAGAATTTCTACTCTAATCTAATCTAAGTGTATATGTGTGTGAATCTCCTTCCTTGAGACTTGAACCCCGGCCTTGCCCTTTACACCCCATAAGCACTTAGCAGTCTCAAAGTTATATTAATTTCAAGATTATTATCAATTTCCTACACTATATGTGGTGAGATTCAGATTTTCTAGATTTCCTAGGGTACTCTACCAATCTAGATTACAGAAGCCTCTCAAGTGCAAGAGGTAACGAGAACTCATGAATTTATTAACTACTCTTTCTTTTGATAATTTGACTAATGGAATGGAAGGTGTTTAAACAAATAGAGTCAATTACGTACGGGGTTGTTTCGGTTTTGTTGAGAGAATGATATATTTCGATATCAATTAATAATGGTGTATTGTTTTGAGATTACTGTTATTTATATACTTTAATATTTGGATATATATATATATATATAAGCCATTTTTATGTATTTATGTATATAATTCACTTATTTTTATATCTTTATAAACATATTATTTAAAATTTGCATATTTTATAAGTTCAAATATTAGCCTAAATACATTTACCCAATATATTTGCTTAAATAAAATATTTTATAACCTTTTTTTCTTGTCATTTTTAATATTTTAACCATTTCTTTATTGTATTTGCTGAAACACAAAAAAACTTGGGTACAACTAATACGGACATGTACAACATGATATTTTATTCAATTCATTCTAGAGGAGTGGCAATATAGTCAATATGTTAAAACCCTACATTTTCTTTAAAAACACTAAAATGTGTCAATTAACTGAATTAAGTTACAGTACTTTTTTCCTAAAAAAGCAAAAAAGTTTCAAGGTTTTAGGTGAGTTTATCTATTTTAACATAACTCCACAACCCCCCCCCCCCCCCCCCCCCCAACCCGGCGGGAAACTTGTCATGAAACAATATGGGGAAATGTTTTTGAAGACTCGTGTGGAGAAAAAGAAAAAGAAAACAAAAGAAAAAGGAAAAGGAAACTACGCCAGTTTTATGCGCTAAATGCGCTGTTTTGTAGTGCAGTGAAAAGAGACATTGAGACTTGAGAGTGGCGTAGCAGAAACGGCACGAGAAGTTGGGCAACACACGAGCGGTAGTTGATCACAATCATTGAAAATTTGGTCAGAGGAAATTTCTTGGTCGCTTCAACATATTATTGGAGAAGGAGCAAATCCCATATACATAGTAATCATTAAAAAAAAAAAAAAACTCATAAGCAGTATGCAAACAACAGAGATGGAGAATTCCTTACAATTGTGCATAATTCATCTCTTTTGCTTTGTCCTGTTAGCAAATGCTTCTGAGTTTGGAGTAGAGCCAGATGGGTGCAAGGAAGCAAGGCGCAGAGACGGTGAACCAACCATCCAATTCCTGTTTTGGCTAAAGGACCGGGTTTGAGCTATCTTGCACCGGGGAAAACCGTACCATGCTCGAGCTGCCACATTCAGGGAAGTTTTATGTAAAAAATATCAGTTCCACAAGGCAGCGGATTGATTTATTTGATTCAGATGGTTGCATTAATCCAAGACGGCTTCGAATTCCTGATTTAACTTCATCTCCTTTTGACTTTTACGACATGAATAAGTACACCTTCTTCAATTGTTCAACTCACAAGGATTCACCTAGGGACGACGTTATGCCTATCCCCTGCTTAAGCAGTACCCATCATTACCAAGTCGTAGCTTTAATGTCTCATAAAGAAGCTATTTATGTGCCACAATCTTGCCGGAAGATGTATGACTTAGAGCCAGTTCCTTTTAATTGGAATTATTATGACGACTACGACGGAAAGTATATTTTGTTGGAAATATTTTAGTGAATAAACAAGTTTGATACAACAAACAATATCCCAAATAATTAGCAAGAATGTAAATAAGCAATGATAATATAAATTTAAGTAAAATTAGGAACAATCTCACAGTGCTATAGAATCACGCAAAGAGCATTGTCCTTAAAGGTTGATTCGTGCCACCCAAAGTAAAACTTGGTGCGATTGGTTCTCTTGGCCAAACAATCTCCCAGGATTAGACTATAGCGTCGACCTTTGTGATGTACGTACTTCCACTCACAAAAGGTTTAAGAATAACCCTCTATTGCCTTTCCTTAGAACAAATATTCTTATAGAAAAATAAGTGGGAGAGAAAAATAATAGAGTTGTGTATATCTAAAAATATAGAGCAGTAAAAAGACCCCTTCTGAAAAATATGTTATAATGAGTATTATATAGGCTACTTGGGAAGATAATAGTCTATAGTTATTGGTTACTAATAACCCTTAAAAGCCCAACGGCTATATTATCAATAATTGCCCAACGACTATTTTTCTCATAATTGCCCAACGGCTATTTTACTCATAATTGCCTAACGGCTATTTTACTCATAAATTTCCAACGGCTAGAAAATAAATAAGAATAAAAGTGTTTGGAACACACACCCACACCAACAATCCCCCACATGTTACAAACACAAAATAGGAAAGACACGTAACTAAAGAAACCATGCATCAATATGGTACCAGAAGGTTTTAACCATACATAGGATAAATAAGTAGGAACTAAAAGACAATGGTGGAGTTAAAACTCTTTTAACCAAGCTATTAGTAAACCAAACTTACCACCCACATAAGTTTCTTTATCAAGGTTGTTCTTTAGCGGGTTGGCGCCTTATCCAGGCCATGCGCCACTGGGTTTCATGAGAGCTCTAGAGACCTACCCAAAAAATCTCATAGGAAGCGGCACAACTTCCACTCACATATAGGTGGCATCCATCAGGAGTGCGTGCAGAACACCCCATCCCAACAAGTAGGGAGTATGAACCCATTAAGAGCCTAAAGCTCAACCTCCAACAATCTGTAACTTAATCGGTGGCATCCAATAGGAGTGCGTGCAGATACACCCCATCCCAACAGGTAGGGATATGGATCCATTAAGAGCCTAAGCTCATCCTCACCAAATTTTGCAAATTAGCACTGTCTCACACCATAGGGATGGACTCATCACTAATCTCCTTACCGAGATAGCGGAAAACACATAACAAATGACAGTGCCCGTGGACCACTAATGACCTCTACCCATTTAACCTCTTGCGTGGAATCACCCATCATAGAGGTTGAGCATTAGTCATAGTGTCACAACTTGGGTATCAGTCCAATCCTCCTAGATGTCTCACTCACTAGCCTTCTTGCTAGTGGTTTGGTCAAAGGATCGGCCAAGTTCCTTTCTGACCTCACAAATTCCAAGGACATAAAACCATTACCAATAAGTTGCCTCACAATATTGTGCCTTAATCAGATATGTCGACTTTTCCTATTATAAATTTTGTTCTTAGCACATGCTATGGCAGCCTGACAATCACAATGAATACAAACAGAAGCAATAGAGTTAGTAAAAAGAGGTATATCAATTAATAAACTCTTAAGCCATTCGGCTTCGGACCCAGCCTTCTCTAAGGCCACTAACTCTGCTTCCATGCTGGATCTCGTTATGCAAGTCTGCTTGGTTGACTTCTAAGAGACAGCCCCTCCAGCTAGTGCAAACGCATATCCACTAGTGGGTTTCACCTCATCTGTATCAGAGATCCAGTTAGCATCACAATATCATTCTAAAACAGTAGGATAGCCACAATATGACAAACCAAAATCAAAATTCCCCTTTAAATATCTCAATAATTTAGATATTGCATCCCAATGCTCAATACTTTGATTATGAGTGTATCTACTCAATCTACTAACAACATATGCAATATCAGGACGAGTACAATTTGTCAAAAATATTAAACTACCAATAATTTGTGCATATTTATCTTGTGAAATACTATCACCACGATTTCTAACCAAGTGCACCTTTAAGTCATACATAATAGACATAGGTTACATATCAAAGTATTTATTTTTATTTTTATTTTTTTTCCCCATAATTATATTATGATAGTACACTGCAATAATTATCCCTAAGGATCTTTATGCCTAAAATAACATTTGCCTCAACCAAAATTTTCATATCAAATTTAGAGGCAAGAAAACATTTAGTATCATGCACAACATTATAGCTAGTTCCAAATATAAGTAAGTTATCAACATATAAACAAATAATGACACCTTCATTATTATTTAACTTATTATATGACCATAAGTCACAAATCCATGTGTAAGCATCATATATCAAAATTTCAATGTCATTGCATAGGTGCTTGTTTTAATCCATACAAGGATTTAACCAATTTACAAATTTTACGTTATTGTCTAAGGACAACACAACCCTCGAATTGCTCCATATAATTTTTTTTTTTTAATTCACCTATTAGAAAAACAGTTTTAACATCCATATGATGTATAATAGGTTTGTAAATAGATACAATGACAAACAACATTCTTATAGATGCAATTCTAATAATTGAAAAATAAGTATAAAATAATCAATATGATATTTTTGCTTATAGCCTTTAGCTATGAGCATGCCTTATACTTATCTATGATCACATTCAGTTATAAGTTTCTTTTGAAAACCCGCTTGCAACCATACAAATTTTGTTTTAAACACCCACTTGCAACTAATAGGCTTCCACCATAATCTAATAATTTGTTAAAAGCTTCCAACAATAATGGTGCATCAACAAATTTAATTGCATAATAACTTATATGTTTATCTTCAACAATATAGGTAAGAAAATTGTTACTGTAACTCTTTTTCTCCCCAGTTCACTTACTTCTTCTCAATTCTTGCACATCACAACAAGATCATTAAAAGTATCAATAGGCTCATGAAACATATTTTCCTTATTTTTCAAAGGAACCTCATACTTAAAAATTATTTTTAAGATTCAACAATAGTATTAAATTCTAAATACATCACTGTTGATGAAAATAATTTTATATCATGAATTATAACAACCATAACCAATAAACACACAATCACATATTTAAGAATCAAGTTTCCTCCTTTTAGGTTCATGTAACATGAACTTAGGCAAGTACCCCCACACTTTGAGGTATTCTCCTTTTAGATTTGGGTAACATCTTAGCCAACCACCCCCACAATTCGAGGTATACCAAGTTAGGCTTATGCCATTCTCAACTTCATTTTTTATATTTTATAAAAATTTCCAATACCTCATTTTTGGTTCCTAATACACAAAGTTAAATAAATATAGAATGGTCATCAACAAAAATTACATAAAATCATTTACCATCTCTAGTCATTGTGTGTTTTAAATCATCCAAATTATTATGTACCAAACTAAGGAGTTTGGTTCCTCTTGTTATGGGTTTGCAAGATCTTTTTGTTTCAAATTCATAAAAACCTATCCACCATCTCAAAACAAGACATATAGCCAATAAAAATATGTATATGTGTATATATATATAATTTAATTTTTGTTTTTTCAAATATCACTCTTGCACTTGGTGGATAAAAGGAATATTTATTCCCACTAAATCTTATCCACTAGCCCAAAATACTAGTTGGATCATTTTTTTTTTAATATATATATAAAGAAAATTTTAATTATTTTTCCATAATTTCTCATTTCATATATTTGTGTCAAGTGATGTAGAAATAATAGCTTTTGTACATAAAGCCAATAGCCTCTAGATACTAGAAACCACTCTTAGGAACGTCCAAAATTTTACAAGAATAAGACACTTAATATTTTGTAAAATTTGACATCATTATTCCACAATTGTATAATACAAACGTTTAATCATCCACAATTTCTTTTTCACATGACCATAAATGATTGCTTGAATACTTTAGCAAGGAAAATAAAATAAAATAAAATTATAGTATCATTGTATCTTCATTATACAAACGGAGTACCAAGTTGATACGACACTATTGATTCCACTTAACAATAGGAATGCCTTCACCATAAGTCTACACCATTTTAATTTTTTTTTTCTCTTTAGAATTCTACCAAAAAATAAAATTTTACCTCATTTCTCATAAAAATTATTGCTAACATTTTTCTTTTGAATGCCAAAAAACATTTCTCAAAACATATACATTTTTCTTCAATCTCATGTTCCTCAGATTTTAATAGACATAAAACAATTTCACAAAATATAATACACATATAGTATCACATAATTGCAAATGCAATAAGTTGATATCCACATATCAAGACAACATTATTATTCACATATTAATTTAGATTAGAGAATCAAAATCACATTTGGATGGACGTCATTTATTTTTTCTACTAAAATATTAGTCCACCAAATTGTTTAGATAAATCAAATAGCAAAATAAACTCCACAAAAGATTTAAGTGATTATATCTAAGAATATAACTACTAGCATTTTTTCTTTATAAACATAATATCACATCACAATATAAAATTTCATGATCAATAACTTGTTTATCCATTTTGAAGCAAGAGATCAACCTTTAAGATTGTTGGAAATATTTTAGTGAATAAACAAGTTTGATACAACAAACAATATCCCAAATAATTAGCAAGAATGTAAATAAGCAATGATAATATAAATTTAAGTAAAATTAGGAACAATCTCACAGTGCTATAGAATCACGCAAAGAGCGTTGTCCTTAAAGGTTGATTCGTGCCACCCAAAGTAAAACTTGGTGCGATTGGTTCTCTTGGCCAAACAACCCCCCAGGATTAGACTATAGCGTCGACCTTTGTGATATATGCACTTCCACTCACAAAAGGTTTAAGAACAACCCTCTATTACATTTCCTTAGAAAAAAATATTCTTGTAGAAAAATAAGTGGGAGAGAAAAATAATAGAGTTGTGTATATCTAAAAATATAGAGTAGTAAAAAGACCCCTTTTGAAAAATATGTTATAATGAGTATTATATAGGCTACTTGGGAAGATAATAGTCTATAGTTATTAGTTACTAATAACCCTTAAAAGCCCAACGGCTATATTATCAATAATTGCCCAACAGGTATTTTTCTTATAATTGCCCAACGGCTATTTTACTCATAATTGTCTAACGACTATTTTACTCATAAATTTCCAACGGCTAGAAAGTAAATAAGAATAAAAGTATTTGGAACACACACCCACACCAAAATATTTCATTGCTGTGGAATAATCCAATGTGCGGAAGCTACTATGCATTTGGCAAGAAATGTACAAGGAGAGGAAATACCTTAGAAACTTGATGCTTACTCAATATTTCCAAAAAAAAAACAGGTATTACCACTTATTTTCTTCAATTTATTTCAATGTAGGTCCATTAGGTCTGTTTAGAATCCGCCTATTTTGCTGAAAATACTGTAGATAAAGGTAAAATTTAACTAAAATATTACAATGAGACCCATGAATAGTACTAAAAAGTGCAGTAAAATCCATAAATAGTAATAAAAATAAGCTAAATAATAAAATAAGCTGGTCTTTTAATTTGGAGCCAAATGCACACTAGAACTATCCCTCAATCTATGTAAAAGCGGAATTTGTTTAATTTTGAGGGGGATAGTTAGTTAAGCTAGATTCCACCAACCATGACTTGCAAATTTCATGAGAAATTATTTGCCCAAGCAATAGTAAAAATTTGAAAATTTTTTTTTTCAATTGAATTAATACATTTCTAGAATTATCAGGGTGAAACTTGAATTAGGTCAGGGCCTACATTTATTTTAACAATAAATTACATTCTAAACCCTATATTTTAAGGGTATAAAAACTTTATACCTCAACCCACTTAAGTAGAACAGCATTGTGTTTGGGATTTAACACAGCGTGACGGTTCAATTTGTTCATTTTTGAAATCTTAGGGTTTAATTTATCAAACCTTAAATTATAAATTATAAATTATTTTTTTATTACGTTGGCACAAGCTTTCTTTTTCTTTCCTTTATTATTATTATTTTTTATTTTTTTTTTATTTAGAGAAAAGATAGATTTGGCACCAGCTTTCTTGATTGCATTTAGATCTAATGCAGTAATGCAGGGCCGGCTCTTAGGCTATATCGATTAGGCCATCGCCTAATTATTAAAGAAAGCTCCCAAAAATTTTAGTAAGCAAATACTAATTTTATTGGAAAAAAATAATTAAAAAAATATTATAGATGGATTGTTTATTCTCTTTCCCATCCAATAAGGCCCTTAATATTGTGGATCAATAGAAATCCAATCAAACTACCATTAATGATCTATTTCTTATAATTCAACTCCGGTCATCCAATATTATATTTTATCTTTCCTTCCCCATAAGTTCCTTATCCAAGGTATATTAAAACTCTTTAAAAAATCATATTTTTTTTATAAAATTTTACGCCTGATCTATAATATTGGATTTTCTAATTAAATTTGGTTTCATTAGTATTATTTCATTGATTTTTGTGTTAAATTTATCCTTTTTTTTTTAATTCATGTTGATGTTGTTGGGGAATTATTTTATTAATGAAATTTACAATAGTGATTTTGATGAACTAGATACTATTAATTGTTCCTTTTTCTCAAAAAAGAAAAAAGAAAAAAAGATGCATGCACCTTTGATGAATGTTTTGCTAGACCTCGCTCTAGATATTGATGTCAAATAGCTTAAAAGCTTGAAAATGCAAAAAAAATGGTGAGCTGTAAGTCCAACCATGAAGGGAAGGAAGGCTCCATTCAATAATCAACAAAGCAAAGTTCTAAACTTCCATTTCAACCCAAGAACCCCTCACGCGCTGAGCATATGGGAGCTGTTATTAGTGATCAACTCATTTTGGGATGTGTATAAATGCTGCTATATGCGTCCCTTCGCAGCTGAATATTTTTGGCGTTGCCACTAAAAGAAGTCTTCACCAAATAGCTAAAGGCTATAGCTAAATGGCCCACTGCAAATTGCTAGATATTTCATATACCAAGCCATGAAGTAGCGATGTTCCGTACGCGAAGTCTTGAAGTCATACAAGCGATATACTATTGTCAATGCATGCTTAAGCTAAGACTCTCAAGCTTTCTCTTCTCTAATTCATCTTTTTTATATATTGCTTAAACCATTTCAGTCCTTCAAATTTTTAATCAAAATATTTTCTATAAGTCGTTTGTGCTAAAGCTTAGCCATGACTATCGTTTGCTAATATAAATCATAGTTACTTTGGGGACAAAATGGAAACCTTCTCGGACCATCTGACAAAGAGGGAAAGCCGGACTCGATTCCCTCTCAATGAAGCCGTGACATACTCATTCACTCCAATCCGTGACACGTTCATCCACTCTAACCCATGACAAGCTCACGCATCCAAAGTCATGGTCGATCTGCACATGCTAAGCCATGGCATGTTCATGTATCTCAAGTCACAACAAGTGCATGCATTCCAAGTCATGTCAACACCTTAATCATTCTTGAATTCAAGATTATGCTTGAAGAGGGAAGCGCCAATATTGCCATCCTCAAGAAAATTATTATTGTCATTCAACTCTTGCAATTGAAATCCGCAACTAAGCCAACTAATAAGAAGGGTTTGTGCGTGTGCCTTGGAAGAATCCTTTACTAGACCTCGCTCTAGATACTAAAGTCAAAAAGCTCAAAAATCACATGCTAGTTGCTGGAAATCCATTCCAAATATCTTCGAGTGGAATCTTAGTACAACGTGGAAGCTTGGAATAAGTGGCATGAAGGCAAACAAGAGAAATTGTTGTGCTAGGGATGCAACAGCCCTACACCCACGCCTTTAATGCTTAGCCCACCATTATTCCAAAGTTAGAAGCCAAGCAAGCAGAGTATGGAGCTGTTGTTTGCGGTACCATGTATCTTCGACAAAGAGGTTAACTGAAACGCGGGAGAGAAGCTGTTGTGTTGGGATGAAACAATCCTATACCGAAATCTCCGATGCTTAGCTTATCATTGTCCCAAAATTAGAAGTCAAGTTAGCTAAGTATGGAGACATTGTTTGCAGCACAACAAATCTTCTACAAAGAGGAATTATATTTTGCCCTCTATATAGCAAATGAGGAACCCCATTTTTGAAATTCATCTTGGAGGAATATGGTGAGTACTAAGGGAGGAATAAATCCTACCAACGACTCTTGGCAATGGGATACCATTGCTTTGGCATAACCAAAGTCGCTAAAGTTGCCACACTTCCAAGTGCACTCCAAGCTTATATGTACACACCATATAAGCCTTCAAGATGTGAGCACTCCATAGCCTTTTATACTCAGGGGCTTGATCTCATTGGACCTATCCATGCACCCTTGAATGAGTACATTTGGGTCTTTGCCGCCACTAAATAGTTCACTAAATGGGCGGAAGCAATTTGACTCAAGAAAAGTGATGGGAATGGTTGTAGCCAAACTCATCAAGTAGCATATCATTTGTCGCTTTGACAACTTGTTCATAAGCGACAACAATACATCTCGCTTATAACAATTTTCAAAGGCAAGCTCGATGAAATACTAGGAAGCCAACAAACTATTGTGTTATCTAAGCATGATGAGATCCCTACATGCGAAGGTGCAATGCCTTCAACAAGATAAGGAAAGCCAATGCTTTCTTGTAATGAGAAACCTTGTGAAGCGGTAAGAAAACCAACAAATTACTCTTATGGCAAAGCCTCTACATGCGAGGGTAAAAAATACTCTTAATAAGGTAGGGAAAGCCAACATTTTCTTAACGGCAAGCCTTACAAAGTGGTAGGGAAGCCAACATAATATCTTAAAATTTAAGCATGGTGATCCACTACATGCGGGGACATAGCTAGCCCTCAAAAGGATGAGAATGCCAATGCATAAACCTTATAAAGCAGCAAGAAAGTCAATGAACTATTACCCCATTGTCAAATGGTAATTCGCTATGTGCAAGGATAAAACTCTTCAGGAGAATGGCAAAATTTTGCATTCTATAAGTCGTTATATGGAAGAATTTGATATCTTCAAAAAGTGATAGCAATACAAGCTTTATTCAAGCTGTTGTCTGTGAGTTTGCAATCAGCCTCTATGAAACGGTGACAAACAAGTGCACCAAGAGCCACAGCATGCGCAAACGTAGCCCATATGTCGGGGCTTCTTGAAACTAACGAAATAGCAACCTAATATATGTCGAGAATAAGTCGACTACTAAGCGGCAAGCCAAGCTTCAATATATATGAGGTGCTATCTATGAAACCAAATCTGCCTGTCAATAGAGCACTAAAAAATGGTGCATAGACAGTGAGACATGCTCTTAGCCAAAACCTTTTCACAAAGGCATGACAACCAAGCAACATGTTTACTAACTTGCCCTTGCAAAGGCAAAGCCATATTCATAACATATCAAATTAAGCATACTACGTGTGTACAATCTATCAAAGTTATGCCACTCAACCAGAAGGTGCACACGACCTTTCCAAGCAAGCTTTCCTCAATATACTCAGCTGCTTGCAGCCATACAAGAGTTGTTTTCACAAAAAAGACATACTCATAGCCTAAAGGTACAAAGTCATTCTCAAGGTACAAATTACAAACCACATACATCCTTGAGGTACAAATCATTTTTTCATTTCAAAATACAAAATATACATCCAAATATCATATGTGTTTCTTTGTACAACATAAAAATTGTATCTACTAACAATGTCAGAACAAGTTCAAAGTTTCCATAAATGCAAGTAAAATGGAGCTGGTCTATACACATACGTGTGCTATCCACAAAAGCGATGTTTCCAATGCAGCAGCCCCTCCTATACATTACAACCAACTCGAGTTCTCAAGGTTTTAGCAAATTCAAGAAATAAAATAAATGAAAAGAAAGGGGGACTCCAAGAAGATCAAGACTAGCAACAATATCCGAAGCCATCGTGTTCGGAACACTCACTTGCAATTGATCTTTATGTGAAGTTTTTGGCTTTTCACAAAATCCAATTGCCAAGAGATGCAAGTTGAACTTCCAAGCCTCACTTGAACCATGTATTGACGATGCAATAGAGGTATTAGAAAAGAAACTCTACAATCGGCCTACCCTCAATCAAGTTCTTGGCAACACTCTTTCACTTGAACAGTCGCTCCTCGACCAAAGGAACAAGCCGAGTCCTATGCATTTTCCTTACCACAATCGTCATCTAGTCATTCAAGAGGGGAGCTCTATGTTTGTTGCTATTATCCTAACCAAGCTCGACTAAGGAAGCCTTGTGATGCCCTTGAGCAAAACTGAAAGAGACCTAGTCATTTGCATAGGCAGTAAGACAATAAGCTCATAAAATGCCCAATGCAAACAATGAGAAGACAAGAAAGGGCTTAACCTTACCAATCCAGTACCACTTATTATAGATCTCTTGTTGTTATCGGTGAAATTTGTATCCTACAAGAGACACCAAACAACTCATCAACAAGTATGAAGCAACAACTCGTGACTCCATATCTTTATTCACGTTCGCCACAACAAAGATCTCCTCCAGCCCTCCATTTCGCCGCCATCGTCTCACTGCCCTTGGGTTTCAGCAAATGTGGATCAAAGCAAATATTCACAGCTTTTGAAGCGAATAACAAAGAATAGAAGAAAATATGAAAGATGTATTGCTAAGAAGACAAAGTGGTTGAATGCCATTGAAGGAGAAGGAAAAAAAAAAAAGCTCACCAAGGTAGATGTCATATCCAACATTAGGTTTGTGCGAGGAATAGTTTCAACACCTTATCACTTCGTTGTAAGCACTACTTCACCAATGTCATCTTGAATAAGTCCCTTAGTCATTAGCAGCAAGCTGCCACAAACATTCTCTAGTGTCGCTAGCGGGAAAACCCTACTCCTTACTAGTGGGTCCTTTCTCTTCTTTGGTAGCGATACTTCATCTTGCCTAGATCTTGACTTTTGGATTGAGGGCGGCGTCGATCCCTTGAAATTGAAGCATCCTCACCACCTCACTGTCTTCCTTGGATCTCTACAACATGGTGTTGTGAGGAGTTGGAGGTGGAATATTTGGAGAAGCTTAAGGAAGTCTATGAAAAGTAAAGAGTTTGAAAAGGAAATTACAAATCCTAATTTTGAGAGTTTTGTGTGAAGAAGCTCAGCAAAAATCAAAAGATTTGAAAGCCTAGTAAAATGGCCGATAGAGAGACATGATATATATAAGGAGGTTGCTCCTAAAAGAAAACAAAAGCAAATGAAAGAGTAATGAAGGCAACAAAACAAATAGAAGAAGGTAGGGCCTGTGACACGTGGGAGAAAAAGATTAAAAAAAAGGGGAATTTTAGTGGAAAGTGGCGTTGGAGTTAAAGAGAACTGACCAAAATCTGATGGTTATGTCATATTGAAAGTTCAAAAAGGGTACGAAACACCTTTGAACGTTTAGACCCTAAATTACAAAAATACCAATTCAAGCTTTATATCAAACAATCAATGTGCGGAATATGATAACAAGCTTATAACAGAATTGATAGAACAATTTAAGCCAAATATAAACACATCTACAGCAGTAACTATAAGGCAAAGATAAAGGAAAGAAAGATGCAAACACACGGACAATACACGATGTGTTATCGAAGAGGAAACCGAAGTCCTCGGCGTAAAACCTCTCCGCCGCCCTCCAAGCGGTGATAAAATCCACTAAAGAATATAGTTGGGATACATGAATAGCAGAAGACCCTCCAAGCCTAATCTACCCAAGTACCTAAGCCCTCCAAGCTTCTTGCTCCAACGTGGTTACGCCGAACCTATTTCTTCTTTAGCTTCCCGGATTCCGCTACTTGACCATAGCATCAACCAATGTATATTGGTTCCTTCCCAAACTGCTTCCCTAAGCACCAAATGAACCTTCTCATAGACGTGGGTGTGGTGAGATAAGGATTTGGTAAAAGGCCTCTCAAGGTTATGACAATGGAGAGGAAGAGAGTAGAGGAATTTGAAGAGTCTCTAAGGTAAAGATTGGGGATGAGGCAATCTTGTATTTCTCTAGGGTTTCTCTCACAAAATTCTCTCTGGAAGCTCTCTCAATTTAGTGGGTATAAGGGTGTATATATAGTAGGGTGAGAAGGGAATGCAAAACGTCAGTTTTTGCCAAACAGGGTTTATTCGCGGCTTGACCTCGCAGCTTGTCCAAGTCGCGAGTTCCAGTCGCGACGTAACGGCTTGGACAACCTGGAACTTTTGTCCTGTAGCATGACAGCTGGAGCGACCCTTTAGCTTCCCAGTGTGCCTCTCACGTGCCTGCCTTTCGCGGCTTGCCAGTCGCGATCCACCCGCGAGCCCTAGCCGCGAGATTCTGTTTTCTTGCACACTCTTGAGCTTTTCTTCACATCTTCTCACACACTACCCTTACAATTTTCCCACCTAAATACAGGGTAACTAAGTGCTAAATTACAAGCAAATTGGTCACGGAATAAAGCCAATTAGATGGTTGATTAAATTCAACCTTACAATCTCCCCCTTTGGCTATTCCGTGACAAAACCCTACAACAGACTCTAGACTTAAACGTGAGTTGGGAACATTTGGAAAACTCACTCACACCTAACTCTAGATTCTGTAAAGCTCTTGAACATATGAATAAGTAACTCCTGAAACACAATAACATAACAATATCATTGTATGCAGAAAACTTAAAAGCATATGGAGCAAAAAAAAAAAAAAAAAGCATGATCAAGCAAAAATGAACATAAGCACAAAAGCAATAATTCATGGCAAGATCAGCAACAGTAGTCACTTAAGCACAAGTGATTACTATGTTCATTCATACAAGAAATGAACATCCGGACATGCAAAAATGATAAGCTCAAATGAAGAGTACCATTTGCAAGTCCAACACTCAACCAATGCATACAAACTTATATGCATCTAGGAACAATCCTACAAGGGCACAAGAGTGTTGTACTTAAGATAATGCAAGGCATTAACAAGTACCAAAACACAAAGCATAAAGGCTGCATAAGCAAAGTTTTGCAAATACATGGCACAAACCATAAAAGCCTACAAGCATGCATAGGTGCAATAAACAACTCTCAAAGCTTACAAAAGCAACAAAGGGTACATGGTTAACAACTTAGAGTATATAAGCTGAAAAACATAATACTATATATAAATATGCTGAAATAAACAACTACTACCACAGCATTTTGAGTTAACAAAGTTTTATATACAAAACAAACTCTAATAAGGAATGATGAAGAAATCTCCCCCTTAAACCAGGCATTCCCCCTCAAGAGCTGCCTCAAAAATACTCCCCCTTTTTGACCGGAATGGCCAAGGGGTCAGTGATCCTGGCTAGTATGAATGCTGTCAAACTTGGCAGAGAGAACATCAAGCTGGTCCTGCATTACTGTCATCCTCTCAGTCTGTTGATTCTAAACATCTTGGATTGTATCAAGTCTCTCCAGAATGATTTGAAATGCATCAGGAGGTACAGTTGATGAGGTGGAAGGCCTGCTCCTCTTGACTCTTGCTCTAGGTGTGGAAACTGGTCCTGCACCTTCTGCTTCAGTCTCCATAGGATCACCTTCTTCATGGACACCCTCTTCTTCTTCACCTGGAAGACGACTTTGTATCCGTATGAGAGTAAGATTGTTGATAGCTGATAAAGGAGGCATGGGACTGATATCTTGTGGGATTGCAACACCCTTTTCTTTGAAGATTCTCATGAGAAGACTTGGAAACACCAGCTTGGGCCTCGAGGTGGTTTTAGTTTCTTCCATGATAGTAGCAAAAATGTGGGAACTGATGTCTATAGGGGTGTTTTCCTTAAGTTCCATAAGAAAGATAGCTCTGGCATTTGTCAATGTAGTCATCTTCCTTATAGGGTACAGATTGTACATCATTATCGTTGTTAAACACCTCATGTCTTTAGGAAAGTCAGAAGTGTTGAGACACCTCTTTTCTAAAACCCCACCAATCTTTCTCTGGACAGCTTCTAGGGAGACCATTCTGTCCTTATAGTTTGTGAATTCATACTCATCTAACCCCTCCAACCCCAAGACCTTATCAATGTCATGAGCATCTAGGGTAAACTCCTTTCTCCTTACCCAACAGTTTAACTCCTCCTCCTTTATCACAATATTGGCATAGAATTCTTTGATTAGTGGTTCACACACTAAAGGTAAGTCACCCAGAAGTTTTTCCCAGCCTCTGCCTTCAAAGCATTTTGGAATGAATGTATTCCTCAAGTCATGTAAATCCACAAATCCCTCCTGGATAATGGTTCCCTTTACGAAGGAATCTCTGTATCTCTCAAAGTGCTTTACTGACCTAAACAGGTTGTTGTCCATTTTCAATCTTTTATCAGCCTTCTTAGCAGGAGTCTTCTTCTTAGAGAATGTGGAAGCCATCTGTAAACACTCAGAAAAGGCCACAACAAGACATAGCACAGAATAGGGAAATGCACACACATTAGTAACAAATGAATTACACAGTGATAAACCAGACATAGACTAAGCATAGTTGATAACCAAGCATTGAAAATAACAAGTTCACCAAGTTTACACTGAAGAGTGCAACCAAATTCAGAGCAAGACCCATTTGGACAGAATAAAGCAAAAAAACATACATGTATCAACATCTATAAGAGCATGATAGCCATAATCTCCAAAAACAACAACAGTATCAATCAGATAAATATAGGACTACAATGCAAAATGGTAGAAACACCTCATACCCATATGCCCAAAACTCAACAGACAAATATCAATGCTCAGACAGAGGAAAAATGACCTGAAATAAGCAACTAATCCTAAGCAATCAGTGCAGTAAGAGCAAGGAACAGCTCACACACCCAACCACAACAAAAAATAAACCCATGTTTGAAATCTAAAATCAACACAACCCAACAACACAACATCAGATTTAAAAGAACAACAGTGAAATCATAATGAATGAAGTGAGGTTTTGAAAACCCATACCTTTTTCGTAATGTTTGATGAAGATATGATGCAGAAATTTAGAGCTTTTTCGAACAAACACGGAGTGTTGAGAGAGAGTTTTGAGAAGAAGATGAACAGACAATGAATTTCGAGGGAAAAACTGGAAAACAATTTTAAAACTGTCTTCAAAACGCAAAACACGCGTTTTTCACGACTGAATCAAGTCGCCAGTAAGTCGCCAGATTGAGCCGCGAAACACTGTGAGGAGAAAAATTTTGAGAATTTCTCTAAGTGTTTTTCACGACTGGAAGGTCTACCTGCGAGATAGTCGCGATATGAGCCGCGAAATTCCCTGAGTACCTCTCGCGACTGAACCTTCCACCCGCAAACAAATCGCCACACTGACCCGCGAAAAGTGTAAAACTCAAATTTTGAAAAAATTCTTTAAGTCTTTTTCGTGACAAGAGTACTGACTCACCAATTAACCGTGAAAAATCTCTGAGTGATCTCGCGACTGGGACACGCGACTGGACCAACCCACGACATAGTCGCCAAAGCAGGGCAACATTGTTTTTGAAATTTTTGACATTTTGCAAAAACAAAGTACTTTCCAAAAACAAAAACAAAACTCTCAAAAATCTTTTTGTGTTTGACCAACAAAGATTGAGCATGTGAAAACACATTTAATCAAGTACAATTATACAAATGAATATGGCATTCATTGAACATAGATTTGTGTGTTGTGTGTGGATATCAAAACTGAGATAGTCCTTAGTCCAATGTGAAGCTTCAATGATCAATTCAATCAAGGCATACACAACTAGCACTAGATAATGTGACCTATCTCAATTATAGAAGCATGCATATATGACCTCCCACAAAAAGACTTGATAACTATTCTCTGAAGCTTTTCATTTGGCTCCATATTCAACATATCATTTGCAACTTTTGAGCAAAGAGAATCTCATTGTGAGATAGATGCCTGAAATTTTAGATATTTCAATTGATGAATTAGCCTTTGGCTTTTTCAGCATCACACATTTTATTTTGGTTGCTTTCCCTTTTTCCTAGTCAAATACTAGTGTGTGCGACAGGCTTTTGCAGCTCTATATCTCTTTTCATTTGGAGATTTACATTTAGAGAGCTCTTTTAAAGCATAAAAATAAAAAGTGGGAAGATATATAGGCATGAGTCTATGCATGTCTCAAGATCAACAATACCATTCACTAATCATTCATGACAAGGTTGAAGATCTATTTACAACAATCACATAGATTTCGGAATTTCTTCCACAAAGATATGAGTGCATTAGAGACAAGCTAGGCTCGTTAAATGCACAAAGCCATAAGTACAAAGGTACAAGGTAAAACATGCTTGGAGACAAAACTCAACAGAGTGATCAAACTTTTTGGATTTTTCAGCTTTTAATGTGTTTTTGGATTTTTGACACAAAAACAGTAGAAGAAAGAAAGAAAATTTTAAACACAAAACAAACTACAAATTAAACAAATGCTCAAAAACACAAAGCAAATAACCAATCTTATCCACAAAGCATAGGAAGAATTAATGCATGGACATGTTATAATGCTTATGCATGAGAACCCTTTGTCACCCACACGTCACGTGCGTTTGGGGTGATATCCTTGACGGATCGGGTACGGGAGTTAGGACTTTCAAACCTCCTATTGAAGCTCTCCAAGCAAGTGGTGAAGGCACCAATCATTTTCATTACGTCCGTCATTCCGGGATCACGGTTTTGGCTTTTTGATTGCTCACCATCCCAAGACCTCAAGTCACTTCTTCTCCCTCGTGACCGAGGTACACTCGCATTGTTGTCTGCTCTCAACTTTTGACAGTTAGGTCTAGTATGCCCTTGCAGTCCGCAATAGTGACACACATACTCTGTTCTAGGACCCTGTTGTGGTCTTGAGAGGGATCTTGCTCTGGTTTCGTGTCTACTCATAGATTGATTTCGGGGCTTATTCACCATCCGTTGCTCACTCACATTCTTCCTCTCAGACTTAACATTTCCAGAGATGGTTACTTCTCCAATAGGCTCTATGCCCTTCACAAATTTCACTTCTTTGGTAGCTTTGGCCGATGAGCTACTTCCTCCGGTATAGCCCAATCCGGTCTTGTCTGAGAAGTGTTTCTGAGATGAGATAACATCTTCCAGCTTTCTAGAGGAGACCCTTTCTATCTTGGCTTGTGCTTGCTCTACCTCTTGCTCAAGGAATCTTACTTTGGTATAAGCTTCCGATAACTCTCCATTTAGTGTCTCAATCTCACATTTAGCCTCTTTATATATGGCCAGTAGACTTTTGTAGTCCTCTTCACCCCTTTTCATTTTCTTCACAGCCGCCTTTGCAACCCTTGCATACTCACCTGATTTCTCAAGAAGTAAAGCGTAATTCTCTTGAAGACCCAATGTACCTTCATCCTCTTCAGCTTCCGATTCTTCAACAACCCCAATAGGCTCCGAATCAGAATGCTCACCAAGCTCCTTCACAAGTGTCTTCAAGTCGTTTGAGGATTCCACATGAGCAACTGTCATGAATGTGGAGAAATTTCCTTCTTCATCACAGCTCTCATCGGAGTCAGAATTTGATGAGTCCGAATCACTTAAAGTAGTGGCATAAACCTTTCCATTCGACTTTAAGTAATTTGGGCATTCCTTTTTAAAATGCCCATGCTTATTACATTCAAAGCATGTAATTCCTTGTGAGGGTTGGGAATCTTTACCATCTCTTCTTCGAAACTCTTCCTTCTCTTTTCCGGCACTCTGGAATTTTCCTTTGTCACCAAATTTTCCACTATTCTTGAGCTTTAGGAATTTACGGAAGTTCTTTACAAGATATGCCACATCTTTATCTACCGTATCCTCTTCCGAAGAGTCATGAGATACTATCCTCTCATCAATTGTCTTAAGAGCAAGGGATTTGCTCTTCTTCGCCGAAGGAAGGGACAATTCATATGTTTGCAGAGAACCAACTAGCTCTTGAACCTTGATGTCGTCAAGATCTTTGCTCTCTTCAATGGCTGTAACTTTGGGCCGGAAACTTTGGGCCAGAGGATCTTCCTTACAATCTTTGAATCCTCCGTCTTTTCCCCCAAGTTAAATTTACCAACAACCACTTCGTTCAACTTGCTGTAGAATGAATCAAACGACTCTTCATCACTCATCTTTAACTCCTCAAAGCGAGTGGTCAGCATTTGAAGTTTTGTGTCCTTCACTTTCTTAGTTCCCTCATAGGTTGTCTCCAGAATCTCCCATGCTTCCTTAGCAATGGAGATGTGAGAAATCCGGTGGAATTCTTCTGGAGAGACATCGCAGAAAATAGCATTCAATGCCTTGCTATTTGCATTTGCCGCTGCAAGAGCAACCTTATCCCAATTTGCCTTAGGAACATCATGTTTAGTCCAACCTATCTCAAATGCATCCCACACAGTCTCACCCATAGAACACAAAAACGCCCTCATTCGGACTTTCCAAAATGCATAATTATTACCATCAAAAAATGGTGGAACATTGAGAGATTGAGACCTATCCATCTCAACAAGGGGTCAAGGATCACACTCAGGTAATGAAACCACAACAAGTGTACCTGCTCTGATACCAATTGAAAGTTCAAAAAGGGTACGAAACACCTTTGAACGTTTAGACCCCAAATTACAAAAATACCAATTCAAGCTTTATATCAAACAATCAATGTGCGGAATATGATAACAAGCTTATAACAGAATTGATAGAACAATCTAAGCCAAATATAAATACATCCACAGCAGTAAATATAAGGCAAAGATAAAGGAAAGAAAGATGCAAACACACGGACAACACATGATGTGTTACCGAAGAGGAAACCGAAGTCCTCGGCGTAAAACCTCTCCGCCGCCTTCCAAGCGGTGATAAAATCCACTAAAGAATATAGTTGGGATACATGAACAGCAGAAGACCCTCCAAGCCTAATCTACCCAAGTACCTAAGCCCTCCAAGCTTCTTGCTCCAACGAGGTTACGCCGAACCTATTTCTTCTTTAGCTTCCCGGATTCCGCTACTTGACCATAGCATCAACCAATGTATATTGGTTCCTTCCCAAACTGCTTCCCTAAGCACCAAATGAACCTTCTCATAGACGTGGGTGTGGTGAGATAAGGATTTGGTAAAAGGCCTCTCAAGGTTATGACAATGGAAAGGAAGAGAGTAGAGGAATTTGAAGAGTCTTTAAGGTAAAGATTGGGGATGAGGCAATCTTGTATTTCTCTAGGGTTTCTCTCACAAAATTCTCTTTGGAAGCTCTCTCAATTTAGTGGGTATAAGGGTGTATATATAGTAGGGTGAGAAGGGAATGCAAAACGTCAGTTTTTGCCAAACAGGGTTTACTCGCGGCTTGACCTCGCGGCTTGTCCAAGTCGCGAGTTCTAGTCGCGACGTAACGGCCTGGACAGCTTGGAACTTTTGTCCTGTAGCGTGACAGCTGGCGCGACCCTTCAACTTTCCAGTGTGCCTCTCACATGCCTGCCTTTCGCGGCTTGCCAGTCGCGATCCACCTGCGAGCCCTAGCCGCGAGATTCTGTTTTCTTGCACACTCTTGAGCTTTTCTTCACATCTTCTCACACACTACCCTTACAATTTTCCCACCTAAATACAGGGCAACTAAGTGCTAAATTACAAGCAAATTGGTCACGGAATAAAGCCAATTAGATGGTTGATTAAATTCAACCTTACACATATGTTATTTGGTGGAGCAAGTTTTACAAGCTAGGACCCACTTTTTTTTATCAAGTCAAGAAATATCCTTAATAGTCAAGAATGCCCATTTGGAAAAGTCTTAAAGGGCGCCAAATACACATTAGGCCAGGTGATCTGTCAGGCAAACAAGAAATTTCTACCAACAACCTTCATAGACCTGTATTTTATCAACATAAAAAAAAAATGGAGCATTTGGGCAAACTAATTCCCAAACTCGCTATATTTTCAAGCGAAGGGAAACATCAACAACTCACACACATGCCTCAAGCGCCATGCATGCTCAGGTGGCTAATGTTGACACCCATTTTCACAACACATTTTCTACAAGCCCATTCAACCCAGCCTGACTTCATTGTGGGCTCAATTCATGTAATATATTTTATTTTATTCTGTTAAGCAAGGTCCATGCCTATGTGACTTATGGGGGAAATTGAGGAAGTGTGGTTTGAAGTGTATGGGTAGGTTCCTTTTGGACCTTTTGCATGAGCCTAGCCCATGTGTGCTACTAAGTGGGCAAGGGACACTAGTAGCACCTCAGGCTTATGGAAGAGGTCTTGTATCCAAAATTTCCACCCCAAAATAGTTTTTATGCTCTAGGTGACTCTGGCTCAAAGTTTCTACCATAACCCGCTTTTACCTTTAAAACATAGTTTGCTCTCTTTGGCCAACTCCATCTGCTAGCCCTCACTTAGGTGAGCTTCCCAATGGTCTGAAATGTCTGACCAAAGGCAACCAATTAGAGCAAACCCCTTTTATTTCCAAAATTATGTAAAAAGCATACCAAACTCTTCCCTAAACAAAAGCAACCCAAGCCAAAACACCAAATTAGTATCATAGCAACATCCCAAACCTTCCACAACTCAAAAACCATTCATTAGCAACATCCCAAATTCTATATAAAACTCTCTCTTTAGTTCAAAACAAAAGGGAGGACGTTTTACGCACATACTTGAAACTTCAGAACAAAAGCCCATTTAGCCAGTCAACATTCTCACAATTCTGAATCTTAGGGGTGGAAATATCGATACAAGGGAACCTTCTCTCTCTTCCTCACAAACTCTCTCAATTTCCTCTTCTCGATGACTATGGGTTGAAGTTTCAGACTTGTTGAACCACATTTTCTCCATAAAGATGAAACTTGAGAGCCAAAACCTACTGAGCCAGGAAACATTCTCACGATTTTGAATCTTAAGGGTGGAAATATGGGTACAAGGGAACTTTTCCTCTCTTCCTCACAACCTCTCTCAATTTCCTCTTCTCAGTGACTGTGGGTTGAAGTTTCAGACCTGTTATGTTTTTATGCTTTTTTCTACACTTTTGTAATTAGCATTTTGATTCTCTTTTGTCAAAGCACCATTAGCCTTTGTTTTCTATACATTATGAATTTTGGGCTTAATTTTCCACAAATAAACACTTCTAAAGAACCCAATGGGAGATTTGGGCCGTTTTCTCATTTTCAGGCCTTGTCACAAAAATGTCCCCGACACCGTGTAATACACAGGATAGTTAACTAAAAATTAAAAGTATTTATTTTACTAACGGTTTATAACTTGCCATAGAAAAATATATAACTTGAAAATAAATAAAAATAAGTAATTTTTTATTCAATATAATGGTTAGAAAAATTCTTTTTCTTTCACATAACACATCTCGACGTGGGCTGTTCTATGGTAATGGCTTCACATAATACTCAACTGCAATTAAATCTACTATCTACCACCAATCTAATCTATGTTATCTTGATAGTAGATTTACAAATTGCATTCTCTTATCCTCCATCATTTGGAACTGAAGCAATGATTATATGTAATGTATAAATTTTATTCTTTTATAATATAAAATTATTAAAATAATTAAAATAAAATCTAATGTTCTGTAAATTTTTTGAAATAGAATTTTAAATTTCTCAAAACTTAGTTAATAGAGTTTCTATTTTACCTAAAAGTGAACTATCACAATTAATTAGAATTTAACCATTTTTTGCAAAGAGAAGATAACCATAGGCCCAATTTTTATTTTATAACATAGGATGTTATACTTAGATCCGTACCATGTGTAATACATTAGTCCATTGCGATAGTTCCAAATAATATCCTAATACCTATCTATATGAGTTTTCTATTCAATGATTCCATAAATGATGGAGTTTAATAGAATTCATTTAAGATCCAACATTTCCAATAATTTTTTTTTTTTAAAATATAACTTCAAAAGTCTTTTAATTGTAATTTTTTTTAATCATAAAATAGACTCTATCTAAACTCTAAATGAAAGCATTCGGAATGATCACATCATTGATACCATATCATGATAGTTGCAAATAGCAATATTATTATTCATGATTAATAGATGAACAACGAAACTGTGAATTAATAATTGAACAATTCAAATACTAAGTTTAAATACAACAACACATATACAGAAGACTCCAAATATTGTGACATACTTCTTCTACCATTTTCATTATTCAATCAAAACCAAAGTTTCAAAAATAATTCCAATTCAATTAAACCCAATACATAAATATACATGAACATAAATAATTCAAAAAATAAAAACAACAATCTCCAAAAGCCTCTGCCTAATACACTCATTATTTATTTATTTTTATTTTTTTAAAGATTGTGCGCTCTTTAGTTCTTTTTCCTTTTATGTTTTATCAAACTTTTTCTAATTGACCAAAATATCTCTCATATATGTCAACATAAAACCGGAAAGAATAATCCCCAAAAAAAAGAAAATTTACTTAAAATATAATATAGGAATGAAAAGCCGAGTTGAAAATGTAACAAATAATCCCTAAAAAAAAACTATTTATAATATAATATAGGGTTATAAATTCCTAATCAAATTTGGTTAGGGTTATGGATTCCTAATCAAATTTGGTTAGGGTTATGGATTCCTAATCAAATTTGGTTATATAATTTTTTTTTTTTTTAAAGGATGAATATATTGGTGGAGTCCATTTGAAATAAAATTGAAATCCTATTGAAATTAAAAATGATATATATTTGTTGAGTCTCATTTGATATAATTATAGAGTTTAAATCCTATTGAAATTATAATTTCTAATCAACATGAACAGAATAAAAATGTGATTGATAGATATAAGGAAATATGATAGTTTTTTTTTTTTTTAATGTCATCAACGTAGAAATTATCAAATTAATAGAGATATATTCCGTTTTTTGGGAATAGATTTATATTAATGGAGTTATTATATAGTTTGTTAGGATTATCTAAAAATTCCATGATTAGGTGATTACTTAGGTTTCCTTTAAGTACTGTAGTTGTTTGGTATCAAGTAACTAAATTTAATTTTTTATAAAGAAATTTAATAAATTTTCTGCAATTTGTTAAAGCAAATTAAAATTAAATCAAATTAAAAAATATAAATAAAAAATGCTGATGTGAAAATTTGTGGAGAGGTCAACCAAAGTCAAAACTTTAGTTTTATATATATATATAGAGAGAGAGAGAGAGAGAGAGAGAGAGAGAGAGAGAATAATAATAATAATAATAATAAACACTGATTATATCATTACAATCTAGGATCAACATATTTTCATCGATTGTATTAAATAAATTTAAAAAAAAAAACATGTTTTCATTGATTGTTTTTCCTTTTCGAAAACATAAATCGTTGTGTCTAATAGGGAAACCATTATCACATCTATTTCCTCAATAGCACAAAGCTGTCAGTGGGTAAACTATGCTAGACATGCATGCAATGAATAGTTGGAAGTTGGAACCTGAACATGTGAACATTGGTTATGGTTGACCTAGCAAGCGCAAGTATGCTTAGGTTAATTATTGCATAGGCATATTAATGGACCACACATTTTATTTCTTCTTTTGTAGTTTTATATTTAATTTTACTGGTAATGGTGTATGTCTGTGTTTTTTAACTTTCCATCCTTAGAAACTCTCCCTATAAGGCTATAACAAAAATCAATGGTCGTCCATTTTCACTAAGAAGTTGTTTGTTCTTGTTATGAAATGGGGCTTGTGGAAGGGCATTACACAAACAATAAAATAAAACAGCCAAACAAAACAACAATATTTTGATGTGGTTCAACCAACTCCAAGCCTTAAAAATACCTTTTATTTTTTATTTTTTCATAAGCCCAGGGGGACCAAGCCCCTTTGGGGACCCAGGAGCCCCCTCTTAGGTCCGTCCTTGCATCTCGGTGAAGTTTGCATCACACTAACCATAAAAAAGATTCATAGCTTTTTAGTCTGAAAATATTTAATCTCCTTTAATAGAATGCATTACAATTCTTTAAATAGAAGACTCAAAATAGGATTTCTTAAAACTCTAATAAGACATAAACTTGGACTCCTTAGGCTTTTACTACTAAGCCCAACTAAATAACCAAACTTAATTAAAACCCAAAAGAGGACCTAATGGACTGTAAGTACAGTCCAAATCCAGAATTTATAAAATTACAAAATTGCCCCTGACACTTAAAAATAAATAAAACAAAACAAAACTGTCAACCCATTGCCTCTTGCATCACCTCTAGAGTGGCATTATGGTAAGGGAAACTTTTATCTCTTGAAAGTAATTATCCAGAATGATTCTAACTTATGTGAGTCATTAGAATGTAAAAGTATCTTGGTTGATGTTTGGCCATTGATTTTCTTAATGTAGTTTGGTTTGATCTTTGTTCTCAGTGTGTCAGGAGTATGTATGACGTGTTCTTAGATGTTGAGCTATAGAATTTACATAAATAAATAATTATTTATATTATTATTATTATTGTTTTGGTAAATTGTCGTTATAATTCTTATGGTTCTTTCTCTTTGTAAATTGTCTTTATAATTATTTATTTGGATTCCTTGCCTTATATAAGAGAGCACAAGAATGTTTAGAAAGAAACGAAGTGCTAGAGAGAGAATTCAGGTTGAAGAAAATATTGATTTCTCATGAATGAATGAATCTGTACAGTCTCTATGTCTAAATACCAAAACAGAGAGCAAGGAAAATATCCCCAAAATACACAGAGACAGTTATAACACGTGAGTCAGTTAGTTACTCCACGTGTGAACATATTCCACTTAAAAACATGATAAACTACATGTAGCTTTATACACTAAAACACAGAACTACAATAATTACACTATACTGGTGTCATTTAGTCTTGACATTCATTTCTTCGTTTCTTTCTTCTTCTGTTGTATCTCTTTTCTTTCTTTCTCATTGAACTACAATCTTGATACTCCCCCTCAAGATGAGAACCTGGATTGTGAATGTTCACAATATTCATCTTGGAAAGTAATGCTCTCAACTGTTGACCACTGAGAGCCTTTGTGAGAAGATCAGCTAGTTGAGAGTGAGTGGGAGTGAAGAACAATCTGAGCACTTTATCTTGGACCTTATCTCTGACCAAGTGGCAATCTATTTCTATATGTTTGGTTCTCTAATGAAACGTAGGGTTCTCACCAATGTATATGGCTACCTGATTATTACAGAAAAGCATAGCAGGTTTGGGATGAAGAACTTCTAAATCCTTTAACAAAGCCAGAAGCCAAGTTATTTCGCATGTGGTCATTGCCATGGCTCTATACTCTGCCTTAGCAGAGGATCTAGAGACTATAGATTGGTTCTTGCTCTTCCATGAAATCAGAGAATTTCTTAAGAAAATACAAAATCCAGTGGTAGACTTTCTGGTGTCAACACAAGATGCCCAGTCTGCATCTGTGTAAGCTTTTAATTGCAAGTCTGATTTTGATGACAAAAAAACACCCTGACCAGGACTCCCTTTAAGGTACTGCAACACTTTATAATCTACATCCAGATGAAGTTTTCGTGGTTTGGACATAAATTGGCTCAGTTTTTGAACTGGGTAAGCAATGTCTGGTTTGGTTATAGTGAGATACAACAATCTCCCTACTAATCTCCTGTAAACACCAGGATCAGGTAGCAACTCCCCACAAAACTTGCTTAACTTCAAATTTTGTTCCATAGGAACTCTGCTAGGTTTGCAACCTGTCATCCCAACATCTTTAAGTATCTCCAAGGCATATTTCCTTTGGCACAAAGAAATGCCTTGTTCTGATCTGGCCACTTCAAGGCCAAGAAAAAATTTCAGGTTTCCAAGGTTTTCCAGTTTGAACTCTTGATTCAAAAACACCTTAAGTTCATCAACATCATGAGCATCATTGCTGGCGATAAGTATGTCATCAACATACACCAATAGAGATATAAAAGGCTGATTACACTTCTTTGTAAAGAGAGAGTAATCTGACTTAGATTGTTTGAATCCACACTTCAAAATGGCAGATGAAAACTTGGAGTACCATTGCCTTGAGGCCTGCTTAAGACCATACAATGACTTATTGAGCTTACACACCAATTGCTCCCCCTTGCTGTGAAATCCTTGAGGTAGGTGCATGTAAACATCCTCATAGAGATCACCATGCAGGAAAGCATTGTTTACATCAAGTTGAACAAGGTGCCAGCCTTTCACAGCAGCAATGGCAAGTAAAGTCTTCACTGAAGTCATCTTTGCCACAGGAGAAAAGGTATCTATGAAGTCCAAACCCTCTTGTTGGGTGAAGCCCTTGGCCACAAGCTTTGCTTTGTACCTCTCTACTGTCCCATCAGCCTTATACTTGATCTTATATACCCATTTGCACCTAATTGCCTTTTTGTGAGGAGGTAGGGAAGTAAGAGTCCATGTCTGATTTGATTCCAATGCTGTAATCTCAACAGCCATAGCATTCTGCCACTTAGGATCTTTGATAGCCTTAGAATAAGATTTGGGCTCAGAAATAGTAGTGATTAGGGAACAAAAATGGGAATAAGAAGATGATAAACCAGAAGAAGTGAGGTAATTAGATAAGGGATATTTAGTACCTGACATGGAGGAGATACAACCTGACTTGATGGGTGGATTGGAATGAGCAAGCTGAGCATGAACAATAGTACTGCATTTATAGTCTTGCAAATAAGCAGGAGCTTTATTGAGTCTAGTAGATTTTCTTAAGGAAGGAGTGGAAGCAGGGTTAGAGATAGGAATTGGATTGGGAATAGAATCAGGAATGGAAACAGGTATAGGATCTGCAGAATTAGCAGCAGTAGGTATGAGTGAATCAGGAATAGAATCAAGAATGGAAGCATGTATAGGTTCTGCAGAATTATCAGCAGTAGGTATGAGTGAAGGTGGAGGAGTTGGGGAAGAGGTTGATAAGTCTGAAGTAGTATGGAAGTTAGAAGTAGGCAAAATAGATGTGGAATCAAGGATTGGAGTTGTAACAGGAGTTAAAGGGTGGGAAGCAGAAGGTAAAAGATCAGTGTAAGAATCAAGGGAAGGAAAAATATGAGGCAAGTTGATGGTTGAATAAGGTGAAGCTGAATAGGTGGAGGATATGAAGGGAAAGACAGTCTCATGAAAAAGGACATCCCTAGAGATAGAAATTTTCTCGGTAGCTAAATCAAGTACCTTGAAACCTTTAACCCCGTAAGGATAACCCAGAAAAACACATGGCAAGGATCTAGGATCAAATTTAGATCTATTGCGAGACAAAGTAGAGGCAAAACAAAGGCATCCAAAAACCTTTAGATGATCATAGGAAGGAATTTTGTTGTAAAGTTTTTCAAAAGGTGTTTTGTTGCCTAGAGTGGAGGAAGGTAATCTATTAATAATATACACAGCAGTTAAAACATAGTCACCCCAAAAGGTAAGAGGCATATTGGACTGAAATTTTAAGGCTCTTGCAATGCTCAATATGTGTTGATGTTTCCTCTCCACAACTGAATTTTGTTGTGGAGTGGCTACACATGAATGTTGATGTAAAATTCCATGGGTAGCATAAAATTCTTTTAGGATAAACTCTTGAGCATTATCAGTCCTAATAGCCTTGATTTTGGTGTTAAACTGTGTGGATATCATGTTGAAGAAAGAAATCAACAATGGTCTGGTTTTTGATTTATTTTTTGTAAGATACAACCATGTGGATCTAGTGGCGGCATCAACTATGGTAAGGAAATATCTAAAACCATCATGAGTGCATTTGGCAAAAGGGCCCCATACATCACAGTGAATAAGATCGAAAGCAGATTCAGGCATATGATTGAAGAAAGGAAAGGGCAAACGTTTCTGTTTTGCAATGGGGCAAAGAGTACAAGTTTTATTGCTATGAACACTGCTTACATCAGGGATACAACCATGTAAAGCTTGTAATTTGGCATCTGAAGCATGTCCTAGTCTAAGATGCCAAAGAAATGGATTGGTTATGACAGGAACTTCAGAAACATTATTGACAAAAGTACTAAAAACAAAATCCAGAATAGAAGATGCTGCAGAATCAGATTTGCAAGGAGTTGTAGATAGCAAGTAGAGGTTGTTATGTAGTTTACCCACTCCAATCGTTTTCCAACAAGAAAGGGCCTGTATGAAACATAAATTGGACAAGAAAACAAAGCAACATGATAGGCTTTTTGTCAATTGACTCACTGAGATCAAATTGAAAGTGAAAGTAGGAACACATAACACATTTTCAAGAACAAGACTAGCTGTAACATGAATGGTGCCAATGTGTGTGACAACATCTCTTTCACCATTAGGTAATTGAACAAAGGATGAAATGGAACTTGTGATTTTAGTGAAAAGTTTAACAGAATGAACAATGTGATCTGTTGCCCCAGTGTCCAGGACCCAAGTTTGCTTACCAAAAATTGTTTTATTAGCTGGATTTGTGGCAAAAATGGAATGTTGCATATTCAAGCACACAGAATCTTGTAAAGAGGCACAAAGATTACCTGAAATAGCAGAATTGGTTATAACTACAGCATCATTGGAAGTACCAGAAGTGGATGCATGAGTGCTCAATAGGGAAAGCAACTGTTGATACTGCTCTGAAGTAAAAGGAAATGGATCACTCTGATGCACAAATTTAGATTGACCTTGATTATCATCAATCATAACCTGATTAGCCTTGGCAATCCTTCCTTTTTGCTTATAACCTGGAGGGAATCCAACAAGCTTGTAACATTTTTCCATAATGTGACCAAGCTTTCCACAGTGGCTGCACACAGGTCTTCCTTTGCCAATATTCCCTTTGAAATTACTGTCATTTCTGTTGTTTAGAGAAGAACCTTGATTGAAAGCTTGGTTCTTAACAGCAAGTATAGCTGATTCAATAGAAGGAGCACCATTAAAGGTTAAAAACCTTTGCCTTTCTTCCTGGATTACCAACGAGAAAGCCTTATCTATTGATGGAACAGGCTCCATCATAAGGATTTGAGTCTTGACTTGTGAATAGCAATCATTCAATCCGTTGAGAAACTGCATGATTGAATCTTGATGATAAAGATGTGCAATCTTATCATTTACTCCACAAATGCATTTACCACATGAACAACTTGGTAAAGGCCTGAGATTCAACAATTGATCCCAAGCAGCTTGAAGGTCAGTGAAAAAGGTTGTCACTGTGGAATCTCCTTGCATTATAGTGGAGATTTGCTTCTGGAGCTGAGAAATTCTAGGTCCATTGGCTTGCAGAAAGCGAATCTTGAGTGGATTCCACATTGCAAGAGCTATGTCTCTGTAAATGACACTAGCTTTGATGTGAGGTGATACAGAATTCAAGATCCAAGATGAGATCATTGAATTGCATTTTGACCAAGCCTATTTCTCGAGCGATGTGACTGCCATGGAAGCAGTGATGGAGCCATCAACAAAACCAAGTTTACTTTTGGCATCCAAAGCCATTATCATCGCTCTAGAACAGGTTGGATAATTATCCTCAGTCAAGTGTTGTGCAACGAGGATCGCACTAGGAGATCGTACAAGAATCTTTAGAAAGAAACAAAGTGCTAGAGAGAGAATTCAGGTTGAAGAAAATATTGATTTCTCATGAATGAATGAATCTGTACAGTCTCTGTGTCTAAATACCAAAATAGAGAGCAAGGAAAATATCTCCAAAATACACGGAGACAGTTATAACACGTGAGTCAGTTAGTTACTCCATGTGTGAACATATTCCACTTAAAAACATGATAAACTACATGTAGCTTTATACACTAAAACATATAACTACAATAATTACACTATACTGGTGTCGTTTAGTCTTGACATTCATTTCTTCTTCTGTTGTATCTCTTTTCTTTCTTTTTGATGTGAACTACAATCTTGATACCTTATGCCTTTATTATTCCTTATTGGTTTCAGGAAATCAGACTTCTCAGTGAGCTGAAGCATCCAAATATTGTGCAATATTATGACGGCAAAAAAGTAAGTATTTTCCCAGTTTGCATGTGTAGACATTCTCAACATTGTTTACTGTAGTATCCTTGCAGCAATGTATGAAATTAATGTTATGCATGCAGGTTGATAGCTGGTTTCGTATATATCTGGAGTGTGTTCCTGGAGGTTCGATCAAAAAATATATAAAGGATAATGGAGCCATACCAGAATCTGATGTTCGCCGGTTTACTACCCTATTCTCTCTGGGTTGGATTACTTGCATAGCGAAAATAAAGTTCACAGGTGCAATTCACGTTTGATTTGATTTGTTGAAACAATCTACTCACTTATTATAAGTACGTGAAATTTCTATGCATCTCTTCAGCATGGAAGTAGTCTTGGGGATAATTTGCTTAACATGACATTTGAATTTATTTATTTTCATGCGCCGATAGGGACATCAAAGGGGCTAATTTGCTCATTGATTCGTCTAGAGTTGTCAGGCTTGCTGATTTTGGGACTGCTAAACGTGTGAGTTCATTTTCTTCTTCTTTATTACTGTATCAACTTGTGCTTTGATTTTTATCTTGCACAATGATTTCTCTTTTGATGTAGTTTTTCTTCCTTATACATTTAGTAGATGGTATCTTTTTCAATTTCTTCTTCCTGTACTTAGATTAACCTTAACAGTCACTCATTGTAAGGTTGAAATTTATCAACCATCTTGTTGGCTTTATTTTGTGTCAATTTGCTTGTAATTTAGCATTTAGTAACCCTGTAATTAGGTGGGATTATTGTAAGGGTAGTGTGTGAGAAGATGTGAAGAAAAGCTCAAGTATGTGCAAAGCAGCAGAGCTTCGCGGCTAGGACTCACGGGTGGCTCACGACTGGCAAGCCGCCAAATGCAGGCACGTGAGATGCACACAGGGAAGCTGAAGGGTCGCGCCAGCTGTCGCACTACAGGACAAAAGTCTCAGGCTGGCCAGGCCGTTACGTCGCGACTTGAACTCGCGACTTGGACAAGCCGCGAGACCAAGCCGCCAATTTACCCTGTTTGGCAAAAACTATCTCTTCGTATTCTTTTCTCACCCCACTATATATAGACCCTTATACCCACGATATTGACAGAGCTTCCAGAGAGAATTTTGTGAGAGAAAACCCTAGAGAAAAACAAGATTGCCTCATCCCTAATCTTCATTTAAGAGACTCTACAAATTCCTCTACTTTCTTCTTCTCCATTGTCATACCCTTGAGAGGTCATTTATCAAATCCTTATCTCACTACACCCATGTCTGTGAGAAGGTTCATTTGGTGCTAAGGGAAGCAGTTTGGAAGGAACCAATATACATTGGTTGATGTTATGGTCTAGTAGTGAAATCCGGGAAGCTAAAGAAGAAATAGGTTCGGCGTAACCTCGTTGGAGCAAGAAGCTTGGAGGGCTTAGGTACCTGTGTAGATTAGGCTTGGAGGGTCTATTGCTGTTCATGTATCCCAACTATATTCTTTAGTGGATCATATCACTGCTTGGAGGGTGGCGGAGAGGTTTTACGCTGAGGACTTCGGTTTCCTCTTCGATAACATATCGTGTGCTGTCCGTGTGTTTGCATCTTCCTTCCCTTTATCTTTGCCTTATATTTACTGCCGTGGATGTGTTTATATTTGGCTTAGATTAGTTATCAATTCTGTGATTAGCTTATCTTCATGTTCTGCACATTAATTTTTTTATTATAAGCTTGAATTGAGATTTTATAATTTGGGGTCTAAACGTTCAAGGGTGTTTCATACCCATATTGAACTATCAATTAGTATCAGAGCGGGTACACTTGTTGTGGTTTTAATACCTGAGTGTGATCCTTGACCCCTTGTTGAGATGGATAGATCTCAATCTCTCACTGTTCCACCATTTTTTTATGGTAATAATTATGCCTTCTGGAAAGTTAGAATGAGGGCATTTCTATGCTCTATTGATGACACCGTTTGGCATGCGGTTGAAGTCGATTGGACTAGGCCGGGAGCTGCTAAATCTACTTGGGATAAGACACCTCTTGCGGTAGCCAATGCTAATAGTAAAGCATTAAATGCTATTTTCTGTGGTGTCTCCGGATGAATTTCACAGGATATCTCACATGACTATGGCCAAGGAAGCTTGGGAAAGTTTGGAGACAACTTATGAGGGGACTAAGAAGGTGAAGGACACAAAGCTCCAAATGCTTACTGTGAGGTTGAAATTTATCAACCATCTTGTTGGCTTTATTCCGTGCCAATTTACTTGTAATTTAAGCACTTAGTAACCCTGTATTTAGGTGGGATTATTGTTAGAGTAGTTTGTGTGAGAAGATGAGAAGAAAAGCTCAAGTATGTGCAAAGAAGCAGAGCTTCGCGGCTAGGACTCGCGGGTGGCTTGCGGCTGCAAGTCGCCAACTTCAGGCACGTGAGATGCATGCAGGGAAGCTGAAGGGTCACGCCAGCTATCGCACTACAGGACAAAAGTCCCAGGCTGGCCAGGCCGTTACGTCGCGACTTGATTTCGCGACTTGGAAAAGCCACGAGACTAAGCCGCCAATTTACCCTGTTTAGCAAAAAACTGTCTCTTCATATTCTCATCTCACCTCACTATATATAGACCCTTATACCCACTAAATTGAGAGAACTTCCAGAGAGAATTTTGTGAGAGAAAACCCTAGAGAAAAACAAGATTGCCTCATCCCCAATCTTCATCTAAGAAACTCTACAAATTCCTCTACTCTCTTCCTCTCCATTGTCATACCCTTGAGAGGTCTTTTACCAAATCCTTATCTCACCACACCCACGTCCGTGAGAAGGTTTATTTGGTGCTGAGGGAAGCAGTTTGGAAGGAACCAATATACATTGGTTGATGCTATGGTCAAGTAGCGGAATTCGGGAAGCTAAAGAAGAAATAGGTTCGGCGTAAACTCGTTGGAGCAAGAAGCTTGCAGGGCTTAGGTACCTGGGTAGATTAGGCTTGGAGGGTCTTCTGCTTTTCATGTATCCCAACTATATTCTTTAGTGGATTTTATCACCGCTTGGAGGGCGGCGGAGAGGTTTTATGTCGAGGACTGCGGTTTCCTCTTCGATAACGCATCGTGTGTTGTCCGTGTGTTTGCATCTTTCTTCCCTTTATCTTTGCCTTATATTTACTGCTGTGGATGTGTTTATATTTGTCTTAGATTGTTTATCATTTCTGTTATAAGCTTATTATCATGTTCCGCACATTAATTATTTGATATAAAGCTTGAATTGGTATTTTTATAATTTGGGGTATAAACGTTCAAGGGTGTTTCATACCCATATTGAACTATCAATTAGTATCAGAGCGGGTACACTTGTTGTGGTTTTAATACCTGAGTGTGATCCTTGACCCCTTGTTGAGATGGATAGGTCTGAATCTCTCACTGTTCCACCATTTTTTTATGGTAATAATTCTGCCTTCTGGAAAGTTAGAATAAGGGCATTTCTATGCTCTATTGATGACACCGTTTGGGATGCAGTTAAAGTCGATTGGACTAGGCCGGAAGCTGCTAAATGTACTTGGGATAAGACAGCTCTTGCGGTAGCTAATGCTAACAGTAAAGCGTTAAATGCTATTTTCTGTGGTGTGTCTCCGGATGAATTTCACAGCATATCTCACATGACTATGGCCAAGGAAGCTTGGGAGAGTTTGGAGACAACTTATGAGGGGACTAAGAAGGCGAAGGACACAAAGCTCCAAATGCTTACTGTGAGGTTGAAATTTATCAACCATCTTGTTGGCTTTATTCCATGCCAATTTGCTTGTAATTTAAGCACTTAGTAACCCTGTATTTAGGTGGGATTATTGTAAGAGTAATTTGTGTGAGAAGATCTGAAGAAAAGCTCAAGTATGTGCAAAGAAGCAGAGCTTCGCGGCTAGGACTCGCGGGTGGCTCGCGGCTGCAAGTCGCCAACTTCAGGAACATGAGATGCACGCAGGGAAGCTGAAGGGTCGCGCCAGCTATCGCATTACAGGAAAAAAGTCCCAGGCTGGCCAGGCCGTTACGTCGCGACTTGATTTCGCAACTTGGACTAGCCGCGAGACCAAGCCGCCAATTTACCCTGTTTAGCAAAAAACTGTCTCTTCGTATTCTCATCTCACCTCACTATATATTGACCCTTATACCCATTAAATTGAGAGAGCTTCCAGAGAGAATTTTGTGAGAGAAAATCGTAGAGAAAAACAAGATTGCCTCATCCCCAATCTTCATATAAGAAACTCTACAAATTCCTCTACTCTCTTCCTCTCCATTGTCATACCCTTGAGAGGTCTTTTACCAAATCCTTATCTCACCACACCCACGTCTGTGAGAAGGTTTATTTGGTGCTGAGGGAAGCAGTTGGAAGGAACCAATATACATTAGTTGATGCTATGGTCAAGTAGCAAAATCCGGGAAGCTAAAGAAGAAATAGGTTCGGCGTAAATTCGTTGGAGCAAGAAGCTTAGAGGGCTTAGGTACCTGGGTAGATTAGGCTTGGAGGGTCTTCTGTTGTTGATGTATCCCAACTATATTCTTTAGTGGATTTTATCACCGCTTGGAGGGCGGCAGAGAGGTTTTACGCCGAGGACTGCGGTTTCCTCTTCGATAACACATCGTGTGTTGTCCGTGTGTTTGCGTCTTTCTTCCCTTTATCTTTGCCTTATATTTACTGCGGTGGATATGTTTATATTTGGCTTAGATTGTTTATCATTTCTGTTATAAGCTTATTATCATGTTCCGCACATTAATTATTTGATATAAAGCTTGAATTGGTATTTTTATAATTTGGGGTCTAAACGTTCAAGGGTGTTTCGTACCCATATTGAACTTTCAATTAGTATCAAAGCGGGTACACTTGTTGTGGTTTTAATACCTGAGTGTGATCCTTGACCCCTTGTTGAGATGGATAGGTCTCAATCTCTCACTGTTCCACCATTTTTTTATGGTAATAATTATGCCTTCTGGAAAGTTAGAGTGAGGGCATTTCTATGCTCTATTGATGACACCGTTTGGGATGTGGTTGAAGTCGGTTGGACTAGGCCGGAAGCTGCTAAATCTACTTGGGATAAGACAGCTCTTGCGGCAGCCAATGCTAACAGTAAAGCGTTAAATGCTCTTTTCTGTGTTGTGTCTCCAGATGAATTTCACAGGATATCTTACATGACTGTGGCCAAGGAAGCTTGGGAAAGTTTGGAGACAACTTATGAGGGGACTAAGAAAGTGAAGGACACAAACCTCCAAATGCTTACTATAAGGTTAAAATTTATCAACCATCTTATTGGGTTTATTCTGTGCCAATTTACTTATAATTTAAGCACTTAGTAACCCTATATTTAGGTGGGATTATTGTAAGGGTAGTGTGTGTGAGAGGATTTAAAGAAAAGCTCAAGTATGTGTAAAGAAGCAGAGCTTCGCAGCTGGGACTCGCGGGTGGCTCGCGGCTGCAAGTCGCCAACTTCAGGCACGTGAGATGCATGCAGGGAAGCTGAAGGGTTGCACCAGCTGTCGCACTATAGGACAAAAGTCCCAGGCTGGCCAGGCCGTTAAGTCGCGACTTGATTTCGCCACTTGGACAAGCCGCGAGACCAAGCCGCCAATTTACCTTATTTGGCAAAAAACTGTCTCTTCGTATTCTCATCTCACCTCACTATATATAGACCCTTATACCCGTTAAATTGAGAGAGCTTCCAGAGAGAATTTTGTGAGAGAAAACCCTAGAGAAAAACAAGATTGCCTCATCCCTAATCTTCATCAAAGAAACTCTACAAATTCCTCTACTCTCTTCCTCTCCATTGTCATACCCTTGAGAGGTCTTTTACCAAATCCTTATCTCACCACACCCACGTCTGTGAGAAGGTTTATTTGGTGCTGAGGGAAGCAGTTTGGAAGGAACCAATATACATTGGTTGATGCTATGGTTAAGTAGCGGAATCCGGGATGCTAAAGAAGAAATAGGTTCGGTGTAACCTCGTTGGAGCAAGAAGCTTGGAGGGCTTAGGTACCTAGGTACGTTAGGCTTGGAGGGTCTTCTGTTGTTGATGTATCCCAACTATATTCTTTAGTGGATTTTATCACCGCTTGGAGGGCGGCGGAGAGGTTTTACGCTGAGGACTTCGGTTTCCTCTTCGATAACACATCGTGTGTTGTCTGTGTGTTTGCATCTTTCTTCCTTTTATCTCTGCCTTATATTTACTACTGTGGATGTGTTTATATTTGGCTTATATTGTTTATCATTTCTGTTATAAGCTTATTATCATGTTCCGCACCTTAATTGTTTGATATAAAGTTTGAATTGGTATTTTTGTAATTTGGGGCCTAAACGTTCAAGGGTGTTTCGTACCCATATTGAACTTTCAATTGGTATCAGAGCGGGTACACTTGTTGTGGTTTTAATACCTGAGTGTGATCCTTGACCCCTTATTGAGATAGATAGGTCTCAATCTCTCACTGTTCCACCATTTTTTGATGGTAATAATTATGCATTTTGGAAAGTCCGAATGAGGGTGTTTTTGTGTTCTATGGATGAGGCTGTGTGGGATGCTGTTGAAATAGGTTGGACAAAGCCGGAGGATGCCAAATCCACTTGGGACAAGGCAGCTCTTGCGGCGGTTAATGTAAACAGTAAAGTATTGAATGCCATTTTCTGCGGTATCTCTCTAGAAGAATTTCACTGGATTTCACCTATTACCGTTGCTAAGGAAGCATGGGAGATTCTGGAGACGACTTATGAAGGAGCCAAAAAGGTGAAAGACACCAAACTTCAAATGTTGACCACTTGCTTTGAGCAGATAAAGATGGATGAGGATGAGTCCTTTGACTCTTTTTACAGTAAGCTAAACGAGGTGGTCGTTAGCAAATTTAATTTGGGGGAAAAGACGAAGGAGTCTAAAGTTGTAAGGAAGATCCTTCGGTCACTACCAGAAAGTTTTCGTGCCAAAGTTACAGCCATTGAAGAGAGCAAAGATCTTGACGACATCAAGGTTCAAGAGCTGGTTGGTTCTCTGCAGACATATGAGTTGTCCCTGCCTTCTCAGAAGAAGAGCAAATCACTTGCTCTTAAAACAATTGATGAGAGAGTGGCATCTCATAACCCTTCGGAAGAAGATGCAGTAGATAAAGATGTGGCGTATCTTGTAAAGTACTTCCGAAAATTCTTGAAACTCAAGAATGGTGGGAAATTTGGTGACAAAGGAAAATTTTAGAGTTCCGGGAGGGAGAAGAAAGAATTTCGAAGGAAGGATGATAGAGATTCTTAATCATCTCAAGGAATCACTTGCTTTGAGTGTAATGGACACGGACACTTCAAAAAGGAATGTCCCAACTATTTGAAGTCCAAAGGAAAGGTTTATGCCACTACTCTGAGTGACTCAGATTCAAACTCTGACTCAGAAGAGAGCTGTGACGGAGAAGGAAATTTCTCTGCCTTTATGACCATTGCTCATGTGGAATCCTCAGATGATTTGGATACACTTGTGAAGGAGCTTGGTGAGCATTCTGATTCGGAGTCTATTAGGATTGTTGAGGAATCAGATGCTGAAGAGTAGATAGATCCAGCTAATCTTCAAGAAAATTATGCCCTACTTCTTGAGAAATCGGGAGAATATACAAGGGTAGCGAAGGCGGCTGTGAAAAAGATGAAAAGGGCTGAGGAGGATTACAAAAGTCTCTTGATCAAATATAAAGAAGCTAAGTGTGAGATTGAGACACTAAATGGTGAGTTATCTGAGGCTTACACGAAAGTGAGGTTTTTTGAGCAAGAAGTTGTGCAAGCTCATGCCAAGGTAGATAAGGTCTCCTCCAGGAAGCTAGATGATGTTATTTCATCTCAAAAACTTGCTTTAGACAAGTCCGGGTTGGGATATACCAGAGGGAGCGGCTCATCAGCCAAAGTCACCAAAGAAGTGAAGTTCGTGAAGACCAAGGATACGGTTGTAGAAAAGCCCATCCCTGAGAAAGTTAAGGACGTAAAGAAGAAGAATGTGACTGAGCAACGAATGGTGAATAAGCCCAGAAATCAATCTGTGGTCAAACGTGAAACCAGAGGAAGATCCCTCCCAAGATCACAATGGGGTCCTAGAACGGATTATGTCTGTCACTATTGCGGATTGCAAGGACACACTAGACCCAACTGTCAAAAGCTGAGAGCAGACAACAATGCAAGTGCACCTTGGTCACGAGGAAGAAGAAATGACATGAGGTCTTGGGGTGGTGAGCAACCAAGAAGTCAAAACCATGATCCAGGAACCATGGACGTGATGAAAATGATCGGTGCCTTCACCAATTGCCTGGAAAGCTTCACACGAAGGTTTGACAGTCCCGACACTCGTACCCAATCCGTCAAGGATATCACCCTAAATGCATGTGACGTGTGGGTGGCAAAGGGTACTCATGCATAAGCATTATAACATGTCCATGCATCAATTCTTCCTATGCTTTATGGATATGATTTGTTATATGCTTTGTGTTTTTGAGTGTTGATTTTTAAATTGTGTTTGTTGGTGTTTAAAATGTTTTCTTTTTTTCTTTTCAATCTTTTACTGCTTTTATGTCAAAAATCCAAAAACACATAAAAAGTAGAAAATCCAAAATATTTGATCACTTTGTTGAGTTTTGTCTCAAAGCATGTTTTGCCTTGTACCTTTGTACTTATGGCTTTGTGCATTTAACGAGCTTAGCTTGTCTCTCATGCACTCATATCATTGTGGAAGAAATTCTGAAATCTATGTGACTGTTGTAAATAGATCTTCAACCTTGTCATGAATGAGTAGTGAATGGTTGTGTTGATCTTGAGACATGCATAGACTCATGCCTATATATCTTCCCACTTTTTATTTTTTATGCTTAAAAGAGCTCTCTAAATGTAAATCTCCAAATGAAAAGAGATATAGAGCTGCAAAAGCCTATCGAACAAACTAGTATTCGACTATGAAAAAGGGAAAGCAACCAAAATAAAATGTATAATGCCCAAAAAGCCAAAGGCTAACTCATCAATTGAAATATCAAAAATTTCAGGCATCTATCTCTCAATGAGATTTTCTTTGCTCAAAAGTTGCAAATGATATATTGAATATGGAGCCAAATGAAAAGCTTCAAAGTATTGTTATCAAGTACTTGTGGGAGGTCATATATGCATGTTTCTATAATTGAGATAGGTCACATAATCTAGTGCTAGTTATGTATGCCTTGATTGAATTGATCATTGAAGCTTCACATTGGACTAAGGACTATCTCATTTTTGATATCCACACATAACACACAAGTCTATGTTCAATGAATGTCATATTCATTTGTGTGATTGTACTTGATTAAATGTGTTTTCACATGCTCAATCTTTGTTGATCAAACACAAAAAGATTTTTGAGTGTTTTTGTTTTGTTTTTGGAAAGTACTTTGTTTTTGCAAAAATGTCAAAAATTTCAAAAACAGTGTTGCCCTGTTTTGGTGACTAAGTCGCGGGTAGGTCTAGTCGCATGCTCCAGTTGCGAAACTCTCTCAGAGATTTTCGCGGGTCACTGGCGGGTCAACATCCCAGTCGCGAAAAAGACTTAGAATTTTTTTTTTTTTAAATTGAGTTTTATTTTTTTTTTCGCGGGTCCGTGTGGCGACTTGTTCACGGGTGGAAGGTCCAGTCGCGAGAGGTACTCAGGGAATTTCGCGGCTCATATCGTGACTATCTCGCGGGTATACCTTCTATCACGAAAAACACTTAAAGAAATTTCTCAAGTTTCTTCTCTTCACAGTGTTTCACGGCTTAACCTGGCGACTTGATCCAGTCGCGAAAAACGCGTGTTTTGGGTTTTAATGACAAATTTTTAAAACGTTTTTTAGTTTTTCCCTCGAAGTTCAGTGTCTGTTCATTTTCTTCTCAAAATCTCTTTCTCAACACTCCGTGTCTCACTGTAAAAGAATTCATTTTTGCATCATGTCTTCTTCAAACACCAAGAATAAGGTATGGGTTTTCTTTCCCTCATTTCATTCTTACTATGTTAACCATTACCTTCTTGTGTTGAACATTGCACATGTGTTCTGCGATATACTGTGTTCAAAAATGGGTTTGCCTAAAATGGTGATTATGTTTGTTTGAGGTTAATGTTTTTTGTTGCTGAGTTTATATCTTGTCTGTGCTTCAGCATGCTTGTCTCTAGTCTGAGCATTGTTCGTTTGATAGAGTTTCTCTTTACTCATTAGACATATGGGTTTGGGGTTTATGTGGTGCACTCTGTATGTGGCCTTGGGTCATTTGTCTATGGTTCTGTGGTCTTTATAGTTTTTGTGCTCCATGGAATGTTTCTGTGCTTCAGTGTGGAGTGTGTATCATTTTAACCATTTGTTGTCTTAATGTTAATCTAATTCTTGTGTTTGTGATTAAGTGAAATTTTCTCACATTCTTAACTGAATCTAATCAAGTTGATGTTCGTTCCCTGTGGTATTGCATTTGGTACTTTGCTGTGTGTCTGCTCTCTTACAGATGTCTCGACAATCCTCTAAAGGAAAAGAGGTTATGACAGAAGAAGAAACAGTGCCTATTGCAAAAAGAACACGGGTCTTCCTCATAGCCATCTACTGAACTCAATATTGAGCTGTTCAGAACTCCTCAGCACCTAGATGCCAACACAAGCATTTTAGACTGAGGAACTCCTATAGTGGAACGGGAGGTCAGATTTGACACTTTGGACACCACTTTTGTCCCTCGGATCTTCGAGGCAAAAGATTGGGCAGCATTATTTGGAAATTTTGTTGATCCAATGATTGAACTAGTGAAGGAGTGTTTCACTAACACAGTTGATCTTGAGATTGAACTACGTTGTCTGGTAAGAGGAACGGAGTTCATCATTAGTCCAGACACCATAGCTGAACTTCTCCAAATCACACGACTTGCGGATGCCGACCTAACTCCATATGATGGTCGTACTCTAGTGATTCAGTCATTCTCCAAGTTCTTGGTCCTGACCATGACATTTCCAGTGCCGGCACATCCATTAGTACTACCAAGTTTTCACCTAATTTGACAACATTGAAGCTGATTACGTTTTCAAACCTCTATCCATTGACCAACACGGTGTATATAAACCTTGGAAGGGCACAATTTCTATGTGATCACATCACAGGCACCACCATTGACAATTGTGCCCATATTTTTCACATCATAAGAAAGACAGCAACCCGAATAGTAGCACGAGGATGCCTTCCATTCTGTAGCCTTATTATGGAGTTTGTTCTAAGTGAAGGTGTTACTTCTCCCTTAGTTGGGAACATGATTGCTCGTCCTCGACCAATCTCTATGTTCACTCTACAAACCAGCAGGAGTCATTCATCCAAAACTCTAAAGAGTGAGCATCTATTTTCTGCTACTTCCTCTACTCCTGAGCCAGTTTCACCTATACATGTCACCCATGCTTCACAGCAACCAAGCACTACACAACCACAGTCTACTCCTCAGCCTGACAAGTTGCAAATGCTCTTTGATAACCTCCACAAATGTCTTAAGGAAATGGAAAAGACCCTCAGAGATGGCCAGAGAGAGCAGTCAGAGAGATTGGTTGTCATGCAGGACCAAATTGATGTATTAGCAGCTCAAGTTGATGGAATTTTCACAAAGTTGCAACACTTACACTTTGGCCATTCATGTCAAAAAGGTCGAGAACTTTTGGGGCAGCTCTTGAGGGGGAGATTTCTTCATCATTTCTTTTTCACTTGATTTTCTGTATATAAAACTTCGATAATTCAAAATACTATGGTGGTAGTTGTTTATTTCAGCATATATATAGTATGATGTTATTCAGCTTCAGTTCTTTATGTTGTTGTTTTGTACCCATGTTGCTTCTTTAAGCTTTAAGGGTTTGTTCTTATGCACAGCTTGTAGGCCTTTATGGTTTGTGCCATGCTTTATGTAGCCTTTGTGCTTTGTTAAAATCAGTACTTTCAACTAAATGTCTTGCACTTTCTTCTAAGTACTGTCACTCTTGTGCCCTTGTAGGATTTTTCCTAGATGCACATACTTTATGTACTGTGCATTGGTTAAGTGTTGGTCATTCAAGCGATTTACCTTGTGTTTATTATCTTGAATGTCCGGATGTTCATTCCAAGTGTGAATGAGCATTGTGATCACTTGGTTATAGTGATTACCTGTTTTGGTCTTACCATGGTTTATTGCTTTATTCCATTATGCATGATCGCATTGTGCTTGCTCCATATGAATTACAAGTTTCTGTATACAATGAACTTATTGTGTTGTTGTGTTTCAGGAGTTACTTGTTCTTATGGTTCTAAAGCTTCGCAGATTCTAGAGTTAGGTGTGAGTGAGTTTTTCAACTGTTCCCAACTCACGCATTAAGTCTAGAGTTTGTTTTAGGGTTTTGTCATGGAATAGCCAAAGGGGGAGATTGTAAGGTTGAAATTTATCAACCATCTTGTTGGCTTTATTCCGTGCCAATTTGTTTGTAATTTAAGCACTTAGTAATCATGTATTTAGGTGGGATTATTGTAAGGGTAGTGTGTGTGAGAAGATGTGAAGAAAAGCTCAAGTATGTGCAAAGAAGCAGAGCTTTGAGGCTAGGACTCGCAGGTGGCTCGCGGCTGCAAGTCTCCAACTTCAGGCATGTGAGATGCACGCAGGGAAGCTAAAGGGTCGCGCCAGCTGTCGTACTACAGGAAAAAAGTCCCAGGCTGGCCAGGCCGTTACGTTGCAACTTGATTTCGCGACTTGGACAAGCCGTGAGACCAAGCCGCCAATTTACCCTGTTTGGCAAAAAACTCTTTCTTTGTATTCTCATCTCACCTCACTATATATAGACCCTTATAGCCACTAAATTGAGAGAGCTTCCAGAGAGAATTTTGTGAGAGAAAACCCTAGAGAAAAACAAGATTGCCTCATCTCCAATCTTCATCTAAGAAACTCTACAAATTCCTCTACTCTCTTCCTCTCCTTTGTCATACCCTTGAGAGATCTTTTACCAAATCCTTATCTTACCACACCCACGTCTGTGAGAAGGTTTATTTGGTGCTAAGGGAAGCAGTTTGGAAGGAACCAATATACATTGGTTGATGCTATGGTCAAGTAGCAGAATTTGGGAAGCTAAAGAAGAAATAGGTTCGGCGTAACCTCGTTGGAGTAAGAAGCTTGGAGGGCTTAGGTACTTGGGTAGATTAGGCTTGGAGGGTCTTCTGCTGTTCATGTATCCCAACTATATTCTTTAGTGGATTTTATCACTGCTTGGAGGGCGGCGAAGAGGTTTTATGCCGAGGACTTTGGTTTCGTCTTCGATAACACATCGTGTGTTGTCCATGTGTTTGCATCTTTCTTCCCTTTATCTCTGCCTTATATTTACTGCTGTGATTGTGTTTTTATTTGGCTTAGATTGTTTATCATTTCTGTTATAATCTTATTATCATGTTCCGCACATTAATTGTTTGATATAAAGCTTGAATTGGTATTTTTGTAATTTGGGGTCTAAATGTTCAAGGGTGTTTCGTACCCATATTGAACTTTCACTTACCACCAAATTTGAAGAGCTCAAGATGGGTGAAGATGAATCGTTTAATTCATTCTATAAGAAGCTCATTGAAATTGTCATTGCTAAGCTCAATCTTGGTGAGAAGATTGAAGATACCAAGGTGGTGAGAAAAATTTTGAGGAGCTTGGCTAAAAGTTTTAGAGCAAAAGTCACAGCCATAGAGGAGAGTAAAGACTTGGATGAGATCAAAATTCAAGAGGTGATTGGGTCTCTCCAAACATATGAACTGGGACTGCCTTCCCACAAGACGAGTAAATCACTTGCTCTCAAAACCATCACCGAAAGAATGGATGATCCCTCCGAAGAAGATGGAGTGGAAAAGGAAGTAGCATATCTTGCAAAAAACTTTCGAAAATTTCTGAAGATGAAGAATAGTGGGAAACCATTTAATAGAGGGAAATTTTCATCTTCAAGAGGTGATAGGAAAGAGTTTATGAGGGAAGAAGGGAAGGAGTCTCAATCTCCTTCGAACATTGTGTGTTTCGAGTGTAATGGACATGGACACTTCAAAAAGGAATGTCCCAATTATTTGAAGACAAAAGGAAAGGTCTATACCACTACCTTGAGTGATGCTGATTCATCAAATTCTGACTTTGAAGATAGCTGTGACGGAGAAGAAAATTACTCCGCTTTCATGACCATTGTGCATGTGGAATCCTCGGATGATTTGGGTTCACTTGTGAAAGAGCTTGGTGAACATTCTGATTTGGAGTCCATTGGGATTGTTGAAGAATCGGAGGTTGAAGAAGAAGAAGATATATCTAGTCTTCAACAGAATTATGACTTACTTCTTAAGAAATCAGGTGAATATACAAAGGTGGCAAAGGCAGCTGTGAAGAAAATGAAGAGAGCTGAGGAAGATTACAAAAGCTTGATGGTCAGATATAAGGAGGCAAAGTGTGAGATTGAAACACTTAATGGTAAGCTATCAGAAGCTTGCACAAAAGTGAGGTTTCTTAGGCATGAAGTTGTGCAAGCTTAGGCCAAAGTAGATAGGGTCTCCTCCAAGAAGTTAGATGATGTTATTTTATCTCAAAAACATGCCTCAGACAAGTCTGGATTGGGATATACTGAAGGAAGTAGCTCATTAGCCAATGTCACAAAAGAAGTGAAGTTTGTAAAGATCAAAGAGACGCTTGTGGATAAGCCTATTCCTGAGAAAGTTAAGGCTGAGAGGAAGAAAAATGCGGCAGATCATCGGGTGTTAATTAAGTCCCGTAATCAATCAGGATCCAGATATGGAGCTAGAGGAAGATCACTTCCAAGATCCTAACAAGGTCCTAGAACGGATTATGTTTGTCACTATTGCGGACTGCAAGGATATACCAGACCCAACTATCAAAAGCTGAGAGTAGACAACAATGCAAGTGCACCTCGGTCACAAGGAAGAAGAAATGACATAAGGTCTTGGGGAGGTGAGCAACCAAGAAGTCAAAACCGTGATCCATGAACTACGGACGTGATGAAAATGATCGGTGCCTTCACCAACTGCCTTGAAAGCTTCACACGAAGGTTTGACAGCCCTAACTCTCATACCCGATCCGTCAAGGATATCACCCCAAATGCACGTGACGTGTGGGTGACAAAGGGTACTCATACATAAGCATTACAACATGTCCATGCATCAATACTTCCCATGTTTGTGAATATGTTTGGTTGTGTGCTTCTTGCTAGTATTCAGGTTGTTTTCTGTTTATTTTTGGTTCAAATGTTTTTGCATTGTCTTATCTGTTTTTGATCATTCTTTTATTGTTTTTGTGTCAAAAATCCAAAAACACATAAAAAGTAGAAAATCCAAAATGTTTGATCACTTTGTTGAGTTTTGTCTCAAAGCATGTTTTGCCTTGTACCTTTATACTTATGGCTTTGTGCATTTAACGAGCTTAGCTTGTCTCTCATGCACTCATATCATTGTGGAAGAAATTCTGAAATCTATGTGACTGTTGTAAATAGATCTTCAAACTTGTCATGAATGATTAGTGAATGGTTTTGTTGATCTTGAGACATGCATAGACTCATGCCTATATATCTTCCCACTTTTTATTTTTATGCTTAAAAGAGCTCTTTAAATGTAAATCTCCAAATGAAAAGAGATATAGAGCTGCAAAAGCCTATCGCACATACTAGTATTCGACTAGGAAAAAGGGAAAGCGACCAAAATAAAATGTATGATGCCCAAAAAGCCAAAGGCTAACTCATCAATTGAAATATCAAAAATTTCAGGCATCTATCTCTCAATGAGATTTTCTTTGCTAAAAAATTGCAAATGATATGATAAATATGGAGCCAAATGAAAAGCTTCAACGAATTGTTATCAAGTACATGTGGGAGGTCATATATGCATGTTTCTATAATTGAGATAGGTCACATTATCTAGTGTTAGTTGTGTATGCCTTGATTGAATTGATCGTTGAAGCTTCACATTGGACTAAGGACTATCTCATTTTTAATATCCACACACAACACGCAAGTCTATGTTCAATGAATGTCATATTCATTTGTGTGATTGTACTTGATTAAATGTGTTTTCACAAGCTCAATCTTTGTTGATCAAACACAAAAAGATTTTTGAGTATTTTGATTTGTTTTTGGAAAGTACTTTGTTTTTGCAAAAATGTCAAAAATTTCAAAAACAATGTTGCCCTGTTTTGTTGACTAAGTCGCGGGTTGGCCCAGTCACATGTCCCAGTTGCGAGCTTACTCAGAGATTTTTCGCGGCTCACTGGTGAATAACTGCTCTAATCACGAAAAAGACTTAGAAAAGTTTTCCAAAATTTGAGTTTTATATTTTTTGCGGGTCAGTGTGGCGACTTGTTCGCAAGTGGAAGGTCCAGTCGTGAGGGGTACTCAGGGACTTTCGCGGCTCATCTCGCGACTGTATTGCGAGTAGACCTTCCAGTCGCGAAAAACACTTAGAGAAAATTTTCAAGTTTCTTTCCTTCACAGTGTTTCGCAACTTACCCTGGCGACTTAACCCAGTCGCGAAAAATGCGTGTTTTGCGTTTAAAGACAGTTTTTAAATGGTTTCTCAGTCTTCACTTCATTCATCATGATTTCATTATTGTTCTCTTGAATCTGAGTGTTGTGTTGTTGGTTTGTGATTTTGAAGGGCTCGAACATGGGTTTGCCTATATTGTTGAGAGTGAGTGTGTGATGTTATTTTCTCTTGTTGCAATGCTATGTTTAGGGTTATTAGCTTACATCAGGTTACTTATCCTTAGTCTGAGCATTGATATTTGTCAGTTTGTTTTTGGGCATAAGGATGTGGGGTTTTCTGCAATTTTATTGTAGTTCTTAGTTTGTCTGTTTGGTTGTGCTTTTGGTGATTATGGCTAGCATTATTTTGATTCTTAAATCACCATATCATGTAGGTGTTGCTACATGTGTTTTTCCTTTCTGCACTGTTCATACCCAATGGGTCATGACTCATTGTCATTTGCTCAAATCTATCTGAATATTGTCTGCATACTTACAATTTAAACTTGGTTAACTTGTTCTATCCAATGTTTGGTTATCAACTATGCTTATTTTGTATTTTGTCTGGTCACTCTGTTTCTCACTGTGTAACTAACTTGTTACTAATGTGTGTGCATTTCCCTATTCTGTGCTATGTCTTGTTGTGGCATTTTTCTGCTTGTTTACAGATGGTTGCATCTCCTACAAAGAAGAAGACAACTGCTAAGAAATCTGACAAAAGAATGAAAATGGACCCTAATCTGTTTAGGTCTATTCAACACTTTGAGAGATATAGAGATGCTTTTTCAAAAGGAACCATCATTCAGGAAAGATTTGTTGATTTCAGGGAATTGAAGGACACTTTCATACCAGAGTGTTTTAAGGGTAGAGGTTGGGAAAAACTGCTGAGTGACTTTCCACCTGTGTGTGACCCTCTAATTAGAGAATTCTATGTAAATATTGTGATAAGGGAGGATGAGTTGAGTTGTTGGGTGAGAAGAAAGCAATTTACCTTAGATGCTCATGACATTGATAAGATTCTAGGGCTTGAGGGTTTGGAGGATTATGAATTCACTAACTGCAACGACAAAATGCTTTTCTCTAGAAACTATCCAGAAAAGAATTGGTGGGGTTATAGAAAAGAGATGTCTCAACACTTCTGATTTTCCTAAAGACATTAGGTGTCTAACCACCATAATGATGTACAACTTGTATCCCATAAGGAAGATGACTACACTGACAAATGCCAGAGCTATCTTTCTCATGGAACTTAAGGAGAAAACCTTCATTGACATCAATTCTCACATTTTTGATACTATAATGGATGAGACTAAATCCACCTCAAGACCCAAGCTGATATTTCCCAGTCTTCTCATGAGGATTTTCAGAGAAAAGGGTGTTGCAATCCCTCAGGATATCAGTCCTTTGCCTCCTCTATCAGCCATAAACAAATTTACTTTCACAAGGATACAAAGTCGTCTTCTAGGTGAAGAAGTGGAGGATGTTCAAGAAGAAGGGGATCCAATGGAGACTGAAACAGAAGCTGCAGACCAATCAATCACACCCAGGAGCAGAAGAAAGAGGAGTAGAGCCTCAACTTCATCAGCTGTACCTCCGGATGCATTTCAGATGATTTTGGAGAGGCTTGATACACTCAGAGAGATTCAAACTCAGCATACTGAAAGGATGATAGTAATGCAGGATCAGATTGATGTACTTTCAGCTAAGATTGACAGCATCTCCACAAACTAGAAGCAGTGACCCTTTGGCCATTCCGGTCAAAAAGAGGGATAATTTTTGGGCTAGCACTTGAGGGGGAGTGCTTATTTGAGGGGGAGTTTCATATTCTTTACTGCTTTTATTTGTGGTTTGGATAACTGTTGGTTTTATTGGTTTGATACACTGTGGTTTTGGGATAATGTTTGGCTTATATTCATAACTCTTGAATGGTTTTAATTTCTTGCTAATATTTATATTGATGATGTTTAATCAGTTATTCTTATTGTGTATGGTCAGTTGTTATGTACCCATGTTGCTTCTGTAAGCTTTAAGGGTTTGTTTCTATGCACTTTTGTAGGCCTTTGTGGTTTGTGCCATACTTTTTGCAGCCTTTGTGCTTTGTTAAATTAGTATTTCCAACTAAAATGTCTTGCATTTTCTTCTAAGTACTGTCACTCTTGTGCCCTTGTAGGATTTTTCCTAGATGCACATACTTCAAGTTCTGTGCATTGGTTGAGTGTTGGTCATTCAAGTGATTTTCCTTGTGTTTGTCATCTTGAATGTCCGGATGTTCATTCCAAGTGTGAGTGAGCATTGTGATCACTTGGTTATAGTGATTACCTATTTTGTTCTTGCCATGGTTTATTGCTTTACTCCATTGTGCTTGATCATTTTATACTTGCTCCATTTGCATTACAAGCTTTCTGCATACAATGAACTTATTGTGTTGTTGTGTTTTAGGAGTTACTTGTTCTTATGGTTCTAAAGCTTTGCAGATTCTAGAGTTAGTTGTGAGTGAGTTTTCCAACTGTCCCCAACTCACGCGTTAAGTCTAGAGTTTTTTTTTAGGGTTTTGTCACGAAATAGCCAAAGAGGGAGATTGTAAGGTTGAAATTTATCAACCATCTTGTTGGCTTTATTCCGTGTCAATTTGCTTGTAATTTAGCATTTAGTAACCCTGTAATTAGGTGGGATTATTGTAAGGGTAGTGTGTGAGAAGATGTGAAGAAAAGCTCAAGTATGTGCAAAGAAGCAGAGCTTCGCGGCTAGGACTCGCAGGTGGCTCGCGACTAGCAAACCACCAAATGCAGGCATGTGAGATGCACACAAGGAAGCTGAAGGATCGTACCAGCTGCCGCACTACAGGACAAAAGTCCCAGGCTAGCCAGCCGTTACGTCGCAACTTGAACTTGCGACTTGGACAAGTCGCGAGACCAAGCTACCAATTTATCCTGTTTGGCAAAAACTGTCTCTTCGTATTCTTTTCTCACCCCACTATATATAGACCCTTATACCCACGATATTGAGAGAGCTTCTAGAGAGAATTTTGTGAGAGAAAACCCTAGAGAAAAACAAGATTGCCTCATCCCCAATCTTCATCTAAGAGACTCTACAAATTCCTCTACTCTCTTCCTTTCCATTGTCATACCCTTGAGAGGTCATTTACCAAATCCTTATCTCACCACACCCACGTCTGTGAGAAGGTTCATTTGGTGCTAAGGGAAGTAGTTTGGAAGGAACCAATATACATTGGTTGATGCTATGGTCTAGTAGCGGAATCCGAGAAGCTAAAGAAGAAATAGGTTCGGCGTAACCTCGTTAGAGCAAAAAGCTTGGAGGGCTTAGGTACCTGGGTAGATTAGGCTTGGAGGGTCTATTGCCGTTCATGTATACCAACTATATTCTTTAGTGGATTATATCACCGCTTGGAGGGCGGCAGAAAGGTTTTACGCCGAGGACTTCAGTTTCCTCTTCGATAACACATCATGTGTTGTCCGTGTGTTTGCATCTTCCTTCCCTTTATCTTTGCCTTATATTTATTGCTGTGGATGTGTTTATATTTGGCTTAGATTAGTTATCAATTCTGTGATTAGCTTATGTTTATGTTCCGCACATTAATTGTTTGATTATAAACTTAAATTAATATTTTATAATTTGGGGTCTAAACGTTCAAGGGTGTTTCATACCCATATTGAACTATCACTCATCATCTTGAACTTTTGGTAAGAAAATATCTTTTGACTTCAACTACTTTTTTTTTCCCCTCATTAAAGAAGGTTCTCAATATTTATGGGCAAGTTTATTTTAAAAGAAGATAAATTGACATTTGTATCAATGTTTTAAATTCTATTCCATTCCAGTCCTTAATCTTGTGCACATAACCTCTTGTTCTGTTTCGGTCTAAAAAAATCTAGGTTGTTTCGTACTATTCATTCCAGTCTCTAAATTCCGGCCTATTTTAAACTTTGAATTGAAGCCCAAAAGTCATCATTTGACTCATTTTATTCCCATATCATATTTTATATTTTTTTTGGGTTAATTAGATATAATGAAATATGAAATTATAAATATATAAATTATGTACATGTGCGTGTATATATATCCAGTGCTTAATCCCGAAATGGTGCACCGAAACACACCAGTACTAGAATATTTCGTTCCAATTGTCAATCTAGAACAGTCTCCGGAACGGAATTCAAAACCTTGATTTGTATGCTCAGTTGTTCAATTATGATCAAGTCTATGGTTGTGACAACAGCATGGTCCCTGTTATAAGAACGCAGAATAGCGCAATGTAATCCTTATTATAAAGAGTGCTCTTGTAAAATATTGCAATCAGTAATATTGCTTTTCTCTATGTGTTTTATTCATTCCATACTTCAAGCATTTAATAGCAAATTACCCCTTGGCTGATAATAATTCAGAAAAATATGGGTCATGTTCATGTTCATTATTAAAACCATTCATGTTCTCTTTTATTGTTGTTGCCAACTTATCAATAAAATAAAATGAAAGAATTGTTGTTGCCAATTGATAGGCCAAAAACGTATTGACCCCTTGTGATTAAATTAATTAATTAGCCAAGTTATTAATTAATCAATTTAACATGCAAACGAGTGGTAGCACAAACAAATCACCAATAAACTAATTATGCAGTGAAAAATAAATAACATGGTGATTTGTTTACGAATGGGGAAAACCTAACGGCAAAAACCCCACTGGGTGATTTTCATGTCACCACTCCCAAAACTTCACTATTATCACAACAAGCGGTTACAAGTAAAGGAATCTCAAGTACCTTACCAACTGACAGTTAAACCCTTACCCCAATACCCAATTGGACTTGTTCTGTAGTGACAATTTCCCCTTTTGATGCACAACTCCCAAGTACATGACTAACCAATGCACGGATCCTAGTACGCGACTTCAATCACAAAATAGAGAAAGTTTGTTGGTTACAAAGTTCTTCAGTTCATCCACGATGAAGATCAATAAGACCCAAAGGTGCACATACACAGCAACTTCTTCAGAAGAGATGAACTAGGTCAAAACTTTGTCTTTGGTCACAATTTGCTTGAACAGAGTTTGCTCAATGCTTGTGCAACTTGTGAACCCTTTGACAGCCCTTAAAACAATCCTTTTATATGTCTAGGGTTAGGAGAAAAGAAGGCCCAAAGACACATCCACGGATCCCAAGAAATCAGATCAGAAATTCTGATTTTATAAACCTCGATAGATAGAAGCTGTCGAGCATCTGTCGAGATAGCTGTCAAGCCACGGGCATAACAGCTTCCTTAAATCTCGACACATGCTAACTGTCAAGCTTTAGTAACTTTGCACATTCAACTTGTTTTCTTGAACAGACTTGAAGGCTTCAACACTTGATCTTGAAATATGGTTTCTTGAAGTATTTCAACACATCCTAGATCTACCCAAATACAAGTAAAGTGCATTTTGTCAAAGGATTGGCCAATTACATAAAAGAATGACATATGTTCTTAACAAGTGAACCACATATGTCCTACCAATCTCCCCCTTTGGCAATTCGTGGCAAAACCACATCAAACAAATGATATATGAGAGAAGTCATAAAACACTCAACTCATATTCACTTGTTGAACACAATAAAATCTATCCTAACATAAACTCTTGAAAAACTTTGCAAGAAGAGAGTTTATGATAAGTAGACTTTGACAACCTGTATTTCTGAAACACTTTTAAACAAAACTCATCAAGGCATTTTTGTGTGAAACAGAAATAATAGATTGCATACAAGTATAAGAAGCATGTATATAAAGAGAGAAAAGAAACAACACATGTAAGGTAGATGAAAGAAACATACATCAACATATAAGGAAGATAAGTACAATGTATGTAAAAATGATCACAAGATCCAATGTACAAGAACAATGTATCTATAATAGAAAGAAAAATAAAAGATACATCATATCCTCACTACATCCCTCAAGTATCAACACTCCCCCTAACAAAATGTCCTATACTAACTCTCCCCCTAAGATGACTACTCTCATATCCAAAAATTACTCCTCTTTTTTGTCACGAGTGACAAAGGTTAGAGTGTCAAGTAGACATCTCATCAGTAGAGCTAGCCTCTCCATCATCATCTCCGAAACATCATCGTCATCACCAGCATCATCATTATCATCCACAGCATCAAAATCAGAAGCAGATGATGCCCCGGAACGAAGAGGGTTTCGAGACGGAGTAGACTTACGTTTAGGTGCCATAGACATAACTAACGTAAACAAAGAGAGAGAGAAAGAGAGAGGAGACAATCAAAAAAGTCCCAAAATATTTCAAATATATCAAAGATATATTGAAAAGAGAGTACGTATGCATGAAAATGCATGAGCATTTGACATGCAAAAATAAAAAAACATCATGGGGTTAGCCCAATCCAATCCTACCAGCACACAAGCATATTACACACATCTAAATGCATGAAAATACTGTTATAATACTAATGTGATGCAATGCATGAGATTTTAAACACATGTAAATGAAAACCCATCCCAAAATTACAATAAACACTCATTAATTTTGAAAAATCACAAAATTTTTCAAAAACCCCAAAACCTAGGTTTTAAATCATGAAATGCATGAAGAATGAATAGATAAGAGAGCATACCAAGTGATTTGGAGCAAGGAAGAGCCGAAACTCCCGTGGAGTGAAGGTTTTGAGTGAAAAAAGAGCGTTTGGGAAAGGAAAAAGAGAAACTGTCGAGAGAGAGATCGAGAAAAGTGAGAACCGGATCGTGCTGAACCAATATGTAGGAGTTCAGTAAAGCTCGATAGATGAAGGTATCAAGAGGTGTCGAGAAGGAGAACACCGACAATTGAAGGTGTTGAGAAGGTATCAAGGGATACAACACCAGATTGAGGACATAAGCTCGATCGATCGACAAGGTGTCGAGAAGTTATCGAGGAGGTAGAAAATTTCTCGATCGATCCATCAGGTGTCGAGGAGGAGTCGGGATTGTGAAAAGAAAAAGCTTGAGAAGCTCGACAGATAGCTAGGTATCGAGGAGGTGTCGAGCTTACTTTTAAAAACAGTTTTTCGAGTAGAGAAAAACACAGATATGAATGCAATTAGACATGTAACTCAACCAATGATCCAATCAACATATTAAGCTCTCAAAATCATCTGTCAATAGTAATTTAAGCACATGGATCCCCAAAAACACACACACACTAAACAAGTCTAACAAATTTTATATTTTAAAAACAAGTCAAGACAGTTTAGTAAGCATACATTAGCACATGTAAAACCTTGTGATGGCCAAATCACATTGTACCTGCACATGTATCAAGAGTAGCAAAGAATGTTGTGTGTGAAAAACATCACAAGATTACATATGTGTATACATGTTATGATAATTTGAATTATGAGAAAATCACTTTAACTCAAACACAATCATAACTGTTTAATGGGGACTATCACCTTCGAGGTACATCCTATAACTCCTACATCTCCTAGAATACACGCTTGCAATCATATTTAAAGCATTTTTTTATCTTTTATCTTTTATTTTCTTTGCATATTTTATGTTATTTAGCATATCATGCATGGGCATATAAGAGAGAGAAAAGAAATACCCAAGATGTTAAGCATTTGACATTGCACTTTTGCTATGCCGAAGCATACGGATGTCTTTGACACTGCACTTTTCCTATGTCGAAGCATACAAGTGTCATATTATGATTGGCGGGCAACAATGGTGAGATGGTTATTTATGCCTTTCTCTTAGGATTTTCTAGTCATTCTGGTCAAAAAGAGTGATAGGAGTGTTAAGTTCAAGTGATAACTTAATCTTACTCATCACAAACAAGAGCCACAAAGCTCATTTGCTTAGTTGTGCATAGAGATGCTCATCTAAGCTACAAAAGATACAAAGTTTAGAAGACTTTGTTTCAATGGCCATCCAACGTACATAAGTACCAATGTACACAAAACACACATGAAAACAAACAAACAAAAACATGTTAAACAAGGTAAAGCATAAAACTAGACTGACTAAAAAAAAACACACAAGTAATGCAATAACAAACAAAAGCAAGAAGATTGAAGAAAGTGATAAAATCACTTAGAGTCCTTTTTCTTCCACACCTTGGAAGAGCCTTTCCTTTGATTAAATCCTTGAACCAGCGGTGAGGGGAAAAAATTGAAACCGTTCAAGTTTGAAAGAAACATGAGGGCTTTGAAAAGATCACCAAGAGGAGCAAGAGAGGATTGAAGTTGATTCTGGCTTCCAGATGTGATCATGCCTTTGCTCTGTTGAGCAGCTAACCACTTATAGCAATTTGGTCGAGTATGACTGGTAGCTCCACAATGATAATAGAGATGCTGCTTCTTTTGTTTGGGCTTTTGAGAGTTACCTTTCTTAGCCCTAGGGTTTTTAACATCTTTCTTATCTTACTTAGGGGGTGCTCCTAAGATAGATTTACCCTTATCTAAGTTCTCACTAGCTAATTCAGTTTTAACATCAATGTTCACAATTTCACTATTATTAGCAGGAGGAACAAACATAGTAGCACTAGTAGAAGCAATATTAGAGGAAGAAAGACCATACCCTAAACCTATTTGATCCGAAGCAGATTTCTAAATGCTGAGCATCTCATCAAGTTTTGCACTTAAAGTCCTCTCCAATTGAGCTCTGACTTGAAACAACTCTGCTTCAAGCTTTTTGGTCTTCTCAACCAAGAAATTGTTCTCAAACCTCAGTGCTCCAATAGTTTGATTAGCTTTATCAAACTTTGTGGACAACTGTTCACAATCAAGTTCCACATCACTGAGTTTCTTGGTGGCCAACCTATACAATTTCTCATGCTTCTCAAAAAGCTTGTACAGTTTCTCATAGGCTGTATGGATATCATCTTGATCATCCATCTTCTCACACTTAGAATCCACCAATTCTTCTTCTTCTTCCACATCTTCAACATTCCCTTCAGTAGGATTGACTGTGGCAATGAAGACATTCAGGATTCCGTCATCCTCATTGTTGGAATCATCTTCAGGCTCAGTGTCACTCAAGGTTGCAGTAAGTGCCTTGCTCTTCCCAATACTCTTAAGATATGTAGGACACTCTTGTTTCACATGTCCAAAACCATGACAGCCAAAGCACTTAGGTCCTGTGGTTACAGTGTATTGACCGCCATCCTTTACATCCTTTTTCCCTTTATCTTGGCCCTTAAACTGAGAAGAATTGGATTGTTTGCAGTCCTTGTTGAAGTTCCTCCTAGTGGAATTCTTCATAAACTTCTTGAACTGCCTTGTAATGTAGAACTTCATCTTTGAATCTTCATCATCAGAAGACTCATCTATGTCACTGATTTTTGCCTTCCAGGCCATGCTCTTGCCTTTACCTGACTTGCCAATCCTAGATAGCCCTAGCTCGTAGGTCTGCAAGTTTCCAATCAGCTCAGTCAAAGGAATCTTGTCAATATCCTTTGATTCCTTTATAGCCATAATCTTCGCATGGAATCACTTGGGTAGAGATCTGAGCACTTTTCTCACAATCTTGGGTTCAGGAATGGTTTCCCTAAGATTGAAGGTTGAGTTCACTATGTCCTTGAGCTTGGCATAAAACTCATCGAACGACTCATCCTCCTCCATTTTTATCTCTTCAAAACCTGAAGTGAGCCTTTGAAGCTTTGAATCTTTGACAGCCTTTATACCTTCAGAGGTTGTCTAGAGGATGGTCCATGCTTCCTTTGCAGATTCAGTGGAGGATATCTTCTTGAACTCTTCATTGGTGACTGCGTTAAATAAGGCATTCAATGCTCTGCTGTTAAAGTTTGCTGCCTTGATCTTGGCTTCATCCCAATCGGCCAGTGCTTCTTTTCGCTTGGTCCAGTCAATCTCTATAGCTTGTCACACCTTCTCATCTAAAGGCTACAAGAAAGCTCTCATGCGTACTTTCTAGTATGCATAGTTAGTGCTATTAAATAAAGGAGGTATAATTAACGACTGTCCTCTATCCATGACAAACAGGAGTCATTGGATTAACACAGCAAAGATTAAACCTAATCAGAGTGTGCCTGCTCTGATACCACTTGATAGGCCAAAAACGTATTGACCTCTTGTGATTAAATTAATTAATTAGCCAAGTTATTAATTAATCAATTTAACATGCAAATGCATGGTAGCACAAACAAATTTCCAATAAACTAATTATGCAGCAAAAAATAAATAACACGGTGATTTGTTTACGAATGGGGAAAACCTGATGGCAAAAACCCCACGGGGTGTTTTTTAGGTCACCACTTGAATGTTCAATATGTGTGTAAAACACCCTTGAATGTTTAGACCCCAAATTACAAATTATCAATTCAAGCTTGTAATCAAACAATTAATGTGCGGAACATGAACATAAGCCAAACATAGAATTGATAAACAATCTAAGCCAATTAAAATCACATCCACAGCAGAAAATAAAAGGCAAAGATAAAGGAAGAGAGATGAAAACATAAGGACAACACACGATGTGTTATCGAAGAGGAAACCGAAGCCCTCGGTGTAAAACCTCTCTGCCACCCTCCAAGTGGTCAAAAATCCACTAGAAAATGTAGTTGGGATACATGAACAGCAGTAGACCCTCCAAGCCTAATCAACCCAGGTACCTAAGCCCTCCAAACTTCCTGCTCCAACGAGGTTGCGCCGAACCTTTTACTTTTCTAGCTTACTGGATTCTGCTATAACCCATAGCATCAACCAATAACCATTGGTTCCTTCCAAACTACTTCCTTTAGCACCAAAATACCTTCTCACAGACATGGGTGTGATGAGAAAAGGATTTGGTCAAAACCCTCTCAAGGATGTATCAATGGAGAGGAAGAGAGTAGAGGAATTTGAAGAGTCTCCTTGGTGAAGATTATGGATGAGGCAATCTTGTTTTCTCTAGGGTTTCTCTCTCAAAATTCTCTCTGGAAGCTCTCTACATTTCATGGGTATAAGGGTCTATATATAGTGGTGTGTATTTGGAATACGAAGAGTCAGTTTTTCCTAAACAAGACTGGTTGGCGGCTTGGCCTCGCGACTGGTCTAAGTCACGAGTTCAAGTCGCGAGCTAACGGCCTGGCCAGCCTGGGACTTTTGTCCTGTAGTGCGACAGCTGGCGTGACCCTTCACCTCCCTGCATGCTTCTCACGTGTGCAGCAATTGGCAGCTTGGAAGCCGCAAGTCAGTCGCGAGTCCTAGCCGCGAGTCCCTGCTTCTTTGCACATTGTTGAGCAATTCTTCACACTCTCTTCACACATTACCCTTACATGAATCCCACCTAAATACAGGGTTACTAAGTGCTAAATTACAAGAAAATTGGCACGGAATAAAGCCAACAAGATGGTTGATAAATATCAACCTTACAATCTCCCCCTTTGGTTATTTTGTGACAAAACCCTATAACAAAGTCTAGATTTAACGCGTGAGTTGGGAATAGTTAGAAAACTCACTCACACCTAACTTTAGAATCTGTGAAGTTTTTGAACCATAAGAACAAGAATCTCCTGAAACACAACAACACAATAAGTTCATTGTATGTAGAAAACTTGTAATGCATATAGAGCAAGCACAATGCGATCAAGTAAAATGGAATATAGCAATAAACCATGGCAAGATCCAAAATAGGCAATCACTACATACAAGTGATCGCAATGCTCATTCACACTTGGAATGAACATCCGGACATTCAAGCTGACAAACACAAGGCAAATCACTTGAATGACCAACACTCAATCGATGCACAGTACATGAAGTATATGCATCTAGGAATAAAATCCTACAAGGGCACAAGAGTGTGAGTACTTAAAGAAAATACATAACATTTAGCAGCAAGTACTTAAAACCTTAAAAGCTTACAAAAGCAACAGGTACAAACAAAAACAAGAACCTTAAAAACCTACAAAGGTACCAGGTACAAACCATAAACACATAAAGTACTAAATAATATAACATGGATGTTGAAATATGCTAAAGTTAGACAAAAGCGATAAACAAATGCTTGTTTGCTGAAATCTCCCCCTTTCGTTGAACTCCCCTTACCAACAGCATCTCCCCCTTTTTGTCATGGAATAGCTAGTCCTCATCATCTTCAAGCTTTCTTTGAATTTGATCCAATTGAGCTTGGATAGAAGTGAACTTCATATACCACCGAATGTTGAGATGGTACAAGATGGATGTAAGTTCAGACATCTTGGTACTCAGCTCATGGACAGATGCTACAATAGAATCTAGCTTCTCGTCGATAGGGACTGAGCTGGAGCGCGAACCACTATGGGACGCTGAAGATTCTGTCTTGATTCCCTTCTTGCTGTGACCAATGCTAGCATTGAATGTGCACATGTTGATTGGACTTGGTTTTGTGCAGGGAAATTCATTTTCTGAAGGATGGAGCCCTTTAAGCTTCAAAATCCTTGAAATGAGACAGCAAAAAGGAATGCATATCCTTAACTCAGTTCGTAGAACAATTTTGCGAAGGATATGAAAGATATAAGCACAAATGTCAATTTCTACATTGGAGACCAGATCATGAAGGAACAGTGCACGCCCGAGGTTCATATACCCTATGCTGGATAGGGGATACAGGTTGTGAAACATGACGATCGTAAGCACCCTCAATTTTTGAGGAAGAGATGAAACACTGACTGAGTTCCAATTTGAGGAAAATTCCAAATCTTTTCCAAGAACTGCCTGAAGTAAGTCCTCATCTGGATATAAATCATCATAAACCGGTGAGTTTCCAAGTATTGGCCGGTTGATGTGAAGAATCTCTGCCAGGTACATGCGAGAGACCGAGAAACTTTTTCCTCTAACCCAGCACTTAAGTTCGTCTCCTTCAACAATTGCACTAGCATAAAATTCTTTTACCAAATTCTCATATGCACCATCAAGGTCGGAGAGAAGATAATTCCAATCCTTGCGGGCAAACCATTGAGGGATGTCGGTGTCAAAAAGAGAATGTTGATCAACGACCCTTTCAATCAATGGTATAGCATTTTTGAAATAATTCTCATGAGTCTGAAAAGCAGCATACGATCGGAACTTGTTAGGATCAAACACTCCTGATAGGGAACGAGTCCTTTTTGGTCTAGGAGAGAAATCATCAATTTCAATGATAGGTTCCTTCCCTTTGCTGCTACCTCATTTTACAGCTGATCTCTTGAATGGAGACATTTTGACAATGCAACATGGTTTATCACAAACAAGAGAAACCAAACAAGACACCAAACATTATTAGCAATGTGTCAGTTTCACACCATGGATGATGAAGAAAACTCTAAACACTTGAGATTTAGGTTCAAACCATGACAATGAGTTTGTGTATACAACCAAAACCACAATAGGTACACAAGATAGAGAAGATCGATGTACAAACCATCATAAACACACAATAAAACCAGAAAATCAAAAACTCATGTTCAAACATGATGTAGAAAACATGATGTTCAAAAATCAAGAAAATAATGCCCAAATCAGTAATGATGAAGTGAAAGAAAGAAAACTCATACCTTTTTGTTGAAGATTTGAGAAGAAATGATGTAGAAATGGAGGATTTTCAAAGAAATACTCATAGTGTTTGTGATAGTGAAATGGGAAAGACAATGAATAGTCACAAAAGTACAAGGGAAAAACTGAAAAAGTTTTTAAAACTGACCTTAAAATGGAAAACACTCATTTTTCACGACTGGATTAAGTCGCCAGTCAGTTGCCAGGGTAAGCCGCGAAACACTATGAAACCAAGATTCTCAAAAAATCTTCTAAGTGTTTTTTGCGACTAGAAGGTCTACTTGCGAGAGAGTCGCGAGGTGAGCCACGAAAATTTCTGACTACCCTCGCGACTAGACCTTCCACCTGCGCCCAGGTCGCCACAATGAGCCGCGAAAATCATAAAAACTCAAATTTTGAAAAATTTTCTAAGTATTTTTTGCGACTGAGACCTTGACTCGCTAGAGAGCCGCGAAAAATCTTGGAGTGAGCTCGTGACTGGGGCATGCGACTAGACCAACACTGTTTTTGACATTTTTGTAAAATAAAAAAAATTTCCAAAAACAAGCTAAAACACTCAAAAATCTTTTTGTGTTTAATCAACAAAGACTGAGCTTGTGAAAACACATTTAAACAAGTACAATCACACAAATGAATATGACATTTATTGAACATAGACTTGTGTGTTGTGTGTGGATATCAAAAATGAGATAGCCCTTAGTCTAATGTGAAGCTTCAATGATCAATTCAATCAAGGCGTACAAAACTAGCACTAGATAATGTGACCCATGTCAATTATAGAAGTATGCATATATGACCTCCCACATAAACTTGAGTACATATCTTTGAAGCTTTTCATTTGGCTCCATTTCCAACATATCATTTGATCTTTTTGAATCAACATATCTCATTATGAGATCGATGCCTGAAATTTTTAATATTTCAATTTGATGAGTTAGCCTTTGGCTTTTTGGGTATCGTACATTTTATTTTGGTCGCTTTCCCTTTTTCCTAGTCAAATACTAGTATGTGCGACAGGCTTTTGCAGCTTAATATCTCTTTTCATTTGGAGATTTACATTTGGTGAGCTCTTTCAGTAAAGCAATAAAATAAAAGTGGGAAGATATATAAGCACAAGTCTATGCATGTCTCAAGATCAACAAAACCATTCACTAATCATTCATGACAAGGTTGAAGATCTATTTACAACAGTCACATAGATTTCAGAATTTCTTCCACACTAATATGAGTGCATAAGAGACAAGCTAAGCTCGTTAAATGCATAAAGCGATTAGTACAAAGGTACAAGGAAAAACATGCTTTGGGACAAAACTTAACAAAGCTGATCAAACTTTTTAGGATTTTCTACTTTTTATGTGTTTTTGGATTTTCGACGCAAAAGCAGTAAAAGATTGATCAAAAATAGAATAACAATGAAAAATAACATAAAAACAAGGATGACAAAAGTAAGAAACACAATGTAAACAAGAACACAATGAGATTTCATGAAAGATAGAGTTCAAGGAATGATACCAACACCAATTGTCTTACGCAAGGATTCAAACCTCGGGCCATCAAGAGGTTTGGTGAATATGTCTGCCTTTTGATTATTAGTATTGATGAACTATAGGCATACTGTCTTGTCCTCTACCAAGTCCCGAATGAAGTGATAACGGATCTCGATATGCTTTGATTTGGAGTGCTGAACTGGATTCTTTGAAAAATTTATGGCATTAGTGTTATCATAGAACACACACATAGTGTCTTGAGAAATTCCATAGTCATGCAGTAGCTTTCTCATCCATAACAATTATGCACAATAACTTCCTGCTGCAATGTATTCAGTTTCAGCCGTTGAAAGGGATACTGAATTTTTCTTTTTGCTCATCCATGAAACCAAGTTATTTCCAAGATAGAAGCACCCACCAGAAGTGTTTTTCCTATCATCAATGCACCCTACCCAGTCAGCATCTAAATATCTCGCCAAACACTCATTCGAATCTTTTTGTATACCAAATCCCATAGTCAGATGTGCCAATGACATAGTGAATGATTCGCTTTACTGCTGTTAAGTGGGATTCTTTAGGAGCAGCTTGGAACCGTGCACATGCCTCGACATTGAATGCAATATCTGGCCTACTTGCTGTGAGGTAGAGAAGACTGCCAATCATACTTCGATAAAGTGTTGGATCGACGTCAACATCGGCTGCAACTATGCTTAGTTTTGCAGAGGAACTCATGGGAGTAGAAGTATGTTTCTTAGAATCCAGGCCAAATCTTTTGACAAGATTTTTGGCATACTTCTCTTGAGAAATGAATATTCCATCTTTCCGTTGTTTCACTTGAAGCCCTAGGAAGTAGTTCAACTCTCCCACCATGCTAATTTCAAATTCCCTTTTCATTTCTTCCGAAAACTCATGAGCTTGTTGATCAATTGTGGATCCAAAAACAACATCATCCACGTACACTTGAGCGACAAGGAGGGATTTCTCATCCCTTTTAACAAACAATGTTCAATCTGCTTGACCTGTTTTGAACCCACAATCCAATAGGTAAGTGGTGAGACGATCATACCATGCTCTTGGTGCTTGCTTCAACCCATACAAAGCTTTTTTCAATCTTAGCACATGACCCAGAAAGTGAGGATCTTCAAACCCCTTTGGTTGCTCAACAAAGACTTTTTCATTTAGAAAACCATTCAAGAAGGCACTCTTCACATCCATTTGGTACAACTTGAAATCCATGATGCATGCTATGGGCAAGAGAATTCAAATGGGCTCTAGTCTTGCTACCGGAGCAAATGATTCATCAAAATCTATGCCTTCCACTTGAATATACCCCTGAACCACCAATCTAGTCTTATTTCAGACAACTTCACCATCTTCATCTGTTTTGTTCTTAAAAATCCACTTGGTGCCAATCACATGTGTATCTTTAGGCCTTGGAAGCAATTCCCATACATCATTTCTAACAAATTGATGTAGCTTCTGGTGCATAGACTTTACCCAATTCTCATCTTTCATTGCTTCTTCTACCTTTTTAGGTTCAAATTGAGCAAGATAACAGTTGTATGTCACATGGTTAGCACTATACCTTGGTCCTTTTCTCAGACGAAGTCCCTCGTTTACTTCCCCAATAATATTACTTGATGGATGATTGAGAGTCACTCTTGGTGAAGGTTTCTTGGAAGTTAAGAGTTCCTCATCATGAGAAATTAGGGTTTGAACTTTTGGAGGTGTGAGTGGACTTGAGACTTCTTGTGTTGATCTAGTCTCTCTTCTTGATATAAGGGGTGTGGACTCATTTCTGGGTGTTTCTTTCTCAGCATCATCACTTAGAGACATATCATCATCATCCTTATTCTTCTTGAGTTTGAGCCCCTTTCCATCATCCTCAATTTCCTTTTCTGATATGATGTTGTCCATGACCACATTGATTGACTCCATCACCGTCTTAGTTTGCTTGTTGTACACTCTATAAGCTCGGCTATTTATGGAGTAACCTAGAAATATTCCTTCATCATTGTTAGCATCAAATTTTCCCAGATTTTCCCTGTCATTTAGAATGTAACACGTGCTCCCAAATATTTTGAAATACTTCACCTTGGGTTTCTTTTCTCTCCATATTTTATATAATGTTTTCTTTGTCCTTGCTCAGAAATAGATTCTATTACAAATGTGACATGATGTGTTCACAACTTTAGTCCAGAATCTTTGTGGTATGTTTTTGTTGAGTAGCATGACTCTTGCCATCTCTTGGATCACCTGGTTCTTTCTTTGAACCACCCCATTCTGTTGTTAAGTCTTTGGAGCTGAAAATTCCTTCTTGATACCATGCTCTTCACAAAAAGCTTCAAATTTAACATTCTCAAATTCCTTCCCATGATCACTTCTGATTTTGACTATGGGAACTCCTTTTTCATTCTGCAGTCTCTTGCATAGCCTTTGCAGTTTATCACATGCTTCGAACTTCTCTCTAAGGAAATCCACCCAAGAGTACCTTGAGAAATCATCAACTACCACCATAATGTATCTCTTTGCCCCTAGGCTTTCAGTTCTTGTAGGCCCCATTAGATCAACGTGAAGAAGCTCTAAACATCGTGAGGTAGCAATCACATTCACCTTGTGATGGCTTGCCTTTGTTTGTTTTCCCATTTGGCATGCTTCACATATAGTCTTCTCCACCTTTCCAAACTTTGGAAGTCCCTTAACTGCCTCAAGTTTAGAGACTTTAGATACTTGTTTGAAATTTGCATGCCCAAACCTGTGATGCCAAAGTTGCAGCATATCAACACGAGCACTTCTACACGAAATAGGTGCCGTAGGAATTACTCCATAGCAATTATCAGTAGTCCTATTTCCCTCCTAGACTTGAATCCCTTTTTCATCAATGATTATGCACCCATTCTTTGAGAATTGGACAAGAAAGTCCTCATCTTCAGTAGAGGTAATCCCGGTATTTCTACCGTCCCTTTGCCGAGAACTTGAGCATGGCTCCCATCACCAAAAGTCGCATAATCACAGGCTTTCTCTTTAAGAGTCTTAAACAATGATTTATCTCCTGTCATATGACGAGAACATCCACTGTCAAGATACCATAAGCATGAGTTAAAAACCTTCAATGAGGTGTGCACAAACAGACAAGCATGAGACAAGCATTCTTGACCATCAAACAGAAATTCATGTTTATTTTCCATGCTTTTGCAAGATTGAATTTTCTTTTTCAGATTATCGACCTTTTCACACAATGTTCTATTTCTTCTTTTGTATTTCTCAATCAAAGAGTTAGACTCACATAAACTATTGTGTAAGATGTGGTTCTTATTTTCAAAGTATTTTAGCATGTGAACGAACATCCTAGCATGTTTCCTGGATTTAATTAAATCTAAGAGTTCATTTTTAGAACACCCTTCAAACATACTCATAGAGTCATTATCACAAACATCTAAACCACAATTCAGCAAGACCTTTTTCACAGCAGCATCCATAGCCAAGGGGTCTAGGATCGCACGCAGGTAATCAAACCACAAAGAGTGCACCCACTCTGATACTAATTAAATGTTCAATATGTGTGTAAAACACCCTTGAACGTTTAGACTCCAAATTACAAATTATCAATTCAAGCTTATAATCAAACAATTAATCTGTGGAACATGAACATAAGCCAAACACAGAATTGATAAACAATCTAAGCCAATTAAAATCACATCTATAGCAGAAAATAAAAGGCAAAGATAAAGGAAGAGAGATGTAAACACAAGGACAACACGCGATGTGTTATCGAAGAGGAAACCGAAGCCCTCGACGTAAAACCTCTCTGCCGCCCTCCAAGCGGTCAAAAATCCATTAGAAAATGTAGTTGGGATACATGAACAACAATAGGCCTTCCAAGCCTAATCAACCCAGGTACCTAAGCCCTCTAAGCTTCTTGCTCCAATGAGGTAGCACAAAACCTTTTTCTTTTCTAGCTTACCGAATTCTGCTATAACCCATAGCATCAACCAATAACCATTGGTTCCTTCCAAACTACTTTCCTTAGCACCAAAATACCTTCTTATAGACATGGGTGTGATGAGAAAAGGATTTGTTCAAAAACCTCTCAAGGATGTACCAATGGAGAGGAAGAGAGTAGAGGAATTTGAAGAGTCTCTTAAGTGAAGATTGTGGATGAGGCAATCTTGTCTTCTTTAGGGTTTCTCTCTCAAAATTCTCTCTGGAAGCTCTCTACATTTCGTGGGTATAAGGGTGTATATATAGTGGTGTGTGTTTGGAATACGAAGAGTCAATTTTTCCCAAACAGGGCTGGTTGGCGGCTTGGCCTCGCGACTGGTCTCAAGTTGCGAGCTAATGGCCTGGCCAGCCTAGGACTTTTGAGCAATTCTTCACATATTTAGGTGCGAGTCCCTGCTTCTTTGCACATTGTTGAGCAATTCTTCACACTCTCTTCATGCACTACCCTTACATGAATCCCACCTAAATATAGGGTTACTAAGTACTAAATTACAAGCAAATTGGCATGGAATAAAGCCAACAAGATGGTTGATAAATATTAACCTTACAATCTCCCCCTTTGGCTATTCCGTGACAAAACCCTATAACAAACTCTAGACTTAGCGCGTGAGTTGGGAACAATTGGAAAACTCACTCACACCTAAGTCTAGAATCTGTGAAGCTTCTGAATCATAAGAACAAGAATCTCCTGAAACACAATAACACAATAAGTTCATTGTAGCCTTTGGAGGAGGTCGTCAAGGAGTAGCTTCAGAAGCATAGCCACCCATGGCCGCTTGGCGTGGTGCCATACTACCGACATGAATGTTCACTTGATACAATTCCATAGAGAATGTATCAAGGTGATCATCCATGCACTGCAACTGGGCCATGATGTCTCCAAGAGATACATCGTCCATGGAAGAGGAGGGAGTGGATGTAGATGGAGCGGATCGAAAGGGTGCCAAATGAGATGGAGTCAATTTGGAGGGAGGAGCTGCCGACTCCTGTTGTGACCTAAACTGAGCCTCACTACGTTTTACGATAGCGGCGTGTATGGCACACATGACAGAAAAGTGATCAGAAGAGGGAATAGGAATAGAAAAGTGGCATAGAATCTGCATGATAGTTGAAGGGAATATAAGCTTATCACGGGTAGCTGTATCCCTAAACATATCTATGATGGAAAGAATGAAATGTGAAGGAAAATCTATAGTGAGGTGCTCTAACAAAGAAAGCAAGAATTGAGCACGAGGCTCTGTGATAGAGTTATTTTAAAGGAGTGGGTGCAAAACAAAAGTCATCACCATGTTCATGAATCTAGGACCTTTAGCAAATGGCCAACATGGTGTAAACTGACGCTCACCCTAAACAGATGGATGCTCTACCCTCGGAACTCGAAGCACATCCGCAACAAGTTGCGGTGTGACATTGGGAAGGTCAGTGTCGGCGAAGTTTGCTAAAATGACTCGGTGTTTTGAATGAACACCTCATCGAGAAAAGTCCTCCAAGTACGCCTTTCAGGCATCCTCATCACGGAAACGAATGTTAGAAGGAGTAGGATCAGGAGAAGATAATGCCTTGGAATGAAGAGGGTTTCGAGACGGAGCAGACTTACATTTAGGTGCTATAGGCATTACTAACGTAAACATATAGAGAGAGGGAGAGAAGGAGACAATTAGAAAAGTCCCAAAAACATATCAAATATATCAAGATATATTGAAAAGAGTATGTATGCATGAGCATATGACATGCAAAGTAAAAGGCATCATGTGCTTAGCCCAATCCAATCCTACCAGCACACAAGCATACTACACACATCTAAATGCATGAAAATACCATTATAGTGCAAATGTGATGCAATGTATGAGGTTTTAAACACATTTAAATGAAACCCTAAACCAAAATTTCAACAAAAACTCATCAATTTTGAAAACCCCAAAATTTTTCAAAAACCCCAAAACCTAGGTTTGAAAACATGAAATGCATGAAGAATGAAGAGATAGGAAGCTTGAAGAAACCTTAAGGAACAAGATTGGAGTGAGATGAGAGTGTTTGGGAGAGAAAACATAGTGCTATCGAGAGAGAGATCGAGAGAAAATGAGGTTCGGATCGCACAAGGAACTTATATAGAAGCCTCAGTAAATCTCGACAAATGAGGTGTCGAGCCATCTGTCGAGGTATGTGTCAAGAAAAATGGCCTTCGACAGATGTAGGTGTCAAGGTAGGTATCGAGGAACAAAACATCAGACACAAGAAGAGAAGCTTGATCAATCCATCAGATGTCGAGAAGCTATCAAGGAGACAGAAAATTTCTTGATCGATCCACCAGGTGTGGAGAAGGTGTTGAGATTGCGATAAGAAAAAGCTTAAGAAGCTCGACAGATAGCTAGGTATCGAGGAGGTGTTGAGGAGGTGTCGAGCTTGCTTTTAAAAACAGTTTTTCGAGAAGTGAAAAACATAGACATGTATACAATCTAACATGCAACTCAACCAATGATCTAATCAACCTATTAAGCTCTCAAAAACATCTCTCAACAATAATTTTAAGCACATGGATCCCCAAAAACACACACACACAGTAAACAAGTCTAACAAATTTTATATCTCAAAAACAAGTCAAGACAGTTTAGTGAGCATACATTAGCACATGTAAAACCTTGTGATGGCCAAATCACATTGTACCTACACATGTATCAAGAGTAGTAAAGAATATTGTATATTGTGTGTGAAAAACATCGCAAGATTGCATATTTGTATACATGTTATGACGATTGAGATATGAGAAAATTACTTTAACCACACACAATCATAATTGTTTGATGGAGACTATCACCTTCGAGGTACATCCTATAACTCCCACATCTCCTAGAATACACGCTTGTAATCATATTTAAAGCATTTTCGATCTTTTTGCTTTTATTTTCTTTGCATATTTTCTGTTATTTAGCATATCATCAATGGGCATATAAGAGAGAGAAAAGAAACACCCAAGATGTTAAGCATTTAACATTGCACTTTTGCTATGCCGAAGCATACGGATGTCTTTGACACTGCACTTTTGCTATGCCAAAACATACAGGTGTCTTTCATGATTAGCAGGCAATAGTGGTGAGATGGTTATTTATGCCTTTCTCTTAGGATTTTCTAGTCCTACCCCTCAAAAAGAGTGATATAAGTGTTAAGTTTAAGAGATAACTTAACTTTACTCATCACAAACAAGAGCCACAAAGCTCACTTGCTTAGTTGTGCATAGAGATACTTATCTAAGCTACAAAAGATACAAAGTTTAGAAAACTTTGTTTCAATGGCCATCCAGGGTATACAAATACTAAAGTACATAAAACACACACTGTTTTTCTATTTTTGTGATTTTTCAATTTTTTTATTATATTTTATATCAAAAACAAAACAAGCAAAAACTGAAAACAAACAAACAAAAACATGTTAAACAAGGCAAATCATAAAACTAGACTGACTCAAAAAAAAAAAATGCAAAACACACAAGTAATGCAACAAACAAAAAACAATAAGATAGAAGAAAGTGATAAAATCACTTAGAGTCTTTTTTCTTCCACACCTTGGAAGAACCTTTCCTTTGGTTGAACCCTTGAACTGGCGGTGAGAGGGAAGAACTAAAACCATTCAAGTTTAAAAGGAACATGAGGGTTTTGAGAAGATCACCAAGAGGAGCAAGAGAGGATTGAAGCTGATTTTGGCTTCTAGATGCGATCATGCCATTGCTCGGCTAACTAGTTATAGCAATTTGGTCGAGTATGACTGGAAGCTCCACAATGATGACAGAGATGCTGCTTCTTTTGTTTAGGCTTTTGAGAGTTAGCCTTCTTAGCCCTAGGGTTTTTAACATCTTTCTTATCTTGTTTAGGGGGTGCTCCTAAGATAGATTTACCCTTGTCTAAGTTCTGACTAGCTAATTCAGTTTTAACATCATTGTTCTCAATTTCAACATTATTAGCAGAAAGAACAAAAACAGTAGTACTAGTAGAAGCAATATTAGAGGAAGAAAGACCATACCCTAAACCTGTTCGATCCGAAACAAATTTCTGAATGTTGAGCATCTCAACAAGCTTTGCACTTGAAGTCCTCTCCAATTAAGCTCTAACTTGAAACAGCTGTGCTTCAAGCTTCTTGGTCTTCTCAGCCAAGAAATTGTTCTCAAACCTCAGTGCACCAATTGTTTGATTAGCTTTATCAAACTTTGTGGACAGCTCTTCACGATCAAGTTTCACATCACTGAGCTTCTTGGTGGCCAGCCTATACAGTTTCTCATGCTTCTCAGAGATCTTGTAAAGTTTCTCATAGGCTGTATGGATATCATCTTGATCATCTATCTTCTCACACTTAGAATCCACCAATTCTTCTTCTTCTTCCACGTCTTCAACAATCCCTTCAGTAGGATTGACTGTGGCAGTGAAGGCATTCAAGACTCCGTCATCTTCATCGTCGGAATCATCCTCAGGCTCAGTGTCACTCAAGGTTGCAGCAAGTGCCTTACTCTTCCCAATGCTCTTGAGATATGTAGGACACCCCTGTTTCATGTGTCTAAAACCATGACAACCAAAGCATTTAGGTCCTGCGGGAACAGTGTACTGACCGCCATCCTTAGCATCCTTTTTCCCTTTGTCTTGGCCCTTAAACTAAAAAGAACTAGATTGTTTGCGGTCCTTGTCGAAGCTCCTCCCATTGGCATTTTTCATAAACTTCTTGAACTGCCTTATAATATAGGACTTCATCTTGGAATCTTCATCATCAGAAGACTCATCTCTGTCATTGCTTTTTGCCTTCAAGGCCATGCTCTTGCCTTTACCCAACTTGCCAATCCTAGATAACCCTAGCTCGTAGGTCTATAAGTTTCCAACCAACTCAGTCAAAGGAATCTTATCAATATCCTTTGATTCTTCTATCGCTGTAATCTTGGCATGGAATCTCTCGAGTCGAGATCTGAGCACCTTCCTCACAATCTTGGGTTCAGGAATGGTTTCACCAAGATTGAAGGCTGAGTTCACTATGTCCTTTGTACCCTCATAGGTTGTCTAGAGGATGGTCCATGCTTCCTTTGCAGTTTCTGCAGAGGATATCTTCTTAAACTCCTCATTGGTGACTGCACTGAATAAGGCATTCAATGCTTTACTGTTGAAGTTTGTCGCCTTGATCTTGGCTTCATCTCAATTTACAGGTGCTTCTTTTGGCTTGGTCCAGCCAATCTCCATAGCTTGCCACACCTTCTCATCTAAAGACTGCAAGAAAGCTCTCATGCGTACTTTCTAGTATGTATAGCTAGTGCCATCAAATAAAGGAGATATAATTAATGACTGTCCTCTATCCATGACAAACAGGGGTCAATGGATTAACACAGCAAAGATTAACCCTAATCAGAGTGTGCCTGCTCTGATACCACTTGACAGGCCAAAAAAATGTATCGACCCCTTTGTGATTAAATTAATTAATTAGCCAAGTTATTAATTAATTAATTTAACATGCAAATGCGTGGTAGCACAAACAAATCACCAATAAACTAATTATGCAGCAGAAAATAAATAACACGGTGATTTGTTTATGAATGGGGAAAACCTGACAGCAAAAACCCCACTAGGTGATTTTCAGGTCACCACTCCCGAAACTCCACTATTATCACAACAAGTGGTTACAAGTAAAGGAATCTCAAATACCTTACCAACCTACAATTGAACCTTTACCCCAATACCCAACTGGACTTGTTCTGTAGTGACAATTTCCCCTTTTGATGCACGGCTCCTAAGTACGTAACTAACCAATGCGCGGATCCCAGTACGTGACTTCAATCACAAACTACAGAAAGTTTGTTGGCTACAAAGTTCTTCAGCTCATCCCAGCGATGACGATCAAGAAGATGCTTGGTCATAAAACCCTTTGGTGCAAATACACAGCAACTTCTTCAATAGTGAGGAACTAGGTCAAAACTTTGTCTCAGGTCACAATTTGCTTGAACAGAGTTTGCTCAATGCTTGTGCAACTTGTGAACACTTTAACAGCCCTTAAAACAATCTTTTTATATGTATAGGGCTAGGAGAAAAGAAAGCCCAGAGACACATTCATGGATCCCAAGAAAATCAGATCAGAAATTCTGATTTTATAAATCTTGACACATGCAGCTATCGAGAAGTTGTCGAGCTTTAAAGATTGTGCACTTCTTCAGCTTGTTTCTTGGACAGACTTGATGACTTCAACACTTGATCTTGAAACATAGTTTCTTGAAGTATTTCAACATATTCTAGATCTACCCAAATACAAGTAAAGTGCGTTTTGTCAAAGGATTAGCCAATTATATAAAATAATGACATATGTTCTTAACAAGAGAACCACATATGTCCTAACATATATTATTATGAGTTAAGAGTTTTATGGACATTATCTTTAGGCCTAGAGGCTGGAAGGCTCCGATGGTGGTTTTGATGGAAATATTCGTATACGTAGCGGAAAAGTTAAATTAACGGATCTACTTCATTCACAATTGTCAACATGTTCCATATAAGTTTCAGAATTAGAGAATAAGATAGTGTTCCTTGAAGCAGTGAAATTCAAAATCGAAAATTCAGAAGTTCTTGAGAAGAGTTTCAATCTTCACTCCAATTCCACTAACACTCAAAATGTGTGGTCTCTCAATTAAATATATGAGTTTGTTCTAAAGAGAATTTAAGAGTGTCCAACACTCTCATACATACTAATTTATTGTTATGCAAAATCTATATGTTTCTCTCTATATATCTGATTATCTAATTGGGCTAGAATTTTGGGCCTTCCCAATTGGGCTTTAGTATGTGGCTTGGAATGGGACCAAAAGGGAACAAATAAGACACTAGCTCCAATGGGCCTTGGGCTTTTCTGTCAACTCTTGACAAGTCCAAAGTTACCATTAATTATATTTAATACCACTATATAAATATAATTGCACTCTAGGCCTTATTAATAAATTATATCCTGAGACTTTATTGTACATGCAACTCCTTCATAAAATATTCGTGGTAATACAAAGTCATGAATGAAAATTGCCACTTTGTGAATTACTACATCTTAATCCTTGAGTACCCAGTTTAATCTTTTAATGTTATTCATCATATATTTATGAAATCCAATTTCATAAATATATACTTTAGTTTTACTAAAATGGTGAGGCCTAACTCTCTGAATAACAAATCCATTAAACTTAGCTCAATGGAATATTTTGTATCTCCGTTAAGAGACTATGAATTCCATCTTAAGAATATATGTTCCATCAACACTAAATGTGCTGCCCAACATATTGAAGTTTTGACCGTTACTTTAGATCTCACTCTTGATATATCAAAGCAACCTACACTTTATGATCAAGTCCATTATTCTCTCAGGATTAAGAGTTCATGTAAATATAAGTCGTGAGATTTATTATTCTATTGACAATCTTTAAGAGAATAATAAATCTCACAGTGGCCCTGTTTAATATGTCTTAACTCTTAAAACATATCAACATATCAACTAGAAGTCACCACGTCCATGATCAAGACAAATCGTCTTAGTTGATATGTTATAGTCTTCGCAGATGAAATGCCCAATTTCATTACTGACTATGAACCAAATTCTGAGTTTACAAAAATCTTGTGACTTATGTCTTCTATGACTAAATCACATAAATCACATACTACGCATCTCCTGGACTATATGATAATGTCCAAATATTCATGTTATCATTATTTTAGATGATAATAAAACAACTTTATTAATCACAATATTAAGTCATACATCATGTCATACATAATGTCATAAATAATATAATACATAGCATCATACAATAGAATTCTAGGGCACAAATCCCAACATTTTTTAAGTAGACTTTTTGAGTAATAAAATTTTAGATTAGAAATTTTTCCAAATTGTTGGGTTTTTTTTTTTTTGAGAAAGAAATTGTTGGGTGTTGATTTCCAAGTTTCTAGCTTAATGCTGATTTTAAGCAAATCCTAAGTACTGAGTCTTAGGGATATACTTTAATTTTACTATTGATATTGTCTTGCAACAACTTGGTATCAGAGTACAAACAGGCCAACCAAATCCAATGATGTGATCTGCTAGATTATTTGCTAGATTATTTGAGTCTTAGGGATCTGCTAGATTATTTGCACTTTCAATCTTTGCTACTATCACATCTCCACGAGCAATAATATCTCTAATGATGTGATACTTTCTCTCAATGTGCTTTCCTTTCTTGTGGTTCCTTGGATCTTTCGATTGTGCAACTGCACCACTATTGTCGCAAAACAATGTGATGGAAACTTGTTCCATTCTCATTATACCAAGGTCAAAAAGGAATTTCTTGAGCCATACAGCCTCTTTTGCTGCTTCACAAGCAGCAACATATTCTGCTTCCATGGTGGAGTTTGCAATACAAGATTGTTTGACACTCCTCCATGTTATTGCTCTACCTCCTAAGGTGAAAACACATCCTGATGTAGACTTTCTGAAATCTAGATCCGATTGAAATTCTGAATCTGTATAGCCAATAGGAATCAAATTCTCACTACGGTAAACAAGCATATAATCTCTTGTTCTCCGTAGATACTTGAGAATATGCTTTATTGCTTGCCAATGTTTTGGTCCTGGATTTGATTGATATCGGCTAACCATGCTAACTGACTAACAAATATCTGGTCTAGTACAGAGCATGGCATACATGAGACTTCCTACTGCTGAAGCATAAGGAACTTGTCTCATTATATTTTCTTCCTCTTAAGTCTTAGGCCTTTGGTCATTAGACAGAGGAACTCCATGTCTGAAAGGAAGTAAACCTTTCTTGGAGTTTTGCATGCTAAACCGTTCTAGAACTTTATCTATATATCTAGCTTGTGATAAGCCTAACATCTTATTCTTGCAATCTCGCCAAAGCTTGATCCCTAGAATAAAGTTAGCCTCACCCAAGTCCTTCATATCAAATTGGCTTGACAACCAAACCTTTACAGATGACATTACTCCTACATCATTTCCAATGAGTTGAATATCATCAACATAAAGTACTAGGAACATTACTACTTTATCTCGATGTCTTTTGTACACACATGGTTCAACAAGATTTTGTTCAAAATCAAATGACTTGATTGCTTGACCAAATCTGATGTTCCATGACCTAGATGCTTGCTTAAGTCCGTAAATGGACCTTTTCAACTTGCATACCATATGCTCTTGGTTCTTTGCTATGAAAGCTTCTGGTTGCATCATATAGATTTCCTCTTCAAGATTGTCATTGAGAAAAGCAGTCTTGACATCCATTTGCCAAATCTCATAATCATAATGAGCGGCAATGGATAAAAGAATTCTGATAGATTTAAGCATTGCTACTGGTGAAAAGGTTTCTTCATAATCAATACCTTCTTTTTTAGTATACATTTTCGCCACTAGCCTTACTTTAAAGGTTTCAACCCTTCCATCTATCCATCTCTTCCTCTTGTAAGCCCATTTGCAACCAATAGGTTTAATGTCATTAGGTGCCTTTACAAGATCTCAAACTTGATTGGAATACATGGAATCTAATTCAGATTTCATAGCTTTAACCCAATGATGTGCATCTATATCATTCATTGCTTCTTCGTAAGTGTAAGGATCGGTTTTGGCCTCTTCTGAGATAGCTTCATAAGTTTCTCCCAGACCTATAAACCTTATAGGTGGCCTAACAATCCTCCCACTACAACGGGGCACCTGTGTACTAGACATCTCATAAGTAGTATCTTGTGGTGTATCTAATACAGCCACATCATCTCTAGTTTCAACTATTGGTTGTTCTTTTACAGATTCATTCATTTCAGCCAACACAACTCTACTTCTAGTAATAAAATTATTCATATAGTCATTTTCTAAGAATTTAGCATTTGTACTAACAAAAACTTTATTATCCTTACGACTATAGAATAAATAACCCCTAGTTTCTTTTGGATAACCTACAAGTAAACATACTTCTGATTTTGGTTTCAATTTATTAGGCTTCTTTTTTAATACATGTGTTGGACAACCCCAAATGTGGAGATATTTCATACTAGGCTTACGCCACTCCACAATTCCATGCGTGCTTTGGGAACAGATTTTGATGGAACTAAATTAAAAAGATGCATTGCTATACTTAAGGCATAACCCCAAAAAGAAATTGGTAAAGTTGAGTAACTCATCATGGACCTAACCATTTCTAAAAGAGTCCTATTCCTTCTTTTTGCTACACCATTCTATTGGGGAGTTTCAGGTGTAGTCAATTGGGATACAATCCCATTTTGTTTTAAGTAATCCTTGAAATCCCCAAGAAGGTATTCACCGCCACGATCAGATCGAATGGCCTTTATGCATTTACCCAATTGATTCTCAACTTCAGCCTTAAACTCTTTGAACTTTTCAAAGGATTCGGACTTCCGTCTCATTAGGTATACATAACCACATCTTGAATAATCATCGGTAAAAGTGATGAAGTACTCATAACCTCCTTTTGCTTGGGTTGACATAAGATCACACACATCCGTATGAACTAATTCAAGCAATTCTTGGGCTCTTCTACTTTTTGCATTAAAAGGTCGTTTGGTCATTTTGCCTTCCAAACAAGATTGACAAACTAGAAATTCATCAAAGTCCATGGGCTCTAAAAGTCCATCTTTGATCAGTTTTTGAATTCTGTTTGAATTAATATAACCCAAACGCAAGTGCCAAAGATATGCATCATTAGTAGAAGGAAACTTTCTCTTTAATGATTTTACATGAGAGACTTTATCTAATTCAGAATTATATAATTCATGCTTATCAGGAGTTAAATTATAAAGACCATCCATAATATTGCCAGAACAGATAAACACTTTACTTTTCTTTATTACAACATTGTCTTTAAGGATAACACAATATCCATGTTTACCTAAATAAGTTGCAGAAATCAAATTCCTATGAACATTAGGTACATATAGACAGTCTTCCAATATTAAAACTCCAGACTCAAAACATAAATTAAAAACACCAACAGCTACAACCGGAATCCTGCTCCCATCAGCCAAAGTAAGAAACAATTCCCCTTATTTAAGCTTTCTGGTCTCCTGGAACCCCTGCAAAGAATTGCAGATATGATTAGTACAACTTGAATCCACACACCAGGAATCTGTGGGATTCTGCACTAAACATATTTCAAGGAGGAATGAACTTTTCATACCTTTATTCTTGGCAGCCTTGAATTTTGGACAATTCCTCTTCCAATGTCCTTTCTCACCACAATGGAAACATTTTCTTTTGAGTTTCTTTCCTTTGTCAGCAACCCCTAAGGCAATTTGTTTACCCTCTTGCTTGGTGAAGTCTTTCTTCTTCTTCTTCTTCTTCTTCTTACCCTTGCCTTTCGACTTAGGTTGAGAAGTAGAAGCTTCACCCACGTTGGCATTAACATTAGAAGTACCAAGGATGCCTTCCGCCGCTACCAATTCATTCATTAATTCAGACAAAGAATAAATCTTTTTGTTCATATTATAATTAAGTCTGAATTCCTTGAATGACTCTGGTAGTGACTGGAGTATCATATCCACTTGGGATTCTCCATCAATATCGGCACTCAAAACCTCCAATGTATGCAGATTAGAGATCATTGTAAGACAATGCTCCCTCATTGAACTGCCTTAAGCCATTTTGGTATTATAAATTTGCCTCATGGTTTCTTGCCTTGCAGATCGGCCTTGCTCACCAAACATCTCCTTCAGACTAAACATTATGTCTGAAGCTAGTTCTACATCCTGCATTTGATGCTGTACAACATTTGAGATAGATGCTAGGATGTAGCACTTGGCCATCTCATTAGATTTCTGCTAACGATCTTATTGCTATTTTTCCTCAAGAGGAGCATCTAATGAAGGAAAGCTGGGACATGGTTTAGTAAGCATCTATTTGTGCTCTTCAGCAGTAAGAACAATGTCCAAATTTCTTTTCCAGTCAACATAGTTGGATCTAGTCAGTTTGTTTTGATAAAGAATAGTAACAAGTGAACTAAAAGATGCCATGTTCAAATATGAAAATAATAAACATGAATATAATAAGTAAACTGGACATATCAATTTAGCATATAATCATATAGTATGGAACCTTAAGAAAACCATGATATAATATATGCAATGACAACCCAATCCTACAATTAATATTCCCCGGAAGCGAGGTCATACCAATCACTATGATTAGGTGAGAATTATTCTCATTATTAATACTATCATGGTAACTCTTACCAAACAAAAATAATTTGCCGTATTTCCTTTAGCCTTTAAGTAATAATGACATAGTTCCGAAGGGAGGTTAACATTATACTTAGTCTAGTGTACACCATTGCCTAGAATCAATGTGAGTTACTAAGTAACTCCACGGAAGCGTGGTCGTTCTTAATGTAAAAACACATATCATCCATCATTAAGAAGTTTAATCTGTAGTTCCATAAATTAAACACCCTCCGAAGGGAGCAAGGCATATACGCCAAGGTGAAGTATTTAATCACACTACTATAAACTGACAATGGAGGCTGTGAGATCCAACCCTTGTATCTCTCTCCCACTAGATGTTTTAAATTAAAGGTTTTTATTTTGTAAATATGCATAAACTAATTATACAAAGTCTTGCACTTTATACATTTGAAAACACTTAGAAAAAATTCAAAATTCTCTTCAGTAGCATTTTCGCGAGTATCTCGCGACTAAGCTCTTCCCACGAAAATGCTTTCATGCAAAAATTGAAAACACAAAAATCAAACAGAAACTTTCGCTACTGTCTCGCGACTAAGCTCTTCCTGCAAAATTGAGTTAAGGCAAAATAGTGAAAACTCAAAAAATCAGACAGAAACTTTCGCTATTGTCTCGCGACTGTTTCGCGAGTAAAGCTTACCCGCGAAAAGTTTTGTGCTTCAGAAGCGTTTTTCGCGAGTAACTTTGCAGGAAGCTAACTCGCGAAAAACCCATGTTTTCAATTTTCAAAGGGAAAAATCTGAATAGTTTACTACGGTTTTCCATGAACAAACAATCACCATATGAACATGATAGATGGAATTTGATATCAAAACTGAAATTCATTGATGCTATAGACTTAAAGTTCAATTTAACATACTTAAATTCAAATTTAAACAACATCATAACATCAATATCAGTTTTCATCAAATCATAGTTTCAACAACCATGCAGAAAATTAAATACATATATAATCTTCTAACATCTTGAAACTATTATCTCTAATTCCAAAACTCACAAAACATGTTAAACAGATTGGAAATTAAAGACCACTCTGATACCATTTGATGGAAATATTCATATACGCAGTGGAAAAGTTAAATTAACGGATCTACTTCATTCACAATTGTCAATATGTTCCATATAAGTTTCAGAATTAAAGAATAAGATAATGTACCTTGAAGTAGTGAAATTCAAAACCGAAAATTCAAAAGTTTTTTAGAAGACTTTCAATCTTCACTCCAATTCTACTAACACCCAAGATGTGTGGTCTCTCAATCAAATATGTGAGTTTGTTCTAGAGAGAATTTAAGAGTGTCCAACACTCTCATACATACCATATTATTGTTGTGCAAAATTTGTATGTTTCTCTCTATATATCTGATTATCTAATTGGGTTAGCCTTTTGGGCCTTCCCAATTGGGCTTTAGTATGTGGCTTGGAGTGGGACCAAAAGGGAACAAATAAGACATTAGCTCCAATGGGCCTTGGGCTTTTCTGTCAACTCTTGACAAGTCCAAAGTTACCATTAATTATATTTAATACCACTATATAAATATAATTGCACTCTAGGCCTTATTAATAAATTATATCCCAAGACTTTATTGTACATGTAATTCCTTCATAAAATATTCGTAGTAATACAAAGTCATGAATGAAAATTGCCACTTTGTGAATTACTACATCTTAATCTTTGAGTACCCAGTTTAATCATTTAATGTTATTCATCATATATTTATGAAATCTAATTTCATAAATATATACTTTAGTCTAACTAAAGTAGTTAGGCCTAACTCTCTGAATGACAAATCCATTAAACTTATCTCAAAGGAATATTTTGTATCTCCGTTAAGAGACTATGAATTCCATTTTAAGAATATATGTTCCATCAACACTAAATGTGGCTGTCCAACATATTGAGATTTTGACCATTATTTTAGATCTCACTCCTGATATATCAAAGCAACCTACACTTCATGATCAAGTCCATTATTCTCTCAAAATTAAGAGTTCATGTAAATATAAGTCGTGAGATTTATTATTCTATTGACAGTCTTTAAGAGAATAATAAATCTCACAGCGGTCATGTTCAATATGTCTTAACTCTTAAAACATATCAACATATCAATTAGAAGTCACCACTTCCATGATCAAGACAAATCATCTTAGTTGATATGTTATAGTCTTTGCAGATGAAATGCCCAATTTCATCACCGACTACGAACCAAATTCTGAGTTTACAAAGATCTTGTGACTTATATCTTCTGTGACTAAATCACATAAATCACATACTATACATCTTATGGACTATATGATAATGTCCAAATATTCATGTTACCATTATTTTAGATGATAATAAAACAACTTTATTAATAACAATATTAAGTCGTACATCATGTCATACATAATGCTATAAATAATATAATACATAGCATCATACAATAGAATTCTAGGGCACTGTAACGCCCCAAATCCATACCAAGGATTTAGATGCATAACCTGTCTTATTTATACTCAGCACTAATATAATGGAACAGGGCGTAATTAATATCCACAATAAACTTTAAATAATCAAAATCTTTTCCTATGAAATCCATAAAAATTAAAAGTTTAACAATAAAGTCTCCAAATACAATCTCTAGGAGTTCCACAAATCCCAAACTCACTATCCTAAGAAAATATCTAGAAACAGTCCTAGCTCCAAAAGAAGTCTTCAATCTATGTCTCCAATGATCTACCACCAAAAGATATTCCACTGCTCTAATCTGAAAGGGTGGAGAAAGGGGGTGAGCTAGAAGCCTAATAAGAAACTACATAACATGAGGATGTCTGCCAAAACAAAACATTAGTATCATTGATAAATATAAGCTTTACAAAACATTTACAATTAGTTTTGACAGTAAATAATATACTTTGTAAAACTGTTAAGAATAAAACATTTAACTATAACGCTGAAATCATTAAAATAATAATCACTTTAGTTAGTAAACATTACACTAAATAGGTAGAAACAATATATTATAACGATAAACAATTTTTCCACTTATAAAGATCAATAACAATGTAACAGTAGTTTGATGTGGAAAATATTAAATATTAGCCAGACAAAGACATAAGCTGCTAAACACTCAGTGGGTGATTCCCATAGGGAACAATAACACTAACCTCAAAGAGGCAACACTAGCTCCAAAGAGCAAACGATAACACTGCACCACACCACAATAACACTACATCGGCCGAAGGCCAACACTTAACCCTGTGTTGGCAAAGGTTGCAGACTGTCTAACTGACTATTTAAAACATTCTTGATACATATAGTTTCATAATAATACATAACAAATAATAAAATTCTGATATATATATTGCGTTTACAATGGTATAAGTTTTTGAAACTTCACTTTTGCAATTATATATATATATATATATATAAATATATTTTTACCAAATATATATATATATATACACGTCTTGAGAGACGTCATGTTCTGTAGTCCACTTACCTCTAGTTGCTAAATCAGGCTTGACTTCAATTGTTCGAAATGATGTCAACTAGAACCTAAATAACACCAAAGATAGGTCCATCAATACACAATTTTCCACTTAAAAATCAATTTTCACACTTAAATAGTTTTAACCTAGACAATATTGATATATTCAAAATTCCCCATTTGTTCACTTAACTATCCAATTCACTTTCAGCTTTGATCAGATTTCTGGACTTAAAAAAATATTGCCGCCTAATCAGATTTTTCCATTAACGTAATCATATATATTCATGAAACTTCAATATGGCCGAACCTAATGGTAGGGTCACATGTATGGAATAGCTTTAAGTAAAAATAAGACTCAATATAGGCTGAATGATGAAAGTCTGATCCATCTAATAAAGGAAGCCATATATTAAATATATCCATTCACTCTAATATTAGAGATATATATATATATATATATTCAAACTAGTATTTGGAAGCCACGTGATATATATACCTATCTGATCAACATAATATATATACCTTAAATTATCCATCCAATTGCCTAGTATTCACTTGATGCCACCAAAACACAAAGAAGTTGCTGGACACGTAGTGAACAAGGACAACGTGAAGATACATGGCAGATGGGTGGTGTTATTAAGTGAGGCCATATATGGTCATATAATGTCCACAAAACACCCTTTTTCTATCAACATAATCCTAGCCTTAGATCCATAACAGCAGCCCCTATTTTTATTTCTATTAGGTATGCCACTAACAGATTCTTCCTAAGTTTAAAGCAGAAGAGAGCCGTACCTTTAGTCTCCACTTACAGCCACAGTGAAGCAAAGTAAGGATTGGTAGTGTGCAGCGGCTAATGCAAAACGGCAGCCTCAAAAGTTTATGCACGTTTATGCACGTATAGCATAAGAGGTAAAAGACTAGGGTTTTATTTATTTATAAGCTTATCAAGGCCCATATTTACTTATGCCACCTTACTTGGGCTTCATATTCCATAGTATTTACTTATTTTTAATATCCTAGGCCCAAATCAATTAAATCCATTTAATTGTGGGCCTCCTTTTTTAATTTACAGATAATAATTAAATTAGTGTAAAAAAATTATGGGGTGTTACATCCTTCCCCCCTTAAAAAATTTCGTCCTCGAAATTTCAAAACATACCTCAATTTTGAAACAGCTGGGGATATTTGGATTGCATTTCATCTTTACGCTCCCATGAAGCTTCTTCTATGGAATGATTCCTCCATAATACTTTGACCAAATGTATAGTCTTGTTACGTAGTACTTGCTCTTTATGATCTAAAATCTGAATTGGAACTTCCTCATAGGACAAGTTCTCTTTGACTTGAAGTGGCTCATAACTCATAATATGAGAAGGATCAGGGACATACCTTCTCAACATAGATACATGGAAAACGTTATGTAACCTTGACAGAGCCGGTGGTAAAGCAAGCCGGTAAGCAACAGAACCAACTCTCTCCAAAATTTCAAAGGGCCCCACAAATCTAGGGCTTAACTTACCCTTCTTTCCAAACCTCATAACTCCTTTCATAGGTGCCACTCGAATAAAAACCATGTCTCCTACTTCAAATTCCACTTCTCTTCTCCGTGGATCAGCATAACTTTTCTGTCTACTTTGAGCTGCACGCAATCTTTCCTGAATTACATCAATCTTTTCACTGGTTCTTTGAACAATCTCAGGACCCAAGATTCTCCTCTCTCCAACCTCATCCCAACAAACTGGGGATCTACACTTTCTCCCATACAAAGCCTCATAAGGTGCCATCTTAATACTAGAGTGATAGCTATTGTTATAAGCAAACTCCACCAAAGTCAAATGGTCATTCCAACTACCCTTGAAATCCAAGGCACAAGCTCTCAACATGTCTTCTAAAGTTTGGATAGTTCTCTCGGACTGTCCATCTGTTTGAGGGTGGCAAGCAGTACTAAAGTCCAACTTAGTACCCAAGGCTTTCTGCAAGCTATCCCAAAACCCTGAAGTGAAGCTCGAATCTCTATTAGATACAATAGAAGCTGGCACTCCATGTAACCTCACAATCTCATTAATATAAAGTTCAGCCAATTTGTCAAGAGAGTAGTTCATTCTAATTGGAATGAAGTGGGCAGATTTAGTCAACCTGTCCACTACCACCCAAATAGCATCATGATTCTTAGGTGATCTTGGTAACCCACACACAAAGTCCATGGTGATATACTCCCACTTCCTCTCAGGTATAGATAGAGGTTGTAGCAACCCTGATGGCCTTTGATGTTCCACTTTGACTTGTTGGCAAATCAAGCATTGTTCCACAAATTTAGCAATTTCTCTTTTCATGTTGATCCACCAATAAACTTCTCGAAGGTCACGATACATCTTGGTACTACCCGGATGCATTGTATAAGGTGAACGATGGGCCTCCTCCAATATCTCTCTTTTAATCAATGAATCATTAGGCACACAAAGCCTATTACCAAACCTCAAAACACCATCATTAGAGATATTAAAATCAAGTCTACTTCCACCCCGTACTTGTTTCATGATCTTCAACAATTTAGGGTCACCACTTTGAGCAGCTTTGATCTTATCAATTAGAGTTGGTTGTACACTTAAACTTGCCAGGTAGGATTGGGAGGCTCCAGTCACTATGTCTACTCCAAGTTTCTAAAGATCAACAATAATATGCTTCTGAGTAGTTAACAATGTAGCTGAGAAGCCATATGACTTTCGACTAAGTGCATCAGCCACAACATTGGCTTTACCAGGATGGTAATTTATAGAACAATCATAGTCTTTAATTAATTTTAGCCATCTCCTTTGCCTCAAATTTAATTCTTTCTGGGTGTATATGTACTTCAAACTTTTATGGTCAGTGTATATTTCACATCTCTCACCATATAAGTAATGCCTCCAAATCTTCAATGCAAAAACCACTGCTGCCAATTCCAAATCATGAGTTGGATAATTCTGTTCATAATTCTTTAGTTGTCGAGAGGCATAAGCAACCACCTTCCCGTGTTGCATTAGAACACAACCAAGACCCTTACGAGAAGCATCACTATATATCACAAAACCACAAGAACTAGATGGAATAGTCAATACTGGTGCAGAAACCAACCGTTGCTTCAACTCCTGGAAACTCCTTTCACATTCTTCTGTCCAGTCAAACTTTGCATTTTTTCGAGTTAGTCGAGTCAAAGGAGTTGCAATACTAGAAAATCCTTCCACAAATCTTCTATAATAACCTGCAAGGCCCAAAAAACTTCTTACCTCACTTCCATTAGTAGGGACAGCCCAATTAACTACAGCTTCAATCTTACTAGGGTCCACTGTAATTCCATCTCTAGAGATCACATGTCCTAAGAACACCACTTGATTCAACCAGAACTCACACTTCTTCAATTTAGCATACAACTTCTTATCTCTTAAAATTTGCAAAACCATTCTCAAGTGTTCCTCATGCTCTTCTTGGCTTTTAGAGTAAACCAAGATGTCATCAATGAAAACAATAACAAACCGATCCAAGAATTCATGAAATACCCTATTCATCAAGTCCATAAAAACAGCTGGAGCATTAGTTAGACCAAATGGCATCACCAAGAACTCATAATGACTGTACCTAGTTCGAAAGGCTGTCTTTGGTATGTCATCCTCCTTAACTCTCAATTGATGATAACCTGATCTCAAGTCAATTTTAGAGAAGACTTGAGCGCCTTGAAGCTGATCAAATAAATCATCAATTCGTGGCAAAGGGTATTTGTTTCTTATGGTTACCTTATTCAACTCCCTATAGTCAATGCACAACCGCATACTGCCATCCTTCTTCTTAACAAACAACACCGGAGCACCCCAAGGGGAAGCACTAGGCCGAATAAAGCCTTTATCAAGCAAGTCTTGCAATTGCTCCTTCAATTCTTTGAGCTCTGTAGGGGCCATTCTATAAGGTGCTTTGGAAATTGGGCCAATACTAGGTACTAGGTCAATAGTGAACTTAACCTCCCTGTCGGGGGGTAATCCAGGTAAGTCCTCAGAGAACACATCTGGAAACTCTTTCACCACTGGCATGTCTTCAACTTTTAATTCTATTTTATCACCCTTCAAAGCACAAACAAGGAACCCTTCACAACCCTTCCTAAGCAATCGTCTTGCCTGCATAGCCGAAACCAATAAAGCTGGTTTCACCACACGATCTCCCTCAAAGAAGAATTTTGGCTCCCCAGGAATTCTAAATACTAATTTCTTCCCAAAACACTCTATGGAAGCATAAAAAGTAGATAACCAATCCATCCCTAAAATCACATCAAACTCAAACATATCCAGCAACATAAGATTTGCTTCTAATTCCCTCCCTGAGACTAAAACATTACAAGACTTATACACTTTATGGGTATTCATTTGTTGTCCAGAAGGTGTAGCAACACACAATTCATAATTTAAACTCTCAGGTTCCATGTTTAGCCTTAGTGCAAGCCTATGTGAGATGAAAGAATGGGTTGAACCAGAATCAAATAACACTTGTGCATGTTGACCAGAAACAAGAAGTGTACCTGAAACCACTGATGGGGATGCCTCGGCGTCTTGTTTAGTCAAAGCAAAAACTTGACCTTGCACCTTCGGTTTTTGTTGGCTCCCACTTGTATTTGTAGTTTGTTCAGCTCACAAATTTGGACAATCCCTGATGAAGTGTGGAGTCTTGCCACATTTAAAACATGCCCCTGACTCCAAATAACATGTTCCACTATGAGCCTTTCCACATCTTGGACAAGTCTTATGTGCCTTCTTATTTGAAATAGGCACCCCTTGCTTCTTGAATGAACTTCCACTAGACCTTCCCTTAAGAAAAATACTCTGATTTGGCTTCCTCTCCTGGTCATTGGCCTTTAAGAGACGATTGCAATTTCTCTCTGCTATGAGAGCTCGATCTACCACCTCTGCATATGTTTCCAATTTGAACATGGAAACTGGTCCCTGAATTTCCTCCCTTAAACCCCTTTCAAAATGCCTAGCCTTCCTTGCTTCCGTGTCAACCATGTGGGGAGCAAAGCGGGATAATTCAGCAAATTTCCGCTCATACTCATACACGGATTGAGTACCTTGTGCTATGCGAATGAATTCAGCTTCCTTTTGCACCATCAGACTATCAGGAAAGTACCTCTTACGAAAGAGCTCAACAAAATGCTGCCAAGTTATAACTTCTCTTCTGTGTGTCCTCTCTGTGGACTCCCACCATTCCAATGCATCACCTTTCAATACAAAAACAGCAAGGATAACTCATTGCTCATCACTAACTTCCATTGCCCTAAAGAGCCTTTCTATCTCTTTAAGCCAGTTATCAGCCTCTATTGGATCCTTTGTACCCTTGAAAGCAGGAGGGTCAAGCTTTCTAAACTTCTCCAAAGCACTAGTCGGATTGGTGGCTCCTACTTGATGTTGCACTATATTGGTTAAGCCCCCAATGGCTTCAATAATAGCCTGAAGATTAGTGGTTCCATTAGCATTCGGTTGACAATTCCCTGGGTTCCTCCTTGGTGGAGCCATCTCTCTAAGCAATACAACAAGATATCACAAGTAAAGATTTTAAATATTCCTAAGGCTTAAAACCAAACACACAGATAGTACAACAATCATTCCTACACGCTCTAGAAAAACAAAACAAAAAAAAAAATATCACTATGAAAGGTCAAATAATTCTACCACTAAAATTTCTTATAATCACACTCTTGTTCCAAAATAATCTTAAGATTAAACCTATAAGTCTACAGAATCATAAACCTATGCTCTGATACCATAAATGTAACGCCCCAAATCCATACCAAGGATTTAGATGCATAACCTGTCTTATTTATACTCAGCACTAATATAATGGAACAGGGCGTAATTAATATCCACAATAAACTTTAAATAATCAAAATCTTTTCCTATGAAATCCATAAAAATTAAAAGTTTAACAATAAAGTCTCCAAATACAATCTCTAGGAGTTCCACAAATCCCAAACTCACTATCCTAAGAAAATATCTAGAAACAGTCCTAGCTCCAAAAGAAGTCTTCAATCTATGTCTCCAATGATCTACCACCAAAAGATATTCCACTGCTCTAATCTGAAAGGGTGGAGAAAGGGGGTGAGCTAGAAGCCCAATAAGAAACTACATAACATGAGGATGTCTTCCAAAACAAAACATTAGTATCATTGATAAATATAAGCTTTACAAAACATTTACAATTAGTTTTAACAGTAAATAATATACTTTGTAAAACTGTTAAGAATAAAACATTTAACTATAACGCTGAAATCATTAAAATAATAATCACTTTAGTTAGTAAACATTACACTAAATAGGTAGAAACAATATATTATAACGATAAACAATTTTTCCACTTATAAAGATCAATAACAATGTAACAGTAGTTTGATGTGGAAAATATTAAACATTAGCCAGACAAAGACATAAGCTGCTAAACACTCAGTGGGTGATTCCCATAGGGAACAATAACACTAACATCAAAGAGGCAACACTAGCTCCGAAGAGCAAACGATAACACTGCACCACACCACAATAACACTACATCGGCCGAAAGCCAACACTTAACCCTGTGTTGGCAAAGGTTGCAGACTGTCTAACTGACTATTTAAAACATTCTTGATACATACAGTTTCATAATAATACATAATAAATAATAAAATTCTGATATATATATTGCGTTTACAATGGTATAAGTTTTTGAAACTTCACTTTTGCAATTATATACATATATATAAATATATTTTTACCAAATATATATATATATATATATATATACACACGTCTTGAGAGACGTCATGTTCTGTAGTCCACTTACCTCTAGTTGCTAAATCAAGCTTGACTTCAATTGTTCGAAATGATGTCAACTAGAACCTAAATAACACCAAAGATAGGTCCATCAATACACAATTTTCCACTTAAAAATCAGTTTTCACACTTAAATAGTTTTAACCTAGACAATATTGATATATTCAAAATTCCCCATTTGTTCACTTAACTATCCAATTCACTTTCAGCTTTGATCAGATTTCTGGACTTAAAAAAATATTGCCGCCTAATCAGATTTTTCCATTAACGTAATCATATATATTCATGAAACTTCAATATGGCCGAACCTAATGGTAGGGTCACATGTATGGAATAGCTTTAAGTAAAAATAAGACTCAATATAGGCTGAATGATGAAAGTCTGATCCATCTAATAAAGGAAGCCATATATTAAATATATCCATTCACTCTAATATTAGAGAGATATATATATATATATATTCAAACTAGTATTTGGAAGCCACGTGATATATATACCTATCTGATCAACATAATATATATACCTTAAATTATCCATCCAATTGCCTAGTATTCACTTGATGCCACCAAAACACAAAGAAGTTGCTGGACACGTAGTGAACAAGGACAACGTGAAGATACATGGCAGATGGGTGGTGTTATTAAGTGAGGCCATATATGGTCATATAATGTCCACAAAACACCCTTTTTCTATCAACATAATCCTAGCCTTAGATCCATAACAGCAGCCCCTATTTTTATTTCTATTAGGTATGCCACTAACAGATTCTTCCTAAGTTTAAAGCAAAAGAGAGCCGTACCTTTAGTCTCCACTTACAGCCACAGTGAAGCAAAGTAAGGATCGGTAGTGTGCAGCGGCTAATGCAAAACGGCAGCCTCAAAAGTTTATGCACGTTTATGCACGTATAGCATAAGAGGTAAAAGACTAGGGTTTTATTTATTTATAAGCTTATCAAGGCCCATATTTACTTATGCCACCTTACTTGGGCTTCATTTTCCATAGTATTTACTTATTTTTAATATCCTAAGCCCAAATCAATTAAATCCATTTAATTGTGGGCCTCCTTTTTTAATTTACAGATAATAATTAAATTAGTGTAAAAAAATTATGGGGTGTTACAGGCACAAATCCCAACATTTTTTAAGTAGACTTTTTGAGTAAGAAAATTTTAGATTGGAGATTTTTCCAAATTGTTGGGTGTTTTTTTTTTTTTTTTTTGAGAAAGAAATTGTTGGGTGCTGATTTCAAAGTTTTCTAGCTTAATGCTGATTTTAAGCAAATCCTAAGTGCTGAGTCTTAGGGATATACTTTAATTTTACTATTGATATTGTCTTGCAACAACTTGGTATCAGAGTACAAACAGGCCAACCAAATCCAAAAAAAAAAAAAACCTCGCTGGCATTTCACACTTTCAAACCCTAGTGCCACACTGAAATTCTACAAATTCCCAGCACCACTGACCCATAGATCCCTCCACCATAATAGTCTGAAACCCGTGCACACAAAAAACAAAAACCCGAGTCAAACCCAATATACCACCATTGCACAACCAAAACAACGAAAATAAAAATCCTTTGCTGTGTTACTCATCCCGTAAAATCACAGTAACCCATCTGCCACTTAACCCAAGCCAAACAATAAACCCACCCATCAAAAAACCATCTTTCAAAACCCAAACCAGAGTGTCCAGCTACCTCGCCACCATTGCCCAAAAAAAACCCATAAAAAAGGGCCATCACCGTAAAGTCCTTTGCCCCTTGAAAGAGTTACTGCCACCCATGAGGTCACCGAATGTCGATTGAAGCTCCACTTTTACCCAACCCGATTCATATTAAAATCATACAAACCGTCACAACCTAACCCACATAAGAAGCCTAGGAACCTTTTGCCCGACTCCAATAAAACCCCAACACAGCCCATTAAAAACTTAACCTGACTAAGTCAAACTAAAAAATACCCACAAAAGTTTTGTTTGAAAGCCCGCAAACTAACTAGGAAAGCCCTATAAGTTCCTTTGACCTTTAGCTATGCCAACCCACCAACCCATAATAATTGGTTCAGAGCATCTCAGCCAGCCAGCCAGCTAGCCAATTCAAGCTCAGGTTCTTGTTCCATTATTTTTTTAGGCTTATTATTTGAGGGCATCATGGTAATCTCCAAACCACTTATTTTTTATGGTTATAAATATCAAGACTCAGGAATTTTCAACAATTGGCTATTTTGAGATGAATCATTTTAGAGATATATATTAGCCCATTGTTATAGGCCCAGGCCCAGGCCCAGGCCCAAGCCCAAACTCAAGCCCAATCCTATCTTGTATGCAAGTTAAGTCTCTTACTTGTACTTCAAATCTTAATGTATGGTTATTTTAGGGTTTAGTCTCCTATATGCATCCATGTTATGATTCATCATAACGTAGGATTTGTACTATGTAATTCTCATGTTCTTGTATTCCTAAACATGGTATATCAAGGGGGTGTTGGTGGATTTCTTTTTCCTCTTAAAAGTTTTTCCTAGAAATGTAGTTTTCTTCCCCAGAAAAACACAATTTTTATGGTGAATACATATGATGTGCAAGTTCTTCCTTCTCCTTTCCCTGATATCAATAATTAATACCTTCCTTGTGTTCCACTTGAAGCAGTTCCCACTTTGGCTTTGCCCCTTGCAAATTATTTTTTGTATTGGCAGTGTGCTTGTTGGTAACCAACTAGTGGCCAGTTTTGTCGTAGTAAAATGAAGTTAATAGCAGCATGCACGTAATGAACCTTGTAGTCTAATTTGTTCTTAAGTACAATTCAAGTGTTGTAATAAATTTTAGTAAGGTGCGCTGAATTTTTATGTGTGGATCTTACCACAATCTTTCTGTTACAACTAGTGACTTGGGAAATTATTTATTTAATTCCAGTCCTACTAGATTGGTACTTTTATCTCTTTTCAATAAATAGATTTATGTCTTTTCTGTATATAAATCAGGTTAAGTGACTGTAATTCAAGTAAATTAATAAAACTTATAATTCATATGTAATGCGTCCATGCTATCAGAAGTGGATGAAGCACAGTGAGTGTGCTTATTTATATTTTTTGCAAATTATGAGATGATTATGGCTGGCATGTCCCCTGAATTGGGAGTTCATCTTAGAAATGGTAAATGATAATTACTTACTAAAAACTGCTTAATGATAATTAAAATAAGACTCAACTAATTTTGCTGGCTTGTAGCAATATCAATCAATTTCAGAGTTTAATTTCCCACCTTTCTAATGTGCGTTTCATTATGGAGGGAGAAGCATGTATGGCATATGTATGTTGTATCTAGTGGAATTACAATATAGTGGTCTGGTGTCTGCTTGTAGGAGATACTGAAGTGTGGTAATTAGATAAACATTTATTTTTATCATATTTGATGCCGCAAACAGTCATATGGAAGCTATTACATTGTCATCTAAGGTCAAGGATTTTTTGCAGTGCTGCTTTCAGATAGATCCTGTAGATAGGCCATCTGCTGCACATTTACTAGAACATACCTTCCTGAAGAACTAGGAGCAACTGGATGTCCCTTGCAACTGAGCATTTAATGGAAGAACTTGACGATAAGTATAAATGTCATTCCATTTATTGTTGCTAAATTGTTGTTTATATTATAGTCTGTCTTACATTGACAGGATAAACCACATAGACCGAAAGAACATTATGAACTTTTCAAAAAAAAAAAGAGAACATTCTGAAAGTAATCATGATCATCCCAACCCATCTGGAGAAAGGGAAACTGCTGGCTTTTTGTCATGGGTTGTGTTGATATGCAGCTGTTGAAATTGGATTATAGACTTCACAGATGCTATAGTACGTGACTTGCAGCCATAGGGTGTTGTGATAGTAGGTTTAGTGCCACGTTTTTTATCATTGAAAGCTATGAAGCTAGAAAGCTTCTTCATTTTGGAAGTTTATTTTGCATGGAAATTTAGAAGCAGTTTTGCATACTTACTCATTTAGAGCTTCAGATATCACGGTTACTTAACCATACTTTCTGATACTAATACTTTTAGCTCCATATACAATTGGAGTCAATAAATGAATTTGTAGATATTGGATGTTGAAATTATTGATCTATCTTATCCTCTCATTTTAACCATTGATCTATTGTAACTGTTTTACATAAACACATTTCTTGCAATGGAGGGAGGATAAAGCTTCTCTTGAACGGAGATGTCGGATGGTAGGATTAATTGTTGGACCAAAAGTCATTGTTCCCTCATTAGAGAAGTTAGTTCAGCATTGTTTTTTGCCCATAAAAGTTAGCAGGTCAAAATCGTTTTTTAAATCATGTGGGAAATTTAGTTTTCTGCATTTTGGAGGCTGCCCAATTGTTGTGGCTGACTCAATATATTGTCTGGCCCTTGGGGTCTAGTCCTTTGTAATCCTCATAGTATGTGTCTTTTCTTCCTTTTTAGCTGAGCATTTCAATGGAGTATGTCTTACTAGCGTTCTGAATCTGGTGCATTAAACAACCCAAACGCCCTCTTGTAACAACATTACAAGTAAAGGTCGATGTAACTAAGATCAGTAACAGTTCCAGCTGGACAATAGGAATTTGGTTTTTGACTTGGAGGCTGTCCGGCTGTCCTTTCTCATTCAATAATTTGGTCTAGCCCTTTATCAGTTTTTGTTAAGTAACATGTCTGGATCCAACCCAGAAGTATACCGGTGCGAGGTGCCAAGACACCAAAGCGTATCAACGTCTTGCCCTTCATCATTCTCACAGCATGAGCCTTTTCCATCTTTTTAATTGGACATTTGAATGAGGCTTGCGGTGTTAGCGTTCTGATTCAGGTGAATGAAATGGTCTTAATGACCTAGTTTGATGTACCTAGGATGATAGTTAGAAAGTTTGTTTTTGCCATCTTTAATGCTTTATCCAATTGTCTGGAATAATTTGGTTTAGTCCTTTATCTTTTTGCTCGAGTGAAGACGCAGGGATCATTAAACTCTATAGGTATGCATGGATCTATTCTTTCGGTCTTTCCTTTTAGCTGAGCAATTGTGGTGGGTTTCAATTAGCTCAATTGATAAAGCCTCTTGTTATCGAATAAGAGATTTGAGTTCGATCCCCACTTGTACCAAAAACCAATTAGTATTTGATAAAGAATAATCATTAGGAGCGGTGAAACTTTCTAAAAAAATTTAAAAACTGAGTAGTTGAATGGAGCTACGGGTCATTAGCATTTTTAATTCTAGTGCATGAAACAAATTAATGCCTTTATATGTACATTATAAGTAAAAGTTTATATAATCATATAACTAAGAAATCACATAAGACATTGGAACTCATTGGTTTTAGTCTAAAGTATATTGTTGGCCCTTAAAGTTTGGAGTTGTTTTCATTTTGACCATTCATGTTTCAGAAAATTTAATTTGACCCTTCATGTTAGAGTTTATTTTCATATATTGACTATGTTATCCATTTTCATTAATAATCTAATGCTTGATGATATATTTTTCTACTTATAAGTTATAACAATGAAATTATTGCATTGCACTAAATTTTAGAACTAGTATTTCATGAAATTGTTAAACATCAAGGGCATTTAATAGTCATATTACTAACCAAAATGGACAATATAACCAATATAAAAATAGAATAAAAAATTTGTTTTTGATTTTACACTTGTCTAATTCTCTCGCTGATGTAACTGCGTCAAATTTTGAATCCAAAAAAAAGAGAGGTTAATTTCTCAATGGTTAAAGTGTCAATACACTGTGTTTAAATGTTAAGAGCATTCTCTTCCAGCAAAGAATATGCGTTTTGCCTACCTAAAATACCATTTTATCTATTCTATATTCTCATTTAATAATATACCCAACATCTCATTCTTTATCTGACATTCCATTCTATTAAAATAAGGACAAAAGTTAGGTACAATACTTTCGATGTTGTTCCTTAAGTTTCTAGCCATGTGACTATTTAATTAAAAAATAAATTTCCATCCCAAGTGAAAAAAGTCCACATGATAGAATCTTAAAATAGAGAATTTAAGTAACACCACCTAAGTACTATACTTAAATTTTTCCCTTAAAATAATTTATGTTCTAGATTTTGTGTATTTAAGAGTGCATTCTGATGTGAATAAACTACATTTAAATTCATACATTTTACCAAGGAAAATTTGATTTTTTATTTTACACTTATCTAATTCTCCTATGTCACTTTGCGGAATCTCAAACCCCAAAAAAACAGAGGAAAAAAAAAAAGTTAATTTCCCAACAATCAATGCGTCAAAAAAGTGAAAAACCACTTTTAAATTCTAATGTTTTATTAAAAAAAAAAAAATTTAATTTTACTCTACGTTTTATTTTTCCTTGTTAATTCAAAAAGTGAAAAACCACTTTTAAATTCTAACGTTTTATCAAAAAAAAAATATTAATAATAATTTGACTACATTTTAATTTTTCTTGTTAATTCAAAAACTGGTCGACCACGGTGGGAGTCAAACCCATGACCTTCTGAGTTCTGATCCGAAGTCAGACGCGCTATTCGGTCAACTGTGTCACAGGTTTACCATTCATTAATGGCCATTCTGAAGAAAAAAGATGACTTTATCACATGGAAGTTTGGTTATCTTTTACCGTTTTCCTGTCTAGGAAAAAGCCAAATTACCCATCAGCAATTACTTATAACAATGACAAATGCAAAAAGTTACTAAAAGTAGGATCACCATTACTTGTCTTTTCTCTAAGAAAACCATTATAACATAACGTAAGGATAATCCGATATTTGGAGACTAATACGGTCCTACCTTAACAAAAAAGATGAAATTACGTAAGTCTGTTACCAATACGTTTCTTATGCTGCATGCTGACAAATGGCACTACTTAATGGGTTTCATTGTTTCAAGAGGAAGAACTTACGTTCCTTTTTAAAAAAAGACTTGTGTTTCATGTGATTATTTGGTTTTTAATTTAAAGGATGATCTGAAACTTAATTTTTATGTGGTACGACTCGTAAGAAAAATTACTAACATTTTGTATGTGTATGCGGTGGAGGAGATGGAGACGGTGGTATTGGTGGCGGCTGTCAATGCGGTGTAATGACAGTGGTTGGGGTGGTGGTGACAATAGGGTGGAGGTGGTGGTGATGGTGATATTGGTAACATAAAAGAATTGAGATAGTGAAGATATATAATAATAAGAGTGGCGAAAAACAATTTCCATCCTTTTTTAGTTTTGTTTTCTCTTGACCATGGTATAATGACTGTTTTAAAAATAACTCTTATGGACTAGCGTTTCCTACTGCTCAAAACAATGACTTGAAGCTTTTGGTGTTTGGGCGTTTTAACAGAGAACAACTTCGGGCACAGGTTTACACGCTTCGTACCAATTCGTGGAGCTGGGTTGAACTACCGGTGGAGCCACTTGATGGGTCTGTAGGACCTATTTCTTGGATTGCCCCATCACCTTGTTTCTTTCATAACGGAGCTTTGCACTTTAGAGCTACCACTTCTCAGGTCTACGAGTTCATTTTATGCTTTGGTGTTGATAATTGAAGAGAAAGAAAAACCATAGATGACGGATCTGCTCAAGTGGACCTGACGGTGAGATACAAGCTCTCATGATGACAGTGAGATACAAGAATGCTTTTGCCGCTACCAATTCATTCATTAATTCAGACAATGTATAAATCTTTTTGTTCATATTATAGTTAAGTTTGAATTCCTTAAATGATTTTGGTAGTGATTGGAGTATCATATCCACTTAGGATTATCCATCAATATCGGCACCTAAAACTTCCAATGTATTCAGATTTGAAATCATTGTAAGACAATGCTCCCATTTCATTATAGATATACATCCCATCTTGTTAAGAAAGAGAGAGCCTTTGCCTTAGGGCTAGAAAACTCCCAACCCTCTTCTCCATTTCCCTCACCATTAATATATCTTTGAGAGAAATATTTTTATCACCTTCACCAGCTACACAATCCCTCGAGTGTTGTGAGATTGAGTAGAAGGTTAGGAAATCATAGAAGCCGTTACAAAATCCATATTCATTTCGTGGATTTCCATTGGCTGCTCAACGATGGTAACCTAGGCAAGCTAGTCAAAGAAAGGACTTCGGGAATTCGGTTACTAGCAGGAGTTCGGGGGGCTCAAGTATATAGGTGGATATGGGCTTGGAGGGTTCATAGTCTTACTTGAACTGCAACTATTCATCTAGTGGAGATTTTTTGACACTCTGATCGGGGAATGGGTTTTTGTGCCTGGTTTGATTTATTTCCAAATTTTCATATTTCTATTTGCATGCTTTAGTTCATTCTTGAATATGCTTGCAATATGGCATTTGTCTAAAAATAAGTATATTGGACTAAGTTGTAGTTTTAGTTTAAAAATGTTTAAGCTATAAAAATTGATTATGGGGGTTCTAAATATATGTCAAGGTGTAATTAGCATTTCTCAACATTTCACCGAAAAGGTAAATATATCTGAAATTTATATTAATGCATAAGAAAAATGAGTTTGTAATTTCGTTTATTTTTTAATTAAATTTCACTACATAATGTAAATGAAGTAGGCTTATATTTGTCAATAAAACCCTGAGAGCATTGGTTTAGAAAATATTTTTAGAAACCTTTTGTGGAAAAAGGAAAAATGAATTTTTATTTTTTTTTTTACAGTTTTTTATTTCCCATATAAATGGTATCAAAACATTTCTTTAATGGTTTATTAACAATTTCTCTAAGGGCACGCATTAACATTACATAATTTTTAATTAAATTATTAAACCAATAATTATGAATGTTAGTTTTTCATTAGAAAAATAATAATGTTATATTATTAAAAATATGTGAATAAGAGAGAGAGAGAGAGATAGAGACAGAGAAACACAGAGAGAGAGAGAGAGAGAGAGAGAGAGAGGGGGGTAACCAATGATGATTTTCGTAGAATTTTTATTTATAGTTTTTGAGCTATTAAGTTACATAAGGAATAACAACTACATACCTTTTAGCATACCTTAGGGATATATATACTTCTCAAAATGCATAATTTTGCAATAAGTTCAGTTAATAAATAAGAGATCTTGTAACTCAATTAGCACTTTTTAGTATATATAATAGAGACGTTAAGATTCAAATCGCCTCTCCTCAAACTATCGAATTATCCATATGTAGAGGGGGCAAATTAATGTTCTTGAATAAAATATGGGGAGGCCAAACTAAAACTTGACGTTAGGCTTTGAGATTATGCCCAAAGGCTTTCAATATAGTGAGAAGCCTATCCAAGTAAGAATAAAGGCTGAACCTTAGCAAGAACAACATTAAGGCCCAAGAAAACACTTAATGAGAGTCAATTAATAAATGAGTAGCTCTATTACAACAATGCAAGAAAATAAAATTCTCTAGCGGTAAGGTAAAATTAAACTGATGATCCAGCAGTCAATTATTGAATAAGTTTAAGTGTTCACTTCAGAAAATCCTTGTGTATCTTGGTCGAAATGGTCCAAGGTACTTTTTGCTACTACTATGTCAATATGAGGGGAAAAAAAACTCTATTGTTACAAACACATTATTTTTTCAACGGAAAAACAAAAAGTGAAGACCAAAGTTCCATGGTGAGAAAAAAGGGGTTATTTGGAATATATATGTGGGGTAGTAAGGGCTATTTTTAAGTGAATGGGTGAGTAAGTTTGTAGTGAAATGGAGTAGAATAATGATAATGCTCAGTTATATTAGGTCTTTAGTGAGGAAGAAGGTTGCTTATAACTAATTATGGAACATTTATGGAGTTAGGATTTGTAGTAAAGGGGAAGGAATGTTTGAGTTCAGGTGAGTATTGGCTTTTATGGACTGAGAGAGATCATTTATGAGCTGGGGAAACTAATCAAAAAGCTAAAAGATGGCTTCTCTTTATGAACTATGGGTCAAAGTAACCAGAATGGCAAAATTTTCAGAAGGGTTGGTGTGTGTTGGTAAAGCTAATGGGATTTCCCTTTTATGGTGATGCTTAGGGGTGTGATTAGCAAGACTCCAAATTCGTAGGGCTGATCAACAAGAAGAGTGTCAGACTGTTCTTCCTAGAATTTGGCTAAAAGTGATGGATTTTCTTTTAGGCTGTCTTGCTTCTTTGGGTAACATCATATGAAGGTGAATATTTGGTTCATCTTGCATTGAATGCTAAGATTCTTGGGATTGGCTTCAACCAATAGTATTAAGGTGGATATTAGGATAGAATCTTGGTGCTACAACTGAGATTTGGACTCCAGAGAGTAGGATTCAACACCCCAAGCCAGGTGTTTAATTTTAGGCCTACTTCAAAGGTTTCCACTGGAGATCCCTTCATGCCCTTTAAAACACAATTTCCCAAATTTCCCCCTTTAGGATTCATGGGCTTGGTGCATGAACCAATTCTAGAACATTTTTGGCATTTATAAAGCTGATTTGTTGAGATTTGAGTAACCTCGTTATGGCTTCCTTCTGCTGGAACTAGAGCTTTGAGGAAGATGATGGAGTTCCATTACCTATCAGACTTTAGTTGCCAGCCCAACCTCTGGGCACTGTCCATGTTAGGGGAGGCAGTGGCAGAGACTTTACTCAACACTTGTGCAACTTGTGTCACCTTTAACGGCAATTAAAATAATCCTTTTATATGTCTAGGGTTGTGAGAATTGAAAATAATCACGGATTAGAATTAAAATAGAATTGAAAATATGTTTTTCATAAACCTCGATAGATAGCCATCTGCCAAGCAGTTGTCGAGCCATGTGGCTAGAACAGCTCTTCAAGCTCGATAGATATTAGCTGTCGAGCTTTAATGGTAGGCACTTTTCAGACTTGAATCTTGGACAGACTTGCATGGCTTCAACACTTGATCTTGAAACACAATTTCTTGAAGTATTAAACACATCCTAGATCTACCCAAATACAAGTAAAGTGTGTTTTGTCAAAGGATTAGCCAATTACATAAAAGAATAACATATGTTTCTAACAAGTGAATCACATATGTCCTAACAATCTCTCTCTTTGGCAATTCGTGACAAAATCACAACAAACAAATGAACATATGAGAGAAGTCATAAATCACTCAACTCATATTCACTTATTTAATACAATAAAATCTATCCTAACACAAACTCTTGAAAAACTTTGCAAGAAGAGAGTTTATGGCAAGTAGACTTTGACAACCTGTATTTCTGAAACACTTTAAACAAAACTCATCAAGGCATCTTTGTGTGAAACAGAAATAATAGGTTGCATATACGTAATAAGAAGCATGTGCATAAAGAGAGAAAAGAAACAACACATGTAAGGGTTGGTGAAAGAAACATACATCAACATATAAAGAAGATGAGTATAATGTCTGTCAATAATGGTCACAAGACCTATGTACAAGAATAAATGTATCTAAAGTAGAGAAAAGAAAAAAAAAAGATACAAATAATCCTCACTACATCCCTCAGATATCAACATTCCCCCTAACAAAATGGTCCTCTACTAACTCTCCCCCTAAGAATGATTACTCTCATATCCAAAACTACTTCCCCTTTTTGTCTCGAGTGACAAAGGGTAAGAGTGTCAAGTAGACATCTCATTTGTACCGGAAGAGCTAGCATCTCCATCATCATCATCCTTAGAAGTATCATCATCATCATTAACCTCAACCTCAGAAGCCGCTGGAGGAGGTCGAGAAGAAGCCTCAGGAGCAAAACCACCCATGATCGCCTGCCGTCGTGCTATACGGCTGACACGAATGTTCACTTGATATAGCTCAATATAGAATTTATCAAGGCGAGCATCCATGCACTGAAGCTGCGTCATGATGTCTCCTAGAGTCACATCACCAATAGAAGAGGAGGGAGCGGATGTGGATGGAGCAGATCGTGATGGATCCAAACGAGAGGGAGGAGTTGCTGACCCAAACTGCGTTGACCTAAGTATATAAGGCAAAACCCTAGCCACGTTTTCAGAGTTGCTCCTGTTGTATTATTGCTCAAACTTTTCTATTTTGTGTAAATCTCTTGTGAGATCTAGAGGAGTTTTCTTTTACACAAAGTTTAGGGTTTTCAAGGTAGAGATTACTTCAACATCTTGATGATCAACTCGGTTGCTGTCATTGGAGCTTAAAGAATAACAAGCGTGGGTGCTTGTAGTTGATTGGAGAATCCAAGAAAGAAGGAGTCCATGGATTCGGAGCTTGCACGTGGTCGTGTCAGTAAGTTCTACTGGAGGGTAGCATTAGGAAGTCAAGCGGGGAGCTTGTAAGTCCTTTTGTATGAACTTTGATTCTTTCATAGTGGATTCAGGTTTGCCTTGAGGATAGGTGGGTCAAATCCTCCCCAGGTTTTTACTGTGTGGTTTCCTGGGTTATCATATCATTGTGTTATTTATTATTTCGCTGCTTTATATTCTTGATATGATTGTTTGATTGTGATAACCTAGATTTGCATAATTTGACGAAGTTAATCACTTGGATAATTAACTAGGCTAATTTGGTTGGGTTAAGGGGTCTAAAACTGTTCAAATGGAATCAGAGCGGGTAGCTCTTCTTGTTTGAGATTTTTGATCTCTGAGCTGATCCTTGACCCCTGTTGTCATGGAACATGGTCACTCTCTTGTTGTTCCTCCTCACTTTGATGAGAATAACTATGCTTATTGGAAAGTAAGGATGAAAGCATTTCTGAAATCCATTGATGAGAGAGTTTGGAATTTCGTTGAGTACGGATGGGAGAAGCCAACTACTCTTGTGAGTGAGTGGCAAACTTCTCAAAAAGAAGCAGCTGGGTTCAATAGCAAAGCTATGAATGCCATATTTAATGTTGTTTCCATGGAGGAATTTAAGAGAATCTCTAATGTTGAGGTTGCTCATACTGCTTGGAAAATCCTCCAGACTATGCATGAAGGCACAAAGGCAGTTAAGATAAACAAACTGCAACAATTAACTTCTAGGTTTGAGAGCATTAAGATGTCTGATGATAAATCCTTTGATGAATTTTATGCCAAACTTAATGACATTGTTAATTCTGCTTTTAATTTGGGTGAAATCTATGATCAACCTAAAATTGTTAGGAAGATTCTTAGATCTTTAATTGAAGACTTTAGACCCAAAGTGACTGCCATTACTGAGAGCAAGGATGTGGACTCCATCCATGTTGATGAGCTTGTAGGATCTCTTTAGTCCTATGAGTCTGACCTACCCAAAGCAAACAAATTCAAATCAATGGCTTTTAAGTCTGTTGATGATGTTGAGGTTGGTGGATTTGATGATGAGCTCTCTGCTACAGAGATTGCGTACCTCGCCAAAAACTTTAGAAACTTTCTTAGGAATAACAACAGAAAGGCGAGAGGTACAAACACTGCTGAACCTAGAAACTTTAGGAAGAATGATCCCACTAAGGTTAATAACTTTGAAAAACCTAGAGAAAGAGTTGGTCAATCTTCAAACAATTCTTTGGGTGCTCAGTGTTTTGGTTGTCAAGGGTATGGTCATGTTAAATCTGAATGTCCTACATTCTTGAGGACTAAGGGTAAAGCTATGCCTGTAACCCTTAGTGATAATGAGGCTTCTGATGATTAGTCTGGATGTCATGAGGATGGAAACTTCATTGCTTTCACTGCTACTGCTGTAGTCAATGAAAGCATATCTGTTGAGGAGAACCCTTCTGATGGGGAACTCTCTAAGGATGCAGATCTTCAAGAGGCCTATAATAAACTTTGTAAAGTTGCCGTAAAAGATGCTATGAATGTTGAACTTGGCCTAAAGAAAATTGATTCTCTTGAGCTTGAAAAGGAGAATTTGCTTGTTAAACTTTTTGATGCTAATGATCTTTTGAACCATGTGAAATATGAGAACATGCTTTTGCTTGATAAAGTTAAAACTTTGGAACATGATTTATCTATTGCTAGATATGCTAGTTCTAAACTTGATCAAATGCTGAATGTTCAAAAGTATCCTTTTGATAAATCTGGGTTAGGTTATGTTGAAAGCATCTCTGTGTCTGCTCCTAATTCCACAAACTTTGTTCCTTCATCTTCTTCTGAACCTTCTCTGAGTGAGGTTGTGAGTGAAATTGTCAAGCCACCTGTGAGTGAGGTTGTCAAACCTGTAGAAGTTTCATCCCCTAGGAAGATTAGGGTTGATCTAGGAGAGACTAAACCTAAGGAATCTACCCTTTCTAAGGACAAGATGCATGGTAAAACTGCTTGGGTTTGTCATTATTGTGGAAAGCCTAGACACATTCGTCATAACTGTTACAAGCTTCAAGCTTCTAAGAGAGCAAACAAACCAAAAGTGTCTGTGCCACAAGCACAAGATCCTATGGCACTTATTGGTGAATTGGTAAAGGCGTTGAACCTTTATTCCAATCCTGGAGTTGGAAATCACTCGAATGTGAATAGGAATTCTAATGCTCGTGGTGCATCTAAAAGGTTTTGGATGCAAAAGACTCGATCTAATTGAGTCTTTATGACATGGTCCTTGTGCTTCATTACTTATTCCTTTGTGACCATTGTTCTTTGGTTTTTTTGTGTTTTTTTTTTTTTTTCTGTTTCTAGAATTTATATTGCATATCATCCATGCATTTCATTCTAGGATTTATTTGTTTTCTCTTTTAAATAATAAAAAAAAAGAAAAAAAAAAGGGAGAAGAGCAAATTGTGTTGGGCACTATTTTTCTTGGTCTTTGAAAACAAGGTTGGTCAATTTATTTACACATAACATGTCTTATGTACCTTGTTTAGCTTTGATGAGCTTATTTATTGCACTTTACTAGTTGAAACTTTGTAGTGCATGTTGTGTGGGAAAGATGTTTATGGTGTTTATCACTTTGTCTTAATCTTGAAATCACATGTTATTTGACTGTCAGACTTGATCCTTTTGAGAAATGCATAAATAACCATCTCACCACTGTTCACTAGCCAATCATGAACACCTTAGTGCATATCATAAGATTTTGTGCTCGAGAAAGTGTAGCACATGCACAAACAGAACATAGGGTGTAGCCTCGGTTAATTGCTTAATGCTTAAAATTGGTGTGTACTATTAGGCTTGATGTCATCTCACATAATTAAAATTGGTGTGTACTATTAGGCTTGATGTCATCTCACATAATTAAAATTGTTGTGTACTATTAGGCTTGATGCCAATTCACATAACTAAAATCTGTGTGTACATTTTGAGGCAAAAATTTCAAGAAACTTACATGATTGCAAGCTTATGTTCTAGGAGATGTGGGAGTTATAGGATGTAACTCTTTAGGTGATAGTCTCTTTTAAATTCTATGTGATGGATTTTGTAGACTTTGTGATTGATTGCTATTCACATATCACCTCACATTTATCTCAAGCTTTTTCTAGTTCCACACACTACACAAGTTACTCTTTGCTAAACTTTGTACATGTTAGTGTGTGGTTTTGGTCTGACCAACCAAGTTTGAAAATACCTTGAGTTTTATGCAAAACATTTTTTTTGCTTGAGAATTTAAAGGAAGAATGGCTGAATTTTTTTTTTGGAGAAACTGGGATTAACACTTGGGTTTTTGAAAAAGCATTCCATCTCATACTCATGCATTTTGTTTCAACAATTTTAATGCTTTGAGGAGTTGTTTTCAAAATTTGGTTTGAGTTTTTCAAAATGCTGTGAGCCGCTGCCTGTTTCGATCGATCCAACCTGTTTTTCGATCGATCGAAATTTTCTTAAAATTCTTTTAGAAATCTCGGATTGATTCGATCAATCGAATGTAATTTTCGATCAATCGAATATCATGGAAAAGGTTTTTAAAATATCAGACTTTGAATAGTTCCAAACACTTTTTCAAACTTTTCAAACCTTTTTCTTCTCTCTCCGACTGGGCAAGGCACTATAGCGAATTTTTTGTCGTTTTCTCCCAAAATTTTTGCAAGGTTTCTCTCTTCTTGAGCTGGTATGACTATCTTACCCTTCCTTTTGAGTTTATTTTCACTTTTCATGCATTTTTCATGCATTTTATTTTGGGATTTTCGAACCTAAGGAATTTGGGGTTTTTGATGATTCGATCCATATTTTATGTAATTGATCAGTGGGTTTTTGTGGGGACTTGATATAATCATGATCTATGTTGATTAATTTGATCAATTTGAGGTTTTGAGAAAATTAAAATTTATAGGGCTTGTATTGATCCGAATTGGGGATTTTGTTCAATTGATGAAATTGGCTTGTTGTTTTGATGAAATTGGTCATTCTAATCTGTTTGCAACCATGTGTGATGATCAATTCATCAATTTGCTTCAAAACTTTCAAGTGGTTTTTCAAATTTTTGGAGTTTTTTTTAGAAACTCTATGCTCAAGCCAATTTTGTGTAATTGAACTTAATTTGAACTTTGTTTACTGCATTAGTACATGCATCATGACATTGTAATTGTTCATGCATCATATAGATTTTTGTTCTATATTTTTTTGTGCTAACTTGTAGTCTACCCTTGGTTTTGTTTTTATTTTATTCTTTTGGTTTTCTCTGTATGTCTTTGTCCTTTCCTTAGCACTATGCCTAGGAAGACTAGGGCTCGTAGGACTGTTTCCTCACCTTCTCCACCCCCTCCTTCTTTTGACAGTGAAAAGTTTTCGAGTGAGAAAAACCAAGAGATTTTTGAGAAGCTGAACCTTAGGAGAAAGATTTGGGCTGAGCGTTCCGTTCTTTTAGATGAGCTTGATCCTGCCATTAGGGCAAACTTTGAACGTCGGGGCTGGTTACCCTTGGTGGATATTTCTGATCCTCCTCCACCATCTGCCTTGATTAGAAAGTTTTTTTCGAACATCTCTATCCGCATCTATAATTCCAACACTTTGGTAAAGAGTTGGATACAAGGTGTAGAGTACTCCATTACTCCCAAGGTAGTGGCTGATGCTCTAGGGGTACCTTTGGTCCAGAATCCTGTCTATCCTTATGATAAGTCTCCTTTGTTGAGTGATGTCTTGTCTTACATCACTGGGTCTTCTATCTAGTGGGGTTCTGATCCTAGGATCTCCTCTGCTGAGCTTTCTGGGTTGCACTATCTCTTCTTTAAGATAGCCTGTCATTCTATCTGGCCCATTTCTTATGTTCACACCATTCCTCTTGAGCGGTGTGTATTTTTGTATGCTTTTGTGACTGATGCTCCTATCAGTTTTTCTCATCTGTTTCTTCGTTCTGTGAACGAAGTTTATAGAAGTTCATCTTCTTCTCATGCCCTTGTTCATCCTATTTTTATTCATAGGATTTTGCTTTATCTTGATCTTAATGGTTTCCCTTCCTCTGAGCCTGTTCATGTGATTGCTCCCATGTGTGCGTCTTTTCTTAGACAAAGGGCTGCTCATCTTAAAGCTAGCTCTAAACACCCTAGGTCTGAGCCTTCTAGTAGCGCACCTCCTCCTCCTTCTTCTTCTACAGGTCCTGCTGGTGAGGATGTTACTGATCCTGTTGATGATGTTGCTGTTGCTGCTGATGTTCCTCCACCTCCTTCGGACGACTTTGATGTACGTCATACCTTGGAGACTGTCATGACCGTTCAGGCGGCTCATAGTCAATTTTGGTGGACTTGCTTGATGAGATTCGTGCTCTGCGAGCCGACTTGGCGCATCTTCATTCACCTTCACCACCTCTTTTTGATGATGGCTTATGATTGCCCTTTGGCATTCCGTCACAAAAAGGGGGAGTAGCGTTTTGACTTGTAGAGGGGTTTTTGTAGTTAGGGGGAGTATTTTTTTTGTTTGAGGAGCTAGTGGAGTTTTTAGATTGTATCTAGGTGCTTCACTTTGTATATCATTTTTGGGGCTATTCATGTTAGGGGGAGTAACATTGTTTTTGATATACATGATATATACTTGATTCTTGTTGCTTTGTGATTCACTGCTTATTGATTTATATTTATGAGTTGTTCATTGGTATATGTCTTTATTATGTGTTGTGTGAATCTTACAAGAATGTTATACTTGTTGTTTTACTCTTTTTTGTCACATATGCGTTTATGCGTTTGTTGAGTGTTTCAGGAATATACAGGTTGATTCAACTGAGTTGCTGTCTACATTTGCAACTGATGGATAGTAGTTAGGATTGAATTTGAGTTTATGAGCATTTTCTTTGTAAAGGGCTGTTTACTTGCAAACTTTGAGCTTTTAATTTGTATTCTGTCACGGAATGCCAAATGAGGAGTTTGTTAGGTTCTAAAGATTTAGGAATTTATGTATTTAGAACTCTAATGTGTAATATTGGCAAACCATGATCAAAACAATATGTTTAGTCTTGTTTAGTCTTGCTCAAAGTTGTTTAATTATTGTAAAGTTGTTTAATTATTGTAAAGTTGGAATCGAGAGGCTGCAGATGCATTGGTGCATTTCGACCTCGCTCGATTGATCGAAGGATGGACTCGATCGATCGAAAATAGGCCAGATTGTGTTTTCTGCAGAATTTCCAACTTAGCCCTAACTCATTAAATGTTTAGGGTTTTATGTTTTTGCCCTAGGTATATAAGGCAAAACCCTAACCACGTTTTTACAGTTGCTCCTGTTGTATTGTTGTTCATACTTTTCTGTTTTGTGTAAATCTCTTTTAACATCTAGAGGAGCTTTTCTTTACACAAAGCTTTGGGTTTTCAAGGTAAAGATTACTTCAACATCTTGATGATCAACTCGGTTGCTGTCATTGGAGTTTAAAGAATAACAAGTGTGGGTGCTTGTAGCTGATTGGAGAATCCAAGAAAGAAGGAGTCCGTGGATTCGGAGCTTGCACGTGGTCATGTCAGTAAGTTCTACTGGTGGGTAGCATTAGGAAGTCAAGCGGGGAGCTTGTAAGTCCTTTTGTATGAACTTCGATTCTTTCACAGTGGCTTCAGGTTTGCCTTGAGGATAGGTAGGTCAAATCCTCCCCAGGTTTTTACTGTGTGGTTTCCTGGGTGGTCATATCATTGTGTTATTTATTATTCCGCTGCTTTATATTCTTGATATGATTGTTTGATTGTAATAACTTAGATTTGCATAATTTGACTAAGTTAATCACTTAGCTAATTAACTAGGCTAATCTTATTGGGTTAAGGGGTCTAAAACTGTTGAAAATCATCAATTAAACCAAGTATGCAGTGGAAAATAAATTAACACGGTGATTTGTTTACGAATGGGGAAAACCTACATGGCAAAAACCCAACAGGGTGATTTTAAGGTCACCACTCCCGAGAATCCACTATTATCAAAACAAGCAGTTACAAGTAAAGGAATCCCAGTACCTTATGCCAACCTACAGTTGAACCCTTACACCAATACCCAATTAGACTTAATCTGTAGTGACAATCTCTCCTTATAATACACGGCTCACAGTACGTGACTAACCAATTGTACGGATCCCAGTATGTGACTTCAATCACAAACTAGAGAAGGTTATTGGCTGCAAAGTTCTTTAGTTCACCCACAATGAAAATCCAGAAGATGCTTGGTCACAAAGCCCTTCACTACACAAACGCAGCTACTTCTACTCAAGACCGATGAACTAGGGAAAATTCTGCCTCCGGTCACAATTTGTTTAAACAAACTTTGGCTCAACACTTGTGCAACTTGGGTCACCTTTAATGGCCCTTAAAATAATCCTTTTTATGTCTAGGGTTGTAAGAAAAGAAGGCGCAAATACATAATCATGGATTAGAGTTAAAATAGAACTGAAAATCTGTATTTCATAAACCTCGACAGATAGCCATTTGTCGAGAAGCTGTCGAGCCACGGGGCTAGAACAACTCTTCAAGCTTGATAGATACTAGCTGTCAAGCTTTAATGGCAGGCACTTTTCAAAATTGAATCTTGGACAGACTTGCATGCCTTCAATACTTGATCTTGAAACACTGTTTCTTGAAGTATTAAACACATCCTAGATCTACCAAAATACAAGTAAAGTGCGTTTTGTCAAAGGATTAGCCAATTACATAAAATAGTAACATATGTTCCTAACAACTGAAGCACATATGTCCTAACATATATATATAAAAAGAGGATTTTCCTCTTTGGACTAGACTTTTATGTGATTCATAAATACTTCTAACCTTACTTTTAACAGGGAAAAAACTTGAGAACAACCTGGTAAAAACTAAAAATATATCTTCAATTCCACTTAAAATGCCTACAAGATAGGCTCTCTTACCAATCCATGTCTTCAAAAAAAATTTATTCAATTGTCTTTTTAAAAAAGGGAAATTATGACACTAGACCAAAAAAATAAATAAATAGATAAATAAAGCCTCATCGCATGCGCAATGCGTGCGTGAGCGTCTTTGGACTCACATTCTGCAGTGGGTGAACCAACGACAAGCGTCCTCAAACTCGCATTCTATAGTGGGTGAACCAGCGACAAGCGTTTACAGACACATATTCTCCAGTGCGCGAACCGGCGACAAGTGTCCCTGGACTCTCATTCTACAGTGGGTGAAGGATCAACAAGTGTCCCTGGAGTCTCAATCTATAGTGGGTGAACCAGCGACAAGCGTCCCTAGACTTGCATTCTACAGTGGGTGAACTAGCGACAACCGTCTCTAAACTCTCATTCTACAGTAGGTGAACCCGCGACAGACATTCCTAAACTTGAATTTTACAATGGGTGAACCAGTGATAAGCGTCTTTGGACATGCATTCTAATGTTGGTGAACCAGCGACAAGCGTCCCTGGACTCCTATTCTGCAGCGGATGAACTAGTGACATGCCTTCCTAGACTCACATTCTAAAATGGGTGAAGCAGCGATAAGCGTCTCTGGACTCTCATTCTACAGTGGGTGATCCAGCGATAAGCGTCTTTGGACATGCATTCTAAAGTTGGTGAACTAGCGACAAGCATCCTTGGACTCTTACTCTACAGCAGATGAACTAGCGACATGCCTCCCTCGACTCGCATTCTGCAATGGGTGAAGTAGCGATAAGCGTCTCTGGACTCTCATTCTACAGTAGGTGAACCAGCTACATACGTTCCTGATCTCACATTCTACAATGGGTGAACCAACGTCAAGCGTCTCTGGACTCACATTCTACACTAGTGAACTGGCGACAAGCGTCCCTTGACTCGCATTCTACAGTGGGTGAACTAGCGACATGCGTCTCTGGATTCTCATTCTACAGTGGGTCAAACAGTGACAAGTGTCCCTGGACTCTCCTTCTTTAGTGGGTGAACCAGCGATAAGCGTTTATGGACATGCATTCCTCACTGGGTGAACCGGAGACAAGCATCCCTGGACTCTCATTCTACAGTGGGTGAAACAGGGAAATGCGTCTTTAACTCTCATTCTACAGTGGGTGAAATAGTGACAAGCGACTTGAACTGGCATTCAACAGTGGGTGAACCAGCGATAAGCATCTTTGGACTCACATTCTGCAGTGGGTGAACCAATGACAAGCGTTTATGAACACACATTCTACAGTGGGTGAACCGGCGAAAAGAGTCCTTAGGCATGCATTCTACAGTGGGTGAACTAACGACAAGAGTCCCCGGACTCTCATTCTAAAATAGGTGAACCAACGACAAGAGTCCCTAGACTTGCATTCTACAGTGGGTGAACCAGTGATAAGCATCCTTGGACTCACGTTCTACCGTGGGTAAACCAGCAACTAGCGTCTATGGAAATGCATTCTACAGTGGGTGAACCGGCGACAAGCGTCCTTAGGCACGCATTCTACAGTGCGAGAACCAGCGACAAGCGTCTCTAGACTCACATTCTACTGTGGGTGAACCTGTGACAAGCCACTCTAGACTCCAGTTCTATAGTGGGCGAGCTAATGACAAGCTTCTCTGTACTCACGTTTTATAATGGGTGAACTAGCGACAAGCATCCCTAGACTTACATTTTACAGTAGGTCAACCAGCGATAAGCATCTTTAGACTTGCATTCTACAGTGGGTGAATCGGCGACAAATATCCCTAGACTCTCATTCTACAGTGGGTGACCCAGAGACAAGCGTCACTAGACTCACATTCTACAATGGGCAACCAAGCGACAACCATCCTTGGGCTCCCATTCGACAGTGGGTGAACTAGCGACAAGAGTCCCTGGACTCACATTCAATAGTGGATGAACCAGTGACAAGCGCCCCTAGACTCACACTCTATAATGGGTGAACCAGCGACAAGAGTCTCTGTACTCTCATACTAAAATGGGTGAACCAGCGACAAGCGTCCCTGGATTGGCATTCTACAGTGGGCAAACCGGTGATAAGCGTCCCTGGACTCACATTCGGCAGTGTGTGAACTAGCTACAAGCGTATATAGACACACATTCTACAGTGGGTGAATTGACGACAAGCGTCCTTAGACTTGCATTCTACAGTGGTTGAAGCAGTGACAAGCATCTCTAAACTCGCATTCTACAGTGTATGATCCTGCGAGAAGCCTCTCTCGACTCCAATTCTATAAGTGTCTTTAGACTCCCATCTATGGACATGTATTCTACAGTGGGTAAACCGGCGACAAGCATCCCTTGACTCTCATTCTATAGTGGGTGACCTAGTGATATGCGTCTCTAGACTCACATTCTACAGTGGGCGACCAAGCGACAACTGTCCCTAGACTTATATTCCGTAGTGAGTGAACCGGCAACAAGAGTCCCTTGACTCATATTCTACAATGGGCGAACCAATGACAAGCATCCCTGGACTCGCATTCTACAATGGGCGAACCAGTGACAAGCGTCCCTAGACTTGCATTCTACAGTGGGCGACCAAGTGACAACCGTCCCTGGAATCATATTCTATAGTGGGTGAACTGGCAACAACCGTCCCTAGACTTGCATTCTAAAATGGTTGAACTAGTGATAAGCATCCTTGGACTCACATTCTAAAACAGGTGAACTGGCCACAATCGTCCCTAGACTCGCATTCTAAAGTGGGTGAACCAGTGACAAGCATTCCTGGACTCGCATTCTACAATGGGAGAACCAGTGACAAGCGTCCTTGGACTCGTATTCTAAAGTGGGTGAACTGGTGACTAGCATCTTTAGACTCACATTCTACTGTGGGTGAACCAATGACAAGTGTCCCTAGACTCACATTCTATAGTGGGTAACCAAGCGACAACCATCCCTGGACTCACATTCTATATTGGTCGAACTGGCGACAAGCGTCCTTGGACTCGCGTTCTAAAACAAGTGAACCAGCGGCAAGCGTCCTTGGACTCACATTGTAAAACGGGTGAACAGTCGACTAGCATCCGTGGACTCGTATTCTACAGTGGGTGAACCAGAGACAAGTGTTCCTGGACTTGCATTCTACAGTGGGTGACCTAGTGACAAGCTTCCTTGGACTCGCATTCTAAAGTGGGTGAACTGGCGACCAGCTTCCCTAGACTTGCATTCTACAATGACTGGCATTCCACAATGGGCAAACCAGCGACAAGCGTCTCTTGACTGGCATTCTACAGTGGGCAAACCAACAACCACCTTCTCTTGACTCTTATTCCATAGCGGGTGAACTGTAGAACAAGCGTCTATGGACTAGCGTTCTACAGTGGGCGAACCAACGACAAGCATCCCTGGTCTCGCATTCTACAGTGGGTGAACCAACGACAAGCGCCTCTTGATTGGCATTCTACAGTGGATGAACCTGTGACAAGCCTCTCTAGACTCCAATTCTACAGTGGGCAAGCCAACGACAAGCATTCCTGTACTAGCATTCTGTAGTGGGCGAACTGGCAACAAGCGTCCCTGGACTCGCATTCTAAATTAGGTGAACCAGCGATAAGCATCCTTGGTCTCGCATTCTAAAACGGTTGAACCGAGGACATGTGTCCCTGGACTCGCATTCCATAGTGGATGAACCAGCGACAAGCGTTGCTAGACATGCATTCTATAGTGGGTGAACCAGCGACAAGCGCTCCTTGGACTCACATTCTAAAGTGGGTGAACCAGCGACAAGCGTTCCTTGACTCGCATTCTACAGTGGGTGAACTAGTGACAAGCATCCTTGGACTTGCATTCTAAAACAGGTGAACTGGCAATAAGCATCGTGGGACCCGCATTCTAAAACGGGTGAACGATCGACAAGCGTCCCTGGACTCGCATTCCACAGTGTGTGAACCAGCGACAAGCATTCCTAGACTTGCATTTTATAGTGGGTGAACCAGTGTCAAGCTTCCTTGGACTCGTATTCTAAAATGGGTGAACCAGCATTCTAAAATGGGTGAACCACCGACAAGTGTCCCTGGACTCACATTCCACAGTGCGTGAACCAGCGACAAGCATTCCTGGACTCGCATTTTATAGTGGGTGAACCAGTGTCAAGCTTCCTTGGACTCGTATTCTAAAATGGGTGAACCAGTGTCAAGCTTCCTTGGACTCGTGTTCTAAAGTGGGTGAACCAGCGACAAGCTTCCCTAGACTTGCATTCTACAGTAAGGAACCAGCGAGAAGCTTCCCTGGACTCGCATTCTACAGTGACTTGCATTCCAAAGTGGGCGAAATAGCGACAAGCATCTCCAGACTAGCATTCTACAGTGGGCGAACCAAGGACTACCGTCTCTTAACTCTCATTCCATAGCGGGTGAATTGTAGAACAAGTGTCTCTGGACTAGCATTCTACTGTGGACGAACTAGCGACAAGCGTCCAAGTGTGACGAATAAGGTAATTGGGTCAGGGAAGCCTAAGGGAGTTAGTAAAAGCCCATGGATATGCAGAATTTGAAAATGGGCTGAGGATGCCCAAGGAAAGAAAATGGGCTAAGTAAGCCCAAAGTAGCATGAGTATATAATCAATGACCATATTGAGTCATTGGGAGAAGAATAAGTAGCAGACCCAAAGAAACCCAATAGGCACGGATCAAATAACAGCACAGTAGGAACAACAAAATGGAATGACAGAAAATGGCAGCAGGATTACGGAAAGACCAAAGAATGGGCTCAAGAAGAGAAAGCCCACAATAGGGCAGGGCCCAGCCCTTGAAAAAAGCAAACTGTAAGGAATGAGAACCAGAAAGTTGTTCATGATTACAAGTGGTTAGTCCCTTTTATGCAAAACATGCTTGATCAATTATAGCTTCTGATTACACAAAAACTGTTCTAACTTACCCTACTAAAAATTATATCTTTCTCAATTGTTACAACAACCAAGAACATGCTTAATTTAATTAAGATATGTGCACAATGCTATCTACTAGTAGTATCATACAACCCTTTATACTAAGACATCAGCTTGGGAGCCTAGAACATCATCTTGTGAATTATGACTGAGCAAATTAGGTAGTAAGGACTAAGCTACTGAGCTACTTGGATTGACTACGACATTCTATTGCTAAGCTAATTGGATTGACTGTTGCATTCTACTACTAGATATTGCATCAAATATACTATATCATAGCAATTTAACTTCACCATTTTTTAAGAAAACAAGCCAAAGAGAAGCAATTTTTCGTCAATGGCAACAAAAAAAAAAAAAAACCTAGGTGGCAGCAAATTTATGAAGAAATCTCTTCACCCACAACAAACAAAGATGATGCATGACTTCAAGCTTTGATTCATGGTTCAAACCCATGAGATTTTAGGGGGCAAATTTTGGGAATTTGTGGTTTGGAGGGCCAAAATAGTGTGTTCCAACAGTTCTAGAAAGTCGCTATGCATGAGGCTTAGCACGTCCATGGCTTTTTGAGATTCTAAAAGAGCCAATGCATAGCAATATTCCAACTTGTTTGTGCATGTTGGACGTGTATAGGGAATCTGATATGAGTATATACATTATGAGAGATCTCATTTCTTTATAGACATACATCCCATCTTGTAATGAAAGAGAGAGCCTTTGCCTTTGAGCTAGAAAACTCCCAACCCTCTTCTCCATTTCCCTCACCATTAATATACCTTTGAGAGAAATGTTTTTATCACCTTCACCAGCTACACAATCCCTTGAGTGTTGCGAGATGTAGTAGAAGGTTAGGAAATCATAGAAGCCATTACAACGGTGGTAACTTAGGCAAGTTAGTTAAAGCAAGGACTTCGAGAATTCGGTTAGAAGGAGCTTGGGGGCCTCAAGTATATAGGTGGATATGGGCTTGGATGGTTCATAGTCTTACTTGTACTACAACTATTCATCTAGTGGAGATTTTTCAACATTATGATCGGGGAATGGGTTTTTGTGCCTGGTTGCTTGAGTTTTCCTCTTCATAAACACTTTCATGTGTTTAACTTTGGTTTGATTTATTTTCAAATTTTAATACTGCTATTTGCATGCTTTAGTTCATTCTTGAATATGCTTGCAATGTGGCATTTGTCTAAAAATACGTATACTGGACTAAGTTGTAGTTTTAGTTTAAAAATGTTTAAGCTATAAAAATTGATTATGGGGGTTCTAAATATATGTCAAGGTGTAATTAGCATTTCTATAGTGGGTGAACCGGCGACAAGCGTCCTTGGACTCAAATTCTAAAATGGGTGAACTGGCAACAAGAGTCCCTGGACTCGCATTCTACAGTGGGTGAACTAGCGGCAAGCATTCTTGGACTCGCATTCTGTAGTGGGTGAACTAGTGACAAAGTCGCGGAAGTCTGAAACCCTGAAACCGTTGAAGTCTACATAAGGAGGCCCAAAACCCCAGAAATCTGCAAGATCGAGTTCATTGACCTCAGATTGATCAAAGCAAGAAAAGAAGGCTGCAGCCTTGCTCACAGGATTCGAAATGGTGGTAGAACTGCTGCCCACCTCAAACTGAGAAGGGGCAGTAGGAAGTGGACCTGTCAAGAAAGCACAAAGCGTGAAATGAGAAGCCGTGATCTAAAAAGGAATAACTCACAAGGAAGAAATGAAGAAGGAGATAAGGGGAAAGGAAACTTACTAGGACCTGTAAGAATGAGGGCTATGGGAACGATAGAAACAGGTATAGAAGGTACGGCAGAAACGGGCGCTGTGGGAGTAGCAGAAACAGGTGCTATGGGTGTGGCAGGAGGAGCAGCTGAGGACATACCTATGTCTCCTGCAACTCTTGGCCCTTCATAGGTCTCTACAAATGGGGAAATAGGCATACAAATGAAAGGAGACTGTAGCAAAAGGAATGACACAGAGTGAACTTAGCAAGATAAAGAAAAAAAGGGGGCACATACCCATGAATTTGGTCTTTGGGGCAGCACTCTCCTCTTCGTCAGAGTCAGAAATCCTCTTCTTTAGGATGGGCTCATCTTCAGGATCCTTAAGAATGTTCGCAGACCCTTCAGAGGACAAGTCTGCATCAGGCCCACGTATAGTAGAGCTAGGAATGGAGGAAGGGGTAACTACCAAAGAAGAACCATCCTTCACAACCTGAGACAGAGCTGTAAAGGGGTCATTGGTGGAGACAACAAGGGGTGTGACAAGAGAAGCAACCTCGGTTTGAACAGTAGTAGGAGGAGTGACCCCTTCTTAGGGAATAAGTGTCTCGGTAGGAATGGGAGTGGCCTCACTAACCTTCCCAGTATGATTACCCTCATCTATGGGTACTGGCTTAGTGGGAAGGGTAGAAGCCTCAGCAAGAATTCCCTGTGCAGCAGCAGAAGGGGTAGGTGTTACAGATGCTACGTCAGCGCCATCAAAATAGCCTCTTATGGGTACACCCATAGAGGCAGAAAGCTCTTCAGCTATGGGGTGGTATATAGAGAAAGGCTCGGGCTCATCCTAGAAGACAAAAAAAAGGGATATGAAGATCAAAGGAACTTTTAGGTGGATGACGTAAACAAAAGCATATGGTAGATGAAACACATGCAAAGAAAGAAAAAAAAAGCGAAAAAGAAAAAAAAAATAAAGATGTACTTTAGGCTCGTCAAGCAGTATGGGATAGGTGACAGATGTATCCTCCTTATGCTTAGACTGCAAAAAGGGGAGAACAAAAGACAGTCAAAGAAAGAAGTCAGCAAGCATGTCAGGGTTAGCCATAGGGAAAGTAAAATATATATATATATATATATATGTAAAGGTGAAAGCAGAATTAGAGATGACATACTCTCCACTCAGCAACAAATGTAGGGTGAAGGGTTGTCTTTTTCTTATTGCCACGTGTCCTGCTGGAAAAGGAGAGCATTTATAGGTGGCCGTGGAATGGCAGGTTTGGACTTGCTTGCAGATTTAAGCTTAGCAAGACCCTTCTTGCCCGGTGTAGGAACGTTCGTCACTTTAACTTTCTTCTTCCAACTTGACGTGCCAATACCACCCTCTCTTGTCCTCATCCTACTTAAGGATGGCAGACTGACTCTGCTTCTGGGCATATGCTAACACAGACTTGGAGGGCAAGAGCAACCGAGGATTAGCAGAAATAATTGCACTAAGCCTATCAAAAGGAATGAGAGAGAAACCACGACTACCCACTAATTCTTGCTCAAATGAAGTCATCACTACTTGCCAATATCCATGCATGGTAGGAGTACGTAGACCCTCCCTCAATGAGCCTGGAATAGTAACTGAGTGAAACGCTGGCTCCAGAATTCAAAGGTAGTATGTCGTAGGAAGGGTCGAACGGAAGTAAAGGACTCCATAAGAAAAGAAAGGTCATCAGGAATGTCCTGATCTAATCCAAACTATCTTCTCACTCGGTTGGCAGGATAATGAACAAACCTGATGCCTTCGTCGGCCAAGTAAGGCAACCACCCAGCATTGGTGGCCACCAAATAAGTGATCCCTGTCTCATTAAAACCGGTCAAATGGGTGGTAGTCCCGGCAGTATCAACAAACAAACCCATAGTAGAATCTACACATGTATAACCCGTACCCAAATTTCTGTAAGCTCTCCAAGAAAATTCAATGCCTTTATTAAAGGATTCAACGGTAGAATGGTCAATTGGCTTTAGACCGATCCAACGAAAAGCTAAAAGGAAATCAGACTCAAATCTGCCACAAAAATCAGTAATGGCTTGCGGACATGACTGATACTTTTCTTTAGCAAAACGAATGTGCCGACACTTTGACAAATGCTTAGCACAACGCTCGCAGAACAGGTGCTATAAGATAGTACTTGGCATTCCCGCTCATTCTCTTCTTCAACTTAGCCTCCACGGCCTCTTCTTCCAGAGAAAGTTCTAAAGTGGTAGGATCAATGTCGCCAAGGATGGGCAAGAGTAACTGGTTGGCCACGTCTTCCAGGTTCACGGTGAGTTCACCGCAGGAGAAGCAGTAGGTATAGGTGGTGGTACACCACCGACGGACCAAGTGAAAGAGGTTAAAGAAGTCCTGAAAGTTGGATAAGCAACGGGATGAAACGATGGCCTTTAAAACACAGGCCCACTATAGAATGTGAGTCCAAAGATGCTTATCGCTGGTTCACCAACTCTAAAATATGAGTCCAGGGATACCTGTCGCTGGTTCACCCACTGTAGAAAGAGAGTCCAGGGATGCTTGTCGCCGGTTCACCAATTGTAGATAGAGGGTCCAGGGATGCTTGTCGCCGGTTCACCCACTGTAGAATGCATGATCATAGACGCTTGTTGCTAGTTATCCCACAGCAGAATGTGAGTCCAAAGATGCTTATCGCTGGTTCACCCACTGTAGAATGAGAGTCTAGGTACGCTTGTCACTAGTTCACCCATTGTAGAATGAGAGTCCAGAGACGCTTGTCGCTAGTTCACCACTGTTGAATGCAGGTATAGGGACCCTTGTCGCCGATTCCCCCACTATAGAATGCTTGTCTATAGGCGCTTTTCGCTGGTTCACCCACAGCAGAATGAGAGTCCAAAGACACTTATTCGTGGTTCACCCATTGCAGAATGCGAGTCTAGGGACGCTTGTCACTAGTTCCCCGACTGTAGAATGCGAGTCTAGAGATGGTTGACGCTTTATCACCCAATGTAGAAACGGCAAGCACTATAAAAGGAGGCCATTTCCGTGCACAGAGGGGACAGAATCATGGTAACAAGAACCTTTAGGGAAAACCAGGAAATAGAAAAAACAAGTGTGGAGGAAAGAAAGAAAAGATAAAAGGAAAATTGAAAAAAGGAAGAAAGAAATAAACAGAAAGAGTTAGATCGGCAGGCATGCACCAATAGGTTGATTCCATCTCTCCCTCTCAAAATCCTACTCTCTATCAGAAGTAAGAAGTTCGTTTGGGCACTAACCATTCAGGTCCATTTCCCTCAAAGTGATTAATTTCCACGATAGGATTTTCCAGGAGATTATTTGCTTTGAGAAGAAACGTTCTTCTCTCTACGGTTTCGATCTTGTGGATCAAACATGATCTGATTTCTTTCTTTTGTTTGATTAACCCATATACTACTCACTTATTCCCCTTTCTTTCTTTATAAAAGTAATTGTTGTTAAACTGTGATTATTTTTCTTGATTTGGGATTATCTATTCACTTTGATTAAGGAGTCAAAGTACTTTCTTTTATCTTATTGTTATCATATATGTCTGCCACAACTCCTCTAAAACACCTCTGCCTGTCGTAAGCATGCTCTTGGCAAACGAGGCATAGTTTGCACACAAGGTGGACCAATTGAGTTGCAGTTGGACCGGTCTCAACTCCCTTACACAAAACACTTGGGCCTAGAACCGCAAGAGGCAGCCAAGCACAATATCACAAAAAAGGCCCACTACACTTACTCATCACAAACAAGAGCCACAAAGCTTACTTGCTTAGTTGTGCATAGAGATGCTCATCTAAGCTACAAAAGATACAAAGTTTAGAAAACTTTGTTTCAATGGCCATCCAAGGTACACAGTACTAATGTACACATAACACACACTGTTTTTATATTTTTCTGATTTTTCAATTTCTTTTATATCAAAGGCTAAATAAACAAAACTGAAAACAAACAAACAAAAACATGTTAAACAAAGGAAAGCATAAAACTAGACTGACTCAAAATAAAAGCAAAACACACAAGTTATACAAAAACAAAAACACGAAGAGAGAGAAGAAAGTGATAGAATCACTTGGAGCCATTTTCCTTCCACACCTTGGAAGAACCTTTTCATCTAGCAAGTCCTTGTTTCGGTAGTGAGGAAGAAGAATTGAAACCGTTCATGTTCGAAAGGAACATGATGCCTTGAGAAGATCTCCAATGGGAGTAAGAGAGGATTGAAGTTGATTCTGGCTTCCAGATGCTATCATGTCGTTGCTTTGTTGAGTGGCTAACCACTTATAGCAATTTGGTCGAGTATTACCAGTAACTCCACAATGATGACAGGGATGCTGCTTCTTCTGTTTAGGCTTTTGAGAGTTAGCCTTCTTAGCCCTAGGGTTTTTAACTTCTTTCTTATCCTGCTTAGGGGGTGCTCCTAAGATAGATTTACCCTTGTCTATGTTCTCACTAGCTAAATCAATTTTAACATCATTTTTCTCAATTTCAACATTATTGCTAGAAGGAACAAAAGCAGTAGTACTAGTAGAAGCAATATTAGAAGAAGAGAAACCATATCCTAATCCTGTTCGATTAAAAGCATATTTCTGAAGACTAAGCATCTCATCAAGCTTTGCACTTGAAGTCCTCTCCAATTGAGCTCTGACTTGAAACAGTTCCACTTCAAGTTTCTCGGTTTTCTCAGCCAAGAAATTGTTTTCAAACCTTAGTGCTCCAATAGTATGATTTGCTTCATCAAACTTTGTGGAAAGCTCTTCACAATCAAGTTCCACATCACTGAGCTTCTTGGTGGCTAGCCTATAAAGTTTCTCATGCTGCTCAGAAACTTTATACAATTTCTCATAGACTGTATGGATATCATCTTGATAGTCCATCTTCTTGAACTTAGACTTCACCAAGTTCTCTTCTTCATCCATGTCTTCAGCAATCCCCTCAGTAGGATTGACAGTGGCAGTGAAGGTATTGAAGATTCCGTTATCCTCATTGTCGAAATCATCCTCAGGCTCAATGTCGCTCAAAGTAGCAGCAAGTGCCTTGCTCTTCCCAATAATCTTGAGATATGTAAGACACTCCTGTTTCATGTGATCGAAGCCTTGACACCCAAAGCACTTTGGTCCTATGGGAACAATGTACTGATCGCCATCCCTAGCGTCCTTCTTCCCTTTGTCTTGACTCTTGAACTAAGAAGAACTAGATTGCCTATGGTCCTTGTCGAAGCCCTTTCCATTTGCATTCTTCATAAACTTCTTGAATTGCCGGGTGATGTAGGACTTCATCTTAGAATCTTCATCGTCTGAAGACTCATTAGTTTCAAACCTCTTGGCCTTCAATGCCATGCTCTTGTCCTTACCTGACTTCCAATTCTTGTTAACCCTTGCTCGTAGGTCAACAAATTACCAACCAGCTTTATGAAAGGAATCTTGTCAAGATCCTTTGATTCCTCGATCACCGTAATCTTGGCATAGAATGTCTCAAGTAGAGATCTGAGAACCTTCCTCACAATCTTGGGTTCAGGAATGGTTTCCCTAAGATTGAAAGTTGAGTTCACTAAGTCCTTAAGCTTAGTATAGAATTCATCAAATGACTCATCCTCCTCCATCTTAATCTCTACAAAACTTATAGTGAGCCTCTGAAACTTTGAATCTTTGATAGCCTTGGTTCCCTTATAGGTTGTTTGGAGAATGGTCCATGCCTCCTTAGCAGTTTCAGTAGAGGATATCTTCTTGAATTCCTCATTAGTGATCGCACTGAATAAAGCATTCAATGCTCTTCTGTTGAAGTTTGCCGCCTTCATCTTAGCATCATCCTAATTGACCGGCGCTTGCTTCAGCTTGGTCCAACCTATTTCAATAGCTTGCCATACTTTCTCATCTAAAGATCGCAAGAAAGCTCTCATGCATACTTTCTAGTATGCATAGTTAGTGCCATCAAATAAAAGAGGTACAATTAATGACAATCCTCTATCCATGACAAACAGGGGGTCAATGGATCAACACAGCAAAGATTAACCCTAATCAGAGTGTGCCTGCTCTGATACCACTTGATAGGCCAAAAACATAATGACCACTTGTTATGAGTTAATTGATTAATTAGCCAAATTTATTAATTAATCAATTTAACATACAAAGTGCATGGTAGCACAAACAAATCACCAATTAAACTAAGTATGCAACGGAAAATAAATTGACACGGTGATTTGTCTACAAATAGGGAAAACCTACACAATAAAAACCCCACCAGGTGATTTTAAGGTCACCACTCTTGAGAATCCACTATTATCAAAACAATCGGTTACAAGTAAAGGAATCCTAGTACCTTATACCAACGTACAATTGAACCCTTACACCAATACCCAATTGGACTCGTTTTGTAGTGACAATCTCTCCTTATAATGCACGACTCCCAATACGTGACTGACCATTTGCGTGGATCCTAGTACACGACTTCAATCACTAACTAGAGAAGGATGTTGGCTGTGAAGTTCTTCAATTCGTCCACGATGAAGATCCAGAAGATGCTTGGTCATAAAACCCTTTGGTGCACAAACACAACAACTTCTACACAAGAACGATGAATTAAGGCAAATTCTGTCTCCAGTCACTATTTGCTTGAACAAACTTTGCTCAACACTTGTGCAACTTGTGTCACCTATAATGGCCCTTAAAATATTCCTTTTACATGTCTAGGGTTGTGAGAAAAGAAAGCCGAAACACATAATCTCGGATTAGAGTCAAAATAGAACTGAAAAACTGTTTTTCATAAACCTCGACAATAGCCATCTGTCGAGAAGCTGTCGAGCCACAGGGCTGGAACAGCTCTTCAAGATCGATAGATACTAACTGTCGAGCTTTAATGGCAGGCACTTTTCAGACGTGAATCTCTGACAGACTTACATGGCTTTAACACTTGATCTTGAAACACAGTTTCTTGAAGTATTAAACACATCCTAGATCTACCCAAATACGAGTAAAGTGTGTTTGTCAAAGGCCAATTACATAAAATGGTAACATATGTTCCTAACAAGTGAATCACATATGTCCTAACAATCTCCGCTTTTGGCAATCCATGACAAAACCACAACAAACAAAAAAACATATGAGAGAAGTCATAAATCACTCAACTCATATTCACTTGTTGAAGACAATAAAATCTGTCCAACACAAACTCTTGAAAAACTTTGCAAGAAGAGAGTTTATGGCAAGTAGACTTTGACAACCTATATTTCTAAAATAATTTAAACAAAACTCATTAAGGCACCTTTGTGTGAAACAGAAATAATAGATTGTATACACGTAATAAGAAGCATGTACATAAAGAAAGAAAAGAAACAACACATGTAAGGGTAGGTGAAAGAAATATACATCAACATATAAAGAAGATAAGTACAATGTATGTCAATAATGGTCACAAGATCTATATACAAGAATAAATGTATCTAAAGTAGAGAAACGAAAAAAAAAAAGATACAAATAATCCTCACTACATCCCTCAGATATCAACACTCCTCTTAACAAAATGGTCCTATACTAACTCTCCCCTTAAGAATGACTACTCTCATATCCAAAACTACTCCTCCTTTTTGTCACGAGTGACAAAGGGTAAGAGTGTCAAGTAGACATCTCATCGGTATCGGAAGAGCTAGCATCTCCATCATCATCATCCTCAGAAGTATCATCATCATCACCATCATCATCATCAACCTCAGCCTTAAAAGCCGCTGGAAGAGGTCAAGAAGAAGCCTCAGGAGCAAAACCACCCATGATTGCTTGCTGTTGTGCTATGTGGCCAACACAAATGTTCACTTGATACAGCTCAGCATAGAGTGTATCAAGGCGAGCATCCATGCACTAAAGCTGCGTCATGATGTCTCCTAGAGTCACATCACCAATAGAAGAGGAGGGAGTGGATGTGGATGGAGCCAATCGTGATGGAGCCGAACGAGAGGGAGGAGCTACTGACCCAAACTGCCTTGGCCTAAATTGCACCACTCTACATTTAATGGTAGCATAGTCTATGGAACACATATAAGAAAAGTGGTCGAAAGGTGGAAAGGGAACAGAAAAATGGCATAAGATCCTTGTGACAGCCGAAGGAAAGATGAGCTTATCATGGGACGCCAAATCCCTATTGACATCTAGGATAGACAGAATAAAGTGAGAAGGAAAGTCTACGGTAAGATGCTTAAGAAGGGACAACAAAAATCAAGCACGAGGCTTTGTGATAGAGTTATAGTAAGTGAACTGACGCTCACCCTAATTAGAAGGGCACTCATAAAAAGCAGATTTGAGCTCATCTTTGGACAGAGTCCTCAGACGCTCACAACCAGGGTAGTCAAGAAACTTTACCTTAGGGACACGGAGCACATCCGCAACAATCTGCGATGTGACAACTATGCGTGTACCTCGAAATCAAGTGATAAAATAAGGTACTGAAAAATCAAATCCATACATGTTGGAATAAAACTCCTGGATCAACACGGATGGATGAGTGACTGGGACATCACACAGTGACTCCCAACCTTGATTGTGAATGACAGTGGGTAGGTCAGTGTCGGTGAAGTCTGCCAAAATGAGTCGGTGTTCAAAATGAATGCCTCGACGAGAAAAGTTCTCCGAGAAGGCCTTACGAGAATCCTCATCGTGGAACCAAATATGTGATGGACTAGGATCAGAGGAAGTGGATGCCCCGAAACAAAGAGGGTTCTGGGATGGAGCAGACTTACGTTTAGGTGCCATAGACATGACTAGCGTAAACGAAAAAGAGAGGGAGAGAGAGAGACAATCAAAAAATTTCCAACACATTTCAAATATAACACGTGTATTGAAAAGAGAGTACGTATGCATGGGAAATGCATGAACATGTGACATGCAATGTAAAAACCATCATGGGCTCAGGCCAATCAAACCTTACCAACACACAATCAATTTGCACACATCTAAATGCACGATAATACTGTTATAATGCTTATGTGATGCAATGTATGAGATTTTAAACTCATTTAAGAAAAACCCATCCCAAAATTTCAACAAAAACTCATCAATTTTGAAAAACCCCAATATTTTTCAATAAACCCAAAAACCTAGGTTTCAAAACATGAAATGCATGTAAATGAGAGATTAGAAACTCACCAAGTGAAGAAAAAACTTGTGAAAGCTTGAAAAACGCTTGAGAGTGAAGTTCGAAGTGAGTGAGAAAGTTTTGGGAGGTGAAAGGACGAATAGATCGAGAGAGATGTCGAGCAAAATGACAACTGGATTGCTCTGAATAAATAAATAGTAGTTCAGTAAATCTCAACAAATAGAAGTGTCGAGATAGGTGACAAGAAGGTGTCGAGCAAAATAGACGTCGACAGATGCAGCTGTCGAGGATCTGTCGAGGAACAATTCAACAGAAAAGATAATAAACAAGCTCGATCGATCCACTAGCTATCGAGAAGCTATCACGAGATTGCAATAAGAAGAAGTTGAAAAGCTCGATAGATAGTCAGGTGTCGAGGAGGTGTCAAGAAGCTGTCGAGATTGCTTAAAAACAGTTTTTCAAGAAATGAAAAACACAAATATGAATGCAATCAAGCATGCAACTCAACCAATGATCTAATCAACATTTTAAGCTCTCAAAATCATCTCTCAATCAACAATTTTAAGCACATCGATCGCAAAAACACATACACACACTAAACAAGTCTAACCAATTTTATATTACAAAAATAAGTCAAGATAGTTTAGTGAGCATACATTAACACATGTAAACCTTGTGATGGCCAAATAACATTTTACCTTCACATGTATCAAGAGTAGCAAAGAATATTGCGTGTTGTGTGTGAAAAACATCGCAAGATTGCATAAGTCTATACATGTTATGACGATTTGAGATATGCATCTCAATGTCTTCCCCCCCCCCCCCCCCACCTTGGTATATGCATCTCCCCTATGCAATATCTCTCCCCCTACAAATGTGCATGAGAAATAGAATTTCTCCCCCTAAGGATGTGCACAAGAGTCATATAGAAATGACAAAACACTTTGATATACTCTCTAGAGTATACTCCCCCCCTTTTTGTTAGGAATAGACAAAGGGTTAAGGAGAAACGAGGGCAAGAGATGAAGGTATGATCAATGATTATGATGCATGAGAGGTGTGAGATGAATGAGAAAATGAAGCCCAAACAAAAGACAAAACAAAATGCTACAAAGCATAAGGTAAACATGACATGCTAGGATGAAGAAACAAGGTATATACCAATGTATGACAAGGGTAGCAAAGGTGTGTGCAAGAAGTGGCAATGTGTAATGCATGACCAAAGCATTGAAAATGCACATGTGGAGCAAGGTGTGTTAAATACACAACCAATGAACCAAACATGATCCTAGTGAGGAAACATGATAAACCCCAAAGTTTGGTACTCATCGGAGTCCAAACAAGTGAGAAAATTCCTAAGAGGCATTTTATCTGAATGTTCAATTAGTGTATAAAACACTATGAAAGTTTAGACCCCCAATTTACAAATTACCAATTCAAGTTTAATATCAAACAATGCATGTGCGAAAAAAGAATATAAGCTTATACTAAAATTGATAAACAATCTAAACCATATAAAATCACATCCATAGCAGAAATTAAATGGAAAAGATTAAGGGAAGAGAGATGCAAACACAAGGACAACACAATGATGTGTTATCGAAGAGGAAACCGAAGCCCTCGGTTTAAAACCTCTCCACCGCCCTCCAAGCGATCAATAATCCACTAAAGAATGAAGTTGGGATACATGAACAGCAGAAGACCTTCCAAGCCTAATATACCTAGTGTACCTAAGCCCTCCAAGCTTCTTGTTCCAACGAGGTTGCGCCGAACCTTTGTCTTCTTTAGCTTACCGGATTCCACTATAGCCTATAGCATCAACCAATAACCATTGGTTCCCTGCTAACTGCTTCCCAATCACCAAATGGCCTTCTCACAGATATGGGTATGGTGAGAAAAGGATTTGGGTAATGAACCTCTCAAGGATGTAACAATGGAGAGGGTGAGAGTAGAGGAATTTGAAGAGTCTCTATGTAAAGATTGTGGATGAATCAATCTTGTTTTTCTCTAAGGTTTCTCTCTCAAAATTCTCTCTAAAAGCTCTCTACATTTCGTTGGTATAATGGGTATTTATACTGGAGTGAGAATGGAATGTGAAGAGTCAAGTTTTTCAAAATAGAGCTTGCTGGCGACTTGGCCTCGCGACTTGACTAAGTCACAAGTTAAAGCTGCGAGCTAACAGAACGGCCATGCTGGAAATTTTGTCCTGTAATGCTCCAGCTGGCGTGACTGTTCATCTTCTCTGCATGCTTCACTTGTGTGCTGCAGTTGGCAGCTTGCCAGTCACGAGCCACCCGCGAGTCCCTACTTCACTGCACACTCTTGAGCATTTCTTCACACTCTCTCACACACTACCCTTACATGAATCCCACCTAAATACAAGATTACTAAATGCTAAAATACAAGCAAAATTGGCACAGAATAAAGCCAATAGAATAGTTGATTAAATTCAACCTTACATTATCAAACACCTTGCGTACACACTTTGAACAACAGTATTATCATGAAATCCACCCTTAATACAAGTTCTTTTCGCCACAAGGGGCCAACATCCGAAGCAAATCATCAAAAGAAACCAATCCCATACAAAAATTTGACAAAAATTAAGTTTTTCTCAACCCCTATGATGAAAATCACAACCAAGAGCACAAAACTCTCCAAAACATAATCTAAGAATCCAAATTAATGAAAAGAGTTTAAAATGACCTTAGAAATGTTAAAGGAATGAAAAACCATTCAAATTGATTGGGTTTTGATGTAAAATTATTGAAAATTGGGTTTTAGAGAGGATGGGAAAGGTTTAAAACAAGTTTCCCGTGAAAAAACTCTTTAAAAAGCAATTTCTAGGCGTTTCGCGACTGGCCAATTGCCAGCTAAGTCGCAAGTGAGTCGCGAAACCATTCTGTGTAAGCTCGTGACTGGGTCTCGCAGCTTGCAAGTTGCCAAAACGAGAGCCAAAACGAGTGACTGGGTCTCGCTACTTGCAAGTCGACAGAATGAGTAGCCAAAAATTTCGACACTTGTTATTCAACACAGAACATGTTTAAACACTGAAAAACAAAGTAAGCACTAAACATGAACACAAAGAGTGATAAAAATCACTTCCAAAAACATATAAAAAGATCAAAAATCTTTTTGGATTGATCCATATATAGTTGAGCACACACACATCACATTTAAATAAGTACAATCGAACAAATGAATAAGGCATTCATTGAGCATTAGGCATTCATTGAGCATTAGGCATGTGTGTTGTGTGTGTGTATCAAGTGTGGAATAGTCCTTAGTCTAGAATGAAGCTTCAATGATCAATTCAATCAAGTCATACATAACTAGTACTAAGTCAAGTGGTCTATCTCAATTACAGAAATGAACATATATGACCTCCCATAAGAAAATGATTACATATCTTTGAAGCTTTTCATTTGGCTTCTTTACAATTCATAATATTTGATCATTTTGAATCAATACATCTCATTTTGAGATCGATGCCCGAAATTTTTTGTATTTCAATTTGATGAACAAGCCTTTGGCTTTTTGGGCATCTTACATATTCATAAAAGTCGCTTTCCCTTTTTCCTAGTCAAATACTAGTATGTGCGACGGCTTTTGCAGCTCATTATCTCTTTTCATTTTGAGATTTACATTGGTTGAGCTCTTTAAGCAAAATAATATAAAAGTGTGGGAAGATATATAGGCACAAGTCTACACATGTATATAAACCAACATGACTATTGACTAATCATTCATGACAAGTTTGAAGATCGATTTACAATAATCACACAAAGATGTCAAGATTTTTCCAACAAAGATATAAGTGCATAAAGAACAAGCTAAGCTCGTAAATGCATAAAGCCATTTGTACGAAGGTAAAAGGCAAAATTCACATGTGATATGTGCTCAAATATATATGAACAAACTTTTTAAATTTTTCACTTTTTATGTGGTTTTGGATTTTTACTCAGACAAAACTAAAACATAAAAGTAAGATCAAAACAAAAGAAATGAATACAAATAAATGCAAAATGCACAAATGCATGAAGATATAATATTCAATGCATAAAGGGTCCTACAAAGATCGAAAGAATTAGATCAAGGACCAAAAGAGTAAAAGCTCAACCATAGGAACCTTTCCTCATCCAAACGGAACAATTGTTTGGAATGGGTGTCTCAAGAGAAGTGAGACGAGAGTTGGAAGAATGAGAACCGGAGATGTACATTGTCAAAGAGTTAAGAGCATTAAACACTTTCTTTAACAACATGCAATTTTCACTCAAATCTGGTTTACCCTTTTTAGCCCAACTTCCAAGAAGCTCAAGTTTCTCTTTTCTTTTGATTCTTTTAAAAGCATGAAACTTAGAGCATTGAGGTCTTAGATGACCAAAGGGACCACAATTGTGACAAACAATGCGTTTAGGTCTACTAGGAATTTTGTGAATGAATCTAGCAACATGATTTTGTTCTCTCTTCAACTTATGACATTGAGGTCTTATATGACCAATCACACCATAGTGGTGGCAAGTTGGAACAAAATTAGATCCATCCAAAGCCTTAGGTTGAGACCTAAATGGAAGTTTTGACTTAATAGCCTTTCTCTCCACCTTTTGATTTCTTTTATGTTGAGGAATGTACACCAATTTGTCGTTTGAGATAGAAAACACAATAGGCGCAAAATCGGGTACCACAACATGATTGCAACATATATTTTCATCATTTTTAGCAATAGGTTCAACAATCAAACACTTAGCATGCATCTTAAGAGATTTATTTTCACATTTTAGCTCATCAACAAGTTTGTTAGACAAAACAAGTTTAGCATCCAAGTCCATATTTAAAAATTCAAACACTTTCAGCTTTTCAAGAGAATTTACATCAAGTTTCTTATATTTTTCAACCAATTTGTTAGATTCATTGAGCGTAGCAATCAAATCATCCTCTTCAAAAAAATACCTTGCTCAAATTCTTATTAAACTTCTTAGCCTTTTTCTTCAACAGTTTGATGTTAGGAATATCAACAACATTCAAAGATTCATGTGACATAACATCACAATCATGAGGATCACACTTAGGTATTTAAACCAAAACAAGTGTACCTACTCTAATACCAATTGAATGTTCAAATAGTGTATAAACCACTATGAACGTTTAGACCCTTCAAGCCTAATCTACCTAGTGTACCTAAGCCCTCCAAGCTTCTTGCTCCAACGAGGTTACGCCAAACCTTTGTCTTTTCTAGCTTATCGGATTCTACTATAGCCCATAGCATCAACCAATAACCATTGGTCCCTTCCTAACTACTTCCCAAAGCACCGAAAAGCCTTCTCATAGATGTGGGTATGGTGAGAAAAGGATTTAGCCAAGAACCTCTCAAGGATGTAACAACGGAGAGGGTGAGAGTAGAGGAATTTGAAGATGAAAGTTCTATAATGTGTTGAAAACACATGAGCTGTTTCGACCCCCAATTAAAATTACGGCTCGATAGATTTTACACAACTTTAATACAAAGTGCGGAATAGTGTAAAAGCGAGCGGATGAACAAGTAAGCTACTCTAATCCATAAACTAAGCAACACAGCAGTATAATGGAATTAAACAAGAGTAGGGAAGAAGGATGCAAACCCAGAAAACACCGAGACGTGTTTTCAAAGAGGAAACCGAAGAACTCGGCGAAAAACCTCTCTGCCGCCCTCCAAGCGAAAATCAATCCACTAGACAATCAGTTGGGATACATGGGTTAGCAAGAGACCCTCCAAGCCTAATCTACCCGATGCACCTAAGCCCTCCAAGCTCCTACTCCAACAAGGCTTCTCGGAACCGTGTCTTGTCTAGCACCCCGGATCCCGCAACAAGCTCCATGTTGCATCTGTCATTCCAGGCTTTTTCCAATGCTTCCCAGCAGCACCAAAAACGTCTCACAGCACTCTCAAAGGGTGTGATAAGTGTTTTGGCTATCAACCTCTCAATGGTGTGGAAAATGGAGAGGGAAGGGTTGAGGAGATACCACAAGCAAGTGTATAGAGAAATGTGGGGATGACAATCTCTAATTCATAATGTGTTTGGCTAGGGTTTTCTCTCTGAAGCATTCCTCAACATTTGTGGGTAATGAGGGTTTATATAGGATAGGTACAAAATGTGTGAGTCATTCAGTATAGGTTGGCAGAACAGCTTGTCTCGCGGGTGTCTCGCGGGAAGGCCTTACCCGCGAGATACTTGCGAGAGACAGCTGTCTCCACCTGGCCTGACTCTTCGCACTCCAGTATGTGCAGGGCACATGCTTCACTTCGCGGGAAGCTTGGTCGCGACATACCCGCGAGAATCCTCCAGTCTTCCAAATGCTTGAGTCTTCACACACTCTCTCTATCACACAACCCTTACAACAAATCCCACAATAAATACAGGTATAAACGATTGAGAATAATTACAATCAAATTTGTCACGGAGTAAAAGCCAACAAAATTACATAGTTGTAAATAACAACTTTACAATCTCCCCCTTTGGCTATTCCGTGACAAAACCCTAAAACAGACTCTAGACTTAAACGTGAGTTTGGGAACAAAGGCAAAACTCACTCACACCTAATTCTAGATTCTGAAAAGCTCTTGAAACATATGAACAAGTATCTCCTGAAACACAACAACAAACTAATATCATTGAATGCAGAAAATCTTGAAAAGCATATGGAGCAATAATAGCATGATCAAGCAAAATGGAATAAAAACAACAGACCATGGCAAGATCAAACAAGCAATCACTTACGCAAAAGTGATCACTATGCTCATTCACATAATGAATGACCATCCGGACATGCAAGGTGATAGACTCAAATAAAGAGTATCATTTGCAAGTCCAACACTCAACCAATGCAAAATACATGAAGTATTTGCATCTAGGAACAATCCTACTTGGGCACAAGAGTGTTCATCACTCAACCAATGCATAGAACATATATGCATCTAAGAACAATCCTACACGGGCACAAGAGTGTTGTATTGAAGTAAAATGTGTGACATTAAACTTCAATAACACAAGTAAAAAGGCTGCATAAACAAAGTACTGAATATGCATGGCACACACCATAAAAGCCTACAAATCTATGCAATGAAATAAACCCTTAAAGCTTACAAAAGCAACATGGGTACATGCAAAGTATGCTAAAAAGCATAGAGAATATCACAAAAGAAACTTTTGAAATATTACTAAAATAAAACATAGTATCAAAGTTTTAAACCAAAAGCCGTAAAACAGTTATAAAGACTAAATGATACTGAATAAAAATCGTCTGAAAAACCAATAACCAATGTTACTAAGTTTCTATACTATGCTCCCCCTAACGCTGTGCAAGCTCTTCTCCAGCTCCTCCTCAAAATTTTCTCCCCTTTTTTAACCGGAATGGCCAAAGGGCTAGAACTGATCAGACTCTGAATCCGAGCCTTGCTCCATGGATAAGTCTTGTATTTGGGTAGAGAGTGCGGTGATCTGTCCTTGAAGGTATGCAAACTGGTCCGCGATGTATTGCACATGGGAGTCAAGCACTGTAGACATCTGATCCATCTTCGCAAGCAGCTGATCAAGTTTGCTTAAGCCTTGTGGTGGAGTCGAGGATGATGGTTATGTAGATGGCTCTAGAGTCGAGGTGAACCTATCAATCTCCTCTTCTGTATCTTCACCTTTATCCTGCTGAACCTGTCATGGTGGTGGTATGGTATGCACACCAGTCTTAGAACCCTTGATGTGTGCAGTGCTCCTAGGCAGTGTATGACCACCAATAGGGTAGTCCCTCTGAACCACTGTGAGACCACTGGGTAGCTTGAGCTTTGCCTTGGCAATCAATCCCATGATCAAGGAGGGAAATGGCATCACAGTCTGAGAATTCTGCTTTGTGATGCTCTTCTTCAGGACATGCATGATATGACCACAGATGTCAATCTCCTTATGTGTAAAGAGATCATACAGAAATCTTGTTCTCAGAGCAGATAGAGTGGTGAGATTGGTGACCGGATACAAATTGTGAATCATCACATAGCTTAGAGTCCTCATTTCTGGAGAGAACTTGATGGTGTTCATGGATGATTTCTTCGGTTCCCCACCGAGGAGTGTAATCATTTCAGCAGTAGACCCCAATCTGTCCTCATATGCAACTGTGATTGGCTGAGACGGAGGACGAGTTTCCAAAAAGTCTTGGATGATCTCTCTTGTAATCACAAACTCCTTGTGTCTTACCCAACACTCAATACAGTCTCCGTTGACAGTGGCATTAGAGAAGAACTCCCTGATAATCTCTGAATATACCACTCCAGTCGGGTTTAGTAACTTGGTCTAAGTTCTATCTTTGAACACTTCAGGGATGAAAGTGCCCTCAAGAGTCTCTAACTGGACTACCCGTTCCATGATGATTGTCTTGTCCTTGTAGCAGTCATTGTACTTCATATTAGCCTCTATAGACTTGAAATGATCAGAATCAGTTCGGGCTCACTTTGAGGTCGGTTTCTTCTTAGCTGCATGCTTGGTGGGAGACATCTGCACAATTTCACAAAGCAGAAAAGAAAAAAAATGCAAAAACACAAACCAGAACACAAAACTTGATTAGATTCAAGTTAGTTCCCAAAACAGAGTTGAACTAACTGAAAGACAGAGCATGTTTGATTTAATAGCATGCTTAAGACACAAACCTATAAGGCAAAAACACACTGCATAAAAAATAAGAGACTGTGCATGTGTGTGCACATGTGTGCATGTGCTGATGATTGTGTGTGCGGCATGGGATGCATGAGGGTGCCTAAGAGTGCCTAGTTGTGTGCCAAGAGTATGCAACATGAGTAAAGTGGAAGAAATATGGGTTCAATGACTAAACCAATAACAATAAGGTTAAACAAGTGAAAGTTCATGGATTGAAGTCACTTGATTTCAATTTGGCACAAACATGTCACTCGGACATTTTCACAAACACTTAGCATGCACAAATGTAAATATCTCATGAATAATGCATGAACATGGGAAAATTTACCCTCAATACATGATAAAATGCCACAAGGGGCCAATACAAATGCAGAAACAACAAATGGGACACAGCCCAATCAAAATATTTGAGAAAAATATGCCCAATTTAGAAACCAACCCAAAATTCCCAAAATATGAAACCCTAGTGACAAATCAGCATAAAGAAGGAGAAATTTGAAGGATAATGCTTTAGAAAACTTACCTTGAGGTTGACAATGCAGAAAGAAATGCTAGGAAATGAAGGGTTTAGATAGAAATTGACAATGGGTTAAAAGAGGGTTCGAGGAGGGCTGAGCGAGGGAAATGAGAAATTTTTAAGAAAAGGTCACATCTGCTACATATAAAGATGAAACACGCGTTTTTCGCGGGTTACAGAGTACTGAACCAGTCGCGAGAGAGCCGCGAAAATGGCCACTGAAGCACAAAATTTTCGCGAGAAGCATTAGGTCGCGAAACAGTCGCGAGACAGTCGCGATAACCTTTGTCTGAAATTTGGAAAATCCAATTTTCAGCCAAACACCATTTTCGCAAGAAGCTTTTGGTCGCGAGACAGTCGTGAAAGCTTCTGTGTGATAGGTTGAAAAGATTATTTCCCTCAAGCCCTTTTTGCGGGAAGCTCTAAGTCGTGAGCTTCTCGCGAGACAACCCCTAAACCAGTTTTTGAAAGAAGACACACAAATGCAATTTGATCAACAACAAAAGATATGAAGGTCTAAAAACACTTTCAAAAACAAATAAAACACTCAAAAATCTTTTTGGGTTTGATCAACAGGTTCATGAGCTTACACATCACATTTGAACATATACAATCACACAAATGAGATAGGCATTCATTGAATCAAAGTCTTGTGTGTTGTGTGTGAGTATCAAATGTGAAATAGTCCTTAGACCAGAGCGAAGCTTCAATGATCAATTCAATCGATTCATACACAACTGATACGAAATCAGGTGGACTATCTCCATTATAGAAATGAGTGTATATGACCTCCCACACATTGAATACATAACTTCAGAAGCTTTTCATTTGGCTTCTGCGTAAGGCATAACAATTAGTCCATTTTACTTTTGATTGGACAAGGAAAACAGCATCTCTTTTTGAGATTGGTGCTTGAAATTTGTGATATTTCAAAATTTACGAGTAGCCTTTGGCTTTTTGAACACCGAACAAAAACATTAAGAAGAGTCGCTTTCCCTTTTTCCTAGTCGAATACTAGTATGTACGACAGGCTTTTGCAGCTCAATATCTCTTTTCATTTGGAGATTTACATTTGGTGAGCTCTTTTAGCAATCACATAAAAATAAAGTGGGAAGAGATATAAACACAAGTCTATGCAAGTATCAAGACTAACAAGACTATTAACCAATCATTCATGACAAACTTGAAGATCTATTTACAACAGTCACATATAGTGTTCAAAATTTCTTCCACATAGAAAAGAGTGCATACATGACAAGCCAAGATCGTAAATGCACTATGCCATTAGTACGAAGGTACTAGGTCAAACTCACATGTCACATGCACAGAACACGTGATCAAACTTTTGAGATTTTTCAATTTTTATGGGTTTTTGAAATTTTTGAACACACCCAAAACCGAACAAAAAAAGTAAGATCAACAGAAAGAAAATACACACAAAAAAAAAAACTTCTAGAAACTAAACATGTGGAACCACAACCACAAGTATGCAACAAGGAATAATATAGGTTCACACAAAAGATAGAGTTCAGGTAATGATACCGACACCGATGGTCTTACGCAAAGATTCAAACTTTGAGCCATCTAGAGGTTTAGTAAATATGTCTGCCTTCTGATTCTCAGTGTTGATGAACTCTAAGTACACGGTCCTTTCCTCCACCAGATCTCGAATGAAATGATACTGAATTTTGATATGTTTTGATTTCGAATGTTGAACTGGATTCTTGGACAGATTTATGGCACTTGTATTATCACAATACATACACATCGTGTCTTGAGTGATTCCATAATCATGAAGAAGCTTCTTCATCCATAGTAATTGAGCACAGCAACTTGCAGCAGCAATGTATTCAGCTTCGGCTGTTGATAGAGAGACTGAATTCTGCTTTTTGCTCATCCATGACACTAGGTTATTTCCAAGATAGAAGCATCCACCGGAAGTACTTTTTCTATCATCAATGCATCCAGCCCAATCAGCATCAGAATATCCGGCTAAGCATTCATTTGAATCTCTCGAGTACCAAATTCCATAATCAGAGGTGCCATTTATGTAGCGGATAATTCTTTTAACAGCTGTTAAATGTGACTCTTTAGGGGCTGCCTGAAATCGAGCACATATGCCTACACTGAAGGCTATGTCTGGTCTGCTGGCTGTGAGATATAGGAGGCTGCCTATCATGCTTCTATAAAGCGTTGGATCCACTTCTATACCTGCTGCATCCCGACTTAGCTTTGATGAGGAGCTCATTGGAGTGGACGTATGTTTCTTAGAGTCTAAACGAAATCTTTTAACAAGATTCTTGGCATATTTCTCTTGAGATATAAATATCCCATCTTTCCGTTGTTTCACTTGAAGTCCAAGGAAATAGTTCAGCTCCCCTACCATACTCATCTCAAACTCCCGTTTCATTTATTCGGAGAATTCATGAGCCAAATGATCAATTGTGGATCCGAAGACAATATCGTCCATATATACTTGAGCAACTAGGAGAGACTTCTCATCTCTTTTTACAAACAATGTTCGATCAGCTTGGCCTCTTTTGAATCCTCGATCCAACAAGTAAGTTGTGAGACGACCATACCATGCTCTTGGTGCTTACTTCAACCCATACAGTGCCTTCTTCAACTTTAGCACATGATCTGGAAAATGAGGATCTTGAAATCCCTTTGGTTGCTCAACGAATACTTCTTCATTTAGAAAACCATTCAGAAATGCACTTTTTACATCCATTTGGTACAGTTTGAAATCCATAACACATGCGATGGATAGTAGAATACGAATTGACTCTAATCTTGCTACTGGTGCAAATGAATCATCAAAATCTATGCCTTCCACTTGGGTATATCCTTGAGCTACCAACCTAGACTTGTTTCGAACTACCTCACCGTCTTCATCAGTTTTGTTCTTGAAGATCCACTTGGTGCCAATGACATGAGTATCTTTGGGTCTTGGGACCAGCTCCCACACATTATTTTTGACAAACTGATGTAACTCCTGATGCATAGGCTCGATCCAATTTTCGTCTCTAAGGGTTTCCTCTACCTTCTTGGGTTCGAATTGAGCAAGGTAACAATTGTACGTCACATGATTCGCACTGTATTTTCGTCCTTTTCTCAACCGAAGTCCCTCATGTACATCACCAATGATATTACTTGATGGATGATTGAGCATTACCCTTGATGACGGTCTCTTGGAGGTAGAAGGTTCTTCATTACGAGAGATTGGAGGTTGAACTTTTGGAGGGGTGAGAAGGCTAGAAGACCCTTGTGCTGATCTGGTCTCCCTTCTTGGTATAGGGGGTGTAGACTCTCTTTCTGGAGATTCTTTTTCGATCTCATCATCTTGTGACATGTTGTCCTCAACCTCCCCCTTCTTCAGGTTCGTTCCTTCACCATCATCCCTTTCCCTTTCAGATATGGTATCATCAATGACCACATTTATTGACTCCATTACCGTCTTAGTGTGTTTATTGAAGACCCTATATGCTCGGCTATTTAATGAATAGCCTAGAAATATCCCTTCATCACTTTTAGCATCAAATTTTCCAGGATTCTCTCTATCATTTAGTACATAACATTTGCTCCCAAATATTCGGAAGTATTTCACCTTCGGCTTCTTTTCTCTCCAAATTTCATACGATGTCTTCTTCGTTCTTGCTCGAAAGTAAATCCTATTCCCAATGTGATATGAAGTGTTCACAGCTTCAGCCCAAAACTTCTGTGGAAGGTTCTTGTTGAGTAACATTACTTGAGCCATTTCTTGAATCACCCGGTTCTTCCTTTCAACTACTCCATTCTGTTGTGGAGTCTTTGGGGCTGAGAATTCCTTCTTGATACCGTGTTCATTGCAAAATGCTTCAAACTTTGCATTTTCAAACTCTTTCCCATGATCACTTCTGATTTTGATGATAGGTACTCCCTTTTCATTCATCAATCTCTGGCACAATTTTTCCATCTTATTACATGCTTCCGATTTCTCTCTAAGGAAATCGACCCAGGAATACCTTGAGAAGTCGTCAACTATCACCATATTGTACCGCTTTCCACTCATGCTTTCTGTTCTTTTAGGACCCATCAAATCCACATGCAGTAATTCTAACGGATGAGAGGTTGCAACCACGTTCACTTTAGGATGGATTGACTTTGTTTGTTTTCCCAATTGACATGGACCACAAACATTCTTCTCAATTTTCCCAAACTTAGGTAGACCAAGCACAACCTCAAGCTTTGAAACTTTTGCCACTTGTTTATAATTTGCATGTCCAAGCCGTTGATGTCACAACTCCAAGAGGTTTACCTGAGCACTTCGACATGCTATGCTGGGTTTTGGAATAATCCCATAGCAGTTATCAGTTGTCCTTTGTCCCTTTAGAACTTGAACACCTTCTTCATTCAAGATTAGACACCCTTTCTTTGAAAATTGGACCAAGAAATCTTCATCACAAATCTGAGTGATACTTAGTAAGTTCACTTTTAATCCCTTAATATACAGCACGTCGGTTAACATTGGCAGACCCGGAATATCCACCGTTCCCTTTCCAAGAACTTGTGAGTGACTACCATCTCCAAATGTCACAAATCCATCTTCCTTCTCTTTAAGAGTTTTGAACAGTGATTTTTCTCTAGTCATATGCCTAGAATACCCGCTGTCAAGGTACCACAAACATGAGTTAAACACTTTCAGTGCGGTATGAACAAAAAGGCATGCATGAGAGAGATATTCTTGACCATCAAGACAAGAATCATTTTTCCTTACTTCATTCAAGGATGAGTGAAGTTTCCTTTTTAAACGACCAAGTTCATCACTTAGCTGTCTATTTCTTCTCTCACAATCATAGATTAAGGACTTTGACACACATAGGCTGTTATGTATATCATGGTTCCTATGAACTAATGATTTCAGCATGTGACTAAAAATCCTGGCATGTTTCTTGGATTTAAATAACTCTAAGAGTGCGTTACTAGAACAGTGTTCAAATATGCTCATTGAGTCATTTTCACAAACATTTTTCAAGTCCTTCATTGTAGACATAACAAGAACACTTTTCAAAACACACCAAGGGGTCTAGGATCACACTTCGGTGTTAAAACCACAGCAAGTGTACCCGCTCTGATACCAATTGAAAGCTCTATAATGTGTTGAAAACACACGAGCTGTTTCGACCCCCAATTAAAATTACAGCTTGATAGATTTTACACAACTTTAATACAAAGTGCGGAATAGTGTAAAAGCGAGCGGATGAAAAAGTAAGCTACTCTAATCTATAAACTAAGCAACACAGCAGTATAATGGAATTAAACAAGAGTAGGGAAGAAGGATGCAAATACAGAAAACATCGAGACGTGTTTTCGAAGAGGAAACCGAAGAACTCGGCGAAAAACCTCTCCGCCGCCCTCCAAGCGGAAATCGATCCACTAGACAATCAGTTGGGATACATGGGTTAGCAAGAGACCCTCCAAGCCTAATCTACCCGATGCACCTAAGCCCTCCAAGCTCCTACTCCAACAAGGCTTCTCGGAACCGTGTCTTGTCTAGCACCCCGGATCCCGCAACAAGCTCCATGTTGCATCTGCCATTCTAGGCTTCTTCTAATGCTTCCTAGCAGCACCAAAAATGTCTCACAACACTCTCAAAGGGTGTGATAAGTGTTTTGGCTATCAACCTCTCAATGGTGTGGAAAATGGAAAGGGAAGGGTTGAGGAGATACCACAAGCAAGTGTATCGAGAAATGTGGGGATGACAATCTCTAATTCACAATGTGTTTGGCTAGGGTTTTCTCTCTGAAGCATTCCTCAACATTTGTGGGTAATGAGGGTTTATATAGGATAGGTGCAAAATGTGTGAGTCATTCAGTACAGGCTGGCAGAACAGCTTGTCTCGCGGGTGTCTCGCGGGAAGGCCTTACCCGCGAGATACTCGCGAGAGACAGCTGTCTTCACTTGGCCTAACTCTTCGCATTCCAGCATGTGCAGGGCACATGCTTCACTTCGCGGGAAGCTAGGTCGCGACATACCCGCGAGAATCCTCCAGTCTTCCAAATGCTTGAGTCTTCACACACTCTCTCTATCACACAACCCTTACAACAAATCTCACAATAAATACAGGGTATAAACGATTGAGAATAATTACAGTCAAATTTGTCACGGAATAAAAGCCAACAAAAATACATAGTTGTAAATAATAACTTTACATAAGAGTCTCTATGTAAAGATTGTGGATGAGTTAATCTTGTTTTTCTCTAGTGTTTCTCTCTCAAAATTCTCTCTGGAAGCTCTCTACATTTCATGGGTATAAAGAATATTCATACTAGGGTGAGAAAGGAATGCAAAGAGTTAGTTTTTCCAAAATAGAGCTAGCTGGTGACTTGGCCTCGCGACTTGATTGAGTTGCTAGTTCAAGCCGCAAGCTAACTAAATGGCCAGTCTAGACTTTTTATCCTGTAGTGCTACAGTTGGCATGACGGTTCAGCTTCTCTGCATGCTTCACTCGTGTGCATCTTTTGGGGCTAGCCAGTCGTGAGCCACCTGCGAGATCCAGTCGTGAGTCCCTGCTTCGCTGCACATTCTTGAACATTTCTTCATACTCTCTCACACACTACCTTTACATGATTCCCACCTAAATACAGGGTTTCTAAATGCTGAATTACAAGCAAATTTGGCACGGAATAAAGCCAACAAGATGATTGATTAAATTCAACCTTACAACTGAAAACAAACAAACAAAACTATGTTAAACAAAACAAAGCATAAAACTAGACTAACTCAAAATAAAAGCAAAACACATAAGCTATGCAAAAACAAAAACACGAAGAGAGAGAAGAAAGTGATAGAATCACTTGGAGCCCTTTTCCTTCCACACCTTGGAAGAACTTTTCTTTCTAGCAAATCCTTGATCCGGCAGTGAAGGAGAAGAATTGAAACCATTCATGTTCGGAAGTAATATAAGGGCTTCGAGAAGATCTCCAAGGGGAGTAAGAGAGGATTGAAGCTGATTCTAGCTTCCAGATGCTATCATGCCGTTGCTCTGTTGAGTGGCTAACCACTTATAGCAATTTGGTCGAGTATGACAGAGATGCTGCTTCTTCTGTTTAGGCTTTTAAGAGTTAGCCTTCTTAGCCCTAGGGTTTTTAACTTCTTTCTTTTCTTGCTTAGGGGGTGCACCTATGATAGATTTACCCTTGTCTATGTTCTCACTATCTAAATTAGTTTTAACATCATTTTTTTCAATTTCAACATTATTACTAGGGGGAACAATAACAGTAGTACTAGTAGAAGCAATATTAGAAGAAGAGAAATCATAGCCTAGACCTGTTTAATTAGAAGCAGATTTCTGAAGACTGAGCATCTAATCAAGCCTTGCACTTGAAGTCCTCTCTAATTGATCTCTGACTTAAAATAGTTCAGCTTCAAGTTTCTCGGTCTTCTCAGCCGAGAAATTGTGTTCAAACCTTAGTGCTCCAATAGTCTGATTTGCTTCATCAAACTTTGTGGAAAGCTCTTCACGATCAAGTTCCACATCACTAAACTTCTTGGTGGCTAGCCTATAAAGTTTCTTATGCTTCTCAGAAACTTTGTACAATTTCTCATAGGCTGTATGGATATCATCCTAATCATCCATCTTCTCAAACTTAGACTCCACCAAGTTCTCTTCTTCATCAACATCTTCAACAATCCCCTCAGTAGGATTGACAATGGCAGTAAAGGTATTCAAGATTCCATCATCCTCATTGTTGGAATCATCCTCAGGCTTGGTGTCGCTTAAAGTAGCAGCAAGTGCCTTGCTCTTCCCAATGCTCTTGAGATATGTAGGACACTCCTATTTCATGTGATTGAAGCCTTGACACCCAAGCACCTTGGTCCTGTGGGAACATTGTACTGACCGCCATTCCTAGCATCCTTCTTCCCTTTGTCTTAACTCTTGAATAGAGAAGAACTGGATTGCCTACGATCCTTGTCGAAGCCCTTTCCATTTGCATTCTTCATAAACTTCTTGAATTGCCAGGTGATGTAGGACTTCATCTTAGAATCTTCATCATTTGAAGACTCATCAGTATCACTACTGTTGGCCTTTAATGCCATGCCACCTTAGCAGTTTTAGTAGAGGATATCTTCTTGAATTCCTCATTAGTGACCGCACTGAATAAAACATTCAATGCTCTGCTGTTGAAATTTGTCGCCTTCATCTTAGCATTATCCCAATCGACCGGCGCTTCCTTCGGCTTGGTCTAGCCTATCTCAACAGCTTGCCACACTTTCTCATCTAAAGACTGCAAAAAAGCTCTCATGCATACTTTCCAGTAAGCATAGTTAGTGCCATCAAATAAAGGAGGTACAATTAATGACTGTCCTCTATCCATGACAAACAGGGGTCAATGGATCAACACAGCAAAGATTAACCCTAATCAAAGTGTGCCTGCTCTGAGACCACTTGATAGGCCAAAAACATAATGACCCCTTTTGATGAATTAATTGATTAATTAGCCAAATTTATTAATTAATCAATTTAATAAACAAAGCGCGTGGTAGCATAAACAAATCACCAATTAAACTAAGTATGTAGCAGAAAATAAATTGACACGGTGATTTGTTTACGAATAGGGAAAACCTACACGGCAAAAACCCAACTGAGCGATTTTAAGGTCACCACTTCCGAGAATCCACTATTATCAAAACAAGCAGTTACAAGTAAAGGAATCGAAGTACCTTATACCAAGCCATAGTTGAACCCTTACACCAATACCCAATTGGACTTGTTCTGTAGTGACAATCTCTCCTTGTAATGCATGACTCCAAGTACGTGACTAACTAATTGCGCGGATCCTAATATGCGACTTCAATCACCAACTAGAGAAGGTTGTTGGCTACAACGTTCTTCAGTTCATCCATGATGAAGATCCAGAAGATGCTTGGTCACAAAACCCTTCGATGCATAAACACAGCAACTTCTACACAAGAACGATGAATTAGGGCAAATTCAGCCTCCGGTCAAAATTTGCTTGAACAAAGTTTGCTTAACACTTGTGCAACTTGTGTCACCTTTAACGGCCCTTAAAATAATCCTTTTATATGTCTAAGGTTGTGAGAAAAGAAAGCCCAAACACATAATCACAGATTAGAGTCAAAACAAAACTGAAAATTTGTTTTTCATAAACCTCGATAGATAGACATCTGTCTAGAAGCTGTCGAGTCACGGGGCTGGAACAGCTCTTCAAGCTCGATAAATACTAACTGTCAAGCTAGCTATCGAGCTTTAATGGCCGACACTTTTCAGCCTTGAATCTTGGACAGACTTGCATGGCTTCAACACTTAATCTTGAAACACTGCTTCTTGAAGTATTAAACATATCCTAGATCTACCCAAATACGAGTAAGTGTTGGAAAAATACATGTACGCAGCGGAAAAATAACGGATCTACTTCATTCAGAATTGATAACTTGCATAATGTAAGTTTCTAAATATAGAACAAGAGAGAGTACCTTGGTGTAGTGAATTTCAAAACCAAAGATCAGAAGTTCTCAGGAACACTTTCAATCTGCACTCCAATTCCACTAACGCCCAAGATGTGTGGTCTCTCAATCAGTTTCCAATGGTGAATTATTGAGTGACTTCACTCACACATACACATAATTTCACAATGGTGTCTCTCTTTTTTCATATATTAATATTTCTGTATGTGTCTCCCTTTATATTTAACTGATTATCTAATTGGGCTGGCCTATTGGGCCTTTCCAATTGGGCTTTAATATGTGGCTTGGAGTGGGACCAAAAGGGACCACTAAGACACTAGGTCCAATGGGCCTTGGGCTTTTCTGTCAAATCTTGACAAGTCCAAAGTTACCATTAATAATATTTAATACCACTATATAAATATAATTGCACTCTGGGCCTTATTAATAAATTATATTCCAATACTTTATTATACATGTAACCCCTTCATAAAATATTCGTAGTAATACAAAGTCATGAAAGAAGACTGTCACTTTGTAGATTACTACATCTTAATCCTTAAGTACGCTGTTTAATCATTTTAAGTTATTCACCGTATATTTATGAAATCCAATTTCATAAATATATACTTTAGTAATTTCTTACTAAAGTGGTTAGGCCTAACTATCTGAATAACTGAACCCATTAAACTTATCTCAAGGGAATATTTTATATCTCCGTTAAGAGACTATGAATTCCATCTTGAGAATATATGTTACATCAACACCAAATGTGGCTGCCCAACATACTGAGGTTTTGATCGTAACTTTAGATCTCACTCTTGATATATCAAAGTAACCTACACTTCATGATCAGGTCCATTATCCTCTCAGGATTAAGAGTTCATGTAAATATAAGTCGTGAGATTTATTATTCAATTGACAGTCGTTAGGAGAATAATAAACCTCACAGCGGTCCAGTTCAATATGTCTTAACTCTTAAAACATATCAACATATCAACTAGAAGTCTCCACTTCTATGATCAAGACAAATCATGTTAGTTGATATGTTATAGTCTTCACAGATGAAATGCCCAATTTCATCACTGACTACAAACTAAAATTCTGAGTTTACAAAGAACTTGTGATTTATATCTTCTGTGACTAAATCACATAAATCACATACTATGCATCTTATGGACTAAATGATAATGTCCGAATATTCATGTTACCATTATTTAGATAATAATAAAACAATTTTATTAATTACAATATTAAGTCATACATCATGTCAAATATAATGTCATACATAATATCATACAATGGGATTCTAGGGCACTAATCCCAACATAAAGTGAATTTTGTCAAAGGCCAATTACATAAAATGATAACATATGTTCCTAACAAGTGAATCACATATGTCCTAACATATATATATAAAGCCTCATTGCATGCGCAACGCGTGTGTGAAGAGGCTAATGTGTGTATGTGTGTATATATATATCTTGAAATCCTCTATTGAAATCTTGTCACGTCATATTTTCTTGAAATGGTGGAATAGATATTGCCATATACAACTTCAATTATAATAAATAAAAATCATTCTGTTAATGACTATCATAAACTAAAATTAAATTTAATAATTTTACAAAATTGTAGAATATATAACGATACAAATAACATCATAATAAATGCAAATTAACAACTACTATAATGTTCTAATTCCATATTTAGAAAAAAAGGGGGGGGGGGGGGGGGGGGGAGATAATCATTACTTTAATTTCAGTTGATTTCATAATAGTGTACAACGAAAAATTTTCATGTCTTATAATTTTGCACATTATTATTCTAGTATAAATTTTATAATTAAGTACATGTTGACATTTTATTCTGTATTTAAACCTCCATTAAAATATTCTCATATTATATTTTCTTTAAAAGATAGAATAGATAATTTTATATACATACACAACTATAAAAAATATTATTACACTAATAAATGTCATAATTATTAAATTTAATATTTGGACAAAACATAAAGGAGAGAATCCGATCTTACAATACTTTACGACACATTTCATTAGTTGAAAAAATCTGATCAAACAAAATTTATTCTTGCCATATATTCACATAATGTCTCTATATATTTAACTGTATAGTTGGTCACTACCAAACTGCACCTTATCTCACTTCTCTTTCTTTGGCAAAATTCAACAAGAAACCTAAATCTTGAGAACTTTCTCTACCTATATCCTTTGTTTGCTTGTTCTCTGCCTTACTGTTGGCGCGCACTTTATAAAAAACTTCATGCTCTTCGGCTTTGTTAGTTTATATAAGTAAGATATTTCCTGTTATTTAAAGATCCACCATTATACTCTTTACCTTTATTAATTTTATTGGACCATTGTATCTCCTTACGATTTCTCATCTTTTGTTCCTCTGATAGTTATGGTTATAAGAAAACTATAGCATCTTATAAATATTTAAGAGTATTGTTTTAATCAAGGAAAAAAACTTATTTAAGTTTTTTTTTTTTTTCATATATATTTTTTAATTTGCTATCTTTTTTTTTTTATCCCAGCCATCATTTTGCTATCATTTTTGTTTCATTATAAGAATTATATTCTAATTAAATTATATTCAATCATGATTATAGGTAGCAAACCCATGGTGGTGGATGCTAAAATGTGCCTAGTGGACTGGTTTGTCTTTAGTCCTGGATCAGATTGCTTGCCGAGAGACTGCAACGCAGATTGTATAACAAAGCACCCCGGATCTACTGGACTATGCAATGCTTCAATATATTGCACCTGTTACAAGCCTTGCTAATCCGTTTCTATATATTTAGTGGAGAGTGCTAAATATAGGTTATATTTTTCTAATAAATTCAAAAAATGAACATGCTTGATAAAATAAATAAAAATTATGATAGGAATGGTAATTTTATTACTGAGAATAAAAGATTTTAAGATTTGTGCCCTAAAATCCTATTGTTTGACATTATCTATTGAATAATAATTTTTATTTTATTTTTAACACTACTGTGACATGAATATTTGGACATTAATTTATAGTTCATGAGATGCATAGTGTGTGATTTCGGAATAGGATATGATGTGTGTGAAAAAGATCAAAATACAAGCCCAATTCCTTTTAGGACCACGTATTTTTGCCCCATACAGTTACTATATGAATAAATGTCATAATTATTGAATATAATATTTGGACAACTTTTTTTTTTTTTTTTTTGAGAAACCCCTATCAATGGGGAGTATTATTAAGTACTAAAACGAAGGTCAAAATTGTAAGCATCAATCGTGTTTGGTGGAATAGACTCCATCCAAACATCTAATGGACTAGTTACAGCTCGTCTAGCTAGTCTATGAGCCACACAATTACCTTGAATCTTAATATGGCGAAAAATACATGACTAAAAAAAGAACAAAGAAAAGTAATGTCTTGTAAGATATGCCCAAACTTAGATTGAGTCATACTGCCACAATTGATTGAGTTAATAATGACTTCTGAATCACCTTCAACTATCAATCTTCAAAAACCCAACTCCTTTGCAAATTAAAGAGCTTGGCACGCTGCTAGCACTTCCACCATCTCTACTAAAGCAAGTAGTGGAATCTGTTGTGTTAAAGCAGCCATAACCAAGTCGTCATCATTATAGATTATAATACCAAGGCCAGCCTTGTTTTCTTCTGCAAAAAGTGCTCCAACAAAGTTAACTTTAAGTAGACCTGACAGTGGAGGATGCCATTTGACTGACCTCGCTGTGCATAGGGTCTTGGTGTGGATTAGACGCCGTTGTTGGTACTCCTGAAGACCTTCACAAGCCATAGAACTGATCTTTGCCAATGGGACCATGTCTTATTCATAAATTCATACTTACACAAACAATAGAAATATATATTTATGTATAGAAATATATAAATAGCAATAATCCCGAAATGGTACACCAAAATATTTCGTTTCTTTGGCCAAACCGAAACAATCTCTAATACAAAATTGACTCCGTTTTTCTACATATATCCTTTATTTGCTTATTCTCTTCATTACTTTTGGTACGTTCTTCATTCAAAACTTCATGCTCTTCTGCTTTGTTAGTTTACATACAAGTTAGATATTTTCTCTTATTTAAAAATTGCCCATCATAGCTCTTTACATTTTTAATTTTATAGGACCATCATATCTCCTTACAATTTCTCACCTTTTGTTCCGATGTGTAATTGTGGCTATTAGAAAATTATATCATCTTATAAATATTAGAGAGTATAATTTTAATCAAGGAAAAACACATGTTTGCTACTAATATATTGTCTCTATTTTTTATTTGGTCTTCAAGTTTCATAACTTTCATTTTTTTTTTCTTTTTTTTTAATTTACTATCATTTTTCTTATCCCAACCATCATATCACTTACAAAAAAGTCTATTTTTAAACTAACAATGCAGTTGATTAGCTATTTAGGCATTTTTTTAGGTGGAATGGCGGTGGGTGCCAAAATAATAGCAAAATTAAAAAACAAAATAGATAGCAAAATGAAAAATATAAAGATCTAAATAAAACTTGTAAAATCTTGAAAACCAATTTTAAAATAGGGTTAAATAAAATATAGTAACTAGAAAGGTGTTTTTTTTTTTTTTTTTTTGCCTTTTAGTCTATGGCTCAATGGTGGTAACTTAGGCATGCTAGTTAAAGAAAGGACTTCGGGAATTCAATTACTGGTAGGAGCTTGGGGGGCTCAAGTATGTAGGTTGATATGGGCTTGGAGGGTTCATAGTCTTACTTGTACTGCAACTATTCATCTAGTGGAGAATGGGTTTTTGTGCCTGGTTGCTTGAGTTTTCCTCTTCACAAACACTTTCATGTGTTTAACTTTGGTTTGATTTATTTCCGAATTTTCATATTGCTATTTGCATGCTTTAGTTCATTCTTGAATATGCTTGCAATATGGCATTTGTCTAAAAATACGTATATTGGACTAAGTTGTAGTTTTAGTTTAAAAATGTTTAAGCTATAAAAATTGATTATGGGGGTTCTAAATATATGTCAAGGCTAACATTTATCAACATTTCATAAGAAAAATGAGTTTGCAATTTCGTTTATTTTTTAATTAAATTTCACTACATAATATAAATGGAGTAGGCTTATATTTGTCAATAAAACCCTGAAAGTATTGGTTTAGAAAATATTTTTAGAAACCTTTTGTGGAAAAAGGAAAAAAAGATATTTTTTTTACAAATTTTTATATTTCCCATAAAAATGGTATCAAAACATTTTTTCAATGGTTTATTAACAATTGCTCTAAGGGCACACATTAACATTACATAATTTTTAATTAAATTATTAAACCAATTATTATGAATGTTAGTTTTTCATTAGAAAAATAATAATGTTATATTATTAAAAATATGTGAATAAGAGAGAGAGAGAGAGAGAGAGAGAGGGGTAACCAATGATGATTTTTGTAGAATTTTTATTTATAGTTTTTGAGCTATTAAGTTACATAAGGAATAACAACTACATACCTTTTAGCATACCTTAGGGATATATATACTTCTCAAAATGCGTAATTTTGCAATAAGTTCAGTCAATAAATAAGAGATCTTGTAACTCAATTAGCACTTTTTAGTATATATAACGAAGACGTTAAGATTCAAATCGCCTCTCCTCAAACCATCGAATTATCCATATTTAGTGGAGTAAAATTAATGTTCTTGAACAAGGGGAGGCCAAACCAAAACTCAACGTTGGGCTTTGAGATGATGCCCAAAGGCTTTCAGTATAGTGATAAGCCTATCCAAGTAAGAATAAAGGTTGAACCTTAGCAAGAACAACATTAAGGCCTAGGAAAACACTTCATGAGAGTTAATTAATAAATGAGTAGCTCTATTACAACAATGAAAGAAAATAAAATTCTCTAGTGGTAAGGTAAAATTAAACTAATGATCTAGCAGTCAATTATTGAATAAGTTTAAGTAAGTGTTCACTTCAGAAAATCCTTGTGTATCTCAGTTGAAATGGTCCAAGGTACTTTCTGCTACTTCTATGTCAATATGAGGGAAAAAAAACTCTATTGTTACAAACACAATATTTTTTCAATGGAAAAACAAAAAGTAAAGAACGAAGGTTCCATCATGAGAAAAAAGGGGTTATTTGGCATGATATGAAGGAAGAGAGAGATTCTAGCTCAGTGTAGTTGAACCAAGATTCTTCTGGAATATATATATGGGGTAGTAAGGGCTATTTTCAAGTGAATGGGTGAGTAAGTTTGTTGTGAAATGGAGGAGAATAATCCAGATGTGGGTGTGGTGAGAAAAGGATTTGGTCAAGAACTTCTCAAGGATGTATCAATGGAGAGGAAGAGAGTAGAGGAATTTGAAGAGTCTCTTAGATGAAGATTGTAGATGAATTAATCTTGTTTTTCTCTAGGGTTTCTCTCTCAAAATTCCCTCTGGAAGCTCTTTACATTTCGTGGGTTTAAGGGGTATTTATACTTGTGTGAGAAAGGAATGCGAAGAGTTAGTTTTTCCCAAACAAGGCTTCTTGACAGCTTGGCTTCGCGGCTTGACTGAGTTGCGAGTTCAAGCCGCGAGATGACAGAACGGCCAGACTAGACTTTTTGTCCTGTAGTGCTTCAACTGGCGCTACTATTCATTTTCTCGCACGCTTCACTCGTGTGCAGCATTTGGCGGCTGGCCAGTTGCGAGTCACCTGCGAGTTCCAGCCGCGAATCCATGCATCTTGCACAAACTTGAGCATTTCTTCACACTCTCTCACACATTACCCTTACATGAATCCCACCTAAATAAAGGGTTTCTAAGTGCTGAAATACAAGAAATTGGCACAGAATAAAGCCAACAAGATGGTTGATTAAATTCAACCTTACAATCGCCCCCTTTGGCTATTCTGTGACAAAACCCTACAACAAACTCTAGACTTAACATGTGAGTTGGGAACAGTTGGAAAACTCACTCACACATAACTCTAGAACCTGTGAAGCTTTTGAACCATAAGACCAAATATCTCCTGAAACACAACAACACAATAAGTTCATTGTATGCAGAAAACATGTAATGCATATGGAACAAGCACAATGTGATCAAGCAAAATGGAAATAAGACATAGACCATGGCTTGACCAAACAAGAACAATCACTTGTACAAAGTGATCACAATGCTCATTCACATAAGGAATGAACATCCGGATATGCAAGCTAATAAGCTTATTTGCAAAGTATTATTTGAATGTCCAACACTGAACCAATGCATAAAACATATATGCATCTAGGAACAAGATTCTACAAGGGCACAAGAGTGATGTACTTAGAGAAAATGCATGAAATTTAACATCAAGTACTAACGCTACAAAGCATAGGTACATAAACCTTAAAAGCTTACAAAAGCAACAGGTACAAATATACAATAAAAAACATACAGACTGAATAACATCATTTTATATACTAGAACAAATTAACCATAGTGTATCAAACTCATAATCAAAGTAAAAACATTATCCAAAGTATAAACATAAAGTAGAACAGAACAGAAACTAGCTAATTAAAACACTTTGTTTTAGACTGCTCCCCGTCAAAATAGCACTCCCCCATGCATACTTTCCGCACTTTCTCATCTAACGACTACAAGAAAGCTCCCATGCATGCTTTCCAGTATACATAGTTAGTGCCATCAAATAAAGGAGGTACAATTAATGACTATCCTCTATCCATGACAAACAAGGGTCAATGGATCATCCATGATGAAGATCTAGAAGATGCTTGGTCGTAAAACCCTTCGGTGCATAAACATAGCAACTTCTACACAAGAACGGTGAACTAGGGCAAATTCTGTCTCCGGTCACAATTTGCTTGAACAAACTTTGCTCAACACTTGTGCAACGTGTCACCTTTAACAGCCTTTAAAATAATCCTTTTATATGTCTAGGATTGTGAAAAAAGAAAGTCCAAACACATAATCACGGGTTAGAGTCAAAACAAAACTAAAAATCTGTTTTTCATAAACCTTGACAGATAGCCACCTGTTAAGAAGCTGCCAAGCCACAGGGCTGGAACAGCTCTTCAAGATTGATAGATACTAGCTGTCGAGCTTTAATGGCAGGCACTTTTCATATATTGAAGAGTTTAGAGGTTCTGAAGCGGTAGAAGGTTTCTGCTGTGAGTTCATCTACGGGTATTGTAGAGTCTAGGGACAAATGTTTTGCACTAGATCTGAAACTTCTCTTTACTATAGTGGATTGCTTTTCGAGAAGGTTTCCCCCCAGGTTTTTTATAGTGAAACTAGTTTGTTTCATTGGTTTTCTTGGGTTATCATATCTTGTGTTATTTACTTTTTCGCTACATTCATTTTTTTCATGATATTGATGTTTGATTGTTTAAACAAGTTTTATTCATAATAAATCTAATTAGCAACTTGGATTTAAAACTTGTTAATTCTATCAACCGGGGTCTAAATTTGCCAACATTGCCCTTACCTGACTTGCCAATTCTTGTTAACCCTAGCTCGTAGGTCTACAAATTACCAACCAGCTCTGTCAAAGGAATCTTGTCAAGATCCTTTGATTCCTTGATCGTCGTAATCCTGGCATAGAATCTCTCTGGTAGAGATCTGAACACCTTTCTCACATTCTTGGGTTCAGGAATGGTTTCCTCAAGATTGAAAGCTGAGTTCACTATGTCCTTAAGCTTGACATAAAATTCATCAAATGACTCATCCTCCTTCATCTTAATCTCTTCAAAGCTTATAGTGAGCCTCTGAAGCTTCGAATCTTTGACAGCCTTGGCTCCCTCATAAGTTGTTTAGAGAATGGTCCATGCCTCCTCAGCAGTTTCAGCATAGGATATCTTCTTGAATTCCTCAATAGTGACCGCACTGAATAAAGCATTCAATGCTCTACTGTTAAAGTTCGTTACCTTCATCTTAGCATCATCCCAATCGGCCGGGGCTTCCTTCGGCTTAGTCCAGCCTATCTCAACAGCTTGCCACACTTTCTCATCTAAAGGCTGTAAGAAAGCTCTCATGTGTACTTTTCAGTGTGCATAGTTAGTGCCATCAAATAAAGGAGGTAAAATTAATGACTGTCCTCTATCCATGATAAATAAGGGTTAATGGATCAACACAGCAAAGATTAACCTTAATCAAATTGTGCCTACTCTAATACCACTTGATAGGCCAAAAATGTAATGACCTCTTGTGATGAATTAATTGATTAATTAGCCAAATTTATTAATTAATCAATTTAACATACAAAGCCTGTGGTAGCACAAACAAATCATCAATTAAACTAAGTATGCAACGGAAAACAAATTAACATGGTGATTTGTTTACAAATGGGGAAAACCTACACGGCAAAAACCCAACCTGGTGATTTTAAGGTCACCACTCCCGAGAATCTACTATTATCAAAACAAGCAGTTACAAGTAAAGGAATCCTAGTACCTTATACCAACCTACAGTTGAACCCTTACACCAATACCCAATTGGACTTGTTCTGTAGTGACAATCTCTCCTTGTAATGCACAGCTCCTAGTACGTGACTAACCAATTGTGCGGATCCCAATACGTGACTTCAATCACCAACTAGAGAAGGTTGTTGCCTGCAAAGTTCTTCAGTTCATCCACGATGTAGATCCAGAAGATGCTTGGTCACAAAACCCTTCACTGCACAAACGCAGCTACTTCTATACAAGAACGATGAACTAGGGCAAATTCTGCCTCTGGTCACAATTTGTTTGAACAAACTTTGGCTCAACACTTGTACAACTTGGGTCACCTTTAACAGCCCTTAAAATAATCCTCTTTATGTCTAGGGTTGTGAGAAAAGAAAGCGCAAACACATAATCACGTATTAGAGTCAAAATAGAACTGAAAATCTGTTTTTCATAAACCACGACAGATAGCCATCTATCGAGAAGCTGTTGAGCCACGGGGCTGGAATAGCTCTTCAAGCTCGATAGATACTAGCTGTCGAGCTTTAATGGCAGGCACTTTTCAAACTTGAATCTTGGACAGACTCGCATGGCTTCAACACTTGATCTTGAAACACTGTTTCTTGAAGTATTAAACACACCCTAGATCTACCCAAATACAAGTAAAGTACATTTTGTCAAAGGATTAGCCAATTACATAAAATAGTAACATATGTTCCTAACAAGTGAATCACATATGTCCTAACATATATATATATAAAAAGGATTTTCCTCTTTGGACTAGACTTTTATATGATTCAGAAATACTTCTAAACCTTACTTTTAACAGGGAAAAAACTTGAGAATAACCTGGTAAAAACTAAAAATATATCTTCAATTCCACTTAAAATGCCTACAAGATAGGCTCTCTTACTAATCCATGTCTTCAAAAAACTTTTATTCAATTGTTTTTTTTAAAAAAGGAAAATTATGACACTAGACAAAAAAAATAAAAATAAATAGATAAATAAAGCCTCATCGCATGCGCAATGCGTGCGTGAGCGTCTTTGGACTCACATTCTGCAGTGGGTGAACCAGCGACAAGCGTCCCTGAACTCGCATTCTATAGTGGGTGAACCAGCGACAAGCATCTATAGACACGCATTCTCCAGTGGGTGAACCAGCGACAAGCGTCCTTGGACTCTCATTCTACAATGGGTAAAGGAATGACAAGTGTCCCTAGAGTCTCATTCTACAGTGGGTGAACCAGCGACAAGCATCCATGGACTTGCATTCTACTGTCGGTGAACCAGCGACAACCGTGTCAAAACTCTCATTCTAATGTGGGTGAACCCACGACAAACATCCCTGAACTCACATTCTACAGTAGATGAACCAGCAATAAGCGTCTTTGGACACGCATTCTAATGTTGGTGAACCAACGACAAGCGTCTCTAGACTCTCATTCTGCAACGGATGAACTAGCGACATGCCTCCCTAGATTCACAATCTACAATGGGTGAAGCAGCGATAAGCATCTCTGGACTCTCATTATATAGTGGGTGATCTAGTGATAAGCATCTTTGGACATGCATTCTAAAGTTGGTGAACCAGCGACAAGCGTCCCTGGACTCTCATTCTACAGCGGATGAACTAGCGACATGCCTCCTTCGACTCGCATTCTACAATGGTTGAAGCAGCGATAAGCATCTCTGGACTCTCATTCTACAATGGGTGAACCAGCTACAAACGTTCCTGAGCTCATATTCTACAGTGGGTGAACCAACGACAAGCGTCTCTGGACTCACATTCTACACTAAGTGAATCGGCGATAAGCGTCCCTTGACTTGCGTTCTACAGTGGGTGAACCAACGACATGCGTCTCTGGACTCTCATTCTACAGTAGGTGAAATAGTGACAAGCGTCCCTAGACTCGTATTCTTTAGTGGGTGAACCAGCGACAGGCGTTTATGGACATGCATTCCCCAGTGGGTGAACCGGAGATAGGCGTCCTTGGACTCTCATTCTACAGTGGGTGAAGCAGCGACAAGCATCCCTGGACTCACATTCTAAAGTGGGTGAACCAGGGAAATGTGTCTCTAACTCTCATTCTATAGTGGGTGAAACAGTGACAAGCGACTTGAACTGGCATTCAACAGTGGGTGAACTAGTGCTAAGCGTCTTTGGACTCACATTCTGCAGTTGGTGAACCAATGACAAGTGTCTATGAACAAACATTCTACAGTGGGTGAATCGGCAAAAAGAGTCCTTAGGCATGTATTCTACAGTGGGTGAACTAGAGACAAGCATCCCTAGACTCTCATTCTGAAATAGGTGAACCAGCGACAAGAGTCCCCAGACTTGCATTCTACAGTGGGTGAACCAGTGATAAGCGTCCTTGGACTCACATTCTGCCGTGGGTGAACCAGCAGCAAGCGTCTATGGACACGCATTCTACAGTGGGTGAACCGGCGAGAAGCGTCCTTAGGCATGCATTCTACAGTGGGAGAACCAGCGACAAGTGTCTCTAGACTTGCATTCTACTGTGGGTGAACTTGTGACAAGCCACTCTAGACTCCAGTTCTATAGTGGGTGAGCTAACGACAAGCTTCTTTGTACTCAAATTTTATCATGGGTGAGCTAGCGACAAGCATCCCTAGACTCACATTCTATAGTAGGTAAACCAGCAATAAGCATCTTTGGAATCACATTCTACAGTGGGTGAATCGGTGACAAACGTCCCTGGACTCTCATTCTACAGTGGGTGACCCAGAGACAAGCGTCACTAGACTCACATTCTACAGTGGGCAACCAAGCGACAACTGTCCCTAGGCTCACATTCGACAGTAGGTGAACTAGCGACAAGAGTCCCTGGACTCACATTTAACAATGGATGAACCAGTGACAAGCGCCCCCAGACTCGCACTCTACAGTGGGTGAACCAGCGACAAGCGTCTCTGGACTCTCATACTAAAATGGGTGAACCAGCGGCAAGCGTCCCTAGATTGGCAT